>JANXHW010000005.1:170211899-171679399 GCA_026170595.1 Plestiodon gilberti rubricaudatus | reverse complement strand
AACCCTAACCCTAACCCTAACCCTAACCCTAACCCTAACCCTAACCCTAACCCTAACCCTAACCCTAACCCTAACCCTAACCCTAACCCTAACCCTAACCCTAACCCTAACCCTAACCCTAACCCTAACCCTAACCCTAACCCTAACCCTAACCCTAACCCTAACCCTAACCCTAACCCTAACCCTAACCCTAACCCTAACCCTAACCCTAACCCTAACCCTAACCCTAACCCTAACCCTAACCCTAACCCTAACCCTAACCCTAACCCTAACCCTAACCCTAACCCTAACCCTAACCCTAACCCTAACCCTAACCCTAACCCTAACCCTAACCCTAACCCTAACCCTAACCCTAACCCTAACCCTAACCCTAACCCTAACCCTAACCCTAACCCTAACCCTAACCCTAACCCTAACCCTAACCCTAACCCTAACCCTAACCCTAACCCTAACCCTAACCCTAACCCTAACCCTAACCCTAACCCTAACCCTAACCCTAACCCTAACCCTAACCCTAACCCTAACCCTAACCCTAACCCTAACCCTAACCCTAACCCTAACCCTAACCCTAACCCTAACCCTAACCCTAACCCTAACCCTAACCCTAACCCTAACCCTAACCCTAACCCTAACCCTAACCCTAACCCTAACCCTAACCCTAACCCTAACCCTAACCCTAACCCTAACCCTAACCCTAACCCTAACCCTAACCCTAACCCTAACCCTAACCCTAACCCTAACCCTAACCCTAACCCTAACCCTAACCCTAACCCTAACCCTAACCCTAACCCTAACCCTAACCCTAACCCTAACCCTAACCCTAACCCTAACCCTAACCCTAACCCTAACCCTAACCCTAACCCTAACCCTAACCCTAACCCTAACCCTAACCCTAACCCTAACCCTAACCCTAACCCTAACCCTAACCCTAACCCTAACCCTAACCCTAACCCTAACCCTAACCCTAACCCTAACCCTAACCCTAACCCTAACCCTAACCCTAACCCTAACCCTAACCCTAACCCTAACCCTAACCCTAACCCTAACCCTAACCCTAACCCTAACCCTAACCCTAACCCTAACCCTAACCCTAACCCTAACCCTAACCCTAACCCTAACCCTAACCCTAACCCTAACCCTAACCCTAACCCTAACCCTAACCCTAACCCTAACCCTAACCCTAACCCTAACCCTAACCCTAACCCTAACCCTAACCCTAACCCTAACCCTAACCCTAACCCTAACCCTAACCCTAACCCTAACCCTAACCCTAACCCTAACCCTAACCCTAACCCTAACCCTAACCCTAACCCTAACCCTAACCCTAACCCTAACCCTAACCCTAACCCTAACCCTAACCCTAACCCTAACCCTAACCCTAACCCTAACCCTAACCCTAACCCTAACCCTAACCCTAACCCTAACCCTAACCCTAACCCTAACCCTAACCCTAACCCTAACCCTAACCCTAACCCTAACCCTAACCCTAACCCTAACCCTAACCCTAACCCTAACCCTAACCCTAACCCTAACCCTAACCCTAACCCTAACCCTAACCCTAACCCTAACCCTAACCCTAACCCTAACCCTAACCCTAACCCTAACCCTAACCCTAACCCTAACCCTAACCCTAACCCTAACCCTAACCCTAACCCTAACCCTAACCCTAACCCTAACCCTAACCCTAACCCTAACCCTAACCCTAACCCTAACCCTAACCCTAACCCTAACCCTAACCCTAACCCTAACCCTAACCCTAACCCTAACCCTAACCCTAACCCTAACCCTAACCCTAACCCTAACCCTAACCCTAACCCTAACCCTAACCCTAACCCTAACCCTAACCCTAACCCTAACCCTAACCCTAACCCTAACCCTAACCCTAACCCTAACCCTAACCCTAACCCTAACCCTAACCCTAACCCTAACCCTAACCCTAACCCTAACCCTAACCCTAACCCTAACCCTAACCCTAACCCTAACCCTAACCCTAACCCTAACCCTAACCCTAACCCTAACCCTAACCCTAACCCTAACCCTAACCCTAACCCTAACCCTAACCCTAACCCTAACCCTAACCCTAACCCTAACCCTAACCCTAACCCTAACCCTAACCCTAACCCTAACCCTAACCCTAACCCTAACCCTAACCCTAACCCTAACCCTAACCCTAACCCTAACCCTAACCCTAACCCTAACCCTAACCCTAACCCTAACCCTAACCCTAACCCTAACCCTAACCCTAACCCTAACCCTAACCCTAACCCTAACCCTAACCCTAACCCTAACCCTAACCCTAACCCTAACCCTAACCCTAACCCTAACCCTAACCCTAACCCTAACCCTAACCCTAACCCTAACCCTAACCCTAACCCTAACCCTAACCCTAACCCTAACCCTAACCCTAACCCTAACCCTAACCCTAACCCTAACCCTAACCCTAACCCTAACCCTAACCCTAACCCTAACCCTAACCCTAACCCTAACCCTAACCCTAACCCTAACCCTAACCCTAACCCTAACCCTAACCCTAACCCTAACCCTAACCCTAACCCTAACCCTAACCCTAACCCTAACCCTAACCCTAACCCTAACCCTAACCCTAACCCTAACCCTAACCCTAACCCTAACCCTAACCCTAACCCTAACCCTAACCCTAACCCTAACCCTAACCCTAACCCTAACCCTAACCCTAACCCTAACCCTAACCCTAACCCTAACCCTAACCCTAACCCTAACCCTAACCCTAACCCTAACCCTAACCCTAACCCTAACCCTAACCCTAACCCTAACCCTAACCCTAACCCTAACCCTAACCCTAACCCTAACCCTAACCCTAACCCTAACCCTAACCCTAACCCTAACCCTAACCCTAACCCTAACCCTAACCCTAACCCTAACCCTAACCCTAACCCTAACCCTAACCCTAACCCTAACCCTAACCCTAACCCTAACCCTAACCCTAACCCTAACCCTAACCCTAACCCTAACCCTAACCCTAACCCTAACCCTAACCCTAACCCTAACCCTAACCCTAACCCTAACCCTAACCCTAACCCTAACCCTAACCCTAACCCTAACCCTAACCCTAACCCTAACCCTAACCCTAACCCTAACCCTAACCCTAACCCTAACCCTAACCCTAACCCTAACCCTAACCCTAACCCTAACCCTAACCCTAACCCTAACCCTAACCCTAACCCTAACCCTAACCCTAACCCTAACCCTAACCCTAACCCTAACCCTAACCCTAACCCTAACCCTAACCCTAACCCTAACCCTAACCCTAACCCTAACCCTAACCCTAACCCTAACCCTAACCCTAACCCTAACCCTAACCCTAACCCTAACCCTAACCCTAACCCTAACCCTAACCCTAACCCTAACCCTAACCCTAACCCTAACCCTAACCCTAACCCTAACCCTAACCCTAACCCTAACCCTAACCCTAACCCTAACCCTAACCCTAACCCTAACCCTAACCCTAACCCTAACCCTAACCCTAACCCTAACCCTAACCCTAACCCTAACCCTAACCCTAACCCTAACCCTAACCCTAACCCTAACCCTAACCCTAACCCTAACCCTAACCCTAACCCTAACCCTAACCCTAACCCTAACCCTAACCCTAACCCTAACCCTAACCCTAACCCTAACCCTAACCCTAACCCTAACCCTAACCCTAACCCTAACCCTAACCCTAACCCTAACCCTAACCCTAACCCTAACCCTAACCCTAACCCTAACCCTAACCCTAACCCTAACCCTAACCCTAACCCTAACCCTAACCCTAACCCTAACCCTAACCCTAACCCTAACCCTAACCCTAACCCTAACCCTAACCCTAACCCTAACCCTAACCCTAACCCTAACCCTAACCCTAACCCTAACCCTAACCCTAACCCTAACCCTAACCCTAACCCTAACCCTAACCCTAACCCTAACCCTAACCCTAACCCTAACCCTAACCCTAACCCTAACCCTAACCCTAACCCTAACCCTAACCCTAACCCTAACCCTAACCCTAACCCTAACCCTAACCCTAACCCTAACCCTAACCCTAACCCTAACCCTAACCCTAACCCTAACCCTAACCCTAACCCTAACCCTAACCCTAACCCTAACCCTAACCCTAACCCTAACCCTAACCCTAACCCTAACCCTAACCCTAACCCTAACCCTAACCCTAACCCTAACCCTAACCCTAACCCTAACCCTAACCCTAACCCTAACCCTAACCCTAACCCTAACCCTAACCCTAACCCTAACCCTAACCCTAACCCTAACCCTAACCCTAACCCTAACCCTAACCCTAACCCTAACCCTAACCCTAACCCTAACCCTAACCCTAACCCTAACCCTAACCCTAACCCTAACCCTAACCCTAACCCTAACCCTAACCCTAACCCTAACCCTAACCCTAACCCTAACCCTAACCCTAACCCTAACCCTAACCCTAACCCTAACCCTAACCCTAACCCTAACCCTAACCCTAACCCTAACCCTAACCCTAACCCTAACCCTAACCCTAACCCTAACCCTAACCCTAACCCTAACCCTAACCCTAACCCTAACCCTAACCCTAACCCTAACCCTAACCCTAACCCTAACCCTAACCCTAACCCTAACCCTAACCCTAACCCTAACCCTAACCCTAACCCTAACCCTAACCCTAACCCTAACCCTAACCCTAACCCTAACCCTAACCCTAACCCTAACCCTAACCCTAACCCTAACCCTAACCCTAACCCTAACCCTAACCCTAACCCTAACCCTAACCCTAACCCTAACCCTAACCCTAACCCTAACCCTAACCCTAACCCTAACCCTAACCCTAACCCTAACCCTAACCCTAACCCTAACCCTAACCCTAACCCTAACCCTAACCCTAACCCTAACCCTAACCCTAACCCTAACCCTAACCCTAACCCTAACCCTAACCCTAACCCTAACCCTAACCCTAACCCTAACCCTAACCCTAACCCTAACCCTAACCCTAACCCTAACCCTAACCCTAACCCTAACCCTAACCCTAACCCTAACCCTAACCCTAACCCTAACCCTAACCCTAACCCTAACCCTAACCCTAACCCTAACCCTAACCCTAACCCTAACCCTAACCCTAACCCTAACCCTAACCCTAACCCTAACCCTAACCCTAACCCTAACCCTAACCCTAACCCTAACCCTAACCCTAACCCTAACCCTAACCCTAACCCTAACCCTAACCCTAACCCTAACCCTAACCCTAACCCTAACCCTAACCCTAACCCTAACCCTAACCCTAACCCTAACCCTAACCCTAACCCTAACCCTAACCCTAACCCTAACCCTAACCCTAACCCTAACCCTAACCCTAACCCTAACCCTAACCCTAACCCTAACCCTAACCCTAACCCTAACCCTAACCCTAACCCTAACCCTAACCCTAACCCTAACCCTAACCCTAACCCTAACCCTAACCCTAACCCTAACCCTAACCCTAACCCTAACCCTAACCCTAACCCTAACCCTAACCCTAACCCTAACCCTAACCCTAACCCTAACCCTAACCCTAACCCTAACCCTAACCCTAACCCTAACCCTAACCCTAACCCTAACCCTAACCCTAACCCTAACCCTAACCCTAACCCTAACCCTAACCCTAACCCTAACCCTAACCCTAACCCTAACCCTAACCCTAACCCTAACCCTAACCCTAACCCTAACCCTAACCCTAACCCTAACCCTAACCCTAACCCTAACCCTAACCCTAACCCTAACCCTAACCCTAACCCTAACCCTAACCCTAACCCTAACCCTAACCCTAACCCTAACCCTAACCCTAACCCTAACCCTAACCCTAACCCTAACCCTAACCCTAACCCTAACCCTAACCCTAACCCTAACCCTAACCCTAACCCTAACCCTAACCCTAACCCTAACCCTAACCCTAACCCTAACCCTAACCCTAACCCTAACCCTAACCCTAACCCTAACCCTAACCCTAACCCTAACCCTAACCCTAACCCTAACCCTAACCCTAACCCTAACCCTAACCCTAACCCTAACCCTAACCCTAACCCTAACCCTAACCCTAACCCTAACCCTAACCCTAACCCTAACCCTAACCCTAACCCTAACCCTAACCCTAACCCTAACCCTAACCCTAACCCTAACCCTAACCCTAACCCTAACCCTAACCCTAACCCTAACCCTAACCCTAACCCTAACCCTAACCCTAACCCTAACCCTAACCCTAACCCTAACCCTAACCCTAACCCTAACCCTAACCCTAACCCTAACCCTAACCCTAACCCTAACCCTAACCCTAACCCTAACCCTAACCCTAACCCTAACCCTAACCCTAACCCTAACCCTAACCCTAACCCTAACCCTAACCCTAACCCTAACCCTAACCCTAACCCTAACCCTAACCCTAACCCTAACCCTAACCCTAACCCTAACCCTAACCCTAACCCTAACCCTAACCCTAACCCTAACCCTAACCCTAACCCTAACCCTAACCCTAACCCTAACCCTAACCCTAACCCTAACCCTAACCCTAACCCTAACCCTAACCCTAACCCTAACCCTAACCCTAACCCTAACCCTAACCCTAACCCTAACCCTAACCCTAACCCTAACCCTAACCCTAACCCTAACCCTAACCCTAACCCTAACCCTAACCCTAACCCTAACCCTAACCCTAACCCTAACCCTAACCCTAACCCTAACCCTAACCCTAACCCTAACCCTAACCCTAACCCTAACCCTAACCCTAACCCTAACCCTAACCCTAACCCTAACCCTAACCCTAACCCTAACCCTAACCCTAACCCTAACCCTAACCCTAACCCTAACCCTAACCCTAACCCTAACCCTAACCCTAACCCTAACCCTAACCCTAACCCTAACCCTAACCCTAACCCTAACCCTAACCCTAACCCTAACCCTAACCCTAACCCTAACCCTAACCCTAACCCTAACCCTAACCCTAACCCTAACCCTAACCCTAACCCTAACCCTAACCCTAACCCTAACCCTAACCCTAACCCTAACCCTAACCCTAACCCTAACCCTAACCCTAACCCTAACCCTAACCCTAACCCTAACCCTAACCCTAACCCTAACCCTAACCCTAACCCTAACCCTAACCCTAACCCTAACCCTAACCCTAACCCTAACCCTAACCCTAACCCTAACCCTAACCCTAACCCTAACCCTAACCCTAACCCTAACCCTAACCCTAACCCTAACCCTAACCCTAACCCTAACCCTAACCCTAACCCTAACCCTAACCCTAACCCTAACCCTAACCCTAACCCTAACCCTAACCCTAACCCTAACCCTAACCCTAACCCTAACCCTAACCCTAACCCTAACCCTAACCCTAACCCTAACCCTAACCCTAACCCTAACCCTAACCCTAACCCTAACCCTAACCCTAACCCTAACCCTAACCCTAACCCTAACCCTAACCCTAACCCTAACCCTAACCCTAACCCTAACCCTAACCCTAACCCTAACCCTAACCCTAACCCTAACCCTAACCCTAACCCTAACCCTAACCCTAACCCTAACCCTAACCCTAACCCTAACCCTAACCCTAACCCTAACCCTAACCCTAACCCTAACCCTAACCCTAACCCTAACCCTAACCCTAACCCTAACCCTAACCCTAACCCTAACCCTAACCCTAACCCTAACCCTAACCCTAACCCTAACCCTAACCCTAACCCTAACCCTAACCCTAACCCTAACCCTAACCCTAACCCTAACCCTAACCCTAACCCTAACCCTAACCCTAACCCTAACCCTAACCCTAACCCTAACCCTAACCCTAACCCTAACCCTAACCCTAACCCTAACCCTAACCCTAACCCTAACCCTAACCCTAACCCTAACCCTAACCCTAACCCTAACCCTAACCCTAACCCTAACCCTAACCCTAACCCTAACCCTAACCCTAACCCTAACCCTAACCCTAACCCTAACCCTAACCCTAACCCTAACCCTAACCCTAACCCTAACCCTAACCCTAACCCTAACCCTAACCCTAACCCTAACCCTAACCCTAACCCTAACCCTAACCCTAACCCTAACCCTAACCCTAACCCTAACCCTAACCCTAACCCTAACCCTAACCCTAACCCTAACCCTAACCCTAACCCTAACCCTAACCCTAACCCTAACCCTAACCCTAACCCTAACCCTAACCCTAACCCTAACCCTAACCCTAACCCTAACCCTAACCCTAACCCTAACCCTAACCCTAACCCTAACCCTAACCCTAACCCTAACCCTAACCCTAACCCTAACCCTAACCCTAACCCTAACCCTAACCCTAACCCTAACCCTAACCCTAACCCTAACCCTAACCCTAACCCTAACCCTAACCCTAACCCTAACCCTAACCCTAACCCTAACCCTAACCCTAACCCTAACCCTAACCCTAACCCTAACCCTAACCCTAACCCTAACCCTAACCCTAACCCTAACCCTAACCCTAACCCTAACCCTAACCCTAACCCTAACCCTAACCCTAACCCTAACCCTAACCCTAACCCTAACCCTAACCCTAACCCTAACCCTAACCCTAACCCTAACCCTAACCCTAACCCTAACCCTAACCCTAACCCTAACCCTAACCCTAACCCTAACCCTAACCCTAACCCTAACCCTAACCCTAACCCTAACCCTAACCCTAACCCTAACCCTAACCCTAACCCTAACCCTAACCCTAACCCTAACCCTAACCCTAACCCTAACCCTAACCCTAACCCTAACCCTAACCCTAACCCTAACCCTAACCCTAACCCTAACCCTAACCCTAACCCTAACCCTAACCCTAACCCTAACCCTAACCCTAACCCTAACCCTAACCCTAACCCTAACCCTAACCCTAACCCTAACCCTAACCCTAACCCTAACCCTAACCCTAACCCTAACCCTAACCCTAACCCTAACCCTAACCCTAACCCTAACCCTAACCCTAACCCTAACCCTAACCCTAACCCTAACCCTAACCCTAACCCTAACCCTAACCCTAACCCTAACCCTAACCCTAACCCTAACCCTAACCCTAACCCTAACCCTAACCCTAACCCTAACCCTAACCCTAACCCTAACCCTAACCCTAACCCTAACCCTAACCCTAACCCTAACCCTAACCCTAACCCTAACCCTAACCCTAACCCTAACCCTAACCCTAACCCTAACCCTAACCCTAACCCTAACCCTAACCCTAACCCTAACCCTAACCCTAACCCTAACCCTAACCCTAACCCTAACCCTAACCCTAACCCTAACCCTAACCCTAACCCTAACCCTAACCCTAACCCTAACCCTAACCCTAACCCTAACCCTAACCCTAACCCTAACCCTAACCCTAACCCTAACCCTAACCCTAACCCTAACCCTAACCCTAACCCTAACCCTAACCCTAACCCTAACCCTAACCCTAACCCTAACCCTAACCCTAACCCTAACCCTAACCCTAACCCTAACCCTAACCCTAACCCTAACCCTAACCCTAACCCTAACCCTAACCCTAACCCTAACCCTAACCCTAACCCTAACCCTAACCCTAACCCTAACCCTAACCCTAACCCTAACCCTAACCCTAACCCTAACCCTAACCCTAACCCTAACCCTAACCCTAACCCTAACCCTAACCCTAACCCTAACCCTAACCCTAACCCTAACCCTAACCCTAACCCTAACCCTAACCCTAACCCTAACCCTAACCCTAACCCTAACCCTAACCCTAACCCTAACCCTAACCCTAACCCTAACCCTAACCCTAACCCTAACCCTAACCCTAACCCTAACCCTAACCCTAACCCTAACCCTAACCCTAACCCTAACCCTAACCCTAACCCTAACCCTAACCCTAACCCTAACCCTAACCCTAACCCTAACCCTAACCCTAACCCTAACCCTAACCCTAACCCTAACCCTAACCCTAACCCTAACCCTAACCCTAACCCTAACCCTAACCCTAACCCTAACCCTAACCCTAACCCTAACCCTAACCCTAACCCTAACCCTAACCCTAACCCTAACCCTAACCCTAACCCTAACCCTAACCCTAACCCTAACCCTAACCCTAACCCTAACCCTAACCCTAACCCTAACCCTAACCCTAACCCTAACCCTAACCCTAACCCTAACCCTAACCCTAACCCTAACCCTAACCCTAACCCTAACCCTAACCCTAACCCTAACCCTAACCCTAACCCTAACCCTAACCCTAACCCTAACCCTAACCCTAACCCTAACCCTAACCCTAACCCTAACCCTAACCCTAACCCTAACCCTAACCCTAACCCTAACCCTAACCCTAACCCTAACCCTAACCCTAACCCTAACCCTAACCCTAACCCTAACCCTAACCCTAACCCTAACCCTAACCCTAACCCTAACCCTAACCCTAACCCTAACCCTAACCCTAACCCTAACCCTAACCCTAACCCTAACCCTAACCCTAACCCTAACCCTAACCCTAACCCTAACCCTAACCCTAACCCTAACCCTAACCCTAACCCTAACCCTAACCCTAACCCTAACCCTAACCCTAACCCTAACCCTAACCCTAACCCTAACCCTAACCCTAACCCTAACCCTAACCCTAACCCTAACCCTAACCCTAACCCTAACCCTAACCCTAACCCTAACCCTAACCCTAACCCTAACCCTAACCCTAACCCTAACCCTAACCCTAACCCTAACCCTAACCCTAACCCTAACCCTAACCCTAACCCTAACCCTAACCCTAACCCTAACCCTAACCCTAACCCTAACCCTAACCCTAACCCTAACCCTAACCCTAACCCTAACCCTAACCCTAACCCTAACCCTAACCCTAACCCTAACCCTAACCCTAACCCTAACCCTAACCCTAACCCTAACCCTAACCCTAACCCTAACCCTAACCCTAACCCTAACCCTAACCCTAACCCTAACCCTAACCCTAACCCTAACCCTAACCCTAACCCTAACCCTAACCCTAACCCTAACCCTAACCCTAACCCTAACCCTAACCCTAACCCTAACCCTAACCCTAACCCTAACCCTAACCCTAACCCTAACCCTAACCCTAACCCTAACCCTAACCCTAACCCTAACCCTAACCCTAACCCTAACCCTAACCCTAACCCTAACCCTAACCCTAACCCTAACCCTAACCCTAACCCTAACCCTAACCCTAACCCTAACCCTAACCCTAACCCTAACCCTAACCCTAACCCTAACCCTAACCCTAACCCTAACCCTAACCCTAACCCTAACCCTAACCCTAACCCTAACCCTAACCCTAACCCTAACCCTAACCCTAACCCTAACCCTAACCCTAACCCTAACCCTAACCCTAACCCTAACCCTAACCCTAACCCTAACCCTAACCCTAACCCTAACCCTAACCCTAACCCTAACCCTAACCCTAACCCTAACCCTAACCCTAACCCTAACCCTAACCCTAACCCTAACCCTAACCCTAACCCTAACCCTAACCCTAACCCTAACCCTAACCCTAACCCTAACCCTAACCCTAACCCTAACCCTAACCCTAACCCTAACCCTAACCCTAACCCTAACCCTAACCCTAACCCTAACCCTAACCCTAACCCTAACCCTAACCCTAACCCTAACCCTAACCCTAACCCTAACCCTAACCCTAACCCTAACCCTAACCCTAACCCTAACCCTAACCCTAACCCTAACCCTAACCCTAACCCTAACCCTAACCCTAACCCTAACCCTAACCCTAACCCTAACCCTAACCCTAACCCTAACCCTAACCCTAACCCTAACCCTAACCCTAACCCTAACCCTAACCCTAACCCTAACCCTAACCCTAACCCTAACCCTAACCCTAACCCTAACCCTAACCCTAACCCTAACCCTAACCCTAACCCTAACCCTAACCCTAACCCTAACCCTAACCCTAACCCTAACCCTAACCCTAACCCTAACCCTAACCCTAACCCTAACCCTAACCCTAACCCTAACCCTAACCCTAACCCTAACCCTAACCCTAACCCTAACCCTAACCCTAACCCTAACCCTAACCCTAACCCTAACCCTAACCCTAACCCTAACCCTAACCCTAACCCTAACCCTAACCCTAACCCTAACCCTAACCCTAACCCTAACCCTAACCCTAACCCTAACCCTAACCCTAACCCTAACCCTAACCCTAACCCTAACCCTAACCCTAACCCTAACCCTAACCCTAACCCTAACCCTAACCCTAACCCTAACCCTAACCCTAACCCTAACCCTAACCCTAACCCTAACCCTAACCCTAACCCTAACCCTAACCCTAACCCTAACCCTAACCCTAACCCTAACCCTAACCCTAACCCTAACCCTAACCCTAACCCTAACCCTAACCCTAACCCTAACCCTAACCCTAACCCTAACCCTAACCCTAACCCTAACCCTAACCCTAACCCTAACCCTAACCCTAACCCTAACCCTAACCCTAACCCTAACCCTAACCCTAACCCTAACCCTAACCCTAACCCTAACCCTAACCCTAACCCTAACCCTAACCCTAACCCTAACCCTAACCCTAACCCTAACCCTAACCCTAACCCTAACCCTAACCCTGACCCTGACCCTGACCCTGACCCTGACCCTGACCCTGACCCTGACCCTGACCCTGACCCTGACCCTGACCCTGACCCTGACCCTGACCCTGACCCTGACCCTGACCCTGACCCTGACCCTGACCCTGACCCTGACCCTGACCCTGACCCTGACCCTGACCCTGACCCTGACCCTGACCCTGACCCTGACCCTGACCCTGACCCTGACCCTGACCCTGACCCTGACCCTGACCCTGACCCTGACCCTGACCCTGACCCTGACCCTGACCCTGACCCTGACCCTGACCCTGACCCTGACCCTGACCCTGACCCTGACCCTGACCCTGACCCTGACCCTGACCCTGACCCTGACCCTGACCCTGACCCTGACCCTGACCCTGACCCTGACCCTGACCCTGACCCTGACCCTGACCCTGACCCTGACCCTGACCCTGACCCTGACCCTGACCCTGACCCTGACCCTGACCCTGACCCTGACCCTGACCCTGACCCTGACCCTGACCCTGACCCTGACCCTGACCCTGACCCTGACCCTGACCCTGACCCTGACCCTGACCCTGACCCTGACCCTGACCCTGACCCTGACCCTGACCCTGACCCTGACCCTGACCCTGACCCTGACCCTGACCCTGACCCTGACCCTGACCCTGACCCTGACCCTGACCCTGACCCTGACCCTGACCCTGACCCTGACCCTGACCCTGACCCTGACCCTGACCCTGACCCTGACCCTGACCCTGACCCTGACCCTGACCCTGACCCTGACCCTGACCCTGACCCTGACCCTGACCCTGACCCTGACCCTGACCCTGACCCTGACCCTGACCCTGACCCTGACCCTGACCCTGACCCTGACCCTGACCCTGACCCTGACCCTGACCCTGACCCTGACCCTGACCCTGACCCTGACCCTGACCCTGACCCTGACCCTGACCCTGACCCTGACCCTGACCCTGACCCTGACCCTGACCCTGACCCTGACCCTGACCCTGACCCTGACCCTGACCCTGACCCTGACCCTGACCCTGACCCTGACCCTGACCCTGACCCTGACCCTGACCCTGACCCTGACCCTGACCCTGACCCTGACCCTGACCCTGACCCTGACCCTGACCCTGACCCTGACCCTGACCCTGACCCTGACCCTGACCCTGACCCTGACCCTGACCCTGACCCTGACCCTGACCCTGACCCTGACCCTGACCCTGACCCTGACCCTGACCCTGACCCTGACCCTGACCCTGACCCTGACCCTGACCCTGACCCTGACCCTGACCCTGACCCTGACCCTGACCCTGACCCTGACCCTGACCCTGACCCTGACCCTGACCCTGACCCTGACCCTGACCCTGACCCTGACCCTGACCCTGACCCTGACCCTGACCCTGACCCTGACCCTGACCCTGACCCTGACCCTGACCCTGACCCTGACCCTGACCCTGACCCTGACCCTGACCCTGACCCTGACCCTGACCCTGACCCTGACCCTGACCCTGACCCTGACCCTGACCCTGACCCTGACCCTGACCCTGACCCTGACCCTGACCCTGACCCTGACCCTGACCCTGACCCTGACCCTGACCCTGACCCTGACCCTGACCCTGACCCTGACCCTGACCCTGACCCTGACCCTGACCCTGACCCTGACCCTGACCCTGACCCTGACCCTGACCCTGACCCTGACCCTGACCCTGACCCTGACCCTGACCCTGACCCTGACCCTGACCCTGACCCTGACCCTGACCCTGACCCTGACCCTGACCCTGACCCTGACCCTGACCCTGACCCTGACCCTGACCCTGACCCTGACCCTGACCCTGACCCTGACCCTGACCCTGACCCTGACCCTGACCCTGACCCTGACCCTGACCCTGACCCTGACCCTGACCCTGACCCTGACCCTGACCCTGACCCTGACCCTGACCCTGACCCTGACCCTGACCCTGACCCTGACCCTGACCCTGACCCTGACCCTGACCCTGACCCTGACCCTGACCCTGACCCTGACCCTGACCCTGACCCTGACCCTGACCCTGACCCTGACCCTGACCCTGACCCTGACCCTGACCCTGA
Organism: Plestiodon gilberti rubricaudatus; assembly: GCA_026170595.1. Lineage (NCBI taxonomy): Eukaryota > Metazoa > Chordata > Lepidosauria > Squamata > Scincidae > Plestiodon > Plestiodon gilberti. The sequence continues at coordinate 171,664,733 of JANXHW010000005.1, read as the reverse complement.
CCCTGACCCTGACCCTGACCCTGACCCTGACCCTGACCCTGACCCTGACCCTGACCCTGACCCTGACCCTGACCCTGACCCTGACCCTGACCCTGACCCTGACCCTGACCCTGACCCTGACCCTGACCCTGACCCTGACCCTGACCCTGACCCTGACCCTGACCCTGACCCTGACCCTGACCCTGACCCTGACCCTGACCCTGACCCTGACCCTGACCCTGACCCTGACCCTGACCCTGACCCTGACCCTGACCCTGACCCTGACCCTGACCCTGACCCTGACCCTGACCCTGACCCTGACCCTGACCCTGACCCTGACCCTGACCCTGACCCTGACCCTGACCCTGACCCTGACCCTGACCCTGACCCTGACCCTGACCTGACCCTGACCCTGACCCTGACCCTGACCCTGACCCTGACCCTGACCCTGACCCTGACCCTGACCCTGACCCTGACCCTGACCCTGACCCTGACCCTGACCCTGACCCTGACCCTGACCCTGACCCTGACCCTGACCCTGACCCTGACCCTGACCCTGACCTGACCCTGACCCTGACCCTGACCTGACCCTGACCCTGACCCTGACCCTGACCCTGACCCTGACCCTGACCCTGACCCTGACCCTGACCCTGACCCTGACCCTGACCCTGACCCTGACCCTGACCCTGACCCTGACCCTGACCCTGACCCTGACCCTGACCCTGACCCTGACCCTGACCCTGACCCTGACCCTGACCCTGACCCTGACCCTGACCCTGACCCTGACCCTGACCCTGACCCTGACCCTGACCCTGACCCTGACCCCCTGACCCTGACCCTGACCCTGACCCTGACCCTGACCCTGACCCTGACCTGACCCTGACCCTGACCCTGACCCTGACCCTGACCCTGACCCTGACCCTGACCCTGACCCTGACCCTGACCCTGACCCTGACCCTGACCCTGACCCTGACCCTGACCCTGACCCTGACCCTGACCCTGACCCTGACCCTGACCCTGACCCTGACCCTGACCCTGACCCTGACCCTGACCCTGACCCTGACCCTGACCCTGACCCTGACCCTGACCCTGACCCTGACCCTGACCCTGACCCTGACCCTGACCCTGACCCTGACCCTGACCCTGACCCTGACCCTGACCCTGACCCTGACCCTGACCTGACTGACCCTGACCCTGACCCTGACCCTGACCCTGACCCTGACCCTGACCCTGACCCTGACCCTGACCCTGACCCTGACCCTGACCTGACCCTGACCCTGACCCTGACCCTGACCCTGACCCTGACCCTGACCCTGACCCTGACCCTGACCCTGACCCTGACCCTGACCCTGACCCTGACCCTGACCCTGACCCTGACCCTGACCCTGACCCTGACCCTGACCCTGACCCTGACCTGACCCTGACCCTGACCCTGACCCTGACCCTGACCCTGACCCTGACCTGACCCTGACCCTGACCCTGACCCTGACCCTGACCCTGACCCTGACCCTGACCCTGACCCTGACCCTGACCCTGACCCTGACCCTGACCCTGACCCTGACCCTGACCCTGACCCTGACCCTGACCCTGACCCTGACCCTGACCCTGACCCTGACCCTGACCCTGACCCTGACCCTGACCCTGACCCTGACCCTGACCCTGACCCTGACCCTGACCCTGACCCTGACCCTGACCCTGACCCTGACCCTGACCCTGACCCTGACCCTGACCCTGACCCTGACCCTGACCCTGACCCTGACCCTGACCCTGACCCTGACCCTGACCCTGACCTGCTGACCCTGACCCTGACCCTGACCCTGACCCTGACCCTGACCCTGACCCTGACCCTGACCCTGACCCTGACCCTGACCCTGACCCTGACCCTGACCCTGACCCTGACCCTGACCCTGACCCTGACCCTGACCCTGACCCTGACCCTGACCCTGACCCTGACCCTGACCCTGACCCTGACCCTGACCCTGACCCTGACCCTGACCCTGACCCTGACCCTGACCCTGACCCTGACCCTGACCCTGACCCTGACCCTGACCCTGACCCTGACCCTGACCCTGACCCTGACCCTGACCCTGACCCTGACCCTGACCCTGACCCTGACCCTGACCCTGACCCTGACCCTGACCCTGACCCTGACCCTGACCCTGACCCTGACCCTGACCCTGACCCTGACCCTGACCCTGACCCTGACCCTGACCCTGACCCTGACCCTGACCCTGACCCTGACCCTGACCCTGACCCTGACCCTGACCCTGACCCTGACCCTGACCCTGACCCTGACCCTGACCCTGACCCTGACCCTGACCCTGACCCTGACCTGACCCTGACCCTGACCCTGACCCTGACCCTGACCCTGACCCTGACCCTGACCCAGACCCAGACCCAGACCCAGACCCAGACCCAGACCCAGACCCAGACCCTGACCCTGACCCTGACCCTGACCCTGACCCTGACCCTGACCCTGACCCTGACCCTGACCCTGACCCCTGACCCTGACCCTGACCCTGACCCTGACCCTGACCCTGACCCTGACCCTGACCCTGACCCTGACCCAGACGACCCTGACCCAGACCCAGACGACCCAGACCCAGACCCAGACCCAGACGACCCAGACCCAGACCCTGACCCTGACCCAGACCCTGACCCTGACCCTGACCCTGACCCTGACCCTGACCCTGACCCTGACCCTGACCCTGACCCTGACCCAGACCCAGACCCAGACCCAGACCCAGACCCAGACCCAGACCCAGACCCTGACCCAGACCCTGACCCTGACCCTGACCCTGACCCTGACCCCCGACCCCCGACCCTGACCCTGACCCCCGACCCTGACCCCCACCCCCACCCCCACCCCCACCCCCACCCCCACCCCCACCCAAAACCCAAAACCCAAAACCCAAAACCCAATTTGTAGGCGAAGGGTGTGTTCTGCTGGAGCTCCCAACTTTTGCAGACAAATACGTCAAAAACAGTGGTTTCCAGTGATAATGCCCAGATTCCAACTGTAGGAATAGCTGGGGGAATGTCTTCCGCATCTAACGAGGTATGGCATGAGGGGGTACCTTTACCGGATTCCCCGATGGATGAGGGGAAAGGAGATGCCCCCAGGATACAAGAAATCAATGAGAGAGACAAAATGGCTACTAGAGGCCTGGGTGAGTCAGCACCTATGCAGGAGGCCGGGGATGGAGAGGGAATGCTTCAACCCCTGAATCCCCAGGAGCTGTTGAGCCAGGAGACCCAAAGAACAGGAACCCCTTGGAGGGAAGAAAAGGAATTTACTGGTTTAAAAGCAATTAAGAATACAAGCAGTGTGCATCCCTTGAGGGGAGGGACAATACTTGAGGCCCAGGCTTCTCAGACCACAGTAGGCCAAGCCAGCCTGGATCCCTTCCTGGGGACAGATTCACTGCAGGCCCTGGATTCATCCAAAACAGTAGGCCGCACCGCTATGGAACCCTCTGTGGGGATTCAAACACTACAAGCCCAGGCTTTACAAGGCCCGGTAGGCCCACTCCTCTTGGATCCTCTGCAGAAGAGTGCAGAAGGCCAAAATCAAAGTGCAACTGAGAGGAAAAAATTCCTGAAGCAACCCAGAGCGGCAAAAAACTTAAGGAGACTCTTTAGTGATGATGAAGAGATCCTATCCCCACTAGACAGGGATCGTTCTCCTCTGAAACCAGGCCAAGGCCCCACTCTGCGAGCCTTACAAAGAGGGGGGGAAATTGAGGAGCTACTAGGGAAAGAATCCTCCCTCCTGGGGGTTTTCTCAGGCCAAGGAGGGGAAGAGCACAAAGAGACAGACCTCATTAGCCTGGGCTCTGATCTTGAACCTGAATATGATAGCCCTGTCCTCTTCTCAGACAAGGAGTCAGCCTCTAAAAAAGGGGGTGACGATGAGGAGGAACACAGTAGAGAAGAAGTGCAGAGAACAAAAATAAAAGTTAAAGCAAAGAAACTTAGCCATATGCAATCCAAAGAGATAGAGATCAGAGAAGCCTGGGAAAATCTACTGAAAAAGAACTTTGGACATGGGGTGAGAGAGATTATCCACCCTAAAGAATACAGTATGGTCGACATGGCTAAGCTGTGGGGATTTATGGTCTCTTACATCAAGCTCTCAACAGACAAAACATATAGGTTACAAAAATTAGGACATGATGCTATGTGGTCTTTGATAGACAAACAAAAGGACTTGATGCTGCTTCTGCTGCAAGGCGCACAGGCTGCAGAGACTGAGTCAGAGCTGATTCGAGCCAAAACCATCACTCTGGAAATTGTCAAAAAAACTTTGGTCTTCAGGAAACCCAGAACATCCTCGAAACCACCACCAGACTGGCTACAAGAAGGTAATATGATAAAAATTATACAATTAATCCTGAGGGCTTGGGAAGAAGAGGAGGGCGGGCAGAACGTCATGTGGATGAAAGAAACATCTGCAGATGACTCTCCTTTGGTGGGAAGAGAAGACTTCAAGGAGAGAATGATTTATATCATTAATAATTTGAAACAAAGAAGCAAAATAAAGAAACAGCAACACCCACCTCAGGGCAGCGCAAACCAACAAGGGCAAACCGCGTGGGCTCCGCCAATGCCACCGCCGCTGCCACTGCCGTCGACATCATTACAGCCAGCGCTTCCAGAGTCACCTGTTTCAACAAGTACACAGTCTACCCCGGCAGAGTGCCCTGACAAGACACAGGGAAGAGGAAAGGAGAAAATGACAGGAAAGGAATTACATGAAGGACAGCAACCAATGATGCCAGCAGCAGAACAGTTAGGACCGGGAGAAAATGAAGGAATGGAAATACAGACACTTGCAAATAAAAAAAGCGAGGATGAGATAAGGGAACCGGAACAGAAAAAATCAAAACCAAACACGGAATGGGGAGACACGTTGTCTCCGGTAGACGATGACTTGCTCCGCGCAGCATGGCCAGAAGACAACAGCAATCACCCACAGGAACCGAGGCTGCCACGAGATCATCAAACTAGGCGGATTCCTGACAGCGACGAGCAACTGAGGGGTGCCACGCCAAGGGATGCTGCAGAGGAACACAGAACGGGAACCAGGCCTAAAGAACCGCAAGGAGGCATCACGCCTGACTTCCCCCGGTCATCCCCAAGGAAAGACTCCGGGAGAGACGGTGACGCAGAGAGGCGAGGGGACTCGGAGCAAGATAGACCCGAGGGAGCCAGCAATCCCAAAGGACCCAGCGACCCCAAGAATAGTGACGGCGGAGCAAAGGCCTCCGGGGAAAGACCGACTTACGCAAAGGCGGCAAGAGCGGAAGATAAAGGGCAAACCGGGGGCAGAAAAAGACGCTTACCCCGTTTTGAAATGAATCTGAGGGATAAGCAGGATGAGGAGGATGCCTACTGGAGCAACACTTGGGGGGAGCCTTCGGATGAACGCAACCCCAAGAAAAGGTATGTGGTACGGTTCATTTATAAAGGGATGGATGTAACCAAAGGGACCAGAAGGTATTTAATCAGAACTATTCTGAACGAACAGCTAGCCTTTCCAGAGGAAGACATAGTAGCTGTTATTCAGTTAGAGGGTTCTAAAGAAATAGACATTTGTTTAGCGACAGAAAGGGTGTATCAAAGATTTTGGTTAGCATGCAAAGAACTCATGGCATGGAATCCGACCTTATTGGAGGATTTTGAAGTCCTTCCTCTCTTTCGAGGGGACACTAAAGTCCTCACGATTATCCTGAGGACGACCACCATTCCAGCAGAGGACATTGAAAGATGGATCACAAAATATGCCAATGTCCTCATGGGTCCTGATAAAAAGCTAGATGAGGATGGCTATTGGACTGGCGAGTACAGAGCTGTTGTTAAAATCAGGCACGGTAACCTATCTATGCCAAAGTATTTTTTTCTAGGCCACGACAGGGGGATTACGCGTTTTAGCGGACAGCCCCCGGCTTGCTACCACTGCGGAGCGTACGATCACATCCGCCGTTTCTGCTCAGAAGACCTCTGTTCCAAATGTGGACAAAGGGGACATGACTCTCAAAGTTGCTACAAGGGGATTGTTTGTAATTTGTGCGACGAAGAAGGACATGTGTACTACAGGTGCCCTGAGGCTTATTACAACAGACAGGAGCGGCAACGAGGAAACAAGGAGAAAGAGCAAGCGCAGCAAGAAAGCGGACAGGAACAAAATGGAAGGAGTGAAGATCAGACGAGGAAAGGAACGCCTGCGACAGGGGCACGTCAAAGCGGAGGAGAAGGCGGAGACCATGTCAGGATCGGGGCCCAGCAGTCTGGAAACAGGACGGAGAAAGCCACGGAATGGACACAGGTCAAACAGGGGAGAGGGGGAAAGAGCAAACAGAAGACTCGCCATGTACAAAGTGACGCATCCCTCAGAGATATGGCACGACAGAATAGATTCGGTCTTTTACAACTCGACCAAGAGGGCGAGCAAGAAGAGGAGGAACGGCTGATGGACAAAATGATGTCAGATATAGATGAGACCAGCCTCCAGCCAGAAGGAGACCGATCTGTGCAAGAGGAGACTAGCGAGACGGAGAAGGAAATTATGAGAAGAAAAAGGACCCAGATACAGCAACGACTGGCACACGAGTCGCCGGCGTGGAAAGAATACAAGAGGCTGGAGTCGCAGAAAATAGAGAACTATATAGAGATGGACAACCTCCGGATTCAACTGTCCCGACTTTCCCAGACTCAGGATGGGGAAAAAAGAATGAAGCTCCTGGACCATATAGAGGACATCAATGAGAAAACCAAACAGATTGATGAAAAAATGCAGAAGGTGTCGAGGGACATCGATAAAACAGCGGGGGATGAGTCGGACGAAGAGGAGCAACGTGAGCGGCTTGTTACACCAGAGAGGAAACAAAGACGCAGCAAAGGCCAACGCAGACCAAGAGAGGGGAAACCCAAAGAGGATGGCGTGCAAGGAAAGGAGGGGAAAACAGGAAACTTACCAGAAGCAGGAAATGTGCCTGAACCAATGGAGCAAGACTGTCCAAACTTCCTTGATCCTAATGACTTTCCGGCTCTTATAAAAACTAAGGAACCTCCTGACCGTCAGGGGGAGATGCTGAGTAAGGCTACACCTTCAACTAGATTGGAGGGGGTAGAAATAGAAACTGGGAAGGGAGAGGGAAAAGAAAACCTCCCAACCGAAGTGGCAGCACAACCAGGTCCACAGGCGGCTGTGGGCGCCGGCCAGGACGGTGACGAGGAGGAGCGGAACGCCTCTGGTTCTGCCTCCGGCTCTGATATGGAGACAGCAGATGAACACTTGGAAGAAGAGGGAGCCCAATCTGTAGGGGTGTGAGTATTTGTCTTCAGTGAATGGTACAACTAACTGCTCATTGTGGCATGTAAAAACTGTCAAATTGGGTCCACAGAGCACAACCTCTTTAGATTTCTAGGTTTAACTTGTTGCTGATTTAATCATGCTTTCTTTTTTCTTTTTCTTTTTTGGTTTATGTTAACAATTCTGCCTAATTTATTACCATTATAACATTAACTGCACTTTACCATAATAATTTAACTTTAATGGCTGACACACATAATATCAATATCAAAATCCTGACATGGAACACCAGGGGATTATCCATGAGGGAAAGGAGGGAGGAAATACTATCTTATTTACCAAAGTTGAGCTTTGATTTCTACCTGCTTCAAGAGACCCATTTCAAAAGTGAGCAACAGCGTAGCCACGCACAGAAGTTTTGGACCTGGGGACAATCCTTTTGGTCCTATAACCCCTTAGAGAAATCTGCAGGCATAGGGCTCCTCGTTGTGAGGAAACAAGGTATGCAGATCGATAGTTATGTAGAAATTGAACTGGGAAGGCTAATTTTGCTGGATTTCACCATGAAGGGAACGCTTCCTGATGGGAGCGCTTTCAGCAGGGTTTTTAGAATTCTGGGAATCTATGCACCCACTAATGGACAAGATAGACAAAAGCTATGGACCAAAGTGAAGGACTTTTCGAACACTACCAGGAAACTGATAATCCTTGGTGACTTCAACAATAGATCCAGGGAAGACGATTATTATAACATTAATAGGGCACAGAAAAACAAACCACTCACAAAAGAGGAAAAAAGTTTACACGCTTTATTATCAGAACAACTTAGTTTGGAAGATAAGGGTTTGTTAACCAAAAACAAAATACAATTTTTTCCAACCGGAGCGTGGACAACTTTCAATAAAAGCAACTATTCTGACGTGGGAGACGGTAGGTATACCTACTACCACCCATGTCACGCAAGCAGGATTGACAGAATTTGGGCCCCCGCAGAACTAAAGGTGTCCAACTGCAGTATCTTCATTACGCCCTGGTCGGATCACGGCATGCTGGCCATGCACTGCGACTCGGGGGAATGTTTCCCTAGGGGTTCGGCCCTGTGGAGACTGAGGGTAGCCGACCACGATAAAGAAAGGATCCGGGGCGTCATCCACTCGGTCCTGGCGGAGATGAAAACGATCCTTCAGTCGGGGCCCCTGGACGTCATAACCTGGTGGGAAAAGCAAAAAAGACTGTTAGCGACCAGATGTAAAAACTTTGACATATACACGGTGCGCAGGGACATTCAAAAATACCACAGGGCAATTTTTCAGTTTCTTAGGTGCCACCAGAGGATCAACCAAGGCCTCCCCTATAAAGGGAAGCTATTGAAACAGAGTGCAGAGACCATCATGGACTTTCATCTCAGGCAACGGCAAAAAAGGGTGAACGCCCAAAAGTGCAGATCCAAAGGGCCGGTGGTAGACTATAATGAATGGCAAAAAACAAAGCTTCCCAGGTCACCCATTGATTTCAAAGGACTTAGGGGCAGCCCTGAGGAGGACATTATCAAATCCCCAAAGGGAATGCTGGACTTAATGACATCTTATTACGACCAGTTGTATGCCCTGAAAGATATAGAACAAGAGAAGATTAAAACGTTCCTCCAAGAAGCGTCAGCACGAAACATCCTTCACGCCAAGAGCGGCCTATGTTCAGAAGACATAGAAGACTTAGGGAAAGAAATCACTGAGGAAGAAGTAGAGGCGGCAATTAAAAGCGGAAGGAATAAGTCAGCGCCGGGACCCGACGGGCTAAACCCAGCCTTTTACAAAACGTACAAAGAATGGTTGGTGGGCCCGATGACGCTTTTATTTAATCAGATGTGGGACAGACAAAGAGGAGGGGAATCTTTCTACAAGGGAACCTTGATTTTTTTCCCCAAAGACGGAGACACCACTCTTGTGAAAAACTGGAGGCCCATAGTTCTTACAAACTGTGACTACAGGATACTAATGAAGATACTGAACAATAGGTTGAAAAGAGTGGCGCACAAACTTATAACCTCCTCCCAGACGAGCGCAGTGCCGGGACGAACGATCACGGAATCCTTGGCGTTGATAAGGGAAGTTTTTCAGTCAGTCACCAAAAGGAGATGGGAGGGGATGATCTTGCAATTAGACCAAAGCGAGGCTTTCGACAAGGTTCACCATCGGTATTTGTGGGCTGTGTTAGAGGCAAAGGGAATCCCAAAGAAGTTGGTGTCCTTTCTGGAAACCTTGTATACAGGGGCCAACGTGACGCCCCAAATAAATGGGTGGAGGGGGAGGAGAATCTATTTAAAATCAGGTGTGCGACAAGGTTGCCCTTTAAGTCCACTGCTTTACGTGCTAGCTTTGGACGTGGTGCTGTCCTACATAGAAAAAGACACCAGACTAGGAGGCATACGTACCCTGGGGCCCGCAAGCGAGGAGGAGGAGGAGGGAGTAAAGTTGATTGCGCATGCCGACGACGTCTCTCTCTTCCTGACCGGGGAGGAGGAGTTAAGCAGAGTCAAACAATGGTTTGATCTTTACAGTCAGGTATCAGGAGCTGAAATAAACGAGAGCAAAAGTGTTCTAATTCGGTTGAATAAAAGCACCCAAAGCATCAAGGTTCAATCTTTGCAAAGGGAACAAAGAGTAGGGGAGGAGGTTATGGAGAAGGAGGAAGAGACAGAACACGTAAAGGTCTTGGGGATTCTGTTTGCGGTAAAAAACGAAGGCTGGGAAAAAAACTGGGAGATTTGGCTGGAGGGACTCAAGGGAAAATTGGCGCTGTGGAAAAACTGGAGGCTGTCGATGTTCCAAAAGGTCATTTATGTGAGAACATACCTCATCCCCAAAGCTAATAACCTGTCTGCTATATACCCTCCCCCTAACTGGGTAGTCAAGGAGGCTCAGAGAAAGATCTTTGAATTTGTATGGGGCACGAACCATTTCCCAATGTCAAGGGCCACAGCATACCAGCCGCTGGAAAACGGAGGGCTGGGTTTGTTGGAGGTGGAATCCTGGTTCATGGTAAACTTTATGTGTAATAACTTTTGTAGATGGGCAAAGCTGGAACGGGAGCAAGGGGAGAGGGCAAGTTCGGAGGGCTCCGGCTCTTGTTTCGAGTGGGGATGGACCAACTTTGGCCAAAGCTGGCACCGTGGCCCCTGGGGAAAGCAATGGTGGGAGCAGGGAAGTCTCAGGTATGTGATCACCCCACAGATGAAATGCACAGGGCCAGATTATTTAAGGGAAGCCTACGCTTATGTCAAAAAAGGAAAACTGGAGGCGGCCCACTTTAAAAGGGGGGACCTGTCCATAAGACAAAGTAAGAAGGAGCTCTATGCGAAGGTGATGGAGACTATCTTCTTTGAACAGGATAGGCAAAAGAAAAGGGCCAAGACCACATTGCCCGAGTACCTGAGAAACCCCCGGTACCCGGTAGACACTTTTGTCGACACTAGGATCCCCTATAGCTTATGGGAGACGCGATGGCGGTCTTATCACAGGGTGTTGAATGTGGGGCAAACCAACCCTTGGTTGCCGGAACGGGAAAAAAGATGTAAACGTTTAAAATGTGTAGAATTGTCAGAACTTACCGGTGTGTTGCCTGTTGAAACTCTTGAGCATGCTGTATCCGAATGTATATCTGTAAGGGAAATACGGGGAAAGTTAGCGGTGAGACTGCAGTGGCCAGACCTGAAACGGCAGAACCCGACGACGGTGCTTTCCGGACTGCAACCGACGGAGGCGACGCGGGGTCCCATCAGACGGCGTATTGCATCGAGGAGCAGAACCTTCCTAACCTTTTGGGAGGTACCGTGGTCAACGGTTCGTCTCATAAACTGTATTATCGTGATGGCGATCATGTTTGAAAGGGCGAGAGAGTTGAAAACTCGGATACAGGGTGACCCAGAAAAAACCGTTTTCTTTATCCTGGGCAGAATGGACATGGTTTGTAAATATGAGAAAGAGCGAATGAGTGCTGAGAAATGGAAGAAATTTTGGCCGTGGAAGGAGAATGGGACCCCAGGTATCACGTAGAGTTAGAAGTTAACTGTATTAGCATAGGGTAGTTAGAAACCCATGTATTAGTTAGAATCACTGAAACTGACGTTGTCACGGCTTTTCGCGACCGGGTGTAACTGAACCAAAGTAGTATGTTTTTATTCTAATAAAAAAATCTTCCTAAAAAAAAAAAAAAAAAAAAAAATCTTCCTAACCCTAACCCTAACCCTAACCCTAACCCTAACCCTAACCCTAACCCTAACCCGACCCCCGACCCCCGACCCCCGACCCAAACCCTAACCCTAACCCTAACCCTAACCCTAACCCTAACCCTAACCCAGGACTGAAGGACAACACCCAGACCCACTTTTTAAATTGCCTACCCTGTTGTTGTCCAGTGATGGAGGGAAAACACAACAAGGAGGGAAAAAAGATTCTTGGCAAAAAAAGAAGGCAAAAAAACTTAATCCTTTTCTGGAGGAAGAGGAACCTCTTCAAGTAGGTGACAGGGACCGGTCACCTCTTAAACCGATTGAAAAGGACAGGGAAACCATAAAAAGGAAACAGGGAAAATGGAAGGGAGCCCTATCTGGCAGGGAAGGTTTTCTCCTAGAGAAAGAAATCACTGAGGAAGGAGAACTGCCATTGGCCTCCCAGTCTGATATGGAGGCCTCCTCCATACAAGACAGTGAGGAGGCTGCTTCTGACAGTGATGAGACCCGGCAAGACGTCCAAAACAGGGACATCACTCATAGGAAATACAAACCATCTAAAGAGACAGAACTTAAGCAGATGTGGGACAACACTTTGAATATGGACTTTGCTGAAGGGGTGCAAGAAATTGTACACTCTCAACACTATAAGTTTACTGATATGGCCAAATTATGGGGTTTCCTATGTAGTTATACCAAGGTGCCCCTCGCGGACAAAGTGGGAAAATTGCCTAAATTAGGTCAGAGCGGCCTGTGGTCCCTCCTGGAAAAACAAAAAGACCTTATGGTGGCCCTGTTGCAGGGAGTCCAGGCAGAGGATGATGATTTGGACTTGAGTAAAGCGAAAACACTTACCCTGGAAATTGTCAAAAAGGTGCTGGTGTTCAGAAAACCCAGGACCTCCATGAGACCACCACCAGAATGGTTAGAAGAGGGAGCTATGATAAAATTCCTCCAGTCTGTTCTCAGGGTCTGGGAGCAGCCGGAGAAAGGGAGGAAAGTGTGGTGGAAGGAGAGGGCGGCTGCGGACTCCCCAACAATACAACCTGAGGAATTCAAAGAAAGACTGGTTTTTCTAATTAACAGTCTAAAACAAAGGACCAAGATACTGAAGCAACAGGGAGCGGAGTCTTCCATTCCCTCTCCAGTTTCTGTTTCCATTCCAAGATCCAACCCCATTCCGATTACTAACCTCAAGCCTAAGACGGACTCTGACCTCATGGCCAAGTCCGAATCTGTTTGCAGACCAGAGGAGGAAATCGTTCTTCCTGCACCCATCTTGGCCCCTTCGAGCGATCCTTTGCCGGATGACAATTCTGACGAATCGCCGGTAGCTGACGAGAAGGAACCGGAGAGGAAGAAATTGAGGGTGAGTGTGGAGTGGGGCGATTCGGCTCCCCTAGAGGAGATCGGAGACAAGGAGCTGGGTCAAAGGGAATGGGCGGTTGGGAAGGACAACGTGCAGGCTGAGATGCCAAAAGACCTGGGGAAAACAACAAATGAAGGGATTGGGGAAGAGCAGAGGAGTGAAGCCGGGTCTCTTGGCGCCAGGCCAAAGGAAAAACGATCAGGGACTAAATCGAGGTTGGCACAGCAAGCTGTGACCCAGTTACAAACCAGGAAGTCGACACCAGCTTCAGATCCAGACCCAACCCCACTTCTAACCCCAACCCCAGGCCCGACCCAAACTCCGGCTCCAACCCCATCCCCAGAACTAATCTCAACCCCACGCGTATCTTCAAACAAGGCGACGGGAGAAACAGAGGACGGTGCAAAAGATGGAACGGGGACAAAGACTGGGAGGTCCTATGCAGGAGCGGCAAAAGGAGCGGGGGGAGCTGGAAGGAGAACGCGTCCGGGACGCTATGTACCGTCTCAACGGGATAGGGAGGAGGAGGAACTGGCTTATTGGGCCAACGCCTGGGGGCAGCGAGCCTCTGAGGACAGGAATCCCAAGAAGCGATACGTAGTTCGTTTTATTTACAAAGGTAATGACCCAGAGAAAGGATCTAGAGACTATATTATTAAAATGATTCTGGAGGAACAGCTGGCTTTTCCCAGGCAGGACACGATCGCCGTCATCCAGCTTGTCGGGTCTAAAGAGATCGATGTGTGTTTAGCCTCGGAAAGGACCTACCAAAATTTTTGGTTGGCGTGCAGGGAACGTATGGAGTGGAACCCATCTTTGCTTGAGGACTTTGATGTTGTCCCCCTCTTTCGGGGTGACACCAAGGTTCTGACTATAATTCTGAGGACGACCACGATCCCGGCTGAGGACATCGCCAGATGGATTTCAAAGTATGCGGACGTTCTGATGGGCCCTGATAAGACACTGGATCAATGGGGGTACTGGACTGGGGAATTCAGAGCCGTGGTAAAAATGAGACACGGGAATTTGGCTATGCCAAAATATTTCTTCCTAGGATCGGATAGAGGCATTACGCGGTTTAGCGGGCAACCCCCGGCGTGCTACCACTGTGGGGCCTATGATCATATTCGTCGGTTTTGCTCGATGGATTTCTGTTCCAGATGCAGCAAAAGGGGGCACGCCGCTCAAGCGTGCCAAAAAGGACTGTGCTGCAACTTGTGTGATGAAACCGGACATGTGTATTACCGGTGCCCGGAGGCCTTTTACAATCGACAAGAGAAAAGACGGGAGAACAGACGGGAGAACGCACAACGACCGGCACAAGGTGAGGATGGACAAAATGAGGAAAGGAGAACAGAGAGTGGACAGCAAGGACAAAAAGAACAAAAGGGAGAGACGAGCGGAGGAAGCCAGACTCTCTCGAGCGGCGGTGGGCAGAGAGAAACGCAGACCAAGGAGACTGAACCGGCTAAGGGACCGTCTGCGGGACCTCAGAACCCAGAGACACGGTCCAGGCAAGATCAAGAGTGGAGGGAAGTTCGCCCCCAAAACAAGGGGAAAAGCAAACAGAAATTACACCACACTCAAAAGGAAGAAACCTTCAGAAGCAGGACAAGTCAAAACAGGTTTGCTCCGCTGGAGAGCGGGTCGGACAGTGAACCGGGCAACGAAACGGACACCAGGCCGGAAGGGAGTGAGGGAAGCTATTCTGGCTCGGAGGACGAGACGAAGAGGAGAAAGTGGGAGAAGAGGAGAGAACAAATAAGAAGAATAATGAGAGACTCACCCGCCTGGTCGGAATATAAAAAGCTGGAAAATGAGAAGATCGACCTTTACATCAAGATGGATTCTCTACGAATCAAACATTCTCAGACACTTAATAAAGAAAAAAGAGAAAATTTGGTGGACCAAATAGAAAATCTTAAGAGGGCAGCGCAGCTAGTGGACGAAAAAATGAGGGAGGCCGCTCAAGCCTTGGACAGAACCGGAGGTAGCTCAGAGGACGAAGAGGACGAAGGGGAGTCAACGCAGATCCCCTCCAAAGAGGTAGCAGAGGAGGCGATAAGGAAGGAACTGCTAATAAAGAGATTACAGGAGAGTAAGAGGCTGCATGAAATCCAGCAACAGCAACTGCGATGTGAGAAGGAGGGCTTGGGGGCCGCTGAGGCAGACTTCCCAAGTCCGATACCTGTCCCTTCCCCTAAAAAGCCCCCGGATGGGCCTGGGGAACTGTCTGGTAAGGCTACACCTCCGATCAAATCGGTGGGGGTAGAAATGGAACAAGGAGAGCGGGCGGTGACTAACCAGGGGACTGGCTGCCCCCAGGACCTGGATGACATCGCCGATGACGTCGCCGATGACAACGCCGATGACAACGACGATGACAGCTCGGAAAGGGCCGGCTTTTCCTCCAATTCGGGGATGGTGACGGCTGAGGAACGGTCTGAAGGAGAAGGAGATCGGGCTGACGCACCAGGAGTACAGATGGGCTAAGACAGTTATACTGTCAATTTTGGAGTTTAATCTTACAGGTAACACTTTTGCTCTATGTGCTCTAAAGTGAGGTTCTCAAATTGGTTTTATTTTCTTATTTTGGTTTATTTATATTTGGCCCTTTTAATTTGGCCTTTTTTCCTTTCACCTTTAATGGCGATCACACAAAGAATTAAAATTATTACTTGGAACACTAGAGGATTATTGCAGCAGGAGAGGAGGGAGGAAATCCTCACACATTTGGCTAAATTGGATTTTGATTTATGTTTGCTGCAGGAGACTCACTTTAGAGACGAGCGGCAAAGGTGCCAAGCCCAAAGGTTCTGGACATGGGGACCTTCCCTATGGTCATACGATCCTAATGACAAGGCTGCAGGTATAGGCCTTTTAATTAAAACCAGGCAAGACATGCAAATAGATTCTTATGTGGAATTGGAACTTGGAAGATTGGTGCTCCTGGACTTCTCTGTCGGAACCAAGCGGTCCGGGGGGGGGGGGCTCCTCTCGAAGGGCTTTTCGCATGTTGGGGGTTTACGCCCCGATCGGCGGGGGCGAAAAATACAAATTATGGGTAAAATTAAACGATTCGGCAAACACCACGAGAAAATTGTTAGTGTTAGGGGATTTTAACAATCGGGCCAGATTGGAAGATTATTCGACGACGGGGAAGGGAAAGAAAGGAAAACCGCTGACCAAAGAAGAAAAATATTTGCAAAATTTATTAGGGGAACAGTTACAATTGGAAGATAAGGGGTTACAAATTCAAAACACGATTAGGTTCTTTCCGGTGGGGGCGAGGAATACTTTTGAGAGGAGTCGCTTCGCTAACCAGGGGCAAGGGCAGGGTCACGGGAGGTACACTTATTACCACCCGTGCCATGCCAGCAGAATTGATCGCATTTGGGCACCGA
Source organism: Plestiodon gilberti rubricaudatus (assembly GCA_026170595.1). Lineage (NCBI taxonomy): Eukaryota > Metazoa > Chordata > Lepidosauria > Squamata > Scincidae > Plestiodon > Plestiodon gilberti. The sequence continues at coordinate 171,648,438 of JANXHW010000005.1, read as the reverse complement.
AGGAGGTCCGGGTCACAGACTGCAGCATCTCCATCACGCCTTGGTCTGACCACGGTGTGCTGGCGATGACCTGCGGTCTGGGGGAGGTTTATCCCAGAGGCTCGGCCCTCTGGAGACTCAGAGTAGCGGACCTGGAAAGGGACGGGGTCAAGGGGGTCGTCCTCTCTGTCCTCACGGAGGGGGGGACGATCCTCTCCTCGGGCCCTTGCATGATTCCGACCTGGTGGGAGAGATTGAAACAGAAGTTAGCACGCAGGTGCAAAAGTTTTAATCTCTACACTGTTAGGAAAGACCTTCAGGAATACCACAGAGCTGTCTACAGTTTTATAAAGTGTCATTACAAGTGAACAGAGGCCTCCCGTATCACGGGCAGATCCTAAAACGCAGCGCCGATACCATCGCGCAATATCACAAAACACAGAGGAAGAAGAGGCTTGATGCCCAAAAATGCAGATCTAGGGGCGCCCTTGTCAATTTTGATGAGTGGCAGAAGGCCAGGACGTCTCGTGGCCCCATAGGGTTCACTGGATTGAGGAAGGACGAAGGGAAGGAGGAGGTGGAATCGTCCCCCAGGGGCATGCTCGAAATCATGACAGCTTTACGCTCCGAAAGACATTGACAGTAGGGAAATTGAGAGCTTCCTCGAGGAAGCGGCAGGCAAAAATATTTTGTATAAGGGGAAAGGTCTGAGCTTGGAGGAGCGGAGGGATCTGGAGAGGGACATCACTGAGGAGGAGGTAGCTGAAGCCATCAAGTCAGGCAGGAGAAAATCGGCCCCGGGCCCTAACGGCCTCAACCCGGCCTTTTACAAAGTTTATAAAGAGTGGTTGGTGGGTCCCCTGACCAAACTATTTAATGAGATGTGGAAAGGGAAGAAGGTGGGGAGATCCTTTTACGAGGGGACCCTCATCTTCTTTCCGAAGGAGGGAGACATCAGTCTACCCAAAAATTGGAGACCCATTGTCTTGACGAACTGCGATTATAGGATCCTCATGAAAGTCTTGAACAACAGACTGAAAAAGGTGGCTCCCAAGCTTGTCACCTCTTCACAGACCAGTGCGGTCCCGGGGCGTTCCATTCTGGAATCCCTGGGACTGATTAGGGAAATATTTCAATTAGTGTCCAGGGGAAGGTGGGGGGGAGCCATCCTGCAGGTCGACCAGAGCAAGGCCTTCGATAACGTCCACCATCCTTACTTGTGGGCGTTGTTGAAGGCCAAGGGCGTACCGTGCCGGATGGTTCGTTTCCTGGAGATCCTTTATGAGGGCGCTACCGTGACCCCGCAGGTTAATGGATGGAGAGGCAGGAGAGTGCCAATACGATCCGGGGTCAGGCAGGGGTGCCCCCTGAGCCCGCTGCTGTATGTGCTGGCGCTGGACGTAGTCCTGGCCTTCATCGAAAAGGACACGGCGGTGACGGGCATCAGCATCATTGGAGATCCTGCGGGAAAGGTGGAAACAGCCAAAGTGGTGGCCCACGCAGATGATGTGTCTGTTTTTGTGTCAGGAAGAGAGGAGTTGGTGGTGGTTAAGAATTGGTTTGAAAGGTATGGCCGGGTCTCGGGGGCGAAAATTAACGAAACCAAAAGCGTCCTGCTACATCTGGACAAATATAGCCAGAAGATTAGATCGAGCCCTCTGAGGGAGTCAGAAAGCAGGGAGGATGAGGAGGACGAGGAAACCGATAGGGTGAAAATTTTGGGAATTCAATTTGCTATTAAAAGGGATGGGTGGGTTCCAAATTGGGTAAATTGGCTTGACGCGATCAAAGAGAGAATCGGGATGTGGAAAAATTGGAGACTAAACTTTTTTCAAAAGAGCATTTATGTAAGGACTTACCTGATCTCAAAGGCCAACGGCCTATCGGCAATCTACCCTCCTCCCCAGTGGGTACTTAAGGAGGCGGAAAAAGCCATTTTTGCTTTTGTGTGGGGAACGAACAACTTCCCGCTGGCTAGAGCTGTAGCGTATCAGAAAATTGAAAACGGGGGCTTAGATATGATTGCTCTGGAGCCATGGTTCTTAGTCAACTTTATCGGCAACAACTTTGTCAGATGGGCAGCGTGGGAACGAGAGAATGCAGAAACCCGCAGTGGGGCAGAGGAACTGTCGAGAGCTCTTTGTAAATTAGGACTTATTAGTTTTGGGAAAGGATGGAGAGACACCAAATGGGGCGAGAAGTGGTGGGGAAAAGAAGAGTTTGGGTACGTGGTAACGCCGCAATTGCGAGCCGCGGGGCCAGACTATTTGGATGATGTTTACACTTGGGTAAAGAAATGGGGAATTGAAGCCAGCCTGTTAAAAAGAGTGGACCTGACTGTGTCCCAGATTAAAAAAGAAATGTATAACAGGGCCTTGGAGAGAGGAGTTTTTTGTGCATACAGGGAAAAGAGGCGTGCGAAACACGATCTGCCGCACTACCTCAGGGATCCAAGTTTTCCAATAGAAACGTTTAAGGATCGTAGGGTGCCCTATAGTTTATGGGAAACGAGGTGGAGGGCGTACCATAGAGTGCTGAACGTGGGGGAGGCTAACCCGTGGCTATCTGGTCGGGATGGAAGGTGCAGACGATGGGCTTGCATTGAGAAACAGACGCTGACCGGGGCTTCGGCTCCGGTGGAGACTTTACAACACGCGCTGTTTGACTGCGATCCTGTCGCGGAAACGTGGACTCTCGTATCGAATAAGCTACAGTGGCCGGCGCTAAAAAGACAATCTTTGGATACCGTCCTTTCGGGACTGCAGCCGAAAGACAAGTTCGATGGACCTGTCAAGAGAAAAAGACGTAGGGGTGCGGAATCGATTTGTGGCTTTTGGGATATACCATGGTCCACTGTTAGACTGTTAAATTGTATCATAGTTATGGCTTTAATGTATCAGAGACGACACGAGCTGCAGACGGGAGTGCGTGCCAAACCAGAGAACACGGCGAACTTCATCCTGGACAGGATGGAAACCATCTGTCACTTCGAAAGAGAATGTACCCCGACTGACCGGTGGCGCAGGTTTTGGCCTTGGAAGAGCGGAGGCACTCCGGGCATTACTTAGCGTAGTCTGTCTTTGTACTAGCTTAAGTTAGTTAGTGTTATCACTGTATTAAGTAGTTGTAAACATGAAACTGGCGTAATGTGACGGTTTTTCGCGTTCGGTTTGTAAAGAAAAGACACTGCAAGTAGTAAGAACATTTTAAATAAAAAAATCTATATTCCTAAAAAAAAAATCTATATTCCTAACCCTCACCCTCACCCTCACCCTCGACCCCTGACCCGGACCCGGACCCGGACCCGGACCCGGACCCGGACCTGGCCCTTGACCCCGACCCCGACCCCGACCCTCACCCTGGCCCTGGCCCTCACCCTGGCCCTCACCCTTGACCCAAACCCTAACCCCAACCCCCAACCCCCCGCCCCTCGCCCCGGCCCCGGCCCCTGGCCCTGACCCACCCCCAGCCTCACCCCGACCCCAACCCCGACCTCAAACCCTCTAACCCCCTAACCCCCTAACCCCCTGAACCTACAACCTAAAACCTACAACCTACAACCTAACCTCGAGGTGGAAGGAAGCTGTTGGTCAAAGCTCCTAATTTTCTACTGTGAAAACGTCTGAAAAGCCTGTTTACAGCAGAAATGCCCAGGATCTGAGTGATGGATGAGCTGGGGGAATGTCGGTGGAAGAGAATGAGAGGCGGCACAAGGAAATATCCCTTCCAGGGACTCCAGGAGAAGTAAGAGAAGAAATGGCTTTGATGAAAAAGGTAGGCCATGAAGGCCGGGTAGCCATTTTGTCCAAGGAAATAATTGATATTGAAGAGGTTTCTCTGTTAAGGAGGGATTGGAGCGAGGGGACTCCAAAAACCACAAGGGATCCCTGGGGCAGGAAGAGGGAACCCCCCAGTTACCACCAGAAACAGCCTCCCTAGAAAGGAAAGGGGGAAATGAACAGGTGGAAGGAGATCTCTCCCAGCTGGGAGAGGAGAAAATTGAGGCCCAGGCCTCAAGAGATACAGTAGGCCAAGGCTCTGAAACCAATGTAAATATGGATGGACAGCAAATGCAAGTACAAACGCAAGTAGGGCATTCCCAAAACGAGGGAGTACAGCCGGATCCAATTTTCAAAGTACCAAATTTTCAAAGTACCAAGTTAAGGAGGGATTGGAGCGAGGGGACTCCAAAAACCACAAGGGATCCCTGGGGCAGGAAGAGGGAACCCCCCAGTTACCACCAGAAACAGCCTCCCTAGAAAGGAAAGGGGGAAATGAACAGGTGGAAGGAGATCTCTCCCAGCTGGGAGAGGAGAAAATTGAGGCCCAGGCCTCAAGAGATACAGTAGGCCAAGGCTCTGAAACCAATGTAAATATGGATGGACAGCAAATGCAAGTACAAACGCAAGTAGGGCATTCCCAAAACGAGGGAGTACAGCCGGATCCAATTTTCAAAGTACCAAATTTGGAGTTATTCACTGATGTGGCCAGAATACAAAAAGGAGGGAAAAGGGGCCCCAGGCAAAAAAACCTTACCCCTTTTCCAGAAGAAGGGGAACCTCTTCAAGGGGGAGACAGGGATCGGTCCCCTCTAAAACCGGTCAGAAAGGAGGAGGAAGGGAAGGACAAATTAAAGAGGAGACAGGGGAAATGGTCAGGGGGCCTACCTGGCAGGGAGGCCTTTTGCCTTGACCAAGGAAGGAAGGAAGGAGACAGAGGAATCACCATTGGCCTTTCTGTCTGATATGGAGACTTCCTCAAGGCTAGACAGCGAGGATGGCCCCTCTGACATTGATGAGACTCTGAAAGAAATTAAACAAGAGGACATTATTAATTGGAAACCATTCCAGAAACCATCCAAAGAGACAGAAATTAGACAGATATGGGACAAAACACTGAACATGGATTTTGCTGAAGGGGTGCAAGAAATTGTACACTCCCAACATTATAAGTTTACTGACATGGCAAAATTGTGGGGCTTCCTGTTGAGTTATACCAGGGTGCCGGTCACTTTATCAGACAAGATAGAAAAATTACCTAAACTTGGCCAGAGTGCTCTATGGTCACTCTTGGAAAAACAGAAAGAACTCATGGTCGCCTTGTTACAGGGAGTACAAGCACCTGATGATGAGCCAGACTTAAGCCAAGCAAAAACACTTACCCTAGAAATTGTTAAAAGGGTCCTGGTATTTAGGAAACCCAGGTCCTCCATGAGACCACCACCAGAATGGCTGGAAGAAGGGGCCCTGATAAAACTCCTACAGTCTGTTCTCAGGGCCTGGGAGCAGTCGGAGAAGGAGAGGAAAGTGTGGTGGAAGGAGAGGGCAGCAGAGGACTCCCCGACGATCCAACCTGAGGAATATAAAGAAAGATTGGTCCTGGTTATTAACAGTCTTAAACAAAGAACCAAGATCATGAAACAACAGGGAGCAGAGGCCTCCATTCCCATTCCCATCTCCATTCCCAATTCCAACCCTAACTCCAACCCTGATCCAAAACCAAGTCAGAGCCTTAAGAACAAGTCTAAATCTGTTAACACTCCTGAGTCGGAAATCATTCTCCTGACCTCCACCTCCCCTCCTCCGAGCGATCCGCTACTGGTGGGCACCTGCGAAGAATCGCCGGTACCTGAGGAGAACGAACCGGAGAGGAAAAAGCTGAAGGCGAGCGTGGAGTGGGGTGACTGTACTCCCCAGGAGGAGATCAGGGATGAAGACCTGATCCGAATGGAGTGGGTTGCTGGAAATGACAATGTGGCAAGGACACCGACTGGAGAATTTGAAAAAGCAACAAAGGAAGGGATTGGGGAAGTGGAAAGGGGTGAAGCCGTGTCCTTAGACACCAGTCCTAAGGAACGACGAGTGGGGACTAGACTGAGGGGGGTACAGCAAGTCGGAACCTCGTCACTAGTCGGAACCTCGTCATTAGCCAGAGAGTCGATTCCAGTTCCAGATCCAACTCCAACCCCAATTCTAACCTCAACCCCACTTCCAACCTCAACTCCAACCCCAAACCCATCTCTAATCCCACCTATTACCTTAATCCCACCCTCAAGTCCAACCCGATCTTCGGAAAAAGTTTCCGGAGCAGAAAAACATAATGGAAAACCCAGAAATAAAGCAAACAAGGAGGCGGAGGAAGGGGAGAAAGGTGCAAGGGATGGAAAGGGGTCAAGGACAGGAGAGAGACGGTCCTACGCGGGTGCAGCGAAAGGAGAAGGGGGAGATTGGTCAGCCGGAAGGGGACAGCGTCCACAGCGCCAAGAACCAACCCAACAAGATAGAGAGGACGAAGAGTTCGCTTACTGGGCGAGCGCTTCGGAAGCCTCAGAGGAAAGGAACCCTAAGAAGCGCTACGTAGTCCGCTTCATCTATAAAGGCAATAACCCAGAGAAAGGGTCCAGAGACTATATTATCAAACTGATTCTGGAGGATCAACTGGCCTTCCCCAGGCAAGACACTATCGCAGTCATCCAGCTCGCCGGATCTAAAGAGATTGACGTGTGTATAGCATCTGAGAGGACATATCAAAAGTTCTGGATGGCATGTAAAGAATTGATGGAGTGGAATCCATCTTTGCTTGAGGACTTTGATGTCGTACCCCTCTTTAGGGGTGACACTAAGGTGCTGACTATTATTCTAAGGACAACCATGATTCCGGCAGAGGACATCGCAAGGTGGATTTCAAAGTACGCAGAACTCTTGATGGGGCCCGACAAGAAGCTTGACCAATGGGGGTATTGGACAGGTGAATTTAGAGCCGTGGTAAAAATGAGACACGGAAACCTGGCCATGCCAAAGTATTTTTTCCTCGGATCAGATAGAGGTATAACACGGTTCAGCGGGCAACCCCCCGCATGCTATCATTCTGGGGCGTATGACCATATACGCCGTTTTTGCTCCATGGATCTCTGCTCCAGGTGTGGCCAAAGGGGGCACGTTGCTCAAGCGTGCCAAAAAGGGCTATGCTGTAATTTGTGCGACGAAACTGGACACGTGTATTACCGATGCCCAGAGGCTTTCTACAATCAGCAAGAGAGAAGACAAGCGGAAAACCAAAGAGCAGCACAAGGAGAGGGTGGACAAAGAGAGGAAGAGCGTAAGGAGAGTGGAGATCAAGGACAAAAAGATCAAAGGACAGAGGGGAGGGGAGGAAGCCAGACGTCCTCAAATGTCAGTGGGCAGAAGGGAGCGCAAACCATGGAGACAGAACCGCCTAAGGGACCTCCTGACCATGAGACACAGACCAGGCGAGATCAAGAGTGGATAGATGTTCGCCCCAAAAAAGGGGGGGAAAGTAAGCAGAAATTACATCACACCCAGAAAGGAGAAACCAACCGGAGCTTGATAGGTCAAAATAGGTTCGGACCGCTGGAGAGCGGGTCAGGCAGCGATCTTGACAGCGAAAATGACAATGAACAGGACAACAGGTCAGGAGGGAATGAGGCATGTCACTCTGGCTCAGAGGACGAGGCGGTGAGGAGAAAGTTGAAGGAAAGAAGCGACCAAATGAAGAGAAGAATAATGAGGGACTCCCCCACCTGGACGGAATATAAAAAACTGGAAAATGAGAAGTTTGAGTTATATATCAAGATCGACTCTCTCAGAATCAGACTTTCACAGACAATCGATAAACGAAAGAGAGAAAACATGCTAGATCAAATACATAATCTTATGATGGCAGCTCAACGAGTGGATGAAAAAATGGGGAAGACTGCTCTAGCCTTAGACAAATCGGGTGGTACCACAGAGGAGGAGGGGGAGCCAATGCAGACCCAGACCCATCCCGAAAAGGCAACAGAGGAACAAGTAGAGGAAAAAAGAGAGGAAAAAAGGCAGGCACCTAAGAAGAAAAGGTTGCAGAGGAGAGAGTGGGAGAGAATCCACAGGCAGCAACAGCAACAGCAACCACAACAGGAGGATGAGGGTCACAGGGCTGCGAAAGCACATGATGAACAGGTTAACATTCTGGACTCTGAGGAACAGGATTTCCTGGATCCTAATATTTCCCAATTTTGACACCCGTTTCTTCCCCCCCAAAAAAGCCCCCGGACAGGCTGGGGAATCTGACTGGTAGGGCTACACCTCCGACTACAACGGAGGGGGTAGAAATAGAACAAGAAGAGCAGGCAGTGACTGACCAGGGGACTGGTCGCTCCCAGGACCCCTCTCAATGCACCGATCAAGACACAGTTGCAGCTGAGCCGGTGAGAGCAGCAGTAAGGGGAAGTGCCGATGACAACGCCGATGACAGCGCCGATGACAGCGCGAGAGGGGCCGGCTTTTCCTCTAACTCGGGGATGGTGACGGCCGAGGAGCAGTCTGAAGGAGAAGCAGCTCGGGCTGACGCTCAGGGAGTGTAGAAGGGCTATGACAGCTAAACTTTGTGTCAATCTGGAAGTTTAACATGGAAGGTAACACATGCTTTGAGGTGACGTATGCTCTCTAAAGTGAGTTTCCCAATTGGTTTTTTCCCCCTTTAATTCGGCCTTTTCTTTTCACCTTTAATGGCGGTCCCACAAACAATTAAAATTATGACATGGAACACCAGAGGGCTATTACAGCAGGAGAGGAGGGAGGAAATCCTAACACATTTGGCTAAATTAGACTTTGATTTATGTTTGCTTCAGGAGACTCACTTTAGAGACGAGCGACAAAGGAGTCAGGCCCAAAGGTTTTGGACCTGGGGACCTTCCCTATGGTCATACGATCCAAACGATAAGGCTGCAGGTACTGGCCTCTTGCTTAAAACCAGGCAAGACCTGCAAGTAGATACCTATGTGGAATTGGAACTCGGTAGGTTGGTGCTCCTGGACTTCTCAGTCGGGACCAAGCAGTCCGGAGGAGGAGGCTCCTCACGAAAGGCTTTTCGCATTTTAGGGGTTTACGCTCCAATCAGCAGGGGCGAAAAATACAAATTATGGGTGAAATTAAATGATTCGGCAAACACCACAAGGAAATTGTTAGTGCTAGGGGACTTTAACAATCGGGCCAGATTGGAAGACTATTCAACGACGGGGAGGGGGAAGAAAGAAAAACCGTTGACCAAAGAAGAAAAATATTTAAACACTTTATTGAGGGAACAGTTGCAATTGGAAGATAAGGGGTTACAAATTCAAAACACAATTAGGTTCTATCCGGTGGGGGCGAGGAATACTTTCGTGGGGAGCCACTTTGCCAACCAGGACCAGGAACAGGGGCGAGGACACGGGAGGTACACTTACTACCACCCATGCCACGCCAGCAGAATTGATCGCATCTGGGCGCCGAAGGAGGTCCGGGTTACAGGCTGCTGCATCTCCATCACGCCTTGGTCTGACCACGGCGTGCTGACGATGACCTGCGGTCTGGGGGAGGTTTATCCCAGAGGCTCGGCCCTCTGGAGGCTCAGAGTGGCGGACCTGGAAAAGGATGGAGTCAAGGGGGTCGTCCTCTCTGTCCTGACGGAGGGGGGGCAATCCTCGCCACGGGCCCTTGCACGATCCCGACCTGGTGGGAGAGATTGAAACAGAAGTTAGCACACAGGTGCAAAGGTTTTAATCTCTACACTGTTAGGAAAGATCTCCAGGAGTACCATAAAGCCGTCTACAATTTTCTACAGTGTCACTTCAAAGTTAACAGAGGTCTTCCGTACCACGGACAGATCTTAAAACGAAGCGCTGAGACCATCGCGCAGTACCACAAAACACAAAGGAAGAAGAGACTTGACGCCCAAAACTGTAGATCTAGGGGTGCCCTCGTCAATTTTGATGAGTGGCAGAAAACCAGGACATCTCGAGGCCCCATAGGGTTCACCGGATTGAGATGGGATGAAAAGAAGGAGGAGGTGGAATCGTCCCCGAGGGGTATGCTCGAGATTATGACAGGCTTTTACGAACAGCTTTACGCTCCCAAAGACATTGCCAAAGAGGAAATTGAGAGCTTCCTCGAGGAAGCGGCCGCCAAAAACATTTTGTACAAGGGGAAAGGTTTGAGCTCGGAGGAGCTAAGGGACCTTGAAAGCGAGATCACGGAGGAGGAGGTGGCGCAAGCCATAAAGACAGGCAGGAGGAAATCGGCCCCAGGCCCTGATGGCCTCAATCCGGCCTTTTACAAGGTGTATCAAGAGTGGTTATTGGGTCCCCTGACCAAACTCTTTAATGAAATGTGGAAGGGGAAGAAGGTGGGGAGATCATTTTACGAGGGGACCCTCATCTTCTTTCCGAAAGAGGGAGACAATACCTTGCCCAAAAATTGGAGACCCATAGTTCTAACCAACTGTGACTATAGGATCCTTATGAAAGTGTTGAACAACAGACTGAAAAAGGTGGCCCCTAAGCTGGTCACCTCTTCTCAAACCAGTGCTGTCCCTGGACATTCCATTCTAGAATCCCTGGGACTGATTAGAGAAATATTTCAATTGGTGTCGAGGGGGAGGTGGGGAGGGGCCGTTCTGCAGGTGGACCAGAGCAAGGCCTTCGACAACGTTCACCACCCTTACCTGTGGGCGTTGTTGAGGGCCAAGGGTGTACCTGGCGGGATGGTCCGCTTCCTAGAGACCCTATATGAAGGTGCCACCGTGACCCCGCAGGTTAACGGATGGAGAGGTAGGAGAATCCCATTAAGATCGGGGGTTCGGCAAGGGTGTCCTCTGAGCCCGCTGCTGTATGTATTGGCACTAGACGTGGTCCTGGCTTTCATCGAGAAGGACACGGCGGTGACGGGCATCAGTGTGATCGGACTGCCTGCAGGCAAAGTCGAAACGGCCAAAGTCGTGGCCCACGCAGACGATGTGTCTGTATTTGTGTCAGGAAAGGAAGAGTTGGTGGTGGTAAAGAACTGGTTTGAAAGGTACGGAAGGGTATCGGGGGCAAAAATCAATGAGGCTAAAAGCGTCCTCTTACATCTGGACAAGTATAGCCAGAAAATTAGATCGAGCCCTCTGCGGGAGTCCAAAGGTGGGGAGGACGAGGAGGAAGAAGAGGAAGAGGTATCTGACTGGGTGAAAATTTTGGGAATTCGATTTGCTATCAAAAGGGACGGGTGGGTGACAAATTGGGTGAATTGGCTAGATTCGATCAAATTGAGAATCGGGTTATGGAAGAATTGGAAACTAAACCTTTTTCAAAAAAGCGTATACGTAAGGACATACCTGATCCCAAAAGCCAATGGTCTATCTGCGGTTTACCCACCCCCGCTGTGGGTGCTTAAAGAGGCGGAAAAATCCATTTTTACCTTTGTATGGGGAACCAATAACTTCCCTGTGGCTAGAGCGGTGGCGTACCAAAGGCTTGAACATGGGGGACTAGGTATGATCGCCCTCGAACCGTGGTTTGTAGCCAACTTTATATGTAATAACTTTGTCAGATGGGCTGCGTGGGAGAGGGAGAGTGCCGAATCTCCCGGGGAGGCAGGAAAACCGCCAAATGCCTTTTGTAAAATGGGACTTATTAGCTTTGGTAAAGGCTGGAAAGACACCAAGTGGGGTGAGAGGTGGTGGAGAAACGAAGACTTCGGGTATGCGGTGATGCCACAATTACGGGCCGCAGGACCGGACTATTTGGCTGAAGTGTACACCTGGGTAAAGAAGTGGAGAATGGGAGCTGGTCTGTTAAAAAGAGCAGACCTGAGTTTATCCCAGATCAAGAAAGAGACTTATGCTAGGGCTTTGGAAGAAGGGCTCTTTAGCAAATTCAGAGAAAAGAGGCGTGTGAAACGAGATCTACCGCATTATCTCAGGGAGCCGACCTATCCTGTAGATACTTTCAAGGATAGCAGGGTGCCCTATAGTTTATGGGAAACGAGGTGGAGGGCGTACCATAGGGTAGTAAATGTGGGAGAGGCTAATCCTTGGCTACCTGGGAGGGAAGGAAGCTGCAGACGGTGGGCATGCATAGAGAAACAGACGCTGACCGGGGCTCCGGCTCCGATGGAGACTTTACAACATGCGCTGTTTGAGTGCGAGCCCGCCGCAGAAACATGGACTAAGGTATCGAGTAGGCTGCAGTGGCCGGCGCTAAAAAGACAATCTCCAAACACCGTGCTGTCGGGACTGCAGCCGAAAGATAAGTTTGAAGGACCTGTCATAAGGAAAAGATGTGGGGGTGCAGGTTCGACCTGCGGCTTTTGGGACGTACCGTGGTCCACGGTCAGACTGTTAAATTGTATTGTAGTTATGGCGTTAATGTATCAGAGACGACGCGAGCTGCAGACGGGAGTGCGCAGCAAGCCAGAGAACACGGCGAACTTCATCCTGGACAGGATGGAAACCATTTGTCGCTTCGAAAGAGAACATACCCCGGCTGACCGGTGGCGCAGGTTTTGGCCCTGGAAGAATGGCGGCACTCCGGGCATTACTTAGCATAGTCTGTCTCTGTACTAGCTTAAGTTAGTTAGTGATACCACTGTATTAAGTAGTTGCAAAAATGAAACTGGCGTAATGTGACGGTTTTTCGCGTTCGGTTTGTAAAGAAAAGAAACTGCAAGTAGTAAGCACCTTTTTAATAAAAAATCTATATTCCTTAAAAAAAAATCTATATTCCTAACCCTGACCCTGACCCTGGCCCTGGCCCTGGCCCCGGCCCCGACCCCTAACCCCGACCCTAACCCCCCCAACCCCAACCCTAACCCCTAACCCTGACCCCGACCCCTAACCCTAAACCCCAACCCCAACCCTAAACCCTAAACCATATTTGTTGGCGAAGGGTGTGTTCTGCTGGAGCTCCCAACTTTTGCAGACAAATACGTCAAAAACAGAGGTTTCCAGTGATAATGCCCAGATTCCGACTGTAGGAATAGCTGGGGGAATGTCTTCCGCATCTAACGAGGTATGGCATGAGGGGGTACCTTTACCGGATTCCCCGATGGATGAGGGGAAAGGAGATGCCCCCAGGATTCAAGAAATCAATGAGAGAGACAAAATGGCTACTAGAGGCCTGGGTGAGTCAGCACCTATACAGGAGGCCGGGGATGGAGAGGGAATGCTTCAACCCCTGAATCCCCAGGAGCGGTTGAGCCACGAGACCCAAAGAACAGGAACCTCTTGGAGGGAAGAAAAGGAATTTACTGGTTTAAAAGCAATTAAGAATACAAGCAGTGTGCATCCCTTGAGGGGAGGGACAATACTTGAGGCCCAGGCTTCTCAGACCACAGTAGGCCAAGCCAGCCTGGATCCCTTCCTGGGGACAGATTCACTGCAGGCCCTGGATTCATCCAAAACAGTAGGCCGCACCACTATGGAACCCTCTGTGGGGATTCAAGCACTACAAGCCCAGGCTTTACAAGGCCCAAATCGATGGTAAGGCCACATCTGGAGTATTGTGTCCAGTTCTGGTCACCATACCTCAAAAAGGATATAGTTGAATTGGAAAAGGTGCAGAAAAGAGCGACCAGAATGATTCGTGGGCTGGAGCACCTCCCTTACGAGGAAAGGCTACAGCGTCTGGGGCTTTTCAGCCTAGAAAAAAGGTGCCTGAGGGGGGACATGATTGAGACTTATAAAATTATGCATGGGATGGAGAGAGTGGATAGAGGGAAATTCTTTTCCCTCTCGCACAACACCAGAACCAGGGGACACGCACTAAAATTGAGTGGAGGGAGAGTTAGAACAGACAAAAGAAAATATTTCTTTACCCAGCGTGTGATTCATCTGTGGAACTCCTTGCCACAGGATGTGGTGATGGCACCTGGCCTAGATGCCTTTAAAAGGGGTTTGGACAAATTCATGGAGGAAAAGACCATCACAGGTTACAAGCCATAAGCAACCTCCTGGTTTTTAGAAGTGGGTTTTCTCTGTGCCAGGTGCAAGGGAGTGGCGACTGGACACAGGTATCTTGTTGTCTCGTGTGCTCCCTGAGGCATCTGGTGGGGCCACTGTGTGACACAGGAAGCTGGACTAGATGGGCTTTTGGCCTGATCCAGCAGGGCTCTTCTTATGTTCTTAAGGCCCGGTAGGCCCACTCCTCTTGGATCCTCTGCAGAAGAGTGCAGAAGGCCAAAAACAAAGTGCAACTGAGAGGAAAAAATTCATGAAGCAACCCAGAGCGGCAAAAAACTTAAGGAGACTCTTTAGTGATGATGAAGAGATCCTATCCCCACTAGACAGGGATCGTTCTCCTCTGAAACCAGGCCAAGGCCCCACTCTGCAAGCCTTACAAAGAGGGGGGGAAATTGAGGAGCTACTAGGGAAAGAATCCTCCCTCCTGGGGGTTCTCACAGGCCAAGGAGGGGAAGAGCACAAAGAGATAGACCTCATTAGCCTGGGCTCTGATCTTGAACCTGAATATGACAGCCCTGTCCTCTTCTCAGACAAGGAGTCAGCCTCTAAAAAAGGGGGTGACGATGAGGAGGAACACAGTAGAGAAGAAGCGCAGAGAACAAAAATAAAAGTTAAAGCAAAGAAACTTAGCCATATGCAATCCAAAGAGATAGAGATCAGAGAAGCCTGGGAAAATCTACTGAAAAAGAACTTTGGACATGGGGTGAGAGAGATTATCCACCCTAAAGAATACAGTATGGTCGACATGGCTAAGCTGTGGGGATTTATGGTCTCTTACATCAAGCTCTCGACAGACAAAACGTATAGGTTACAAAAATTAGGACATGATGCTATGTGGTCTTTGCTAGACAAACAAAAGGACTTGATGCTGCTTCTGCTGCAAGGCGCACTGGCTGCAGAGACTGAGTCAGACCTGATTCAAGCCAAAACCATCACTCTGGAAATTGTCAAAAAAACTTTGGTCTTCAGGAAACCCAGAACATCCTCGAAACCACCGCCAGACTGGCTACAAGAAGGTAATATGATAAAAATTATACAATTAATCCTGAGGGCTTGGGAAGAAGAGGAGGGCGGGCAGAACGTCATGTGGATGAAAGAAACGTCTGTAGATGACTCTCCTTTGGTGGGAAGAGAAGACTTCAAGGAGAGAATGATTTATATCATTAATAATTTGAAACAAAGAAGCAAAATAAAGAAACAGCAACACCCACCTCAGGGCAGCGCAAACCAACAAGGGCAAACCGCGTGGGCTCCGCCAATGCCACCGCCGCTGCCACTGCCGTCGACATCATTACAGCCAGCGCTTCCAGAGTCACCTGTTTCAACAAGTACGCAGTCTACCCCGGCAGAGTGCCCTGACAAGACACAGGGAAGAGGAAAGGAGAAAATGACAGGAAAGGAATTACATGAAGGACAGCAACCAATGATGCCAGCAGCAGAACAGTTAGGACCGGGAGAAAATGAAGGAATGGAAATACAGACACTTGCAAATAAAAAAAGCGATGATGAGATAAGGGAACCGGAACAGAAAAAATCAAAACCAAACACGGAATGGGGAGACACGTTGTCTCCGGTAGACGATGACTTGCTCCGCGCAGCATGGCCAGAAGACAACAGTAATCACCCAAAGGAACCGAGGCTGCCACGAGATCATCAAACTAGGCGGATTCCTGACAGCGACGAGCAACTGAGGGGTGCCACACCAAGGGATGCTGCAGAGGAACACAGAACGGGAACCAGGCCTAAAGAACCGCAAGGAGGCATCACGCCTGACACCCCCCGGTCATCCCCAAGGAAAGACTCCGGGAGAGACGGTGACGCAGAGAGGCGAGGGGACTCGGAGCAAGATAGACCCGAGGGAGCCAGCAATCCCGAAGGACCCAGCGACCCCAAGAATAGTGACGGCGGAGCAAAGGCCTCCGGGGAAAGACCGACTTACGCAAAGGCGGCAAGAGCAGAAGATAAAGGGCAAACCGGGGGCAGGAAAAGACGCCTACCCCGTTTTGAAACGAATCTGAGGGATAAGCAGGATGAGGAGGATGCCTACTGGAGCAACACTTGGGGGGAGCCTTCGGATGAACGCAACCCCAAGAAAAGGTATGTGGTACGGTTCATTTATAAAGGGACTGATGTAACCAAAGGGACCAGAAGGTATTTAATCAGAACTATTCTGAAAGAACAGCTAGCCTTTCCAGAGGAAGACATAGTAGCTGTTATTCAGTTAGAGGGCTCTAAAGAAATAGACATTTGTTTAGCGACAGAAAGGGTGTATCAAAAATTTTGGTTAGCATGCAAAGAACTCATGGCATGGAATCCGACCTTATTGGAGGATTTTGAAGTCCTTCCTCTCTTTCGAGGGGACACTAAAGTCCTCACGATTATCTTGAGGACGACCACCATTCCAGCAGAGGACATTGAAAGATGGATCACAAAATATGCCAATGTCCTCATGGGTCCTGATAAAAAGCTAGATGAGGATGGCTATTGGACTGGCGAGTACAGAGCTGTTGTTAAAATCAGGCACGGTAACCTATCTATGCCAAAGTATTTTTTTCTAGGCCACGACAGGGGGATTACGCGTTTCAGCGGACAGCCCCCGGCTTGCTACCACTGCGGAGCGTACGATCACATCCGCCGTTTCTGCTCAGAAGACCTCTGTTCCAAATGTGGAGAAAGGGGACCTGACTCTCAAAGTTGCTACAAGGGGATTGTTTGTAATTTGTGCGACGAAGAAGGACATGTGTACTACAGGTGCCCTGAGGCTTATTACAACAGACAGGAGCGGCAACGAGGAAACAAGGAGAAAGAGCAAGCGCGGCAAGAAAGCGGACAGGACCAAAATGGTGAAGATCAGACGAGGAAAGGAACGCCTACGACAGGGGCACATCAAAGCGGAGGAGAAGGCGGAGACCATGTCAGGATCGGGGCCCAGCAGTCTGGAAACAGGACGGAGACAGCCACGGAATGGACACAGGTCAAACAGGGGAGAGGGGGAAAGAGCAAACAGAAGACTCGCCATGTACAAAGTGACGCATCCCTCAGAGATATGGCAGGACGGAATAGATTTGGTCTTTTACAACTCGACCAAGAGGGCGAGCAAGAAGAGGAGGAACGGCTGATGGACAAAATGATGTCAGATATAGATGAGACCAGCCTCCAGCCAGAAGGAGACCGATCTGTGCAAGAGGAGACTAGCGAGACGGAGAAGGAAATTATGAGAAGAAGAAGGAGCCAGATACAGCAACGACTGGCACACGAGTCGCTGGTGTGGAAAGAATACAAGAGGCTGGAGTCGCAGAAAATAGAGAATTATATAGAGATGGACAACCTCCGGATTCAACTGTCTCGACTTTCCCAGACTCAGACTCATAGGGAAAAAAGAATGAAGCTCCTGGAACATATAGAGGACATCAATGAGAAAACCAAACAGATTGATGAAAAAATGCAGAAGGTGTCGAGGGACATCGATAAAACGGCGGGGGATGAGTCGGACGAAGAGGAGCAACGCCAGCGGCTTGTTACACCAGAGAGGAAACAAAGACGCAGCAAAGACCAACGCAGACCACGTGAGGGGAAACCCAAAGAGGATGGCGTGCAAGGAAAGGAGGGGAAAACAGGAAACCTACCAGAAGCAGGAAACGTGCCAGAACCAATGGAGCAAGACTGTCCAAATTTCCTTGATCCTAATGACTTTCCGGCTCTCATAAAAACTAAGGAACCTCCTGACCGTCAGGGGGAGATACTGAGTAAGGCTACACCTTCAACTAGATTGGAGGGGGTAGAAATAGAAACTGGGAAAGGAGAGGGAAAAGAAAACCTCCCAACCGAAGAGGCAGCACAAACAGGTCCACAGGCGGCTGTGGGCGCAGGCCAGGAGGGCGACGAGGAGGAGCAGAACGCCTCTGGTTCTGCCTCCGGCTCCGATATGGAGACAGCAGATGAACACTTGGAAGAAGAGGGAGCCCAACCTGTAGGGGTGTGAGTATTTGCCTTAAGTGAATGGTACAACTAATTGCTCATTGTGACATGTAAAAATTGTCAAATTGGGTCCACGGAACACAACCTATTTAGATTTCAAGGTTTAACTTGTTGCTGATTTAATCATGTTTTTTTCTTCCTTTTTGGTTTATTAGTATATTATATTATTATTATTATTATTATTATTATTATGTTAACAATTATGTCTAATTTATTACCATTATTATTATTATGTTAATTATGTTTATAATGTTAACTATACTTTATTTTAATAATCTAACTTTAATGGCTGACATACATAATATCAATATCAAAATCCTGACATGGAACACCAGGGGACTATCCATGAGGGAAAGGAGGGAGGAAATACTATCATATTTACCAAAGTTGAACTTTGATTTCTACCTGCTTCAAGAGACCCATTTCAAAAGTGAGCAACAGCGCAGCCACGCACAGAAATTTTGGACCTGGGGACAATCCTTTTGGTCCTATAACCCCTTAGAGAAATCTGCAGGCATAGGGCTCCTTGTTGTGAGGAAACAAGGTATGCAGATCGATAGTTATGTAGAAATTGAATTGGGAAGGTTAATTTTGCTGGATTTCACAATGAAGGGAACGCTTCCTGATGGGAGTGCTTTCAGCATGGTTTTTAGAATTCTGGGAATCTATGCACCCACTAATGGACAAGATAGACAAAAGCTATGGACCAAAGTGAAGGACTTTTCGAACACTACCAGGAAATTGATAATCCTTGGTGACTTCAACAATAGATCCAGGGAAGACGATTATTATAACATCAACAGGGCACAAAAAAATAAACCACTCACGAAAGAGGAAAAAAGTTTACACTCTTTATTATCGGAACAGCTTAATTTGGAAGATAAGGGTTTGTTAACCAAAAATAAAATTCAGTTTTTTCCAACCGGAGCATGGACAACTTTCAACAAAAGCAACTATTCTGACGTGGGTGATGGTAGGTATACCTACTACCACCCATGTCACGCAAGCAGGATCGACAGAATTTGGGGCCCCGCAGAACTAAAGGTGTCCAACTGCAGCATCTTCATTACGCCCTGGTCGGATCACGGCATGCTGGCCGTGCACTGCGACGCGGGGGAATGTTTCCCTAGGGGTTCGGCTCTGTGAGGGTAGCCAACCACGATAAAGAAGGGATCCGGGGCGTCATCCACTCGGTCCTGGCGGAGATGAAAACGATCCTTCAGTCGGGGCCTCTGGATGTCACAACCTGGTGGGAAAAGCAAAAAAGACTGTTAGTGACCAGATGTAAAAACTTTGACATATACACGGTGCGCAGGGACATTCAAAAATACCACAGGGCAATCTTTCAGTTTCTTAGGTGCCACCAGAAGATTAACCAAGGCCTCCCCTATAAAGGGAAGCTATTGAAACAGAGCGCAGAGACCATCATGGACTTTCATCTCAGGCAACGGCAAAAAAGGGTGAACGCCCAAAAGTGTAGATCCAAAGGGCCGGTAACGAATGGCAAAAAACAAAGCTTCCCAGGTCACCCATTGGTTTCAAAGGACTTAGGGGCAGCCCTGAGGAGGACATTATCAAATCCCCAAAGGGAATGCTGGACTTAATGACTTCTTATTACGACCAGTTGTATGCCCTGAAAGACATAGAACAAGAGAAGATTAAAACTCTCCAGTGTCTTAGTTGTACGGGTAAAGACGCCATGTTGTCCAAAAGCAAGAAAAACCTTTGATGTTCAAATGAACTTCAAAAACCACGTACGGGTCTCCTTTGTAGGCAGCCGTGCGTGGGCTGAAAACATTAAAAACCCAAAGGTAAAGCAGCCCCAACGTTTCGTTCCGCTCAAGCCCGGAACCTAGTCATGGGAATCAATCAGATCAAGATGGTAAAGCTGTAACCCATTTGACAGGAGTTTAAATACCTAAGAGCATCCTACTGAGCTGCATTTGTTAAAAGGGCCAGTGCTCCGCTTTCTCCTGTTTCTCCCTCATCCTGTTGAAACTTACGAATAATAGGGAGCCAAATCCTGTTCGTAAAAACCAAATCTTGTTGCCTGTTAATCAGTCCTTCTTTAATCCCTTTACTTATTTCTAACGACTCCAAATGACGAAGAACTTTAAAATTACTTTCTCTCTGCAGGCATCTGGTATCTTCAAAGCGTATCCTGTGTCCCGTGGAAATTGCATGTTCGGCCACCGAGCATGCAGAGAAGATTAAAACATTCCTCCAAGAAGCGTCAGCGCGAAACATCCTTCACGCCAAGAGCGGCCTATGTTCAGAAGACATAGAAGACTTAGGGAAAGAAATCACCGAGGAAGAAGTAGAGGCGGCAATTAAAAGCGGAAGGAATAAGTCAGCGCCGGGACCCGACGAGCTAAACCCAGCCTTTTACAAAACGTACAAAGAATGGTTGGTGGGCCCGATGACGCTTTTATTTAATCAGATGTGGGACAGACAAAGAGGAGGGGAATCTTTCTACAAGGGAACCTTGATTTTTTTCCCCAAAGACGGAGACACCACTCTTGTAAAAAACTGGAGGCCCATAGTTCTTACAAACTGTGACTACAGGATACTAATGAAGATACTGAACAATAGGTTGAAAAGAGTGGCGCACAAACTTATAACCTCCTCCCAGACGAGCGCAGTGCCGGGACGAACGATCACGGAATCCTTGGCGTTGATAAGGGAAGTTTTTCAGTCAGTCACCAAAAGGAGATGGGAGGGGATGATCTTGCAATTAGACCAAAGCAAGGCTTTCGACAAGGTTCACCATCAGTATTTGTGGGCTGTGTTAGAGGCAAAGGGAATCCCAAAGAAGTTGGTGTCCTTTCTGGAAACCTTGTATACAGGGGCCAACATGACGCCCCAAATAAATGGGTGGAGGGGGAGGAGAATCTATTTAAAATCAGGCGTGCAACAAGGTTGCCCTTTAAGTCCACTGCTTTACGTGCTAGCTTTGGACATGGTGCTGTCCTACATAGAAAAAGACACCAGACTAGGAGGTATACGTACCCTGGGACCCGCAAGCGAGGAGGAGGAGGAGGGAGTAAAGTTGATTGCGCATGCCGACGACGTCTCTCTCTTCCTGACCGGGGACGAGGAGTTAAGCAGAGTCAAACAATGGTTTGATCTTTACAGTCAGGTATCAGGAGCTGAAATAAACAAGAGCAAAAGTGTTCTAATTCGGTTGAATAAAAGCACCCAAAGCATCAAGGTTCAATCTTTGCAAAGGGAACAAAGAGTAGGGGAGGAGGTTATGGAGAAGGAGGAAGAGAAAGAACACGTAAAGGTCTTGGGGATTCTGTTTGCGGTAAAAAACGAAGGCTGGAAAAAAAACTGGGAGATTTGGTTGGAGGGACTCAAGGGAAAATTGGCGCTGTGGAAAAACTGGAGGCTGTCGATGTTCCAAAAGGTCATTTATGTGAGAACGTACCTCATCCCCAAAGCTAATAACCTGTCTGCTATATACCCTCCCCCTAACTGGGTAGTCAAGGAGGCTCAGAGAAAGATCTTTGAATTTGTATGGGGCACGAACCATTTCCCAATGTCAAGGGCCACGGCATACCAGCCGCTGGAAAATGGAGGGCTGGGTTTGTTGGAGGTGGAATCCTGGTTCATGGTAAACTTTATGTGTAATAACTTTTGTAGATGGGCAAAGCTGGAACGGGAGCAAGGGGAGAGGGCAAGCTCGGAGGGCTCCAGCTCTTGTTTCGAGTGGGGATGGAACAACTTTGGCCAAAGCTGGCACCGTGGCCCCTGGGGAAAGCAATGGTGGGAGCAGGGAAATCTCAGGTATGTGATCACCCCCACAGATGAAATGTTCCGGGACCGATTATTTAAGGGAAGCCTACGCTTATGTCAAAAAAGGAAAGGTGGAGGCAGCCCACTTTAAAAGGGGGGACCTGTCCATAAGACAAAGTAAGAAGCAGCTTTATGCGAAGGTGATGGAGACTATCTTCTTTGAACAGGATAGGCAAAAGAAAAGGGCCAAGACCACGCTGCCCGAGTACCTGAGAAACCCCCGGTACCCGGTAGACACCTTTGTTGACACTAGGATCCCCTATAGCTTATGGGAGACGCGATGGTGGTCTTATCACAGGGTGTTGAATGTGGGGCAAAATAACCCTTGGTTACCGGAACGGGAAAAAAGATGTAAACGTTTAAAATGTGTAGAATTGTCAGAACTTAACGGTGTGTTGCCTGTTGAAACTCTTGAGCATGCTGTATCCGAATGTATATCTGTAAGGGAAATACGGGGAAAGTTAGCGGTGAGACTGCAGTGGCCAGACCTGAAACGGCAGAACCCGACGACGGTGCTTTCCGGACTGCAACCGACGGAGGCGACGCGGGGTCCCATCAGACGGCGTATTGCATCGAGGAGCGGAACCTTCCTAACCTTTTGGGAGGTACCGTGGTCAACGGTTCGTCTCATAAACTGTATTATCGTGATGGCGATCATGTTTGAAAGGGCGAGAGAGTTGAAAACTCGGATACAGGGTGACCCAGAAAAAACCGTTTTCTTTATCCTGGGCAGAATGGACATGGTTTGTAAATATGAGAAAGAGCGAATGAGTGCTGAGAAATGGAAGAAATTTTGGCCGTGGAAGGAGAATGGGACCCCCAGGTATCACGTAGAGTTAGAAGTTAACTGTATTAGCATAGGGTAGTTAGAAACCCATGTATTAGTTAGAATCACTGAAACTGACGTTGTCACAGCTTTTCGCGACCGGGTGTAACTGAACCAAAGTAGTATGTTTTTATTCTAATAAAAAAATCTTCCTAAAAAAAAAATCTTCCTAACCCTAAACCCTAAACCTAACCCTAAACCCTAAACCTAACCCTAAACCCTAAACCTAACCTCGAGGTGGAAGGAAGCTGTTGGTTAGAGCTCCTGATATTGCTACTGTAAAAACGTCCCAAAAAGCTGTTTACAGTGAAAATGCCCAGGAGCTAAGAGAAGGATCAGCTGGGAGTATGTCTGAGGAGAAGAACGTGGGGCGGCACGAGGAGATATCTCTCCTAGGGACCGCAGGAGATGCAAAAGAAGAATTGCCACAGAAGAAAAAGGTAGGCCATAAAGGCCAGGCAGCCATTTTGGTAGAAGATGGAGAATTAGGACAGTTGACCCTTTTAGCCGGGGGTTCAGAGCAAGGGGACCCTAAAACACAGCGGGGACTTCATAGTACAGAGAGCGGGAACCCCAGGTTGGCAGAAGAACTCGAACTTCCAAAGGAAAAGGGGGAGGAAAAAAGGACTGAAGGAGATCTCTCCCAGCTGGGAGAGGAGAAAATTGAGGCCCAGGCCTCAAAAGCTCCAGTAGGCCGAAAGGGCCCAGAAAATGAAACTAACGTGGATGGGGAACAAATGCAAAGGGGGGAACCTCAAATAAAGGCAGGGGAACCCAAAAAAAGAGGAACAGACCTTGACCCACCGTTTAAATTACCTAATTTGAGGTTGTTCAGTGACAAAAGGAAAGCACAGAAAGGAGGGGGAAAAACCTCCAGACGAAACTCAGGACAGATACATATGGCAAAAAATCCCAAAACTCCTTCTGATGACTAAGAAATTTTGGTAGCAGGAGACAGGGACCGATCGCCCCTTAAACCACCCCAAAAAAAGAGGAAGCAGGCTAAATGGGTGCAGGACCTACTTGGCAGGGAGGGTTTTCTCCCTGAACAGGGAAGGCATGAGGAGGAAGAAGGCCTGTCGCCGCTCTCCCAATCAGACATGGAAGCATCCTCCAGGCAGGATAGCGAGGAGGGAGCCTCCGAAAATGAGGAGAGCCAACAAGAAATGCAACAGGGCAACAGCACTAATAGGAAATATCTTACTAAATCCTCCAAAGAGGCAGAAGTAAGAAAGCTGTGGGTCAACACCCTCAAAATGGATTTTGAGAAAGGGGTGCAGGAAATTGTGCACTCCCAACAGAGGGGGTTCATCGACATGGTCAAACTGTGGGGTTTTTTGATAAGTTACACCACAGTACCAGTCACATTTTCAGAGAAGATAAATCGGTTGATAAATCAGTTGCCAAAAATGGGACAGAGCAGGCTATGGTCCCTCCTGGACAAGCAAAAAGACCCTATGGTCACCTTGCTACAAGGAGTACAGGAACCAGATGATCATCCTGATTTAAGCCAAGCTAAAACACTTACCATGGAAATGATTAAAAGGGTCCTGGTGTTTCGGAAACCCAGGACCCCCATGAGACCACCACCGGAGTGGCTGGAGGAGGGGGCTCTGATAAAACTCCTCCAGTCCGTTCTCAGGGCCTGGGAACAGCCAGAAGGGAGGAGAAAGGTGTGGTGGAGGGAAAAGGCAGCGGAGGACTCCCCAGTCATCAAATCTGAAGAATACCGAGAAAGACTATTCTTTGTGATTCACAACCTCAAACAAAGAACAAAAATCATGAAGCAAGGGGGAGGGAATCCCTATGCTCCCAGGAATGTACCCAGCCCTAGCTCTGGTCCCAGTCTGGGTCCCAGCCAAGGCCCCGCACTTGACCCCGTCCGGTTACCAGAACCAGCACTCACTCCTCCGACACCTGCTCTGCTGCCTCCAAGCGATCTGCTGCCGGATGACATCCCTGTCGATCTGCCGGCAACTGAGGAGACGGAACCGGAGCGGAAAAAGCTGAAGGCGAGTGTGGAATGGGGCGAATCCCCCCTCCAGAAGGAGATAGAGGAGGAGGCAGAGCTCATCCAAATGGAGTGGGTGGCAGGGAATGACAGCACGCAGATGGCGTTGACGGGCGAAGTCCAAACAACAACAAAGGAAGGGGTCGGTGGAGAAGAGAAGGGAGAAGCCACGCCCCAGGGTGCCAGACCTAAGCAGCGATGATCAGGGACTAGATCGAGAGACGTACAGCAGGCAGGGGCCCCGTTGCCGGCCCGGTCAGGGACCCTGACCCCAACCTCATCTTCAACCCCAATTTCATCCTTAATCCCAACTCCAACTCCAAACCCAACTCAAAGCCCAACCCCAACCATAGGAAACATTTCTGGAACAAGAAAATGCACCGAACAGCCTGATAACACTTCAGATAAGGCGACCGGAGGAATGAAGAAAGGTGCAGGAGGTGGAAAGGGGACAAAAACAGGTGAGAGACTGTCCTACGCCGGAGCAGCAGAAGGAGCAGGAGGAGAACAGTCCGCCAGAAGGAGTATGCCCTCGGCATGCCGAGAAACGAGTCAACAGGACAGAGAAGACGAGGAGCTAGCTTATTGGACGAGCGCTCCGGTGTGCGCCTCAGACGACAGGGACCCCAAGAAGCGCTACGTCGTCAGCTTTATCTACAAAGGTAAGGACCCGGAAAAAGGGTCCAGGGACAATATTATTAAATTGATCCTGGAGGAACAGCTAACCTTCCCCAAACAGGATATAATTGCCGTCATCCAGTTAAACGGGTCCAAGGAGATTGATGTGTGTTTAGCGTCAGAATGGACGTACCAAAAGTTCTGGATGGCGTGTAAAGAACTTATGGATTGGAATCCATCCCTGCTGCAGGACTTTGATGTCGTACCCCTCTTTCGGGGGGACACCAAGGTCCTGACGCTTATCTTAAGGACGACCACGATCCCGGCTGGGTACTGAACCGGGGAGTTTAGAGCTGTGGTTAAAATGAGGCATGGAAACCTGGCTATGCCCAAATATTTCTTCCTTGGATCGGACAGATGCATCACGCGGTTTAGCGGGCAACCCCCTGCGTGTTATCACTGTGGGGGTTATGACCATATCCGCCAATTCTGTTCAATGGACCTGTGTTTGAGATGTAGTGAAAGGGACATGTTGCTCAGGCGTGCCGCAAAGGGCTAGTATGCAATCTATGCGACCAGACCGGGCACGTGTACTACCGGTGCCCGGAGGCCTTTTATAATTTATTTTATTTATTTAAAGAATTTGTACCCCGCCTTTCTCCCGAGGGCACTCAAGGCAGCTTTTATAACCGACAGGAAGCTTTTTACAACTGGAAGGAGGAAAGGGATAATGACAAACAACAGACAAATGATAAGCAACAATCAGGACAAGGAGAGGAAGGGCAAAGTGGGAGAGCACAAACTGAACAAGGGACAGAGGCGAGGAGAGGAAGCCCGATACTCAAAAATGGAGGAGGGTCAAAAGGGACGCAAACTAAAGAAGCTGAATCACCTCAGGGACCCCTGACCCGAGAGACACAAACGCAGGACGGACAGGAGTGGACTGACGTCCATCCTAAAAAAGGAGGGAAAAGTCAACAGAAATTACATCATACAAAACAAGGAGGGAGTGCCTGGAGCATGATGGCTCACAATAGGTTTGAACTGCTGGAGAACGGGTCGGACAGCGATACGGAAGGAAGGGAAGTACATTCCTCTGGATCGGAGGACGAGGTGGCGAGGAAGAAGCTAAGGGAACGAATGGACTGACAGAGGAAAAGAATTCTGGAAGGCTCACCCATTTGGGCGGAATATAAACGGTTGGAAAATGAGAAAGTAAAGCGGTATGTAAAAAGGGACTCCTTGAAAATCAGACTTCCCAAGACCCAGAATATAGAGACAAGAGCGAACATACTGGACCAATTAGAAAATATTAAGACAGAGATACAGCGAATAGATGAAGGGATGGGGAGGGCAGCGTGAGCCCTAGACAGAACTGGAAACAGCACGGAGGAGGACGAAGGGGAAAGAATGCAACTGCGTACCGAAGAGGGAAAGGAACAAGTAGCACAGGTAGTAGAGGAACAGGAGGCGATTAAAAAGAAAAAGTGCAAGTTTTCATGGCTTGTTATTATATTCAAAGACACAACATTCATGGGATTTCCAGCCATGTAATTTCAGCTCTTAGATTGAAGAAAGATTAATCTTACGTTGTCAGTTAAAATTCTTCAGTCCTACCACGATGCAAGGCAATGCAGAGCGGGCAAATGGATTATCCAAAGCTGACAGGACGGTAAAAAAGTCTTGAATTCTTCCTGCTTGACGTTTCTCCCCAGTCAGTTGGGGTTTCTTCAGAAGCAAAAGAGATTCAGCCACAGGCTGAAAGATGTCCATAACCTTGTCTTGCATGCACTCAGTTTAAATATGTCCCCTTTCACTACATCTCAAACACAGGTCCATTGAACAGAATTGGCGGATATGGTCATAACCCCCACAGTGATAACACGCAGGGGGTTGCCCGCTAAACCGCGTGATGCATCTGTCCGATCAATGATCTGTCCGATCATTGTGTCTTTGAATAAAAAGAAAAAGATCCACAGGAGATAACAAGAACAACAGCGTCAACATGATGAGAACAGGGAAGCGGCAAAGACTCCTGGGGAACCAGTCGACTTATTGGGCTTGCAAGAACAGGACTTCCTGGACTCCAATGATTTCCTGATTCTTACACCCGTCCCTTCTCCAAAAAAGCCCCCGGACAGGCCGGGTAAACCAACAGGTAGGGCTACACCTCCGACCACGGAGGGGATAGAAACAGAACAAGATGAGGGGATGGTGACTGATCAGGGGACTGGCTGCTCCCAGGACCTCTTTCAGAGCACTGAACACTTGTCGGCTATGGCTCACCCGTGCACCACAGCACACACTGAGAAAGACACAATCGTGACAGAACAGGCGAGAGGGCCTTTCGGAGGAGGCGTGGACAACACAGCAGATGACAGCGCCGATGACAACGCCGATGACATCGCGAAAGGGGCTGGGCTTTCCTCTAACTCAGGAATGGTGACGGCTGAGGAACAGTCGGAAGGAGAAGGGGCCCAGGTGGGCACCTAGTGAGTGGGCTCTGACAATCAAGGATCGAGTCAAACTTGGACTTTAATTTCAAGGTAACAAATATGCTCTCTAAAGTGAGTCTCTCAACTAGGGTTTTCCCCTTTTACTGGGTTTATTTATATCCGATTCCCCTAATTTGGCTAATTGGGTTTTTTTTCCCCTTTTACCCCCAATGGCGGTCACACAAACAATCAAAATTGTCACCTGGAATACTAGAGGGTTGTTGCAGCAGGAGCGGAGGGAGGATGTCCTCACACATTTGGCAAAACTGGATTTTGATTTGTGTTTACTACAGGAAACTCACTTTAGAGATGAACGACAAAGGAGCCAAGCCCAAAGGTTTTGGACCTGGGGACCGTCCCTTTGGTCATACGATCCCAATGATAAGTCTGCAGGTATAGGCCTCTTAATGAAAAGCAGACAAGACCTGCAAGTTGACAGCTATATTGAGTTGGAACTGGGAAGGTTGGTACTGTTGGATTTCTCTGTCGGGACCAAGGGGTCCGTGGGGGGCTCCTCTCGAAGGGCTTTTCGCATGCTTGGGGTCTACGCTCCGATCAGCGGGAGCGAAAAGTACAAATTATGGGTGAAATTGAATGATTCGGCCAATACCATGAGAAAATTGATAGTGTTGGGGGATTTTAACAATCGAGCCAGGTTCTCTACCTCACGGATCCCAGTGAGGTAGTTCTCTACCTCACGGATCCCAGTGAATAATTTTAACAATTATTCGACGTCGGGGAGGGGAAAGAAAGACAAACCGCTGACCAAAGAAGAAAAATATTTGCAAAATTTATTAGGGGAACAGCTACAATTAGAAGACAAGGGGTTGCAAATTCAAAACACGATTAGGTTCTTTCCGGTGGGGGCAAAGAGTACCTTTGGGAGGTGCCGCTTCGCCGACCAAGGGCAAGGGCCAGGCTACGGGAGGTACACTTACTACCACCCGTGCCACCCCAGCAGAATAGACCGCATCTGGGCTCCCAAGGAGGTCCGGGTCACAGACTGTAGTGTCTCTCTCACGCCGTGGTCCGACCACGGCGTGCTGGCGTTGAGCTGTGGCCTGGGGGAGGTCCATCCCAGAGGCTCAGCCCTCTGGAGGCTCAGGGTGGCGGACCTGGACAAAGACAGGGTCAAAGGGGTCGTCCTCTCTGTCCTCACGGAGGGGGCGACGATCCTCGCCTCGGGCCCTTGTGCGATTCCGACCTGGTGGGAGAGATTGAAACAGAAGTTAGCACGCAGGTGTAAATGTTTCAGCCTCTACACAGTTAGAAAAGACCTCCAAGAGTACCATAGAGCTGTGTATAATTTCCTAAAGTGTCATCTAAAAGTAAATAGAGGTCTCCCGTATCACGGGCAGATCCTAAAACGGAGCGCCGAGACCATCACGCATTATCATAAGACGCAAAGGAAGAAGAGGCTGGATGCCCAAAAATGCAGATCTAGGGGCGCATACCCAAAGTCAATTTTGATGAGTGGCAAGAGGCCAAGACATCTAGAGCCCCCATAGGGTTTGTCGGATTGAGATGTGACGAAGGAAAGGAGGAGGTGGAAACGTCCCCGAGGGGCATGCTCAAGATTATGACAGGTTTCTATGAAAAGCTTTATGCTCCCAAAGAGATCACCAAAGAGGAAATTGAGAGCTTCCTCGAGGAAGCGGCAGCAAAAAACATCCTGTACAAGGGGAAAGGTCTGAGTTCGGAGGAGCTACGGGACCTGGAGAGGGACATCACTGAGGAGGAGGTGGCCGAGGACATCAGGACCAGCAGGAGAAAATCGGCCCCGGGCCCTGATGGCCTCAATCCAGCCTTCTATAAAGTCTACCAAGAGTGGCTGCTGGGCCCCTTGACTAAACTTTTTAACGAAATGTGGAAGGAGAAGAAGGAGGGGAGGTCCTTTTACGAGGGCACCCTCATCTTCTTTCCGAAGGAAGGAGACAACACCCAGCCCAAAAATTGGAGACCCATAGTTTTAACGAACTGTGACTATAGGATTCTCATGAAAGTCATTAACAACAGATTGAAAAAGGTAGCCCCCAAGCTGGTCACATTTTCTCAGACCAGCGTGGTCCCGGGACGTTCCATTTTGCAATCCCTGGGGTTGATCCGGGAAATATTCCAACTGGTGTCAAGAGGAAGATGGGAGGGAGCCATCCTGCAGGTCGACCAGAGCAAGGCCATCTGTGGAACTCCTTGCCACAGGATGTGGTGATGGCACCTGGCCTAGATGCCTTTAAAAGGGGTTTGGACAAATTCATGGAGGAAAAGACCATCACAGGTTACAAGCCATAAGCAACCTCCTGGTTTTTAGAAGTGGGTTTTCTCTGTGCCAGGTGCAAGGGAGTGGCGACTGGACACAGGTATCTTGTTGTCTCGTGTGCTCCCTGAGGCATCTGGTGGGGCCACTGTGTGACACAGGAAGCTGGACTAGATGGGCTTTTGGCCTGATCCAGCAGGGCTCTTCTTATGTTCTTATGTTCTTATGTAAGGCCTTCGACAACGTCCACCATCCATATTTGTGGGCGTTGCTGAAGGCCAAGGGCGTACCGTGCGGTATGGTTCGCTTCCTGGAGATTCTCTATGAAGGTGCCACCGTGACCCCGCAAGTCAATGGATAGAGAGGCAGGAGAATCCCGCTACGCTCGGGGGTAAGACAAGGGTGCCCTCTGAGCCCGCTGCTGTATGTTCTGGCGCTGGATGTGGTCCTTGCGTTCATCGAAAAGGACACGGCGATGACAGGCATTAGCATCATCGGGACGCCTGCAGGAAGGGTCGAAACGGCCAAAGTGGTAGCCCACGCAGACGACGTGTCTGTTTTTGTGTCTGGGATCCGTGAGGTAGAGAACATAAAGAACTGGTTCAAATGGTACGGCCAGGTCTCTGGGGCAAAAATCAATGAGGCTAAAAGCGTACTCCTGCATATGGATAAATATACCCAGAAGATCCGATCGAGTCCTCTCAGGGAGTCAGAGGGCGGCGAGGACGAAGAGGAGGAATCAGACAAGGTGAACATTTTGGGGGTCATATTCGCTATCAAAAGGGATGGGTGGGTTACAAATTGGGTGAATTGGCTAGATGTAATAAAAGAGAGAATTGGACTGTGGAAAAATTGGAGACTAAACATCTTTCAAAAGAGTATTTACGTGAGGACCTATCTGATGCCTAAAGCTAACGGCCTTTCGGCGGTCTACCCTCCTCCAGAGTGGGTGCTTAAAGAAGCGGAAAAAGCTATCTTTACCTTTGTGTGGGGAACTAACAATTTTCCGTTGGCCAGAGCTGAGGCATACCAGAAATTGGAAAACGGGGGACTGGGTATGATAGCCCTAGAGCTGTGGTCTTTGGCCAACTTCACATGCAACAACTTTGTCAGGTGGGCAAAGTGGGAGCGGGAGAACACAAAACCCCATGGGGCCTTTGAAGAATCGCTGAATGCCTTTTGTAAATTAGGAACCATAAATTTTGGGAAAGGATGGAAAGACACCAAATGGGGTGAGAGGTGGTGGGGAAAAGAGGACTTTGGGTATGCGGTGACGCCGCAATTGCGGGCCTCGGGACCGGATTACCTGGCTGATGTTTACGCCGGGGTGAAAAAGTGGAGGATGGGAGCCGGTCTGCTAAAAAGAACGGACATGACGCTGTCCCAGATTAAGAAAGAGACATATGCCAAGGCCTTGGAAGGAGGGCTTTTTTGTAAATATAGGGAAAGGAGGCGGGCAAAGACCGATTTGCCGCACTACCTGAGAGAGCCTAGATATCCGATTGAAACTTTCAAGGATAACAGGGTGCCCTACAGTCTATGGGAAACAAGGTGGAGGGCTTACCATAGGGTACTTAATG
The DNA here is from genome assembly GCA_026170595.1 of Plestiodon gilberti rubricaudatus. Taxonomy (NCBI): domain Eukaryota; kingdom Metazoa; phylum Chordata; class Lepidosauria; order Squamata; family Scincidae; genus Plestiodon; species Plestiodon gilberti. Next base: position 171,617,144 of record JANXHW010000005.1, on the reverse strand, counting down.
TGGGGGAAGCTAACCCTTGGTTGTTGGGAAGGGATGGACGGTGCAGATGGTGGGCTTGTGTAGAACAACAAGCGTTGACAGGGGCTCCAGCCCCGAAAGAGACTCTAACATAAGAACATCCCTGCTGGATCAGGCCAAAAGCCCATCTAGTCCAGCTTCCTGTATCATACAGTGGCCCCACCAGATGCCTCAGGGACATGCTCTACAACATGCTTTGACTGCGAACCGGCAGCAGAAACATGGACTCGGCTAGCGAGCAGCCTACAATGGCCGGCTTTAAAAAGACAGTCAATGGATACAGTGTTATCGGGTCAGCAGCCGGAAAATCAGTTTGAAGGACCCATCAAAAGAAAGAGAGGTGCGGGCGCAGGCTCGTCGTCGTTTTCTTTTTGGGTCGTACCGTGGTCTACGGTAAGACTGATTAATTGTATAATAGTTATGGCTCTGATGTATCAGAGACGCCGGGAACTGCAGACGGGCGTGCGCAGCAGGCCAGAGAACACCGTGGCTTTTATCCTGGACAGGACTGAAACGATCTGCAAGTTTGAAAGAGAACGCAGCCCCGAAGAACGTTGGCGCAGGTTTTGGCCCTGGAAGAGCGGAGGCACACCGGGCATCATGTAGCATAGTGGATTTTTGTATTAGCTTAAGTTAGACAGCGATACTTTTGTATTATTTAGTTGTAAAAAAAGGAAAAGGTGTAATGTAACGGTTTTTCGCGCTCGGTTTGTAACGAAAAGAAACTGAAAGTAGTAAGGATATTTATAATAAAAACTCTATATTCCTAAAAACTCTATATTCCTAACCCTGACCCTGAGGAAAAGAAGAGGTCACTGAGACTCAAGGAATGGACAAAGGAAGAGGAAAAATGGCTACTGGAGAACAGGATGAGTCAGGAACTTTACTACTGGCAGGGAATGAGAAGGGAGTGCTGGAACCCCTGAATTCCCAAGAGCAGTGGGGCAAGGAGACCCCAGGAGCAAGAAACCCACTGAGGGAAGAAAGGGACCCCTCAAGTTTGAATAAGAATGCAGAAGGTGTATATACCCTTAAGAAGGGAGGGACAGTAATTGAGGCCCAGGCTTCTCAGAGCACAGTAGGCCAAGCCGGCCTGGATCCCTTCCTGGGGACAGAAGTACTGCAGGCCCCGGATTCATCCAACACAGTAGGCCGGATTACTAAGGAAACTAAGGCCGGATTACTAAGGGGGGGGGAAACTAACAACACAGGCCCAGGCTTCGCAGGGCAGAGGAGGCCCAGCAGACCTAGAGATCTTGGAACCTCTGCTGCAGACTGCAGAAAGTCACAAACTAAGAGCAAGGGAAAGGAAAATGCTCTTTAAGCAACCTCGAGGGGCAAAAAACGTAAGGAGACTTGTTAGTGATGATGAGATCTTATCCCCACTAAACAGGGATCGTTCCCCCCTGAAACCAGGCCAAGGCCCCACTCAGCAAGGCTTGCAAAGAAGGGGGGAAATGGAGGAGCTATTAGGGAACGAATCCTCCCTCAGGGTGGGTTTCTCAGATCATGACAGGGAAGATCAAGGAGAAAGAGACTCCATTTACTTAGGTTCTGGTCCTGAACCCGAATATGACAGTCCAATCCTCTTCTCTGACAATAGGCTTACTATATCTCCGACTGGGACGCTCCGTGTTGCCCTTAAGCGCGCTCTGGCTCCCTTCCCCACGCCCCGCCCCTTAAGGGCAACATGGAGCGTCCCGGTTGGCAATATGGTAAGCCTATCTGACAAGGACACATCTTCTAAGCAAGGTAGCGATGATGGAGAATACAGTAGAGAAGAAGGGCAGAGGGCAAAAAGAAAAGTCAAAGCAAAGAAATTTACACATCTGCAATCTAAAGAGACTGAGATCAGAGAAGCCTGGGTAAATCTACTTAAAAAGGACTTTGAGCAAGGAGTTTGAGAGATTATTCACCCTAAAGAATACAGTATGGTTGACATGGCTAAGCTGTGGGGATTTATGGTCTCCTACATCAAGCTCCCAACAGAGAAAGCAGAGAAAACAGGGAAAAAATATAGGCTACTGAAGGGTACACCAGCTCCTGAGCATATTAAGAGTGCTTTCCTTATTGTAGTGTGCTGCATGACGTATCTATTTAGAATCTGCTTCTAAGCAGAGATAGAGAGACATATTAAGGTGACATTTACCCTTGTAACAGCCTTTGCTAGAGGATGTAGCTTAACCGCAAACCCCACGTTTCCTTTATTCTAGACAGCTCAGAGACGCGTAATGAAGGGAGAAATGAAAGCTAAATGCTTACAGCTTAGGGGGGGGGGCTGCATCGCCATTGCCCTTCTGGGTTAGTAACAAGGCTACAGCCAATGTAAGGATAGAATGCCTCTTGGACATAGTGTGACACGCTTCCTTGCTTTTTGTAACAGCTTTGCGAAGTATAAAAGAACATGAGAACAATGCCAAGGTGCGCTCTCTGATTTGTGACTCCAAAAGTCCCATTGAGCGACCATGCATATGCTTGAATAAAACAATCTGAATTCTGACACATCGGTTGCTTGCGTGTTTTGGACTTGCCGTTCTACATTTCTTGGTGCCGTGAATAGCTCGGATTGGACCAGCGCTTTGGCGCTGCGGAGCCCGTCTTCGGATCGCCCAAAGCCCGGACAGAGCCTCTCTAACTCAAAGGCGCCTCAAGCCGCTTAGGCTTGGAGAAGGACAGGATCGGTCTGTGGTTGCGGACGAAACAAAGAGGGAACCTCTGAGATGTGTCAGAATCGGAACAAAAAAGGCGTCTGAGGGTAAAGTATATATAGTAAAGAGACCCTCCCGTTAAGAAGGGAGGAAGGGGAGCTTGATCAAGGGTACGTTGGCCACTGGTTAACGTAAGCCCGGGCACGTTGGCATAACGAGAAGGAACTGTAAGTCGCTCGGTCAACGTGAGCCCAGTAAGGAAATGGGGAATGGGTTTTGTGAAGTGTGAATGTTGAAGTGTGGAGGCGCTGTGGACCTGCAGTTCTCCTATCCAGCCGTTGAGTGTTCGGTGGACGGAGTCAGGATAAGCAGATTGCCTCAAAGCGTGTGTGCCCTTCTATGTTCGGACAATTGGACCCCTTACCAATTGTTCACCCTTTTCCCTTTTGTGTCTCTGTCTTGTGATTAAGTCGTGGGTGGGAGTGAGACTCACCCAGTGTACATGTAGTCTGTTGGATTACATGGTGAAAAATCTTTACAGTGAGAGTGTAGGATTTTCTAAGCAACAAGATTAAGGTATCACCCTGTACCCTGAAATAAAACAGTATTCAGGTAGTATAGAGTACATGTTAAAAGTCCAGAAATTTAAGAAACCTGAGAAGTCCAGCTCCTTTGGGAGATCAGACCAAGTAAAACAGAAGAAGAAGAAACTTTTTTAGTCCTTCAGGGACTCTCAGATAAGAAATGAACTTGCCAATTTTGAATACACCTGCCCCAAAACAAGTAGTCATGACAGTACAACATGGGCAAGTTCAACAACCACCAGCAGAACCTGATGGCCCTACAGTCCCCTGCCTAGTACAAGCAAGTCCGAAAGGGGGGCCGTCTACTGACCTACAAGGTCCTTAAGAAACACAGAATTCATCAGATCCAAATACTCAACACCTAAACAGTTCAGCATTGAAGAAATGCCAGGAAGCCCAAGAGTTCCTAGAAAAGAATCAAAAGATGACAGAACAGATTGAAGTTCAATTTCAGACGATGCAGAAAGAAAAATCACAACGCAGAATACTAGAGAAGAAGTGAGAGAAGACAATGAGGAAAAAGAAGCAAGTGATAAGGAGAGAAAAGGAGACTATAGTCCGATAGCCAGTCATATCAGACGAGGGACAAAAGAACAATCTCTGCAAGCACCATTGCAGAGATGACAAGAAAAAGAAGAAAAGGGAGAGTTTCACAAAGAGAGGAAGAAAATAAGGAAGAAGATCCATAGATGGAAGACCCGGACGCATGAAAGAGAGACAATATGTGTATCAACTTTTTCCAGGACAACGGAATTTTTTTGAATTTTTTTTGAAATTAGCTGACACAAACCAAGGCATGCAGGACGAGGCAGCTCTCTAGGGCCTTGTCATCAATAAGCACTAGGGAACCTTTGATCCTGATCACATAACATATAGGTATTAACTAAAAGATGCAAGTAAATTTATGTTTTGTTATAAGCCTAGGTGCCTAAAACCCATGGTGGCTGTAAAATAAGTCACACGCTACATTTTGTTGTTGTTGTTGAAAATGAAATCAAAATCTAAACACCTCACCAACGTAGAATCACAATGCCCAGAAAGAATGCCAGAAGATGCATTGGTTTCCTAGATAAAGAAAAGTCTGTCAGCCAACCCCTGGGTTATAAGTCTCAGCCAAAATATGGACAGACAAGTCCACCAGAGATGGCTCAATCATCATAAAAGGAAGCCCAGAGCCCGAAATACCAGATGGGGAAAGACGCAGAATCCTGTTTCACCTACAAAGACTCAGGCTACAATTCCATTCACTTTCCTGGAAGTAGGCACCACTGAACACAAGGAGACATATTTTTGAGTGGACAGACATAGGATTGTACTGTCAGAGAAGGGAAGATTATATAGATCCCAATAGATCTCAGTAGAACACACCAGAAAAGCCAGCCAATCTTCGCCTGTATTCTTGAGAACCCCTATTCAGCGAAAGCAGTAAAATATCTGGTCAAGGCTCACCCAAAGATTCAAGAATAGCCCAGTCTTTTTGGACAAGTCTGGACTAGAGACCAAAGGAGAAGGACAGTCCATCGGGTGCCCATCAAGATAGAGCTTTCCCCCAGGAAAAGCCCCATCCGAATTCCACAGAGACCCAAGTGAAAAAAGATTTGCCAGTGGCAGCCTAAAAGAATGCCTGAAACCTACAGTCAATATATACACCAGACATGCAGTACCCACAGCCTGCTAGCAAAAATACCAAGTAAAACTTTTAGAAAACCTAAAAAGAGACTACAGACTTGTACCACCGCGAAAAGCCAAGTGTTGAGAAGGGGGACGAAGAAATACACAAAAACTGCATTATCACCTCATAACTACACGCTGATGAATAAACATGGGAGGGTGACACAAGATAAGCCCCTCTGGATTGTAAGCCAGTGTGAGACGTTATGAACCAGAGTGATACGAGGAAAGATGGACAAAGGAGGGTGGTGCAAGGTGAGCCCCTCTAAAGTGTAGACATTGTGGACCAGCATGAAACGATGGAAGAAAAGAGAGCCCCTAGAATCTCAGCAATCAGCACAATGTTTGCCAGTATTTAGAAGAAAAACCATATTTTAAGCCCAAACCTGCATTGTATTGTCCACAACATATTGTTATTTTTTTTGAATTTAAAATGGAGACTTAAAGGTCACAAGTCTCCTCTTCAAGCTACGGTAAAAGATTTTTAACAAATTAACAAGTGTTGAGCTGCTAGAACCTCAACCCAGTTGGACCCAGATGTTATCTTCTCAGCACCTGGCTTAACTAATTGAAATCACCCAAGTTTGTAACTGGACATCATATTATGTCATTTTTGCCATGGGTCAAGGACTAATTTTCTATGCAGTGTGTTTTTTTTGAATTTCATAATGGACATTGTATTAAAAAGGAAAAGCAACAGTGAAGCAAACAGAGAAGGCTAAGCACCTGAAAGTTTATAGAGGAAAAGTTAAAAAGGGGGGTGCCTGTGTATCAAAGCTATACTGGCAGTTACACTGACCAAATCGATGTTGGGGCGACATTTGATGTATGTGCCCCACTGTGTTTCGCCTGTGTTAATCACCAAAGGAACACAATACATGAACAATTACAGAATGCATAAAAGCCAAACCTTACTGTGTGATAATCTTCAAGTTACCAGATCTCAAAGATGTGCCCCTCAAGAACCCAGACTTAATCTTTTTCACAGATGGAAGTTCCACAGTCAATGGAGAAAGAGTAGCGGGCAAAGCTGAATCTCTTCCCTCCAGAACCTCTACAGATTCAAAATACAGTTTTCTTAACTTTTCAAGCCCACGGAGTTTTGTACAAGAGGATTTTTGAGCGCAGAAAGGAAACAGATCAAAAATGCAACCAAAATACGAGACTTGTTAGAAGCTGTGTGGTTACCAAAAGAAGTTGATGTCCTTTACTGAAACCTCACCACAAACACACACAAAAAGGAACAAAAGTTCACTCAGATGCTGTACCAGAGAAGTGGAAACTTAAGAGAGATCCTTCCAACCCCCTGAAGTTAAAAATTCAATGGAATCCTGCAGTCAATTGACCCAGCGCACGATCCTGAATAACGCCCTGGTTCAGCCACTCCCAGGACGCTGGCTGATCAACCCACGGCGGAAGCTTGAGGACCCCGAGGCAAGAACAGAAGAGACTGAAAACAGAATAGTCTGCCCCACATTAGTTTTGCTTATCACAGGCGCCTGAAACCACCTGCCTGGGCGAAATCTGTTAAACCCCTTTTCACTTATCTTTTTTTTTGCTGCTATTTTTGCACTTATTAGGTGAAACCCACATTCACCAGGTATAATCCAAAGGGAAGAGGAGGGCGAAAGCCATCGCCAAGAGAAAGCTCCTGCAGCACCCCACCGGGAGAGGGTTGCCCAGCGCACGAGCTCAAGCTGCCTCATGCTCTAGCCCCACCGGAAGAGGGTTAGCTACGCACAGGCAGGAAGACAAGTCTCTGCTTGCAGTCACTCCGGAAGCTGATTGCCCAACAGCACGGACTAAGATTGAAGTGAATGGAAACAGTTGGGGAAATTTCGCTTGTAATCATTTGTGTAGTAACTGTTATTGGAGTTTTAGCATGGCAGTTTCGATTCTGGTGTTGTGGGCGACCCTTGTGGTCACATGTCAGGCTCAGTCATCATCAGACACTGCCAGATCTTACACCCCCTGCTTCACCCACACATACAACCAGGGAAAGGTCACCAGAACCTTAGTCTATCACACAGAATATGATATGTGTGATGGGAACTATAAAACCTAGTTTCTTATTCCCCATAGCCACAGGGGAAAGATTGGGTATCCCAGTATACGAAGAAATGGGCCGGGCCAGGCAAAGTTTAACAATAGGAGAGTGGAAAGATAATGAGTGGCCCCCTGAATGTATCATTCAAGTTTATGGCCCCACCACATGGGCAAAGGATGGGACATATGGTTACCGTATACTAATTTATATGCTTAATTGCATTATACGCTTACAGGCTGTATTAGAAATAATTATAAATGAGACCTCTATGGCGCTTGCTTTGCTTGCAAAGACTAATATTCAGCTCCGCACCGCAGTATACCAAAATAGATTAGCCTTGGATTATGTCTTGGCATCCGAAGGCGGAGTTTGTGGAAAGTTTAACCTGACGAATTGCTGTCTGCAGATAGATGACAATGAAAAAGCTATAGAACAAATAACTGAAAAGATGCAAAAATTAGCCCATGTGCCAGTCCAAACATGGACAGGTGCACTAGATGCAGGAGGATGGTTTGGAAGCATGTTTGGAGACTGGAAACGCATTCTTTTCCTGATTGGTTTGGCATTTGGGGGTCTCCTCCTACTCCCATGCTTATTACCCCTTATAAGATCCACAGTCAAATCTGCAGTAGCAGCAATCACCCCCCAGAACACAATGATGGTATTTAATCAAGGTAGAAATCCAATGTATGAGAGGTTAGAGTTAGGCAAACAGCAACAGGAACAGCTGGTGGAAATTATTGGTGCAGATCAATAATCTGCAAAGGGGGGAATGAAGGGTACACCAGCTCCTGAGCATATTAAGAGTGCTTTCCTTATTGTAGTGTGCTGCATGACGTATCTATTTAGAATCTGCTTCTAAGCAGAGATAGAGAGACATATTAAGGTGACATTTACCCTTGTAACAGCCTTTGCTAGAGGATGTAGCTTAACCGCAAAACCCACGTTTCCTTTATTCTAGACAGCTCAGAGACGCGTAATGAAGGGAGAAATGAAAGCTAAATGCTTACAGCTTAGGGGGGGGGCTGCATCGCCATTGCCCTTCTGGGTTAGTAACAAGGCTACAGCCAATGTAAGGATAGAATGCCTCTTGGACATAGTGTGACACGCTTCCTTGCTTTTTGTAACAGCTTTGCGAAGTATAAAAGAACATGAGAACAATGCCAAGGTGCGCTCTCTGATTTGTGACTCCAAAAGTCCCATTGAGCGACCATGCATATGCTTGAATAAAACAATCTGAATTCTGACACATCGGTTGCTTGCGTGTTTTGGACTTGCCGTTCTACACTACAAAAACTAGGGCATGATGCAGTGTGGTCATTGCTAGACAAGCAAAAGGACTCGATGCTGCTTTTACTGCAAGGCGCACCAGCTGCAGAAACTGAGGCAGAGCTGATTCGGGCAAAGACGATCACTCTGGAGACTGTCAAAAAAACCTTGGTCTTCAGGAAGCCCAGAACTTCTTCGAACCCACTGCCAGAGTGGCTACAGGAAGTTAACATGATAAAGATTATACAATTGATCCTGAGGGCTTGGGAAAAAGAGGAAGGGCAGAACGTCATGTGGATGAAAGAAACACCTGCGGAGGACTCCCCAGTGGTGGGAAGAGAAGATTTTAAGGACAGAATGATTTATATTATTAATAATCTAAAACAAAGAAGCAAAATAAAAAAACAGCAACACCCGCCTCAAAGCAGCGCAAACCAACGAGGGCAAAGCGGGTGGGCCCTGCCTCAGCCGCCACTGCTCGCACCGGTGCCGCCATCACAGCCAGTGCCACTGGAATTACCCGTTTCAACAAGTATGCTGTCTAACCCAGCAGGACGCCTTGAAAAGACACAGGGAAGAGAAAAGGAGGACAGGACAGGAATGGAAATAAAGGAAGGACAACAGCAAACGGCGCTAGCAGCAGAACAGCTAGGAGTAGGAGAAAACGAAGGAATGGAAATAGAGACAGCCGCAAATAAAAAAAGCGACGATGAGATAAGAGAACCAGAACAGAAAAAATCAAAACCAAGTGTAGAATGGGGAGACACGGTGACTCCGGCGGAAGAGGACCTGCGTCGCGCAGCGTGGCCAGATGATAACAGCGATCAGCCAAAGGGGCCGAGGCTTCAGCAAGATAACCGGACGAAAGGGACTCCTCATAACAGTGAGCAATCCAGGAATGCCGCAGAAGAGCGCAGAACGGGAACCAGGTCTAAAGAATCAAGGAAAGACTCCGGGAGAGACGGTGACGCACCGAGGCGAGGGGACTCAGAGCATGACAGACCTGAGGGAGCCAGCAATCCCAAAGGAGCCAGCAATCCCAAGAATAATGACAGCGGAGCATAGGCCGCTGGGGGAAGACCGACTTATGCAAAGGCAGCAAGAGCGGAAGATAAAGGGCAAACCGCAGGCAGGAAAAGACGCCTACCCCGTTTTGAAACGAATCTGAGGGATAAGCAGGATGAGGAGGATGCCTACTGGAGCAACACTTGGTGGGAGCCTTCAGATGAATGCAACCCCAAGAAAAGGTATGTGGTACGGTTCATTTATAAAGGGGCTGATGTAACAAAAGGGACCAGAAGATATCTAATCAGAACTATTCTGAAAGAACAGCTAGCCTTTCCAAAAGAAGACACAGTAGCTGTTATTCAATTAGAGGGCTCTAAAGAAATAGACATTTGCTTAGCAACCGAAAGGGCGTACCAAAAATTCTGGTTGGGCTGCAAAGAGCTAATGCAATGGAATCCATCTCTGTTGGAGGATTTTGAGGTCCTTCCTCTCTTTAGAGGGGACACTAAAGTCCTCACGATTATCCTGAGGACAACCACCGAAATGTTGGCTGGAAGCCTACTACAAATGACCCAGGATGACCGGAGGAGGGAAGTTTTACCAACAGCTTTATTTAACGAGCTCGTGTCCCACAGCTTGAAACAAAAGAAGCTGAGAGCCCCGAGGGAGGGGTGGGCTCAGCCTTTATAGCCTCAGGTCACAGGACAATCTTACTTACAAAGTTGCAAAGTTTCAGCACTTCTAATTGGCTCAGTTACACTCATTCCCTTATTTGGGCATGCACCCTGCACGTTTTAACTGAACTATCTCTGAACAAAGAAAACTCTACTGCGCAAGCGTGATTACAAAAGCATGAAGTCTGCAGTTTAACATCTTCCCCTTTGGCCTCTTCCCCTTTCTATCACTAACCCAGCTAGTTCCATCCTTCATTTCCCCTCTTAAGAATCACCAATTGTTCTTACATTGTGATTCTTCTTTATCCATGGCTGTTCCATAAGAATCGGTTTCCTCACTGTTCTCTGCTATCTTCTCATACAGTGCTAACATTGCTAGGTTAGTTTGCTGGTGCACTATTCTAGTCACGCATCCAGTCACAACTCTAAGAATACAAGGAATCATACATGGTAATAAAGCGAGTAATAGTAGCATCAGGAAAGCGAACACCAGTATCCCTTTTAGCCATCCAAAATTGGGTAGCCATGATGTTAGCCATGACATGTCCCATCCACCCCACTTCTGATCTGGTACATAGGCCACTGTGTTGATTTCGACAGCTAAATTCCGGATGGCCTCCCCATGGTTAGAGATGTTAAAACAACAGGCTTCTGATGAAATGTTCAGTGCCTGGCACAGACCACCTTGCCGGGCTAAAACGTAGTCCATACCCAGCTTCAGCTGAAGTATGGCAGTGCGTTGTTGGTCCAATTGGTCCGCAATAAGCTCTAGTGCGGTGGCGGTTCGGTTGGCAATGATTTGTACAACAGCCTGTAGTCGAATTATACGGTTTAGTTGGTATATGGGGCCCCTAGCACCTGCAACAATTTCATGAGGGTCCCAAGAGGCTGGGGTGTAATGATTGATTATCCTCTCTGCAGTCCATACATCATCTCCCCAGTTAGTAGTACCCCCAATGTTTACCCCCTTTAGTATTTCTGCCCCTCTTTTCTTCCGAATGTGTCGGCTTTGGGGTACAACCCACATGGGCGGGAGTAAATATGCCAAATAACAGGCACCGTTCCAATTTGCGGGCAAGTGCCTGTATGCCAGCCGCCCGCAAACCCACCAGACTGGTTTCAGCATGGTAGTTTGTGGGCTGGTGCCACTTAGGAACATTATAAGGGTGGTGGAGAACACACTACAATGGCTGTCTGTGACGTTAGCTTCCGTGAGGGTGAGGTTCCATAGTTGCTTCCATGTGGTCCAGAAACAGGGCAAACATGGGATCTTACGGGGGCTAGTGAAAGTGAGGTTGTTGTATGAGTAGTGAGACCCATTATAACGAACGAGGTGGGAGCAGCGAGAGTGTCCCACCCAAGTGCCTTGACCTGTATTCCTTTCGTAGCAAACGCCCCCTTTTCTATTCCATACTGCCAAGGTATCTCTCCACTGGTCTTGGCTTAAAGGGTCGTTAAAGTTATCCTCTGCATGCTCTGTGGCATTAAGTGGGAGCGGTATGAGGGGCATCCCTGATTCAGAACTTTCGGGTCCCAGGGTACAGATCCAACAGCCCTGGCCACCTATACTATTGGTGATGTTGGCTACGGTTTCAGGCATGAGGGCCCACTGGTTATTGAACGTGTGCCCACCCCACCCCTTGAGGAGTTCATCTGTGACCATGTTGACCCCTTTAATCGATATCGGTATCCCACTCGCTCCGTGGCCCGTCAATACCCCAATCAGCGAGGAAACCCCCAGTAACGGAATCCAAAGGAACATTGTATGTGTGTGTTTCATTTTTAACCTGTGGTCCCTGTTGATGATCCTCAACCTTCTCCCGTGCGTCGAGTGTCAGCTTCCGGTGTGACACAGCAGGGGGTTGGCTTCTATGTTCGCCTGGCGTCGCCTGTCCACTCCCGGTGGGACAGTTGCCTAGGATCTGCTGTTTTTTCTCAGAGTCAGTTTTGTCGGCCCCACCTGGGTGCTGGTCCATCGATCAGGGGGCGGATCGGTCTTTTTCGCTTTGCTGTAATGGGTCCAAGACTTAAAACCAAAACATTTAATAGAAGTGGGCGTGGTTAACATGACCTGGTGCGGCCCGCTCCAATGAGGCTTGAGTGGGTCCGATTTCCATTTCTTAACGTACACCCACTCCCCTGGTTCGATGTTATGTACGGAGTCTACAATAGGTAATGGTACCTCCCAGTTTAAGTATTTCCTCAACTCCTTTAGCCGTTTAGCCCAAGGCACCACCTCCCTCGGTACATTGTGCTCTGTTCCCAATTCCCTCCACAAGGGGGAGGGCCTACCATACATAGACTCAAATGGAGTCAGTTTGGCCTTACCCGTTGGAGTGTTTCTCACCCTGAACAGCACCTGTGGAATGAGCTGAACCCACGTCATCCCGGTCTCTTCCATATATTTAGTTAGGACTTCTTTGATTGTCCGGTTCATCCTTTCTACCTTCGCCGAACTCCGTGGGTTCCATGCAGAATGCAGTTTCCAGACGAATCCTAGGCATCTCGCCGTCTCCTGGACTACCTCTGCAATGAAAGCTGACCCATTATCAGAATTGATTTGTTGGGGCAAACCATGGTTAGGCAGGTGGTGTTCAATTAGGTACTTGGTTACTTCCCTCGCCCGTTCGGTTTTGGTGGGCTTAAGCTCCACCCACCCAGTTAGGGTACATACGATCACAAGCATGTAACGGTACACTCCACACCTGGGCATCTCTGAAAAGTCCACCTGTAGTATCTCCATGGGACCTGCCCCTATCGCTACTTGTCCCAATGGTCCCTTTGGCGTACTTCTGGGATTGATTTTTGCACATGTGGTACACCTCCGGGCAACTTCCCGGGTGGCGCTTGACAGTCGAGGAGCGTATAGGTACGGCCTGATGGAGTCATACATAGCTTCTGCCCCTAGGTGCATAGCATCATGTAGTTCCTGGACCAATCCTTTCACTTCTGCTTGTGGGACTAGGGGTCTACCATCTGGCAGTCTCCACCAGCCCTTCTGTATTGTTGCCCCCAGTCGCTGAGCACACTCGACATCCAGGGGGGTATATTGCCATTGTCTATGGTCAGGGGATATGCCTTGCATGTTATATAACATTCTCACTGCCCCGTTCCTCGCTGCTAGCTTTGCGGCCACATCAGCCCTACGGTTGCCCACAGCCACTCTGGAGTCCCCTTTCTGATGTCCCTTGCAATGCATGACTGCAACTGCTTGAGGCTTCTGTACTGCTTCCAACAAGGCTTGGATGTGCTTCTGATATTTAATAGGGTTCCCCTTTGCATCGATCATCCCTTTCTCCCTATACAGCGCTGCGTGTGATTGGATCATAGCATATGCGTATTTGGAGTCCACGTATATATTTACTGTTTTTCCAGTGGCCAATTCCAATGCTCTAGTCAGCGCCACGATTTCAGCCAGCTGTGCCGATGTCCCTATGGGCAACTGTCCAGACTCAATTTCCTCATGATGTGAGACCACTGCATACCCCGCTCTACGCTGCCCCTCCTCTACGAACGAGCTCCCATCCGTAAACCACTCCTCATCTGCATTCTTCAGTGGTTGATCTTTAAGATCGGGCCTAGCTGCCCACGTCTGTCCTACCAGGGTGACACAGTCGTGCAGGGGTTGGCTCTCCTCTCCAGTGTCTAGGTTAGGCAGATAAGTGGCTGGGTTGATGGTGGTACACACTGCCAGTCTTACATCTGGATCCTCTAACAACATCATTTGGTATTTCATGGTTCTGGCATTTGTCATCCAGGACATGTTCCCTTCCTTCAACAGCTGTCTGATGGCATGCTCAGTGTACAGAGTAATGCTTCCCCCAAACACCAGTTTCTTAGCATCTCTGAGCAGCAGGGCGGCAGAGGCGATCACCCGCAGACACTTAGGCCATCCAGCACTTACATGGTCTAGTTTTTTAGACAGGTAGGCACATGGGCGCTTTATCTTGCTAGACTCCTGCGTTAAAACACCCTTTGCTATGCCTTTGGCTTCGGCCACATACAATTGGAACGGTTTCTGTAGGTCTGGGAGTCCCAATGCTGGGCCATGCGCAAGCTGGTTCTTCAAAGCCTCAAACCCACATTGCTGATCTTCTCCCCATAGGAAGGGATCGGTGTCCTTTCCTTTTGTCGCCTCATAGAGGGGTTGGGCATGCTGGGCATAATCCATCAGCCACAAGCGGCAGTAGCCCACCATTCCTAAAAAAGCGCGGACCCCTTGTCGGGTGGTGGGAGGTGCGATGCTACATATGGCCTGTACCCTCTCCGGCATCACTGCTCTTTTTCCTCCTCTCAGTTGAAAGCCCAAATATGTGACCTGCTGCTGCACTAGCTGAGCCTTCTTCCTAGACACTTTGTATCCACATTCTGCCAAGTGTATCAGAACTTGTCGTGTGAAGGCCTCACATTCAGCCTGGGTATGAGAGGCAAGCAGAAGGTCGTCGACATACTGGAGTAGTCGACTTCCGGTGGGCACCTGTAAGTCCTCTAAATCTTTGGCTAGGGCTTCGGCGAATAATGTTGGACTATGAACGAAGCCTTGGGGTAACCGAGCCCACGACAGTTGCACCCGCTTAGTTTCTCCTGGCTCCTGCCACTGAAAGGCGAAAATGGGGATGGACTGCGGCGCCACCCGTAGACTGAAGAAAGCATCCTTCAGGTCGAGCACAGAGTACCACACAACGTCAGGGGTGAGTCGGCTTAGGATGGTATAGGGATCTTCTACCAGCGGGGTCATGGGTTCCACCCTGGCATTCACTGCTCTGAGATCGTGGACTGGCCTGTATTTCCCCGGTTCCTTCTTCTCTACGGGGTAGAGCGGGGTCGACCACGGTGAGCGGCAGGGTACTAAGACGCCTTTGTCTATGAGTTCATGGATGACCTCTTTAATTCCCTCCCGCTTGTAGTCGGGAATGGGGTACTGACGGAGGGAGATGGGTTGTACACCTGGCTTTAGCTGGATGTATACAGGGGGCTGTCTCTTTGCCAGCCCTAAGCCTCCATTTTCACTCCAAACCTCCGAGGGTACATCGGGGAATGGCGTGGTCACCACCATCGCTAGTTGTGGGCCTTGGTCTATGGTGTCCCATAACACCTTATATCTCCAACTCTTCTCGCGGGGCATGGTGATAGTACATGGTTCACCTTCTTGGGGCACTTCGAATTTAAAACCTCCCTTATCGTTAAAGGTCAGTCTGGCCTGGAGCTTACACAGAAGGTCGCGTCCGAGTAAATTAGCTGGGCAGTTCGGGATCCAGGTAAATCGATGAGAAAAAGTGTGACCATCTAAGGTGCAGTCATCTATCTTGAATACAGGCCTTATTTGGAGTTGCCCTCCCACTCCCATTATGGGCTTCACTTCGTTAGTCCGCTTTCCTTTCTTTTCGGTTATGGCTGATAAAGTTGCTCCACTATCTACAAGGAATGGCACCTTTTCTCCCCCTATTTTCATCGTGACCATAGGCTCCGGGGTGGTCTCAAGGTGCCGAGAGCCCGGTCCCCTTCATTGTTCTTCTGACATAGTGTGCATCCCTGCAGTACCGCTTCCTCCCGCTAGATGGCCCTCGTTCTTCCAATGTCCTTCTTGACGACACCGGGCACATTGGTTACGTCCGAGTGGCTGCCGGGAGCCCCCCCGTCCTCTGCCTCTGCCGTAGCCTCGGCCTCGTCCCCGTCCTCTGCCTCTGACGTCCTCCCCTCTTATGGCTGCTGCCATCATCTGAGCTGCTTTCTGAGCCTTCCCTTCATCGTCCTCCCTATTTACGTACACTGTTCTTGCAACCTCCATCAGCACATCCAAACTCTCCTCCAAAAACCCCTCTCTCTTCTGGAGCTTCTTTCTTATGTCTTTCGTGGCTTGTCCTACGAAGGCGGCGTTCACTGTCCGCCGGTTGGCCACATCGTCTGGGTCAAGGGGGGTATAGAGCCGATACGCCTCCTTCAGGCGCTCCAGATATGCCCCTGGGGCTTCTGTGGGGCCTTGTATTACTTCTGCCACCTTAGACATATTCATGGCTTTCCGTCCTGCTCTCCGCACCCCCCTTATCATCAATTCACATAGCTCACGACGATCCCTCTCATCCCCCTGGATCTCAGGGTTCCACCGGGGGTCCGCGTCTCTTAAAAGGGCGACCCTCCTCTGGTCCGGTGTTCTCTGGTCATGGATCCCTTGAGCCCTAAGCTCCTCCTCCATGCACTGTCTCAGCTTGGACCGTTCCTCTGCCGTCAACAAGGTCACTTCTAGTGTTTTTAAATCTTGCCAAGTCGGATTGTGGGTCCGTACTATGGTCTCAATCAGGTTCCCCATGGACTTAGGGTCCTCCGAAAGGGACTTGCCTTGCTGTTTCCAATTTATCAGATCGGTAGTAGTGAACGGCACGTATGTGATGGACTGATGAGTAATCCGCTCATTAGGGTTAGTTGGGCTAGTCTCTGACCATTGCTGTACTCTAAGGGGGGCTTCAAGATTAATCCCACCCTTTCGCGACCTTAAGGCATAATGCTGTGGGCTGGAGGAATCAGGCGAAGGATCCCTTCCTCTCGGGTGTTCTGTGGGTGCAGGGGACAGTTGTGGGGGAGGAGGGGTGGGGGGTGCTCGTAACGGATATATGGACCCTACGAATTTCTTCCAGATCACAGGTACCTGTAAAGGGCCATGTGGGGCTCTGAGCGGGCCAATCTAACTCACAAAATCGGACCAGGGTTGCTGCTTCCAACTCCTCCCCATAATCCCTGCTAAAACCCTTGGTAAAGTTATCCACCATGCATTGCAATACAGACTTTGAGCTGGAACTCCCCATTATCCTCCACAAACGACAAACGTTCCAAACAGACAAGACAACAGAGGGGTTGGGCACGTGCCGGCCAGTAAGGGGTCTGGCTTAGGCTGAGAACAGCAGGGTATGGACAGACAATCCAAACGCTTGCTCCGTTCGTGGCTTTTCCGGTCACCCGGGGAAAGAATCGCACTATAGGAGCTCCGCTTTCGCTTTAGGTTCGCCGCTAGTCGGCTCCCCGTTCACAGGCACTCGATCCTCAAACACACGCTTTCATACACCAACCCAACCTTGACCACGACGAGGTATAATGGGACGTAGCCGCGTCCCACCTCCGGTCAGAGCAACAGATGGCAAATCTGTGCTATACCATGAGACGTCTCCCACCTTGTGCACACCTATACTGTACCTGCCGGCAGGATGTTCCCGTTGCTGTAAACCTCGTCCGTCAGGTCCGATAACAGCGGGCTCCCAGGGTGTCTCCTGCGACCGAAACTCCTAACCTGTCTCCAGAAAAGCGGAGTGGCGCCACAGGGAGGGGTCTCCGTCGCCGGAGAGTCCCAGCTGGGGCGTCGCTGAGGGACAGGTAAAGTACCACTGTAACCATCCGAAGTCAGGCACCAGAAATGTTGGCTGGAAGCCTACTACAAATGACCCAGGATGACCGGAGGAGGGAAGTTTTACCAACAGCTTTATTTAACGAGCTCGTGTCCCACAGCTTGAAACAAAAGAAGCTGAGAGCCCCGAGGGAGGGGTGGGCTCAGCCTTTATAGCCTCAGGTCACAGGACAATCTTACTTACAAAGTTGCAAAGTTTCAGCACTTCTAATTGGCTCAGTTACACTCATTCCCTTATTTGGGCATGCACCCTGCACGTTTTAACTGAACTATCTCTGAACAAAGAAAACTCTACTGCGCAAGCGTGATTACAAAAGCATGAAGTCTGCAGTTTAACATCTTCCCCTTTGGCCTCTTCCCCTTTCTATCACTAACCCAGCTAGTTCCATCCTTCAATACCAGCGCAAGACATTGAAACATGGATTGCAAAATATGCCAATGTCCTGATGGGACCAGACAAAAAACTGGACGAGGGTGGATACTGGACCAGTGAATACCGTGCTGTTGTAAAAATGATACATGGTAATCTCTTTATGCCCAAGTATTTTTTTTTCTAGGACACGATAGGGGGATCACGCGATTCAGCGGACAGCCCCCAGCCTGCTACCACTGCGGCGCTTATGATCACATCCGCCGTTTCTGCTCAGTGGACCTCTGTTCCAAATGTGGACAGAGGGGACACGATGCCCAAAGCTGCTATATGGGGATCTGTTGTAACCTCTGCGATGGAGCAGGGCATGTGTACTACAGATGCCCTGAGGCGTTTTACAACAGGCAAAAGCGGGAACAAGGGAATAAAGGGAAAGAACAGGCGCAGCAAGAAAGCGGGCAAGACCAAAACGGAAGGGGCGAGGCTCAGAGGAGGAAAGGAACACCCGTGACGGCAACAGGGGAGGCGACAAATCAAAACGGAAGAGAAGGGGGAGGCCATGAGGGGACCGAGGCCCAGCCACCTGGAACTCCGAAGGAGAAATCAACGGACTGGATAGAAGTCAGTCGGGGGAAAGGGGGAAAGAGCAAACAGAAGACTCACTACGTACAAAGCGGCACATCCCTCAGAGACATGACTTGACAGAATAGATTTGGTCTTTTACAACTCGACCAGGAGAGCGAACAGGAAAAGGAGGATAGATTAATGGACGACATGATGTCGGACCTAGATGAGACCAGCCTGCGGGCAGAAGGAGATCGCTCTGCACAAGAGGAGACTGTTCAAGAGGAGATTAGCATGACGGAGAAGGAAAAGATGAGAAGGAGAAGCAGGCAGATACAACAACAACTGGCACGCGAGTCGCCAGCGTGGAGAGGGAATACAAGAGACTGGAGGCACAGAAAATTGAGAGCTATGTAGAGATAGATACGCTCCGGCTCTTAATCTCCCGGACTCAGGACAAAGAAAAAAGAGTGAAGTTGCAGTGCGAAATAGAGGACATAAAGGAGAAAACCAAACAGATTGACGCAGAAATGCGGAAGGTGTCGAGGGACATCGATAAAACGGACAAGACGGAGGAAGAGGAGCGAGGAGAGCGGCTCGAAGAAGAAGAGAGAGACCCCGGAAGGGACCGGGCGGGTACAGGCATCAGTACACCAACGAGGAAACAAAGGCGCAGCAGAGGAGAATGCAGACAAAATGAGGGGGAACCCATAGAAGATGACGTGCAAGGAAAGGAGGGAAAAACAAGAAACTTACCAGAAGCAGGAAACGGGCCAGAACCAATGGAGCAAGACTCCAAATGATTTTCCGGCTCTATTAAAAACTAAATAACCTCCTGACCGTCAGGGGGAGATGTCGAGTAAGGCTACACCTTCAACCAGATTGAAGCGGGTAGAAACAGAGGCCAGGAAAGGGGAGAACATAAGAACAAAAGAAGAGCCCTGCTGGATCAGGCCAAAAGCCCATCTAGTCCAGCTTCCTGTGTCACACAGTGGCCCCACCAGATGCCTCAGGGAGCACACGAGACAACAAGATACCTGTGTCCAGTTGCCACTCCCTTGCACCTGGCACAGAGAAAACCCACTTCTAAAAAACCAGGAGGTTGCTTATGGCTTGTAACCTGTGATGGTCTTTTCCTCCATGAATTTGTCCAAACCCCTTTTAAAGGCATCTAGGCCAGGTGCCATCACCACATCCTGTGGCAAGGAGTTCCACAGATGAATCACACGCTGGGTAAAGAAATATTTTCTTTTGTCTGTTCTAACTCTCCCTCCACTCAATTTTAGTGCGTGTCCCCTGGTTCTGGTGTTGTGCGAGAGGGAGAAGAATTTCCCTCTATCCACTCTCTCCATCCCATGCATAATTTTATAAGTCTCAATCATGTCCCCCCTCAGGCGCCTTTTTTCTAGGCTGAAAAGCCCCAGACGCTGTAGCCTTTCCTCGTAAGGGAGGTGCTCCAGCCCACAAATCATTCTGGTCGCTCTTTTCTGCACCTTTTCCAATTCAACTATATCCTTTTTGAGGTATGGTGACCAGAACTGGACACAATACTCCAGATGTGGCCTTACCATCGATTTGTACAAAGGCATAATGATATTGGCCGTTTTATTCTCAATCCCCTTTTTAATGATCCCGAGCATGGAATTGGCCTTCTTCACAGCCGCCGCACACTGGGTCGACACTTTCATCGACCTGTCCACCAGCACCCCAAGATCTCTCTCTTCATCCGTCACAGACAACTCAGAACCCATTAGCGTATATGTGAAATTTTGGTTTCTTGCCCCAATGTGCATCACTTTGCACTTACTTACATTGAAGCACATCTGCCATTTTCCTGCCCATTCTCCCAGTTTGGAGAGATCCTTCTGGAGCTCTTCACAATCCCTGCTGGTCTTTACCACCCGGAAAAGTTTAGTGTCATCCGCAAACTTGGCCACCTCACTGCCTATCCCCGACTCCAGGTCATTTATGAATAAGTTGAAAAGCACCGGTCCCAAGACCGATCCTTGGGGCACACCGCTTTTCACCTCTCGCCATTGTGAAAATTGCCCATTGACTCCCACTCGCTGTTTCCTGGTCTTCAACCAGTTCCTAATCCACAAGAAGACCTGCCCTCTTATTCCCTGACTGTGGAGTTTTCTCAGGAGCCTTTCATGAGGGACTGTGTCAAACGCCTTCTGAAAATCCAGATATATAATATCCATGGGTTCGCTCGCATCCACATGCATGTTGACCTTTTCAAAAAATTCTAACAGGTTTGTGAGGCAAGACTTCCCCTTGCAGAAGCCATGCTGACTCTCCCTCAGCAGAGCTTGTTCTTCTATGTATTTTAAGATTTTATCCTTAATGAGACTTTCCACCATCTTCCCTGGAACAGAGGTTAGGCTGACCGGCCTGTAGTTTCCCGGGTCCCCCCTCCTTCCTTTTTTAAAGATTGGCGTGACATTAGCTATCCTCCAATCCTCTGGCACAGTGGCTGTTTTAAGGGACAAGTTGCATATTTGGGTCAAGAGGTCAGCAACTTCATTCTTGAGTTCCTTCAGAACTCTTGGGTGGATGCCATCCGGGCCTGGTGATTTATTGATCTTTATTTTGTCAATTAAGTCTGAGACATCTTCTCTTTTAACCTCTATTTGACTTAATTCTTTAGTCAGGGGAGACCGTTCTGGCAGCGGTATTTGCCCGAGGTCTTCTGCCGTGAAGACAGATGCAAAGAACTCATTTAATTTCTCTGCAGTCTCCAAGTCCCCTTTTATCACCCCTTTCTCTCCCTCACCATCCAGCGGACCCACCGTTTCCCTGGCAGGTTTCCTGCTTCTAACATATTTGAAGAAGCTTTTATTATTCCCTTTTATGTTGCCTGCCATACGTTCCTCAAAGTCTTTCTTGGCCTCCCGTATCATCTTTTTACATTTCTTTTGCCACAGTTTGTGCTCCTGTTTATTTTCCTCATTAGGGCAAGACTTCCATTTACGGAAGGAAGCTTCCTTGCCTTTTATAGCCTCCTTAACTGTGCTTGTTAGCCATGCCGGCATCCTCCTGGACTTGGTCGAGCCCTTCCTCCTTTGTGGGATACACTCCCGCTGGGCCTCTATGACTGTTGTTTTAAACAGCCTCCATGCACTCTGGAGCGATTGGACTCTTTTTACCTTCCCTTTCAGCTTTTTCTTAACTAGTCTTCTCATTTTGTGTCAGATTTTGTGTCAGGGTTTTCGTGTCAGATTTGCTCAGCTCTCTCCCTCCGACATGCATGGCGAAACAGATCGCAGCATGGTCACTGTTCCCCAACGGTTCGGTAACATTTACCTCCCTGACCAGATCTTGAGTGCCACACAATATCAAGTCCAGAGTCACCTGTCCTCTGGTCGGTTCCGTGACAAGCTGCTCTAAGGCACAGTCATTTAACATATCCAGAAATCCAGTCTCTCTTTCATGACCTGAGCATGAATTGACCCAGTCGATGTGAGGAGAATTGAAGTCCCCCATGACTACAACCCTGTCTCTCGTTGACACCTCCCTGATTTGCTTCCTTATTTCAAGATCCCCTTCAGGTTTTTGATCTGGAGGACGGTAGCATGCCCCTACTATTACATCACTCTTTGAGCCTGGTAATCTAACCCACAGTGATTCTACGGAGGAGTCAGAGCCCCCCTCCTGCTCTACTCTGGTGGATTCTACCCCCTCTTTGACATAGATGGCCACCCCACCTCCAACACGCCCCTCTCTGTCCCTCCTATAGAGTTTATATCCTGGAATTGCAGTATCCCACTGGTTCTCCGCATTCCACCAGGTTTCTGTTATACCTACTATGTCAATGTTTTCCCTAGCCACCAAACATTCCAGTTCTCCCATCTTTGCCCGAAGACTTCGGGCATTTGCATAAAAGCACTTATATACCTGGTCCCCCAAGAAGGGCTGCATGTTTGCACCTTTATTCCTGCAGCCTTCTGTCTTGCTAGACTGGCTGTCATGTCCCATCACGCTACCACTCCCAATTCTTACTCTGTTATTACTTGACTGTTCCCCATCCTCTGCACCCTCATTCCCGGGGGATGAGGAGTCCCGAACCGGATGCCCCTCGGCTCCTGTCGGCTTTCCCCCAGGAGTCAGTTTAAAAGCTGCTCTGCCACCTTCTTAATGTTACGCGCCAGCAGTCTGGTTCAGTTTTGGTTCAAGTGAAGCCCGTCCCTCTTGTACAGGCCCGGCTTGTCCCAAAATGTTCCCCAGTGCCTAACGAACTTAAACCCCTCCTCCTGACACCAGTGTCTCATCCACGCATTGAGACCCCTGAGCTCCGCCTGCCTAGCTGGCCCTGCGCGTGGAACAGGTAGCACTTCTGAGAACGCTACCTTTGGGGTCCTGGATTTGAGCTTCCTACCTAGCAACCTAAATTTGGCCTCCAGGACCTCCCGGCTACATTTCCCCACGTCGTTGGTGCCAACATGCACCACAACCGCTACCTCCTCCCCAGCACTCTCTACCAGCCTATCTAGACGAGAGGTGATGTCCGCAACCTTCGCACCAGGTAGGCAAGTCACCGTGCGGTCCTCACATCCGTCACAGACCCCCCTTTCTATGTTCCTGACTATAGAGTCACCCACAACAAGAAGCCCCCTTCCCCTGAGGAGTATCCATAGTGCGACTGGATACGGGCCCATCACCTGAAGAAGGGGTCCCCACTGTGGGATTGTTTCCCTCTTTTCCAGAGCAATGTCCTCCAGCCCTGAGACTCCCTTTCCTGGCAGCTGAGGCGCTGGCCAACTGAGGGTAGGACGATGCCTCCACGTCCCTAGAAGTCTCACCCTGGTTCCTCTCTACCTGTCTCTGCTTCTCCAGGTCAGCAACCATGGCTTCAAGGGAGCGAACCCATTCCCTGAGAGCCTGGAGCTCTTTGCACCGAGCACACACCCATGACTTGTGCCGAAGAGGCAGATAGTCATACATGAGACACTCAGTGCAAAACACTGGGTAGCCCCCACCCTTCTGCTGGCTGTCTGACTGCATAGCTTTTGAGTGTAAGTTATGGATTTATCAAAGTTTGGGTACCTTAATGTTGCTGGAGCTCTCCTCTCTTCAAGGGACGTGCCGGGCAGTGTGTGGGGCCTGGCTTCCTCACCCCGCTGCTGAACTCGCCCAGCTGCTTAACTCGCTGTGTCTTTTTTACCTTGCCACTTTGTCCCAGTGAGCCACTGCGTCCCAGTGAGGCCACTCGCTGCTCCTGAAAGGGCTCACTCGCAAACCAGCCCCAGATTTAAACTGTTGTGTAGCTCCTCCCCCTGCCTACCTGAAAGTTTGAAAAGACTGGCCTCTAAGGGGGGCAGGGCCTGATGTGGTTTACTGGCAGGAAATTCCTGTTGCTATTGTTCCTGCTGCTGCCGTCTCAATTTACATCTGACCTACTCAGCTGGCAGGAATGTGTGTTGCTATGGTTTCTGAGTCACCCTAATTTACCATGTGGCCTTCTATACCATGCTGTTTGTATGTTTTAAACTGTATGTTTTAAATTCTGCTTAAGTTTAACTCTGCTTAAGATGTAGTTTAGCTTGCTTTCTCCCCTTCTTTTAGCCTCCTCTTGTTTTGTTTTAGGCTCCTACTCTAAAGTAGACTCAGGTCTCTGCCCTGGGCTTTTTACTCTTGAGTAAACACTGGTTTTACTCAGAGTAGACCTGAGGGAAATGGAAATCACCCAACCAAAGCGACATCAATGCAACTAGGTCAGGAAGTCATCGCAAGCGCCAGCCAAGATGCAGGTGAGGAGGAAAATGCCTCCAGCTCGGATATGGAGAAGGCAGATGAGCACCTAGAAGAGGGGAGAGCCCAATCTGAAGAGTTCCAACCTGCGGGGGTGTGAGTATTTACTCTAAGAGTACGTGAAGGGTACAAACCAGTGCGCATGAAGACCTGTAAAAACTGTCAAATTGGGTTTCTAGAGCAAAAGTTATTTAAAAATTAAGGTTTAACTAATTAACCCATAAAGTCCCGTTGAGTCCTTAGAGGTACGGCCGAAAAGTAAATAGTTAAAAAAAATGGCTTGCCCCAATGTTTCTGGAATTTTTTTGTGGAAAGTAGACAGATGGACCTATGTTTTAAAACAATTGTCAGAGTTCTAGGGTCACCCCACTGACCCCCCCCCCCGAGGAGCAAAGATCACTGTTTTTAGGGGAAATGATTGGGGGGGCTGCCCCCCCTCCTCACTGAAATTAAAAATGAAACTCTGGCTTTGTTTTCATGGCCAGGGCCCTGGCTTTTGAATCCACCTTGTTTGGAGCACCTCAGGTGCAGGGGAGCAGCTGTACACA
Source organism: Plestiodon gilberti rubricaudatus (assembly GCA_026170595.1). NCBI lineage: Eukaryota > Metazoa > Chordata > Lepidosauria > Squamata > Scincidae > Plestiodon > Plestiodon gilberti. The sequence goes on along the minus strand of JANXHW010000005.1, from coordinate 171,592,599 downwards.
GCTGTACACACACGCAACATTAGGCGTACCTCAAAGGACTCAACGGGACTTTATGGGTAAGCGTTGCTCAAACAACTCACTGGCCTTTTACATGCAGAAAAAGAACCAAAGCTGCGTATTTCAAGAATTTAAAGTGCCATTAAAAAAAACCCTTGAAGGTAGGGACTTGAAACTTGAGGTACACTTAGGTGAGACATCCCCCTAAACACCCCTAAAGCCCTGGAGCTGTGTGTTAAACACAACTATGTTTTTGTTTGAAATCTTGTGTTTTCAGGTCCATGCTTTACATAGGAGTAAACGGATGAGTTGAGTTGACCTTAAGTCCCGTTGAGTCCCGGGCAGCCCAGTCCAGCCTAAGGCCTCAGTGGCACAATTCAGTCTCAAAAGCAGCCTAAGTGCCTTAGGCTGAAGTTAACATAAGAACATAAGAAGAGCCCTGCTGGATCAGGCCAAAAGCCCATCTAGTCCAGCTTCCTGTGTCACACAGTGGCCCCACCAGATGCCTCAGGGAGCACACAAGACAACAAGATACCTGTGTCCAGTCGCCACTCCCTTGCACCTGGCACAGAGAAAACCCACTTCTAAAACCAGGAGGTTGCTTATGGCTTGTAACCTGTGATGGTCTTTTCCTCCATGAATCTGTCCAAACCCCTTTTAAAAGGCATCTAGGCCAGGTGCCATCACCACATCCTGTGGCAAGGAGTTCCACAGATGAATTACACGCTGGGTAAAGAAATATTTTCTTTTGTCTGTTCTAACTCTCCCTCCACTCAATTTTAGTGCATGTCCCCTGGTTCTGGTGTTGTGCGAGAGGGAGAAGAATTTCCCTCTATCCACTCTCTCCATCCCATGCATAATTTTATACGTCTCAATCATGTCCCCCCTCAGGCGCCTTTTTTCTAGGCTGAAAAGCCCCAGACGCTGTAGCCTTTCCTCATAAGGGAGGTGCTCCAGCCCACAAATCATTCTGGTCGCTCTTTTCTGCACCTTTTCCAATTCAACTATATCCTTTTTGAGGTGTGGTGACCAGAACTGGACACAATACTCCAGATGTGGCCTTACCATCGATTTGTACAAAGGCATAATGATATTGGCCATTTTATTCTCAATCCCCTTTTTAATGATCCCGAGCATGGAATTGGCCTTCTTCACAGCCGCCGCACACTGGGTCGACACTTTCATCGACCTGTCCACCAGCACCCCAAGATCTCTCTCTTCATCCGTCACAGACAACTCAGAACTCATTAGCGTATATGTGAAATTTTGGTTTTTTGCCCCAATGTGCATCACTTTGCACTTACTTACATTGAAGCACATCTGCCATTTTCCTGCCCATTCTCCCAGTTTGGAGAGATCCTTCTGGAGCTCTTCACAATCCCTGCTGGTCTTCACCACCCGGAAAAGTTTAGTGTCATCTGTAAACTTGGCCACCTCACTGCCTATCCCCGACTCCAGGTCATTTATGAATAAGTTGAAAAGCACCGGTCCCAAGACCGATCCTTGGGGCACACCGCTTTTCACCTCTCGCCACTGTGAAAATTGCCCATTGACTCCCACTCGCTGTTTCCTGGTCTTCAACCAGTTCCTAATCCACAACAGGACCTGCCCTCTTATTCCCTGACTGTGGAGTTTTCTCAGGAGCCTTTCATGAGGGACCGAGTCAAACGCCTTCTGAATATCCAGATATATAATATCCACGGGTTCACTCGCATCCACATGCCTGTTGACCTTTTCAAAAAATTCTAACAGGTTTGTGAGGCAAGACTTCCCCTTGCAGAAGCCATGCTGACTCTCCCTCAGCAGAGCTTGTTCTTCTATGTATTTTAAGATTTTATCCTTAATGAGACTTTCCACCATCTTCCCTGGAACAGAGGTTAGGCTGACCGGCCTGTAGTTTCCCGGGTCCCCCCTCCTTCCTTTTTTAAAGATTGGCGTGACATTAGCTATCCTCCAATCCTCTGGCACAGTGGCTGTTTTAAGGGACAAGTTGCATATTTGGGTCAACAGGTCAGCAACTTCATTCTTGAGTTCCTTCAGAACTCTTGGGTGGATGCCATCCGGGCCTGGTGATTTATTGATCTTTATTTTGTCAATTAAGTCTGAGACGTCTTCTCTTTTAACCTCTATTTGACTTAATTCTTTAGTCAGGGGAGAACATTCCGGCAGCGGTATTTGCCCGAGGTCTTCTGCCGTGAAGACAGATGCAAAGAACTCATTTAATTTCTCTGCAGTCTCCAAGTCCCGTTTTATCACCAAAACGGAAGTTAGGACTGAATTTTGCCGTTGAGGCCGAATTTGTGCTGCAATTGTGACAGACATAGGACGGGTTAAGGAAAGTTGACCAATTCCGTCCTAAGTTCGGCCTAAGAGCTATTCCGTCCTAAGTTTGGCTTAAAAGTGGGCGTGTCGGGGGCGTGTTGGGGGAGTGACGGGGACGGTTACGAATTTGGGTCCAGGTCCAGACACTGGAGAGCTCCGACACGCCCCCTCAAGCACAGCTACGGAACAAAATTTAGGTCGACAAAAAAGGTGGACTCAAATTTGAGGAGACCCATAGGAGCCATTTTACCTTACACACTCCAGCCCTCTCCTGAAAAGTTCTAACACCCTACTCCTGAGTTATGCCTGAGTTAAGACGGAATAGCTGTGGCATAACTCTGGACATGGACACAGATAGTTACCCTATCCGAAGCCAGCTGCACCCAGCCTCTTTCCCACAAAAGCCCAGCCCCAGGCCTCCATTCTCTCTCTTTCTCTGAGCACATGGCGTGGGGTCCTGTCCCCCAGCAGCCACAAAGTGGGACTTTGTTGGTGGAGGGCAAAATTCACAAACACCCCACTTCTCTCTTCTCCTCTCCTCTCTGCCCCCCTCTAGGGCAGAGAGGGCTGTTCAGGCTGTGGCCAAACTGTTTACAGCTGTGCCTGGGCAGCTGCCTCCTTGCAAGCATTTGCTAACCCATGTCTTTCTCCCAGCCTCTCCCCCCCCCCACAGGCAACAACACCAGCAGGTAAGAGCAGGGTCTGGGATGGCATGTGTTATGACTTCTGCCTGTTCATGCCAATATATGTTTGACTTTAGCCTGTTCATGCCTATATGTAGGACTTCTGCCTGTGTAAGCCATACCGTAGGACTTCTGCCTGTGTTTGCCATAATGTTGGACTTCTGCCTTTTCATGCCAATATGTATGACTTCTGCCTGTGTTCGCCTTTATGTAGTACTTCTGTCTGTCAGCACACATAGGCTTACCAGATCTCCAACCGGGACAGAGTGCTAGACCTTTAGATGAAGGAATGTGGTCAGGTGCAGCTTGTTAAACCCTTAGAGCTCAATCCTAGGCATGTCTACTCAGAAGCAAATCCCACTGAACACAATGGGGCTTGCTTCTGAGTAGACATGCCTAGGATTGTGCTTTAGGACTTAACAAGCTACACCTGCCCACATTCCTTCTCCTAAAGGTCTAGCACTCTGTCCCGGTTGGAGATCTGGTAAGCCTAGCACACACACATATGACAGCTGCCTCTTTACCAATGTGTCCTCCTGATAGCTGCCCATTGCCATGTGAGCAGACAAATATGTGTTTGTGTAAATGTGACTTGCCTGTTAACAAAGGTGTGTTTACTAACCCGCAGCCTTGCCCCCATAGGGTCTACAACAGGTCAGTTATGATGTGCTAGCCATGTATGTAGTTGTGCTGTGTTTTCTCTCCGACACCGTTGTCCTTTGCAGGATCATGCCCTTCTGACGTCCAGGTAAGCTCCTCACACTGTGACAAGCTCATTATACCTAGCAGCTGTGTAATCTGATCTCTCCCTGCAGGCTTTTGCAACCGACACACTGGCTTGTCTTCAATGGCGACTGCTACCATACACCAGCTCACATGTAACTCCCCCTTGTTTTTTGTCTCCCCAGGAATGTCCACTACCACCTACCTTCCTGGGAGCACCCCTGGGGCTCCAGGCAGGGTGCCTCACTGTCGTCTGCCTCGATGCTGCCAGAGGTCAGGGTGCCAGCCCTGCAACCCTCCTCAGCTGCTGCTGCTGCTGCTGCTCCACCTCCCTGGCTGTCTTACTTGCTGTCCCTCCCCTTTCTATGGAGCAGGCTGTGGTTCCACAGGGGAAGAGCCTGCGTCTCCAGGTCCATGGGGCACGTGTGCTGCTGCTGCTTCTGCTTTCAGATTGGCTGCTGTGACTACCCCTGGCAGCCTCGCCTGGCCATCTCTGCTACCGTTCCAGAACAATAAAGATGCCCCTCGGGCAGAGCCCCCTTGTGCACAGTGTTACACAAGCATTGCCCCACACACAGAGACACAGCGCCCAGCACACAAGCCCCTGCATGAATCCCATTCAGGGACTGCCACTTCCTTCCCAGGGAGACCACAGCAGGGGGGCTGCCAGACCCTCAGGGCTCAGAGGAGAGTGGGGAGTTGGGGGGCCTCTCAGGCAGGCAAACACTGACAGGCGACATGGCGCCCATACTGGATCCGCTCGCGTCCGCCACGTCCGTGAAGAGCCCTTTCGGCAACCGGGGCTCTCACCTGCCCACGGTCCGCCCGTCAACGGCGCCCGTTCTGCCCATGGTCTGCCCATCAACGACATCTGTTCCGCCCAAGGTCCATCTGCATAAGAGGCGCCCATTTCTGCATTGCCTTCATCTGCGAAGTTACCCCTGTGTCCCTATTGGTCTCTGCAGACCCCTCTCCCTGTATCCCTCTCCCACCAGCCTTGTTGTCTGTCTGTTTCTGACCCACCCGTGCCCCTCCCCAGCACCCCCTGTCCGCCTGCCTGTGTGTCTGCCTCCCTTCCCACTCCCTGATGATGGAAGCTGGCCACCCCCCACCCCGCCGGAGTGCCTGCCGCGAGGCACCGACGTCGCCCCATCTGGGGGTGTGATGAGCTGCGTGAGCCCTTCCCGCTCACAGCAGACAGGCCCAAGGCATCTCTCGGTCTTGGCCGGGGCACAGAGCAGAAGGCATGCCGGGATGCCTTCTTTGTGGGCATAGCCACGGCCCTGGAGGCCCAGGGCTTCAGGCAGCGCACAGGCATGTCATGTCAGAGGCGGTTCCAGCCATCATGAGACCCCCTTGTGTGTGACGTTCCCACCCCCTTCCTTCCCTTCTCTCCCCCGCTCCCCCCCCCATGAATCACACGTGCAGCCTCAATGTGGCATGGGGGTGGCAACACCTGTTGCAGGTAGGAGGGCTGTGGCACTCCCCCCTGCAGCAGGTGGCTAATGCACAGGGTGCCCTGGGGCAGCTGGCACTGGCACAACCTCTGCCCTTCAGCTGACTGTTGCACGCCCAGTGCCTGCAGGCCCACCTGTGGCTGCCCATCTGCTGCGAACGCTGCAGCAGCTGTGGTAGGTGCACACAGACTAGCTCAGGAGGGGGCTCTTCGCTTCCACAAGACTGACACCTCACCACAGGAGCCTGCCTGCCTCTGTGGTAAGTTTTGCCTCGATCCTGGGCTGGTGCTGGCCCACTGCTCTTGCCTCCTGCCTACCTCAGGCATAGTTGCAGCCTAACTCAGCCCTATCTTAGGCCACAGTTACGCCACACTTGGGCCTCAGTTGTGCCTGACTTGTGCTGAGTTGGGCTGGACTGAGCCCTAAAGCACCGCCTGTAGACCAGGTGCAAGGTACACCTGCGAAATTTTCTGCAGGTGATTCTTTCTACATGGGGGTCCCTTACACATGTGGATCACACTGACATGTGGGAAGTCTGGGAAAGTCATACTGCGGGACCAGATGGAATAGGCCAATCGTGTTTTAAGTTCTGTTTCATTAGGGTTTAATTAGAGGTTTATTATTATTATTATATTATATTTATTGATTATGATTATGCCTCTAAAGTTAACTGTACTATATCTATTATAATCTATTATAATCTACTATAATTTATTCTCAATGGCTGGCACATACAACATCAAAATCCTAACATGGAACACCAGGGGACTATCAATGAGGGCACGGAGGGAGGAACTACTATCTTATTTACCAAAGTTGAACTTTGATTTCTACCTGCTTCAAGAGACCCATTTTTAAAAATGAGCAACAGCGAAGCCATGTGCAAAAATTTTGGACTTGGGGACAATCTTTTTGGTCCTACAATCCGTCAGAAACGTTTGCAGGCATAGGGCTCCTCGTGGCAAGGAAGCATGGTATGCAGATTGACAGTTATGTGGAAATAGAACTGGGAAGGTTAATTTTGCTGGATTTCACCATGAAGGGAACGCTCCCAACTCATGTATTAGTTAGAATTGCTGAAACTAACATTGTCACGGCCTTTTGCGACCGGGTGTAACTGAACCAAAGTAGTATGTTTTTATCTTAATAAAAAAATCTTCCTAAAAAAAATCTTCCTAACCCTAACCCTAACCCCCCCCCCACGTGAGCAGCGCAGCCGCCGGCCTCCCAGCGCTGACCTCGTCTCCACAAGCCTCTTCCCGCAATTAGTCCCTCCTGTTGTCCCACCTTCTTAAAAAGCGCAGCGGTGATTGGTTAAGCACAAGTGCAGTCCGATACACGAGAGAAGAGAGAGAGGGGCAGGAAGGAGAGAGAACTTACAAAACAATTTGTGTCGGAAATAGAATTCATCTTGCTACCTTTTGTGAGAAGAAATGGATCCAAGAGAAATCGGAGACTCAAGTGAGTTCCGATTGACTGACAACCCCTTTCATCCCGCCCTCCCATCCGATTGGTGGCTGTAGTAGCTCCGCATACCCGCCCCCTCAAAACATGGGCATCAAGGCTGACCCACACGGCATGATTTCCCAGACGCGCGCGGAGCTGTGTGGTCAGCATTCCAGAAGAGAGCAGCTGAACGCGGAGTAGCTGTGCTGTCCCGAGTTCCGGCACGAGCGAAATTGTTTGTTTCCCACCTGTAGTCTGCTTCTCTGGACCCGCTGGATTTTTCCTGCCCTGCAGCTGCTAGAGAGCAATGTGGACTGAGTTGGAGGTGGTGGAACTGGCAGGCAGCAGAACCCAATAGGTGTAGCTCTCCTCTGCACCATCCCCAAGTCAGGGAGAGAAATGTATGTAGTACGTTATATGTAATGTTACAGTAGTTGTATAGTCTGGGGCTGCTGTCTCTCTAGCCCTGGTGAAATTTCTGTTATTTCTTCCCTCTGTCTCACTGGATTTCATCCAGTTGTTGTGCGCCCACCCCCTAAAGGGTAGCGGTCGAGGTCCGTGACCTGGGTTCAACAGCCGAAAAACACTGAGACCAAAATTGACCAAATTGATAATTTATTAAAGATACTATGCACATAGGATGCAGTGCCATTAAGGGGCAAAGCACAAAGCAATACAGAAAGCCAGCGGTATTTATAGCTAGGTTTCTGCTCAAGTGAGCTAGGTATGTCAGCGTGTACTTCATCTGTGGAACTCCTTGCCACAGGATGTGGTGATGGCACCTGGCCTAGATGCCTTTAAAAGGGGTTTGGACAGATTCATGGAGGAAAAATCACAGGTTACAAGCCATAAGCAACCTCCTGGTTTTAGAAGTAGGTTCTCTCTGTGCCAGGTGCAGGGGAGTGACAGCAGGAAACTGGTTATCTTGTTGGCTGTCTGCTCCCTGAGGCATCTGGTGGGGCCACTGTGTGATACAAGAAGATGGACTAGATGGGCTTTTGGCCTGATCCAGCAGGGCTCTTCTGATGTTCTTATGTTCTTATGTACCTGCTGGGGGTGTAACTTAGCAAGTGCAGGCTGTACTTCCCTTTTTTCAACTTTGGTTCAGAGGCCTGAGTTTTATCTTTGGCTCACTCGAGGCCTTGCTTCTTGGCATGGGGAGAGGAGGTGGCCCTGCACCCATATGTATAATTTCTGGTTTCATATGCTCGATTGGGCCCACCCCTGGACCCCCGTTACTACACAGTCACTCAGCTGTTAAGCGTGTAGGTGCCTGCTTGCTAGGAAGGACGGTGATACAGTTGATAATGGCAAAGTAGGCAGCAAGCGAATAGGTGTAGGTTTCCCCCCAGCCCTGGAAACTACAGAACATCATGTGTTAGATTCCTGCCTGTTATGTAGCTCTTAAATGTAGAAACCCCTGTCAGGAAATAATATGCTTCCTAGTAACAGGACCCCTGTGCATGATTCTGACAGGCAGAAATCCAACAGGTGAAGCAACGCTACTCTGGGGGGAAAAAAGCATTACCTGTTTTAATATTTGCCTGTCATATAACTGTTAAAGGCGAAGTAATAGCAACGTAGCAATAGCAACTGTAGGTGTTCTAGCGTGTATATTTTAACCTGTTTAATATTTTACCCTATTGACATTTTTATTTATTTATTTATTTTTCACATTTTTATACCACCCTTCCTCCAAGGAGCTCAGAGTGGTGTACATTATTCCTCCCCTCTTTTTTTGTCCTCACAACAACCCAGTGAGGTAGGTGGGGCTGAGAGATAGTGACTGGCCCAAGGTCACCCAGGAAGCTTCGTGGCTGAGCGGGGATTTGAACCTCGATCTTCCAGGTCTAAGTCCAACTCGCAAACCACTACACCATCCTGGCTCTTGGTAGCACTTGTGTATTTTGTCCTTCATCATTTGAAGCATTTTCATCGGCTTGTTGGGGAGGGGGGGAGGAATGAGAGAATGTTAACCTTTTCAAGGGACGCCTAGTTATTCTGCTGCATAGGAACCTAATTTCAGATCTTATCCCATTTATTGTTCCTTGTTGAGGTCTGAAGGACCAGAAATCCCCAGGTCTTCTTGTATAAGATAAAAAGTGCTGAGTCACTGCTCCTATTCTTCTCTTCAGCACAAACTTGTATGTGTCTGCAGCTGAGTTTGGAGTGTACCTGGGAGCAAACATAGCCCTCCCCTCTGGTTGATGTATAAAAGCAGGCATACAGCCTCACATGAGGGAGGAGGAGGAGAGAGAGAGAATAGAGTCTGGTGTAACTGTATTGAAGTACCTCTGCATACTGTCTGTAATATATCTCTGCACCAAATATATGTTTGGATGGTGGATGGAATCCTGTCTTCATGTTGGAGTATTTATTTAGTTCCTGCGAACTGCTTGTCAACAGGTTATGGGCCCAGCCCAACTTTGATGTCTTCAAGGTCTGTTTTCGTTTGCTGTTTGGAGGCGTGAGTTTTATCTCCTTTGTTGCTGTGAAGTGGAATGCAGACTGCTGGTGAGATGGCATCGACTAGCTTTCCAATTATAAAGCTGAATGAGACCAATTATCTCACCTGGGCAACTCATGTAGAGATGTTACTATGCAGAGAGGGGCTATGGTCTGTTGTTGAACATCCCCCAGCTCAGCCAGATGCTGCTGTAAGAAGGTTGGTGGAATGGGCACTGGCTACCATTGTGTTATGAGAGCCAGATAGTTCATGTACATGGACTAAACTCTGCAGCTGTTTGTTGGGAGACTTTGAAACAGATTGATGTACAAACAACTGTGGCAGCCAGGCACCAGCGTTACAGAGCATATGCTCCACATGAAAAACCTGTTCCTGAGACTACAGGAGCAAAATATGGTTTTTCCAGAGGTACAAAAGGCCTATATTGTGTTGTCTAGTCTGGATGAGACCTTTGACCATTTGGTCACTGCTTTGGAGAGTTTACCAGAGGCTCAGCTGACTCTTGCCTACATTACTGGTCGGTTGCAGCAGGAACAGGAGCGACGTTTGGATAATGTCTCCAGAGGAAGGAATGCATTAAATTCTGTATCTTCAGGTGCTTCTTGCAGTGTGGGTGTGTCCCCTACAGCACCTGCACTTCATTATGTCAAGAGGTGCTATGCTTGTGGCTCAGTGGAACATCTGCAAAGGTCCTGCCCTGCAAGGAGAGACTCCAGGAGACCTCGGAAGCAAGGTCCCCGCAGCAAACGTAGACCAGAAGTTTCTCTGGTACAGTCTGCTGAGATGGGACAGAACTCCACTGTGTGGATTTTGGACAGTGGTGCAACTGAACATGTAGCAAACTCTGAGAGTGTTTTCTCCACCTTGGGATCTCCTACTAGGTCTTATGTGTTATTGGCAGATGGTCTATCTTCTCCTGTGGAAGGGTGTGGGGTGGTTCATCATTTGCCAGAACTATGTGAACCTTTGGAAGGGGTCCTATATGCTCCAGCCTTGCAACATAGCTTGCTCAGTGTTTCAGCTTTATGTAGAAAGGGCTATCAAGTTGTTTTTGCTGGGCAGCAGTGCACAGTGTCCAAACGAGGGGAAGTGTGTATGATGGGGTTGGAACAAGATGGGCTGTTTGCCTCAGCCCTAGGCTGGACAACACATGTTACCCATGCTGTCACCCCTAAACATTGTAACTGTATTCATGCTTTACATAGATCCTTAGGTCATCCAAGTTTTAAGGCTGTGCTGCAAACAGTAAAGCATTCAAAAGGTTTAAATTGAACTCCATGTAAAGAATTTCTAGATTGTGCTGTCTGTAAAAAGGTTAAAATTACAGCAGCTCCTGTAGCACGTAGAAGTGAAAGGGAAGTAACCAAACCCCTAGAGCTTGTTGATTCTGATCTGATTGGCCCTATGGAACCTAAATCTATTGGTGGTGCTAGATTCTTACTTATTATCATGGATAGATTTTCCAAATATATGTTTTGTTTTCCACTGAGGTCTAAGACCCAAGTTTTCTCCACATTTAAAAGGTGGGCAGCTTATGCTGAACGTAGGTTTGGACATAAACTTGGGTTTGCAGTCTGACCGTGGTACTGAGTATCTGAACAAACCTTTTGTGACTTGGTTAGAAAAAAGAGGGATACATCACCATTTATCAAACCCTTGCTGTCCCCAGGAAAATGGTGTTGCAGAAAGATATGGAAGGTCTCTGCAGACCAAAATGCGTGCTCTCTTAGCAGATAGCCAACTTTCTTTTTGGGTACTGGGCTGAAGCTGCTAAGTGTGCATGTTATCTGTTTAACCGTATATTTTCCTCTGTTCATGTTATCTGTTTAACCGTATATTTTCCTCTGTTGTTGGGATGACTCCCTATCAGATGTTACATGGGAGACCTCCTTCTCTAAAACATTTACGTCCTTTTGGTACTTGTGGGGAAGTACTAATACAGAGAAGAGCCAGAAAGCAATCTTCCAGATCTCAGCCTGTCACCCTGTTAGGGTTTGAGCCTGGGAGTAAAGGGTACAGACTCATTACTAAGACAGGTAAACTTGTGATTTCCAGGTCTGTAAAATTCTATGAATCCAATTGGAAATCTGTAGAAAGAGCTCCATCTGTGTTTTTGCCTCTCACACCAGAGGTTAGTGAAAGATGTTGGTTCTCATGTGACTGGTCAAGAGTCACCTAGGCAGCAGGTACAGCAAAGTAGCAGAAAGGAGGGGCTACGTCAGCCCAAAACTGAAGCTAGTCACGAAGCTGGAATAACCCCTGAGAGTCCAGTTTTGCCTGTCCTACGTAGGTCTACACGTGAAACAAGACCTCCTGATCGTTATGTACCAGAGGCATTTTCTGTGTGTCAGGCTATAGGCCAGGAACCGCGGGGTTATTCCCAAGTTTTAAAGCTCCCTAAAGCTGACAGGCCCCTTCATGGATCATTGCCTTGTCGTGGCGAAGGGGCTTGCGTAACTCAATGAAGCCATGAGCTATGCCGTGCAGGGACACCCAAGACGGACAGGTCGTAACAGAGAGCTCTGACTAAAAGTGATCCACTGGAGAAGGAAATGGCAACCCACTCCAGTAACCTTGCCAAGAAAATCCCATGAACAGTACCAAAAGGCAAAAAGATATGACGCCGGAAGATGAGACCCTCAGGTCGGAAGGTGTCCAATATGCTACTGAGGAAGAGCGGAGGACTATTCCAAGTAGACCCAGAAAGGATGAAGCGGTTGGGCCAAAGCCAATAGGACGTCCAGCTGTGGATGTGTCTGAGGTTGAAAGAAAAATCCAATGCTGCAAGGAGCAATACTGCTTAGGAACATGGAATGTGAGGTCTATGAATCAAGGCAAGCTGGATGTGGTCAAAAATGAGATGATAAGATTGAACACTGACATCTTGGGAATCAGCGAACTAAAATGGACGGGCATGGGCAAATTTAAGTCAGGTGACCATCATATCTACTACTGTGGGCATGAATCCCTTAGAAGAAATGGAGTAGCCCTCATAGTCAATAAAAGAGTGGGAAAGGCAGTACTGGGGTGCAACCTCAAAAACGACAGAATGATTTTAGTTCGAATCCAAGGCAAACCATTCAACATTACAGTAATCCAAGTGTATGCCCCAACCACTGATGCCGAAGAAGATGAAGTTGACCGGTTCTATGAAGACCTACAACACCTTCTAGAACTAGCACCCAAAAAAGATGTCCTTTACATCATAGGAGACTGGAATGCTAAAGTAGGAAATCAAGAAATAAACGGAACAACAGGCAAGTTTGGCCTTGGAGCGCAAAATGAAGCAGGGCAAAGGCTAACGGAGTTCTGTCAAGAGAACACGCTGGTCATAGCAAACACTCTTTTCCAACAACACAAGAGGCGACTCTACACATGGACATCACCAGATGGTCAATACCGAAACCAGATAGATTATGTGCTTTGCAGCCAAAGATGGAGAAGCTCTATACAGTCAGTAAAAACAAGACCTGGAGCTGACTGTGGCTCAGATCATGAGCTTCTTATTGCAAACTTCAGGCTTAAATTGAAGAATGTAGGGAACACCACTAGACCAGTCAGATATGACCTAAATCATATCCCTTATGAGTATACAGTGGAGGTGAAGAATAGATTTAGGGCATTAGACCTGGTAGACAGAGTGCCTGAAGAACTATGGACGGAAGTTCGTAACATTGTACAGGAGGCAGCAACTAAAACTATCCCAAAGAAAAAGAAATGCAAGAAAGCAAAGTGGCTGTCAGCTGAGGCTTTACAAATAGCTGTGGAAAGAAGGAATGCGAAAAGCAAGGGTGAAAGGGAAAGATATAAACAACTGAATGCAGAGTTCCAGAGAATAGCAAGGAGAGATAAGAAGGCCTTCTTAAATGAACAATGCAAGGAAATCGAGGAAAACAACAGAATGGGGAGGACTAGAGATCTCTTCAAGAAAATTGGAGATATCAAGGGAACGTTTTGTGCAAAGATGGGCATGATAAAGGACAAAAAAGGCAGAGACCTAACAGAAGCAGAAGAGATGAAGAAGAGATGGCAAGAATACACAGAAGAACTATACAAGAAAGATCTGAATGTTCCTGATGACCACGCTGGTGTGGTCACTGACCCAGAGCCAGACATCCTAGAGAGTGAAGTCAAGTGGGCCTTAGGTAGCAATACTAACAACAAAGCTAGTGGAGATGATAATATCCCAGCTGAGCTACTTAAAATCCTCAATGATGATGCTGTGAAAGTGCTGCACTCAATATGCCAACAAATTTGGAAAACTCAGCAGAGGCCAAAGGATTGGAAAAGGTCAGTTTACGTTCCAATTCCAAAGAAGGGCAGTGCCAAAGAGTGCTCAAACTATCGCACAATTGCACTCATTTCACATGCTAGCAAGGTTATGCTCAAAATCCTACAAGCTAGGCTTCAGCAGTACGTGGACCGAGAACTACTGGAAGTACAAGCTGGGTTTCAAAGAGGTAGAGGAACTAGAGATCAAATTGCCAACATGCGCTGGATCATGGAGAAAGCACGAGAGTTCCAAAAAAACACCTACTTCTGCTTCATTGACTACGCAAAAGCCTTTGATTGTGTGGATCACAACGAACTGTGGCAAATTCTTAAAGAGATGGGGGTACCAGACCACCTTACCTGTCTCCTGAGAAACCTGTATGCGGGTCAAGAAGCAACAGTTCGGACCGGTCATGGAACAACTGATTGGTTCAAAATTGGGAAGGGAGTATGGCAGGGCTGTATATTGTCACCCTGCTTATTTCACTTATATGCAGAGTACATTATGAGAAATGCAGGGCTGAATGAATCGCAAGCCGGAATCAAGATTGCCGGGAGAAACATCAACAACCTCAGATATGCAGACGATACCACCCTAATGGCAGAAAGTGAAGAACTAAAGAGCCTCTTGATGAGAGTGAAAGAGGAGAGTGCAAAAGTTGGCTTGAAACTCAACATTAATAAAACTAAGATCATGGCATCTGGTCCCATCAATTCTTGGCAAATAGAAGGGGCAGAAATGGAAGCAGTAACAGATTTTACTTTTTTGGGTTCCAAGATCACTGCAGACGGAGACAGCAGCCATGAAATTAAAAGACGCTTACTCCTTGGAAGGAAAGCTATGGCAAATTTAGATGGCATGGTGATATCTCTGCTTTTTATTATGCTAACAAAAGTTCGTATAGTCAGGGCGATGGTGTTCCCAGTAGCAAGGTATGGTTGCGAGAGTTGGACCATAAGGAAGGCTGAGCGCCGAAGAATAGATGCTTTTGAACTGTGGTGCTGGAGAAGACTCCTGAGAGTCCCTTGGACTGCTAGGAGATCAAATCAGTCAATCCTAAATGAAATCAACGCTGACTGCTCCCTGGAAGGACAGGTACTGAGGCTGAAACTCAAATATTTTGGCCACCTAATGCGAAGAGAGGACTCTCTGGAGAAGACTCTGATGCTGGGAAAGATTGAAGGCAAAAGGAGAAGGGGAAGGCCAAGGATGAGATGGTTAGACAGCATCACCGATGCAACAAACATGAAAATGAGCGAACTCAGGAAGATAGTGGAGGACAGGAAGGCCTGGCGGGATGTGGTTCATGGAATCACGAAGGGTCGGACACGACTGAACGACTGAACAACAACAACAAAAAGCTGACAGGGTATGTTGGGAGCAAGCCATGAAAGCAGAGATGGACTCTGTGAGAAAACATGCTGTGTTCTCAGCTGTACCTCTTCCTCAGGGCAAGAAAGCTATTGGCTCCCGATGGGTATTCAAATTGAAACATAGCCAGACAGGAGGGGCACCTGTCTACAAAGCAAGGCTAGTGGCAAAGGGGTTTAGCCAAACAGCTCAGGACTATGATGAGGTTTTTTCCCCAGCAGTCCGAGCAGAAACGTTCAGAACTGTCTTGGTTTATGCAGCCAGGCGTAGCTGGCAAACCAGGCATGTTGACGTAGAGACAGCATTCTTGCATGTTCCATTAGAGGAGGGTATAACCTTGTATATGCAAGAGCCTGAAGGCTTTCAGAGCCATCAGGAGGGGCAAGTTTTGCTATTAAACAAAGCCATTTATGGATTGAAACAGAGTCCTCACCAGTGGAATGTTTGCCTGGACTATCATTTAAAAATATCATGGGTTCACAGCATCAAACGCTGACCCATGTTTATATAGAAAAGGTGAAGGAGAAAACCAAATACTACTTACTGTTTTTGTTGATGATATTTTGTTGGCTAAAACGCAGCAGTTAATTGAGGAGGTGTTAAGAGAATTAAGGAAACATCTAACTCTAAGGGACCTTGGCCCTGTTAGAAAGTATCTGGGAGTGAATGTTGAGTACACTCCTGCCGGAGGCTATCAATTGAACCAGGCACAGAAAGTGACTGAGTTACTGGAAAAATGTAATATGATAGATTGCAAAAGCTGTAAGACGCCTATGGTTCCTGAGTATGTACAGAATGCAAGTGCTGAAAGTCCACCTTGTAATCAGGATTTGTATCGGTCGGTTGTGGGCAGTTTACAGTACCTTGCCCAATGGACCAGACCTGATATTGCCTGTACTGTTAATATTTTGAGCAGATTTGTCTCTGCTCCTACACAGCAGCACTTCCAGGCACTGAAAAGACTTCTAAGATATATGAAGGGTACACAGCAGCATGGTCTAATCCTTCAGCCCCAAGGGTCAGAAAGCCTCCTTGTATATACAGATGCTGACTGGGGCGGTTGCCCAGACACCAGAAAGTCAATTTCAGGACTGGCGTTACTGCTAGCAGGTGCTCTGATTGGATGGAGGTGTACGAAACAACATATGTTGCACTATCCTCATCTGAGGCAGAAATGGGCAGTCTCTCTTTAGCATGTACAGAACTAGTTTGGTACAAACAACTATTGATGGACCTAGGTCTAGATATAAGTTCACCTATTCCGGTCCTCGAAGACAATGAGGCCTGTATAAGTATGGCCACTTCTGACCGACTCAAAAATAGGACCAAACATATACATCTGAGACATGCTAATGTGAGAGAGGCAATACGTAATTCTCTAATAACGTTGCGCTATTGTCCCACAGAGGCACAATTGGCAGATATCTTTACGAAACCTTTAGCCGTAACCAAGCATGAGTACATCTGCTGCGAACTGGGCATAAAAGAATGTACCATGAAACAAGACGTGAAGGATTTGGAGGGGTGTTGAGGTCTGAAGGACCAGAAATCCCCAGGTCTTGTATAAGATAAAAAGTGCTGAGTCACTGCTCCTATTCTTCTCTTCAGCACAAACTTGTATGTGTCTGCAGCTGAGTTTGGAGTGTACCTGGGAGCAAACATAGCCCTCCCCTCTGGTTGATGTATAAAAGCAGGCATACAGCCTCACATGAGGGAGGAGGAGGAGAGAGAGAGAGAATAGAGTCTGGTGTAACTGTATTGAAGTACCTCTGCATACTGTCTGTAATATATCTCTGCACCAAATATATGTTTGGATGGTGGATGGAATCCTGTCTTCATGTTGGAGTATTTATTTAGTTCCTGCGAACTGCTCGTCAACATTCCTCGTCATTTCTCCATTCACTTTGCCTAGGAAATCAGGGTGGTTTTAAATAACTGGAATTAGATTGACCGCCAGCTGTGAACTGCTGTGTTTTCTATTCAGTGTGGCAGCATCCGTATTTGAACATCTTCAAGCACTTTAAAGTGGAGGAATGGAAAAGGTCTACCAAGGAAGGGGATGTGACAACCTTTATAGTAGTATCAAGATTATTTGATGTTTTTTAGGGGTATTTCAATACAATACAATACAGCACCTCAGCTGCTCACTAGGGGTGAGTGAAAACAGCCTACAGGTAACCAAATGCACTCTGACCCCTACTGCAAATGAACTCTTAAATGAACAGGAAAAAAGAAAACAGCTGTTGTTTTGCAAGCAACATATCCTCGTTTAGTTGCTTAAACTGCAACACTGACGCTGCAATCCTATACACACTTACCTAGGAGTGAATCCCATATAATTCAGTGAGGTTTCCATCTGAGTAGACATGCATAGGATCATGCTGTTTAATTTACCTGTATTTCTTCCATGGACATGGAGGGAGTGTACAACATGGGAATCTTAGGTGGTCTCCCACTCATCCATTACCTAGAAGCTATTGAAGCTAGCTGCATCTAGCTACGAGGGGGCACGTGATATGAACACAGTCTCCTTGTGCCTGGCTTGACATCTTGCAATAAAGCTCTCTGCTATTCCTTCCAACCTGGTGTGTTCATTGGATCGTTCACTCCGAGCACGAGCCCATGCTTGTCCCAGGCCCTCTAGCGGCAACAGTTTCATACCACAGAAAGTGAGTCCAAACTGGGGCAAAGAAAGTTTATTGAGGGGGTTGTTTACAATAACCAAGAAATTGGGGAAAACAGCACATAAAATCAACACAGGTTCCAATAATTGAAATGGACCAGAGAACTGGTGTCACTCAGGAAATGCTGGAGGGGGTAATGGCATTTGTGGGGAACACCTGCAAGATGACTCTAGTAGGGCAGTTTGCAGACAGGCTGCCCCAGAGCCCCGTTGCTCAAGGACAGGGGGGCCGCCTTCCAGGGGCCTCTGCTTCCCCATCACCAGCCACAGTCCTCCTTGAGAAAGAGACGACAGAAACACACACAAATGCCCTGGAGCTGGAGCTGGAGCAGGAGCAGGCAGACCGACTCTTCCCTGCAGAAAGGGGAAGTTAAGGACCAGAAAGGGCTGCAAAGTCCGCACTGAGCTTCTTCATGATCGCTCCATGGCTCAGTCCCTGCTGCTGCGGCTGCTGCGAACGCTTAGCAGAGGCATAGTTCTCTTTCACATACTTGGCAAAGGGTGTGAGCGACACTTTCGCTGGTGTGCTGCCGTCCTTCTGCAAGGACTGGCGTCGTCGTAGCACAAGCTGCCCTTGACAAAGAGCACAGACAAAGCGCTGCGTGTCCAGGGATCTGGAGTGGCGTCCAATCCTGAAAGACCAAACAAGACCATTTGTGAAGGAGCAGCCCCTTGCAGTGAGTCGACCAACTAGGGATTGGCGCCACGGAGTCAGATAAGACACCTGCATTTCCTCGGCGGCAGCAGATGTTTGGCACCAGGCAGGCAGCCACTGCCTGTGGAAGGGACACCTTACCGTGTTCTGGCCAGCTTCTGAGTGTTTATTAGATAGTCCACAGATCGATGCGTAGATCAGTGTCGCAGGGGAAGGAACAGGAGGTGAACAAGGGAGCAATCTGCCCAAGACTTGGGGGGGGGCCACCTTATTAGGGTTACAACCACAGGACACTCGTTAACATGTGTCTTTGTTTCCTGCCGTTAGAGAGCAGCTTTGTGGATTGGCCAGTGGAGTTCTAGACCTGCCTCCCGTTTCTTCCTGCCGCAAATGTAAAGGGCTGCGAGGGCTTTTAGACGGAGTGGTTTTCTGGATTGGGAGCGTTGCGCCCCCCCCCCCCAGCATTCTATTCTATTAAGTCTCAATGGCAAGTGTCCCTTTATTTATTTAAAGAAATTATACCCCGCCTTATCCTACGCCGAATGCAAATGCCCAAGGCGGCTTACAACAGAAATAAAAATACATAATTTAAAATACATAAAATAAGTTTAAATAATACATAACTAAATTTAAAAACAATAAAATCCACTGGAGGGGGGGCGACAGTATGGAGCAGAGAAGCAGCATGGCAGAGCATCTTGAGACACAGGAGGCAGACCACAACCCATCACCCAAACGCTAGACAAAACAAAAATGTTTTGAGCCCTCGTCGAAAAGTCATGAGGGAGGGGGTGGTTCTCAGATCCCCTGGCAGGGAGTTCCACAGTTGTGGCGCCACAGCAGAGAAGGCTCGCCCACGTGTTGACACTCCCCTAACTTGCGATAGAGATGGCACTCGCAGGAGAGCCCCCAAGAGAGCGGGCTGGAATGTATGGGAGAAGGCGGTCCCTCAGATATCCTGAGGCTTGGTCTGGATGAGGTCTGCTTGGTCTGTCTGTTGGCTAGCTGGGGCCTGCTGTTGCTGTCTCCAAAGCTTCTGTGGCTGGCAATGGCTGCTCTAAATGATTCCCATGCAATGGAACCATGAAAGTCGGGGGTTGTAGCTTCGTGGCAGAGCCTTGGCTTGCACACACCTGGCCCTGGGTTCCTCCCCTGGTATTGGGGAGGAGGCCCCCTGCCTAAAACCTGAAAGGGCTGCTGCTAGTCAGCGTAGACAGGCCTGAGCTCACGGGTCCAGGGTTTGATGCAGCAGAAGACAGCTTCTGTCAAGCTGCATCTTCCCAGCCAGTAAGGTTCCCCAAGGGGAATACAAGGCTTGCCTTGGCATTAGAAAACAGGCACTGCTGGACTTCTGCAGTTCCAGTCTGATGCTGATGCTGCTGTAGCCTGCATCACTTCAAGCAGGCCAAGCTGATGGGCTGGGAAAGGGGAGGTAGAGCTGCCGTAGAAGAGTTGCCAGAGGTGTTTGGAGGAGATTCAGGGAAGGAGATTTGTAAGCCAGTAGGCATTGAGTCCGTCACCGACATTCAAGGTGAACACAGCAACAGTAGGGCGGAGCCTGGCATCCATCTTGGAGCAACCGTTACAAACACACACAGGAAGACCGAACATGCTTAGTGTTAACGACAGTCAATTCTCGGTAGCTGCAGGGGTTAGGGTCCTGCAAACCCCAGCGGATACCAAATCTGCTGCTACGGAGTCATTGATCTTATGGGATCAAAGGGGTTAGGGGGAGGGGGAGCTAAGCTGCCAGCAGCAGAGGCCTCCAGAATGAGAGTAGAGGTGCAGTGCTGCCCCAGTACATGGGTGGAGACTGACCATCTGACCCAGGACACGTGAACATGCATCAGTGGCACCAAGGACAGGTTTAGGTCCTGCCATGGTAGGGAGGAGGCTATGCTGGAATTGGAGATCCAAAGTGGTGGGGATTTACGTTAGGCCCCGCCCTCTCAGGTTAAATCAAGGAAGACCAGACCGGGCTGCTACAAGCCATGATGGGGATAAGCAACCTCCTGGTTGTAGGAGTAGGTTTTCTTTGTGCCAGGTGCAAGGGAGTGGCGACAGGATACAGGTCTCTTGTTGTGCTTCCTGAGGCATCTGGTGGGGCCACTGTGTGATACAGGAAGCTGGACTAGATGGGCCCTTGGCCTGATCCAGCAGCCAGGCTCTTCTTATGTTCTTATGGCTGTCCTGGGTTTAATCTCCCTTGGCCTTTGGCCTCCATTCCACCTAGATTGGGACGGTCACGGCTGCTGCAGAGTGGGCATGGGGCGCAAGACCATCCAGAGAATGGGAAGGTGGAAAGCCCGTGCCTTTCACTATTACCGTATTTATCGGGATATAAGGCGCACCGACATATAACATGCACCCTAGTTTTAACAGTGCTATTTGAGTAAAAAACACCTTAAGCATTTTTCCACCTGTGGTTCTCACTTGACTGTAGTTTTCCTGTTCTGTGGGACCACCATTGCCACCGATGTTGGCCCCACTGCCACTTATTTACCCAAGCAGGACAGAATTGTTTCCAATTCAGAGAAAAAGGTGTCTGCCCCCTCTGCGTCCAGGGTAGCAGAGGAGAGGAAAGGAGTGCAAAAAGCAACACCAAACAAACAGAACTTTGGAAAAACACCACGCACAAATTAGAGAGACAGAAGAGGGATTGCAAAAAGACAATCTGAACTGCAGGGCAAGAAGGAGGAAACTTACTGTGGGAAAATGCCACTTTATTTCCGAAGCAACAGGAGACTACGAAACCAAACATAGTAGAGAGTAGAACCCCTCAGACAAACTTGCAGAGATAAACCAAAATACCTCAAAGGCAAAGGGGAAAACAAGGAGATAGCAAAGCAAGGCAGCTCAGATTACCCCCTCCCCCCCTAACTCTCAGACTCTTGGAGCTTCGGAGGTGCGTGAATAAATTAACTCCCGACAAACAGCTAAGCACTGCGGAGCTCCTTCTTGCCTGCACCGCTCCACCTCCAAGGCTCCGACTGCAGGCAGAAAGAGGGGGATCCATGGGGCTCTAAGGAGGGTTCCAAACAGTGAAGAGCTGGTGCTGGGAGAAGACAGGGAGGCCGCTGGGAGGCTCGCACAGGTGCTGAACATTTCCGGAGAGCTTGTAGCTGCGTTCAGCGTCTGGGAGGCAGCGTCTATGCAAGCTCCCTGGAACGCAGGAGCTGCTGAGCGGGGGCAGTCCCGGCGGGGCCGCAATGCAGCCGGCCCGCCAGAGGAAGGGTGACAGTGGCAAATAGAGGCAACAGCAACAACGTGGTAAGCGGTCATGTGCCGCAAAAATGGTTAAAACCCAGGGGGGGGGGGAGGGTTTTGAAGCCTCAATTTGCAGCATCGGCGTGTAACACGCAAATACGGTATGTTGGCCTGGGAGGCAATGAACTAAAGGACAGGGAGTTATAACGCCTACTCATTCCTTTTAGGACTATTTGTTTTTTGCCGGCAGGCAGATGGCAGCCAGAAAGTGTTGGTGAGGGTGCCGATTTGTAGGCAGTTCAGCATTCTGGGCCCATGGGAGACCAAGCTGTAGCAGCACTGTGAGCTGGGTCACCCGAGGGGACTGCATTGGAAACACGTGGGAGTTTCTTCAACAGGCTCCCTCACCCCAAGTCCCAATGATTCACCTAGGCAAGAATGAATTGTTCCAGGAGACAGGACGGTCCTTGAGGCGTAAAGGATGATTGTCAGAGAGGGCAGTGCTTCCCCACACAACCAGTGCTCTCTCTCTCTCTCTCTCTCTTTGGGGAACAACAAGGCTCATCTGTTTGCAGTTGGCAGTGTCGTAATTCTAAGAGATCTGCAGCAGGGTCTTCATTTCCTGTTGGGGACAGGGGGATGCTAAGCTATAGGCTACTTACCCCTCCCCGTGTGGCTGGTATACTGTGGGAGAGGGAGTAGGCATTTGGTGTCTACCCTGAGGTAAGCGGGAGTCCAAGGGACGATCCGAACTGATCCCAAAAAGCTGCCTGGCTCAGGGACGCAGGCTGGTGACCCCCTGGGCTTGAATGGCAAGGCTGAACTGAGCCCCTCCTTTCCAGGGGTTGGCACGGAAAAGCCGAGGCTGGCGCAAGGGGGGGGGCTCAGGTTACAGCTAGGGTGATGTGACCCAAGGGGGCCTGGACAGGTGAGCTGCATCCTCCAGGGTAGGGGGGGAAGGATTTGTGGAGACAGGACCCGTGGCAATTGTGATTTGATCCGTTGCTGTGCTTCCATACATGTGGCCCATTTTTCATGTCCTTGAGGGTGGGCACCTAGTCAAAGCAGAGATTCTTAGGGGGCTCCGTTTTGTGCACAAGACCACTTTGGAACCCTTTTCTGCACTCCCGCAGAATCTCAGGAGACACTACGCCCCGAGTACTGGCACTCCTTGTAGAATGCGCTAGCTAGGGAGACAACATCTGGAACACGGCTCCACTTTGACTTTACCAATAGGAGACTGGGATATCCCAAAGTCCCTCAAGCCCACCCGCCCACCCACCCCCATATTGATCACAATTACTGGAGAGGTGGAGTTCAACTCAGAGGTAATTGGGATCAATGGAAAGAGACAGGACGCAAGGGCCTTTGGACCGTTCCATTTTCCTAAAGGGCCAATCGTGACCTTAAAAGCAGGATTCCAGATGTGGCCTCCCCACATGGCAGCCCCGAATGCAAAGTGAGTACTCTACACCCAGGAAAAGGAAGTCCCTGCCGGAACATCAAGAAAGTCTCTTACTGGCCAGCTCTCTCTGCCGCTTTGGGGCTGCAGAGCAAAAAGAATCACACAGAAGAGTAATAAAAATACTTGCTTGCTTTGGCACTGAGAGCACTCGTAGACAAACTTGTACTTGATCTCGTAGCTGTGGCAGCGCGACACCACAGGGAGCTCCGGGTGGACCAAGGCAGATCGCTTCGCATACAAGCTCCATATCCGGCCATGTCCGTCTCGAACGCCATGGAGGAGCCACGCAGCTGCATGGCACAGTTCATGGATCAGAGTGTCCCGGAGCCGATCTGAGCAACAATGGACAAGAAAGGAGTCTCAGGACAACGAGATGGGCACGCTCGATACTTAGGCGCTCGTCTGCCCAGCTGACCGCCCGCCCGCCCGCCCGCCCGCCCTGGAGGCAGAGGCAGCAAGCGTCAAGAGAAAAGAGAATGACAGGGCTGGCTGGAGAAATAGGGAGCCCCTTTCAGCCCTGGTGTTCGGCTTTCGTAGAGAAGGGTTAATGCTTTTCTGGGAAAGTGGAAGGCCCGTGCGGTGTGTGAGAAGTGAATAAGGAACTTCAACGAGGCAGGGATTGATTGCCCATTGAACTGAAGTCATCTTTCCTTTTGACGCCAGAAAGATGCAGCAGTTAAACAGTGCTGGGAGAGTTCAAACATCCTTACGGGAGGTGGCAAGAAGGAGCAAGTTCATTTTTTCAAAGAGATGGTGAGAGCAACAACACAGAGCAAGTAGTTTTTTCAAGAAATTGATCGATGGCATAGAGCCAAGCACCATGACTCAACACTTTGAGCCTTTTTTGGGTGCAAGCATGAGTATAAATATAGGGCGTTCATGTTGTGCGCTGGCAGGCACCCACCAGATGCAGCCAGGAGCTCTGCCCAATTTCCTGAAAATTGTCCATCTCTCCGGCTAGAAAATGCTAAAAGCCTGTGAAGACCTTTCAAGTCAGATGGTGGTGTGAGTAGCAGAGAGTGTTCCTTGTTTTCCCTTCGTGTGCGAGCCCACAAAATACAGTGAAAATGTGTGTGTGTGTGCGCGTTTCCACGGTTATGTTCCACCGAAACTGCGGTTACAGAATCATTGATCCTATGGGGAAAATAAAAAGTGCTATAGAAAGAAATATACATTTATTTATTTGCAAAAAACTCAATCCATTTCTTGTCATGAGGCAGCCCTAATGAATAGCCTCAAGGCTTGAGGGACTTAGTTATGTGACCCAGCCTTCACCGGCTCCTAACCCTTGGAAAAACACACACCAGAAAAAAAAAAGACTATCAAACATTTATCTCCCTATATTTACACAAGCCTGCAAACTGCAAGAGTTCAGTTGTTTGCAGGGCAATTAGCTGCTATCTGATTTTTGAATAGCCTTCAGAGCTTGAGGCAATTAGGGACCCACCAAGTTGAGAAAACACTGCACTGAATAAATGTTATGAACCTGAATCTTCTCTTGAATGGTGAGTGATGGCTTGGGGTCTCTTGTAATATTCGGAACCTCTCAAACATGCCTGCCCCCAAAAGAACCAAGGGAGAGGGTTCTTACCACTCTGTAGGCTGGGTGATGGAGACTCCAAACTTTAAAGTGGGTCCTTTAAAAGGGGGGGTAGGCTTCCAGTGACCTCTCCATACTCCTGCCCCCCCGGTTGCCATAGCAATGGACCACTGGTGTCCTAAAAGGGCGTCCCTCCTCCCAGATACTGTACTTTATTTGAATCGCAAAGGGCAGGTCCCTGCTCCTAGCAAAGACTTCGACCAGGTTGTCGTTACTCGGAAAGATGGTTTTAAAGTCCAGCCGTGAATGGGCACGGAGAGACCGCGTGTGTGGCAAAATGGGTTATACTTTCATAGAAGTAGATAAGCTAGGAGGTCCACTGTCTGCCCCACAGCAGCCGCAAGCATCACCCAGGCTGCAACCTTCAGACCCCACTGCCAGAAGGGGGCCGGCTGAAGCCTGGACCAACGCTATAGTTTGCTCCAATTTATAACAAGGGAGACCAAAATGCACCCATCCAAATATAGACCTATTTGCCTTTTATCCAACACTGGGAAATTATACGCTAAACATCTATTAGTTAAGCTTACCACCTGGATGGACCCATTAGAAATATCCGGCCCAGAAGAAGTGGGATTTAGACAGGGGAAAGCGAACCTAGATCACTGTGGTTCATAAACACGTAAGGAAGGCTAATTCTAGATTATAATTAGCCTTCCTTAAGAAGACCCCTGCTGGATCAGGCCAAAGGCCCATCTAGTCCAGCTTCCTGTACGGTATCTCACAGTGACCCACCAGGTGCCTCAGGGAGCACACAAGACAACAAGAGACCTGTATCCTGTCGCCACTCCCTTGCACCTGGCACAGAGAAAACCTACTCCTCCAACCAGGAGGTTGCTTATCCCCATCATGGCTTGTAAGCTGCGATGGTCTTTTCCTCCATAAATCTGTCCAATCCCCTTTTAAAGGCATCCAGGCCAAGTGCCATCAGCACATCCTGTGGCAAGGAGTTCCACAACCAATTACACGCTGGGTAAAGAAATATTTTCTTTTTTCCCGTTCTAACTCTCCCTCCACTCAATTTTAGTGCATGTCCCCTGGTTTTGGTGTTGTTCGAGAGGGAGAAGAATTTCCCTCTATCCACTCTCTCCATCCCATGCATAATTTTATACGTCTCCATCATGTCCCCCCTCAGCCGCCTTTTTTCTAGACTGAAGAGCCCCAAACGCTGTAGCCTTTCCTCGTAAGGGAGATGCCCCAGCCCACGAATCATTTTGGTCGCTCTCTTCTGTACCTTTTCCAGTTCCACTATATCCTTTTTGAGATGCGGCGACCAGAACTGGATGCAATACTCCAGATGTGGCCTTACCATCGATTTGTACAAAGGCAGAATGATATTGGCCGTTTTATTCTCAATCCCCTTTTTAATGATCCCGAGCATGGAATTGGCCTTCTTCACAGCCGCCGCACACTGGGTCGACACTTTCATCGACCTGTCCACCAGCACCCCAAGATCTCTCTCCTAATCCATCACAGACAGCTCAGAACCCATGAGCGTGTATGTGAAGTTTTGATTTCTTGCCCCAATGTGCATCACTTTGCACTTACTTACATTGAAGCGCATCTGCCATTTGGCTGCCCATTCTCCCAGTTTGGAGAGATCCTTCTGGAGCTCTTCACAATCCCTGCTGGTCTTTACCACCCGGAAAAGTTTAGTGTCATCCGCAAACTTGGCCACCTCGCTGCTTATGCCCAACTCCAGGACATTTGTGATTTATTATGTGGTTTATTAACCACATAAGGCACACGCACATGGTCCACTGTGGCCTTTCTGGACCTAAGAGGGGCATTTGATTCTGTTGATGGAGAAATCCTATGGGATAGGTTCACTAAACTGAAGATTGATAAAAGGTTTCTATTCCTTTCCAGGAAGTTGCATTGTGCAACTACTTGTCAAATTAAATGCATTAGGTCAGAGGATCTAACAGAGCGAATCCCCACCAGTAGGGGTGTTAATCAGGGCTGTGTATTCACCCCTGTTTTGTTTAACTTGTTTTTGAATGATCTTGCCCCCTATTTAGATGTGGTGGAGAGACTTGGAGACTGTCCCAAACTTGGGTCCTCTCACATTGCAGTTTTGCTTGATGCCGAAGATGCAGTGTTAATATCTCACACGCAGCAGGTTTTAAAGCACCTGATGATCAAGTGTCTTGGGTATTTAGCGAAAAAGTAATTGAATTATGATAAATCTAAAATGCTGATGTTTTGTTAAATCATGGAAACTGTTTAAGTGGATCTTCGATGGGAAAAAATTAGACCTGGTGAAACACTTTAAATAGCTGGGTATCCATTTTTCACTTTACGTATTTCTTGGGATCTATTGAGCACAGCTAATAAGATTTGCTCCCCCCTTTAAGCCTTAAGATTCCTTTGAACCCCAGCCAGATGGCCTCATATTTATACCATCTACAATGTCTGCAAAAACGCAGAGCTTATTCCTTGGCTAGATTCAATGTTATCCCATCAGCAATTTTATATGGAAGATTCCAAGGGACCCCATACAATGAGAGACGGCGCTCCTGTGGACTGGGGGGGGGGGGGAGAAACGACGGAGACAATCTCACATATGTTTTTCTATGGTCCCTTTTACACTGACTCACGCTCTAAGCACCTAGGATTCTTTTTGTCTAAGCTGAGGGGATTGGTCAGATATGGAAAAAAAAATCGCTCTATTCTGAATGACACCATGGAGGGTAAGACGGAGGAGGTTGTGTCCTTTATTATAGCCCCTGTAGTAAAGCAGTGCATTCAATGAATTAACTAGGTCTGTAACTCTCGGGTAACATCTTCTAAGTAATGCTTCCTGTATGTACGCGAATTGAAGTCTGTATGCCAATCAAGGTCTGTGTATGCTTCTGCTATAGAAGGCCTCTTGCCGCCACCCAGGTTTTTGCAGCCTGCTCTAGGCCAAGGAGAGAGGCTTGCCAGAGGAGCCCATGGCAGACTTAGCCTCCAAGGCACTTGTGACGGAAGACTGCGGAAAATGAAACCGTTGGCTTTTCCCACTGACCTGCGGAGTCGCAGACTTTCTCGGACAGCATTATCCGGGCATAGCGCTGCCCTGAGGCGTCCTTAAGCTGGCTGCTTATGCAGCATCCTGCTGTTTTCCGCATCTTCTTGCTCCAGACTATTTCCATCCTCTCCGGCAACTGAAATAAGGAGGCAAGCCACATGATCAACAGCTTTCAACAACTTTTCAGTCCCAAGAGAGGCAGGGAGGAACACGCATCCCATGAAGGGGACTGTAGCCCATGACAGCTTATGCTACAATAAATGGGCGAGTCTGGGGGAAAGCCGACAGGAGCCAAGGGGCATCCGGTTCGGGACTCCTCATCCCTAGGGAATGAGGGTGCAGAGGATGGGGAACAGTCAAGTAATAACAGAGTAAGAATTGGGAGTGGTAGCGTGATGGGACATGACAGCCAGTCTAGCAGGACAGATGCGCTTCAATGTAAGTAAGTGCAAAGTGATGCACATTGGGGCAAGAAACCAAAATTTCACATATACGCTAATGGGTTCTGAGTTGTCTGTGACGGATCAGGAGAGAGATCTTGGGGTGCTGGTGGACCGGTCGATGAAAGTGTCGACCCAGTGTGCGGCGGCTGTGAAGAAGGCCAATTCCATGCTCGGGATCATTAATAAAGGGATTGAGAATAAAACGGCCAATATCATTCTGCCCTTGTACAAATCGATGGTAAGGCC
This sequence comes from Plestiodon gilberti rubricaudatus, assembly GCA_026170595.1. NCBI lineage: Eukaryota > Metazoa > Chordata > Lepidosauria > Squamata > Scincidae > Plestiodon > Plestiodon gilberti. The sequence goes on along the minus strand of JANXHW010000005.1, from coordinate 171,564,548 downwards.
GCATCTGGAGTTTTGTGTCCAGTTCTGGTCACCGCACCTCAAAAAGGATATAGTTGAATTGGAAAAGGTGCAGAGAAGAGCGACCAGATTGATTCGTGGGCTGGAGCACCTCCCTTATGAGGAAAGGCTACAGCGTCTGGGGCTTTTCAGCGACATGATTGAGACGTATAAAATTATGCATGGGATGGAAAGAGGGCAATTCATTTCCCTCTTGCACAACACCAGAACCAGGAGATATCTACCGTATTTATCGGCGTATAAGACGTACCTTCCTTTTGGCCCTGGGTTCCAAGAAAAAAAGATTTAAAGCATTTTTGGGCCACTTGGCCGCTTAGTCGCTTAATTAGCTAATTTACATAAATTGCACAAAAATACACAAAAATGCCAGGATCTCTTTTAAAACACACAGCAACAAGACACATGAACAAAATGCACAACAACATAAATCTCAAGTACAAAACCCCCAACTCTTTTCCCCCCACCCCACCCATGCACAGTTTCCAAAGTACAAAAAAACCCCAAACTCAACTCTTACCCCACCCCACCTATGCACAGTTTCCAAAGTCTCCCCAACTAGGCCCAGTTCAGAAGCTTACCCATGCTGCATTCATTCACCATCAGAGGAGAGCTGGGAGGACAACGCCCTCTGCAGCTCAGCTGAACTGAACTGAGGAGCACAACGCCCTCTGCTGGCTGCCGAGAAGCTCAACTCATGCACGTGCATAAATTAACCCTGACAATCAGCTGTAGATCGGATAGATTAGTCAGGGAAGAAAGCACAAGGGAGCTCTCTGGCTCCGGAAAAACGCGGTAAGCCCGAAAATGCTTTAAAACGGGCGGGGGGGAGGATTTTTTTAGTATCGGCATATAAGACGCACCCTACTATTTTGGGTCACAAATTTAGACAAAAATGTGTGTCTTATACGCTGATAAATACGGCACTAAAATTGTCTGGAAGGAGATTCAGAACAGAAGAACGGAAACGTTTATGTACCCAGCACATAATTAATCTGTGGAACTCCTTGCCACAGGATGTTGTGATGGCACCTGGCCCGGATGTCTTTAAAGGGGATCAATCAGATTTATGGAAGAAAAGTCCATCACAGGTTACAAGTCATGATGACTGCATGCAACCTATGAGTTTTAGAGGTAGCCTGTCTTGAGTGCCAGGTGCAAAGGAATGGAAACAGGATTCACGTATGTTGTTGTCTGTGGGCTCTCTAAAGTACCTGGTGGGTCACTGTGAGATACAAGAAACTGGACTGGATGGGCCCTGGGCCTGATCCAGCAGCTGGGCTCTTCATAAAGAGTTGCTGAAGCCACTGCCACCAACACAGGAGTGGCAAAAACATGAACCCTATGCAGCCACCTGCAATACAAGGGACAAGCTAGAACATTTGTGGGTGACCAACGTTGTGGCCTTAACAAGGCTGCCTTCTGAATGAGAGCACAGTTGCCAGCAGCAGCAGCAGCTCCGGAAGTGTGGCTGAGCTGGCGCACTCCCATCGGCCTTCCTCACAGCTGCCCAAGAGCAAAGGTGGCAATGGCCAGCCTCACGTATTAGAGCCAGGGAAGGAAGGAAGCGTTTGGGCCGAGGACAGAGGAGCCAGTCCCAGAAGCAGCCTCCAGGCAGACCGACCAGGCGGCTCTGCAGAGGAGACGCTCGGACTGCCCCAAGAAGCAGCCCACAGGCAGGCAGGGGTGGACGCTTCTCAGGAGTTGTGCACAGCACTCGCGAAAGAAGAGGACAACTGCCCCATGGTGAGAGTTTACGGATCTTAGACCCGGGACTGCAGACCAGAGGCAGGCAAACCACCCCCCAACCTTAACAAAGTAAACCGAGTGCAGGGACAGGGACTGCATTCCCCCCTCCCCTCACCACTCAGAAGTCCAGTCACAAGCTCAGGAATGACAGTCATTTCAAAGGCTAGTCAGGGGAGTCTGTGGTCCATAGATCCCCTCCCCAGTGGCAAGCGCACACACACACACACACGCACACACACGCACACACACGCACACCCCGCTTGCTCTGCAGGGTGCCCCTATACTTCCAACTAAAGAGCAGCTGGTGTGAGAGAACTCCGCTCTCCTCCCTTCCCTCAACCTTTTCTTTGAAGAAAAGCGGGGGGAGGGGGGCTGGCTGGCTGCAGGGGGCCATGGTGGCAAGGGACAACTTGCACCTCCTGCAAAAGCCCAGTGCAAGGGGAAACCACACCCTTTCCCACACGCAACACAATTCAAACGGGAGGGTTTGGTGAGAACCATATGCCAGGTTTAAGTGCGTGGATTGAAGCAACACAGCACACGAACACGAACACACACGTCAGCATAATACCTTTTGCTCAAACACCGAATGGTTATAAAAAGCATAGAGGTTCTGGGCCAGCTCTTCCTTGGTTCTCTGGAAATGCTTGGCTTGCTGGGATTCTGGGTCTGAAAGCTCTTGCAAGAAACAACCTTGGACCTGGCAGGAACTCCTGAAGAGAGAAACACCCATGAGCAGGAGGACAGAGATGGGCACCGCATGACATTCCACTTGCAGGCCTGGCCAATCGCCCCCAAGCACCCTGGTGCTCCACCTCCAGAACCCTAGGCATGATGAGGTCAGACAGTTACCTGATTGGCTGGAAGGAAACCACCCGCTTCTTCATCCCACCCCTTCACCTCCTAGAAGAAGCAGGTTTGGCTGCCCAATTGGTGGGCACATGCCAATGCAAGCAGGAGGCTTGGGTGGCCCAGACATAGAGAAGGACCAAATACATAGCCAGCCACTTAGGAATGGCATTGCAAACAAAGGCTCCTGCTGCAGGAAGAGGTGGTCCCAGCAGCTTTGAGGCTGCAGAACCAACACAGAAGCATCTCATGGATGAGAAGGGTCCAAAAATAAGGAAAAGGCAACAAAGAAGAGGGCATCCATCACGAAGAGCCTTGTCCAAAACCTAGCTCACATCTGTGGTCACTGGTCCAGTTTGCTCACCTGATCTGGGAGCAGGAAATGGGAACACTCCACAATTGTTCTGCTCTACAGTTATTCATGATTAACCAAGAGGACAGAGCTGTGCTTTGGCTAGCATAGGAAAGGGGAACTTGATAAAGGTCAGAAGACAGTCAACACTGAGGGAAGGGGCGAGAGAGCAATGGGGACACTCAACACACAGAAGCAGTTGAGCCTGGGAAAAGGAGAAGGAAAGCACTCTAGGACAGGATTGGGGGGGGGGGCAACAGGTCCTCAAGGATTGCATGGCAGGCAGGCATCTTGTGGGTGGTGACGTTTCTCATTTGGCTGGGATGCCTTTGGGTGAAACACATTCATCAAAGGACAGTACAAGAGGGATCCTGCAGCAGGCGTCAGGGGACAGGCTGTGGAGGGAGAGAGGGAGACAGCAGGGCTCATGCGCATCCCATGAGCAACTGCGAGCCCCGAGGGAGGGACAGCAGCATGGAAGTGGAGGGAGAAGGGACCTCTGCACGGCTCTGTCCAGGAGGACTGGAACCCTCTCTAGACCACCACCACCACCGCCTCCATCATGTCGAGGTTGTCTCTCGCCTTGACCACTGCACCCTCTGGTCTTCTGCTGTCAAGAATGCTTCACTTAACTGCAACTAAGGCCGAGTAAGACGAGTACGTGAAAAAGGATCACGTATTTCCCCCTGCTCGGCCTTGCCGCCACGTCTCGCTCCTTCCCCGGTTGCAGGGACCTCCCCTCTCTGCTCTTGTCAAGTGCCATCGACCTCAATGGTGCTTTTTATAACCACAGTCCCACTAATGGCTGGGGAGCCCTCAGCCAGCCCATTGCCAGCCTTACAGCTTGCCCAGCATTCCATCCAGAGGAATCAGCAGCTGACTGGTGGTCACTCACCCCAGATTAACCCTGGGCAGCCCCAACCAAATGTTTCAGGCATTGTTAAACAGCACAGGGGAGATCCAACGGCACAAACACTACAAGCAGAGCTAACCCCACCACCACCACCACCCTCATCCAAACCTGCAAGCCGCCCTCCAACTGAACAGGGAAGCGGCTGGTGGCCCACACAGGCACGACTTGGGACCAAGCCTGTCAGTCGCTCTCCTTGAAGGCAGGCAGAGATTTGAAGCAAGGCAAAGACCCACCTCAGGCGCAGCCAGGATAACTGTGGGACGTCAGCGAGCACCTTGCTCTTGGGCCCCTGTGCAGACACGGATCGGTCCGGAAGAGGAGACCTGGGCAGCCTTGGCAGGGCACTCTCGCTCTTCACAGCTGCGTGCCGGGGGCTTCCCCAGGAAGACTCAGCATGCCTCGGTTCTGTCAGTCACAAACCAAGCGAGCAGTCAACACAGGAACGAAAGGAGAATGGCTGGGGCTAGCCTCGGACCTTTGGTTCACCAAAGCAGCATGCGCTTTTGAAAGCATGCGCTTGCCCCTCTCCCCAGGGTAGCTGGCTTGTCAAGCAGCTGCACCACAATGCCTTGCTCACAACTAAGCCCATCCCATTCCCCACACAGCCCACAAAGAGCATCTCTTTCTTGCCTGTCTTCACTGCCTATCCAAGGCATCGAGGGACCCCTGAGCACTAGTACGATGGGAGAGGAAAAAGTCACCTCGATGCACTTGCTCCAGGCAAGTGCACAACAAAAAAACCCTGTGCAGAAGCCTCCACCAAACCCTCCCCTCCCCTGTGCTCTAAAAGCTGCCTCCCCACCCCCTGGCCTAAACAAAGCTAATCTCTTGTGAGCCAATTCTCAATATTTAGCAGAGCTTTTCGGAGCAATCCTCCATAAAGTTCCGCCTGTGGAGCATGCGCTCCGCAGGTGGAGCGTGTCAAATGCGCCGTAAACCGTGTTTACGGCACTCAGAGTAAGGGCCGCTGGCGCGGAGGCAGGCAGCCCTCTCTCCGCCGCTGGACCAACCCTGCAGCCACTGTTGCAGGTACTGTAAGATTCGCACCGGTCGGTGCAGGGACGGGGGGGAAGGTGAGCCAGGTGGTGAGGTAGGGCGGCCATTGGCTGGCCCGGGCCGGAAGGGGGCAGGGATGCCTGGGGCCAGGCCAGAGCAGCCCGGGAAGGGCTCAGGATCCTGCTACCGGTCCTATGGGCCAGACACAGATCCTTACGCAGGATCGGGCTGCCCAACAACTCCCTCCCTCCGTCCCTCCACACACATTTTTGAGGAAACGGTCTTTATTCCTGCATTCACTTTCAATGCTAATTAAGGGAAACAGCTGGGGGCGCGGCTAGCTGCAACGAGAATGGCAGCATAGAAGAACTGCTCCGCTCCAACATTTGCCAATTTGGAAACAAACATGTACTTTGGAACTTCCCTTTGAAATACGAGTGAAGAATTGTAAATATGAGTCAGCCCAGGAGGATGCGGCAAAGAAAAACAACAGAGGCTTTGGCTGCAGAGCAAGAACAAAGCGAATCTGTGGAGTCCTCCTCTTCGTCCCCAGAAGATACTGCTAATGAAAACACCGGTAAGACAAAGGGGAGAGGAAGAAATTGGAAAAATTGCTAAGAAGGTGTTTGAACTGGCACATAAGCAACAAGAAAGAAGGGATAATTTGGAGAAGGAATTAAAACATTTACAAGATGAAGTTGAAGATCAAGAAAATCATAATCGGCGTCAAAATATACGCTTGAGATATTTTAAGGAAGGAGAAAAAAAGGAGGAGTTGAAGGGTATAATCTTAAAATGGATTAAAGACCTTTGCCTGGACTTGGAGATACCAGAAAATCAAATAGAACGCGTGCATCGAGTTGGTGGAATAAGGAAAATAGAACGGACTAGAGATATAATTGTGAGATTTGCCTTTTATACAACAAAAGTGGATGTGTATCGCACTTTAAATAGAGTGGAGGATTTGCCGTATGAAGGAGAAAAAGTACCAACTTTATCAAGATCTATCTCCAGAAACGATCCAGAGAAGAAGGGAGTGGAAAATGTACACAGAAGCCTTAAGAGCCAAGAATGTGAAATACAACTGGGGATTTCTGTTTAAACTAATTGTTATGCATGGACATATTTCAAGAGTGATCACAGAAATGGAACAATTACAAGATTTTTTTAGAGAACTGAAGATACGGCTTCCGGGAACTGTGAGAGAAGGGATTGTGCAAACTCAAAAAAAGCAGTTTGAGGAGAAACAGTGGAACAATGCAGGTAAAAAAAAGAGATGAAGAACGGCTAGGTCTCTATAACAACACGAACAACACTGAGCAGCTGTGCTTCTGGGCTGCCTGCCAAGGAGAAGCGAGGATGGACTTTTGAAAAAAACAAACACATTTGATATTTAAAGACTAGTAATTGAAGATGGACTTACATAGAACAGTGTAAATGGTATGTAATGTAACAATAACTTGTACATGTTGTTTAGAAATATATTTGTAAGTTAATGGCATGTCGGGGCTGTAGGGTTGCCACAGGAGGAAAACCTCTTGGCCTCACATCACAACCCACATGGATCAGCTCAGATTAATGAGCTGGAGGTCATATGGCCTCATTATCCCAAGTAGGGTTAGGGGAGGGGGGAAGGGACAAGGGAGGGATGAGGGGGTGGGAAATCATGAGTGAAGAGTATACAGACAATCCAAGATGATTAGCTTGCAAAAGAGATATGTAAACAGGATTAATATGAAGCGTGGGGTGAATAGGATTTAAAGTAAGAATTTAATGTTAGATTTAAATATAATTTCATTTAATACTAAGGGATTGGGGACACCAGTAAAGCGATATAGAGTTATGAAAACTATACAAAAACTAGGTGCTGATGTTATATTGTTACAAGAAACTCATCATAAAAAGCAAGGAGGAGACATTATTCGTCACTCATTATTGGGGGAACAATATAATGCAGCACGGACAAACAAGTCAAGAGGAGCAGCTGTAATTTTTATGAAGGACTCTAAATTTGAGGTATCGGAGTATCTGGCTGACCCAGAGGGAAGATATATATTTGTGAAAGGGAGGTTAGGGAAGAAATTAATAACTAACTATTGGTTCATATTATGCTCCAAATGTGGGACAAGCAATGTTTATGCAACAATTATTGCAGAAATTACATGTATTCGCATGGGGAGAAAATATATTAGGAGGAGATACTAATTGTATATTAAATCAAAAGAGGGATACATCATCAAGTATGAGGAAAATGACTGCTGATGGAGAGAAGATTCAAAAAATATTAAAGAAACATGGATTAGTGGATGCATGGAGATACCGTATTGGTCTGGGTATATCACTTTTTTCTCCTAATTTAAGTTTTTAAACTAGGGGTGCATCTTATAATCAGGCTGTTGCAATTTAATGCCAGTGATTTAATTAAATTTTTTTTAATAGCACCAAACTTTAAGGGTGCGTCTTATAATCAGGTGCGTCTTATACTCGGGACAATACGGTATTTAAATCCAAGAGGTAGGGATTATACTTTTTTTCAAAAAAATATTCCACTTACTCAAGAATAGACCCCTAGACCCCTATTTATTTCAGATTCATTGACATTATTAGCTCAAGTTGAGATTGCACCAATATTAATATCAGATCATGCTCCAATAAAAATGACATGGGAAAATAAGAGTTTGGAAATTAAACCTAGAATTTGGAAATTAAATTCAAATCTACTTACAAACCCACAAATTATTCAAAGAATTAGAAGAGAAATTAAATACTTTTATGAGGTCAATGATAAAGAAAATATAGAATCTGTACTTCTATGGGACACTTTGAAAGCAGTTTTTATTATGGAAGGGGCTAGATTTAAAAAGGAGAAAAATAAACTACAGGAGCAATTAGAAGCTAAAATGAAGAAATTGACAGGAGAGCATAAGAGAATATTTGGAATAATCGGGCATGTAGATCAGTATCAGCGAAATCTAAAGAAATGATGTTGAAAGTAATACATAGATGGTACTTAACTCCTGAGATAAAGAAATATCAAACAATATCAGTTGGAGAAACTGTGGAGAAAAAGGGTCATTTGAACATATGCGGTTGTCTTGTCCTAAAGTAGAGCTATTTTGGAAAGAAGTGGTTAAGTGGTTAGAAAAATTGACAGATCAGAAAATAATTGCTAATGAAATGCTTCTAATATTATCCTTATTTACGGAAGAAAATGAACAAGTGCATAATAAAGATCTTATTGAGCTCCTCATTGGAACAGCAAGATTAGAAATAGCTAGTAACAGGAACGATTTAAAGAATCTTTCTTTCCAGAGATATTTAGGTAAAGTATGGGAAACAGCATGTATGGAGAAAATGACTATTAAAGATATTTTAAGAGGAGAGACTAAAATAGATAACTTTAGTAAAATTTGGTACCCCTTGTTAAAATTGCAGATATAGAAATGAATAGAACCAATCCACTGGTATATCGGTCAATTATTTATTAGGATTATAATTATAAGTATTGTTAAATGTATTGTTATATGTATAAATTATATTTATACATATATATATATTGATGTTAGAATGTGATTCACAATATTGATATGGATTGTCATGAAATTTAATAAATTTAAAAAAATTAAGGGAAACAGCTCTCTCAGCATTTGGCCACAACATGCCAGAACTACCACCGTTCTCAATTTCTGCAGCAGACACATCCCCCTGCCCGCAAGCTTTCCTTTCCCGCTCCCCAGAACCTATTTTAAAATTTCTCCCTTTGGCATTTTAGAGAAAGTCCATGGATAGCCCTACAGCTGGAAATCTCTCAAGTTCCCTTTGTGTGTGTATATGCTCTGCATTTTCACACAATGCAAGATGCGGTGTGGCACTTGAGTGTCTGTGACATGGGCCCAGCATGTGGCAGCACATGTATGTGCTGCTGGATGTGTTGCAGTGTTTGTGCACAGCACGTTTGGACAGAGGTGCTGACACATGTGGCACCTGTCCATGTGTTGCACCGCATGCTCATGATTTGTGGTGCGCACGTGTGTCTGGTGTGCTATAAAGCTTTTGCCTATGCCAAGTGTGCATGTATGTTTTAAGGGTTGTCATAAGCCACATTCTCTCAGCCCAAATCTAAACAAAACTGGACAACACTAGAAGACTGGTCCGGGATACCTTTTTTCTTTTTTTAAAGTACTGGACAAACTATAACAGCACAGGAACAATACAGAGAGTTGCCTCCTACCAGTGGTGCTCATTTGGGCAACAGCCCTCTGGGCTGACGGAAAGGCCATTCTTTTCTTCACACGCAGGATGAGACAGTCCATCTCCTCCTCGACGCTGCTCGAGCCCAAACCGGCCCCTGGCTTTGGATTCAGGATCTGGGCCATGCCTTTAGTCTTCGTCTCCTTCGTGGAAGGGCTCTCCCCCTCACTGCAGGAAGAAGAATTTGGGCTGCCCCTGGAAGCAGTAGGCTCCTTCTGCAGAGAGGCAGGCAGCAGACTCCCGCCAGTACATTTCTGGGGGCCCCGTTGCCTGGACCGACAGCGGCTCTTTGGCGTATGCTTGATAAAGACGTCATCATCACTATCAGGGTCACTAAGCACGAATGGAGGCGGGAGCGGTACAGAGCGAACTGCTACCTTTCCCGACGTCCCTGAAGGTACCTGCTTCTGCACACCACTAGGCTTTGATTCTGCAATAGATTCCAAATGTTTTAAGATTAAAACCATCTGTGCAGCTCCATTGCCTTTTATGGTAGCACCCAAAGACAAAGTAGGCGCCGACAAGACTGCAACTGGAGAAGGCACCAGACCTCCCTCAGGGTGAGGGCGGCAGGTCTTAGGCAGAGCAAGGCCTGTTCCGACTCCACTACCAGGCACCCTTCCGTTACTTGCCTTTTGCTCCCGACCCAGACTGCCCTGCGAGATTCCAGAGGTTCTTCTTGGAATTGTTCCAATTATAACTGGGAGACAGAACAAGACCGGGGGGGGGGGGGAGGGAGAGAAAGAGATGAGAAAAGGGCAGAGGCACAAGACCATTCAAAAGACAGAGGCAAAACCGCCTGCGGCTCAACAATACCTGCGACCCGCGAGACTTGGGGGGGGGCCCTTCCAAGCAAGGCCGCCCTGTCAGCACCCCAGGGGAACCTCCCTGTTCATTCTTCTTCTTCTGTGATCTTTCTGCTGCCTTCAAATTGTTCACTGTGGTTTGCGTTGTTTGTATTGCTCTTGGAAGCTCCCTGGGTGGTCCCGTTCATGCGGTGGGTGGTCCCCAACTAGTGGTCCATGGACTACAGGTAGTCCATGGGAACCTGAAAAGTGGTCTGCAAGGTCTCCCCCCAAAAGTAAATAAAAGACCGGCCTTCGGTAATTTTAATAAGTGCCGACCCCCACTTTGAGCAGTAGTATCAACCCAAGAATTGTGCAGCTAGTGAAGCAAATGCAAGCGCAAACACCGCATTAAGATACCTACCCCATTAATTTTTCATTTTCTTTTTTAAAATCACAGCACAAAACGATACATAATATTTAACATATAAATGTAAGTTCGAGACCTAATCTTCTCCAATTATTACAAATTTAATTCTATTTTTTGCAGGGGGGGGTTGGATGTGGTCTACAACAATTCCAATGTTCCCCGGTCCCCTAAAGGTTGGGAGCCACTGCTTTAACGGGTCAGAAAAGCAGCAAAGAAATCTTTCACGTAAACAGATGTGGGCCAATATTTGCAACTGCAACAACAGCAGTAAGTGGAATGCTCTCCAGTGTCTGATCAGGCATAACTTTTAGGGCTATTCCTAAAGCTTTTGGAAAAGCCACGTTTAGGTCCAAGGGCGCACATATCTATCCCCCCTCCCTCTGGGGAGAGTGCTGTACCTCCTTGACAGAGCCACCCCCCACTAGGCAGCCTCTCCAGTGAGGGCAGGCAAACTCTCTGCCGCTGACGCCACACACACACACCCCGGAAAGGTACTGTAAGCAATCTATGGGCCAAAGGCTGGGCTCCACAGAAGGCAGGCAGCTTCCATAAGAAGCAGCATCTTGTTGTCTGTGTGCTCCCTGAGGCATCTGGTGGGGCCACTGAGAGATACAGGAAGCTGGACTAGAGGGCCCCCCTTTGGCCTGATCCAGCAGGACTCTTCTTATGATACCCGTTTCCTGTTGTCACTACCTGGCACAGAGAAAGCCTACTTCTAAAGCCAGGAGGATGCTTATGGCTGGTCACCTGCGATGGACGGTTCCTCCATGAATCTGTCCAGTTCCTTTTTAAAGGCATCCAGGCCTTCGGGTGCCACCACCACCACATCTTGAGTTCCACAGATGAATTACACGCTGGGTGACTACACGCTTCCCATGACTGGGGGGGGGGGGGGTAGGAAGAGAGCCACAGCCATGTCCTGGCAGCTCCTGTGGAGGAAACATGGCCCACCGCCAGGGGGACATGTGTCACATGTGGCAGCCTTAGACTAAGAAATCCCCCAAGGGAAAGGGGCTCCTGGGATGGAGCAGCCGGGGGGCTGAGCCTTGGCCACCTCACCAAGAACAAAGATTGTGGTATGCACTCCCTTGACCCCATCTCTCTCACACACATCTCAGAGAGAGTGGAGCTGGTCACTCACTCACTCACTCACTCACTCACTCACTCACTCACACCCTAGACCTTAACCCTTCATTGGGCCAGATTCTGTCTGCACCGGTGCTCTACATCGGACTGTGTGGGAGAAGAAGTTTGATTTCTTTGTGTATCACTATTTGCCCTGTGGAGAGTTAGGAACTATGAACTTCACTACATGACCTCATAAAGTGTCTGCTGAGGGGGTCAGACAAAGGTTTAAGTAATCTTTTAGTCATAACTGAGATATCCTGCTCTCGCCTGTATGCTTTTCAGAAATCCATTCGTCTATCCAGACACCATTTATAGTGCTCTCCCCCCCCCCAAATCTGTGGTCATTACTAGTAACTTTATTACCTTTATGTCATAATTATGGCCAAACTCATATCCTATAAGGCTATTACCTAAATGTGTGCAGCTTTCACTAATTACATTTGTGTGTGAGTAAACTTCTGGTAATCTGTCTGTACATTGATGGCATACATGACAAGGGGCCCTATGTTCCTAATGGATTTCATCCTCAGACCCTATAAAAGTCATGTATTCTATGCATGTAGTGGTCAGACTTCCCACTCAGGGGAACTCTGTCCATGAGCGCTTGGAGTAAGCAGATTCATTTTCTTACTGCAGCCCTTGATTTATTTAATTCTCCTACAACTGCAATGTTCCGACCACTGCTGCATGTTGTTAAGACAGCAAATGTTGCCTCTCCTCCACTCTACGCACAAGGCAGACAACCCTTTAGCTCCTTATTCGGGAGTCACATCCCATTGAATTCTGTGAGACACACTTTCCAAGTAGATATGCGCAGGATGAAACTAGTCTACAAAGTTCACCACGTCAACCTCCTGGCCGAGCAGACTCTACCCCGCAGCAGCTCATTTGCCTTTAATGCACCCCCAAGACGTGGCAGTCCTCTTGCCTGTAGACAGGTGGCGCCAAACTAGAATTCCAATTAGCTTGAAAGCGTTAGAAGTACCAATGTACTGACAATTTGCGGAAACGTGGAATATCTATTTCTCTCTGCCCTGGTCATTTCGATATCTCATTACTTTGTTTTATTGTAAAAGTAGCTGGGAAAGCCAAGATTCTTGGGAGGAGGCCTCCGTCATTGGAGAGACCGGTGGGTCTTTCAAAAAGGAGATGGGGCCATTTTCCCTTTGGGGGAGAATTCTTGGCATCCAACACATTCCACCAGTTACACATTCCACCAAGGCCCTGTAAGATGCATTTTAGCTACTGCAGATCCTGACAATGAACAACATGGCAAATCCTCTCTCTCTCTCTCTCACACACACACACACACACACACACACACACACACACACACACACACCATACCTGTTGCTTTGTGTTCTAGGAGTACAGCATGTTGCAGTTTGGCGAGTTTTCATTCTAGACAAAACTAAATCCAAACATAAAAGTTAGTTTTGGGCTTCTCTCAATACCCACGTCAAGAGACCAAGGTTACCTTTTGGGTTGAGTTAAATGGGCTTAAAACATGGGAACCAACTTGGCACCGAGAGGCTTGCAGAGTTTATTAGGACAATTGGAGCCACCAGTAAAAGCAAAAAAGAGAAGAACAAAAAAGGGTACTATCTCCTTAAAAGCTATCCAGGCAGTGTTGCTGTAGGCGCCAGAGCAGGCAAGAGAAAGTATTCTGAAGAAGAAAAACACCCTACCGTATGTTTATATGCTGGATTGGCGAGCAGTCAAGTTTGACCCTTAAGAGCACCCTTAGGACACTCAAGGCAAGACATGGGCTGCATTTGTTTTTCAGCTTCCAGCGCTAGGAGCACTGGAGAGCTGTTTTTTTTTCTCCTTCCAGCACGCTCCCCACACTAGAAGTTCCAACTGCGAGCTCAAAGCTAGAAAAGATGGCAGCCTCATGCACCAATAGGAAGGCTGCTTGGCTGCAAAGGATCTTGGGAGATGCAGTGCGAGGGACGAGGAGCAACAGCAGCCATTTTGATATTTGATCATTTCCGTTCTTTTTGGGAGCCCCAGTAGCAGCAATATTCAAGCATGCTAGGAACGTCACTTCCTGCTATTTTGGAGTTGAAAAACAAACGGAGTCTTGGGCAGAGGAGGAGGGGCAGAAAAAAGAAAAGGGAAAGGCTGAAGGAGCTCTCAAGGAGAGAGAGAAAAAGGATGGAGTGGAACACTCACGCTAAGAGAAGGGAAAAGACGGAAGGGAACACTCAAGCCAGAATACACAGTTTGAAATCCCCAAAGTCCATGTATTATGTGCCCATTGCATTCCTACCCAAATAATGAAATGATTCTGGTTACGTTTTTATGCCTCCTTGACAACCCACCACGGGAAAACAACCAGCATTGAAACTGGCCAAAGTTCTCCAGCTGGTGAGGACAGAAAAGTCGCTTGGCCTGCCGCCTCCCAAAGACCAGACTAGGAGCACACAGCTGCCTCTCAGCACTGCCAAAGAGCGCCCACCCACTATCCTTTGGGCCAATTAAAACAGCGGTGTCCTATTTTTTTATCAGGGCTCATCCTACCTGCTTCCCTTGTCCAATTTACCCCAAGCAAGGTCAGTCTAGACCCCCCCCCCCACCATTTCCAAACTCCCCTCCCCAGCAGGAGGTGGGAGCAGCTATGGCTGAGAACTGTGTAGAAGAGCCTGCACACAGGGCGCAGCAGCCAAGTGATGGAAGCAAACAAGAGCCACAAGTGGCATCAGGGCTGCCTTGGTGGTAGGCAGGCAGGAGCAGCGATATTAGAGGAGCTTCAGAGAGCTCAGCCAACAGCCCTGGCAGGAGCTGAGCCACAGAAGAGTTTGCTGGCCTGAGACTTCCAGGAAGGGACATGGAAGGCCACAGGCTTCAGGTGCCTCCAGGTTGGACTATCGCAAGAAGGTGTCCTTTCGTCTTTGCAGAGCAGTGGCCCTTCCCCTAGATAGGGAGGGAGCAGCCCCTGGGGAATGCCCATCCCTATTCAACCCAGCATTGCGTCTTTGCCGGTGTCTCTCCTGTGCCTCTTTGTGGGCAAAGAAATGTTCTCTCATTTCTTTGGCTGCACAAACTGCTTATTTTGAATTCTTCCTGTAGAAGAGAGAGTCATCCACAACAAATACTGCCATGCTGTCCACATGCCCAGAAGCCTCAGTCGGCGCTAGTCTGAACCCGGCACTCTGTCTGCACCATCTCTTTCCTAGTCAGTTTCCAGTTGACCAGTCCCTTTCAAGCTCGGTAGAGGTGGAGTCCAGGGTACTGGAGCAGGGAACCAGTTCATTCGATAGGCGTGTCAACAGTTGTGTAACCCTTTTGGCCCAAAAGCAGTACTGTATATAAATATTTTGCTAGATGACAACTAAGAAACTCAAGCTTAGTCCAGACAAGCCAGAGGCGCTGTGGGCTCCTGGTTTAGCATCCACAGAAGTGATCTTCAGACTGTTCTGCACACGTTGTACTCCCTCCCTTGAAGATCAGGTGTCTGTGTAGACCAAACATTACTGAGAGATGCTCACATGGCTCAAGAGAGAGAGAGACTCAAGCCACCTCTAGCTTGTAGAAGGTTCCTCCAATTTTGAGTGGGGCAATAGTCTTGTCCTCTCCTGGAAAGAGATCGTCTGGCCACAGCTATCTATGCTTCTGGCAACATCTAGACTAGATTACTGCAACGCAGATTGGGGAGGGGGGACAGCCATGTCCAGACAACATTTTCAATCTGCACCTGGTGAGAAGTGCAGCAGGGCAGTCTGTTCATTGGGACCGATTCTTTCGGAATAAGGAGGTCTTCCATTCGCTTCTCATTCGATGAGGTTGGGCCCCAACCATGAGAGCTTTCCGTGGTCTGGGGCATCTGAAGAACTGCCTTCTCCCATTAGTTGAGATCATCACCATTCTCAAAGTGCCCTCACCTTCAGAAGCTGGGTGGCTGGGAAGCAGAGAAGAATCTTCCTTTGCTCCTCCAAGATCGTCCAAACCAGCTTTCCACAATTAATTACAACCAGCTGGCTCCCACTGCCGGAAAGCCAGCTGAGCACGTCCCAGGGCAGTCTTGTGGTGCTGTGCTCAAGCGGACGGCAAGGAGGCAGCAGGTCCCACAGGCCTTTAGAGAAGAGCTTGACCTAGAGCAGCACTTCCCAAACTGTAGGTCACGGCACGATACCAAATTGGACCCGCTCCTTGCCGGCTCCAAATTCGAAGGTCCGTGGAGCATGTCCAGGTGCAAGAGAACCAGGTATATCGTGGTGGAGGAGAGACTGGGGACCACTGATCTAGAGCAACCTTCCCCCTGGCTGGCTTGGGAGAAGCCTTGCCACTGGAATATTCCACCACCAGCAGTCACAACGTGCTTGATCAGCACTTTCAAACTTACGAAAAAGGGCGCCACCTGAGAAAAGCATTCGCGGTCACAACAAAAGTGCCATCGGCCTGGGCTTCCCGCATCGCCAACCTCACTGCCAATTCAGTCACAAGTCCTACGTTAACCGAGGCCTCGAGAGCAAACACAGAGGCTCCTACTGTGTCCTCCTCGGGTCACTAAACAAGAGAAGAGTTCAACCATCTCCAACTTGGGATGGACCATCAAGACACAAAACAAGCGCCTGTGACGAGCCTTTATGCTGTCCTATGGGGATGTCGCAAGCAAGCCCCCCCCCCCGGACAGCACTGGAGGCACACTCAGGCTGCCCATCCTCCATTCATGCATTGCACACAGCACTGACCGCTTGCACTTCGAAGGCTCCCCCCCAGCCTCCTTCTCACAGAATACCACAACAGCATTCCTCCACCCCAACGCACGCTGGGGTCCCACGACAGTCTGCTTTCCCCAGAATGCAACAGCCTTCACCAGAACCTTTCTGGTTTGGTCATGTTTAGTTCATCCCTAGTCTTTGGCCCAGTCCGCTCGCCTACCAAGCCGAAAGGCAGGATGCTCTCCAGCTAGGTCACGGTTAACTCCTAAGAAGACTGACCTCTCTCCGGCGCCAAGAGGAGGCTGAATCGTAAGGGGACCCCAGGACCACAATCCGATCCCCCACCAGTGTAGGCGATGCAGCGGCACCAACCAAGAGCACACTCCATCCTAGGGAGGGGGGGTTGACCAGATGGCCTGGGAGAGATAGATAGGACTATCCTTTACTTACCTCCCGGTAGGCCACCAATGGGTCCCCTCGGACCAACACCAGCTACTTGCCTGACAACCTGTAAACAGGTGGCAGATCTGGGCAAGGAAAGGGGGATAGGATCCCACCAAGCACTGTCACCACCGCAATCCAGCCCCTTCCACCCTCAGGCCGGAACTACATTACATGCGGAGGCCTCTGCCCCTGCCCCTGCACGCAGAGCTGGCCGGAAGGAGTGTCTTCCCGCCTGTTGTCCCTCCTGCTGTCCCGCCTTCTGAAGAAAGCGCAGCTGTGATTGGTTAAACACAAGCACACTCTGATAGACCTGCAAGTTTTTCGACCAGTTCTTTTACAGCGGGGCCGTCGTCAAGATTGTTGCCGGTTTTTACTTTTTAACAACCCTACCCATCTTTACGTAGTCGCAAAGGCAGCCGAGACAAAATCACCCACAAGTTTCACACGTTTCCCTCCATTTCGTTTTAACACACACCTTGAGGGGTTTCGGGTACTGCTCAGCTTCCCGTGCATCTCTGAATGAGTCAACATGGAGCAGTCGTAAGCAATGTTTTGCTTTCAATCCATAATCGGTCTGCAGTGGAAATATTGTTCTGCTCTTCCTGTGCACACACAACAGACCGTTCCCTTGCTGCAAGCAGCAAGCGAGCCGCGCACACGCACACACACACACAAATCTCTCTGATTGTTCTACTCTTTCTTGTTACAACTCTTTCTTGTTACAATTAATCCTCTTGGAATAAACCTCCACGGTGACAGGAGTTTGGACGAGTTTGGACTATTTTGAGTATTTCCCGCCATTCTGGTTTTCTCTCTCCTCGTCCTATGTTTTCCTCTGGGAATAAGCCTTGGAATATAACCTCCACGGTGATTGGAGGTAGTTCTATTGGCATGCAGCCACTCTCCTCCCCCTCTCCTCCGATTGGTAGGCTGCAGTAGCTCCGCGAACCAGCCCCAGCTCCGCGAAGCCCGCCCCCTCAAAAGATGAGGGGAAACCATCTTTCCAGCTTCGGCATTGCAGAGATCGTAACTGCTCCACTTGCTTCCGAAATGCTGTCAGAATCTCTGCAACGTGCCGGGATTCATGTAATGTAGTTCCGGCCTGAAATGTCCCCTGCTGGGGCTGCCCAGCCCCCAACCATCCCCTGAACTGCCATGACCACGCCCGCCACCACCTTACCTGCTCTGACACTGCCTGGGTGGGCCGTTGGAACGCGCATAGAGCCTCCAGCCATTTGTGCCAAAAGTCCCGCAGCGTACAACAGCAGACCCCTTTTGCACTTATGGCGGCAGATTGAGAGATCCAATGCCAAAAGCATCTACAGAGGTAACTCAGGGACGTTTGACGTAGACCCTTCAAAGGCGCCTGAGAAACCTCCATAGGAGCTTGCTTCTGAGTAGACATGCCTAGGATTGTGCTCTAAGGTTTAACAAGTGACACCTGCCCACATTCCTTCTCCTAAAGGTCTAGCACTCTGTCCTGGTATGGATCTGGCAACCCTATTCATGGGTAAATCAGTGGGTTGTCATGTTTGATGATCATTCTCAGGCCGAGTGTGGGAGGTGCCAGCCAGCAGAACTGTCAGACTGTAAAAAGGATACCACCTGGAAAGTAGCCGTTCATGAAAGATTGGACATTTATATATTGTAAAAAAACCCAAGGGGGGTTAGGACAGCCTGCCCATGTACACCGCCTTGGATTAAAAGTTGGAGGAGAAATCCAATGACCAAGAAAGGCGGTATACTGTATAAATACTGTATATTATTATTATTACTGTAGTTTGATTAAAAAAACTCCTGGGGTTCTGTGTTCTTCTGGTAGGGGCTCCCCCCCCCCCCAAGACAGTCTCTCTCTGCTTGGTCTCCTTAGCCTGGGATGGTGGCAGAAGATAAATCTCCCAGTTTCCCTCTCCAGACAGCTGCCGACTCAGTAAAAAGCAAAAACAGAGAGCAGAAGGGGTGCATGACTGTTGCCCCCTAGGCACCATTCCCCTCGATCAGCTTGCCTGCTCCCAGAAAACCGATGAGCTCGGCTGCTGGATCAGGCCAAGGGCCCATCTGGTTCAGCTTCCTGTATCTCACTGTAGTGGCCCCACCAGGTGCCTCAGGAAACATGCAAAACACCACGAGACCTGCATCCTGTTGCCACTCAGAGACCTTCAGACATGACTTGCGTGCTATGCTCTTACTTTTCCAGCCATTGCCCATGGATTGCTCTGCTACCTGCTGGTGTGGCATCATCAAGCACCTCCATCCCCTCTGCTACCCAAGAACTGCTGTGCCAGCTGGCACACAGGACAGTTATCAGACCTCTCCCTTTTCCATCTCCCCCACCCCCCCCTTCTGCCGACTGTTAGACAGCTCCCCCGAGAATAAGGACTAATGCTTCCACTATACCTCTACCTTAGAGGCTTGAGAAATTACTCTTAACCAATTTGGGGGCAGGAAGAAGACAAACTTCCCCACAGAAAGAGGGGAGCAATTTACTGTCTAGCAAGGCTGTAAATGGCTTCCAGCCCTGATCCAGGTTATGGAGACTGCAGGCGTGAGCCATCATTCCACACGTTTGGCGCTTCCCTCCACCACCACCACCACCCCCGGCTGTCATCTACCTTTCCCCAGCCTCCCTCACTACCACATAACCATGGTCTCTTCAGCCCCTGCTCCCCCTGGCTAACTTCCCTAAAATCCTAACGTCCTGCTCCCCCCTCCTCCTTTATTTATTTAAATAATTTATATCCCGCCTTTCTCCCAGCGAGGGCACTCAAGGCGGCCTACAAAACATTAAAATATATACATTAAAAATACATTAAAAATAAATTAGAAACAAGTAATTAACAATTAAAACAAACAACTAAAATAAACAACCCCAGTGGGTCAACCTGTATTTACTTTATTAAAAACCATTTGTTAAGAAGCCATTTGTTAAAAAGCCAGCCCACCATGTCAGACATCGAATGCTTCCCTAAATAAAAATGTCTTTAGAGACCTTTCGGCGGGGCCTTAAGAGGGAGCCGTTCTTAATTCCAGGGGGAGGGAATTCCATAATTGCGGCACCACTGCCAAGAAGGCCCTATTCCGCGCCGCCACCCCCCCTCACCTCCGTCAATGGCGGCACGGTTAACAGGGCCCCCCCGATGACCTCAGAGTACGGGTCGGATTATAAGGAAGGAGGCGGTCCCTCAAATACCCTGGATCCGAGCCATTAAGGGCTTTAAAAGTCAAAACTAGTACTTTGAATTGTGCCCGGAAACGAACCGGCAGCCAGTGTAGCCACCAGAACAACGGTCCAACTGAGTCGAACCGACAGGCCCAGGCAACCACCCGGGTCGCCACATTCTGCACTAGTTGCAGTTTCCAAACAGTCTTCAAAGGCAGCCCCACATAGAGCGCATTGCAGTAATCTAGTCTGGATGTCACTAGGGCATGAGTCACTGTGGCCAGGTCTGCACGGTCCAAGTACAGTCACAGCTGGCGCACCAGCCGAAGCTGGGCAAAGGCCCCCCTGGCTACAGCCGCCACCTGGGAATCCAGGAGCAGCTGCGCATCCAGGAGAACCCCCAAGCTGTGGACCTGCTCCTTCAGAGGGAGTACAACCCCATTCAGAGCAGGACGATGGTCCAATACCTGAATCGTAGACTTCTGGACCAGAAGAACCTCTGTCTTATCAGGATTTAATTTCAGCTTGTTTGCCCCATCCAGCTCCCAACTGCCTCCAGAAACAATTCAGGACATCGACCGCCCCCTTGGAGTCGGGTGGAAAGGAGAGAAAGAGCTGGGTGTCATCAGCATACTGATGACTCCCTACCCCAAACCCCCGGATGACCTCTCCCAGCGGCTTCATATAGATATTAAACGGCATGGGGGATAGAATTGACCCTTGTGGCACCCCACACCTTACAGGCAAGGGTGCCGAACAAGCATTCCCCAGCACCACCTTCTGAGATCTATCAGCCAGGAAGGAGCGGAACCACCTCAGAACGGTGCCTCCAAGCCCCAACCCAGCCAAACCGACTCAGGAAGACACCATGGTGTCAAAAGCCGCCGAGAGGTCCAGCAGGACCAACAGGGACACACTCCCCCTGTCTAGTCCCCGGCGCAGGTCATCCACCAAGGCGACCAAGGCCGTCTCTGTCCCGAACCCCGGCCTGAAGCCAGACTGGAATGGATCCAGATAATCAGCTTCCTCCAAGACCCTCTGGAGCTGAGACGCCACTACCCACTCGATCACCTTGCCCAGAAATGGGATATTTGAGACTGGCCGAAAGTTGTTCAAAATAGTGGAATCCTTCTGTTGGAAGGGGCTTCTGGAGGGCAGCGGCTGCCACGCCAACCGTTTGGAAGTCGCCCACTATGCCGGGTGCCGCTGTCCTCAAGCACCATCGTCAGGACTTGATGGGGTCAAAAGACCAAGTCACACCACAGTTGCATCATGCGGCGGGTTCCGCCTTCACTGGAAACCCCTGCTGCTACCTGGGCAAGAGGCACTTTTTCAACTGGTGCTCCTCTTATATTTAGCAGGGGGAGATTCACTGCCCCCCTTTCACCCCAGCACGGTCTCTTTTCTGGTGGCTGTTTGCTGGTGTTCTTCTGCATCTTTTTTAGACTGTGATCCCTTTTGGGACAGGGAGCCATTTAATCATTTGATTTTGCCTGTAAACCACTTTGGGAACTACTTTTTGTTGAAAAGCGGCATATACATACATACTGTTCATACACACTGTTGGTGGCAACTCATGACGCATCCAGCCTGTGGCATCCAGCCCCTGCAAGTTCATCCCACAGAAGGCAGCAACAACTGCTTCATCATTGTGGGCCTGGGGTGTGTGTGTGCGTGTTTATATAAGACTATTTTTTAATCCACCGAGCCTTGCTTGAGCCCTGCTTTCTTTTCTCCACAAGTTGTGATGATTTTTATCTGGGTCAGTTGCATTGTCTGTTACTTTGTCTTCATCTTTATTATGGAGTTATTTTATTTTAATCATGGATGCCCTGTCAGGATAAGGCAGGCAGGCTGTAAGCGTTTTACGATTACAGCCACATTGGGAACACCCTAGACTGGTGGAACGCTTGCTCCGCCAGTCTATTTGTAGACAGGATTGCACCGTAAGAGAGGAGAAGGGGTGTCCATTTCCAAACTTACCGCAGACACAGCGTCCTTCTTGCACAGCGCCACCATCGCCTGGCTCTCCGGGGCACCACCATCGTGAATTGCACAAGATCTTGCATGATTCAAGATGGCTGCGCCCGGGAGAGCTGGTAAGAAGAGGCCACCAGGGACCTCTGAGTTTGCCGTGACTCCCTTAGGCGCCACAGCGCACAGTTTGGGAACCACTGTGTTGATGCCAAAAGTTCATTAAAGGAAAGCCCTTTGCTCCATTCAACCCCTAATGAACGTCTCCATTCTAAAAGCGGTATAGTCGAGGGCAGAGCCGAGAGCAGCAGGAGTGCCAGTGCCAAGGGAGACCTGGGAGGTAGGTAGGGACGTCCCTTCCGACACTTACCTACCTACCTAACAGAGGAAGGAGTCTAACAGACCTTTGTGGACATCTGAGAAGCAGCCATTATTTGGGAAGCATCCATCAAGTCCACTGAATTGAGGTCAGTTCAATCAAGGTTCATGGTACAGTCAAAGGTGGGATTTAAAATGCTTTCAGTCAACAGGAAGGACGCACACAGTTAGTTAAACATCCAGCAGAGCAACACTAGTAAGGAAAGGAGACGCAACCCACATGCATGGCACCGTACAACAGAAAAGGCGGCATGCGCCTGGCCCAAGGAGCTCGCGACCCAAAGACCGACAGAAGGAGAGATGGGGAAGCAGGGTGGTGGTGGTGGGAAGGACACATTCCTCTTCCCTGCATATGTTCTCAGACTGAGTTGTACCAGGGGAAAGGACTGGGAGGTGGCTTTGCAACCCCCCCCCCCATTTTGAAGCAGCAGCAGTAGCATCTCCTGTCAGTCACCATCTGTTCCGTCCAGGCAAGGCTTCTGACCCAAGTCACATAAACCCCCATCAACAACTGGCACTCCTACACAGGTGCCCAAGTGAGGAACCAACTTACCCTGTTCAAATTCATCATCATCATCACTGCCGGAGGATTCTGAGCTGCAACAGAGACAACAGTATCAAGAGATTGCTTGCCTGTTCTATACTGGGGAGGGGGGGGGGCATTTTGACCCAAGGGCCACATTGAAGTATAGAAATTGTAGAGGGTCATAAGGCAGACTTGTTCAGAGAGCTTGCATCCCAACTCCGTTCTCATTCTGTTCACAGCATTAAGCACGGGTAACCCCTTCTTCCCCCTGCAAAGCATCACCTGTCCAGCTTGATTTCCAGTTACACATCACATACAGGGCTCGGTCTAAAAGTTGAAAATTAATTCGTTTCCAGGCACACACTCACCCAGTACACATTATTATTATTATTAACAACAGTATTTATATACCGCTTTTCAACAAAAAGTTCACAAAGCGGTTTACAGACAAAATCAAATGATTAAATGGCTCCGTCCCCAAAGGGCTCACAATCTAAAAAGATGCACAATCCAAAAAGATACACATCCATCAGGGATTTCCCCCCAGTTAGAAATCACAGTGAGAGGGATACAATTAGCCCATCAGGAAACCCCTACCCACCTAAGCAATTCAATTTAAGTTTCCCCCAGTTACAACTCCCTCTCCCAGGAGACTTCGCACAGCCACCAAGGAGGACCATGTTTCTCTCTTGGTGAGGGGAAGGGAGAGGATGGGACTCAGAAATTGAAGTGACAGAAACCACCACGCTGGGTTGGAGGAACAGGAAGCTGCCCAGAGTGAAAGACAGGTTCTGTGCGAAGCTCACTTTGCCTTCTCGGGGGGGGGGGGGGGAGCAGGGGGCAGGCAAGCTGCAAGTGTGCACCAGCAACTGACAGGCAGGATTTGGTGCCACAGCAATAGAGCTTCTGTCAGCATGTGCACCCCCCCTGCTCCCTCTGACCTTTATATGCACAGTCTGTGGCCAATGGTTCTGCAGAGGGCCAGAGAAGAGGCTCTTATGGGCCAGATCTGGCCTGTGAGCCTCAGTCTGGCCACTTGAATTCTACACCGGTAATGCTAATGGCACAAGCCATTGGATCTGGCACTCTGCACAGGACAGGGCTTCAACCCAAACTCTTCACTGCAATGGCAGGTTGCCGAATTAAATATTGGGTGGTGCAGCGGGTTAAACCGCTGAACCATGAGCTGTTGATCGAAAGGTCGGCAGTTCGAATCCGTGACGGGGTGAGCTCTCGTTGCTTGGCCAGCTCCTGCCAACCTAGCAGTTCCAAAGCATGTCAATGCGAGTAGATAAATAGGTATCGCTTGCGGGAAGGTAAACAGCACTCCGTGTTCCAGCTGCATGCTACGCGCTGCGGCAAAGAGAGTCATGCCGGCCACATGGCCACGGAGGCGTCTTCGGACAACGCTGGCTCTTCGGCTTTGAAATGGGGATGAGCACCACACCCTAGAGTCGGACACGAGTGGACTTAATTGTCAGGGGTCACCTTTACCTTAGCCAACCGAACACCAATTTTTAAAGAGGGATTCGGGGGATCTGAGAAATTACAGGCCGGTTTGCTAAAAGTCTGTTCTGGATAAAAGGATGGCAGGTGTAATAAAAGCTAAACTGATTCGACAGACAGGAGAACGAGCCTTGCGGAAGGAGACTCGGCATGGCTTCTACACAGGCAAGTCCTGCCCCGCTAACCTAGAGATCTTTAAGAGCATCCATACCGTAGATACATGACTCTGTAATAGGCTAAAGGAAGGACACAGAGTGGGAACAAATGGATGATGGGAGACGTTCAGAAGTGGGATCCTCAAGGAACTCTATTGGGACTGGGGCTGTTTAACTTGTTCAACAATTACCTGGAGTTAGAGAGAAACTGTGAAGAGACATAAAAACCAATTAGATTGTGAAAAGCCCCAAAAGGATCTCTCAAAACTGGGCAAATGGACAACCAAACATGGCTCCGTGTCAATAAGTTTAAGATGATACACATTGGGACAAAAGAACCCAAGTTCACATATACAGTTATTGGGGTCTGAGCTGTCAGTGATGAATCAGGAAAGAGATATTGAGAGTTGTGTTGGAAAATGAATGAAATAAAATCTGGAGCCAGCATGTGGCAGAGATGTGAAGGCAGCAAATGCCACACTGGGGCATTAGAAAAAAAGGGATTGAGAATAAAATGGCTAGTATACCAGCCTTCAAAAAAAGGTACTCGCCAAGAAAGGAGGCAGCTTTTTCTATTAATCTGAAAAGTCAAACACCACCACCACCCCCAGGAGGGGGCAATGGATACAATTAGGAATGCCTCGGTCAATGGAGTGTTCAACAATAATGGTCCTGCACTAGCCAGGAGGGTGCCAGCCAGCGACAGCTGCTTGCAGCTCAAGTCAGGCAGGACAGCCATTTTTCCGGCTTCTTAACTATACAAGGCGATTTGAAGCTTGTGGGTGTGTTTGTGCATTTGTGCGCACAGATTTGTGCTGGCTGCTTAACCCCACAATGGCAGCAGCAGGACCAGGAGGCTCCGAGTCATCATAGACCTTGAGGTGTACTTCCATGAGTCACCTTGGGCATATGCTTCAGCATGGGAAAGGCGGGATAGACATTCCTTAAAAAAATAAAATAAATGTGTGCATGTTGGAGAGGGGAGCAGCAGGAGACAGACGCTGCTTGCAGGGTGAAAAGGGGAGCTTGCACGGGCGGCAGCGGCAGCAGCCGACGACGTGGAGGGGGCACTGCAAAAACCATACTGACCGAGGCACCCGGAAAGGAGGCGAGACGTTCACTCAAACAAGTTAACTCTGGCAGCCACCGAAGGACGGGAGAGCCGACAAATCGTCGGGCATTCGCAGCCTTTGACACGAGGGAGGGGAAGAGCGCGGAGGCGTTGAAAGCAGCGAGGAGCGGGGCCGCTTGAGAGAAGAGGGGCGGCGACAAGGCGAGGGGAGCTGCGGCGGCCCGACTGAAGTCAGCGGTGCCCCAGGACGGAGAGCGCCGCCGCAGCACAGTCCCACAAACACCGCGCCCCGCCGCCCGGGCCGGGCCGCTTCTGCACAGAACCGCGACGGACTCACCGCTCCTCACTCCTCCTCGGCTGCACGGGCTCTTCCCCCGGCCCGGGGGCCACCGGACGACGGCGGCGGCTGCGGCGGCTGCTGCTGCTGCTGCGGTCCATTTCTCCGGAGCCGCCGCCTTGGCCACTGGGCTGCTGCTACTCTGGGCGCCCGACCGCCGGCCAAGCAGTTTGTTTCCCTGCTGGGAAGCGTCTCGTCGCCGGCGGGGCGGAGCGACGCTGGCTGGCTGGCTGCTGCCCGCCCCTCTTCAATCTTACGGCCCTTCCTTCCCGAGAAAGGCCAGCGCGACCGGGGGGGGGGGGGGCGCCGCCGTCTTGAATTTCCCGCCAAGCGTCAACGACTATTAAGCCATAGAGGAGGAGGACGAAAGAGCGGCCGCATGCATTTCCGGGCCGGGCCTTTTGCTGCGCTCCAGCCGGAAGAGGTACCCCTTTGAACCTCAAAAAAGTCCTAGAACGGTCACCCTGTGGTGGGGAGGCGGGGCTTTTTTCAATACCAGGGATTTCGCGTCCCAGACCCGCGCGGAGCTGTCTGGTCCCCATTTCGGAAGAGAGCAGCTGCGCTCTCCCGAGTTCCAGCACGAGTGAAATTGTTTGTTGCCCATCTTTGAGGGGGCGGGTACGCGGAGCTACTGCAGCCACCAAGCGGATGGGAGGGCGGGATGAAAGGGGTTGTCAATCAATCGGAACTCACTTGAGTCTCCGATTTCTCTTGGATCCATTTCTCCTTCGCACAAAAGTTAGCAAGATGAATTCTATTCCCGGCACAAACTGTTTTGTAAGTTCTCTCTCCTTCCTGCCCCTCTCTCTCTTCTCCCGTACTTGTGCCATAGAGAAGGACGACGAAAGAGCACTTGTGCTTAGCGAATCACCGCTGCGCTTTCTAAGAAGGCGGGACAACAGGAGGGACTATTCCCTGGGAGACACTCGTGGAGACGAGTTCAGCGCTTGGAGGCGAGCGGCCAGGCACCTACGCTCGCTCGCCTCCGCGCCAGAGCTCGTGCGGTGTGTGTCGACCTTAAGCCCAAAATGTTTGGCTGCGTGTGGTTTTCAGCTTCTAGGAGCGCTTGCTTGACAGCCTTTTTTTCTGCCTTCTAGCGCACTCACCCCACTGGGCCCCTGGAAGTGCTGGTGCTGGGCTGTGCCGCCTTGGCCACTAGCAGCCGGCTGGGTGTGGCTCGCGTGACCATTGACCCTAACCCTTGCATGTGCGTTAGCCATTTCAAAGTGTTTTATTCCTGCCCAGGAAGCAGTTCTTTCTCACATCCCTGTTATTCCAAACCCCAGAGCTTATTCCCCATATCAAACTACAACAACAGTATTCCCACATACCTTTGATCCCACTTCCCATAGTAACTGTCACTCTCTTAGATGACACCATATGGAGGGAGGCAAGCCTACCCTCTTCACGCCACCTCGTTGCCTCTGGGAACCACAGCACAGCAACTGGTATTCAGCAGCCTACTGCCTCGGAACCTGACAGCGCCATCCTACCCACTGTAATGCATGTATGTGAGGAATGAATGTGGAGCATAAGAACCAGAGAAGATGGCAAATTCGC
This sequence comes from Plestiodon gilberti rubricaudatus, assembly GCA_026170595.1. NCBI lineage: Eukaryota > Metazoa > Chordata > Lepidosauria > Squamata > Scincidae > Plestiodon > Plestiodon gilberti. The sequence goes on along the minus strand of JANXHW010000005.1, from coordinate 171,537,304 downwards.
AATGCATTGTAGGAGAACAGTTTTTCTATCCAAGGCGAGGATTCCAAGAGCCTAACGGAGCGAGGTGATGCCTATGGATTGTTTAAAGAACACTCCCTTATCAATGTTCCTGAAGGATGGTACAAACCAAGTTGTTGGACGTACCAGAAGGACACGGGCTGCCTCACAACTGATAAGGAAGGGTCTGGACTTTGTCCAACTGACAATGAAGCAATCCTTCAGAACACACTGACGGAAGATGCTTGCGTGAAAGCCTCAAGGGGGGGGTGCAAAGCACAAGGAGAAGAAACCCTTAAAAGCAGGAGAAAGAAGCTTACTAAGTGTGTTCCTGTAACCGCGACTACGGAGCTCCACCACTGACATAGGATGTGTGAGTGTCTGTGTGAATGTCTCATGAATGTCTGTGTGGATGTCTGTGTGGATGTCTGTGTGTCTGCGTGAATGTCTCTCTTGATACTCGTGTAAATATGTAGATTCTTTTGTCTTAATAAATGTTACATGCATAGTGTATTTTAAATCCAAATTTGGTGTCCTGAGTGTCTGTGTACAAACTCTTTGTGCAGGGGCCCTACAGGGAGGGAGGGAGGGTGAGCTTCACTGTGCGCTTCCAGATATCAAAAGAACTGCCCTAAGATATCAAAAGGGGCATAACACCACCTGACACCGCCGGTGTAACCAGCAGTGCAGCGAGAACAGGAGGCCCCAGAACGGTTCCTCACAACTCCACCGGTTGCTAGATCTCTCCCCCGCCCTGACTTGGCCTCAGCCAATGTTACATTTGGGGCTTGCAGCAGGGACTGCTGTTGCAGTAAGAGGGAGGGAGGGAGTGAATGCCACTCTTGGAGGGGCCAAGGCTGAAGAATGGGCACGTCTCACTTCGCAAGAGACTCACGTTCTACTGGCCACAGCCAGGAATGAAGACCCATGGCAGGAGGAGGGGATTCTGCCCTTCCTCCCAAACCTAACGAGGGAGAGGTCTTTGGTGGCTACTGGCTAGGCAGGACAAGCGCTTGCTCTCTCCCCACCTTAGGTGTCAGCCCTTACCTCTTTGCAGGTGTTAGCACATGGGCTTAGCTGCTACAGCAGCGGTGGCAGGCTGCCAGGGAGGGAGCAGGTGGGCATCCATAGGAAGGGATGGGGAAAGCAGGTCTGTGGGGCAGCCCAGTAGTGAGCCGCACTGCTTCCAGCCTTTGTGGCAGCCATGCTGAAGGAGTAAAGCCACACTGCTAATGTAGGCAGAGGCTGGAAATGGGGCGACTGAAGGCCCTTGCTCTCTGCAGGGGTTCCATTCCCGGAAGCCCCATGGATGCAAAAATCCACGGTGGGCGGGGCTGTGGGAGGCAGGGGCCGGTGCCACAATACCTTATTTTTAAGCTTCGCCAGGGGCCACCACCTGCGTCCCACCTACTATGCGCCTTGCGAAGCCTCCAAACTGCTGCAAACGGGGGGGGGGGGGGTCTGGAGGCCGCTTCCAGTTGCAGGGTTGGTTGGTTGGTTTGCAGCAGTTTGGAGGCTTTGGACGGTGCACAGGAGGCAGGAAGCTGCCAGCAAACCCCAACAAAGCTTAAAACAAGGTATTGTGGCACCGCCGCCGCCTCCAGTGGGGCAACCTCTTTCATAGCGCCACGCGTGGATATTCAAATCCGCTGACGGCTAATTTGCAGGTGAGGGGGGCCTTCCTGTATTTGATCGCTCTGCGGCCCACAGGGAGAGACCTGCTGCTCCCTTGAAACATGAGGCTTTGCTACTCATCGACACAGAAGGAGCTGGTGGAGCAGCAATTGCTGTACCCACTCTTTCAGTGTTTTTCAACCTTTCCCCCCCCCCATGACCCAGTGCACTGGCAAAGATGTCATCAGTGGGTACATGGCCCACTGTGCAAACACAGCCGAGGGGTAGCCAGTGAACAGGACAGCAGGGGCGGGCCCATAAGACCAACTCCCATAGGCGTGGTGGGAAAAGAAAAGAGGTGGGCACAGGGGTCTCCACTCCAGACCTCCACGGACTGACCGAGCGGCCTTACCTTGTGGAAACGAATGACCGGCTCCGGGTGAATGCGGATGATATGCAGGCACCAGCGGTAGCCCTGCAGCAGTTGCGCAAATAATCGGAGGAAGATGGCTCGGATCTCCTTGTCCTAGCAAGCAAGCAAGGAAGGAAGGAAGGGACAGGCATTGGGGCTGGCTTCGGAGGCCAGGGCGACGACGGGCTCGTGGCCCCAGGCACAGCCTCTCTCTGCAACCGCCTCCTTCGCAAAGCTGACTTGGGCAGCCTCCCTGGCGCTAAGCACTGAGCCACCCACCCACCCTGACCAGACAGACCTCGGCTCCAACTGCAAAGCCCCCCCATTTCCTGGCTTGACTAGAGCTGTGGTGCCAATGCCGAGAGCTCTGCTCCCCACAGCCTGCCCTCTGGCACACAGAGGCACCTTCCACTCCGCAATCGCTGCTGCTCGACCCGGACTCTGCCCCACGCGCTCTTAGAGGCATTTCCGTGACGAGTCGTCACCACCACATCTTTTAGCAATGCTCACTGGCTCTCTATGAAGTCTGTTTAAGTGGATGACCTCAAGCTGGGGGTCTTGGGGAGCGAAAAGGCGAGACAATCACTCTCTCCACGCCATCAAGACCTGCAGCAGCTCCTACCCTCAAGGTCTCCCCCCACTGCACTCTCCAGCCTGCCCACATCAGGTAGGCAAGCTGCCCTTCCTGGCGCTTCCTCTGCCTTCCTGAAATGGGCCACCCCGGAGTTCTCCCATAGTGGCGTCATTGGGGGGGATGGTCCCCAGGGCGGCGGGGGTGTTACATCACTTTTGCCTCACCGCCACTGAATTTCGGCGGTGCCGCAGTGCGAAAGCAAACCCACCCACCCCCCGCATTTTCTGAATCTGCAAGAGGTAGATCTCTGCATTGTGCAGATGGACAGTGCCCCCCCCCTCAACTTGGGAGTGGATGCATTTACTCTCACCCATCCACTTTCCCTTTAAAGTTCAGTTCAGTCCAGCTACTCACAGCTGCTGAGATAGGAAAAATGCCACTGATGGGGATCAAAATGAGGCACCAGCTGCCAAGATATCTGTGGAAATATGCAACTTATCCCTTAAAAATGGCCACTGTGCCAGAGGATTGGAGGATAGCTAATGTCACGCCAATCTTTAAAAAAGGAAGGAGGGGGGACCCGGGAAATTACAGGCTGGTCAGCCTAACATCTCTTCCAGGGAAGATGGTGGAAAGCCTCATTAAGGATAAAATCTTAAAACATATAGCAGAACAATCTTTGCTGAGGGAGAATCAGCATGGCTTCTGCAAGGGGAAGTCTTGCCTCACAAACCTTTTAGAATTCTTTGAAAAGGTCAACAGGCATGTGGATGCAAGCGAACCCGTGGATATTATATATCTGGATTTTCAGAAGACATTTGATACGGTCCCTCATGAAAGGCTCCTGAGAAAACTCCACAGTCAGGAAATAAGAGGGCAGGTCCTCTTATGGGTTAGGAACTGGTTGAAGACCAGGAAACCAAGAGTGGGTGTCAACGGGCAATTTTCACAATGGCGAGAGGTGAAAAGCGGTGTGCCCCAAGGATCCGTCTTGGGACCGATGCTTTTCAACTTGTTCATCAACGACCTGGAGTTGGGGATAAGCAGTGAGGTGGCCAAGTTTGAGGATGACACTAAACTTTTCTGGGTGGTGAAGACCAGCAGGGATTGTGAAGAGCTCCAGAAGGATCTCTCCAAACTGGGAGAATGGGCAGCAAAATGGCAGATGCGCTTCAATGTAAGTGCAAAGTGATGCACATTGGGGCAAGAAATCAAAACTCCACATATACGCTAATGGGTTCTGAGTTGTCTGTGACGGATGAAGAGAGAGATCTTGGGGTGCTGGTGGACAGGTCGATGAAAGTGTCGACCCAGTGTGCGGCGGCTGTGAAGAAGGCCAATTCCATGCTCGGGATCATTAAAAAGGGGATTGAGAATAAAACGGCCAATATCATTATGCCTTTGTACAAATCGATGGTAAGGCCACATCTGGAGTATTGCGTCCAGTTCTGGTCACCACACCTCAAAAAGGATATAGTTGAATTGGAAAAGGTGCAGAAAAGAGCGACCAGAATGATTTGTGGGCTGGAGCACCTCCCTTATGAGGAAAGGCTACAGCGTTTGGGTCTCTTCAGTCTAGAAAAAAGGTGCTGGGTCAGTGCTCCATGATGGCAGAGAGGTGGCAGCATGAGAACCGGAACGTTGCTTCTCCTGCTTCTCCAGTCAGAGAAGAATTCCAGGGCTCCCCATGTTCAGACACCAGGACATCCACTAAAACTGATTAGCGGGAGAGTTAGGACAAAAGAATGTATTTCTTGATCCTGCGTGTAATTAATCTGTGGAACTCCTTGCCACTGGATGTGGTGATGGCCCCTGACCTGCATGCCTTTAAAAGGGGGTTGGGCAGGTTTATAGAGGAAACGTCAATCACAAGATACAAGCCATGATGGGGATAAGCAACCTCCTGGTCTTACTAATAGGCTCTCTCTTAATGCCAGACGCAAGGGAGTGGTGGCAGGATACAGGTATCTCCCAGGTGTGCTCCCTGAGGCATGTGGTGGGGCCACTGTGAGACACAGGAAGCTGGGCTAGGTGGGCCTTTGGCTTGATCCAGCAGGGTTGTTCTTATGCACCTCAGGCAGGCAGGCAGTTGTATTGTGTTTACACTCCCCCCCCCCACACACACACACAAACGTATTTAAATTCCATTAGTTTTTCTCTTCATATATTTTTCTTCTAGGCACAATACAATACAAGGACTCTGTAGGTTTGACACAATGTACAGAAATGTCAAGAATCTACAACTGCTCAAGTTACAAAACTCTCCATTTCACATCAGCCACAGCCTTTCTTGCACAAATAAAAACACTGGGCTCCAGACTATGTACATCATCTCAGGGCTTGAAATCATTCTCTGCTTTTAAAACTGGGGTGCGATTGGACTTGGCCAGATCCAACTTGGGCCACTCTGGTCTGCCTTGAGGACACAGGACATCGTCGACAGTCTCCTACAGGGGTGGTTCTGGCCAGGGCAGGTTCCTTGAGCTGCAGGGCCCAGGCACGTGACTGCCTCCAACAGGGATCTGGAAAGCCCTGCCCCCTGGCTTTGAACCTGCCACCCAGAACATAGCCCGCTGCCATACAGCCCCCAAGAAGCCCGCCCGCCCGCCCGCAGCATCAGACGTAATACTACCACAGAGCCCCTCTGGCCCCAACTCTCCCATTGTCCCCGGAAGCAGAAGGCAAGGGCCAGGGGGCCACAGACCTCAGCTCCTCTGTGCACTCGCAGGGCCTAATACTGTTCGAATCCCACACCCCTCTGGCTGCCCCCGAGCACACCGCTGCCGCCTCCTTTCCATCAGGCTGAGTCCAGGCGCTAGTGGGCTGCTACTGACGGGGGTGTTGCGGCAACACCCCCACCATCAGGAAAAGCCAAGATTTCCCTAACGAAAGCGGAGGCCAATGTGGGCCGGGCCCAGCTGCCTGGGCCTCCTCCTGCCGAGTCTGATCTGGTGCTGCTTCATCTCCTCCGTCCCAGGACGACGCAACAGGCCGACTCTGACCCCTTTTCCCTGCTGGGGTCACAGAGAGGGAGGGAGGGGCTGCCTCTCCCGACTTCCAGGCACAGCCCCTGCTGGGCCTCCGCCGCAAGCCAGCAGGGCTGTGGCAGCCGCCGCCTCAGGCATCAGACAAGCAGCTCTGGATGCGGTCGATCCACTGCTGGGCCAGCTGCACATCCTGGGCGCAGAAATTGTAAACACGCTTGGTCGTCTTCAGCTACCAGGAAAGAGGGAAAAGCCACGCTCTGAGCCAGCGGCAGAGAGAGAGAGAACCTCTCTCCCCTAGCACAGCTACGGGGGGGGGGGGGGGGGGAGGTCGCCCTCGCCACTCCCTCAACGAGAGAGGCGGCACTTACATCAAAGAAGGCCTTTTCATCCACCATCTTGGGGGCTCCCATGGTGGGGGTGCCTGGAGTGACAGACTCCACCTCAGCCAGGTCGATGACCCCCTTGCGCTCCGTGGCCTGGCGGCTCTCGTAGTACCGCAGCTGCAAGAAGATGGGCACCGTCGTCAAAGCGCTGCCTCCAGCCTGGCCTGCCAAGGAAGGGGGGGGCCCTTCCTTCCCTCCCTCCCTCCTACCTGGTGCTTGGTTTTATCCAGCACAAACCAGCGTGGCTTCCAGGGCTTCATGAAAGCACCCTTCTTGTAAAGCGATCCCTCGTATGACCTGTAGAGGGCAGAGCTGGCTTAGTGAGGAGAGAAGGCAGTGGAGCAGGAGCCTGGCCCCTTTCTTCCCAAGCTGCTGCTTCTCCCCCCCCCCCCCCCCGCGTGTGAAGGGTAGGGTTCCCCGCACCGGTTCTCGCTTTCTGCTGTCTGGAACTGGCTGTAGAGGGTGCTGGTGCTTTTCCGACCCCCTTGCTTCCCACTGGAGGGGGCGGAAGTGCTGCTGGTGTCACTGTCCAGGCTGAGGTTGATGGTGGAGCTAACGCCACTCTCCTGGAGGTAGGCGCCGAGCGAGCGCCGCTGGTGGGACAGGCTGGATGCCATCAGCAGAGAACCGACCACCGTCTGGGGGCGAAAGAGGTGATGTATGGGAAGGGGGTCAAGTGACCCAGCCCCCCACCCCGTGCGCCAAGGAAGCAGCACTAGGCCTCCAGCACCCGGCCCTTACTCTGCCGCTGGCAGCGTCTGCGTGGGCCTCGGAGCGCTGGAAGGCCTTCACTTTGTCCCACATGTCCTTCCAGCGTTCAGGGATCTGCCCTAGCTCCATCTCCAGGTTGTGCAGCTCCTGCAACGGAAACATCATTGATCAGCGTGTGGCCAACTCCGCTCGAGAAAGAGATTGGTGGAGAGGATTCTGGAGCGGGCGGGCTCTGTGCAGGGCAGCCAAGATTCAGCCTGAACTGGAGAAGCCGAACGGGCTGAGGCCACACCTGGCTCTCCTCAGGGAGCCTCCCGCAGGAGCTGGGGGCCCAATGCAGACACTGACTCTGCACGTGAAAGAAGGCAGCCCGTTTCGTGGAACTTGTTCTGTGCCCGACGACCACCCTAGACGTGGGCCAGGGCAGGCAGCCCCAAAGCCACCTCATTCCAGCTGTCTCCTGAGCCTTCAGCAGGCCCAAGCGCTGAGCTTTTCCCAAGAAACAAAAGGGAAAGGCACCCCACACCCACCCACCCACAGAAGTGCCCTGTGTGCATGTGCCTCCTGCAACAACAAAACTCCTCACAGAAGACGACCGACTACAAACAAAGAGACCCTTCAGGTTTCCCCAGTATCAGACCCCCAGCTCCCAGAGGGGCCCAGAAACCCCTGAATGCTTAGTAACAGCAGAGACTCCTTTGTCACCGCACCGCTGGCAGAACGTCTGACGATGGCTCCCCCTTCCCGGCGCAAGGAAAAGGGCACCGACAGACCGAGTCATCCGCACCCAAGACGAAGAGCTTTTCGGAACAAGCCTCAGTTGCTCTGCCCCAGCCCCTCCCAAATGCAGAGTGCCTGACAGCCTCACGCACCTTTGGTCAACTTGGGGACACAGTCACCTTGGCAACGACGGCGACAGACAGCAGCACGAAGCCGCCAAACTACCCCCAGAGGCCTCCCTGCCCCGTGGGACGTTTTCTTCTGGGAGGCCGAGGTCGACTCCTCTTCCCAACAGGGTCACTGGCCAGGCAGGAGCCGTCCCTCTGCAGCTCAGTTGCCTGGACTGACCTTGCTGGATCTCTTAGACACATAGGAAAGAGGAATCCCTTTACCGTGAACCTCCTCCTCTGGGAAGAGGAGGGGGCATTCTTAACAGTGTGGGTAAGCCCAGCCCACCACTCAGAGAGGCAGGGTCGGCTTGAAGTCGAGGTCTCCTCCTGTGGAAGGCACCCCTTCCTTCCCCAGTCTGGATCTGAAGAGCAGGAGAACAAGAGCAGTCCCTCCATCTAGGTCTGGACTCCCCATTTTGGTCCGGGGACAGGAGAGGAGGAGAAAGAATGAAGATGACAGAAGGTCATTACATCCTGCAGGAGGCCCTAGCTACTACCCCACGTGTGCCTATTTACCCCGAGCTGTGAGACATGAGCCTGGAGGTGGAGGCCAGAATGCCCCCCCTTCCTCTTTCCAGAACAGGAGAGTCACAGGTAAGGGAATTCCTGTTTTCATTGGGAGAGGAGGGGGGCATTCTTAACAACATGGGATATAGTAGAGCAGTGAGGAGAGAGGGAGGGCCAGGCAAAAGTGTGTCTCATTTCACCAGCACCTTCTGAAAAACCTCCTGCCGAAGGAAGCATCAGCTGACACCACCCTATCAATTTTATAATGTTTGATGAAGGTGTTGGGGGAAGCCCAGGTGGCTACTTTACATATGTCCACCAATGAGCTGACCCTGTTGAAGGCTGCGGAGGCTCCTTGCCCATGAATAGGTAGGCCATTTCGATGGAACCCCTTAGCCCGTTAGAAGTAAGAGAGGCTGAAGCCATTTTTCCTGAGGAGGAGCCCTGGAAGACCACGAACGAAGTCTTACGAAGCTCCCTGGTCCTGTTGGTATAGAATCAGAGTGCCCTACAGACATCTAAGGTGTGCCACTCCTTCTCCTTGGGGTGTACCAGGTTAGGGCAGAAGGATGGTAGCACTATGTCCTGAGACCTGTGGAAAAGGGAGTGGACCTTTGGGATAAAGGTGGGTACACAGATTAGAATTAATGAGAGGGCCCCCAATTCTGAAACTATTCTGGCAGACATCAGGGCCACCAGGAAGATGGACTTGAGGGTAAGCTCTTTCAGAGGAACCCTAGCCATGCGCTCAAGTGGTTTACGAAGCTTCCTGGGTGACCTTGGGCCAGTCACTATCTTTCAGCCCCACCTACCCCACAGGGTTGTTGTGAGGACAAAAAGGAGGGGAGGAAATATGTACACCACTCTGAGCTCCTTGGAGGAAGGGCGGTATAAAAATGTGAAAAAATAAAATAAGACAACAATGTCTAGCAAATACGGGAGTCAATGCCATGTAGAAATAAAGATTTACTAACTTCTCAAACTGTAGCGGGTTTTGAGAAGTCAGTAAATCTTTATTTCTACATGGCATTGACTCCCGTATTTGCTAAACATTGTTGTCTAATAGCGGGCCATGAAAGCTACAGATCCAAAATAAAATAATAAAAATTAGTGCCGTGAGGACCAGGTTCAAGTCCTAGGTGGGGATCTTGTGAACATCCAGTGGATTTAGAAGTGCTACCCTTTTGAGGAACCTCTTAACGTGGATGCGTGGAGATGTTGTTGGCCAGTCCAGCTCCCAGGATGCTATGGAGGGCAGCTACCTTCGGTGTAGCCACACCTTCTCAGTGCCGTCCGCTCAACCTCCAAGCTATCAGCCAATATGTGCATGGTTGAGGGTGCGCGAGAGGACCCTGGCTCTGGAGATCTGGTTTTAGGGGGGGAGTCCAGCCTTCCCTGATCGACATGCCGACAATCTCTGGGAACGAGGGGCATTGTGGTCATCGAGGGGCCACCAAGATCAGGAAACGTATTCTTCGGAGAACCAGGGGAGAATTGACACAGGCGGGAAGGCGTACAGCAATCCGATGGGCCACTGCATCTGAAGGGTATCGACTCCTTCCGCCCCATCCCTTTCTGACCTTGCAAAGAACCTTCCCAGTTGAATGTTCGCCCTGGAGGCAAAGTGGTCCACCAGCAGAGCCTCAAAACCGGTCTGAGATTAGGCCAAACACCTCCAGGTGGAGTTGCCATTCTGACTCATTGAAAACTTGCCTGCTCAGCCAGTATGCAGCTAAATTTGAGGAACCCGCCAGGTGTTCTGCTCTCAGGAATGCGAGGTTCTGTTCCACCCAGTTCAGAAGCCTCGGCACCTCCTGTGCCATTAAGTTGGATCATAAGTCCCCCTGACAATTTACATATGCTTTGGCAGTCATGCTGTCTGTCCATACCAAGACATGTTGACCCTGAAGGAGGGCAGGAATTGCTGCAGAGCTAGTCTGATGGCCTGCAGTTCCAGTTAACTTATGCTGTGGCTGGTTTCCTGTAGCAACCAGAGGCTTTGGGTGAGGGAGTCCCTCATGTGGGCCCCCCAGTCCAGGAGACTGGCATCCGTGGTGACCACAAGGCAATCTAGCTGCTCCAAGCTGGCCCCCTTTTACAGCCTTGCAAGATGGAGCCACCAATCTAAGTGGTTCTTCAAGTAAGCCGGTAGAAGTACTGGCTGGTGGATTCTCCTCTCGATCTGGTAAGCATAGGGTCTTAATAGTGCTTCAATTAGTCGTGCGTGGAAATGGGTCCAATCCACCACAACCTGGCTGGAGACCATGAGCCCCTGGAGGCTGGGGCCAGGGACATCAGATCCATCTGTACCACCCGGAGTAGGTCCTCTAGGGAGCACTGTCTATCCAGCAACAGGGAGATCCAGAAGGCCTGCGTGCTCACTAGTAATTCCCAGATGTTCTATTTCTTGGGTTGATGTCAGGGAACTCTTGTCCCTGTTCACCATGAAGCTGTGATGGCAGAGACAGTCCAGAGTTTGCTGGACATCCTGCAGTGCCTGCATCCTGGACTGAGACCTGACGAGAATGTCGTCCAAGTAGGGGAATAGGTAGATCTCCTGCAGACGAAGGTGTGCCACTAGTGTCAAAAGGATTTTCATAAATATGCGAGATGCTTAAGAGAGTCCGAAGGGTAACACCCTGTACTGGAAATGCTGTTGCCCATAACTGAACCTGAGGAACTTGCGGTGCCTCGAATGAATGGGAACATGAAGGTGGGCCTCCGAGATGTCTATCGACATTAAGAAGTCCTCCCTCTGAAGGGCTGCTATGAAGGACCTCCACGTTTCCATCCTGAACTTCCTCTTGCGCAGGAAACGGTTTAGCCACTCAAGTTCAGGATGGCCCTCGTGTCCCCATTCTTCTTTGGCACTAGAAAGAACACGGAGTAAACTCAGAGCCCTGTCTGTGAGGGACGGCTCTATTGCCTGGATCTCTATCAGGTGCTGGAGCACTCTTAGTTTTTGTTGGTGTTTGATGGTATCCGCCAAAACCAGCACCTTCCAGAACCTGTTCCTAGGGGGCAGTGCATCTCCAATGAGTAGCCCTTGGACACCGTTTCTAGGACCCATGCGTCTGTAGTGCTGCTTTGCCATTGTGAAGCAAAGGTGAGGAGAGGGAAGGAGACGTTTCCTGGCCTGGCGTCATGCTCCTCCCCGATCTTTGATGGGCTTGTGCAAGGAGAATCCAGAGCTTCCCGGTGTGTTTTGGGGAACACTCTGGATTTGTTCCATTTGCTGCGGGCCTTCCCCATTCTCTGGGTCGCTGGCTGGCTCTGTAGTGACAGAAGGACCCAGACCTGGCCTTATTTGTCCTCTTGTTGCTGGACGGGAGCACCTTGCACTTGTCCTTGCTTTCCACCAGTATTGGTTCCATGAAAAGGGAACCCCCACCAATCTGGTCTGTGAACCCGAGTCCACATCCCATTGGCATAGCCAGATGTTGCGTCTCCGTCTGGCCACCACGTTTGAGGCAATAGCTCTGGCACTCATCTGGATGGCATTGAAGGATGAGTCTGCAGCGAAGGCTGCTGCCAGGGAGATCTTCTTAAGAGAGTTCTTGGCGATATTTGAAAGGCTTGGTTCAGAGGCTGCCAAATCCTCTGCCCAGAGAAAGGCCGCCTTCGGCCTGACAGAGTTGGTGGCCGATGCCTTCAGAGCCTGCAAAACATACTCAAAGTTCCTCTTCAGCGAAGTCTCCACCCTCTTGTCAGAGGGGTGTTTAGGTATGCCCTCACCCGCAGAGGGGAGGACTGCAGCAGAAGAGAGGGCGGCCACCAAGGCATCAAGAACTGGCACTTTGAGAGCCTGCATGACCTGCTCAGGAAGAGAGTACAGTTTGGTGAGCAAGCACGAGCGGTGCTTCGACTGAACTGGGTTTGCCCATTCCGTGTCGAAGGCCTCTGGAAAGGGCACCATAACTGGTTTGGCTGGGCCCTGTGGGAACAGGCTCTTGGAACTGGATGCCCCACTAGAGACTGATGCTAGGTTAGTCTTGGGGGATGGGGACAGGCCGAGGGCCTGAGTGGCTTTCCCAAGCATTCTTTGGAAAAGCTCAACTGGGAACAACCTGTCAAGCTTGTGGACCTTGTCAGCCTCTTCCCCTCCCCTGACAACTCCCCTTCCTCAAAATCACTGGAAGGGGAAGAAGGAGGGGAGAAGGTCATAAGCATGTTTGCGTTTCCTAGACCTATTGGAATGGACCTTGGAAGCCCTATGCTTCCTGTGTTTCTTAAGGCGTTCAGGAAGTGAATCAGACTCTGCATTGCAGGAGGAGAAAGAAGTGCTTTGAGTCTTGGAGCGTTTATACCGGGAAGCTGTGTTTCTTGTGGGCCTTCCCTTTAGGTAAGTGGGCTTTCGTTGCCCCCTCCACGGCCAAATTGACCATCCTCGAAATCTGAGCCTGGGTATCAGGGTCTAAGGGCGCTCTCTTGTCCGAAGTCCCTTCTCCCTGGCTGCCCTTGGGCGATTGCTCCCCATCCCTGTAGTCAGACATACATCCAGTGGGCCCTTCGCATCCGTGGGGGTTCCCTTCCTGGAACCCCTACAGATGCGAAAAACCGTGGATACTCAAGTTCGTGGTTGGGTGGGTGTGGGTCGAGGGGGGCGGGGGCGCTGCCACTGTACCTTATTGAAGACGTGCGCAGGCCCGCCACTGTACCTTATTGAAGACGTGCGCAGGCCCGCCACCCACTCCTTCTCTCTGGTGCCGCATTGTAATAGCGTAAAATGCCTGTTAAAAAACACGACCGGAAGCAATTTCCAGTTGGGCACGCAATCGGAAGTCACTTCCAGTCGCATTTGTTTCTTCTAACAGGCATTTTACACTATTATAACACGTCGCTGGAGGGCAGGAGCGGGCAGTGGGCCCACGCAGGTCTTCAATAAGGTACAATGACGCCGCACCCAGTGGGTTCCCTCCCTCCACGGATGACCAATCCACGGATAAGGAGGGTCCACTGTCCTGATTGTCAAGGGCCCAGCCTACCTCCTTTGAGAAAGCGCAGGAAAATATATCTTATGGCTGTAAGGCCATGGTGTCCTTGGGCCTGTCATAGGCGAAAGAGTCTGCCGAAGGCTTGGTGAGGGAAACTCCCTAATTCTGCGCCATCATCCACAGCAGGGTGCGGTCGCAGTGTGGAGCTCTGGGGCTCTCCGGCTGCTCCGGAGCTTTCGTTGGCGGTGGGAAGCCACAGCGGGACCCAAGAGGGTAGGCACTCATCAGTTCACCCGCTGCACTTCTCCTGCAGTGGTGTCCCCTGGCGCAGAGGTGAAAGTCTCTAGAAGCACTTCCTGGCGCGATATTCGGCAGGCCTTCCGATAGGATAGGGGTAGGGGAACAAGAGTTCCCAAGAGTGAGACTTGGGGTAGGGGAACAGGGAACAGAAGAAAAAAAATCCTCGGGGAAAAAACACTGAGCTCTCCTGAAGCTCTGAGCTAGCCAACCTTGATCAGTGAGAGGCAGAGCCGGACTGGGGAAGGGACACCGTGAAAGTTAAAACCAGGCCAGCTCAAAACCTTCTTTAAAAACAAAAACAAAAAAAAAACCCTTGTTTCCTGCTATGGGAATTTGTGGGATCAGCTCTACAGAGTGAGACTTCTTGCTGGGGCACTGGGTCTGGCCGGCTCAGAGCCATGGCAACAAGCTTCATGATCCTGCCGGATCTAAACCTCTCAAGGACAACTGATTGAAACGCCCAACACTTCTGTTTCTAGTTGGGAGGGGGAGGAGTGAGTGGCCTGAGGGGGCTGTGTAAGCCTTTGGAAGAGTCCCTTTCTCTGCATGAAGGGAATAACATCCCTTGGTGAAGAGGGATGGGGTTACATCGGTTTGCCCACTTCCCTGGACGTGGGCAAGTAGGGGGTAAATTCTGGCCTTCTTCTAGGCCCAGAGGCATAGTCACTGAGAGTGAGGGAGGGTTTATTGCTTTAAGAGTTTCACCTTTCGTTATTTTATTCCTGTGTGTGTTGACGTTGTATCTCTGTCTGAACCTTCAAGTGCCTTCTATTGTAATTGTGTAACTATAACTATTCTCTGGATGGAGTTTCACTGAACTGTACAGTTTCGGGTTCTCCTCAATCCGACCTGGCCACTCGCCTACCGCCAAATGTGGAAATTATTCTCTGCTGGTTGAGGCTTGACATCCCTCCAGAAACCTGAGTGTAAGGCAGAGTGCACAAAAGATCAATCGCTCGATGCCTTGGTGGGGAGGGGCGCGAGAGGATTGTGACAGACACCCTCCACAGGAGGAGACAACCTCGACTTCAAGCAGCCCTGCCTCTCTGAGTGGGAGGGGCTTACTCATGCTGTTAAGAATGACCCCCTTCCTCTCCCAGAGAACAAGGCTCTGCTTGTGCCAAGACATGTGCAGGACCCATAGACAACCCCAATACACCCCACCTTCATGCCCAAGTCACCAAGGCACTCCAGGGGGCTGGAATATGCACAACGGCCCCAGCTGGTCCATTCCCCCCTCCCCCCAGATAACTGCAGAACCTTTCCTTCTCATGGTACCGGGGAAGGGGGGGGGTATCACAGTCAAGGAAGTCCTCCTGAGATTGATTTCACCAGACTTGATCCTGGAGAATGGGGGGGGGGGGGGGGGAGGACAGGGTGACTACTGACCTCCAGCAGCTGAGAGATGGCGTCTGGCTCCATGCGGCTGCAGTTGTCATAGCAAGGCCAGATGATCCTGCGCTTGCTCTGAGGGGTGCTGGTGTCTTGCTGGCCAGCCTCCTCCTCCATGGGCTCCACTTGCCCCCGAGCCAGCTCCCAGTCGTAGGAGGGGCCCTCGGACAGGCTCTCCTGAATGTAGTAGTCCCACACCTTCAGGTTGGAGATGTTGCTGTATGGACGCAGCACCTGAGGAGAGGAACAGGCCACAGCCCCACTGCCCTGCAGCCCCAGGACACCACTCCTTTCAAGGGCCCCTCCCTGGGCGGCTGTGGGGGCTGCGCCAAACACCAGCAAGTAACCCACCCACCCCCGGATGCAGGGGCACAAGCTGCCCACTGGGCCTGACCTCACCTCGCCATCCTCAGGGGCATACATGTAGTTGAAGAAGATGGGGGTCTTCTTGTTCAAGCGGTCCACGTAGTCCCAAATGGATCGGAAGAGCTGAGGGCCTTTGCGCTCCCCTTTCTCCTCGTACAGGAGGCCTGCCAAGAGGGAGGAGGCGGCTTACACTGCCGCCAGCCCAAGCAGCCCTTCCCCGCCCCCCCCCCCCCCCGCCAGGCTCGGTTGTACTCTTTTACCCAGCTCTAGTCGCTCATAGTCAGAGTCCAGCAGGAAAGTGCGGAAGCGACTAGACACATAGTGGTAGCCCAGGAACTTCAGGTAGTACTGGCTGAACTCAAACTCCATGGGGAACTGCAAGTGGATCTGCAGAAAAGGGGTGCAAGACGACAGTGCATGAAGGACTGTCAGCAGCTTTCACCTCCTTCCTTCTCAGTGCTGGCGCTTTGGCCAATTCTGCCATAGTTACACTGTGTCTAGCCCTTGGTGTCCGTTCCTCCCCCCCCAGGCCAACTTTGTCTGCACCGACCAACTGGCAGCCCTGCCTGGAGATGCTGCTGCAACCTTCTGCATGCCAAGCAGTCGTTCTGCCCTGGCGCTACAGCCCCTCCCTACCTGATGGACGCAGTCCAGGAACTGCAAGAAGATGGGCGTGAAGCCATTGCTTTGGCTGGCCAGAGTCTGCGCCCCTCGGTGGCTGAAGCGGTGCCCGAAGGACAGCCACTCCTTCTCGACGAGGAGCCGGAATCCCTCCAGGGTGCGGTAGTAGGGGTCTGACAAGAGCTGCACCAGGGAGACCACCTGCCGAGGGGGAGGAGGAGGTGGGTCAGCTGCCAGGCTCTGTGCCCAGCGCCAGGGGGAAGAGCAGCAGCAGCAGCTGCCTACCTGAGTGGTGATGTCCCAGCCATCCTCCAGGCTGACCAGGACAGAGGAGCCGGTGTCCAGCAGCTCCACCACTAGCACGGAGATCTGCAGGATCTTGTGGATCTGGCGAAAGAGAGAGGGGGGGGGGTGAGAAAGAGCTGCCTACAATTCAGCTGCCGCCACCGCCTGTAGCACTTGGAGGCCAACGCCTGGCACAACGTCAAGAGCCCGCCGGAGGGAGGCGTTTGAGGGAAAGCACTGCAGGCCACGCCGTGTCCCCCAGCCCAAAGGGATCAAGCCCAGCCCCTCACTCACTCACCTGCACCAGCCACTCCGACTCCTCCAGGGAGCGCAGGTACGCTGCCCCGGGCTCTGGGGAGGGGCTGCCGGGCACACAGGCCTTCATGAGCTTCTTAAAGCTGCTCTTGACTTGCCGCGTGTCGAACACCTCAATGGGCACCACCTCCCAGTGCTGCAGGGGGTCAGGCTTGACTCCCTGGAGGGGCAGGAAGAAGACGCCGCCACGGGGTCAGCCACCCACAGGCCTGGCCCAGTCCTGCTCCTTCCCCAGCAGAAGGATACCTACCCGGAGCTGGGATTTGTCACCGATGATGTAGAGCGAGGCACGGTGCTGGTGCAGGAAGCTGGCCTCGGAGGGGGAGCCGTTGGGCTGCGCACTCAGCAATTCCTTCCCAGCCAAACGGGAGCCAATCTCCATGTTGAGCGCATAGCTGCTCAGGCGCCCGCTGGCTCGGATGCTGCCCCACTTGCCTGCAAGGAACAGTGTGGGTGGCAGGCAGGCAGGCAGGCAGGCGAGAACCCTGTGGAGAACACTCTGCCTGGCGTGCTGCGGCCTCCGGGTGGCCCCAGACCCTGGCGGCAGCGGGTCCAGGGCTATTGCCCTGGCACCTCGGCATTCACCCCTGGCAGAGCAGAAGCCCTCTTCCCCCTTCCCCCCCCCCACCAGGCCCAGGCAGGCGGGAGATCCTTACCTAGGAAAGGCAGGCAGGCAGGCAGGCAGGCAGGCAGGGACATGTGGCCAGGGGGGAGGGGTTAGTGTGCAGAGTGGCGGGTTAGTCAGACTGACAGGGACGGCAGCGGGAGGGGTGTGAGAGGAGTGAATGTCACATGCTCCGGTCACGATTAGCGCCCCACGCAACACAGGCTGGTACCTTGAGGGGAGTTGCGTCCTTTTGCCGCCATGCTCTTGGGGCTGGAGAGGGTGACGACCCTAGCTTTGTAACCTAGGGCTGAGAGAGGACAGGACCGAGCAGAGTCTCAGCAAGGGAGGGGGAAGGGAGGGGGTGATATACGGCAGGTGGCTGCTTGCTCTGGTGGGGAGAGGGGTGGGCTAATGAGACGGATAGAAGGACAGGCCAATGGGAAGCTGTGATGTGGACAGGCCCTGTGATGCTCAACCCCCCGCCCCCATTCCAAGGAGACGTGGCTCAGCCGCCACGAGGCAACACTGAACTTGCAGCAGCAGCTGCTGCTACAAACATCTCACCTCCACGGCTAACCGTCCCAGGCCCTTCGTCCTTCCCTCCCATCACCTGCTTCATAAGGGATCCCAGCTTGGGCTGCCGCTTCTCAGAGGAATCTGTAGCACCAACAGAAGGCCGACAATCCACACCAGAGGAAGGGAAAAGGGAAAGGAAACCAGCCTGTGTGCACTCAGTTCCCTCGTCTCCACCCTACCATCAGTCCGGGCCCTAGCTACATCCCCCCTCCCGCCCAGAGCGTGGGCCAATACTGGGAGGCCTGACAAGGCTCCAAAGCCCTGAACTAATTGCCCTCTCTCCCCGCCTTGCGGCTGTTGTGTTTGGGGGGGGGGGGAGCTGGCTGCTGCTGGGTCCTCCAGGATGATGCAGACAGACAATGAATGAGGATGGAGATGTCGGGGGGGGGGGGGAGTCCACACTGCTGCTGCTGCTGGGGGCTGGAGCAGCCGACACCACCAACGGCCCAAGACTCACCTGGGTGGGTGGGGGTCCTGCATCACCTGGGTAGGGAGGGGGTCCTGCAGACTGAGGCTCCCGGCCCAGCCAGCCAGCTTCCTGCTGCTGAGAAGCCTAGTGGGCGGCCACTGGCCTCCCCAAGGGAGTCCCCCGGCAGCCCCTTACCCGCGCTGCTGCTGCTCATGTGGGCAGAGCTGAAGCCACTGAGGGTGTTCCGGCTGCCAGCATCCGCGTAGTGAGGCATGGAGTGGATGACGGCCTGCAGGTATTTCTCTTGCTCCAGGCTGGTGGAGTCTGCAGTCTGGGAGGGGCCTGCAAGGAAAGGCACAGAGAGAGAGAGAGAGAGAGGGGCATCTTCAGGGCGAAACTGGGAAGCCTGGCACAGAGGGACGGCGGCTTCAGGCATGGGGCAGCGGCGACACCTGCCAGTACCTGTGGCAGGAGCGTTCTGAGACTTGAAGAGCCCCGCCACACCCTTGCCGTGCAACCCGCCGGAGCGCAGCAGCACCGCCTTGGTGCGCGAGTTCCGCCAGCACACGACAGGGAAACGGTTCTGGCGGTAGCAACGCGAGATGCGCTGAATTGTGTTGTCCTGGATACTCTGCGGGACGATGAGCAGCCCTGGGTAACTGCAGGGAGACAAGAGAGAGGCTGTAGCAAGAACGGACGGAGAGACAGAGCCCCCCCCCCCCACTGCTAACAGCCAGGACTCGGAACCACTGGCTGGCTCACTCCCACCACCACCCCGGTGGCATCCAGATGCAGCGCTCTCCAAGGCCTCTAGGAGGCTCCTGGAGAGCAGCCACGCCGCGTCTCCTTCAGCAAGGCTATTCTTCTGGCCTGCCATTATTTCCAGGATCCCTTTTCCAAAACCATTCCGACGCTGGCTGGTGGCCTTCCAGGCCTCCAGCCAGAGGAGGAAGTCCTTGTTTCCATTAGAAGACCAGCCACCCCACACTGGACGCTCAGCTGGAGCAGAGCAGCCAGGCCTGGTCCCCTGGGTTTCCTCTCCGTTCTTTGGGCTCCTCAGCTCCCTCCTAACCCACTGCTTGGGATCAAGAAATAGGGCCGCCTGAACCTGATGCACTCATCAAGTCACTGAGCACGTCCCCAGCAGTAGCACCGCATTTGACGGGCCTGGGATTTCCACCCACATGGGTTCTGCGGAGAAGTCTGTCCCCCAACGTCTTCTCGTCACTTGGGTTCCCCCCCCCCGCCCCACCAGTCCTTTCTACAGAGCTGGTCTCCTAGACTGGCCATCTCCCCCCTCTTCTCTCGGTTCCGCCCACTAGGTGCTTCCCCATTTCTCCTTGCTTGCTTGCTTGCTTCCACATTCGTTCTTTGCCATTTCTCTCTGTTGGGTAGACGGAGAGCCCTTCGGAGCAGGAAACTCTCGCGTTCCTTTCCTTTCTTTTGTGGGAGAGCTCTCGGAGGGTTCCATGCCGTCTGCAATACCACCTGGGAGCAGGAGCAGCACTCCGGCACCTGCCCCTGGGCTGGGGGGCTTCTGGCACTTGCACACGACAGGCGCCTGCTGTCACTCACTGCGTTCTCCTCCTGCCAGCCAAAGCACCAGCAGCCTCAGTTCAAGGGGAGCCCCTCCCTCCCGCACCCCCTCCTCGGCTGGTCCCCAAACATTCCCTCCTTCCAACTCGGTTATCAATGTCTTGATTGTCAACCTGCGGGACTCACTGTCATGGGATGCTGTCCGTTGCAGCTGGCAGAAACGGTTTACGAACTGGCCTTGCCCAGTGGCCAGGTACGTATTGCTTAATATAAAACGGTCACATTCTGTCTTCCCGCCCTGTAACATGGCTTGAGATCCAAACATAGCACATACCAATTCATCTCCCACAATACTAAACAAAGACCAGCAGCAAAAAAATACAGGTGGGCCCCCATATCCGCTGGGGATATGTTCCAGGCCCCTCCGTGGATACTTGAAACCGTGGATAAGAGCGAACACCCCCTCCATGGTTTCCTGAGGGCCCCCCACCCTGCCTCCCCTGCAGGCAGGCATGCTTGCCCCCCCCCCAGCTCTTATTTTTCTTTCAGCAAGCTTTGTTTCTTCCTTAAAACAAACAGAAAAGCAGCCTCCATTGCAGGCAAGTAGAGCGAGACTAAGTCAAACAAAGCTTATTGGGAAAAAAGTAAAAGCCTGGGGAGGGGTCCCCACGATCCGTGGATAACTGAAACTGTGGATAGCGAATCAGTGGATATGGGGGCCCACCTGTACACACATCACACCTCCACTCAGAAAAGGCCTGGGAACACACAGAAGCCCCCCGACTTCTAGGTGCTCAAGGTGAGGAACTTCTCCAGGGCGCAGCTGGCAAAACAAACCAGGGAAGCTCCAGGACTGTGAAATGAGCGAGCCCAAACCCTAACCCTTGCTGTGGCGACCAAGGGGAAAGAAAATTCACAGCTCCACAACACGGGAGACCTGGGGGTTCCCGGGGGCAGGAGAGGACAAAGGAAGGCTTCAGCGTGGCCAAGGCCGAGAGAGTGTGCAAGGCGCAGGGGAGCAGGACTACTGAACGCGAACAAAGGGCGGAGGTGACGCCAACACCTTGAATGACAACACCTTTCCCACCACCATGCAGGACAGGAGGCAGGGTCAAACCGAGGGTGAGCAAGGCCCCCTGCAGCTGCCCTCGACTCTCTTGAAAAGGGTTAGGGAGCAAATCTCAGTCTTCTTCTAATGTGTTGATGAGGAAGACCAGCCCCCACGGAACATGCTTACGACAGCAGCCCCCTCCTGCGGCCGAACGGCTTTGGCCCAGCAGACACCCAAGAGGTGGCAGCACTGTGGCTCACAGGCCAGTCTGTGGAAGGACGCTGGCTCCCCCCCCCCCCCCGAGTGAGTTACGGACGGCTGCGCTGGCGCTTGGGCGGGGCTTTTGCACAGGTGCTATCAACTCATGCTGTCATAAGCATGTTCTGAAGCCGTCCCTCCCCCACCCCAGCGAACAATGAGTAAGCACTGCTTTGTATGAAGTCCCCCCTGCTTAAGTAGGCGTTGGGTTCCAGGGGGTTGTTTGTAACTGGAAGTGTCCGGTTCTTGCCAGCCCAGCGCTATAGCACCTGTGCAAAAGCCCCGCCCAAGCGCCAGCGCAGCCGTCCGTAACTCACTCGGGGGGGGGGGGGGAGCCAGCGTCCTTCCACAGACTGGCCTGTGAGCCACAGTGCTGCGAACTCTTGGGTGTCTGCTGGGACAAAGCCGTTCTTACTCATTGATTGCGGGGGGGGGGGGCAGGGGAAGAAATGGCTGCGGGGGGGCAGCCTGGGTCTGCGACAGGCCAGGCCCCTGCCCTGAACCCTCAGGCCGCAGCTTTTGAGTAGGGTCTCTCTCGCCTCTTTTCTTACAGGGCTACTAGGGGACCACCACCACCCCAGCTTGGCAAGGAAGAAGGGAAGCTGCTGCCACCACCCGCCTGAGGGGGGCCGGGGGGGGGAGCCCTCGCACCTGGCGTCACTGTCCTGACCAAGCAAGGGCCGGGTGTCTACGTGTCCCTCCCTTCCCTTCCACGGCCACGAGGGGGGGCTGCCAGCCAGCCAGGTCTCACAGAAACACCCACTGGCTGCTTTCCTGCCTCGAGAAGAGCCACGTCGTTTCAGCTTTATGCCTCAAAAGAGCGTTACGGTGTATTATTTATTTATTTTTCACATTTTTATACCGCCCTTCCTCCAAGGAGCTCAGAGTGGTGTACATATTTCCTCCCCTCCTTTTTGTCCTCACAACAACCCTGTGAGGTAGGTGGGGCTGAGAGATAGTGACTGGCCCAAGGTCACCCAGGAAGCTTCGTGGCTGAGCGGGGATTTGAACCTGGATCTTCCAGGTCTAAGTCCGACTCGCAAACCACTACACCATCCTGGCTCACCACTCGGTGTAGTCACCACTCGGAACATCCTGCTTGACTCGGAGTGGCCACCCTGCTCGCACTACTGCCCATGGCTCTGCCGCCTCCCTGGGGCCTCTGGCGGAGAGGAGACCCCGGACCCTCCTCCCCCCTTAGCCTCAGCAGGCCGCCACTCACCTCCTGCAGATGGCGTACATCCGGTTGACGGTGGAGATGCGGAAGGGCTCGTTCTTGGAGCGGGTCAGGCTGCTGCTGAGCGTGCCCAGGCCCAGGCGCTGATAGTCCCGGCAACAGGCCCGCTCGACCAGGTGGCTCATGGTCATCTTGTCCGAGGGCCGGATGCTGCTGGACGGGGTCAAAGTGCTCCTGTCCACTTCTTCAGACACTGCAGAAGCCAAGGCAGGGTTGGGAAATGTGCAGAATGCCCACCCCCGTCCTGGCAGCACCACAGGAGCTCCGCAATTGGTAATCGCATGATCTGCTGCTCGTCCCCATGCCGGGCAGCACACAGGCCAGGCAGAGAGCCCTACCCGAGATCTCGTCCTCGTTGTCCTCTGGGACGTGTTGCTGGCTGCCGCGGTGCTCCCAGGCAGGAGGGGTGTACTTCTTGCGTGTCACGTACTGGCGGCCAATGGTCTTCTTGGCATTCTTCACCAGGTTCTTGGAAATGGTCCTACAACAGAGGCGGCTCACGAGGTCAGTTCCGCCACTGGCCTGGAGAGGGCACCCCAGACACCCCAACCCACCTGAGGAGGGAGAGAGGAAGAACCTGCCCCCCCCCCCAGTCCTCGACACCAAAGAAGCCAGGCAGGGTAGCAGGCACAAGAAGCTGGCTCTTTGCACAGTCTGCCCCTGCCCACAGCCAGAACACGCCTCTGCCCAGGCGGGTGCATCAACCCCACAAGCACAGGCAGAGCGCCAGCCACGCAGCTGGGGAGGCAGAGCGGTGAGGCTCCCATCCACCCACCCGCCATCTCAGCAGGGAAGAGAAGTCAGAACAGGCCCTGCAGAGGCAGCAGCTACCAAGGCAGGGGGGGGGGGTGGCTGGCCAGCTGGCACCTGGTACGGACGGGGAGGCAGAACGGCAGAGCTCCCATTCGTCCCAGCCAGACACTGGGAGAGCAGCCAGCCAGCCAGGGAGCACAAGGGAGGGTCTGGGGCAGGGTCTCCACACCCTGCGCCCTCCCAACAGAAGGGTCTGTCAGAAGGGAGAAGCCCCAGAAGCGGTGCCGTCTGCTGCAGTCAGTGCCAAGGTGCCTGCTTACGTGGTTGAGAGGCCAAGGTGCCCCAAGGAAATGACCCCCACCGCCAAGCCTTGGAACATGTCCGACACTGGCTGGGAGCTGGTCACAAAAACACAACCAAGGGGGGGGGGGCTCAGATTCCAGCACCCAGCAAGTGCTCCCTGGCCTGCCCTGTCCCCACACCAACCACGCCCAGGCACTGGGACGAGCCAAGGCCACCCCCCGCCCCAGCCATCACACAGCCACTGCTGAAGCAGGCAGACGTGCAGCAGCAGCAGCAGCCGCCGCCGCTGGGCCCAGGGACCGCCGTTTCCTGTACGATGCTCCTGAGCCAGCCCACACCTGAGCGAGGGGTTCTTCTCCTTGGCTTTGGGCTGCATGGCTGCCTTGCTGGACTGGCCCGCTGCAAAAGCAAAGGTGTCGGAGACGTGCTGGGGGTAGCGGAGCTTGCCGAGGTTCTTCCGGAACGTCTCTGCGCTCTCGGAGGCCACCTCCTCGTCAAAGGCGATGCGCAGCAGCTGTGGGGCAAGGAGAGGCGAGACCTTGTGAGACCTGGTCCCTGAAACGAGGGACGGACAGAGCCGGCCGGCCGGCCGGCGTGGAGCCATGGATGCAGTGGCCTTGGGACGGCTCAGAGCAGGGAGGGGTCCCCCCCCCCACACACACAGAGCCACCAAGGCCGCCGCCGCTGCCTCACCTGGAATGTACAGGAGCGCAGCTGGAGCTGAGCACAACCTTCCTGGATAAACTGATCCACTTGCGCCTGGACGGTGATCTTCTCCTCTTTGGTCAGGGAAGCGATGGGGAAGGAGCGGACGACCACCTGCTCCCCAACTGAGAACATGGGGGAGGAGCAGAGGGACCAGGTCAGCTCTCGGCCAGGGGGCGGCAGCAGCAACTGACCCCACCACCGGTGGCCGGGGCGGCAGGACCAGCTGCCTCCACCGGGGGGTGGGGGGGCAGGGGCAGGACTACTCTGACCCCAACCAGCCCTCCCCCTCCTCACCTAGTGGGTCTGTCGGGGTGCCCCTGAAGATGATGCGGTAGGTGGTGAGGAAGATGGCCCCCTCCGCAGGGAGCAGAGGGGGCCCCCCAGTAGTCCCCCCAGCAGCTTCTTCCCTCCCATCCGGCATGAGGTACACACGCAAGCCGTCCATCACACTCTCCTCTCCCACCAGCAGGCTGGGCCGCAGGAGCTTGGGCTGCAAGAAACAAGCGTCAGGGGGCGGGGGGGGGGTGTTGTTGCAGGCGCTCAGGTCGGGTTCTGGGACACCCACCCACCCCTCGGCTGGATCAGGTCTCCCAGTTCCTTCTTGCTTGGGGTCCTCACTCCTGGAGCAATTCTCACCTTCTGTATGGGGGGCAGCCTCTTGCTTTCCCTGTGCACGGCATCCAGGGTCTCAATATGCATCTGGACAATGTCTGCGAGGGAACAGAAGGGTCACCTCCAGGCAACGCTTCCTGCCTCCGAGCAGCCCAACCGCCCCCCCCCCCATGGGTGGCGTGGCAGGCCAGGCGCTACCTGGGATCATGACGTGCAGTCCCTTCAGGTGCTCGTTAGTGACTCCACTCTCGGTGCAGACCTTGTCCACAAAACGGTTGATGAAACGGACCACGTAGTTGGCCACGTCAGAGCTTTCAGCCTCTTCAAAGCCACTTTCGGTGTCATAGCTGTCCGCCACGCTGCCGGCAATGCTGGCAAGGAAGCAAGAGCGGTGAGCTCCTGGGGGGCCTGGCAAACGGCCACTGCCACAAACCGCCGCCACTGGGTTTGGTGCCCCCTCCCCTCCCCACTGCTCCAGCACTCGCAGCCTGGCCCCAAAGGAGGGTCCTCGTCCAGCCTGGCTCCCTCCCTACCTGTTGGTGACGAAGCTGTTACTGACGCTCTCGGCGTCCCCCAGGCCAGCGCCCCCCCGCAGGAGGCGGCTCTTGCTGGTGTCCAGGGGCAGCAAGAGGTAGCTCATGCGGTTGGCATAGTGGATGGCTTGGCTGAAGACCGTGCTCTCCTCCTTTTGGATCAGCTCCAGCCGCTTCTCACGGCTCAGGGTAGGCCACAGGCGACACTGCACAGCAGCAATTTCCAGCGCCGACTTCTCCGGCTCTTGGGGCCCTGGTTCCTGGCGGACCAGAGAAGAGGGTCTGCCGCCTTCCACTCACAGGCAACCCCTCTTCTCCCCGAGAGCACCCCAGCCGGCCGGCCGGCCATTCCTTACCTTCTCCAGGTGGTTCTCGTCTTCGTTGCCTTCCAGGTAGAGAGTCCGGATGTGGTTCTGCACGTCGCAATAGAACATGGCCTCCCAGAACTGGATATTGGTCCACACGAGGTGCTCCTGCACACAGCTGTAGGCAAACTGGGTGATGCCAGGGCTGAGTTTCTGGGAGAGCGAAAGAGGACATGCTGCACCTGGAGGTGGCCCCACGCCGTGAGCCGCCACAGCCCCCCTCCTCCCCCCTCGCTTCCCAGGGAGGACTCGCAGCGCACCCAGTCTCCTCTGACCTCCCTCCACTGGCTGCTTGCTGGGCTCCTTCCCCCCCCCCCCAGGCACCAGCAGAACCTTCACACGCATCGTCAACAGACTCTCTTTCCCATTGGGCCCCTCCCACTCCGCCCCCCCCCGGGCCCCCAAGCAACTTACACGGCAGAAAGCGGTGACCAATGGCAGAAGTGCAGCTGCCACCCCATGCTCATCCGTGGCACTACAGTCCTGAGAGTGGACAAGGTGGTCAGTCTGGGACGCAAGGAGGAATGCCAGCAAGTAGAAAAGCAGAGCCTCGCAGAGGGAGGGAGGGAGGCAGGCAGGCAGGCAGGCAGGCAGTCCGTGTGTGTGTGTGTGTGTGTCCGTCAGTCCCCCCGCCCGCCCACCCACCCGCCCCCCAGCTCTAGCTCCTAACCTGTAAGCAGCAGTTCATCATGCGGACAATGAAGTCAAACTGCTGGTGATCCAGCACAGCTCGGTTCTGCTGCACATGGAGGTTCAGCTCCTGCGTCAGGCAGTGTCGAGCAGCCCGACTCTTCATGGCTCGAAGCACAGCAGGGAGCAGCTGCGGGGGGGGGGGGCAGAGGGTTAATGCTGGGGAGATCCAGCCCCTGCTCCTCAGGCCACAGGACCAGCCCAGAACGCAGCCCCATGGTGCCAATGGGGCAGAAGAACGCCTACACGCAGGCTGGATCTCTACTGGAGCATGGCGTGGTGGTGACCCACTGCCCAGGGGAGGCTTCATGGGCAAAGTGCTCCACGTCTTCCACACACAACCCTATCCAACTTTCCAGCGCCGATGCAGTGGTGCCAATGGGGCGTGCACTGCATCCGGGGGTTGGGGGGGCAGTCACACAGGTCTCCTTAACTGGGGTGGCGGACAGCTATGACACAGACAGTGGCTTTGAAGATGCTGAAAGCTCCGACGTGGCCAACTATGTGGTCCGTTTCACAACCGTTTTGTGGCCAAAACGGGCTGCCTTGCGGCTGCATCAGTGCTAGAAAGTTGGATAGGATTGGGCCCACAGTTTCAGCTCTGCACCCAAGCACCTTTGGGCTGGAAAGGGTCAACCTTCAAAGCCTGCAGACAGAGCCTGGGGAAACTCGGAAGCCAACCTTGGGGGCCCCTCCAGGCTGTCAATAAGCGTCCAACTGGAGTCACCTACACAGGCAGGAGAACAAAACGTTTCTGTCCAGCTGCAGTGAAGAAATGGCCAGGGCGCCAATTTGGAGGTGAAGCGGGCGTTGGGCTCTCCCCGCAACGCTTCCTTGACCATCAACAGCGCAACAAGATTTGCTCAGGAAGTTTGAGACTTGCACAATCTAGCAGCACTGCCTTGAGTCCCAGTCTGAGGAGTGCTGTATTGTCAAGCAGCAGCCATGAGAAAGTATGGCCGGCCGGCTCCTCTTTGGCTTTGCTACAAAATCTGCTGGATGAAGTTCATGGTTCACTCTACACAAGATTAGTAGGCGACGCCCATTTTCATTGTTATTCCATGTTTCTGAAGGCCGAATTCAGGCCTCTCTGGTGCAGACCTTGAATGACTTTGACTAGGGAGCTCCTCCAACTAACTCGGGGGACAGACGGGGGACGGACGGGGAATGAAGCTGTTACTGACGCTCTCTGCATCACCAAGGCCAGTGCCCCGCAATGCTTCCTTGACCATCAACAGCACAACACGACCCCCCCCCCCGGGTATTTCTGCAGGCGGCCACTCCTTCGCCACGAGAGCCAAGACCAGAGCCTGCCTGCCTGCCTGCCGCCTTTTCAAAGGCCCCGCCTGCCAGCCTGCAGCGGCAGCCGCCAGTTGGTCACTGTGAGCACATCTGTACAGGAAGGGAAAGCCAACCAGGCCGCATGCCCCCTGCCTACGCTGTCCTCCCCCCCCCGCCACTTGGCGCTGCTCACCTTTTTGGCCTCCAACATCTTGCTCTCGAAGACGTAAGTGATGCAGTTCCTGACCACCTCTAACCGACGGGCACTGTTGGCCAGCACGATGCCATTGCGCCCTTCTGTGAAAGCGCCTGTGGGGGGGAGGGAAGGGAGAGAAACTCACAGGACGCTGACCCCCGAGGAGGAGGAGGAGGAGGACAACCTTGCTGCTCCTTTCCCTGCGAGAACCTCCTCTGGTCCTCCACTCGCCGGAACGCTGCCCCGCCAAGCTCACAAGAGAGAGGCCACAAAGCACCAGCGCTCCTTTCAGCACTAGAGATTCCCCCTGCCTGCCTGCCTGCCCGCCTTCCTGTTGCTAAGCCACTGCCCAAGGTAGCTGGCAAGAATCCCACAGGAGACACAGGATGGTCATCGATGGCCAGGGCAACTGCCTTCCTCCTGCTCCGCCCTCCCCCACAGCAGGGGCACCAAGGCCCAGACATACCCAGGGGAGGCCCAGAGGGCACCATGCATTTCTTCTCGGCCTTCACCAGGGGAGGGGCCGTCTGGAGCTTGGCTGTCGCCTGGTCCACAATCCACTGGACGGTCCCCTCGTCCAAGCGGGGAAAAGGCCTCTGGTGCAGGCGCAGGTGGCAGCCTTCTGTGGGCTTCTGCACCTTGTGCATCGTCACTGCAGGGTACGGGTTCTCCTGGTTCAACAAAGCCAGGGGGGGCTGAGCGAGGGGGGCACCACCACCCCAGCACTGTGTGCGGGGAACAGAGAGCTCTACGAGGCCTGCTCAGCGGCCAGACCCCGACCCCTCTCCGCATCTAGGCTTGGCGAGAGAAGGAAGCCGGGTTGCCGCCCCGTCCCCCCCGTCCCCCCACACCGCAGTTCCAGCTAGCACACTGCCCAGGGCAATGCACACAGCTGTACAGGGAGGGGGGAGTGCAAAGAAGAGGAGCCCGGGGGGGGGAGACCCCCTCCAGCACCTACGTTTTTGTACAGCTGCTCTGCCAGTTCCTTGATGTGGCGCAGAACCTTGGCCTTGCTCCCTTCCTCTGCTTGCATCCGCCTGGCTTCGTGGGCCACCAGCTAGGGAAGAGGAGGAAGGCCAGCGTGGCATACGAAGGCAGCGCACTCCCGCCCCTCCCTCCCTTCCCAAGGGAGGCCAAGCCCAAGCCAGCTCCCCACCTCGCTTCTCACCTCGTCAAAGAGGTCCGCATCCCGGTACGGGGGGCCCCTCTCTGTCACAAAGCCGGCAAACGCCATGCCCTCCAGCACCTTGGGGAGAAAGTCGTCTTCCGCCAGTCCCCTCTGCCCAAGGAAGGCTGCCTAGAAGGAGGAGCAAGAGGCCGGCCGGCAAGGTGAGTGGCAGGCACAGCAGGTCGCCCAGGCAGCAGGGGCGGGCCCGGCTCTTCCTCGAGTCCAGGCTGAAGGGTGGCTGGCCCACATGCTTGCATTAGGGGGTAGGCCAACGGAGCCCCCGCTCTAGCCCAGCTGGAGAACTGGCCGACCAGCTGTTGGGGCTCATGCTCGGACTGATGCAGTGGGGCACTGTCCGGACTCCAAAAAGAAAGAAAGGAGGATTCACCAGGCCAGGTTAAAGCAAGTGAGCGCCCTAAGGCTCCGAAGGAGGCGGGGGGGGGGGGGAGTGCATCCACCTGCAACGGTGGAAGCACCTTGAGCAGGACTGGCGCTTCTGCAGGGGGGGCCAAGCACCCAGACAGCAAAAGGAACAGCTGGGAGCAGAACTAACCTCCCCCCCCTTCCTGGGATGAGAATCAATGCACCTGCCAGCTGCCTGGGCCCGCTTTGCTCTCCCCCCGCTCCACTCCAGACCTCCACGGACTGACCGAGCGGCCTTACCTTGTGGAAACGAATGACCGGCTCCGGGTGAATGCGGATGATATGCAGGCACCAGCGGTAGCCCTGCAGCAGTTGCGCAAATAATCGGAGGAAGATGGCTCGGATCTCCTTGTCCTAGCAAGCAAGCAAGGAAGGAAGGAAGGGACAGGCATTGGGGCTGGCTTCGGAGGCCAGGGCGACGACGGGCTCGTGGCCCCAGGCACAGCCTCTCTCTGCAACCGCCTCCTTCGCAAAGCTGACTTGGGCAGCCTCCCTGGCGCTAAGCACTGAGCCACCCACCCACCCTGACCAGACAGACCTCGGCTCCAACTGCAAAGCCCCCCCATTTCCTGGCTTGACTAGAGCTGTGGTGCCAATGCCGAGAGCTCTGCTCCCCACAGCCTGCCCTCTGGCACACAGAGGCACCTTCCACTCCGCAATCGCTGCTGCTCGACCCGGACTCTGCCCCACGCGCTCTTAGAGGCATTTCCGTGACGAGTCGTCACCACCACATCTTTTAGCAATGCTCACTGGCTCTCTATGAAGTCTGTTTAAGTGGATGACCTCAAGCTGGGGGTCTTGGGGAGCGAAAAGGCGAGACAATCACTCTCTCCACGCCATCAAGACCTGCAGCAGCTCCTACCCTCAAGGTCTCCCCCCACTGCACTCTCCAGCCTGCCCACATCAGGTAGGCAAGCTGCCCTTCCTGGCGCTTCCTCTGCCTTCCTGAAATGGGCCACCCCGGAGTTCTCCCATAGTGGCGTCATTGGGGGGGATGGTCCCCAGGGCGGCGGGGGTGTTACATCACTTTTGCCTCACCGCCACTGAATTTCGGCGGTGCCGCAGTGCGAAAGCACCCCCCCCCCCAATTTCACGGCCTTTTTTAGGCCACATGCATCGGCCCTCCCCCCCCCTCCCTTGGCTCCAGTCCCAGAAAAGGCCGCGAAAAGGCCGGGTGTGTGCACTTTTGTGCCACCGCCGAAATGTGGTGGCGGCACGACGAAAGTGACGTCACACCCAGGCTTGTGGCGTCACGTGGGGGGTGTTGCGTCGGCGTCCCAGCTGTTCTCGCGCAAAGCTAAGTGCGGACATTTTCCAATGGCTTGCCTTTTTTTCTTCATTGCCCTCCACCCCCCACATGACATGTATATATATTTTTAAATGGATTGCTTGTCAGACCATACCAACACACACACACACACACGATTTGAAATACAGAAGCTCAAATTACATACACCAAATAATAAAACTTCCAGAATTAAATATAAAATGCACACAAAGAAAAACAAAAATATATTCTATGCAATGGTATGAAAACCCTTCTGCCAACTAAACCAACACACTGATGCAGTTGTAATATATCCTTTTATGTAACCGTTCACTGAAAACACCTTTCTTTCTGTTCCTCTTCAGCAGTGATCAGTCACTGATCTCAGAGGAGCTCTCTCCAAACTGGATGATAAGAAAGTGATTCCTCACACACACACACCAGCTGGTGTGGCGGACAGTTTGTCAGACAAGGACCAGAGACGCCACGGTCAAATTTCCGTTCAGCCACGAAGCTCCTTCTTGGGTGACCCCACTGGGCCAGTCGCACTCTCTGTCTAACCTAACTCGCAGAGTTGCTGAGAGGGCAGAACTGGGGGGACGACAACAACTCTGAGTTGCCCCCCATGTTCAGTCAGTCAGCACTATGTGCCAATACTATGGCTACCACTCCACATAATCTTCAGCCCACCTCTAGCAGCCCACCATGGTGCCGACTGTCACCACTAGCAGATACACGTCAGCCAGCAGAGGGACATGTAAAAGGGCCCACTCTTCAGATATTATGCTGGGCCCTAAAACGTCAAAACCACCACCTTGAACTACACTTGGAAAGGTACCAGCAACCAGTGCAGAGGGTGCTGCTGGTCAGTAACCGGGCACTAGAATTCTGCATAAGCTGAAGCCTTCCAGGGCAGCCCCAGGTAGAGAGCACTGCAGCAGTCCAACTGAGATGTCACCAATGCACGGGCAGCAACCATGTTGACATCTGCTTGGCCCAGGGAAGAACAGAGCTGGCTCACTAGCCTAAACGAGGTGCCAAGCTGTGTCCAGGAGTACTCCCTCCCAAGCTGTGAACCTGCTTTTTCAAAACGCTCGACAGGAGCTGCTGTGAAGAGATGGCCTCTCAATCTTCACCTGCGATGCTGCTGCTGCTGCTACAGTCTTATTCGTTCTCATGACCTGCTTCTTCCCAGGAGGGCGGGAGGCTCCTCCCCCACAGCCTGCTCTTCCTGGCCTCCCCCAAGCCTCTTTTTACACACTGGCACATCCTCTACTGACTCTTTTGCAGCCTGCATTTTATCAAAATGGGTGCAAAGACCGTCCAAGCTTCCTACTGGGCGGATACGTTGGTTTCAAATCTGTGCGTCCATTGGAGCTGCTGCTGCTGCTGCTGGGATCGGCTTACTCTGTCCTTTCTACAGACTGGGTGTGCGGAGTGGACTCTTTGAGAGCACCGGGGGGGGGGGGGAGCAGGCCTCTGAAGAACCCAGCCAGCTTCCAGGTCGCTGAATCGTCCGCCAGCCCCACTTTTGCCGAGGGAGGCCTTTTTCCCTTGGAATGCCTTTTCCATCTTGAGGGGCCGCCAGCTGCCATGAAGCCCAGCGAACACCTTGCCAGTTTCATCCCCCCTGCAGCCCGGAGACTGAGCCGCATTAAGTCAAGCCAGGGGCCCCCCTCCAGCCCGCCCCCCTTACCTGCATTTTGAGGGAGGAAGCAGAGATGGTGGATGGGGGGAAGGCCAAGTCTGCCATCTCCAGCTCAGGGTCCAACACCTGCGGGCAGACAGAGACAGGCGCAGTCACTCCACTCCGCTGGGAAAGGGGCGACTGCCGCTGGACCAGGAACAGCCAGATGCAGCCAGCTGGGCAATGCCAAGGCTGAGGCCCCAGCAGCAGCAGCAGCAGCAGCAGCAGCAGCAGCAGCAGCCCCTCGTTCCTCCAAGCACCAGATTCATCGCCTCCTACAGACAGCACAGGGATGGTGACTTCATTCTCACAACACAGCAACGGGGGGGGGGGGGGGGCCTGGCTGCGTCCAGACTGCACCACTACAGGCTGCGGGGGGGGGGGGGGGAAGGGAGACGGACACTCAGGTGAGCAAATGCAAGTGCTCCCTGCAAAAACGACCTCTACACGAAAAGCTTGGTATTCCTCCTCCTCAGGAGAAGGGGTTCTGGACTTGCTGTGTTCAAGCTGTCGCCGCAGCAACGAGAAAGATGGTTTCCAGGTTTCTGTGTGCGAAGGAGCTGCGCCTTCCTGCAGCCCCAAGTGGTACAGTCCCGCACAGACTGTGCCGTGGCAGCTGGGAGAGAGGTGCTGTCACACCCTGCAACCCCTCTTCGCCTGAGTCTTCTGTGCAATCCAGTCAGCCTGGACTCAGCCTTGCACAGTCCCCCCCCCCACCTTCCCCACCCCAAATCGAGAGATGCCTCTGTAGCACTGGCGGTAACAGGCCAGCTTTGCTCCCATCAGTGTTGGTGCCTCTGGTTAAGGAGAAGGAGGAAGAAGGATCAGGCCCCAGTCAGGCCTCTCCTTCCTACTGGCACTGCTGCTGCTGCTGCCGCCCCAACAAGGATTGGCTGCCACGAGAGCTCCGCCTGCAACCACTGGTGCCCCCCCCCCCATGTAGCAAGCCTGGAGTAAGAGGACCCTGAGCCCAAGACCCCGGCCTGCTCTCGCTCGCTCGCTCGAGAGATGCCCTGGCTTCCCTGGGGAGGTCTGGTCTGTGCCAGGAACAGAGAACTATGCAGAACCACAGAGAGGCGGACATCTTGACCCTTCCCGCCAGGCCGGCAGCAACTGGGCAACGGGCGGCACCTCGTGGGCGGCACCCTTCCTCAGGAATGCTGCTGCCCTGGCATGCTCTCCGACGTCTGCCATTTCCCCAGGCTTTGCCAACTTTGAAACTAACGGTGGGACTGTTGCCTTTGCCATCTTGTGCTGTCCGATTGCACCCTTAACCCCTCTGGTCACCTTGATCCCGCGCCAGGGGCATTTCCACGCCCAAAGACGTGGTGTGCGACCGCGCCCCAAGCAGCGGCTCCCCGTGGGGGGCCAGAGCAACCCAGTGCCTACCATGGAGAGGGCTTCGCGCGTCTGCTGGAGAAGCGGCTCCGGCAGCAAGGAGATGTGGACACACTCGGGAATCGTGACCGTCCCGCCATCCAGGTCTGCCACAATCACATCCAGCTGGAAGAGTCAACGGCGCTGTCACAGAAGCAGCCAACGGAGACGCCAACAGGGAGGGAGGGAGGGAGGGAGGGAGGGAGGAGCCCCCAGCCGCCTGCCTGCTGCTCCCTCCCTCCCTGCGCGACTTGGCCCCCAGCTCTGGCCTCTTCACAGCGGCGGCTGCTTTCCCACCCACCACAGAGCCTCTACCTGTCCCCTCACTGGGGCTCTGTCTGGGTTGGGAGGGAGAGCTGAGGGCAGGACAAGGAGACAGGGAGGCGGGCAGGCAGGCAGGCAGGCAGACTCTCTCTCTCTCACACACACACACACACACACACACCCCTCCAGCCAGCCCCGTTTCTACGACCCACTGTCCTAGGACAGAAGGCACCAAATGCTACTACATTCCTTTTGAAAACAGCACAGTCTGCCTGCCTGCCCCCCCCCGGGGGCAAGGCAGGGCTGAGGGACCCTCGTTTCCAAGACAGCGGACTGCCAGCAGGGGGGCCTGTAGGCCGCTCTCGGCCAGGGCTCCATTCTCCCCAGCCCAAAGCCCCTCCCTGGCCCAAGAGGCAGGTGCACTCACCAGCTCCTGTGTCTCAGACTGGAACATGGAGCTGATGCCAATGATGAAAGGGGTCGGTGTGCTGAGGACCTCCAGGAGCTGAGCTGGCAGGATGGGGACGTACGTGAAGCTGCAAGGCAAGGCAAGGCTTTCCCTGGTCTCTCCCGAGAGCACGCACACGCACACGCACACACACACACGCACACACACACGCACACACACACACACACCGTGTTCTTTCCCGAAGGCCAGACCCCACTGGGCCCCCTCTCTTTGCACAGGCAGCCACAGAGCAGGCTCTGCCTGAGGCTGCCCCACAGAGAGGGGCGGTGTCTCCAGCAGGCAGCGCCTCCCGGAAAAGGCCACCCGCTGACTCCGCAGAAGGCACCAGTGCTCCCAGGGAGGAACCCCCCCCCCTCCGCAGTCGTTCCTCCCCCCCCCCCCAGCAGCCTCTGCTGCTCCAGCTGCTCACCTGTATTTCAGGGGGAACAGGAGGGCCAGCAAGGCCCGGCAGGCGTCAGTCAGCCTCTGGTAGCTGCTGGACAGAAACAGGATCTTGTGCTCCGTCAGAGCCGCACAAAACAGACCCAGCACGTTGGTGATCCCTGGAAGGAAGGAAGGAAGGAAGGGCGAATGTGCCACTCAAGGGAGGAGGGGAGGAGGCAGCAGTGCCTCTGCCACGCCCAGTGAGGCGCTCTGAACTCCAGGGCCTGCGCAGGAGCGGGAGGGACAACCAGGCAGGCAACGCCGAGAGTGCAGGGCACTTCCCCCCCCCCAGGGGAAAGAGGGGCGGCGGCAGTGTTGCCACAAAGAGGGGTGGTCTCACCAAGCTGTCGGAAGAGAAGCGCCACGCTGCAGTTGCTGACGGGAAGAGAGTCGTTGATGGGGGTCTGGATCACCTGCCTGTCACCTGCCCCCAAAGAGATGGTCCTCTGCAAGAGACAAGCGACAAGCCCCAGGGCCAAGGCTCAATCGCAGGCAGGCAGGCAGGCAGGCAGCAGACCTGGGGTCCGGCACCTGGCAGCAGACAAGCCCCTCCCGCCTTGGCTTCCGAAGGACGGACAGACACACGGACACACACAAGCCCAGATCACAACGTGACTGGGTGTTTGTGGACACTGCCTGCAGCGGGACATCGCTGTCTTCCTCCTCGGTTCCTGACAGAAGGTTCCTGACTGCGCCAAGCACTCCTGTCCCCAGCTCGGGGGACACAGAGCCTCTCTCTCTCTCTCTCTCTCTCCACCACACAGACAACCCCCCCCCCCGAGTGGGGCGGGGAGCGGCACAGTGATCGCTCTCAGCCCCCAAGCCAAGCCTCCTCCCACGGACAGGAGGAGGAGGAGAGAAAAGAGGTGCATACCGCTCCTTCGTCCTCCAGGTCAGGCTGAGATAGATAGATAGAGACAGACAGAAACAGCACAGAAAGTTAGAGGCGCTGCGCCGGGGGCGGGCGGGCGGGCCAGCAAGGCGAGCACACAAAGCACAGCAACAGCACAAGACGCAGGAGGCCCCGAGACCCCGCAGCTGCAGGGCCACCCAGGGCAGGCCTGCCAGCGGGTGGAGGGGGGGGGGCCACCCAGGAAGCTGCTGCTGCAGCAGCAGCAAGTGCAGAGCACAGGCCCACTCTGCCCACCAGGTGCCTCTGGGGTGGAAGTGGGCAGCGGGGCACCCCGGACAGGCACAGCCACCCCTGGGCATCCTCTGGCTGCATCTGGGCAGCCAGCCTTGCCTGCTCCTGCGCCACTTGGCACTTCAGGCACAGCCAGTCCAGGCCCAGGAGTGGTGCCCAGAGGGGGGCATCTCCCCCCAGGCTCCTTCTGGCAGAAGCAGGAACCCACCTGGGCGCCTCCTGTGATGGGGATGGTGCAGGTCAAGAGGTTCCCAATGACCGTCTCCAGGGAGGTGCCCAGCCCATCCACGTAGATGGTGTAGACCAGTCCCAGGCAGTTCTGAAGGGGAAAGGAAACCAGTCGGGATTCGGACACGGAGGCGGTGGCGGCGGCGGCGGGGGGCTGAGCCTCTCGGAACTGCCGCCATGCCTGGCAGCCGCCTCCCCTCCCCTCCCCTGGGAAGGGCCAGCCAGGCAGAAGGCAGGGCGAGCTGCTCTCCCAGGGGCGGCCTGTGCAGGGACTGGTGGGAGGGAGGAGAAGAGCCTGGCTGGCAGCCTCCAACAGGGAGGGGAACCACAGCTTCGGAGGGAGGTGCCAGCTGCTGCCACGGACGGGCACAAATGCCCCCCCCCCGGCCTGCCTGCCTGGACACCCAGCTTTCTTCGATTCACTGCGCCGCAGCAGCAGCATCTCCAGCAGGAGGGCTGGGAAAGGCGCTCTTTCCGTCCAAACTGGCCTTGGGAGACGATACTGGTCCAATACTGGTGGCCCAACAGTGCATCTCCACAGAAGGGCGGTGGCGGCATCACCACCAGCTGTCCCACGGGGTGTCATGATATTTGGGGCTGGAGAAATCCTACTTCTTCTTGACTAGTTTGAAGCACAAACTGCTTCAACTGGACACAGCCAGCTGCTCCCTGCTCCGATTCGCTTCTCGAGCGGCCAGGCTGCCTGCCTGCTGATCGTCCCATCAGCTTGCATGCTTACAGCATTTTGGAAGAGGAAGAGACAGGCTGGCTTGGCACCACCGGCAAGAAGACAAACAAAGGTACTAGTAATCGGCGTAGCAGCTGGGTTTGGGTTTCCCTTCAAGACTGGCTACAACGTACGCACCTTGCTGCCCTGTTTTAGGCTCTTCCATCGGAGGATATTCAGGGCTAAATGAATGAAACGTCCTGCTGTGTTTTTAAAGTTTTATTGCATTTTTAATACACTCCTCGTGTTTTTAAGTTTTATTATTTTAATTACACGTGTTTATGACTTTTAATCCCGCTGAGATGGTTAGGGATGACCTATTCATGGCTTTGGAGGAATATTTAAATGCGGCTAGTGTGAGCCGCTGTGGCAACAGAAACGCCAATCCAATCAACCCTGTGCCAACGGGATTGTTCCTGGGCAGCAAGGAGTGAGGGGAAGCCGTGCCCCTCCCATCAGTCTGGGGTAAGCCCAGACATACGGTATTTTTAACTTGCAAAGTACCTTACGCTCCGTACAGTTGCCTGGGTGCAGCCGTACTCGCCTTCTGCCCTGGCGATCTTCAGGGCCCTTTTCTACCGCATCCATCCCCGTGACCCAGAGAGCACCGAGGAAGAGGAGGCTGAGAGCCGTCACCCCTCCCCCAGCCACGTCTGAGGCCTGTAGAAAGCCCCGGTGGGCAAGCTCTGGCGACTCGGGCTCCGATTTGGCCGTCCGAGGGTCGTCACCACTGCCGCTGCCGCCGCCACCGCCACCAACCCAGAACCCTCCAGTCAAGGCTCAAGGGCCCACGGGACACGACGTATTGGACCCTGGACAACTGTGGTTACCCTCACAACACTCTTATGAAGAAGGCCAACTTCACTGAGGCCCAAGGAAACCAGCCAAGATGCAGCAGGCTGCCTCAAGAGCCAGAAAAAGCCTAGAGAAACAAAACCGGGCACGTTGCTCTGATGGCCGGCAGCTGAAATCCATTCTGATGCCAGACGATCAGAACGCCACACTTGGCCTTCTACCAGGGAGGAGTTTCCGACTGTGGAGCGCTAAGTCCCCCTTTGGCAGACACAGTGCTCTTTCATGCCAGAAACGAGGATTGGAAAATGGGGGCCCTCACATGCTGCAATTCTTCCTAAAACTCATAAGAACATAAGAAGAGCCCTGCTGGATCAGGCCAAAAGCCCATCTAGTCCAGCTTCCTGTGTCACACAGTGGCCCCACCAGATGCCTCAGGGAGCACACGAGACAACAAGATACCTGTGTCCAGTCGCCACTCCCTTGCACCTGGCACAGAGAAAACCCACTTCTAAAACCAGGAGGTTGCTTATGGCTTGTAACCTGTGATGGTCTTTTCCTCCATGAATCTATCCAAACCCCTTTTAAAAGGCATCTAGGCCAGAT
This sequence comes from Plestiodon gilberti rubricaudatus, assembly GCA_026170595.1. Lineage (NCBI taxonomy): Eukaryota > Metazoa > Chordata > Lepidosauria > Squamata > Scincidae > Plestiodon > Plestiodon gilberti. Next base: position 171,499,326 of record JANXHW010000005.1, on the reverse strand, counting down.
GCCATCACCACATCCTGTGGCAAGGAGTTCCACAGATGAATTACACGCTGGGTAAAGAAATATTTTCTTTTGTCTGTTCTAACTCTCCCTCCACTCAATTTTAGTGCATGTCCCCTGGTTCTGGTGTTGTGCGAGAGGGAGAAGAATTTCCCTCTATCCACTCTCTCCATCCCATGCATAATTTTATAAGTCTCAATCATGTCCCCCCTCAGGCGCCTTTTTTCTAGGCTGAAAAGCCCCAGACGCTGTAGCCTTTCCTCGTAAGGGAGGTGCTCCAGCCCACAAATCATTCTGGTCGCTCTTTTCTGCACCTTTTCCAATTCAACTATATCCTTTTTGAGGTGTGGTGACCAGAACTGGACACAATACTCCAGATGTGGCCTTACCATCGATTTGTACAAAGGCATAATGATATTGGCCGTTTTTAACTCGCCTTGTTTCAAACTCGCTACAGTCTGAGCAAGAATCAACTCCAACTTCAAGAGGGGGGTTTAGTGCCAGCCTGCCAGTCCTGAGGATGCTACCCTCTGTCTCCATGCACCCAGATACCTCGGCCAGCACAAGGCCAGCAAAGTCGCAAGGCACAGTTTGGGAAACCTCACCCAGTCCTGAACCAGCTGCTGCCTCTCCTGTGACGAGGCTCTGGACAACAACAGCAGCGGGCAGCAGCCAGTCCCACAGAGGCTGCTTTGGAAAGGGTTCTCCCTGGCCTGGCCTGGCCTGGCCTGGCCTGGCACACCTTACCCGGAACACCTCTGCATGGTCCAGTCGAGAGACAAGCACCAAACTCTTGGGGGCAAAAAGCTGCGCAGGCTGAATGACAGCTGCCACCGCCGCCGCCTCCTCCTTCAAGCGATTCTGAAGCTGGGGGGGGGGGGGAAGAGAGGGGTTAGATACACCTGCTGCTGGCTGCTCAGAAGGAAGGCACCCCAAGCAAGGCCCACTGGGGAAGAGAAACCCTACCTGGGCACTCTCGATGGCCTCCCAGAAAGTGAAGCAGGCACAATAATGGCGCTCCGAGTTGATGTCGGTCAGGACAGCAATGAAGAAGGTCGGGGCGTTTCTCTCGCTGAAGAGCTGCCACCCGCTCGGCTGACAAAACTGTTGGGACGAGAGGGAGCCATCACTTGGCGCAGATCCTGGGTCTCTGCCCCCCCCCCAAACGACGCAAACAGCTTTTCTTTCGCTGCAGCTGCTCCTGGGATGTGGTTCCAGAGAACGCCCCCTCCTAGCAGTCCCAAGTCCACTGCCCTCATGTCAGCAGAGCTCTAAGGGACACCACCTGGAGCCCAGGGATGGAGGAAATCCATCGACAACACAGGGAGGTCCTCCACGTAGGCGAACTCAAAGGCGGCACCAACCAGACTGGAGGGGAACTAGGGAGCTCCCTGCTTTAAGCAGGTCGTGACAAGGGAGAGGGGCAATGCTGCATGGAACTCCTAGCCGGCTCCCGTGTCATTTCATCTGCTGAGTGAGTGAGTGTCTGTGTGGGTCCGTGTCCGTGTCCCATCTTGGATAGGACTGTCAGCACTGATTGGCAGCAGTGGCTCTCTGGGTTCCTTTCTCTGTCCGACCTGAAGACGCTGCCAGCAACTGAACTCGGAACCTTGTGCCTGCCAGGCAGGGGCAGCTCTGCCACCAAGCCAGAGCCCTCCCTCGCGCTGCAGACCTTCACCGAGGCACATGGAGACCCCAGAAGCTCCTGCTCACTCCTCAGGCAAGCGCGCCGCATACACCCTGCTCTGGTCTTTGGCGACTAGAACAGGCACAAATAAGGGGCAGGGGGAAGACGCAACAGCGCGCAGACCGTGGTGAGAGAGATGGTTCCCTTACGCTCAGGAGAGGGCGCCCAGGGTTGCAGCCGGAGGCTTGAGTCACAGCAGTGTCAGAGGTGAGCGAGGCGGAGGGCTCGAGTCGCCAGTGCAACCCGCAAATGCAGTTCTCCTGGGGACCGAGAGTGGCAGCTCCAAGGCACTGGGCAGTCTGACAGCAGCTGAAGGAGGGCGAGCTGACTGCATGGGGGGCAACGACGAGTGGGAGGGGGGCCTGCTTGGCGGCTCCCAGCAGGACTGCAGCAAGAGGGCTGGTGTGTGGAGTGGCAAAGGGGCTAAACTGCTGGCCGTCCAGACTTCCCCTGCCTCAAATCTCACTCCCTTACAGGGCGGTGGGTGGGGAACACACCCCAAGCCCTCTGCACACTCAGAAAGACCCCAGACAAAGCAGCGGCTCTGCTTTCCTCTCCAGCTCTCCCGGCTCAGTCTGCTGGGGACGAGGCCTGCAGGCAGCTGACGCACCCGCAGCTAGGCAGAGCCCAAGGGCTTCTGTGCCGCAGGGGGCTCCAGGGCAGACTCGGGGAGTCCTTGGTCTTGGAAGAGCCCGGCGTGCGCGCGGGTCACCAACTCCCTCGGCTTCAGGACCTCCCCCGTCCCTTCGTGCTCCTTGCAGTTCTGCACATGCAGCCCTTCCACCTGGGGGCTTTGCCGCTTGCTTCCCTGAATCTGGAGCATGCCTCCCAGTCCCAGGTTTTGAGATGCTCAAATCATAGTGTGGATTATGCGCCGAATGGGGCTGGCCCGCCCGCGAGTAGGCGGCAGGATAGATAGATGACTGGCTCCAGGCTTCGCTGGCATCAGCCAGCCTGGCTGCATATCAGCCGTCTCACACAAGGTGTCGCCAGGGAGGAAGGATCCAGGCCCCTGCTGCTGGGACTGTCCACCCTTTCAGAAAGCAGCAGCCTACTCACCAGCTCAATGCCCTGGGGGAAAGGGTTGTCCTCCCAGTCCTTCTCTGGAAAGCGCTGGAGTATCTTCCCCTGGCCATCCCCACTTCCTGCAAACAAGCAAACGGAGAAGGAGGTTCAAACCACCACCTTTGGGCCTTCTGTTGCCCCCCTAACCTCTCTGTTGGATGCCCCACGAGTAGCGGCAGACCTGACCAAGCCCCGTGGTGCCCAGACCCAGAACCCCAAAACAGCGAGACACCTGGCCTAGATGCCTTTAAAAGGGGTTTGGATAGATTCATGGAGGAAAAGACCGTCACAGGTTACAAGCCATGATGACTCAACCTCCAGGTTTTAGAGGTAGCCTCTCTCTGTGCCAGGTACAAGGGAGTGACAACAGGATACAGGTCTCTTGTTGTCTCGTGTGCTCCCTGAGGCATCTGTGGGGCCACTATGAGATACAGGAAGCTGGACTAGATGGGCCTTTGGCCTGATCCACCAAGGCTGATGTTCTTAAGACCCACTTGGCTGGCCGGCAGCCCTGCTTACACTGGCCCAGCCTCCGGGCCCTGTTGCCGCCGCCACCCCTGGCCCCTCCCCTTCAAGGCATGCCACCAGGGCTTTGGATCTGCTGAGAACAGCTCAGGCGCCCCGCCTGCTCTTGCTAAGGGAAAGCCAGCCCCCCCCCCCAGGACACACCCTCGGACCAGGCAGAACCTGCCACAGCCTAAAAAGAGTGCTAGCAAGCCTTGGCCTTGTGTCCGCAGGAGACACCCTTCCACACCATCCGGGGTGGTGCCCCTCTGGACTCGGGCACGGGGTGGCTCCCAGCCACAGGCTCCCCCCACTGGAGGGAAGGGGCAGGTTACCTCACAGCCTAGGCGGCTTCCTGGGCCACTGCTAGCCAAATTCTAACAGGCAGGCAAAACTGATGACGTAGAAACTACTGGCTGAGGCTCTCAGGTCAATCTCAGGCACACATGCATCCCAAACTTGCTGTACTCCACACACACACACACACACACACACACACACACACACACCACTGAGGGTCCCCTGCCTAGTCTGGTACACCCAGAGCCTCCCTTAGGCTTGGACCTTTGAAGCAGCCTCCTCTGCTCTCAAGCTACATCTCGAAAAGGGTATCGTGGAACTGGAAAAGGTGCAGAAGGGAGCGACAAAAAGGATGAGTGGGCTGGGGCACCGGGCCCCTTACGAGGAAAGGCTACCGTGCTTGGGGCTCTTCGGTCTAGAAAAAAGGCACCTGAGGGGGGGCACAATGGGCAGCCCAATCCTGTGTAACATTAGGCCTGGAAATCCGCACAGGAATACATTTCTAAAGAAGTAAGTCTTAGTGTCTCTCATGATTGGTTGATATACTACTTACTCATTATTGCTTTTTTATGCATAAGTAATTGTATTTTTTCTGGCACATGATAGATAATTGTCCTTAATAATTTGTAAGTAAAATGTGGCATTTGCATAAATGCTTCCTTTTTAACTTGCTTTCACCTCTATGCTGCTGAGTTTCAGAGTGATGGAGAAAGGCACCTGGAAAGCAAAGTGGCTTTTAATGAGGGCATGCCTTATGATGGAATAAATCATGTAACCTTTGACTTTTGACGGATAGCTTGTCGCCTTGTACTCGAACGCCTCCTCTGTGTAATCGTCATTTTGCTTCCTCCCTAGGCCACATTCTCCTCCTCCTCACGCCGGCGCTACGCCCTGAAGTCCTTGCCCAGTTGCACGCTGCAGACTGACTTCGAAAGCCAGGACCAGCCCCGCCCTCCCCTCCTCCAACCCCAACAATCCAGCCTCCTCTGCCTGCTCTCCCCCACCCCCCCACCCCAGCCATCTCATTCTTTGACCTTGCTGTGGCGGCTCCACCTGGCTGCTTCCAGCCTGCCTTCGGCCAATTCCCCACCCCAGCAGGGGCTCCGTTTCCTCGCCAGGAGCCAGCGTGCTTTCGACCGTTCGTGCCGTCTGGCCCGGCATCTTGACCGACATGGCTCTTCCCAGCTTGCCTGACTTTGGCATTGCTGATCGTCTGAGCGGCTTTTAAGGAGATGCCCACTTGGCCCTGGCCGTGGCCCTTTGGAGCTGTGCTACTTCGCCTGCCTGCCAATCGTCCGTCCCCATCTCAACTCACAGCCACTGGAGCGCACTCCTGACTTCTCTTCATACCCACACTTACTTCCTGGCAGCCCCCGACATGACCCACAACATCAGACGGCGCCAGAGAGCCCTATGCAAGTCTGGCCCAGTTGTCCACCAGCATTTCCCAGAAATGGAGGGCTGGCACCAAATCCCAGCCATTTTCAGGGAAGTTATTCAAGTCTGTCCCCTACAATTTTGCTTCAGACTGAGAGACTGGCCTTGCAGGAAAACAAAAGGAAGTTGCATTTCTGCCAATGAAGCCGGGCTCACGCACCTTCCCTGGAGAGACATTCAAGGGCCACTTCTTCGAGCTGCCTGTGCCAAAGCCCAGACGGGGCTCTATAGCCTGAAGAAGGGTGGGGGTCTCTCTGGTAGGACTATTCTAAACAGCCAGCCGAAGTGGCTTCCACCACTCCTTTTCCTGCCTGCCTGCCTGCCCGCCCCTTAGTCTATTTTGAGGACGAAGCCAGCCAAGGGATGCTACTTATAGGACTGAAAGGCCCCAAAGGGAAAGCCACCGGCAGCAGAAAGGGAGGAACCAAGCCACACCCACTCCCAGGCTGGCCAGGACAGCTGACCCAGAGGCTCCCAATCTCCAGCACGCTCCTGGGTGCCTGCTGGGCATCCAACCATTGACAGCTCAGCCTTCTCCTAAGAAGAACCACCTCAGAAGAGCCCAAGGGGGCCCTGGATCTAGTCCAGCTGCCTGGATCTCACTGTAGTGGCCCCGCCAGATGCCTCTAAGGATACGAGGACCTCTCCATGGTCCTCACGTTTTCTACGGACATTGGCGGCAAGACGGGCACTGGGTCCATTGGAAACCAGAAGGCTCTATGGGGAATCTGTGGTCCTGGGGACGCAGCAATAATAATAATAATAATAATAATAATAATAATAATAATAATAATAATAATAATAATAATAATATTTCTGATGGCCAATCAGTGCTGATGACTGATCATTCATGCCAGACCCGCACATTAGTGAGCTGCCTGAATATGTGCTGTGTATGACACAAAAGTGACATACAAAATGATGCCAGTGTCGCAAACACAGTTTCATGTACGTCCTTTTACAAATGCAACATGTCTCGTGACATGTGTAAAGTGACATCATGCCCTAGTGTGTAAAGTGTAAAGCAGGGGTTCTCAACCTTTGGAGGCCCGATGAAGGTCAAATTGTTTGGAGTACCTCAGCTAATTAGCATAATTAGCTCATTTACATAATTTGCACAAAAATACCAGGATCTCTTTTAAAAAACACACAGCAATAAGAAACATGCACAAAATGCATGCTGAAATAGATGCTGAAACATAAATCCCAGGTACAAAAAAAACCCAAACTCAACTCTTTCCTCCCCCACCCCACCCATGCACAGTTTCCAAAGTAAAAAACATAAATTCCAGGTACAAAAAACCCCAAACTCAACTCTTCCCCCCCCCCAACTAGTTTCCCCAACTAGGCCCAGTTCAGAAGCTTACCCAAGTGATGTCTGTCTCTGTGTTAGCAAAGTAAGCTGCATTCATTCACCACAGGAGGAGCACAACGCCCTCTGCTGGCTGCTGAGAAGCTATGCATGCGCATAAATTAACCCCGACAATCAGCTGTAGATCGGATAGATTAGCTACGGAAGAAAGCACAACCGAGCTCTCCGGCTCTGGAAAAATCCGGGGGGAAAATTTTAAAAAATCAAAAATCAATTAACACTTAATTAAGTGTTAATGGGGCAGATAACAGCCAGTCGTTGGCGTACCCCCAGCACATGGCCCGCGTACCCCTAGGGGTATGCATACCACAGGTTGAGAACCTCTGGTGTAAAGTGTGTAACACGTGTAAAGTGACCCATGCCCTAGTGACATCTAGATTAGATTACTGCAATGCGGTCTACGTGGGGCTGCCTTTGAAGACTGTTCGGAAACTGCAACTAGTGCAGAATGCGGCTGCCCGGGTGCTTGCCGGGGTTTGTCGGCTCGACTCAGTCGGGCCGTTGCTTTGGCGGCTACACTGGCTGCCGGTTCGTTTCTGGGCACAATTCAAAGTGCTAGTTTTGACTTTTAAAGCCCTTTACAGCTCGGGACCAGGGTATTTAAGGGACTGCCTCTTTCCTTGTAATCCAACCCGTCCTCTGAGGTCATCGGGGGGGGGGGGCTGTTAACCGTGCCGCCATTGACGGAGGTGAGGAGGATGGCAGCGAGGAATAGGGCCTTCTTGGCAGTGGCGCCCCAACTACGGAATTCCCTCCCCCTGGAATTAAGAACGGCTCCCTCCTTAGAGACCTTCCGGCAGGGCCTCAAGATGTTTTTAGTCAGGTTGGCATTCGATAGCCGACATGGTGGGCTGGCTTTTTAATAAATGTAATCATAAGGTGACCCACTGGGGTTTGTTTGATTTAATTGTTTTAATTATCTGTTTTATTATTTGTATTGTATTGTATTATGTATTTTAACACGTTTTAATTGTAAGCCGCCTTGATTGCCCTTACCGGGAGAAAGGCGGGGTAAAAATTCTTTAAATAAATAAATAAAATAAAGTATTGACAACGACCATTTAACACTGTGTTTAGTTTGTGGTTCTTTTTTATGTATCGTAACGTAATGCTGATACTTCAGTACTGTACATTGTTATCTGTTTGCATCTTGTATTTATTTTTTGTTTGTTTTCTCCTTCAATATTCATACTCAAAGGTCACAGAAGAGTAAACATAGTCTTCTCTTATAGGAAATGTGATAAGGAATCCGAAAAGCATGTCGTACTTTGCATAGGTATACTGACAAGTAGAGGAAATTAGCAAATGCAATACTAGCTACTGCGCGTATTTGCCAAAGCCAAAATGGCATCCTTAGTATAAAACGTATGCCCGGGGCGCCAGATGTCTACCACGGACTTGACCCTTCCTCCATCAGGCTTACCGTCCTCCTCCCAGGATCTGAAGAGAGAACAACTGGCCCGCCCGCCCCCCTCACCCTTCCTCCGGGCCCTTCTCCGGTCTGCAATCTCCAGCTTCCTCCGTCCTTGGACTCCCCCCCCCCCCCCGGCACGCTGGCCTGTCTTCAGCTGGGCTCCACCAAGGCCGCTCTGCCCCTTCTCTTCCTAGGACCTGCCGCTCGCTCCTGGAGACGCTGACTTCCTCTGCAGCCCCCTGCATTCCCCGCCCCGCCCCCCCCCCAGACTTGGCAATCCTTTCCTAGCTATCCTCCAGCTTCAGCATGCTCACCCTGCTGAACATGCAGCCGGCTCACCACCACCCCCAGCCCTGGCTCGCTCACCCCATTAGACACTTTTGTTCACACTCTCATACAGTGGAACACCTTCAGAGGAGAACGAGGGAGCTGGCAGGTTACAGCCACTGCCATCCGCCTGCCAAACAAGACAATAAGAACATCAGAAGCACCCGCCTGGTGGATCCGGCCAAAGGCCCCTCTAGTCCAGCTGCACCAGATGCCTCCTCAGAGAGCACACGAGAGCACAAGAGACCTGAATCCTGTCGTCGCTCCCTTGTACCTGGCACAGAGAAAACCTACTCCTCCAACCAGGAGGTTGTTTCTCCCCATCACGATCACATCCCCTCCCTGCTCCATCCTGGGCCTTGGAGCCCTCGCCAAGGGCCACCCCTCGGCCTGTTCCCCCCCCTCCTCACCACCACCACCATCCATGCTGACCTTTGCTTCCCGTCTACCTTCCGTCTTTCCTTCATCTCCCTTGACGAGTCAGCTACTCTCTTATCCGCATCAAAGCCCATCCCCTGCCTCCTTGATCTTCTCTCTTCCTGGTTGCCACCTCCCCTGCCACTGACCCTAACCCTAACCCTAACCCTAACCCTAACCTCTGGCTTATTCCCTACTGCACTCAAACAGGCCACTATCTCCCTTCTTCTCAAAAAACCATATCTTGGCCCAGCTTCTAGCACCAGCTGCCACCCAGTCGGAAGGAAGGAAGGAAGGGTGAGATAGATGTTGTTGCTGAGAAGTGGGGGAGAAAGCGGAGAAATAAGCACCACTGCTTCGCTTGGTTCTCAAAGGCTTCGCAACTTCGTCCTCCTTTCCTGAACTGCTGCACTTCTAGCACGGCACTGTGCACAACTCAGCAGCAGCAGCAGCAGCAGGTCTATCGTGCTTCTGAGTGTGCAAAAATGTTTCGCATGCCCTGTCTTGATGTCATCTTTGCAACCCCCTGTATTCCCGCATTGCCCCACTGTTGTAAGCTGCTTTGAGTGTCCCCGAGAGAGACCGGAGTATACACATCACACACCCAGCTTCCTGTCATTCCCAAGAAGGTTCTATTCAACACAACGTCAGCCCTGCAGGGAAGCTGACCTTGCAACACTCGCCTGGCCCTCCGGAAGATTTCCTAGGACCTAGAGCAAGCCAGCAGCCCATGCTTTGTCCTCCTCTGGCGGGGGGGGGGGGGGACATTGGTTGCAGGCCCCCTGCAGACCCACCCCAAGTCACCCTTCCTTCCAGCCCTGGGCTTCTGGAGGAAGCGCTTCTGGCAAGGGAGCCTTTGCGCCCCACAAGGGGCTGCTCTTTCCAGAGCCATCACCAGCTTGGGGCCCAGCTCTTCCCCACCACCCTGCATGCAAATGCACATCTGAGGCCTGACAACAGCATAGCAATGAGAGCCCAACCCATGTCAGCAGCAGAGAGAGAGAGAGAGAGAGACCACGTGTGTCCTGTTCCTTGCCTCGCTGGGAAGAAAGCCCCCTGCCCGTCAGGGGAGAACACGAGCCGGGAGCAGTGCGCCAAGTGGCTGAGGAGCGGGCGCCCAACCGCAGCCATTTTTCTGCCAGAGGACCCGCTCACCACCCTACCGACAGGGCACGGCAGAAGGCACTGCTGCTTCACCCACTCGGTCGAGGCCATGCAAGGGGCTCTTTGCTTGCGGAGGAAAGGAGCTCCTGGACTCAGACTTGGGAGCCAGTTCTGTTCACAAGGAAACCAAAGACCGTTTCTAAAAGGGGGCAGCGGCTCTCATCACAGCTCTTGGCCCAGTCAGGACCCTGCCCGCTTGCCTTGAGCCCACCTTTCCCCTCCCACAAACAGAGGTGCTGGCAATCAAACCCAACCGTCTACAATAGATTCAAAGCAAAGGAAGAACATGGCTGACACAGGGAAGAAGAGAGCGCCTTGGTTTCATGAAGGACTTGAGCCCAGCTGGCACCTTCCAGCCAGTCACTGGACTCGTGTCCGTGCCCGACCACAGAGCTCGCTTGCTCTCTCCACATGAAGAGAAACAATGCCACCGTTTTCAAGAATTGCGCCTGGGAAATCAGCCAAAAGTAACACAGACTTCCTGTTCTTCTCGCCCCCAGAGCAGGCTCCTCAGAGGAGTGGAGAGCAGGCCAACTGCCAAGGCCAGACGGGGGGGGGGGGGGAGGGAGGCAGGCGTTCTGAGCTGAATCAAGTCCCCCACACACACCATCAGCCACATGTGCTACAGAAGCAGCTGCCCCCACACACACACACACACACACTAACAGAGCAATCCCGTCAGGAGTGGGCCAGACTAGGTGGCAGCTCGGTCAGTGTGCCACCACCCTCTGTAACACCCTTCTCCCAAAGGAGGTGTTGGCAGACACAGCCAGGTCCACCCGGTAATGCTTCACACAAAGGTGTGAATCGAAGACCAAGTCGCTGCCGGACAGATCTCCACTATCGAGTTGACCCCCACCCCTCGAAGGCTGCTGAAGTGGCTGCTCCCTGTACTGAGTGAGCGGTAATGCCCTCTAGCGGCCAATTCAATGGCCGCCCTTAATCACTTGAACAAGCAGGAGGAGGAAGAGCCCCCCCCCGTGCCAAATCTCAGAACTCCCAGGTCCATTCCGTATAGAAATGGAGCACCCTGCGGACAGCCAGGGCATGCCGCTGCTTCTCCCGTGGGTGTGACGGATTCAGGCAAAAAGATGGTAACACCAGTTCTTAGAGACAAAGGCCAGATCTGGGCAAAGGACTATCCTGTCCCTATGAAAAATGCACAGGTTGGAACTGACGGACAGAGAACCCAGCTTGGACACCCTTCGAGTGGACGCGACAGCTACTAGGAACAGCGTCTTAAGGATCAGCTCTCGGAGCAGCACCATTGCCAAGGTTTGAAGGGGCACCCCATGAGAGCTCCCAATACTCAGTTCAGGTCCCAATTTGGAGCTCCGTGGATGACGGGCGGGTTGGAGCTATCAAGATGACCGCCAGCCGGAGGGTCTTGATTCTGAAAAGCATTAGAGACGGGAGCATTATTGGGGGGGAAAGGCGTATAGCAGGCCTACTGGCCACCAACTCTGCAACACATCCACCCCCTCGGCTCCCTTCTCCAGAAACCTCGCAATGAATCTGCCGAGATGAGCGCTTCCTGTTGTGGCGAACAGATCCACCTGTTGTGGGGAACCGAACCTGCTTACTATCTGAGCGGACACTTCAGGGTGCAACTGCCACTCTGCCCAGAGGTGTAGTAATGGGGGGGCGGTCTGCCCCAGGCAGCACGTCTGGGGGGGGTAGCACTCACCCCGGCAGGTGCATTTCAGCGGCATTCTGGCAGCACGGCGGCTCCATTCGCGTCGCTTTTTTCTTTGATCCAAAGGGCCTGCGAAGGCCTCCAGAGGTTTTTCTCGCCCTCCCACGCGCCCCCTGGGGTGAATGTTGGCCTTTCAGAGGCCGCTGACGTCACCCCCAGGGGGCGTGGCTTCCAGCTGACATCACCGCCAAGGCGCGTGGCTTCCGCTGGGGGGGGGCAGCGCAACCCGCTGCCACCAGGCAGGGGTGGCGTTACTATGCCTCTGACTCCGCCTCCTTGGAGAGTGCGTCTGCTCAACCAGTCTGCCAAAACGTTTGGCTTCCCGGCCAGATGTTCTGCTCTTAGGGAGGCCAGATTCCGCTCCACCTTGGCCAGGAGCCTTGCCGCCTCCTAACCTAGGTGCACGAATCGGGTTCCCCTCTGCCTGTTTACATAGGCCTTGGCCGTCGTGTTGTCCATCTGGACCAACACGTGACAGCCCCAGACTTGCTCTCAGCTCCAGAAAGTTGATACTGTATCTGGTCTCCTTTGCCGACCATGTCCCCTGGGAAGGGAGTCCGTCATGTGCCCCCCCTCCAGCCCAGGAGGCTTGAGTTCATGGTCACCACTACCTGATCGTGGTGTGCCAGGCTGACCCCCCTGAGAGAGCCGCCCCTCGGCAACGGCAAGCAAACCTGCCGTTGATTTTGACTTTGAAAGGGAAGCAGTATGCGCTGAAAAGGTTGCATCCTGGCCCTTGTTCAGTCCGCCACATCCTGACAGGAGACCATCAGTCCCTGGAGCAATGCCAGGGACATTAGGTCCGTCTGGATTGCGCTGGTCACCTGCTAGAGCGCCTCCCTGAATATTTCCTGCCAGTCCGGAAGGAATGAGTGTTCCCCCCCTCGTCTCTGGAGAGGCAGAGCCGGACTAGGAGCAGGGATGCCCTCCAACAGGGAGGAGTCCTTGATCTCAGCCTCGTGGAGTAGCAGGGGCATTCCCATGAGTCACAAATGCCCCTCTTGTTCCTCCCCCCAGAGAGCAGCCCACACTTTTGCAAGCAGAAGGAAGGTAGCTACTACCCCAGGAATCTGCACATAGGGAGGGAGGGGGTGGACAACAGCCGCCTGGCCAGAGACAGAGTGGAGCCGCCCACACAGCACATTCAAAACCTGTAGCAAGAGACAAGCCTACAGGGACTGTGGTCTCATCTCAAAAGGGGACGCTGGAGAGCTGGGGGAAGTCATGGAAGGGCGACCCGAGCCAGGAGCGCTGGTTGGAGAACCTTCCCCACAAGGACAACCTCAAGAACTTGACACTCTTACTTTAGAGAATCAAGACAGTCGGATGGGAGGGCGTTGCAGGGGGGGTGCCGGGGGAGGGGAAGAGGCAGAAAGAGTCCTCCAGCACTGGAACCCAGAGTCACCCAAAGCCAAAAGGTCTCTGCTGCCTGCCTGCCTGCCTGCAGGGTGCCCGTGAGGCTGAATCGCTTCCGTGGTGGATAAAGGAGCTTCGGCCAATTCATGGAGATGTGTCAATGGCTGCTCCCGAGGACGGCAACGAGGCTTTCATGCCCTGCTGCTTGTGGGCTTTCCTGTGGAACACAGACAACGCTGGCCTTGACGGAGCCCTGGTCTGAATCCAGCAGCAGGGCTCTTTGGACGGCAAGGTGTCTCGGTCCGAGCAAAGCTAGCATGCAATGGGGACAGCAGCGTTGCCAAGCGGTGGCAAAACATTCGGTTTGCACCCCAATATACAGCTGTCAGAAGAATACACGTGCCAGTGAGGAAGAGTGCTACCAATGTCCCCTCTTTGACAGCCACAGCGGGGCTCTTACTGGCTTAAGAGAAAACCCTATGCAGATCCCCCAAGGTGGGTTCGGGCACTGGTTTAATGGGGGGCCCCCCGCAATTAGCAGCACCTCACCACTCTTTTTGTTACCGCCCAGTACATTTTTTAAAGGGGCAGGATAGGGGGTGGCAGGGGAAGAGAGAGAGAGAGAAGGGCAGCCCTACGCCGCAGGCTGAAGCGAGAGGTGGGTCTTGAGTCTGACCAGGTGGATGACAACTTCCCTAGAGCCCCACCTTTGTGCAGCCCCCCACCCACCCACCCAGAAGACAGGGCAGATCATCCCAAGTGAGTCACACTGACCACCGTCAAGGGAGGTGCAACGAGTGGCTTGCTTCTCTAAAAGGAAGGAAGGAAGGACCTGACCGTGCTGTGCCCGCCTCCACAGCCCTCCGCTTCCTGCAGGCAAGACCAGCCAGCAAGAAGAAAGCCGCCGCCGCCGCCGCCGCCAGTTGCACCCATTCCACTGGCAGGGGCTGCTCCAGAAAAGGCCAGAGGCCCCCTTGCCGCTACCCTCAGACATGCCATGGCACCTGTGCAAGGGGCAGCAGCAGCTGGCCGGCCGGCGGCCCTCAAGCCCTCTGCAGGGGTGCTGACGGATGCCGGTCGCTTCGCCACTGGCCACACGAGTCCCAATGTTGCTGCTGATTCAAGGTCTGCTCGGTGGTGCCACCAGAGACCCTGCGCCTCTTGGTTCTATGCCCTCCAGGACAGGAAGCGTTTAGCACGGCTGCCTGGCACAGGGTCCCAGAGGCAGTGGCTGCTTCTCAAGCCAGTTCTACGAGAGCCTGCTACTACTGTGCGCCTCCCCCTGCCCTGAGACGGCAACAACGGGCTTATTGTGGCAGCAGTCCGTCCCGTCCCCCCTCCCCCTCCTCGGTAAGAGCCTCTTTGTCCAAGGAAGATCTGATGGTTTTGACCTAACTGTCAAAACCACAAACACAGAATGCTACACCCTGGTGACCCAGCCCAACCGGGGCCCTCCTCAAAGAGCGGCAGGCGTGCCTCCTTCTGCCGCCCCCAGGTGAGAGAGGAGAGGGACCTGTGCTGCTGCCTTCACGACACACTCCAGCTGCAACTCCCTTCCAGGGATTCTCCCCAGGCAGCAAGCCCCGCCCCCTCGGCCTCAGTCTTCTCCAGCCGCCACAGAGGGAGGAGACGCCAGAGTTGCCACCACCGTACGGTTGCTCGGGTAATCACCACAATGCCAACTCTGTCCTGACAACTCCATGGCAGAATCCAGCCACACACACGAGCAGCAGGTCCCGGCCCCGCTCGCTCCCACTGCTCCCAGGAGGCCTCACGATAGGCCACTCTCTGCCGTCTACGCAGGACAAACAGGTCGGCATCTGTACAAAAGAACAAAGAGACACACATCTAACACCAGAAGTGGCAGCACTGACTAGAATCCAGTGGGAGAACATTGCCATCTCCCAGGAGGACAGTCTGCTGCAGATCCTATCCTGCGACAGAAAAAATCTTCAGAGGGAGATGAGGCGGAGAACAGGATGAACTGACCCTAGAAGAGCAGGTCACAACAGCACAGGAGGTGGTGGTCTTCCTGGAGACAAGTTTGGTTCACCATCACAGGGCAGAGTGATTGAGCTGGACACTGCTGCTGGGAGGTGGCGGCGGCGGCAGCTTCCAGAGCGCTCCTCTGGTGGACCCTGAAGGCCCAAGGTCAGCCTGGCGGCGGCGGCGGCAACATCGACAGCAACGGACAGCAGATAAAGGAGCCCGTCATTGCAGGATTGGGGGGGGGGGGGCGCTCTGGTATTGCCTAGAGGCAGAGGCTGCAAGCTCCAAGCGGAAAGGAAATGGGGCACAACCTTGGCTCGGCTTGCCTTTGGGGGCAACCCTGCCCCAGCTCCTGTCCAGCTCTCCCAAAAGGGTTGCAGCTGCTCCACGTCTTCTCCTTATCAGACCAGTCGTTTAGGGAAGCCACTGAGGATGCTCAGGGGACCCTCTCAAGAGCGTGGAGCATCTCTCACACCCTCCAGAAACATACCTAGGGAGCATCCCACCACGTCACACAAGTCACCGTCGTCAGCCTCACCGATAGAACCCCCTACTTGGCATGTCGCGTCCCCATTGAAACCAATCCACATGGGAAAGCCACAGCGAGCCGAGAAGACCCACAGAACCACTCCAGACCCACGGCCCTTGGCTCCAGAGGACCAGCCCAGCTGGGACCCAAGGACGGGTTGGAAGCTGCCAAACAGGCTGCTGCTGCTGCTGCTCTGCCTTCGGTTCCCAGGGGCAGCACCGATGATACAGCACATTTCTCTCCACAGTCGTCTTCTCTTGGATAGATTTCATGCAGGAACTTCCCCACAGTACAACAGCTGGCTGCACAAGACCTTGGCCAGGTGCAGGGGCTGCTCTTCCCAAGAGAGACGTGCCTGCAAACCACAGCCCACTGGAAGCCTCCTCGCTTCCCTCCCTCCCTCCCTCCCTCCGGCTCTGGCCCCCACTTCACTCTCCCAGCCGAGTCTGCACAATGCGCCCCGCTTCGCGATAAGCAGCCAGCGTAGGGTGGCTGGGGCCAAGCTGGTCTGGGCGGCACTGGAGCCCTGCTCTTCAACTGTCCAGACACACCAGTGGGGGCCAGTGGGGCTGCCTGATCTTCAAGGCTCTGGTGCCGGCTGGTCGGCCGGGGAGTGGAAGACCAAGCTACACCTGCCAGAGCACAAACCACGCAGCCCTTGGCACCTACACAGAGGTGTACAGGTGGACACCAATCAACCAGGTGAGCCAATGAACTCGCTGGCCAACTATCTGCCAGCAGCAGGAAGCACAAACATGCCACCCAAGACCAACACAACCACACAGTAAGCCACTCTGCCCGCGGCTAGGATGGAGGCCACATGAAAGCCGTGGCTTCTCTGGCGTCTCCTAGAAGAGTCTGGCTCAGAGTGCCAAGACTTCCTCTCTCAGGGCTGCGTTGGGCAGGCAGGCAGGCAGGAAAAGTAAAAGAAGGCGGCCCCCTCCTAAGCGGAAAAGTGAGACTGAGGGCCGAGACTGGGCTTCCTCCGGGAGAGCGGAGACAGAATCCGACCTCTACACACACACACACACACACACACACACACACACACACACACACACACACGACAATGCCTCTCCTCTCCGAAGTGAAGCCCCTCCTCCGCCCACCGCCACCTCCGATTCTGAAGAGGGGGGGCCACTGCTTTGAAGGGGCCCCACAGCCAGAGCCCTCCAGCTTCATTCATTGGATGCCAGGATGTCCACCCCAGGCTGGCAGCAGCTGCACCCCGTGGATGTCCCCGAAGACCAAGCATCCCAACTTCCCCTAGAGAGAGGAATGGGCCTGGCTGTGACCGAGGCCTCCAGCTGTGGTGGGCAATGGAAATATCATGGCTCAGCATGCGGCCGCAGGGCAAAAGGCCCCTTCCAGTCTTGTAGGGATTCTTAGAAAAGAGACAGCCAATGATTCTCACCAGCCTTCAGCTGCTGCTGCCCCAAAGCACCTGCCTGCCCTGCCATTGCCACAGTACGTTGCTGTCCATCTTCCAGAACGACCGACTGGCCCTCTGTTTTCTGCCAGCTGACTCAATCAAGCGGCTGGAGCCATTTGCTCCAAGGCCTTTTGCTGTTTCGTTGGAAACAAGATGACTTGTGGATCATGAACAGATGGAGAGAAGCACCTCTCCCGTTCACGCAATACTACAATTGGGAGACATCCAGATTTCATAAGAACATCAGAAGAGCCCTGCTGGATCAGGCCAAAGGCCCATCTAGTCCAGCTTACTGTATCACACAGTGGCCCCACCAGATGCTTCCGACAGCACACAGCCAACAAGATAACCTGTTTCCCGTTGTCACTCCCTTGCACAAGAAAACCTACTCCTACAACCAGGAGGTTGCTTATCCCCATCATGGCTTGTAACCTGTGATGGACGTTTCCTCTGTCCAATCCCCTTTTAAAGGCATCCAGGCCAGGTGCCATCACCACCTCCTGTGGCAAGGAGTTCCACAGATGAATTACACGCTGGGTAAAGAAATATTTTCTTTTGTCTGTTTTAGTCCTCCCTCCACTCAATTTTAGTGCATGTCCCCTAGCTCTGGTGTTGTGCGAGGGGGAAAAGAACTTCTCTCTATCCACTCTCTCCATCCCATGCATAATTTTATACGTCTCCATCATGTCCCCCCTCAGCCGCCTTTTTTCTAGACTGAAGAGCCCCAGACACTGTAGCCTTTCCTCATAAGGGAGGTGCTCCAGCCCACTAATCATTTTGGTCGCTCTCCTCTGCACCGATTTCACACAGGCGTATGACGCGGAATTGGTTATGCCATAATTGATGGATTTTGTTGCCACAAAGTGTGGCGATGGGCCCTGGTGTAAATGGCTTTTGAAAGCCATTCGAGAAATGCATGGGAGAGGAAAGCAATGGCTACGGGTCCGGAGGGCTCAACAGGCATCTCCTCGCTAAACAGCAGGCCCCGCTTGAGGCTCCCCAGAAGCTTCAGAGAGGAGGCACTGCGTTGGTCTTCTCACTCGTGGTGACGTGGATGACGTGGTCCGACTCCTGCCCTGCAATCATAGGCACAGAGTGGCCCCTGGCACCGGAGGTGGCGCATCCAGTGGCATTTGCCACTCAGTTCTCTTTCACCTTCTTCACCGGCTTCCAAGAAGTTTCTGGGTACAAGTCCAAGTGCTAGTTTTGACCTATTGAGCCCTAAACGGCACGGGGGGGGGGGGGATGACAAAATCCCAAGCGTTTGATGCTGCTGCTGCTGCTGCTGCTGCTGCTGCTGCTGCTGCTGCTGCTGGTGGTGATTTCATTGGTGGACTTTTACACAATGGCTGCTTTTGAGGACTGAGATGCGAGGGATTCCCAGAAAGAGATGGTGGGGTCATGGCAGACCGATGAACGAGAAAGGTCTTGCCCTATGTCACACAACGGATCATGGAGAAAGGCAGGGAAAATAAAGCTGTCAGCATTTATTTAGTTCCGAGGTTCTCAACCTGTGGTACGGGTACCCCTAGGGGTACGCAACCCTCTTGCTGGGGGTACATCAAGCCCCACCCCTTATCTGCCCCATCAGCAGCTAATTAAGTGTTAATTAACATGGATTTTAAATATTATCGGAGCCCTTCTGTCTCTCTGATTTTGGTTTTGGGCTTATTTTTGTACTTTGGAAAATGTACTTTGGTGGGGTGGGTGAGGGAAGAGCTAATTTGAGGAAGTGTGACTTGGAGAAAAAAAGAGATCCTTGCATATGTGTGTGGGTGTGTCTGTCTGTCTCACACACACACACACACACACACACACACACACACACACACACAGAGTTAAATAAGGCATTTATTCACATTTAAAATTGTTTTAGTACTTTTTATTTAACAATTAATTACCTAATTAATTGATTGATTAATCCAATTAATTAGCAGTTAACTAGCAGGGGGTACTTCAGAAAATTGGACCATGATGGGGGGTACCTAGGCCTCCAAAGGTTGAGAACCCCTGATTTAGTTAAAACATTTACGGTATATCCTGGCTTTCCTCTCAGAAAATGGGATGGTCAAAGCAACTAACAATGGTTAAAATACAAAAATTGCAATTTCAAAAAATCACATATCTGCTTAGCGTGGGATGCTCAGGCTGGGCCGCATCTAGGAGCTGAAACTTGCCGACACTACTTCAGAATAGGGGACAAGCAACATTCCAGCTTGAGTAGCAGCTTGAGGGCCACGGGGGTCCTGGGGCCACCCAGGCCAGGGACCCAGCAGCAAACAGAGGATGAAAGCAAAAGTACACTGGCGGGGCCCAGAACCGCGACCACCAATGGCACAGTGTGCTGTGACACTCCAGGGACCACTGTGCCCCTTCTGCCAGGATCTTCTCTCTCCCTCCCGCTGGGTCCAGGCCGGAGACGGCGGCAGGCCGCTGCTTGATCCAGCGTTATACTAGTACTCCGACAGGCCATCCATCACCTGAACTCCTGCCAAGCCACGTTCCCTTTCAGCATCTCTGCCTGCAGCTAACCAGCAGCAAGTTATCACCTTTTCAAGCCAATGAGCGGCATGTGCTGCTTTCTTAAGCGAAATGCGTTCCCCTTGTGTCTCAAGAGTTTTAGGGGGTGGTCTGTTGACATGCTAACCACCCCCTTGAAGAAGCTCTCTGGGAAGGATGAGCGAAACTTCCTTCGGTTATCTATTGGAACTTTATTTTAAGACCACCGCGGCCACACAGCCTGGAAACCTTTAACACTTTTATAATCCCATGCATGTTTACTAAAGACGTATGTCTCACTGTGCTCAATGGGGCTTACTCCCAGGAAAGTGTGCCTAAGAAGTGAGGTCTAATGCATGCTAACATCCAAGATCTTTTTGTTATGCACATAAAAACATTAAACAGAGCCCATAAATCAAATCACTCCTCTATAACTGAATGGGTCAGATCAGTTACATTAGTCCAATTCCTCTCAGTCTTTTCGTAGCTCATCATAACTCATTTTCTTGACGCAGTTCATCCAACCAGGCACAGTAGTTCAAGAATCTTCAAGAAGAATTGCGGCACAATCCTAAGGTTTCCTTAGGCTAGCGCAGCAACTGCTGTGCCAGCCTAGAATGTCGCAAGCGTGCCATCAAGCCTGTTTGCGGCCCCAGCGGGAAGACCTGCAGTGTCCTGCTGCCGTTGCATTCAGGAGCCCCGCGCACCAGAGGAGCAGTTAAGGTCACTCTGAGCGGTGTGGAGGCTTGGAGGAGGGTGGAGAGGGAGCATCACGGGTGGGCTGGGGTGGGCAGATCGGGACCAGGAGGGGGGAGGAATCGGCAGCCTCTACGCGCGCCATATCCTATCCCTCCTCCCGGGCTTGAAAGCCTGACATGGGGCTTCTCGGTTCTGCACCAGCAATTGAACTGGCGCAGATCCAAGGAGCCCCACTGAGAGGACTGGAGGTTGACCTGGGTTCAGGGGGGAAACGGGGTCCCTTTACCCCGAGGAGGCAAACTCCAGCCTGCTCCTCTCCAGAGTTGGAGACAGCCACGGGGCCGCACGCACGGCCGCTGTAGCAGCGCTGGATAGGATTGGGCTGCTGCTGGTCTCATTGTCCCTTCATCAGTTATTTCCTTCCATACAGCAGACACCCAGTTAACCATTTCCCATGAATTTCAGAACCATTTCATGTCCCAAATATCCAATTTGTCCAGGCAGCAGCATTCACACCCCCCCCCAAGTCACTTTGGCTGAATTTCTATACACATTTACTTGGGGGTAGGTCCCACTGAACTCAAAGAGACTTACTTCTGAGTAGACATTCCTAGGCTAGGACACTTTACTGCCCATAGCCAGCAGTCATGATGTATTTTCTCCTTCCCTGAGCGGCGTTCGTGTCCTCCACCTAGTCCTTGCTCAGCCTGGAGTCCCACACTAGTGCAGCAAGCCCCTCTGGCGGCATGCCACACACCCCCAGCACCTCGGAGACCTTGATAAGTGCTTGCCAAGAACTTCCAGGCCAGCTTGGGGGGGGGGGGAAGCAGGCTCTCTCACTTCTGCTCGAGAAGAGCCATGTCGCCTTCAGAGAGAAGCAACGCCCTCCCCCCCAGGGATCCGTGAGCACTCGTCTCCATGGCTGGCTTGCCTCCTGCCAGAAGCTAGCTATCCCTGCACTCACCAACCTCACATGGCAATGGACTACTGGCGCCACACCTGGAAAGTGTATGGAGGACTTACAGGAAGAACTACAGAAGCATCATTTATTCCAGAGGCACTGAATGAACAGCCTCAGAGTCAAGGTGCCAGAACTCAGCACCAGGCAAACTGGCCAAGAACACCAGAAGTCAACACCAGAATGAAGGAGGAGCGATGATGGACAAAGGCCACCAGCATCGGTACAGATCCATCACTGCCCCGAGTTGACCGGCTTCAACCCACAATGTGCTTTTCTCTTGGACCTGGAAAAGGAGGGCCCGAAATAAAGTGTGAGCGTTTATTCAAGGCGGGGTAGAAATCTATTTAAATGTGTATACCACTTTTCCACCCTCACGGATTCTCAAAGTGATGAACAACAAAAGCAGATGGATAAGGCCATCTCATGGCCCTCCTCACAAGCTGTATCCTGAACCCACCAGCTCTGCTGCCCTGAAGGGCAACGATGACCAATGGATATACAGAGAGAGAGCCGTGGGTGCCGCCTTTCCAGAGCGCCACAGAGGTCCTGTTGCCACCACTGCTACTCCAAACACAGAAGTCACGAATGAAGCAGAGAGCAACTGCAGGTCCCCCCGACTGCAGAGAGGGAGGGAAAGGGAGAGAAACAAAGCCCCTTAATTTCACAACTGCTGTCTGTCCTAGTCTCACGTGTATTTGGGCTACATGACCAAAGCCTTTGGATTACACTCTTAGGAAGGACAAAGGCGGCTTTATATGTACTTAGAATCCAAAGTTTTGGCAACCAATTACGAGGATACCTGCACGAGAGCGAGAGGCATGCAGGAGCACACCTTTCTAAAACATCTGTTTCTCTCTACGCAACAGAAGAGCATCCGTGCCAAGGCACACACTTGCAGTCCCTACGTGACCCTCGGCAGAGACTCAGAGAAGACTAGACGACCTTTGAGCACCAGCAACAGGCAGAGCTCAGCATCACAGGTGAGCTGAGCCCCCCGTTGGGAAGGCGGCAATGCAAGATCCAGCTCAGTTTGGACAGGCTGGGACCCGCAAATGTCAACTCCTGATAGACAGAAAGAAGCCTTGCCCTGGGCAGGGTCTACCTGTTGAATCAGGAACTAGGCAGCAGACAGCCACAGCGGAGCTGAGCACCACCACAGCCCCCTCAGGAGCAAAGGCGCCAAGCCCCAACAGAGCACTACTTTGTACACTTCTACTACTTGCCTGATGCTCCTCCCTCCCTCCCCCCCCCTTTGTGGTTAGAAGACATCTCCACCCCAACTGCTCAGCTACTTCCCATCCAGACGCCTTCCTGTCCTCCCTCCCCAAAGGTGAAAATCTCTCAACCATTTCTGCAGCAACCTCTCAGTATTTATTATGTGAAACATAGCACACTGTTCCTTGAATAACTTCAGGGTGCAACACATGGGTTCTATCCTATTTTATCAGAACCACCACCCCATGAGGTAGGCTAGGCTGAGAGAAAGATCACCTAGACCAGGGGTTCTCAACCTGTGGTACAGGTACCTCTAGGGGTACGAGGACCTCTTGCTGGGGGTACTGCAAGCCCTACCCCTTATCTGCCCCATCAGCAGCTAATTAAGTGTTAATTAACATGGATTTTAAATTTTAATTATTTTCGGAGCCCTTCTGTCTCTCTGATTTTGGTTTTGGGCTTATTTTTGTACTTTGGAAAATGTACTTTGGTGAGTGGGGGAGGGAGGAGCTGATTTTGGGAAGTGTGGCTTGGAGAAAAAAAGAGATCCTTGCATGTCTGTGTCTGTCTGTCTGTCTGTCTGTCTCTCTCTCACACACACACAGTTAAATAAGACATTTTTTCACATTTAAATTTGTTTTAGTACTTTTTATTTAACGATTAATTACCTAATTAATTAATTGATTAATCCAATTACTTAGCAGCTAATTAGCAGGGGGTACTTCAGAAAATTGGACCATGATGGGGGGTGCCCGGGCCTCCAAAGGTTGAGAACCCCTGACCTAGACAGCATTGTAGCTGAGCAAAGATCTGAAAGCAGGTCTCCCTCACCCAAGTCCATCCTCGACACCAGATAGCCAACTTCAACCATGGGCACCTTTACCAAATTTTAACCAAGGAATGGCAGAAGTTTGCCAAGGAAAAGAAAACTTGCAAGTGGTCAAGAGATTCATTTCTCTGGATCTTGACTGTGAAGGCCCAGCTTGGCCTCAGCACACATGCTGCTCCATGCAAAGCCCTTTCTGTTGCACTTTAAAGTGCCAACTTGATTCCAGAACCTGACCGGCCTGTTGGCCTTCCCAGCATACACTCTGCACCAATGGTGAGTGGTCAGTCGCCTGTGGTACTGGTACTGGAAATTGTCTATCATGCAAAGCATTCAACAGCGCTACTAGATCACTCACATTAATGGACAAATCTGACATCGCAGCAATTGAGAGGTTCTCACAAGACTGGATTAGTAACTGGCTAAAGAGCAGGAAGCAGACAGCAGCAATAAATGAGCCATTTTCACAGGGAAGGAAGGTGAGGTCCCCAAGGATTTATGCTCAACTCACTACTCTATAACTCCCCCCCCCACACCATCACAACCCACCTGCTCCCCAGCAGAGGGCGCCGCAACCCACCTCGTTCTCCCACGGTGGGCTTCCGATGGACTTCCACAGGCCTCCAGAAGCAACCGGAAGTTCCTTCCGGAGGCCCGGCACAGCCCGGGAGTAGCCTCCAACTGCGGCCGGAGGGCTCCAATTTGGAGCCAATGAGGCATAAGGGAGGGCCCAACCTGCGACACACTGGACACCAGAGCCGTGACCCACAGTTTGAGAAGTGCTGCTGTAAACAACAGACTGTTTGACGACGATCCGCATATATGACGGCGGCGGTCCCCCAGTACAGTACCTTACAAAACGTCGCTGCCACTTTAAAAGCACAGTCAAGTCAATGTAATATAGAGAATGAATGGCAAGTACTCCAGACGGGTCTTTTTAAATCCCCAGCCCATCAGCTATTAGGCACTAAACATCAAAGCACTACTCTAGTGTCAAACAGCTGATGGGCTGTGAATTTAAAAAGACGCGAGTACTTGCCCTACTCCCCATGAGTAGGGGAGAATTCTAAGTGCTTGCGGGGGCGGGGCAATGGCGGCGGCGGCGGCGGCAGCAATCCAAGCATCACGCCGCTGCGCAATCCCCAGATCGCTGCTGCCACCATCGCAGGTCACCACCTCCCTTAAGGAGGTAGAAACCTGCCCATTCTCCAAGTGGTGGGTCGCAACCCATCACTTTGGGAACCTCTGATCTAGGCTATACACACTATACCAATATCAACTACTAGATGGTGCTGAAGATTCACTTAACAACAGATTCACTTTACAACGGAATTTCAAGAATGTATCCCAGTTGTTAACCTGTATTCGAAAAAGAACCAGAATTAGGATAAGCAGCAAGGTGCTTATCCATAAGTGTGCAGATGACACCAAACTACTCTAGGGTGGTGAAAACCAAAGCACTTTGTAAAGAGCTCCAAAAGGATCTCTCCAAACTGGGTGAACGGGTAACCAAATGGCAGTAAGTGTAATGTGATGCACAATGGAGCAAAAATGAAACATCCACTCAATGAAAACATCCACTCAATGAAAACATCCACTCAGTGTGTGGCAGTTATGCAAAAGGCAAATTTCCTACTAGCAGTCATCAGGGAAAGGATCAAAAAGAACATTGCTATCATTACAATGCCCTTCTACAACTGTACAATGCAGCCTCATCTGGAAGCCTGTGTCCAGTTTTGGCTGTCCCACCTCAAAGAACAATATATAGTAGAGTTGGAGAAGATACAAAAGAGGGCAACTGAAAAGAGCAGGAGACGGGTGCACCTTCCTTATGAAGAAAGGCTACAATGTTTGGAACTTCTTAGCTTGGAAAAAAGAGAGGGTGATTTGGGGGAAAATTTGGGGGATTGATGCTGCAATCCTATATACACATCTACCTGGAAGTAGGCTCACTGGAGTGAACAGGACTTACTTCGGAGTAGACATGGGATTGCATTTTAAGATGCATGGTGTGTGGTGAAGTGAGTTTTTTGTGCTCACTGCTAAGACCAGGCTGGATCATCCAATGAAACTCATTGGCAAAAAGATTGAGAAGGGACCAAGCAGCTGCTTCTTGACCCTTCCCTACGGTGAGATTTTCCTGCAGGGAAGGAAGGAACAGCAGCGGGAGAGGGGTATGAATGATGCCATCAGAAGAATACAGTATTCGAGAAGCCCCCCTGCTGGATCAGGCCAAAGGAGGCCAGCTAGTCAGTCCAGCAGCGCAGCAGGATCCGGCTTCCCACAGTGGAACCACCACATGTCTCCGGGAAGCCCTGAAGGAGGAGCTGGCAGGCAGCAAAGAGCTCTCCCGCCGCCGCCGCCGCTGCTTCCCTCCCTGCAGCTGGTATTTAGAGAAGGCAGGGGCTGCTTCTGAACCTAGGGCAGGTACATAGCCAACAGCAGACTGCCGCCCTCCGTGAACTGATCGGGTCCCCAGCACCCTTTCACTCACTCACAACTGGACAAGAGTCTCGCTTTTCGCGTCTTGGTTTCGCTGGTTGCCGTTTGCTTTCGTGCAGAAGCCGCAGCACCACCACCACCTAGGAGTCGCCAAAGCCCAGCCCAGAGAACCAAACCAGGCCAGGAGCAAGCCGAGCTGGCAGAAAAAGCCACCCACCCACCCGCAGTCCAGATGCCATCCAGCCTGCCTGGGCGCAGCGCAGAGTCGAAGCAGCCCGCGAGCGCCCTGCGGCAAGAGCTGGAAGCCGCCAAAGCAGCACCTGGAAGGCAGGCAGGCAGGCAGGCAGGCCGCTTGGGTCGCGCAGCCAGCCGGCCGGCCGGCCGGCCAGCCAGCCCTGCCCGAAGGAACCCCGTCCCGGGGCCGAGGGCAGGAAGTGGCGGCGGGCGGGCCCGGCTGAGTGTCAGGCAGCCCGGCTGCCTTCCGGTCCTCTCCGCCCGCCGGCCGAGAGGGCTGTGGACTCACCGCGCTTGCCCGGCGCGAAGGCGACCACCACGAAGTAGTCGGCGAGCCGGGCCATGGCGGCAGCGGCTCCGGCTCATTCCTTCCGCGCCCGCCCGGCCAACGATCCGTCCGCAGCAGCCAGCAGCATTTCTGCAGCAGCCATCTTGCTTCGGCGGAGGCCGCTGACCCAGCCCGAGCGCAGTGCGCACGCGCTCCGCCCACGAAGAACCAATGGGACGCGACCAGGGGACGTCTCGATTGGCTCCTCGTACGGCGAGTGACCGCCTCTTCCTGTCCCTGGACAGAGCGCGACGTGGGAAGGGACTGCGCGCGCGCGTGCGTGCGCGGCGCCTCTTTCTCCCTAGGGCGGGCTGCTGCTGGGATCGGGGCTTGCGGGCCCGGTGGAGCCTCCTGGGTCAGGCGCAGGATACCAGGAGGAGGAGTGAGGCGGCTCTAACAGGGCCCCCCCCCATGACCTCAGAATACGGGTCGGATTATAAGGAAGGAGGCGGTCCCTCAAATACCCTGCACCCGAGCCGTATAGGGCTTTAAAAGTCAAAACTAGGGCTTTGAATTGTGCCCGGAAACGAACTGGCAGCCAGTGTAGCTGCCGAAGCAACAGTCCGACTGAGTCGAACCGACAGACCCTGGCAACCACCCGGGCCGCCGCATTCTGCACTAATTGCAGTTTCCGAACAGTCTTCAAAGGCAGCCCCACATAGAGCGCATTGCAGTAATCTAGTCTAGATGTCACTAGGACATGGGTCTGCACAATCCACGTATGGTCGCAGTTGGCGCACCAGCCGAAGCTGGGCAGAAGCCCCCCTGGCCACAGCCGCCACCTGGGAATCCAGGAGCAGCTGCGCATCCAGGAAAAACCCCAAGCTGCGGACCTAGGGCATATAATCTAAAAACACAGCACAACATATAACAAAATATAAAAACAGGAGTAAAAGAAGGAAAAGGGGCTGGACTACTAAAATAGTTAGGCTGGGTGGTTAACTCAGAGGGCTTGTGTAAAAATAAATGTTTTCAGGCCCCGCCGGAAGGCCTCCAAGGAGGGAGCAGTTCGTAAGGTCGGTGCCACTGCTGAGAAGGCCCAGCCTGACTGAGTCGAACCGCTTGCTTCCGGTATTCACACAGGCCGCCGCATTCTGCACCAGTTGCAGTTTCCGAACCGTCTTTATGGGCAGCCCCACGTAGAGTGTGTTACAATAATCTAACCTTGAGGTCACCGTGGCATGGATCACTGTGGCCAGGTCTGCACGATCCAGGTACAGTCACAGCTGGTGCACCATCTGAAGCTGGGCAAAGCCCCCCTGGCCACAGCCACCACCCGGGAATCCAGGAGCAGCTGCGAGTCCAGGCAAACCCCCAAGCTGCGAACCTGCTCCTTCAGAGGGAGTGTAACCCCATTCAGAGCAGGGTTTATTTAAAAGATTAAAGCAATGTAAATCTTTACCTGACATTTCAGTGCATCTGTCCTGCGCTCTTTTTCTTGCTTATTTCCATGATATCTTATTGAGCTCTGAAGCAGAGCCAGCTGGATTGGACCTCTTCCACCAGAGGGCAGCACTGTTCAACTTGTTAGCTAGCACTGGTGCGTGTCCTGACTTTAAGGATGAACCCTATCCTCGAAATACACGCCAGGGCATCTCCACATGCCGGTACAACACAGCCCCACTGGCGTAGAAGTCCCGTCCCCCCATGGATGCCGGATCAACACCAGAAAAACAGCGCACTGACGTAGTTTGAATGTCAGTCAGACACCAGTACAACTCCACTGGTGGCAGACCAAAAGGAGAGGAGATGGGGCATGACATGGGAGGGACAAGGAGGAGTCAATGTACACTGTATCCTAACCCCCTTCTGATCTCTCTCTCTCGATCTCTCTCTCTCTCTCACACAGAGAGAGAGAGAGAGAGAGAGAGATGCCCTTTGCTACAAGTCATCATGGCTTGTGATTGACTTTTCCTCCATTAATCTGCCCAATCCCTTTGGTACCTGGACATCCAGGCCAGGTGCCAGCGCAACATCCTGTGGCAAGGAGTTTCACAGATGAATTATGCGCTGGGTACAGAAATATTTCCTTTTGTCCTAACTCTCCAACCAGGCAATTTAAGTGGATGTCCGCTGGTTCTGGTGTTGTGCAAGAGGGAAATGAACTTCACTGTATCCATCCCATGCATAATTTTATATGTCTCAATCGTGACCCCCAGGCATCTTTTTTTTAGACTGAAAAGCCCCAAACATTGTAGCCTTTCCTTGTAGGAGAGGTGCCCCAGTCCGCTAATCATTTTGGTCGTTCCCTTTTGTACCTTGTCCAGTTCCACTATATCCTTTTAGAGATGTGGTGACCAGAATTGGACACACACAACACTCCAAAGTGCACTGGGAGGGGGGGTGTACTGTTATGGCAGTTTGTTTGCCTGGAATCTGCTCACAGGTGGCGGGCGGGCCTCATGCCCTGCTGTCCCGGGTGAGCCCTGCTGCGGGTGGGGGGGGGGCTCGTTTCTCCGATCTCGTGGGCTCCGATCTGTCCACCATGGCTGTAGAAATGGGGCGGTCGTCCAGCAGAAGAGCTACCCTCGCTCGCCACTCCCACCCCAGAGCACCGCACGTGCAGTGCATATGGCACGACTGCCGGCCAATCGGACCCTGCAGGATTCTCCTACAAGAGGGGTGTGTGGGTAGAAAAAGACCCTTCCCTGGCCAGGAGGCTCCTGTTGTTGTGGCCGGCTTCCGCCTTTGTTCAGGGCAGCAGACCTGGAACTGGCCGGGCGGACTGCGAGGCTGAGCGCCAGGCACAGAGGTGGCCCGCCTGGTCCTGGGTCAGAGCCGCCCTCTGCTGGGTGGCACAGGTACTGCAGGCCGGGAAACTCGGTGGCGAATGAATGAGCGAGCGCCGGGGGGGGGGGGCTGGTGTTGCTTGGGTCGGCTCCGAGAGGCGAGTAGGGCGGGCAAGCCGGCCGACGGCTGCCGCGGCGTCACTCCCACTTGCCTGCTCTCCCCGGCCTTTCGCCAGCCGTCGGTGAGAGTAGCCTCCCTCCCAAGGGATGCCCCGCCCCGTCGCCGGGTGCGGCTGCCCAGCCTATTTAAACCGCCGTCAGGCGGGCAGCAGGCAGGCAAGTCAGTGCCTTTTCGTGGTTGGCGCCCGTGCGCGACTGCGACGAGTCCCTGCCGACGACACTGCCTTCGGTTCCGCGCGCAGCGCCCCTCCCCGGGGCTTCGAGCCTGCTGCTGCTGCTGCCGCCCCACCATGAAGCGCACGCTGCCGCTTGCGTCGCCGGGCATGAGCCGCCTCCGCTGCCTACTGCTGCTGCTTCACCTGCCCGCTGCTGCCCTGTCGTCCTCCTCGTCTGTCGCTCCGTCAGGGCAGAACCCGCTGCTGCCGCCGCTGCTGCTACCCGCGCCCAGGTGAGCGCTCGACGACGCTGTCGTCACCCCCCCCGCCTGCCCCTCCCTCCCAGTGCCAGGGGGCCAAGACGCCGGTACTCGGCAGGTTGTGAGTCCTCGAGTGCCCCAGGCGCTCCCTGCCCCCAAACGAGAGAGAGAACGAAGGCCCCCCCTGCTCTGGCCCCCTCGAGTGAGTCTTCTGCAGCAGCAGAAGCGCCTTGCGCCAGGGACGGTGGTGGAGCCACTCGCAGCGGCCAGCACCCCGTTTGCCTCTGCCGCCCCCCTCCCCCCCCCCGCTGAAGCCAGGAGGGGTGTGTGTGCGCGCGCCGCCTGCTGCTGCTGCTAGCACCTGACCAGCGCTCACGGTCTTTGGCGATTGGCAGGCTGGCTGGGGCGCTGTGCCTCTTGGCGGGAGGAGGAGACCCTCCGGTTGCTGGAGAAGCAGCCGCCAGACGGCGCAGAGCTCCAAAGCTGCCCCTCCCTCTGGGCTGGCTTCAGAATGGTTTGCCTCTTGGAAGGAGGTGCTGCTTTGCTGCTTGCGGTGTATCCGGTAGAAGTCATGAGGTTCTGAATCTCCTTAAATCTCTGCTTGGCTGTCTCCACCCACAATCTGTTCCTTGCACAAGGTGTAGAAAAGGGACACACACACACCTCCGTGACATCTTTGGGAAAGTGTGGGGGACCCCCTTACCGTATGTACAAGACCCAGAAACCTACACAAGGTGAGCACACACTCCAGGGGGTTGCATGCACACGCTACCCGCTCGCACTCAAGTAAACAGGTAGCACGTGCGCGCGCGCGCACACACACAGAGGGTTAGACTGCGGAGCTTTACCGGGAACTACAAGGGGGTGGGGTTGCCGCACCGCACATGGGGCCTTGGCAGTGGAGTGGCACTAGGAGGGGTATGGCTTTGGGAAGAGCTCGGCCTGCAACCAGAGTTGGCCAAATGCCCAAAAGCGGGGGAAGGGATGTTACAATGTGAGCCAATCCCTGCACCTGCTGCTCACCCCAGAGGGGCCCTGGCTAGCAGCACCACCTTGGCACAAATGATTTAGCCATCACCTTATTGGAACATGGAGGGCCGTGTACAGGGGAAGGTGGGTCCAGCATGATTCTGTTCGAAGGTTCCTGGTGGGGGAACACTTTGGGGGGGGGGTTTCATTCAAAAGCATGTATGGCTTTCAAAGACTGGGTGAGGAGAGTTCATGTCAAGATATGGACAGGAAAGGACTTTTCCGTGGCTCATGGTTGGCTGACGGTGAGATTGTTGTGGGGAAGTGAACCGGAACAGCTGTCCTTGTGCCAAGTGTTTGTGGGGCATGAGGGGTAGCCTGGGGGCACGTGACACTTGAGTTCAGCAGAACCAGGAGCCAGAAGGCTGGTGTCGCTCCGTGGGGTGGATCTGAGACCGAAGGGGGTTGGCTTGCAGCACGCAGCACTCTGGCCCAAGCATGGCCTCCTCGGCCTCTGGATCCCAGTCAGCCATCTCCTTCCTGCCACCGACCCCACTGATCTCCAGCATCCCCCCCCCGCACTGACCATATCACGCTGGCAGGTTGGACGTGGGGTGTGTGCCAGCTTCCTCCGTCATCTCAGTGCCCCGTGGCCAGGGAGACAGAAGCCACGTCTTCCCAGATGTGGTCACTGCCCAGCTGGGTTTGGAGAAGTGGGCGAGGTCCCCCTCTTCCGCTCCCACTGGACTGGGGTGTCTGAGCCCTCTGGAACTGGAGAGCAGAGCTGGGTATGGCCTGGTTGCACAGTGGCTAGAGCTCCTCTACTCGCTGGCCCTGCAAACCGACCCACCGTTGGTGCGTTGTGAGGCCAGCTGCTCTTCAGTGGGAGAGGAGGAAGACGGAGCCTGAGATTGGCGATGCTGGAGGTCAGATCCACCTCATTCACAAACAGCAGAGGGTGGGGGGTGCATGGGAGGGGGGAGCAAGACCCTCCCCCTTCCAGTGCTTCAAGCACCCTTCTCCCCAGCCTGGTTCACTTTCAGTATCCAAACGATGTGTCGTAATGCAGTTAAATCATTGACAGTTTGGACTTTCTTTTAAAAATCTTGATGGAATGAAGTTCTGGAAAAAAGGCTTTCTTCCAGGTCGTGTGGGGTGCAGTGCTTTCTGTGGGGAATCCACCCAGATCCTGGCTGGGGCAGTGGGACAGGCTGAGACACCACAACCCCTTTCAAAGGGAACCTGAGCTTGCTCCAAGTGCAAGAGTGGGCCCCAATCCAGACAAAGTCAAGCATGTCAAAATTGTGTTGCAATCAATGGAACAAGTTAGTCAGTCAAAGCAGAGGTGGAACCAAGATTTTCTACAAGCTGAAAAGCTATCAGTGTTTCATAAGGTGGTGTTTTAAAATGCCAAACACTATCATTTTGCTTTGGGAAGAAAGAATACAAGGACTTGGCATTTTGACTTTGGTAGCTCTCTGAGCAGCAGGCAGGCAGACAGACCCCGTTGCCCCTTCTCACTAAAAGCCGCCGTCTGTTTCTCTTGGCTCCAGGCGGTGCCAGGATGGTGCAGGGTGGGTGAGGAAACCAGTGAGGACCCGTCACCCGCCGAGGGCTTCTTCATTCAAGACATGCTGGGTCCCAGCTCTGAAGAGGACAACAGTGGGGCAAGCCCAGAGCCCATCTCTCCACACCTGGGCTTGGGAGTAGATCTCTCGCCCCTGGGACTTGGAACGGCTTGGGTTCCCTGCTCCCCATCAGCCCATCAGGTCTCTCTGCCTTGGCTGCACAGGGAGACGTTCTGGAACGGCAGGCTTGGAGGGTTCCGTGGTTGCTGCTGTCTTCTCTTCCAGACCACAAGCGAGCGAGCCTGCTGGTGGCCTGGTGCCAATGCAACCAGCTGAGCCATCTTCTTCTGTAGGTTGAGAAGCAGGGCAGAGGAAAGAGTAGATGCTAGACCAAGAGAGGGAGGGAGGGGGAAACCTCCTCCCCCCCCCTCTTTCTTCTGAAGCACCCTGGGGTGCTGGATCACTGGCTGGGAGGGGTGACAAGACAGAAGTAAGAGATGGCTACAGAGAGTGAGCAGGGAGGGGGAGGAGCACATGCAGAGGCAAGGAGCGGCTACCTGCCACAGGACACGTACGCGGGCGGGCGGAGAGTCAAACACTGCAGCTGGCCAGGGAGGGAGGGAGTGTACAGCCAGGAGGCCAGCTGCAGCAAAGGCTCTTCGCCCACACGGGCTGGGCCCACTTCAAAACTGTCCCCACGGTTTCGGGAGCAGGCCTGAGGTCAGAAGCTCACCCTCACGGGCATGAGTGGAGCCAAACCAAACAGCCGTTGTACCTGGCTCTCCGGAGACGCCTGCTGCTTGGTGCCTGGCTGGCTTCTGAGCCTTTGCTGGGGAGGGAGGGGGGGAGGGAGGGAGGCGGCAGTTGGGAGTCAGCTTCCCCCCACACCAGCCCCTCTCTCTGGGCGGGTGTCCTGTTTCGACAGAGTCCCAGACAGCATCTGCCTTTTTCAGTTGCCAACGTAGGGTGGAGTCAGCCCAAAGATGAGATGGGACTACTGTCTTCCCATGCAAAGCGTTGGCAATGGCCTCCAAGTGGGCATTTGTACCAGTTATCCTGGCCATTTGCTGTCCTCATTAGGAGACAGTCTGGCAACAGCCAGAGGAAAGACAAGACCTGGAAGGAAGGGCCTGGGGAGAAGAGAGTGGAAGAGTTTCCAGCTGTCTCCATGAGGGCAGCACAGTCTTGGGGGGTTCTTAGGGGTGGAGTTGCGGCCCCAGGAGGCTCCCCTTGAGCTGGGCTTCCCTCCAAAGAGCTCTCGGAAGGGTGGAAGGGCCACAAGCACCGTCTTATCCCTGCTGTGCTGCCATTGCTAGTGGTTGATCCTCCAGCCTGTGGCTGACCTCCCCTCCGCTCCATGCTGGGGGAAGACGCAAGCAGTAGTGTAGCCCGGGGGGGGATGGGATGGGGGTCGCGCACGGCGTTACACAGAGGTGCAACGTGGCCCCTCCCAATCGGCCTCGGAGCCAGTCCAGCAGCAAAGTGGCAGTGTTTGCTTTTGCTACTGGACTGGCTCCGACAGTGAGTGGGAAGGGCCACTTTGCACCTCCGTGTAAGGCCGTGCAGCACTTGCCGTGCCGTGCCCCCCCCCCCCCCGGCTATGCGACTGGACTGGAGCTGCTGGGGCTGAGGCGCTGGCTCCTGCTGCTGGCTCAGGCAGTGCTCGGCTTGCTCTCCAGCTCTGCCTTGCCTCTGAGTGCTGTGTTGCTCAAGAGGTCTTGACCTGCCTTCAGGAGGCAATGCTGCTGCTGCCCACCTGCTGCTCTCCAGCAGGAATGCAGCGAGAGCTCAGGAGCAGGAATGCTGCCCCTGGGGGAGGGAGGGGGGCAGAACAACCCACTGAAGCCTCCCAGCCTGTTGAGCAGAGAGAATCGGAAGCAGGGGTTCGGCGGTGGCGGGAGTCAGGGGCCCCCATCCTTGGAGCAGCACCAGCTGTACCTTGCAGCTTCCTCGGGGACCCCCTCTGCTCCCCCATGGCTTAGCCACACACCCCAGAACTCTCCCAGCTGCATCTTGCTAGCGCTTTGGGAGCCTTCCCAGAACGTCCCAGAACCTCCGAGGCCCTGAAGCCAGGGGACAGCAGCACAGCTGAGCACACAAGCAAACGCTCTGGTGTGTGTGTGTGTGGGGGGGGGAGACAACTGAACAAGAGAGGGAAAAAGCAACGGCGGTCCCAACGCGTTTCGAGGCGAGTAGCTCTTCATCAGGGGCTCGATGGATGCAGGCAAAATGTGTGATCCGAGATGGTTAGAAACCACCAAGCACAATAGTGTTGAAGACAACACAGATTTAAAACAACAACAACAAAATACCTTCTGGAACAAAGTGCGTGGTGGGTGACGGTATGCAGCC
Source organism: Plestiodon gilberti rubricaudatus (assembly GCA_026170595.1). Classification (NCBI taxonomy): domain Eukaryota; kingdom Metazoa; phylum Chordata; class Lepidosauria; order Squamata; family Scincidae; genus Plestiodon; species Plestiodon gilberti. The sequence continues at coordinate 171,465,223 of JANXHW010000005.1, read as the reverse complement.
TCTGGGCTTTACAGGCAGCCTGTCTCTGATCACGCCAGGGAGTGGCGACAGGATCCAGGCCTCTTGTTTTCCTGAGTGCTCCCAGAGGCACCTGCTGGGCCCCTGTGCGATACAGGAAGCTGGACGGGGTGGGCCCCCTTTGGCCTGAGCCTGCAGGGCTCCTCCTCACTGAATACCGAGTAGCAAACGACCCTGACAGGAAGTGGATCCAAACCCATTCTGATAAGAAAGAACTGACCTGCCTTTCAGGAGGAACTTAAAAGGTCTGGAATGGGTGAAGGTTTGGAGGGATAAATAGGATTAGAACCACAATGGCCCAATGGCCCAAATGGAAGCTGGTGGCGCATCATGACGTGAACCGGCTCTTCCCCTGTTGGACTCCAGCCTCACTAGAGAAGACCAGCTTCCTCTTAGCCTCCATCTTTCCCCTCTGCAGCAAGGGGACAATAGAACTGTCACCGGAGAGGGGGTTGCGAGGACAACATCAAGACAACATCTCCGCTGCCCTTCTCTGAACCCGCTCCAGTTTGGCTGCGTCCCTTCCGCCACTCGGGGGGGGGGCAGAACTGGCCACAGTACTGCAGAGGAGGCCTGACCAGCGTGGAGTAAGGCGGACCTGCTCCTTCTCTCTCGCCACGTGGTGGAAGCGACAGTTCTGCTAAGGCAGCCTAAAATGGCATTTGCCTTCTTTGCAGCCGCATCACACTGCTGACTCTTGTTCAGCTTGCGATCCACTGCAACGCCAAGGTCAGGCAGAGGCAGGTATGGCTCAATCATTCTAGACCTGTGCCTTGCTTCCATTTCGATGTGTTTGGCCTGAGTGCAGAGCCTTGCATTCGCCCCGGCTGAACTTCCGGTCGCTAGTTTCAGGCCAGGGCTCCATTCTGTGCAGGGCCTCCTGAATGCCGCTACTGCCTTCTGCGGTGTCAGCTATTCCTCCCAGGCTGGCGTCATCTGCAAACGCGAGACCACGGATTCCTTTTAGCCCTTCATCATTCTAAGTCACTGAGGAAGATGTGGAAGAGAGCCGGGCCAAGACGGAGCCCTGGGGCAGTCCACTCGAACGGTCCTCCGGGCCAAGGAGGAGTCCTTGAGGAGCACTCTCTGTGCAGGGTTGTCCAACCAATTGTGAATCCATCTAATAGTTGCATGTATCATCTAGGCATTTTACAACTTGCTAATCACTATATCATGGGGAACTTCGTGCCCCGCCTCAGCTTTCTTCCTGCCCCAGGATCCAGTTTGTCCTGGACACATTGCCAGGCTATTCTGCTGTCCCTCAATACACCTATAGAAAATGCACCAGTTCAGTGCATAGGCATAGTTCTTGATCTGTTGGTAAACCTGTGCCTGGCCTGTACCACTGTGGCAGGAGGGGGAGCTCACGTGGTAGAATGCTCTCCTGGGAAAACCTATTTCTTCCCAGAGAAATCCAGCATGCTGGGGGGGGGGGGGGGCTAGTTCCCTTCTGCCACAGGGTTTTATTTTTATTTATTTATAGAATTTATACCCCGCCTTTCTCCCAACCAAGGCGGCTTACAATAAAAACCGTAAAATACATATATACATTGAAAATCAAGAATTAAAACAATTTTCTTGTTGGACTCAGTTGGACTCAGCCAGGACATGTTTGCATTCTCTTGTTGCAGGAAGCCCTTGGCCAGAAGCCCCAGTGCAGCTGGACTCCTTCCAAAGGGACTCGTGGTGGTGGACAGGGTTTCTTCTACCACTGGCAAGACCAACTGGCTCGTTGGGAAGCAGCTGGTTGCATCGCTAGCTAGCCAGACACACCTCCGGGTCCTCCCCAGACACAGACGAGAGCACCAGCAGCCTCGCAGCAGCAGCAGCAGCAGCAGCAGCAGCAGCAGCAGCAGCTCCCCAGGCCGCACGCCATGGACTACAGCCCGGCACCGAACGCGCCGCCGTGCAGCTGCTGCCCGCCTCCACCATGCACAACTGATGCGCGTTGGCTGCCTCTTGGGCACCTGCCAAGTGCAGAATCTCAGCCATCGGCTTTGGCAACTGAAGGGCCAGTCGGGGCGTCAGGATGCCTCCCCCATGAACCCCAGCAGCCCTCATAGCTATGGGTGAAGGAGGGAGCCCTGGGCTGGAAAGCTTCCACGCCCTGACCCCCTCCATCCATCCATAGCACCTAATGTGCTTCCTGACCTCCTACCCCCACCCATAATCACTTCATGTCACATCCTCCAACTCCTGAGCTCGTAGTGCACCCCGTTCCTATTGGGCCTCCTCCTGGTCGTGCAAAAGGCTCCTGCATTGGTCAGAGCTCCCCCTGATGGATGGGCTGTGAAAGGAGCGTTGCCCTTTCCCTGGACAGAGCAAAAGACAACATACCAGGGGTGGTGGTTGGTGGGCTGATAGACAGCCATGGAACAGACTAATTACCAACCAGGGGTCGAGGGAGGATAGTAGGCAGGCTTGTCTCACCCTGCACAGGCCCACACTGCACCAAATGCCACTCTGAACCAACTTACGTGCAATAGGGGTTCTTCTTCTGCATAATTGGGCTCTGATGTGTTTTTGGACCTGGGCTTGAGGGGAGCAGGAGCCTTTCCAGGGACACAGAAGGCCTTGGCCACATCATCCCTCAAAACAGGTAGTAGCCTTGCTGGCTCAATTTGCCTGCCCGCATTGCTCGTGTGCCATTCCAGCCCCAGACCCCCAATTCTCCTTTGCCAGTTCCTTATCCCATCCAGTGCCCATTCGGTATTGGGGAGCAAAGTGGATGGCCTGGGCAACCTAGAAAGAGAAAAGGGCAAGGCTTGGGCCCGTGGTGGAAGAAGGGCGAGGCTCCTCTCTGTGCGTGCGCCCCCAAGTCCCAAGAAAGCGCCGACTCGAATCCCCCCACAACTGCGGACTGGCTTTCCACGGGGCTTTTGTCTACTGTCTGTTGTGTACATGACACTGCAGACCCACAAGGTCCTCTTAGTGTTGGTTGTGAAACTGCCCAATGCTGCAGGCGGCTGCTTCCGATGCAGGGCACACTGCAGAAGTGCGATCGGGGTGCGTGTGTGTGTGTGTGCGTGTGCGTCCCAGGGGAGGGGAGCTCCACGCAGCCAACCCTGAACTGACTGAAGCTGGCTGGCTGGGGGTCCCGTGAAGCCAGGCCTGCCTCTGCTCTGGCCTTGAAAAATAAAACCAAAGCAAAAGCAAGTGGAGTTCTGTGGCGAGAAGAGAGTGCGCCGGCCTCGCTGCATGCCGGCTGTGCACGATTAAGGGGAGGTGCCCACCACCATAGCAGCAGCAGGGTCCGTCTCCAGCCAGAATCTTCCCTGCAGAGACCTAGAAGAGCTGCTGCTGCCGATCCAGGGAGAAGCTTCAGGGCCCCAAAGACCTGATGCAGGAGGAGGAGGAGGAGTCAGCCGCCGCGGCCCCCTGGATTCATCTGCACCCAGGACTCCAGGGGTGAGGTGGCAGAAAGGTGGTATGCAGCAGCAACCAATCCTTGGCTCTCAGAACTACCACCACCTCCCAGCCAGGGCCAGGGGCTCTTGAACCATGAAAGGGAGGGGGGTGGGGGTGCCAGGACTGCATTCCAGTCTGGCCGTGCTGGTAGACTCCAAAGACCTCTCTGGCAGTAGGCCAACCCGACCGGTGTCTAGAGACAGACAATGCGGAGAGAAAGGACAAAGGTCCGAGAGGTGGGGTAGGAGGAAGGGCACACCTCTCTGGAGCTCTAGGCCAGCGTGTCTGGGAGGCAGTGGCACCCAGCGGGAGGGTGACGTGCCCTAGGTCCAAGGGCCAGCGCGCTGCGCTGGCGAAGGGCTTGCTGCAAGCAGTCAGCAAAACGGAAGGCGAGTCGGCAAGCGGAAGGGGGCTGAAGGCAGACTGGTTGCCAGGAGCTGAGGGGCACCAAGGAGAGGCAGGCTTGCCCCCAGTCCCGCTTCAGTTACAGATTGGCGCCGCGGGGGGGGGGGGGTCCTTGTCGGTGGCTAGTGCTGCAGCCCTCCCTTTTCCCAGCACAGAGGCCCATGAGGAAACCTGCTTGACCTTGGCGTGCTCTTGAAGGGGCCGGGTTGCGCCGCCTCAGCTGCCTGGGCACCTCTGCTAATTCCAGAAGCGGGAGCACGGCAGCTCCCCCCCCCCCCGCTCTGGGGACTGCTGCCACTGTGTCCTTTCTCCCGTGCTCCCAACCCCCCCCTTGGGGCTTTCTGCCCAGATCTCCTTCATCTCTCTGCTTGGAACATTGGTTAATGTGGAGCTTTTCGGCTGCCCCTGAACAGCACTTTCCACAGCAAAAGACATCACAGAACGGACTTGCTTTTAGAAAGGAAACAGGAGCTCACGAGGGCGGATTCAGGCTTGAGAAACGCGGCAAGATGGCTGTGGACCCTTTTCTCCCTGTGCCAATCTGCTCTTGGGCCATGCCAGGACGCCCCTGTCCTGCATCATGTCTTTGCAGCCTCTGTGCCAGGAGCCCGACAGCAGCTGAGGAGGCAGTGGCAAGTCAGGCGGGGGGGGGGGGGGCTGATCAGACTGAATGGTTCTCCTGCCAAGAGTCCTTCCCTGCAGGATTCTCGCCCTGACAAGTGTGCTTTCTACGTGCGGGTGGGTTTTTTTTTTCCCAATGGGCTGCATTCGATCCTCTAACTACCGGTAAATACGTTTAACCACACTTGCCCTCAGTCTCAAAGCAGGAAAGATTTATGGACGAACTTGAGTCCAGGAGGACGCAAAACTGCATACAAGCTTGTGAGTAGAGAACACCAATAATTTACACACGAGTACACAATTGCACTTTGTGCTACAGAACCCCTACCTCCCACACGACGACTTGTACGAATGTAAGAAAAGCCCTACCGCTTCATTGAAAAATTTGCCTCACTGAAAAAGCAAAAAGTAGTGTTTTGTGTTTTTTTTCCAATTTATTAATATGTTAAAATGTTTAGAGAGACTACCAAGTACTGGAAAAGTAATACATATTATAATCAGATGCAGTACACAACGAGTAGAGAGCTGGTGAATTGGTTCTAAATCAGAGGGGGGGGGGGGCGGAAGAGCGCACCTATGATTTTCTTTGAATTTCTACACCATGTACTGTAATCCGTCGTGCAGATTCAAGAAGCTGCATACAAATAAGGCAACAGAACAAACAGCGGGGTGAAGGCCAAGGTGGGCGCGTGTAAAAAACTAAGCTGCTGGGGCCTGCAAGTACCACAAAACATGGTCAATGGCACGTGAACTTGACAGAACATTGCAGGTGAAAGAAACAGCTTACTTGCAAATCCTGCAGCCAGTTCTGTTCCTGGCAGGGTGAGGAAGCCTCCGTCGACTGGTCCTGCCAGGTGCTTGTATTATGGCATGGAGTGGCGTGGCAACGGGGTGAAGAGGGCCTTCCGGGTCAAGCCCTACACAGGCTTACCCTGCGGCCCACACCCACCTGCGCCGGCCCTCAGAGCCATTGAAGCTGCTTCACATCAAATTTTCAGCCCCCCCCCCCAAAAAAAAACAAGGATGGAGAAAAGACCAGGCGGCGCTGCAAGAGGTAAAATCGTTATTTCGCAATACTCTTAAATACTGTTTTGTTTTTGGAGGCGATTTTCGTGTTATTTCGCATTCACCATTTTCAAACGTTGATACACCGCTGGTCCTCCATGAATTTGTCCAACCTCTTTTTAAAGTCACCCAAGCTAGTGGCCTTCACCACATCTTGTGGCAGCCAGTTCCACAGACTAATGACATGCTGGCGAAGAAGGGGCCTCCTTTTGGCCATTCTACAGCTCCCGCCAATCAGTTTCAACGAATGACTCCTGGTTCTAGGATTGCGAGAGGCCGAGAGAAACTTCTCTCTACCTGCACCATGCATCTTTTTGCAAGTCTCAATCATGACCCGCCCCTTAACTGCCCTTTTTCCAAGCCAAAAAAACCAAAACACCCCACTCCCAAATGAGGTGACCTTTCCAAATAAGGAAGGGGTTCCAGCACTTTGATGGTTAGGTTGCTCTCTTTTGCAAGTTTTCCAACTCAACAATATCCTTCTTGATGTGCAGTAACCAGAACAGGATGTGGTATTCCAAGTGTAGTTGCACCACAGATTTATAGGGGGGGGGGGATACAATGTTATCAGTCTTGTTCTCAATTTCATTCCTCATGACCCTTAGCATGGAATTTGCCTTCTTCATAGCAGCCACACACATACTGGGTTGTGTGCATTTGCACTGAGCTCTCCACCATGACCCCAAGGTCGCTTTCCTGGTTCCTGACTGGCAGCTCAGACCCCAATCGCTGTAGTATATGTGGCAAAGTTGGGACATTTGGCCCCAGTGTGCATCACGTGACACTTGTTGACACTGAACCACATTTGCCATTTGGTTGCCCATTCATCCAGTGTGGAGAGGTCCTTTTGGAGCTCTTCTCACCCTGCTTTGGTTTTTCCCATCCTGAACAGTCTGCTGGCCCTCTTTCTGCTTACCCCAACTCCACATCCAATAAGCCAGCCAGGCCCAAAGGCTTCTGTTACACTGTGATGGGGCTTTTCATGAGACACACAGGTGCCCTTGGACTTGTGGTATCCCAGGGAGCCGCCTTGGTTACCTGGATGACTGGACGGGCTGGCCGTTTTTGGCAAGCCAGCCATAGGTAGCCAACTTGGGGCAGCAGGGGGGGGGGTATTCTTCCTCCATGGGAAGAAGGTGCTACCTGTTCAGGCTGCTGCACTTCATGGGGAAGCCCCACGCGAGAGGGGCCGGGCCTTCCTTCCCTGGGAGGCCTAGGGGGCTACTCCATCGCTATTGGCTCACCCTGATCACCAGTCAGCTTGATGTCAATACCTGGACAGATCCTGCACCAGACTATTAAGTAGAATGGCGATGAGTTCTTTAAAATAAGGAGGTGGTTTCCAGGAGCCAGCATGGGTCTGTCAGGCCAGACGAATCTCCTCTCCTCCTATGACAGAGGGACTGTCTGGGAGGCCATGGGAACACAATAGACAGAGTATACCAAGATTTCAGCAAAGCATTTGACAAAGTCTCCCATGAAGTCATAGAATACTAGAGTTGGGAGGGATCTGGGAGGTCATCTAGCCTAACCCCCTCCTTAGTGCAGGCAACTACCACAGCATCACTGGCAGGTGACCATCCGGCCTCTGCTTGAAAACCTCCAACGAGGAGCAGCCCCACAACTGCACGAGGCCAGAAGCTGCTCCAGTTCCTGCAGTTTGGAAAACCTTCCTTGTGTCTAGCTTCGATCTATGCCCCTGTGGTTTCAATCCATTCGTTCTAGCAATCATTGCCCCCCTCAGGAACCAGCGGAAGCAAACCCTTCCCTCACTAGCGTAGCAACCGCCAAGTGGCTCCTCTGTCTGAGGGGGCACTCGTGGGCCACCCCCAGCCGCCCCTCTACTCTAGCCCTGAACAGCACTATACATCAAAAGATTAGCACTTTGATGCTTAGCGCTGTTCAGGGCTAGGGTAGAGGGGGGTGGCTGGAGCTGGGGGGGCAACAACCTACCTTTTTGCTGCCTCTTCCCCACCACCGCTGCTTGGGTTGCGAGCCACTCTGAGTGGCCCACCCCCCTCCCCTTTTTTTTTCTTCTTCGCATATGAAGAAAAAAAAGAGAAAAAGGGGTCGGCTGGTCAGAGCAGCATGCAACCAGGAAGTGATTGGTGGTGAGGTCATCATGCAACCCGGATGCTCGCTTCACTTGCTTGCTGTCTTCCCACCGGGGCTGCTGGCTGCATCACAGCAGGCCAGGACTGCCTGGCTGGGTGCGTTTCGCTGGGCCAGGGCTCCTCACGAACATCAAAATGCCTGCTGTTGCTGCTCGTCCCTCGCACTACATCTCCCAAGATCCTTTGCAGCCAAGCAGCCTTCCTATTGGTACATTGAGGCTGCCATCGTTATTTCCTCCTCCCTCATACTACAGCTCCAAAGCACCTTTGCAGCCAAGCAGCGTTCCTATTGGTGCATGCGGCCACCATCTTTTCTAGCTTCGAGCTTCCAGTTGAAACTTCTAGTGTGGAGCGGCCTCTCCAAGAGACGCCCACCCGCAGTGGGCCGGGCCCCTCCCTCCAGCCTTTGCCGCCTTGGAAGAGCATCACACAGCCTTTCTCGACGCTCCGCCCGTCACCTGTCTCGAGCGTGCATCCACCGAGGACACGAGTGGGCGGGGCTCCAAGGCGGCGCGAGCATGCGCGGTGCCCGCCGCCGGTGCCCAGGCAGCAGGACCCAAGCTGGCGGCTTCCCCAGGAGGCGCCCGACGACCGGCAGGGGGCGCGCCCTCCGGAGAAGGAAGCGGCTCTCTGCACGCGCGCACTCTATGGTGAAAGAGGGGGGCCGGGGCCATGCAGGCGGCGGCGGAGGAGGCCCGGCCGCGCCGCTGCCGCCCATCGCCGCCGCTGCCCTGGGGGCGGCTGTCGGCCTGGCTGGAGTGCGTCTGCGCGGTGACTTTCGACCTGGAGCTGGGCCAAGCCATGGAGGTGGGCGGGCGGGCGGGCGCCTGGCTGGAGTCGGGGCGCTTCGGCTGGGCTGCAGGGGGACGCTTGGAAGAGAACAGAGCGCCTCTCTTTCGGGGGGTGGAAGCCGGGAGCTACGGCCGGCCGCAGGCTGACCGCGCTTCCTCCCTCTGTTGCAGCTCGTGTATCCCCACGACTACGCCTTGACGGAGAAAGAGGTAGGTGGGGGGGCACCCCTGCCTGGCTCGAGCAGCTCCAGGTCGGGGCTGGCGCGGGGGGCGGCGGCGGCGGCGGCGGCAGCAGCAGCGACTCTCAGGCCCTGCCCTTCTGTCTTCCAGAAAACGAGCATCTGCTACTTAGCTTTCCCGGACTCCTACTCAGGTAGGTCGGTGAGCTCTGCAGTGGTTGGCTGGCTCTTCGCCTCCCGTCGCGGGGGCTGAGCGGCTGGCTGGCTGGCTGGCTGGCTTGAAATGCTGGTTTCTGGAAAAAAAAGGACTCTTGCTCCGGAGGTGAACTTGAGCGCCATTGCTTTCCGCGGGACGGGGGCTGCCCTGCTGCTGGAAAGGGATGGGATGGTTAGGGGGAGGCTCTTGCAACCCCGCTCTTGCAAATGGCTCTCTTATGCTGTTAACCCTTGCGCTGCTCTTGTCTCTTGGCCCCGTCTGTGATGTGTGGCCCTGTCTCTGTCTATCTCAGGCAGCCTCGGGGACACCCAGTTCAGCTTTCGCTTCCGCCAGTCCAGGGGACAGCGAAGGGCTCTCTTTGGGGAGGACTTCGACTCTAACAGCGAACCCCCAGTAGCGTTACAGGTCAGTTATGGCACTTGCAGGCTTGAAGGCCAAGCATAGAGATGGCTGGCTTTGGTAACGAGCAGCCTCTGGATTTTAGCATTCCCTCTGATGTCCTTCTGTCTTGTGCTGCACACAAGACAGCAAGGTACCTGTGTCCTCTTGCCACACTCCCTTGCAACTGGCAAGGTAGTCTTACCTGCCTTTTCCAAGCGTATAATGGTAGCTCAAAGCAGCTTTTACAACATCAATAAAACAACATTTAGAGTCAAATTAAAATCAGAACTTCCCAAATCCAAACAATATTAACTTGAAAAACCAACAAAGTATTGAGCCCTGCTACCTTATGCAGAAGAGAGGAGTCAGAATTGAGGAGGCCCGTGCTGCATCCCAGACTTTCCCCCAATTCTCCACAAGCAGCTGCAGCTTCTGAGGACGACGACACACAGTTCTTTCTCCTGGTAGGGGCGAGTGCCCTTTCCCAGCACAAGTTCAGCTCAGCTGTGTGCAGACTGACCCTCTGGGGCTGCTGAGCTCTGCTTTTGAGCCGTTTGCCAGACTGGTCAATGAGAAGCAATCGGTGTCTCTGAAAGAGAAAGTAAGCTCCACGCAGGGAAAGCTGGACTCTTTGGACCCTGTTGGACTTGGGGCTTGTGCAGAGAGTGGGGGCGGTTTCATGGTGTTTCTGCTTCTGCCCACACAGCAGGAGCCTGCTCATTACTTCGGCTATGTGTACTTCCGACAAGTCAAGGACAGCTCTGTGAAGAGAGGCTATTTCCAGAAGGTGAGTGATGGAGGCAAATAGAGAGAGGAAGGACCCGGAGAACAGGCAAAGAAAAATGGCCTCACTTTGCCCAGGCCACTGGCCTGTGGAAAGGGACCATTGGTGCGCTGTGCAATGGCACCAAGGAGCCCTTTGTGGTAACCAGGAGCCCTGCAGTCACCTCTCTCTTCCCCGAGTGAGTTTGCAGTCTTGCTGGGTCGCTGTCAGAGAACTTCAGGGAGCGTCCAGGTTTTCTGCACTCGCTTTCGCCTGGCAACAAGCAATGCTTTCCCCCTCGCTGTTTGTGGGCTACTATTTTACTGTGCCCCCTTTTCTCACCCACCACTGTTGGCAACTCGCAGTCAGCCGCCCAACCCCCGCAGTTGACTGTGGCGGTGGGTGCAAAAAAGGGGACAGTAGGGGGCACGGTAAAATAGTAGCCCACAAACAGCGAGGGGGAAAGCATCGCTTGTTGCCTGCCCACTGCTGGGGGGGGGGCCCTTTTCTGCGCTCCAGGTGGGCGTCTCTTGCCTGCAGACCTGTTCTCGGGATAGGGATGGTGTCTCTCTTTCAGTCCCTCGTCCTGGTGTCTCGCTTGCCGTACATCAATCTCTTCCAGTCTCTGCTGCAGCTCATCGCACCCGAGTACTTTGATAAGCTGGACCCATGCCTGGAGGCAGGTGAGTTCCTGGCCTTGGGGGCCCCCGCCTGACTTTCGTTGAGAGCAGCTTTGGACACGATGGGGCCGTTTGGATCGGTGTCTTGATGGCTCAGACCAAGGAAGGTCCACCTACTCAAGGGCCAGACCTGCTTGGCCAGCGTGCCTCCGCTGGGTTCCGTCTTTGGGCGTTGTGGTCCCCTTCACATTTATGGCTGGCAAGATTCCAAAAGGGGAGGGGAGAGAGATCACACCAAAAGGAGGGACCCTGGCCTGCTTCCAAGGGAGGGGGGGGAACAGTTCCCCAATTCTTCTTTGAATGGGCAGCCTCCCTCGGCTCAGCAACCTCCTTCCAGCAAGTTCGGGTTGCTGGATCCCTCTGCCTTCTCCTTGGCCACCTCCTCGCCAGCTGACCTCAAGGCTTTTCAAGTCCTGCAAGCTCCCGGCCTCTCTTCCTCCTGATCGCTTTTGCTGCCCTTTGCTGGTCCTTCTCTAGCTCTAGGCTGCTGTCCTCCAGATTTGGCGGACTGGTGCGGTCCTGCGTGGCCAGCCAGGGTGTTGCGTCTTTCTCCCACCTGCAAGTGGATGTTGTTCATGGAAGTTGCTGTTTCTGGGCAGAGCAAAGCAGCAGTGACGGGGCACTTGGCGGGCTCCACAGACTCCTCCTGTCTCGAGACCCCAACTGATGTGTCAAACCCCAGCCAGTGAGCAGCTTACAGCTGGCCGGTTGATGTTGGAGTCGGCAAACGATCTCCTTGGTTTTGTCAGCAGCCGTTGGCAGAGCGTCTGTCCATCTGACAGCAAGTGGCCAGTTTGCACCTTGAACTGACCGATGGGCTGAGTGGCCATTGCTTACCTGATCACTAGTCATGCCTGTGCTTCTGTGAGTCGCATATGGGCTGGGGTGGGGTGTCGGGAGCCTCGTGATAGGGTGGCCACCTAGAAGCGTGTATGTGCGCACACCCACCCACCCACCCGTGCTCCTGCTTTGCATCTTTCAGTGTGCAGTGAGATTGATCAGTGGCCTTTGCCTGTGCCTGGCCGGACTCTGAACCTTCCAGTGATGGGTGTTGTCATTCAGGTACCAGTGGGGGTGCTCCCCCCAGTGTGCAGCATGAAAGAGGGTGGCATATGGGGGGGGGTGCTGCTGCATTCTTGGGGAAAGTACCCCTTCTCTCTCTCTCTCCTCCTCTTGGTCATGTAGGTGAGGATTCCCTCCCGGGTGGACAAGCCTTGCCCGAACCCCATACAGCCGCTAGATCAGGAGGTGAGAGCCGCCGGGGCGGGGGGTCAGCGGGGGAGGTCTTGTTGAGAGGCTCTTTTCTCTGGTGGGAGCAGCACCTCTGGCGTGTTGTGTTTCACCTCCTCTCTGCTTGCAATGTGCTGGAAAAGGGGCTGTTTTGGGATGCTGTCCGTGACTTGGAAGTCCCTGGCCTGGGTTGAGACGGCAAAGTAGCCCACGGCATGGTGGAGCCAGGTGGAGTTCTCCAGTGGCCCTGGCAGGCACTCTCAGGACTCCGTGGCTTGCTTGGGGTCCTTGGCAAAGCTCTCGGAGCACCTTGTGCCTCCAGGTGCGTTCCTTTCATGACTGCCCCGACCTCGCCACTGAAGGGCTTCTAGCATCTTTTTGGTGAGGAAAGATGGGCAATGGGGTGGTTTTGGCTACTACAGGGCAGCGTTTTGCCCTTCTGGGCAGTTGCATGCAGCCCAGCCTCTGGGGCTTGTCGGGCTCTTTCATCAGAGCAGCTATGGATTAGTCTCTGCTTGGGTGGATCCAGGCAGCTCCAAGATGGCCTGACTGAGTCCCTCCAGAACACTAAGCACCCATCCGTTGACCTGGATGCCCTTAAGGCTGTGATCCCTTAACACAACCGTGAGTTGTGGGACTCGCAACCCTTGAGACTAGTGGAATTGGTCAAACCGCCAAATTGGGTTCAAAGCTTTCTCTTAGCTTTTCGTGTGCCAGAGGATTTAGCTTTCTCTCATTCCTTACCCAGCACCTGTTGCCAGCCCCACTGGTCCTTCCCAGTGCCACCGAGCTGGACCTCTTTCGGTAAGTGCTCTGCCTCCCGTGCCCAAAGCGACTCTTGCAAGGGAGGAGTCTAGAGGGTAGGAAGCATTGCCAAGATGTTGCAGTCTGAGTTTTCCAGGAAGAGACCAGGTGGGCTCCTGGCAGAGTCGCTTCACGTTGGGGCGGGGGCATGCCTGAGACTACTGCACGGGGTGGCGAGAGAGGCAGCCCACCATCCAAGAACTCGTCTGAGTCGTCATCCAGTGCAATGGATTGGCAGGAGATTGAGTAGGGACCAAAGGAGGGCCTTCATCTGGTGCCTGAATAGCCTGTGGACTTTGCTGCCACCAGCTTGGCTGGTTTCCAAAGGGATTGGCTGGAGGACCAGAGGTCTCTCCCCGGCGGCTGCTCGTCGTCATGGCTGCTTCATTGGTTCCCAGAGCGGAAGGACTGGCCGGAGATGGCGTGTGTCGCTCCCCAGAAGCGTCTGGTGGACGCCTGTGGGGGTTCCCTTGTCCCTGCTCCAGCACTCAGTCGCTGGCAGCCCTCTGGGCCACCCCCTTCCGAAGCGTTGGGGTCCCGTTGAGGTTCGTAGCCTGTGCCGCCTCGAGCCAGGCGTGGGCCTGCCTAGCTTGAAAGGTCGCCCGAGGAGGCAGTCCCTGCACAGGGCCTGCCCTAGTGGCCTCCTGGTGGTCCTTCTGGTCCCTGGCTAGCAGGGGCTTGCTGAGAAGTGCTCTCTGCCTGAGGGCCCTATCCTGGCTCTTCTGGTCTTGTCACAGGTGCTTCCAGCCAGTCCTTATCCATGTGCAGCTGTTGTGGGAGCTGATGTTGCTCGGGGAGCCTCTGGTTGTCATGGCGCCCTCCCCTGCCATCGCCTCGGAAATGGTGCTGGCCCTGACCAGGTAAGTGGTGGGACCGGTCACCTGCACAGCGGCAGAGAAGGTGGCCAGCTTGCTTCCGGCCTCCCCAGTGCTCCTTTTGAGCGGCTCCATATGCCTCTTCCAGCTGCCTGGCGCCTCTGAAATACTGCTGCGATTACCGCCCGTACTTCACCATCCACGACAGCGAGCTCAAAGAGTACACCACGCGAACCCAGGCCCCGTGAGTCTTCAGGGGGGGGGGTGCTGCTGCGGTGGCGGCCAGCAGTGCTTCCGGCTGACGCATCTCTCTGCTCAGGCCCAGTGTCGTCCTGGGAGTGACCAACCCCTTCTTTATCAAGATGCTGCAGCACTGGCCCCACGTCCTGCGCCTGGGCGAACTCAAGATGGCTGGTAACGAGGGAGGCTGTCTGTGTGCAGCACCGGCGGGGGGGGAGCCCTTGGAAGCCGCCTGCGCCCTAGGCAGGCGTTTGGCGGGAGGTGGCACTGCTTTGCCCCGTTGCCAAGCCTGAGCCAGCCCCAAAGCCCCCCCCCTCTCTCTCCCCACAGGGGACTTGCCCAAACAGGTCAAGCTGAAGAAACTTGCCAAGCTGAAGACGTTGGATGCCAAGCCAGGTGGGTCGGTCGGCACCTTCTCCGGGCCTGGCTGGGAGGCTGGCTGCAGGCGACTTGGGAGCCGTCGAAGCCATTCTGGGCTGGGTCAGCCGCCGCAGGGGGGCCTGGCCTGCCTGGCCTTTTCAACCTGGCCTGCCAGCTCCGTTGCCCTGCTGACCGGATTGATGGCTTCTTTCTGCTTGGCACCTTCAGGACTTTACACGGCTTACAAGCCCTTTCTGCACAAGGACAAGGGCCTGATCAAGAGACTCTTAAAGGTGAGCCCGAGCTGCAGCCCGAGGCAGGAGTGCAGGCAGGGCCTCCTCTTGGCTGGCCCGGCCCCACCCTGCTCAGCTGGCAGGAATACCCAGAGCTGGCCTCTCTGCGTGGTGGGGCGCTCCTCGAGGCGCTCAGCGGGGTGTGCTCCACAGTGCCACTTGAGCTGGATTCTCTCGGCTCAGGGGGCCTGGAGGGTCAGAGGCCCCAGCTGCAGCTTGGCTGGGAAGGAGCCTGTCTCTCTGCAGGCTCTCTGCTCCCTCTTCAGCCTTGGCTCAGGCGGACTGCTGTCGGTCCCGGGGGCCCTGCCTTGGCCAGCACCGCTCTGGGCATGTGGAACCAAAGCCCGGAGATGGCTGCAGAGTTGGGCTGGCTTCCTCGTGGCCAGAGGCAGAACCTTCCAGCGGGGGGCAGGGGGCTTCCTTCAGATGACAGGTCCACGCTGCAATCCACAGGGCATCCCCAAGAAGCGCTCGTCTGACGTCCAGAGTGCCCTGCTGAGGCGCCACCTCTTGGAGCTCACGCAGAGTTTTATCATTCCCCTGGTGAGTTGGAGCCAGTGCCTCTCCCCAAAAACAAGTGGCGTCGACACTCCCTGCACTCTCCACAGCTTGCTGCGAGTCCCTTGCCCTCTCGGACAACATCCCCTGCCCAGCCAGCAGGCTGCGTGGCATGGCGTGGGTTTGTGGGGGGTGGAGCAGAGTAGCTTTGCGCCCCCCCCCCCCGTCTGAAGAGCATGAAGGGCGACTCTGACTTCTCCCTCCCCAGGAGCACTTCATGGCAAGCCTCATGCCTCTGCAAAGGACCATCACCCCGTGGAAGGTACGTGACTTGCCCAGGCCCTGCAGGGCTACTTCAGGCTGGTGCTTCTGAACGTGGCCTCCGCCCTTCCTGGAGTTCTATGGAGCAGACCCCTTTGCCAGCGCTTCCCAATCCCCCGGCTGAACTGGCTGCCCAAGGCTGGTGGCGTGCATCGGAGGGGAGGGGAGGGGAGGGGAGGGCTGGGCTGCATCCCGCCTCAGCAGGGTTTTGATGGGTGCTGCATGCTTGCTCTTCCTTGCTGTCTCTTTCCCAGAATCCCCCTCAGATCCGCCCTTTCCACCAGGAGGACTTTCTCAAGACCCTGGAGCATGCTGGGCCCCAGCTCACCTGTGTGCTGAAGGGGGACTGGATGGGCATGTACAGGTAGGCCCTACGCTGCCGAGTGGCAGGCAAAGGACACGGTCCCTCATGAAAGGCTCCTGCGAAAACTCCATAGTCAGGGAATAAGGAGGCAGGTCCTCCTATGGATTAGGAACTGGTTGAAGACCAGGAAACAGCGAGTGGGAGTCAATGGGCAATTTTCACAGTGGCGAGAGGTGAAAAGCGGTGTGCCCCAAGGATCGGTCTTGGGACCGGTGCTTTTCAACTTATTCATAAATGACCTGGAGTCGGGGATAGGCAGTGAGGTGGCCAAGTTTGCGGATGACACTAAACTTTTCCGGGTGGTGAAGACCAGCAGGGATTGTGAAGAGCTCCAGAAGGATCTCTCCAAACTGGGAGAATGGGCAGCAAAATGGCAGATGCGCTTCAGTGTAAGTAAGTGCAAAGTGATGCACATTGGGGCAAGAAACCAAAATTTCACATATATGCTAATGGGTTCTGAGTTGTCTGTGACGGATGAAGAGAGAGATCTTGGGGTGCTGGTGGACAGGTCGATGAAAGTGTCGACCCAGTGTGCGGCGGCTGTGAAGAAGGCCAATTCCATGCTCGGGATCATTAAAAAGGGGATTGAGAATAAAACGGCCAATATCATTATGCCTTTGTACAAATCGATGGTAAGGCCACATCTGGAGTATTGTGTCCAGTTCTGGTCACCACACCTCAAAAAGGATATAGTTGAATTGGAAAAGGTGCAGAAAAGAGCGACCAGAATGATTAGTGGGCTGGAGCACCTCCCTTATGAGGAAAGGCTACAGCGTCTGGGGCTTTTCAGCCTAGAAAAAAGGCGCATGAGGGGGGACATGATTGAGACTTATAAAATTATGCATGGGATGGAGAGAGTGGATAGAGGAAAATTCTTCTCCCTCTCGCACAACACCAGAACCAGGGGACATGTACTAAAATTGAGTGGAGGGAGAGTTAGAACAGACAAAAGAAAATATTTCTTTACCCAGCGTGTAATTCATCTGTGGAACTCCTTGCCACAGGATGTGGTGATGGCATCTGGCCTAGATGCCTTTAAAAGGGGTTTGGACAGATTCATGGAGGAAAAGACCATCACAGGTTACAAGCCATAAGTGCAAGGGAGTGTCAACGGGAAACAGGTTATCTTGTTGTCTTGTGCTCCCTGAGGCATCTGGTGGGGCCACTGTGTGACACAGGAAGCTGGACTAGATGGGCTTTTGGCCTGATCCAGCAGGGCTCTTCTTATGTTCTTAAAGGAGGAGACGTTTGGATGATGCTCCTCCAGGCAGAAAGGCCTTGCAGGTGGAAACGTTCTCCCTGACCGGCGAAAGGGCGTCACGGTCTTGGTGGTGGACCTGTGTTGGAGGGGGCCCGCGGAGCCTCTTTGTGCCTTAGTCAGTGGCAGGCGGTGGGTTGGTCTCCGGCTTGGAATGGGCCTGCAGACACTCGGGCACCACCGTAGCTGGCGTAGAATTGGCATCGTCCTGTGACTGGCGCGATGCAAGAAGTCCCTCCATTGGCATGGGACTCGTTTCAGAGGCAGCCCTGGGCACAAGAGCCTTCCCAATCCCAGCGTGGATTTGTCCAAGGCTGCTTTTCATGGACTGGTGCTGGGGGGCAGCAGCAGGCCTTGAAGGAAAGGGCCCAGCTGCTGGAGTCCAGGTGCAAATGCAGACCAGGCCAGGTTGTGCTTGACCCTAGAGGGCGGGGCAGCTGGATCGTCGGTCTCCGTGGCAGAGAAGGCTTCTGAAGGGGTGGTGGTGGAAACAGACCATGTTCTCAGGTGTTCTGTCTCATTCATTAGTGAGGACAAAAACCTCTTCTTTCTCCACGCAGCCCAGGGGCAACAGATGTGGGATGTGGTGGTTCTCCCTGCCCCCATTCTCACAGCAAACCTGTGAGGTAGGCTATGCTGCGAGGGCAGCGGTTCACCTGGAAACCACCCCATCTCTTGCGCTGTGATCTCAGCTCCTTTGCTATTTGAACACCAGACAAACGTGATTTGGGCTGTAACCAGACATAACGCTTTGTGAAAACCAGCGGGGTCTGTGGCAGATATAGCCCCCCCCTCTCTCTCTCTCTCAGGCGATTCTTCAGGTCACCCAATTTTGATGGCTGGTACCGCTATAGGCACCGGGAAATGGCGCACCAGCTGGAGGCTCTGCACTTGGAGACCATCGCGGAGGCGGTGCGTGTCCCCCAGACATGCACTTTCAGGTTGCTGGCATTGAGGAGCCCTGGGGGGCAGCTGCTGCCGGGCTGCCTGCCTCCCTCCCTCCCTCTCCAATTGGAGAGCTGCTGTGGCTGGGGCCAAGGCACGCCGAGGGGCCCTGCACGGGGGGCTGGGGTCAGCGCCGGCCCCACTCCTCGGTCCCCAGTGCACTCTTCCTGAAGAGGCGGGGGGGGGGGCTTTCTCCTAAGCAGGCTGCTCTTTCTGCAGAACATCAGGGCCTGGCTGAAGGACAAGGCTGAGGTGGAGGTGGTTGACTTGGTGCTGAAGCTCCGGGAGAAGCTGGTAAGTTGGTGCGCCTGTCTGTGACCTGTCAGGGGGCGGGGCGGGGCCAGAGGGGGGCTCAGCTGCTTCGGGAAAGGACAAGCTGTGTGCGCCCCTGCGAGGAGATGGGTCCTCCAGCCTCTTCACTAGTCCATGCCTCTACTGGGGTGAGGGTTATACCCATACTGCTTTCTCAACACTTGAGGTCCAGCCAGGGGAGCCAGCTGTCTTCTCGAGAAGTGGAGGAGAAGAGCTTTGACGAGTTAGGAGTCCTGGCCGGTGGTGTAGGCAATCCGTGGAATCGAGTGAGGACGTTTTTTCTGAGAAGGGCCACACGTGGGGGGACATGACCGAATGCTCCCCGTAGGGTGGGGACCTCCTGGAACCTTCAGAAGGCAAACGTGTCAGGCAGAGGGGGTCAACCATGCCTCCCTGCCAGGAGCGTGTGTTTTGGGGGAGGGGGTGTATACCCACATGCCTAGCCTGACGGGTGTAGGGTTCAGGTAATGTTTTGTGGTTGAATTCTGCAGAAATGTGACTTGTAGCTAGCGTTGCTCTCTTCCGAGGATGAGCTGTTGTCTCCTGTGTGTGCGTGCGCACGCACACGCACAGTGTTTTTCTGTGCAGGAATGAAGCATCATTTTTCAGGGGCCTGCATGGCTCTGTGCGTGACATGGAAGCACCTGGGCTGCTGCTCCAAGTCATCTATCTGCTATAGACACACACACACACACACACACCCCTTGGCCATTGGAACAAAGGAGGCAGGGGGCTTAATTAAATGGTTGGGTCTGATTCTCCAGGGCGCTCTTGGTCCCTAGGTGTGGGGTGGTGCAGCAGCATTGGGTCATCTGATGAGAGCTGCTGGGCAGGGGAGCCATGGCCACCTTGCCTAGGAAAGGGGGGCAGCTGCTTAGCTTTCCATCCCTGAGTCGCGCCTACCTCTAGAACGCCTAGTTGCCTCGTAGCAGTTCATGGCCTTCCCAAAGTTGCTTAGGAGGAGAAGCCACCCGGCTGAGGCAAGGGGGGTGCCTGTGTCTCTTCCTATGCCCCGCCTCCTTGGCGGTGTCATCTCTTCTTGGGCGGTGTTTTGATCAGCTGCTGTAGTTCTTGTAGGGAAAGTGGATGCACTTTGCTCCCTGAACTCAGGCAGGCAGAAGGGCTTTCTCCCACTGGAGCAAGAGAGCAGCAAGGCCCCTTCACTTGTCTGTCTGTCTCCCCATGCAGGTGCGAGCCAAGTGCCTTCACCTCCCTGTGAAAGAAGAAACGCTGGAGCGAGTGCGCCAGTACATCGCCACGGTCATTGGCGCACTGCCGGAGGATCTCCAGGCAGTCCTGTGTCCTCAGTAGTAGGGAGCTGCTGGCAAGAGATCTTCCACCCACCTGGCTCCTGCTGACCCTTCTGGCTCCTAGTCAGCTCTGTGCCTGCTTGTGGGGGCAGCCACATGCCCCCCTCCTAGCAGCCTCTGGCTGTTTACACTAGCTGTCCCAGCAGCAGCAGCCGCCTTGCTGGGAGGAGTTCTTTTCCCCCGTTTTCCACAGGGGGGAAGGGGGAGGGAGGCTGTTCAGCAAGCCTGGGCTCTCAAGACCATTGTGATGATGGTGGCAGAGGGGTCCCTGGACTGGCTCTTCTCCCCTAGGGAACAACCTCACAGCACAATGCCTAGGCGTGGGGGTGTACTGTAGCCCTTGTTCTCCTCTCTCGCTGCTGCCATCGCCACCACGGTGTCCCCTGACCTCCCTCAGTCTGGGGAACTCCCACTTCTACAGAAGCCAGACTAAACTGTTGGGCGAAAGTGTGGCTCTCCCTGCTCCAGGTGATGGTTGGCAACGGCAGGCGGGACTGCCTAACCAAGGTGGGGGGGCGGGGCGGTGCAGGGCTGGGCAGGTGCTCCGAAACGACAAGGACAGAGCTGGGTTGTCTTCTCAGCACAGAGCGGAGAAGGCCAGCAGGAAGCCGGATCCCGGCAGCTGAGCTGCTCGCCACTGAGGGGGTGAGGGAGGACCACCTGGTGGGCATCCGTCAGTCTCCGCTGGAGGGTGGGTGAGAATCTTTCCTGGGGAACTCCAGCCACTTTGTAGTTTGACCTGTGGCTCTTGGGGGCTGGAGGTTCCAACAAGGGGCGGGGCGCTAACTGCAGGAAGACGGTTCCGCCGCTTTTCCAGCGGCAGGCTCTACTGCTGGCCCCAGGTCTCTTGCTGCTGTCTGTCTTCCTCCCGCCTCCCAAGCTTCAGAGTCGCTGCATGTGCTTCCCCCATTCCTGCTCCCTGCCTTGCTTTCCCTTGAAGGACAGACCTGCCCTCTTGGTGTTGAGCACCCCGTGTACAGTGAGAGTTGTCTAATAAAGTGCTGAATCTGCCAGGTTGGGGTGGAGCCATTTTAATCTTGCACCGGGGGGCTGGCTTGAACCACAGCCAGTGTTACTTCGATTAGAGCCTTAAACTATTTTCCAGCTCTTTGGGCTGCAGACATGCTCTCTCCCTGATTTTTTTCCTTTTTGCCGTCAAGTCCTGTTCTCCCCCCCCCCCCTTGGGCTGCAGGTAGCTTTACCACACTCCTACCTTGGGAGCTTGCTGGCAACTACCACGGATGCTGTGTAGAAGGCTTGGAGGACAGCGCACAGACAGCAGCTCCCCCTGTGACCTCTTGGTGCAAGTTCTTCTACACCCAGCCACAGACTAGGTTATGGTTGGGGCCTGTGGAGAAGGTGGGTGGAGGAACAGCTTGCAACCAGTGTTGGTGGTGGAGCTTGGCAACTTGGAGGTTTGGTGATGATATCATCACCAAAAACCTGGAAGTGGAGTTGCACAGCTGCCAGCGGGGCCTGGGTCCCTTTGGGGGACCGCTGCTTGCAACATCTGTATTGGAAAAGGCAGGGTGCTCCCTCTGCATGTTGAAGGCATCCTGGCTAAGGACACACAGAAGGGAGGAGGAGTAGAACAACTGGCTAAAAGGGGTACCTTTCAGAAAGAGGACATTCTTTCACCTCCCTGAACAGCACCTGGCAGAAGGGGGGGTGTGCAGGCAGGGCCAAGGGGAGGGGCCCCTTGCCTTGGGTAAGTCCAGGATAGACTTAGAAGACTAGTGTTGGAAGGCACTTTAGAGGCCATCTAGTCTATCCCTTGGCAACTGCCACAGCATGCCTGACAGGTGGCCCCCCAGCCTCTGTTAGAAACCCTCCAATGCAAGAGAGGCCACACAGTCTAAATCAGACTACAGTTTCAACCCATTGGTTCCAGTGCTGCACTTGGGAGCCCCCAAAAGTAAGCCCTCCCTTTCTGGGTGACATGAAGACAGCTATATTTGGCCTCTGTGCCTCTGCTAATGCAGCCAAGCATTTGCTTTTTTTTTTTTTGCAGCTATACCAAACTGGGCTGATGATCAACTTATGATCCACCAAAACACCTAGATCTTTTTCATGGGTGCTGTGGCCAAGCCAGGCTTCTCTCATCCTGTACTTGTGCCTCTGGCTTTTTGTGTTCCTACGTGAAGGACTTTACATTTGTCTTGGTACATGTGAGCTGGTTGGTATGGGCCTGCTGGTAGAGAAACTGCAACAGGCAGCCCTGCCAATTATGCAGAGATGTTCCAAGGACACCACAGATGCCACCACACCCCTCATCTCCTCTAGGAGCTACTGTGATGGCAGCAGCAGGGCAAAAGCAACGCAACTGCCAGGGCCTGCTGTACGCTGCATTCCAGCCACCTTTGGAGTAGAGGCGAGTAAGTGGAGAAAGAGAGCGGTGTGACACAGACAAGTTGCTCCAGGGCAAGGCTTTGAGTCTGCGGGGCATCCACGAGCTGGAAGGAGCCCTTTTGCCAGGGGAGGGACGGGTGACTCACAAGGGGAGCCTCAAGAGCACTCAGGCGGAGCAGGGGTGGGGGTGGCTCATGGCACACAGGCAGGCGCTGGGACAAGCAAAGAGCCCCTCTGGGTCTGCCATGTAACAGCTTGCATCACCACACCTAGCACATGGCCCCATTGGAGGGAGTCTTGCATGTGACACAGGGTGCCTACTGCAGCAGCCTGCCAATCTGGCCAGACCCACACACACACACACCCAAGCCCTTTGCTGGCATGGGCCAATGTGACTGTCAGTATGCTGCCCCTCCTGTCCCCCTGCCACTTGCCCTATACCAAGGCAACAGGGGGCTCATGAAGTCACGAGGCCCCAGAAGTCACAGAGTGAGGATGCTGCACACCATCCCCCCCCCGAGCCCCACCCTGAGCCCAGCTCAGGTAAGGAACAACAATCCAGATCTGCTAACAAGGAGGGGGGGGGGTCCAGCCAAAGGGTTCGTTGAACTGTAGCAGTGACGGAGCAGCACCTGAAAGGGCAGCGCACAAGTGGGGTTGCCAACTCTCTCCTCCCAGCAAGGCTGTTGTGCCATTGCCAGTACTCCTCCAACAGCCAAGTCACAGGCACCAACGAGGTGGTGCTGCACCAGTTGGTTCACTGCCTGCCATGGAGTCTGCAAAGCCACCAGGGCCGGACTGGAAGGAATATGTCAGCAGCTGAGCCCACACTGGTCACTCCAGGCAGGCAGTCTGCATGGTTTCCTTTGCCTGTGGGGATCAAAGTGAAACACAGAGAGCAGAACAGGGACTTGGCGGCGGCAGCACCCACCTCCCCTGGCTTGAGATGCAGGCCCAGACTTTGGGAGGGGGAGAGGTGCTGCCGCCAGAGCATGCATGCAGTGGTGCCCTGCAGGGGGAAGAGAGGAAAGTGGCTTGGGACATTGTCTTGAAATGGGGGCCTGCAGTGGAACTATACAGAGGACCAGTGGTCTTCCCCCGTGGCAATGTTGCAGTCCTGGAAACACAAGGGAGTCTGATGAACGTTTGGCCAGCAGTGAACATAAAGAACATCAGAAGAGCCCTGCTGGATCCGGCCAAAGGCCCCTCTAGTCCAGCTTCCTGTATCACAGTGGCCCCACCAGATGCCTAAGGACGCACACAAGAAAGGAGCGCTTACAAGCGCTTCAATGTAAGTAAGTGTAAAGTGATGCACATTGGGGCAAGAAATCAAAACTTCACATACATACTTATGGGTTCTGAGCTGTCTGTGACGGAGCAGGAGAGAGATCTTGGGGTACTGGTGGACAGGTCGATGAAAGTGTCGACCCAGTGTGCGACAGCTGTTTTGTTGTTCAGTCGTTAAGTCGTGTCCGACCCTTCGTGATCCCATGAACCATATCCCGCCAGGCCTTCCTATCCTCCACTATCTTCCCGAGTTCGCTCATTTTCATGTTCGTTGCATCGGTGATGCCGTCTAACCATCTCATCCTTTGCCTTCCCCTTCTCCTTTTGCCTTCAATCTTTCCCAGCATCAGAGTCTTCTCCAGAGAGTCCTCTCTTCGCATTAGGTGGCCAAAATATTTGAGCTTCAGCCTCAGTACCTGTCCTTCCAGGGAACAGTCAGGGTTGACGGCTGTGAAGAAGGCCAATTAAGAACATAAGAAGAGCCCTGCTGGATCAGGCCCAAGGCCCATCTAGTCCAGCTTCCTGTATCACACAGTGGCCCCACCAGATGCCTCAGGGAGCACAAGACAACAAGATACTTGTATCCTGTCACCACTCCCTGGCACAAAGAAAACCTACTCCTACAACCAGGAAGTTGCTTATCCCCATCATGGCTTGTAAGCTGTGATGGATTTTTCCTCCATAAATCTGTCCAATCCCCTTTTAAAGGCATCCAGGCCAAGTGCCATCACCACCTCCTGTGGCAAGGAGTTTCACAAACTAATTACACGCTGGGTAAAGAAATATTTTCTTTTGTCTGTTTTAATCCTCCCTCCACTCAATTTGAATGGATGTCCCCTAGTTCTAGTGTTGTGTGAGAGGGAAAAAAACTTCTCTCTATCCACTCTCTCCATCCCATGCATAATTTTATACGTCTCCATCATGTCCCCCCTCAACCGCCTTTTTTCTAGACTGAAGAGCCCCAAACGCTGTAGCCTTTCCTCATAAGGGAGATGCCCCAGCCCACTAATCATTTTGGTCGCTCTTTTCTGCACCTTTTCCAGTTCCACTATATCCTTTTTGAGATGCGGAGACCAGAACTGGACGCAATACTCCAGATGCGGCCTTACCATCGATTTGTACAACGGCATAATAATATTGGCCGTTTTATTCTCAATCCCTTTTTTAATGATCCCAAGCATGGAATTGGCCTTCTTCACAGCCCTTCTGCCATTTTGCTGCCCATTCTCCCAGTTTGGAGAGATCCTTCTGGAGCTCTTCACGATCCCTGCTGGTCTTCACCACCCGGAAAAGTTTAGTGTCATCTGCAAACTTGGCCACCTCGCTGCTTATCCCCAACTCCAGGTCATTTATGAATAAGTTGAAAAGCACCGGTCCCAAGACGGATCCTTGGGGCACACCGCTTTTCACCTCTCGCCATTGTGAAAATTGCCCATTGACTCCCACTCGCTGTTTCCTGGTCTTCAACCAGTTCCTAACCCATAGGAGGACCTGCCCTCTTATTCCCTGACTATGGAGTTTTCATGCTTGGGATCATTAAAAAACGGATTGAGAATAAAACGGCCAATATTATTATGCCGTTGTACAAAACGTTTACTTACTTTTAACACTATCACTCTTTGAATCAATGCCTTTTAGAACAGGGATTCTCAGCCTTTGGGGGCCGTGTACCCCCTGGGGGGCCCAAAGGTCGCCATACCCCCTGACCCCCCAAGCCCCACGTACCCCCCGCGTACCCCTTCCCCAAAAGTGCACCCCCCTGAAAGCGAAAAAAGCACTTTTTCGGCTTGCGGCGTGGCCGAGCGGGTCCTCCGATTCAGCAGGGCTGTAGCCTTTCCCCTCCGGCTTGCAGTGCGAGCCGGAGGACCCACTTAGCCGCGCCGCAAGCCGAAATCATCCCTGGTAGCTCTCCCTTACCTTAGTTTGCAAACACCGCCATGTTGGATCTCCCGAAGTCTCGCGAGATCCAAGATCTCCCAAATCTCACGCCGCGATCTTGGAGATCTTGACTTCGGGAGATCCAACATGGCGGCTGCAAGCTAAGGTAAGGGAGAGCTACCGGGGATGATTTCGGCCTGCGGCGCGGCCGAGCAGGTCCTCCGGCTCGCACCGCAAGCCAGAGGGAGAGGCTACAGCCCTGCCGAATCGGAGGACCCGCTCAGCTATGTCGCAGGCCGGAAAAAGGGGGGATTTGAGGAGGGGGATACGCAGAGGAGCATCTTGCGTACCCCCAACCTCGTGTACCCCCCACAGGTTGAGAACCGCTGTTTTAAGGCCGACACACACTGCACGATTTCCAGCGTGTCCCAGACGCGCGAGGAGCTGTGCTGAGATGTGTGGTCAGCATTGCAAAAGAGAGCAGCTGCACGCGAAGCAGCTGCGCTCTCCTGAGTTCCGGCACGAGCGAAAATGTTTCTGGCCCATGTTTGAGGGGGCGGGTTCGCGGAGCTACTGCACTCAGCCAATCAGATGAGAGGACAGGATGAAAGGGGTTGTCAATCAATCGGAACTCACTTGAGCCTCCGATTTCTCTTGGATCCATTTTTCCTTGTCACAAAATTTAGCAAGATGAATTCTATTCCCGGCACAAACTGTTTTGTAAGTTCTCTCTCCTTCCTGCCCCTCTCTCTCTTCTCTCGTGTATCGGACCACACTTGTGCTTAACCAATCACCGCTGCGCTTTCTAAGAAGGCGGGACAACAGGAGGGACTATTCACTGGAAGACACTCGTGGAGACGAGTTCAGCGCTTGGAGGCGAACGGCCAGGCACCTACGCTCACTCGCCTCCGCGCCAGAGCTCGTGCGGTGTGTGTCGGCCTTTAGAATATAACTGCATATGGATATAATTTTGGATATATAGAAGTCATTTTAGAAGCTGTTTCCCAATATCTATTCTATAGATTGCTTTGTTTATTGAATGTATCAGAGGTGGCCAAACCAGCTTCTTGTAAGAGCCACATACGATAAACTTCAGGTGTTTGAGAGGCGCAAGAGCGATGTTGAGAGCAGCAATATTTAAGAAGCATTTAAATTCTTAAATACATTAATTCACCATGAACATTAAACTTATGTTTTAATCCAGTGGTAAATAATTATAAAGCTTGAACATTTCTTATTTACCGTTTATATTAATTGTGATGCAAAAAGGAGCTCTGTGAAAATATTTCCAAGAGCCGCACATTATGTCAAAGAGCCACATGTGGCACGGGAGCGACAGTTTGGCTACCCCTGGAATATACCGTATTGTCCCGAGTATAAGACGCACCTGATTATAAGACGCACCCTTAAAGTTTGGTGCTATTAAAAAAATTTAATTAAATCACTGGCATTAAATTGCAACAGCCTGATTATAAGACACACCCCTAGTTTAAAAACTTAAATTAGGAGAAAAAAGTGAGTCTTATACTCAGACCAATACGGTATTATGTATTTTTTTTTACTTTTTTTCCTCTTTTCTTTAACATTCTTTTTCTGGATTTGTTATTTTCACTGTTATTGCATTATTATTCACCAATAAAAGGGAGAAAAAAGGAAAGGTGCAATTACCACGAATGCCCAACAGATGGAGCCACAACAGAACTTAAGCTGCTTGCCCTATGAAAACCAGAGGACTTTGCAAATGGGCCAAAATGAACCAGAAAGCTGGTGTGATCTACCTAAACATTTTTCCTAACATAAGAGCCCTGCTGGATTAGGCCAAAGGCCCATCTAGTCCAACTTCCTGTATCTCACAGTGGCCCCACCAGATGCCTCAGGGAGCACACAAGACAACAAGATACCTGTATCCTGTCGCCACTCCCTGGCATCTGGCATACTGAGAGAGCTTATTACTAAGACCAGGAGGTTGCTTATTCCCATCATGGCTTGTAACCTGTGATGGACTTTTCCTCCATAAATCTTTCTAATCCCCTTTTAAAGGCATGCAGGTCAGGTGCCATCACCACATCCTGTGGCAAGGAGTTCCACAGATTAATTACACGTTGGTCAAAAGATCAGCAACTTCATTCCTGAGTTCCTTCGGAGGCAAGACTTCCCCTTGCAGAAGCCATGCTGACTCTCCCTCAGCAGAGCTTGTTCTTCTATGTATTTTAAGATTTTATCCTTAATGAGACTTTCCACCATCTTCCCTGGAACAGATGTTAGGCTGACCAGCCTGTAGTTTCCCGGGTCCCCCCTCCTTCCTTTTTTAAAGATTGGCGTGACATTAGCTATCCTCCAATCCTCTGGCACAGTGGCCGTTTTAAGGGACAAGTTGCATATTTGGGTCAAGAGGTCAGCAACTTCATTCTTGAGTTCCTTCAGAACTCTTGGGTGGATGCCATCCGGGCCTGGTGATTTATTGATCTTTATTTTGTCAATTAAGTCTGAGACATCTTCTCTTTTAACCTCTATTTGACTTAATTCTTTAGTCAGGGGAGACCGTTCCGGCAGCGGTATTTGCCCGAGGTCTTCTGCCGTGAAGACAGATGCAATGAATTCATTTAATTTCTCTGCAGTCTCCAAGTACCCTTTTATCACCCCTTTCTCTCCCTCACCATCCAGCGGACCCACCGTTTCCCTGGCAGGTTTCCTGCTTCTAACATATTTGAAGAAGCTTTTATTATTCCCCTTAATGTTGCTGGACATACAGTCCTCAAAGTCTTGCTTGGCCTCCTGTATCTTTTTTTACATGTCTTCGGCCAGAGTTTGTATTCCTGCTTATTTTCCTTATTAAGGCAAAACTTCCATTTACGGAAAGAAACTTCCTTGCCCTTTATAGCCTCTTAATAGTGCTTGTTAGCCATGCCGGCATCCTCCTGGACTTACAGACCAATCCGAACCAACTTTCCAGCGCAGCACACCCTCACCTTGAAGAGGCCTCCAGGACTGCCCCTGCACCACAAAACGCAGTGTGCGCCCTGTTGGAACAGCTGCACCAGTGCTGGAAAGTAGGTTAGCATTGCGCTGGTTGTCGAGCCCTTCCTTCTTTGGGCCTCTATTACTGTTGTTTTAAATAGCCTCCATGCACTCTGGAGAGATTGGACTCTTTTTACCTTCCCTTTCAGCTTCCTTCTAACTAGTCTCCTCATTTGGGGGAAATCTGCCCTTTGGGTTTTCGTGTCAGATTTGCTCGGCACTCTCCCGCCGACATGCATGGCGAAACAGATCACAGCATGGTCACTGTTTCCCAATGGTTCGGTAACATTTACCTCCCTGATCAGATCTTGAGTGCCACACAATATCAAATCGAGAGTCGCCTGCCCTCTGGTCGGCTCCACGACTAGCTGCTCTAAGGCACAGTCATTTAACATATCCAGAAATCAAGTCTCTCTTTCATGACCAGAGCATGAATTGACCCAGTCGATATGAGGGCCAGCTTGTCCCAAAAGGTTCCCCAGTGCCTGACGAATCTAAACCCCTTGTCGTGACACCATCTTCTTATCCACGCACTGAGACCCCTGAGCTCCGCCTGCCTAGCTGGCCCTATGCGTGGAACAGGTAGCACTTCTGAGAACGCTACCTTTGGGGTCCTGGCTTTGAGCTTCCACCTAGCAACCTAAATTTGGCCTCCAGGACCTCCCGGCTACATTTCCCCACGTTGTTGCCAACATGCACCACAACCGCAACCTCCTCCCCGACACTCTCTACCAGCCTATCTAGACGAGACGTGAAGTCTGCAACCTTCGCACCAGGCAGGCCAGTCACCATGCGGTCCTCACATCCATCCACAGACCCCCCTTTTATGTTCCTGACTATAGAATCACCTACTACAAGAAGTCCCCCCCCCCCGAGTATCATCCTTAGTGCAACTGGATACGGGCCCATCACCTGAAGAAGGGGTCCCCACTGGGGGATTGTTTCCCTCTTTTCCAGAGCGACGTCCTCCAGCCCTGAGACTCTCTTCCCTGGCAGCTGAGGAGCTGGCCAACTGAGGGTGGGACGCCGCCTCCACATCCCCAGAAGTCTCACCCTGGTTCCTCTACCTGTCTCTGCTTCTCCAGGTCAGCAACCAAGGCTTCAAGGGAGCAAACCCGTTCCTTGAGAGCCTGGAGCTCTCACACACCCACAACTTAAGCCCAAGAGGCATATAGTCATACATGTAACAGTTGGTGCAGAATACTAGATAGCCCCCACCCTGCTGCTGGCTGTCTTGAGTGTATAGCTTAATTTGGTTTAGCTTAGTGTATTTGTTTGGGGTTTACCTAGAAAGCTAAAGTAGCTTGCCCTCTACCACTTCTCAAGGGTTGTGCAGGACAGTGTTTGGGGCCTGGCTTCCGTGGCCCGCAGTCCATTCAAAAACAGCGATGGTGGCGGAGCTTACCGTTCTGCCCCACAGCCTCCTATCGTCACAGCCGATCTTTGCAGAAACTCGCACCGGGCAGCTGTTTCCCCCAGGAAATCGGAGCGCAGAGCCGTCTGGAGCAACGTGCAGCGGACGCGTCTGCCCGGCACGAGTTTCTGCAAAGATGAGCTGTGACGATAGGAGGCTGCGGTGCGTAACGGTAAGCTCCGCCGTCACCGCCGCACTGTGCCCGGACGCCGATTTCTGGTGCGCCGGATCTGGCCTGCGGGCCAGGGTTTGGAGGCCCATGAGTTAGCGGTTTCAATATGTCCGATTGAGAAGAGTGGTCTGAAGGGTGTAAAGCTCAACGCCTCCTTGACACTTACAGGGCCAGATAAGCAACAATTTCTAGCGTCCACAAACAGGAGGAAGACTTTCTGGGCGATACAAAGTGTTCGTCTCTATTGGTGATGAGCTTGAAGCAGAGGCTGGACAGCCACCTGCTCGAGATACTTTAGCAGGGGACAGCCTGCACTGGCAGGGGTTGGACTCCAAAGGACCTTGTCAGTCCCTTCCAATGCGATGAGTCTATGCTACCATTTCCAAGCCACGCTCTCGAGACGGCTGGATGTGCTTGGAAGCGTCCCCGTCTCACTTGCTCCTAAATAGATGAGCTGTGCTTGCTCCCCAGGCATTTCTTGCTGGCTCTTCGTAGGCGCCAGGCAGAACCCCAGATACCTCTGCATATAGCGGGGGGGGCACACCTGCTTCACAGAAGAGCCATATACAATAAACTTCAGATGTTCGAGAGCCACCAGAGAGAGGTTTCTGAGCCGCTATATTTAAGAAGCATTTTTGAATTCTTAAATATATTTACTCACCATGAACATTAAATGTATGTTTTAAACCAGGGGACTCTCAGTTTATACCTGGTAAATAATTATAAAGCTTGAAAATGTCTTAGTAATTGTGATGCAAAAAAGGAGCTCAGAGCTGCACATTATACGTCAAAGAGCCGCATGTGGCTCAGGAGCCACAGTTTGGCCACCCCTGGCATATAGTGACAGACCCAGATATGCAGAGGTTCTAGCAGTGGGCTGCACACATTCGGAACGTTTCCTCGCAAGCTCCTGACCCTAGCCAATGTAGAAGTGTGCACCAAGCTAGTGTGAGCAGTGTCTGGCTGGAGCAAGGTCCACATCCTGGAGGCGAGGGACAGCAGCACAGGGCCCATGTGGGCTCCAGCAACTTGGCACGAAGTAGGTGCCACTCCCCTCCTGAACCTACTCAGCCCTCCAGATGCCCCCTCATCTGGGGCACGAGAGCCCCAAATAGAACTGAATGATTCCCTTTGCCTTGGAACGGTCCTGTCTGCTAAACAGCTGCTGCATGCCAACACCAAGGACTCAGGGCTCACAGGACAGGCAAGTGCAGGCCTTTTATTTGCAAATCACAAGGCTGCTTGATGCTTCAGGAGCAGGAAGAATCCACCGCAGCCCAGAGCAGTTCCCCATTCCATCCTTGAATGCAGGAGACAAACCCCCAAACCCTTGAGGAAAAGACACCCTGACCCGAGCCCTGCAGAGAACTCAGGACCTGCCCCACAGCGAGGCCATCACAGTGGTTGAACTACAGAGGCAGTGCGAGAACGAGGAATTTGCACAGGCCAGCTCAAGCGTGGTCCTCCCTGGCCCAGGGGCACTCCTGCCTGCTCTGGCCACTGGCCCGGGAAGCACAGCTGGCCCCTCCAAGACCCCTGTGGCTCACAGGAAAGTGTGCTTTCACCTCTTCCCAGAATGCCACCAGGTGCTGCCGCCGCCACCCTCTGAGTGTCTCAGAACAGCCTGCTTCTCCTCCGGGCTGAAGTGCAGAATGGTCAGGATGGCCGTCAGCGTCTGCTGCCGACCCCGCCAATCTGTCAATGTGAGGAACCTGTAGAAAACGTTCTTGAGGTACTCCAAGTTGGCTCCTTCCCGGCTCTGGTCCCTGAAGTTCTTCTGGATGTGGCTCTGAAGAGCTCGCACCTCTTCTTGGTGCTTCTCCCCCTCCTCCAGAAGCTTCTCTTGGAGGTGGTGAAGCTCTGCCTCGAGCCTGTGCTTCTGCTTCTTCAAGGTGGAGATTTCCACTTCCTTCCGTGCCAGCTGCTCTGTGTAGAGTAGGAAAGTGGGCTCATTGGGGGCTGCGAGGTGCAGAGCCTGGGTCAGGGTGTCCAAAGAGCCGTCTCCCAGCAAATTGCTGCCGCCGCTGCTGCTAGGCCCTGCCAGGAGGCCCTGCTTGGACCCGGGAAGGCCAGGAGGCACAAGCAGAGGCCTCAGCTGCTCCAGCTCCTGGTCCTTTTCTGCCAGCACCGCCAGCGCTCGGTCACGCTGCTTTTGCATCTCCTGCTCCAGCTTGAGGACCTTCTCCCTGTAGTCCAGTTGGCTCCTCTCCAGCTCCTGCCTGTGGAGCTGCTGAAGGTGGGACAGCTCGCGCTTCTTGGACTCTCTCTCCTCCTGGCGCTGCTTCTCGGCTTCCTCGCAGGACAGCCGAAGGGCAACGTATTTCTCCTTCAGCTCCGCCAACTGCTCCCGAGTCTCCTCCAGCTCCTTGGCCAGGTTTCCATCCTTGGCAGCCTTGTTCTTGAGGACCACCTGAGCCCTCAGCTTGTACCTCTCAAACTCCTCCTTCAGCTGCTTCAGCTCCTGCTGATAGTAGGCAGCGGTGGCCTTCTCGCCATCCCCAGGCTCCATGCCCTTGGGCAGCTCCAATTTGCAGAACGCCTCAATGTCCTGGGGGGAGGGACTGTGCTTGGCTGCCACTTGCAGCAACTTCCTCAACTTCTCCATCTTGTCCTTCAGCACGTTGATGTCCAGGTTGCTCTCCTCAGTAGGAATGTCAATGGGGGACCGGCCAGAAGCAGCAATGGCCAGGGTCTTGTTCTCCAGATCCAGCTGGACTATACGGTCCTTCATCTTCTGGATGGTCACTTGGTCCTTCTGTTTGGCCTTCTCATAGGTTCCCAGCAGCTCAGACACCTCTGAAATCTGGGCCTCCAAACTGGCCACCCGTTGCTCTTCCATCTGGACATGTTCCTCTGCTTGAGCAGCCTGCAGAGGGGGAAAAGGGGAACCAACTATGATAAAACTGCACCGAATGTCAAGTCTGACCAGAGTGTGGAAAGGAAATGATGATGCCATGAGTGTTACATGTGCAAAATGTCAAAAGTATGTTTTAACATCTGTGAAATGCTGCTGGAGGCGGTGGAGCAACATGCGGATTTTTAATTTGAGGAAACCCAAACAATCCCCATCTAATAGGATTTAAAATTATCATGGCCGGCAACGATCATAGAAGTCTGTGGGTTTACGAGTTTAAAAGCCATGTATAAAAGATAAAGTTTAAAATGTTTACCAGAGAGCCCACGCTGAAAGGCAGGAGCTGATTAGTCCCAGCTGGAGAGGATCTTGTCAATTAACCTGAAGTCCATCTACATTTTTTTTTTTAGAAGTGGGTTTTCTCTGTGCCAGGTGCAAGGGAGTGGCGACTGGACACAGGTATCTTGTTGTCTCGTGTGCTCCCTGAGGCATCTGGTGGGGCGACTGTGTGACACAGGAAGCTGGACTAGATGGGCTTTTGGCCTGATCCAGCAGGGCTCTTCTTATGTTCTTACATAAGTGAGATAATTTTCTATTTGCAGGTTGCTCAATACCCTCACACATCACCATGTTCACATGTCACACAAACAAAAGATGAACACACTGTCAAGCCTATCGAAATGACCAAGAATCCACAAAAGCATCTGGTGACTAGAATGAATGACAAAGTCACTCAGCGGGTGAGGCGCAGCAGGCAGACTTTGCCGTTTCTCATCTGCCTGGTGTTTAGCACAAACGCAAAAACTTTGCCAACACAGAAGGTGCTTGTGGGGTGGAGGACAAGCCCTGCATTTGGAAAAGCTTGCAGGTCAGAGAGAAACTGGCTATTTCTCTTGATGGAACTTCTAGCTCAGAATAGAAAAGGCAAGCAAGCATCTCAGCTCCAGGGGATACTAGATGAAACGGAGTATCTGGACCCTTTTCAGTCTGGCTTCAGGCTGGGCTTTGGGACGGAGACAGCCTTGGTCGCCCTGTTGGATGATCTTCGCCGAGGACTGGACAGGGGGAGTGCATCCCTTCTGGTCCTTTTGGACCTCTCGGC
The DNA here is from genome assembly GCA_026170595.1 of Plestiodon gilberti rubricaudatus. Taxonomy (NCBI): domain Eukaryota; kingdom Metazoa; phylum Chordata; class Lepidosauria; order Squamata; family Scincidae; genus Plestiodon; species Plestiodon gilberti. The sequence goes on along the minus strand of JANXHW010000005.1, from coordinate 171,431,757 downwards.
GGCTTTCGATACCATCGACCATGGTATACTTCTGCGCCCTGCCCTTTACAGTGTGGGGTGCCACAGGGTTCTATTCTGTCTCCCATGATTTTCAACATCTACATGAAACCGTTGGGAGAGATCATCCAGGGATTTGGAGTTGGGTGTCACCAATATGCCGATGACACCCAGCTCTATCTCTCCTTGCCATCTCGCTCCAGGGAGGCTGTGGAAGTCCTGGAGCGCTGTCTGGAGGCGGTGGGGGCCTGGATGAGGGCTAATAGGTTGAGATTGAATCCAGAAAAGACAGAGGTCCTACTACTCAGGAAAGCTTCGATGCAGGTACTGAGTCATCTGCCCACTCTGAATGTGGTTGCACTCCCCCTGCAGGAACAGGTGCGCAGCTTGGGAGTACTTCTGGATTCACAGCTCTCCCTGGAAAGCCAGGTGGCGGCTGTGGCCAGGGGTGTGTTTGCCCAGCTTCAGCTGGTGCGCCAGCTGCGGCCGTACTTGAGTCGATCGGACCTGACCACGGTGGTCCACACCTTAGTGACTTCAAGACTGGATTACTGTAACACGCTCTACGTGGGGCTGCCCTTGAAGACGGTTCAGAAGCTGCAACTAGTGCAGAATGCGGCGGCCCGGGAGGGTCACTGGAGCTAGGCGGTTTGACTCTGTTGAACCGCTGCTTCAGCGGCTGCACTGGCTGCCCATTCGTTTCCGAGCCCAATTCAAGGTGCTGGTAATGACCTTTAAAGCCCTTCACGGTTCGGACCCAGGATATCTGAGGGACCGCCTTCTCCCATACATTCCGGCCCGCTCTCTTAGGTCATCTGAGGGGGCTCTCCTGCGGGTGCCACCTCTATCGCAAGTTAGGGGAGTGGCAACACGTGGGCGAGCCTTCTCTGCTGTGGCGCCACAACTGTGGAACTCCCTGCCAGGGGATCTGAGAACCACCCCCTCCCTCATGACTTTTCGGCGAGGGCTCAAAACGTTTTTGTTTCGTCTAGCGTTTGGGTGATGGGTTGTGGTCTGCCTCCTGTGTCTCAAGATGCTCTGCCATGCTGCTTCTCTGCTCCATACTGTCGCCCCCCCACCCAGTGGATTTTATTGTTTTTAAATTTGTTTATGTATGGCTATGTATAGTTTAAATTTATTTTATGTATTCTTTTAAATTATGTATTTTAACCTTTGTTGTAAGCCGCCTTGGGCATTTGCCTTTCGGCATAGGATAAGGCGGGGCATAATTTTTTTAAAATAAATAAATACATTTAAGGGAGCAACTCTGCTTTGTACAATCATTTAGCTTGCTAGAAGTGCAAAGACACAACAGCCTTTGTTAAGCAAGTCTCCGTGTGTTTTACAGAGGCTATGCACGCTTGCTCACTGAGTTTACTTGCAAACATAGGACTACAACGTGCATAAGACCCTATCATAAAGGGTCAAAGTTTGTTGTCAGGAGCTGCCAGAAGGAAGGAGTGGTTGTTATAACTGGACTACAACAGAGTTCCCTTCTCCTTTTTACACAAAGGCCTTTTCACTCAACATTTTAATACAAAACTCTATATGACAGATCTTGCGTGCAAAAATTCTGATGTCATCATGAATTCTGAATAAAAACCAACGCCCAGAGTGCAGCTCTTTCTGAACCATGCAAGCAGAGAGTTTCAGCAAATCCCACACTAGGGAATTAGGAAAGGGTGTGTGACTGTGGCAGCCAGCATCGTAATGCCTTCCTTGCTATACATCTATGGCGTGGCAATTTTTGGAAACCTGTGGTCAAGGGCTGACAAGCGTTTGTAATTCCAATGGCAACTCTGAAATGATCGTGGTATTGGTCCGCCACCCCAAACTTTGAGAGGTCAGCCAAATGGTCCGGAGGTCTGCTTTTGGAAAGACAGGCAAAGCCACCTTCCCTCTCTGCCCATCATTTCGGCTCCAGCTCCTAGGTCAGCTGCTCCGAGAGAGGGCAAGCCCCCCCCCCCGCCGCTCCCTCGGGCGTACCTTTTTCATTTCCTGCAGCAACTGTGCCTGGAAGTGGCTCTTGAGGCTAGTCATTTCCGCCTGCAGCTCCTGCAGCCGCGGATCCGGCCTGCAGCCCTCCTCTTGCATGGCCTGCAGCTCCCGCTTCAGCTGCTCCACTTCGTGCGCCAGCTGCCTGGTGCGCTGCTCGTAGCCTTGCACGCGGCCGGCCACCCCGGCCTTCCCGGCCAGCGCGGCCAGGGCCTCCTCCAGGCTCAGCTCGGCCTCCTGCCGCAGGCCCCTCTCGCTCTGCAGGAGCGTCTGCAGCTCGTGCAGCATGAGCGCGTGGTCGCTCTGCTCCTGGGCCCGGTCGTGCTGCTGGGCGACGAGGCGGGCCTTGGTCTCGGCCAGCTGCTCCCGCGCGTCCCGCAGCTCGCCCTCCAGGCGGCTCCTCTCGCTCGCCAGCTCCCCCCGCGCCTGCTTGGCCGCCTTCTTGTCCGCCTGGTAGGAGGCCTCCATGCGGGACTTCTCCTGGGTGACGGTGGCCAGGGCGCTCGTCAGGGTGGCCAGCTGCGCCCGCAGCTGCGGGAGGGCCCTCCTGTCGGCCTCGCAGCAGCAGGCGGCCAGCTCCGCGCCCCCGCTGCCGGAGCTCAGGCCGCTCTCGGAGCTGCAGGCCTCCTCGGACCGCGAGGCCGCCGCCGCCGCCGCCGCCGCCTCCCCCCCAGCGCCCAGCTCGCCCGCCTTAGCGCCGGCCGCCGTCGCGCTGTCCTCGCTGTCCTCGCTGGGCGCCGGGCTCCAGCTGGCCGCGCCCAGGCTCGGGCCCGCCGCCGCCGCCGCCGCCGCCGCCGCCTCGTGCGAGACCGACAGGACCTTCAGGCTGGCCTCGAGGGCCTCCTTCTCCTTCTGCAGGCTCCGGTAGGCCCGCACCACGTCCTTCAGGCGGGCCTGGTACTGCGCCAGCTGCCGCTTCTGCGCCTCCACCGCCTCCAGCAGGTCTTTCCTGGTGGGCCCCCCCCCGAAGCTCATGCCAAGCTTCTCCATGGCTGGCGCCGGGGAGGGGGGGGCGAGCGCGCGCCCGCGCGCTCTTCCTCCGCGGGAGAAGCCCCCTCACACAGCCAGCCAGAGGGACGAACTGGTCTCAGAGCGGCGCGCTTGCGCACGAGAGCCTGCGCAGCCGTTGCCTACCTGGCCCGCCTGCGCATGTCCGGCCGGGATGCCGAGCGCCCCCGGCTGGCGTGGGGTGGATCTCTGCGGCCTCCCCAGTGTGCGCGGAGACGCCGCACTTCAGGCGCAGGAGTCGCGGTCGCTCGGAACGGGGGGGGGGGGTGCCTCGAAGCAGGCCCAGGCGGCTGACCCGGGGAGGCTGGCGCCGGAACGACTGCAGTGCCGCCGCGGAGAAGGCCCCCTTTCTGCTTGCGCACCTTGCCCGGAAGCGGGAGGTCGAAGGCTGGCCCTCAATCCCCTCTCACCTCGCGGGCTCTTCATCTCGGGAGGGCTTCTTCCTTTCGGGCCAGCAGTGACCTCCCAGCGGCGATGATGTTGTTGTCACTGCCAGCCGCTCGCTCGCTGGCTTCTCTTCCCCAGCAGCAGCAGCAGCAGCAGCTGCCGCCGCCCTCTGGAAGAAAAGCTCTCTGTCCAGGCCCCGAGTCCAGGGCTAAGAGGGGAGGCCAGGAAGTCTACTTGGACGAGGCGGGGTGGCAGCAGGAAACGCTGCCAGAAATGGCGGGATGGTTTTCTGTGTCTTCTCGTGATTGTCATTTGTGCCTGAGAGGGCTGAGTGATGAGGAGGACGACGACGACGACAAACCAGGTTTGTGGAAAGAAGGCAGCAGACGATGAAATGGTGGTATGCTTCACCCCAGTGATCTGCTCCTCCACTAGTTCTTCATTGGTTGCCACCTTTCCGTACTTTTTTCAGAATGCGCCTTCTTCCTCGTTGGTACCTTTTTCCAATTTGGTGTCGTCGTCCCCCAACTGGGCTTGGCCCCAAGCCCAGTCCTGGGGCCCCTTGTTGCTTCTTCAGTGCTGCCTTAGAGTGTGTGGAGTGACCTGGAGCCTTTCACTGATGCAGCCATCCCAATCTGCCTGCTGTACTAGGGTTGTTGTGTGTGTACCGCTTGTGTGCCAGGGCACCGTGCCAGACCAGGGATAATATCCCCTCGACTCGCCGGCAGTTCTGATCGGTTTATGTGCTCAAAGGCCCACTTCTTCTGGGCTGAGGTGCACTGAACAAGATCCCTGCTCCCAGCAGGGAGTCTGTGAGGCCTAGCAAGAGGAGGGGCTCTTGACAACTGCTTCTCGCCTGTCGTCATTGCGTGATTTGGGGGAATTGGTGGCTCCCAAGACGAATGGCAAATGGATGCACTTGGTCCAGGCAGCAGGAGGCCTGGAAATCAAGTTGGCCTCTGGGGGGGGGGGGGATTGCGTTTGCTTCTCCTAGGGTAAGGGAAAGAGGCTCTCACCTGGGGTGCAGCCGTGGGCAGCACCGTGGGCACTGAGCATGGCAGGCCCCAGCTGGGAGGGCCCAGGAGCCTGCTCTACTGGCAGGTCTGGCTTAGTCGGCCTGCTTGGCTCCTGCCACTGTGACCTCACAAAGCCTGGGCCAGCAGAAGTGCTTCTCTTCTCAGAATCCCTAGGCAAGCCAGAGGGGGGGAGCCGCAGCCGTTCTACCGCGCCCTGTGCCAGCAGGTGGCTGTGCGTGGCCCAGCCGGCTGGATGCCAGGCACAGCAAGTCTCGGAGGGAGACCCCAGCCTTTGAGGCCTGCACCAGCTGCTGCCCTGCTCTCTCGCCATGCAGATTGGGCTGATTAACTGGACAGGGGGATACCTGACTGGCGAGTGCTATGGGGATGGGGTCACTGTCTTGGGGAACGCACTTGGAAAGAAACAGGTAACTGGGGACTGACGCCCACCCCAGGGACGTTGGTAGAGCTGCCTCTTGTCCCCCTTTCTCCTGAGGTCTGCACTGGAGACCAGCAAGGACAGGCACCTTGATGGCATGTTTCAGTCCTGTGCCCATCCAGCCGTTCTCCGGGCATCAAGGTCCACAAGCAGATTTTGGCTGAGTCTTGACCAGCCTGCCCTTGACTGCTGAGAGTCACAGCAGGACTTGTCCCAGACCTGGGCCTTGGAGGTGCTGTGAGAATCATTCCAATGGAGCTGTCAAACAGGGCCATGAGGGTGAACATGGGACAAGTCTGGCCCAGCATCCACCTCTCTCCGTATCATTGCGTGGACTGGCAGTGGCTCTCTGGGCATTCAGAGAGAAAGGAGTCTCTCTGGAGATGCCACCAGGCCTGGGCTCTACTGCCCCTCCACCAAGGAACTCGGGAATTGGCCTGATGCCGAGTTAGCGGCCTTGGTCCCCCCTCGCTCCCGAACACTGGCAGAGCAGCAGCTCTCCACGGTCCTCCTTGGCCTTCCCTGGAGATGCTGCTGTGCTGGGGACCAAACCTGTTGGGACCTCCAGTCTGCAGAGCAGGGATGGCTGCAGCCCCCCTCCTAGGTCCGAGGTGCATGCGTGACGTCCCCGGGCTCAGGCCTGCAGCTCGGAGAACACCACTCGAGAAGCTGTCTTCCAGTTTGTGCTGCTACTGTGGGCCCAGATGACCCACGAGCCTCACTCGGTGTGCCCAGGAGCAGAGGGCCAGGTCAGGGCCGCGGCCCCTGCAGGGGGAGCCCAGGGCATTGGGGGAAGGAGATGTTCCGGCTCACAAGTAGCTGCTTCTTCTTCCCAAGTCCCCAGATTTGGGTCTGGTCAGGGTAGATGTTAGGAGCATGTCCGATCGGGCCCTTGAGAGCTAATGCTTGGCCACATATCAAAGTGCCCCACTCAGACCCCCAGTTTGGGGTCAGCTGAATGACGGCTCCTATGCACAGCAAGTTGATTTTAGATTGTGTCACTGTGACCCTCAAAATGCTTTACACAGAAAGTGAGCTATACACTTTTGAAACCCAATAAATTCTTGTCTCACTGCCCCCCCCCCCCCCGGCAGCATTCCTGCCAAGTACGTTCTTGTCTGTCAACTTTAAGGGTCCACAAGTGCTCTAGAGGCCCCTTTTTTCTGGCTGTTGGGCTACTCTGGAGGCAGTCAGAGGAGCAGAGATATTCTCCTCATCCTCTCTGTGTAAGAGTGCTGCATGCCAGCATGGATGATGCAAACTGAATTCGGGTTTGTTTTGAACAGCCCTGGGGTGGTCCATCTGCTTGCAGGTGTGGTGCGGGCCCCTCCTTCCTGGCTGTCTCTCGTTGGCCAGGAACTTCCATTCCCCTCCCCCGTGCGGATGGCAGCAAGAGAGTGCATGTGGCTGGAGCTGCTCCGGGCATCAGACCTTGGAGCCTCTGAGATGGCTGGAGCCAGGGCAGGAATGCAGCATGTGTTGACAGGGGTGTCTTGGAGTATCCGGGGGCAATCGGAGCCTGAAATGCCATCTTTCCTGTTACGTTTGAATGCCATGCAAGTCTCATTTCCGAGCAATAAACCGGTTGGTCTCTTTCATTGTAGTACTGCGCCTTTGACTTGAAACCCACCGCACCACTTAAACAGTCCTGTTGTTGACAAACAGTCCTTTGCAGCTCCCCAACTGGCCTGGCCTGGCCTTCATTGCTGCCCTCCACTGTGGGGTGATGCCAGTATAGTCAGTGGGGAGCAACGTGAAGAGCTTCCTAGGTTTCCTAAACAGAAAGGAACAAGCGGCGCTCTGGGGCGGCAGGTGTTCTGGTCAAGGTGCAGTTGTTTCAGAGGATCCGATCCTGCAGCCTCCTTTGCCAATTTGCCTCTTTTGATTCCTGCAGACCTGGGAGCTGAAGGTCACCCCAAAGGAAGGGAAGAAGACTGTGGTGGCACTAATTGGGCATCAAGGGCAGCACCTCCTGGTGGATGCTAATGGCATGGTCCGATGCGGACAGCCGGCAGCAGACAAGCAGAGCCAGTTTCTTCTAGAGGTGCATCCGAGTGGGGCGTGGACTCTCCAACAGTTGGAGAGCAAGAAATACTTGGAGTCTGATGGAGAGGATGTCTTCTGTGTCTCCCAAGGCCTGACCTCCTACCACATGTGGATGCCCCAACTGGCCATGCATGTCCATGTGGTCCTCTTCAACCCAACCAGCCAGCTCTATGCGCGAGTGGATCCAGAGCTGAATCGGGTCTGGGTGGACACTCCTGTGCCTTACCTGGAGGAATGCAGCTTTATCCTGAGGTTCAGGAATGGAGTTTGCCATTTGGAGACCTCCAACCATAGGTTTGTCTCCAGATCGGAGAAGCTGGCCAAGAAGCCCTCAGCAGAGACGGCCTTCCACTTGAACCTGAAGCCAGGGTGCTTGGCCTTCCTTACAGACAGGGATGGGCGCATCCTGTATCCACAGGGAAGCCGGGGGCTCCTCTGTCTTGGAGACAGCCCTGAAGATAAAGAGGAGTGGTTTGTTATCAAGAAGTGCCCGCAATGGGTCAGTCTGAAGTCGCGAGCCAAGAGATACGTGACCATCGTATGTGGCAAGTAAACCCCATTTTCCAGTCCAAGCGTGCTGGGAACAGGTGGCAAGAAGCTGGGTCTGCCCTCCCCCCCCCCATGCTAACAAGCCGGGCCCAGACCTCACCTACACCCCTGCCATGATGGAATTAGGACCACATGTAAGTCACTCCCCAGCAGGGTCGTTTGGGTGTATGGAGCGAAACGGAGTTCTGCCTCACCAGCTTGAATGACATGATGTGAAATTGCTGGCAACATGGAGATCCTTAGGACGACCCTGTACGTTGGGCAGCGGTCTCCCTCTGTTGCTGCTGCTGCTGAGGCTGAAAGGGAGCCAGTGGCTTGCCTAACCTAGGGAGAATGAATTGCAGCGGCGGGTTTTGGACCAGGAAATACCTGGTTTGTAGTCCACTCTCTTGGCCACTATGCCACAGCAGCTCTCAAAAAATGCCACCTCCCACCCTTTCTCCATTTTAAAAAGAGGAGTCTGGGAAGATACTGTAATGGGGTCCGCTTTGATATCTTCCTGCAAGAATAGAGCCTGGGAAATGCATACATTATAGACGGGTGGGTGTGCGTATGAAACCATATGTTTTCAGAGATTCAGAAAACAGGAGCCACAAGTTCTGTTCTGGGCCCTAGCTGGGGGCTGGAGCTGTTCTTTTGAGTTCCGAGGAAGCAAACATGCGAGGCACAGAAAAAGCTTTCCTTCTAAGGTTTCAAGCATAAAGCACTTACGGTACAGAAAGCTTAAAAACTGCAGAGCGACTCTCCTTTCCCATTGCTGGAGAAACTCCAGGCAACACCAAGGTGGTTCCCTGGAATTGTCCCTGAAGAAGTTGGCTACACAGTCGACGAAATGTAGGACGTAGCAAGCTAAGAACAACTTGACGCTTGCCAAAAGGAATGGTTTATTGTAAGGGTTTTTTTTGAAAACTTTTTTAACATGGCCATGATTCCCGAAAGACCTATTGTAGAAGCACTTACATAAACATTGTCAAACAGCCCCTCCGACACCTAGGTCTGAGGGGCAGTGGCACCAAGAGGCACCTTGGACACCTAAGTCCAAGAGAACCCCCCAAGAGACAGTCAGGCTAAGCTAAGGTTCAGCAGTTGGCAACAATACAACAAAGTTACTTCTCGTAACAATGGACACTGCTTCCCATAACAAAGATCAATCAGTTAGCACGTGTAGCATATTCCCATCCTTAAAGAAGGGCCTAACGAACAGGTGTACCAATTAGGGGGCACAACTGGTAGGCTTACCAGATCCAAAGGGGGACAGAGTGCCTATACCTTTAAAGGCTTTAACCAAAGTAGAGAAGAGGGAATTTGGGCAGGTGCAGCTTGTTGCCCCCTTCCGTGATGGGCTGATACCCTCTCAAGATAGGCTGAGGCTCTTGACCTCAGAGAGCAGGTTCTTGAGGAGGCCTTGTTGATTTGGACAATCGCTCTGAGGCAGTGGCCTTGCACAGATGGTTGACTCAAGATGCCAGCAACACCAAACTCCCTGCCAATGGGGGCTGATCTGATGACAACTAAAAACCCCTTTGAAAGGGAGAATCCACCCTTCTCCCCCCACCCCCATGGCTGTCTTTTGCTTGCTGAGAACTCATTCTCTCTGCCCCTAGATTCGGAAGTGTATGCTGGCTCCAGAAAGGTGACCCCAATGTCCTCGTTTCACTTGGAAGTTGACCCTGATACCAAAATGGTGCGCTTAAAAGATGTGAACCACAAGTACCTGGCTCAGGTGGGTCAACTTGCTGTGGAAGGAAACCTGAGGCTACCAGTATCAGGAGCTTCAGCCTCTGTGTGCCAAGGACTGGGGACAGAAGCCGTGGGGTGAGGGACAGGAAGGGTGGGCATTGGGCCCAGAGCTGATCTCGATGTGTGAGGCAAGAGGACTTCTCCAGGTCCCACACCCTATGCCCACCTCCCCTCAATCCCTTCAGCATTGGGCTGCCCCCTGCTGAAAAGAGGACCAAGGACCTGCTGGGGCTAGGAATTGCCCTGGTTTCCTGTCTGGAACCGAACAAATGGAAAGAGCCTGTGTGCGTAGTCAGGCCAAAGCAGCTCTGAGGTTCCTTGTCCCCCCAACCCGGTGAAGGCCCAGATTGCAAAGCAGCTGGCCAGCCCCCTTGGGCTTCAAGTGGCGGCACAGTCCCCCAGGTGTTGCCTGGGATGCAGTCCTGTGGGGGCACAGGGGTTAGAAAGGGAAGCCCACAGAGATGAGGAGTCTCAAGCTCTGCAAGAGAGGGTGCCCATCTCCCTGCACCAGCCGTTCCGCTGTGGGAGAAGCCTGGCCTGCCCCTTTTCCCACCTGCTCTGTTGTCCCTGCTCAGGCCACCCCCCTTCCTCCATTGCCCTGGGCTTCTGCAGTTGCCCTTCTAGGGGCCATCTTGCCTGGTCTCCAGTGCTATTTTTCCACGAAGCACCTGATGCCTCTTGCCTGCCAAGGCTGACCACCTGCTCCCCCAAGAGCTGCCTTCAGCCTCCCTCTTTGTTTCCTCCCCCAGAGACGATTCAAAAGTGTCGTTGCCAACGGCTACTGGACCGAACCAGAGACGCGCTTCCATGTCTTGTGGCGTTACGGGAAGGTTTTCCTGAGAGCTCTCAATGGCCGCTACCTGGGCACCTTACCTGTTGGACTGGTGGTAGCCCGAGCTGTGGACCCAGGTGAAGAGGACAGGAGTGAGTGAGCATGAGCCTGTGTGTGTGTGGCTGGGGGGGGGGGGATGGCAGTCTCTTTTTTTTAAGTATATTTATATTTTATTGATATAATAACATAAAAACAATACATAATTCATAAAATTATAGCAAGCACAAAGCGTCACATCCTACTAGCATACTATTCACTATTTTCTATATATAATTTCCAACTTAGCCAAAATAACACCCACAATCTATTCATTAAATCCACATATCATCACATCGTTCCTCTCTCTCTCTCTTAAAAAATCTATAAATGGTTTCCAATTATTCACGAAAAGGTTAACTGACTTTTCCTTAATTAAAATTGTAAGTTTGTCCATTTCGGCATAATCCAAAACTTTCAGCCACCAATCTTCCAACGAAGGTATCTCCGAATTCTTCCAATATTGTGCATATAAAATTCTTACCGCAGCTATCATATATAAAAACAAAGTTTGAAATTTTTCGCCTACATGATCATCCCACATACCCAACAGAAAAGTTTCCGGTTTCATTTGAATCTTAATCTTTAAAATCAACTCAATTAACATATAAAACCACCCCATTCTTCTTCTTGATGTTTGTTGAAAAAAATTCTTCTCCCAAATTTTTCTGAATCAAAAATTTTGTATCTCCCTTTTTATATGGGTTTCTTGAAGGCAAATCACATCTTGATTAAGTTTTTTCAAATAATGGAATACTCTTTTTCTTTTTTGCGGAGCATTAGCTCCATTAATATTCCATGATAAAAATTTGTAATCCATTTTTACTGTTCACTGCTTGCCATTGCACCGTCCATCCCATCATCATCATCATCTTCTTCTCTTCCATCCTTTAATCTTTCCAGGAATTCTTTTGCTTTCTGAATTGTATCCAATCTGTAGGTTTTTCCCTGAAGTTTAAAAATCACACCTTCCAATTTTCCCCACCTAAAAACAATCTTCTGTTTCTTCAGCACTTCGACCAGGAAAGCATAAGTTTTCCTTTTCTGCAAAATTCTCAGCGGAATCTCCTTTAGCACAATAATGTGCACTCCTTCTACCTTGAGTCTCGATTTAGCATGTTGCTGTAGAACTTTATCTCTTGTTTGTTGCCTCACAAAATGCACCAAGATATCTCTTGGCACTTTCTTAACTGCTGCATATCTTGTATTAATTCTATATGCCTTATCCAACTCCAGATCCATTTCGTCTCGATCTATTTGTAGGAATTTTGACAGAATGTGTAACATTCTATCTCTTGTATCTTTTGCTTGCTGTTCTGGAATTGCACGAAACGGTAAGAAACTGTTTTCTCTCTTGTTCAGCCAACGCCAGCATATCCTGAATCTTACAGCTCTCCATTTCAAGATTCTTCACTTTATCTTCTTGTATTTTCATCTTGGTATTTATCTCTTGAAAACCACCTTTCATTTCTTTTACAGCAACATCCAACTGACGTAATTCCTGCGTCATCTCTACCTTCATCTTTTGAATTTCTTCCTGCAAAGTTCCCAATTTGGCATCAAATTTATCAAATTTGGCATCAATTTTAAGTTCCCATCTTTTGAAGCATTCTTCCAGTTGTTCCACTGGTTTTTCTTGTCCAGTTGACCTTGGAGGAGATTTTTTTTCTGATGTATTGACTCTTTTTCTTGTAGCCATATTTATAAGTTCATCAAATTGCACTTTTTCACTTGTTTAATTCAAGTTCTTTTCCTTCTCTTTAGAAACCAAAAACCATAAAGACTCAACTTCTTAAAATATGTGCAAGCGGCAAATATCAACCAACATAATTATTTTTCAATGGTGACCTTCAAACCGGAAGGGATTGTTTGTTCTATTTTCAAACCACAGGAATTCCAAAGAAACAATTCAAAAGCAAAACAAGTCTTTCTCTCGTTACAACAGTTTATAGATATCTCCCCCAAATGTTTCTTCGCCAATTCAATCTTCCGTAAGTACCAACAAATTACTTAATGTTGTCACTTAATATTTTCACTGTAGTATCTTGTCTTTCTTCCAAATTATATCCTTTTCACAACAAATCTTCTATTCTTAAGTTAACTTGTTATCTTAGCTTGTTTCTTCAATTCTTACTGCAGTTCCTTGCCACTTGCATAAGCAAAGCAAAAGTATAAGCGGGAGAGGGCTTGGCTTACGTTCCGGCTGATTTTTGAGCTCGGTGTTGATCCTCTCTTCCACGCTCAAACCAAAACAAACTCGAAAAGCCTACGCTCTCCGAGAAAGTAATGGGAGCGATCCGAAGATGTGTGGTTTATCTCATCGCACACCCTTTTAATCCAGGGGTAGAGCAATTAAGTCCATCAGACGTGCTCTGTCGGTGTAGAGCAACCGACAGAGCTGTCAGCCAGCCATTCCTCCCAACCGTTTTAAGGATTTTATTTCTTCGTATTAAATTGTATACATGGCTATGGAACCCATACTTCCCAATACAATTGCTACATGTTTACTTCTACTTTTTACCCTTTTACTTGTTGCCATTTGAATACATATTTGGCTATCTTCAAACACAGGGATGGGATGATATTTCATTTCAAAACCAATATCTTCAAGTAACTGTTTATACCAGGTGGCCTCTAAACACATTTCAGACAAAGCTGCAAATTCTGCCTCTGCTGTTGACAATGCTATGGAGGGCTGTTTTCTTGCTTTCCAACCTATCAATGCACCTCCAAACATTATTACTAGACCAGATATTGACCGTCTTGCATATTATTACCCCAGTCACTGTCAACGTAACATTTCAGATCATACCACTTCAGTTCTGGTGTGTCACAAGGTTGTAATATTAGACATTGATCTATTGTTCCTTTTAAATAACGAAAGATTTTTTTTTTACTCCCAACCAATGCCTCTGAGTGGGTTTTGAAGTGTATCTGCTCAAAATATTTACTGCATTTGCAATGTCTGGCCTTGACCATTGAGCTAGATATAACAAACTTCCAACAGCTGACTGGTATAATTCCTGGTCACATAGATTTTCACTTTCTTCTTCTACTTCCTGAAAGTCTATTATCATTGGAGTCTGCACGCTTTTGCAACTGTCCATTTCAAACTCCTTTAAAAGCTGCTCTATTTTCTTACTTTGACTCAGGATATATCCCTTATCCTGTAGTTTCTTTATCTCAACTCCTAAGTAATTTTTTATTTCTCTTAAGTCTTTCAATTGGAACTTCTGTCCCAGTTGTTTTGCAAATTTGTCAATCTGTGACTGCTGCTTTGCCATAAAGCAGATATTGTCTACAAATGTTAGGAGAATGACCTGTTCCTTTTCATAATTCTGTACATACAGACATGGATCAGCTAAACTGTTTTTAAAACCCATTTTCTTTAAGGCCAAATCTAAACATTGGTTCCAATTTCTAGCTGATTGTTTTAATCCATATATGGCTGTGTTAAGCTTATATACTGTCTCTGATCCAGTTAATCCAAATCCAGGAGGCAAACTCATAAAAAGGCATTCTTCCAACCTTGCATTCAGGTATACAGTGGTAATATCAAATTGATTTACCTTATATTCTCTTGCAGCTGCTAAAGCTAGTGCTAATCTCACTGTTTCTCCTCTCACTGTGGGTGCAAAGACTTCATCATAATGAATGTTTTTCCTTTTGAGCAAAACCTTGGGCAACTATTCTTGCTTTATACTTTAATTCACCATTTACTAGCATTTTCTTTTTATACACCCATCTACATCCAACAGCTTTTTGCCCTTCTGGTAATTTTACAGGGGTAAATACATTGTGCTTGTCCATGTGCTTGTCCATGGCCCTCATTCCTTCATTCATTGCTTCTTTCCACTTCTCTTGCTCTGCCTTAGGCAATTGTAAGACTTCTTGATAACTTTGAGGTTCATAATTAACATGACATACTCTCACCTCCCCTGCTGTAAATCTATCAGGGGGAATTCCTTTAGTCACTCTTTCTGACCTACGCAAGGTAGCAGGTTCTTTACCAGGACCTCATGAGTTAATGTGCTCTCTAACTTATCAGCACCTGGGACAATTTGTTGCTGTGGCAACAACTTTTCCTTCTGCAAGGAACCTTGACTGAGAGGAAGAAAAACTTCTGAGTTGGCATGTATCCTCCCCCAATTCTCATGCGCTGAAAAGTTTGCTGACCGAGGAATTACAACATTTTTGCTACCATCAGTAAAGCGATATGCCTTTGAACCAGCTTCATAGCCTATAAATTTCCATTTCCTGGCTTTTGCTTGCCCCTTTCTTCTGAGTGCCTTTGGAATGTGTACCCACGCACTACAACCAAAAATTCTTAAATGTGACAGAGATGGCTTTTTCCCATAAAGTTTGAAATAGGGAGTATCATTTATTGCCGAACTCCACAGCCTATTGATTAAATAATTGGCAGTCAAAATGGCCTCTCCCCAGTACCCCTGACTCATTCCTGAGTCAAACAGTAGAGAATCTGTCATGGTCTGTAATACACCAGTTCTACGTTCTGCAACGCCATTTTCTGCTGGCATGTATGGGTTTGTTTTTCTGTGGGTAATCCCCATTTTCTTCAGCCACTGCTGGAAACTGGAATTCATGAATTCTGTACCCCTATCAGTCTGTAACTGGGATACCTTCTGACCATAACGTTTTTGTGCCCAAAATAGCCAATTCTTAAATTGTTCAAATACTTCAGTTTTGCTTTTTAGTAAAAAACAAAATCCAAATCTTGAATAGTCATCCACTATACAAAGCAAATACTTGGCCCCGCCTTCAGATGGTGCCAAAGGACCAATTAAATCAGAATGCACCAGCTGAAAAACTCTCTCAGATATCCTTTCACTTTTCTTTTTTACAGGGAAAACCTTTGACTTTGCAACTTTACATGTTGCACAGTCCAGAAAGTTTTTACGTGCTTTTACATTCAGTCCTATTGCATGCTCTGGCATTTTTTCTAGCACTTTAAAACTTGCATGCCCCAATCTTCTATGCAATAGGTGTACACACCCATCATGATCTGGCTTGTTTGAAAATGCTGTCTGTGCTGTGATTCTCTCAACTTGAGTTTGCATAACATAAAGTTTGTTCTGTAGTATACCTTGTGCACACACTTTGTCGCCTCTCATTATTTGATATTTAACCCCTGAAAATTCAGTTTTATAGCCTGCATTATCTAAACATGACACACTTAATAAATTATACTCTAGATCAGGAACACATAACACCCCAGAGAATATCTCATCAATACAGGGTACATAAATAGATCCCTGTCCCCTGATTTTCGAACAATGCCCATTTGCAAGACATACGTGTTCTCTGGCTGCTGGTTCAAGAGTAGAAAATAGTTCTGGATCATTCACAATGTGGTCACTAGCACCACTGTCCAACAGCCAAATGTCTCTGGTATTTCTTCCTGCTGCTTCTACCACGGAAACATGTGTGTTGTCTCTTCTTTGTTGTCGTGTTGCATTTCCTTTGAAGGGGGTTCTTGCTTTTCTCACTTTACAGTCTCTCTGGAGATGATTAGTAGAGCCACATCGGAAACACAGTCTTACCGTGTAGACTTTTTCTTGCTCCTGGCTGTCTTCTTGGAATGCCGTTTCTTTCTGCTTATGCAATAAATCATTATCATTCCTCCCTCGGACATGGGATCTTTCATCTCTTTTTTGCCCTTCCTGTAGTAATCTTACAGTCAAATAAGCCATCGTAAGCTCCTGTTCTTTCATTGATTCAAGGCTTGCAACTATCAAATCCCATGATTGATCAAGAGAACTTAGAACTATATACACCTGATGGGCTTGAGGAAAATTCAGCCCTCTTTCTTCCAGTTCAAGAAAAAAATTTCTCGTGTATTGAAGATGATCTGACACTCTAACTCCTTGCTTCAACTGTGCCTTATACAATTTTTTCTTAAGAAAAACTTTGCTACTTGCGGTTTCTCTTACGTGAATATTTTGCAACGCGGCCCAACACTCTGCAGCGGACGTCAGCCCATGCACATGAAATAACTGACTGTCTTCTAGGCATAAAATAACGCTAGCCAGGGCCTTTTCAATGAGTCTCTTTTCAGTTGCTGTTGGGTCATCTGGAGGGTCACTCACCACTGTCCAGAGATCCTCCCTGCACAGAAACATTTCCATTTTGAGGCTCCATGACAGGTAATTTGTCTCATTAAGCCAGGTGAGAGGAAATCCTCCACCTGCTCCCATGACAGACTGCATTCTGCTGTTCAAGCTGTCCACTACCCCTCCTGGGCTCAACAAGGACGCTAACCTCTTCGCCAGACCTTCAGCAGGATCTGGAAATCACCAGGCACTGATTTACGGCTGGACTGGGCCCATAACCTGACAGAGTGCGCAGAAAATTTATGGCGTGCAGCCTTCCAGTCCTTGGCTGCAACGAAGAATAACACAGACACAGTAGTTTCCACCACCAAAGTCTATTTACATTACTCACAAGTATATACAGCAGATAAGCAGAGCAGTCTTTCATCAGCAACTTCGTACAGAGCAACAGCACAGAGAAGTGAAGCCTCCAAAATACTGGTCCTGGGTGCTTTACTTTTATATCGCTGCTAACCAATCAGATTTAAACATTGCATTCTAGTCAGCATGACACAGCACCTTTTTTTCTACTACCTTGTTAGCCATTCAGCTTAAGCATGATCTCATCTTTTGTTTAATCAGTATGACACAGCATTTTTCTGCCCTGCATGGTTTTTCTGTTCATGCTTGTGAATTCCCAGGTTATAATAACCTGACATACTGTAAATGTTTTTAAGAGTTTTATTTATTTACTGTTTTATGATTTATATGTATTAATCTTGTCTTTTTATGATTTGTATTGTTGTAAGCCGTTTTGGTCCCCCCAATGGGAGGGAAAGCAGGATATAAATCCAATAAATAAAATAGTAATAATAATAATCTCTCAGAGAACCAGGATGGTGTAGTGCAGCAATTTTCAGCTGCTGTGCCATGAATGGTCCACAGGTGTGCCGCAGGGGTTTAGGGGAGCGTCATTTATTAGTAGAGCCATTGGGGGATATGATCCCCCCGACAAGGGGGCCAAAGGAGAGAACCTCGTGCAGCAGCATGGGGTGAAGAAGCGGCTGGCGACGGGGCTGGAAGTGGTCGAGGACATGGCAGCCTGGATGTCCAGTGAAGGGGCTGGAAGCAAAGGGGGAGATCAGGTCCCTGAGGGACCCCTGGATACCCTTCTCCCCCCAGACACTGCAAGGGATGCAAGGAGGAGGAGATGTGACAGGGGAGTTTGAGGCATGGCAGAACCAGTATTTCGGATCAGGTAGGTTATTCTGTTTAAGCTTGCTCGAATGCATTTTTGTTTGTTGTTTCTATTTTCTTTTAGTTATTTCTGAATTTAATTCCTAATTTCCGTATATACTTGAGTTTAAGTATAAGTCGAGGGCAAATTTTAAAGCCAAAAATCATGAAATTTGCCATGACCCATAGATAAATCGAGTGTCAAACTTAGGGTTGTATGAAATTCTTTGAAAACGACTTACCAGTAATTGTTCTGAGGCAGCAACAAAAGTTTGGGGAGGGTTAAAAACAGCCATTTTACCTTGTTCTGAAGTAGCACAAAATGGAGCTCTTCTCCAAACAGGAAGAAAGGTGAAGGAGCATTTTATATTACTGTATATATGAAAATATAAAATGCAATAGGCTCTCCCCCTGCAGGAGCTGAGCTCTTTGCAAAGCAATTAGCAGCTATTTTACAAACTGCAGCGACTGAGCTCAACTCTTTGCAGGGCAATTAGCACCTATCTGATTTTTGAATAGCCTCAGGGATTTGCTGGAACATCTGATTGTCAGGGATTACCTTGGCTTTGATCACTGACCTGTGGATAAATCGACCCAGGTTTTCAGGGTTTATTTTAGGGCATACATTTCTCATATGTATGCGTATATACGGTATGTGTATTTGTTTCACGGTTTCTTAGACATAGATAGATTTTTAATTAAAAAATGGAAGTTAGATTATGACAAATCAGATGTGGCTGGCACTAGTTCAGGTAGTAAATACACACAGTGTCGTCAGTGTTAATTCTAAAACCGTGTGCACCAGTATAACGAAGACGACCTGTCCTTTGGATTGATTTCATCCACATCCAAAGTGTGTTGTTTGCGGTGAGAAACTGGCAAACAAGCTATGGTTCCAAGTAAACTGAAAAGACACCTTCACACAAAGCACTCACATTTATACGAGAAACCCATTGATTATTTGAAAAGGGATATAGTTGATCAAACACGTCAAGCTAAACCAGTGGTTCCCAAATTTTTTTGACTCGCGGCTCCCTTGACCTCCCTTGCCATTAGCCGTGACTCCCCATTACAGTGCATTGAAGAGAAGGCACTCTTTGCATGCTCAGAGGCACCCTTATATGTATGTGTATATTCCCAAAACGAGCCCTAAAGTGGATTTTCCATGCTTATGCTGAGCAGCAGCTAAGCCAGGAGTGCACAGGGTGGGGTTGGGATGCTTCCCTCCCTCCATTGGCAGGCCTGGGTAGAGGGCACTGATGTCGTCTGCATTAGTCCTATTCATGGCAAGAGAAACATCAAAGCATGGGAAGGAGGTCTTTTTTTTTCCATTGGTCATGCCTCACCCCAGTTGCACGAGAGAGAAAGCTCCTTTAGGTAGCATCTTTGCAAGATGAAAAACAGATTCTTATACTGCCTGGCAGTCTCCAATGGGGGGGGGGGTTGTCCCAGCAAATAGAGTGGGGAGTTAACTTAGAGGTGAGTCAAAAAGGAAGAAGGAGAGAAATCCTAATAATTAATCAACCAAACAAACATAGCGGCTGCCTCCTCTTCCTCTGGCTTAAACAAGGGAAACATCTCTACAGCAAGCAACTTTTTCCACCTCTCTTAACCCATCTGCTCCCGCGGTCTGCTTTCCCCAGAATCCCCAAATGCCACTGTTTTCAACATGTCTAAGGGACCCCCAAAGTGATATAACCACCTTCCCAAAAATTCCCAGGTGTTCCATACACCTGGGGCAGAGACGTTGCATTGGCCACTCATTTGATTTTAAAGGTTAAGCACATTAGTCCATTCACTCCTATGGAAAGCATAGACCTGACAACACAATATTTCAAACAAACACATACTTGTGCTTTACACACAGCTTCTGTGCTTCAGGGGTGTTTAGGGGGATGTCTCAGCTAAGTGTACCCCAAGTTACAAGTCCGTTCCTCTAAGGGTTTTTTTATGACCCTTCAAATCCTTGACATACTGCACCTTTACTTGTCAGTTCAGCACGAAAATGCTCAACAAACACAATGTTGTGTTTCACACACAGCTCCTGAGCTTCAGGGGTATGTCTCAGCTAAGTGCACCCCAAGTTTCAAGTCCGTTCCTCCAAGGGTTTTTTTAATAATTTTTTTAATAGGTCCTGACAGTTCGTTTGCAAAGGCAGTTTCTCCTTGTGGCCATTTAAAAATTAAATGGCCACTCAAGCAAAGACGCTATCAGCAAAGGCTGTTACTCCACCCTCCCCCACATAGCTGGAGCTAGTTCCTGACCCTTGAATGCACTTGTTGCTGGACAAATACCATGTAACCAGGGTGGGCTCAGCCAGGGGTGGGGAAGAACCCCCCCCCCCAGAAATAAACAGACAAAGAGCTGAGGTCCTTGAAAAATCAGTATATAATGAAAGACCTTGCAGGTGCTTCTTATCAGTCGTTGAGGCTGGAGACATAATTCCTCTGGGCCCAGCATTCAACTCTTCCCTGATAGGCTCAGCCTGATGAAGGGGGAAAGAACCCCCCCCCCCAAGACATCTAGCTGCTTGCAAAAATTCTGCAGAGAGCAAGTATAACAGAGCTATGTGGGAGAAGCCTACAAACAGGCAATTTGAGGCTGGAGACAGAATTCTTAGTGGCCCTACCCTCACCCCCTGCCCACATAAACTAGGCAAGCCTGAGGGGGGGGGAATAGAAAAAACCCAGTAACAAACAGCCAACTTAACAGGAACAGCATTAGAGTTCCCTTTAAGTGCCAATGAGTGCCTAAAGCAACGCCTAGGTGTTAGTCCTGTTTACAGCTCTGCAAAACTGATCACCTGCAAATGAGCTGTTGGAAACAAAGTGGATTCAAAAGCCAGGGCCCTGGCCATGAGAAAAAGCCAGAAATCTACTCACAAAGTATAGGAAATGATGCAATATGATGAAAATGGCTGCATGTAGGTCTATTCTGCTACACATAAAGATCCAATGAGGGGTTTGAGCAGCGCCTGATGCTGCTTCCTGTTTACAGCTGTGTACAGCTGCTCCCCTGCACCTGAGGTGCTCCAAACAAGGTGGATTCAAAAGCCAGGGCCCTGGCCATGAGAAAAAAGTCAGAGTTTCATTTTTAATTTCTGTGAGGAGGGGGTGCCCTGCAACCAATTCCTGTGCCTAATTTTCCCTAAAAATAGTGATCTTTGCTCTTCTGGGGGGGCAGTGGGGTGACCCTAGAACTCTGAAAACATCTTTGAAAAATAGGTTCACCTGTCTAATTTCCACAAAAAAATTCCAGAAAAATTGGGGGAAGCCCTTCCCCCCCTATTTACTTTCAGGCGTTGCTCTAAACCAGGTCTGTACAACATACGGCCCGCGGTCCGCTTGCGGCCCCCCAAAGGATTTTGGGTGGCCCCCGAAACAGCTGCCCCGGCTGCCCACTGCTCCGGCGAAAAACCCCCACAGTAATTATAAAAAAAAGAATTCCCCCCCCCCAAATGGCCGCAGCGCACGCATGCGCAGGAGGGCCTCTGTTACCAAGAAGTGCCCGCTTACCCTTGGGTGTGGCAGTCAGCGTGGGGAAGCAGCGTGCACTAAACGGTAAAGACGTGGCCACTCCCCCAGCTGCTTGCCGGAGGAGGGAGAGTGCGTGCCCGGCATCCTCCTGCTCGGGCTCATCCACCACCAAGAGCGGAGCGGAGCAGGCGAGGGAGGCCTCTCAGGACTTCCTTTCACGGGGCTGCAGCAGCAGGAGCCTGTGCACGCTGCTTCCCCACGCTGACCGCCACACCCGAGGAACAGTAAACAGTAACGAAGCCCGGCAGAGTCAGAGGAAGCTGCCGAGATGGGCAGCGGCAGAGCTGCGTTCCTCTGTCTCACTTACGAGCTGATTACAGCTCTGATTCACAGCCCCTCACGAGCTGTGAACAAGGGAGGGGGAGGAATGCCCCTCGGACCAGACAGGCTGCCAAAAGCAAGGACGGAGTGAGAGAACGTTCCTCTCTCTACCTCCTTTTCACCTCTTACTTCTTATTCCTCCATCTGCCACCTCCTCTAACGTGACAGGCTTTTTGCGTTGCTGCTTTTGCATTTTCATGGGAGGGGGAGGGAGGGGTGCAGGTTCTTCAACTTTTTTTCTCAAATACATTTGCAAAGAGGCAGCAAAAACGTATTACTGAAGCGCACTGGAGAGGTACGGTTGGAGGAAGTTTGGTGAAGGGGGAAGGGAAAGAAGGGGGGCTTTCGCTTTTCTGACTGTGATGTTGGGACAGCCAGATCAGGGAGTGAAAAGTCCAGCCTCAGTCCCAAATGTCCAAAGGTGGGGGCTGGGAGGCGGAGGAGCAAGAGGGCAGCAAGAACCCTTCCCAGTACTGAACAGAAACATCAATAATATAAAAATGATAGTGAATATCTTTTATTTATTAATATGTTGCTTTTCCGGAGATTTTCCAGCTCATGGACACGCCCCCTGTGATGTCACTTCCTGAGGAAGTGACATCATGGTTCCTTGATATACCCCCCATGACACCTATCTGCGGCCCCGAAGAAGTTTAGTCTGTTCATTTTGGCCCCGACCGACTACCAAGTTGTGCACCCCTGCTCTGAACACTCAACGGGACTATTCAAAGAGTGAGAAATCAAAGACTGTAAAGCAGAACCTGCTCTGCACCATTTTCAATTGCAGGTCTTGCATTTGTTTTGTGTTTGCTATCTTAAAAACATTCAAGAAAGAAAATACTTTATTTGCAAACCTGCAATGTTTCAGGATTTGGAGAGAAACGGGATGCTGTCTCCAGCAGCTTGCTGCTTGTGGCTCCAGCTCCGTGCAAAGTACGGTACTTAGCTTATCCATTGAGTTGTTAATTGTTCTTTGACATAAGATAAGCACACTCACGCTGTGGTTAAAAACAAGATGTGGAAAAGCTGCCTACAAACCTGAAATCTTTTGAAGTGAACTTTGAGTGACCCGATGTAAAGAGGCAGCTTTTCCCGGTCTTTGTTTTTGCTCTCTCTCTCTTGCAAGCAAGAATATGTGGTAATTAAAAGACTAACGTGACGCCCAGTAATGTAACTACGGTGGTTCCATGGTTCACGCGAACCGGGCGCTCGTCCTGCAGGGGCGCTTGAGGGGACGCGCCGCGGAGCAGGCCGTGCATGCTGCGCCGCAGAGAAGAGCGCGCGGGGTTTGCCGGCCAGCCCGCCGCGAGCCGGAATTCAGTCCAGGGGGACGAAGTTACGAGCTTCCTGCATGGCACCCCGAGCCGGAATTCAGTGGGGACGAAGTTACGAGCTTCCTGCATGGCGCCCAGAGCCAGAAATCAGTCCAGGGAGTCCAGGGACGAAGTTACGACGAGCTTCCTGCATGGCGGAATTCAGTCCAGGGGACGAAGTTACAAAGTTTAAGGTAGAAGAATCGCGTGTGTGTGTACCTGGTGCAGGGTCGGGGGGTGCCCGGTGCAGGGTCCCGCCGGGTTGCCCCCCAGGAGCGCAGCTCCCCCACCCCCGTTCCCCCCTGAACCGGGCACCAACGGAGCAAGTTACGCTGCTGGTGACGCCCCTGGCTGCTTTCCATGATGCACTTGAGAGTCGCGCCTCCCACTTTGGGAACCTCTGGGCTAAACAATTTACCAAAATCACAACTATTTCTGACAAACTTCAAGAAGCAAGCTATGCCGTTGCTGAAATTTTGGCAAAAAAAGATGAAATCACATACAATTGCGGTATCAGTAATTTTACCAGTGTGGGAGAGAAATCTCGATCAAACTAAAATGGAGTCACTCTTGTATTCATAACTGTCTGACCCTCGCAACTTTCACAGCACATCTAAAAATATAACTTTTCTATGCTAACAAGACTTTGATACCTCTGACACACAAACTTTCCTATGCTCAGATACCCCTGACACACAAAGCTGCAAGAAGCACAAGAACATCGGCTGGTAGCCAATGTCAGACTAAACTTGGTAAAGATTCAAGAAACATATCTAAACATGCTGTAATGATGGTGGAAATGTTAGGGGAATAACATCTCATGTAATCTCATGTAATCACGTATTTTGTAACCTCTATCTATATATATAAGCAGTACCTTATGCTTCATTTGAGGATGCTAGCTCCTCTGGCTGGAATCCCAATGCAGCCCAGAAACGTCGTTGGGGCCGTGGGCCCCAAGGCGTCATACTTGCCTCCAGGATACGATCCCTCCGCCGCCGCTCCTGTCGTCATCTTCGAGCTGCCTGGTTGGGCCCTCCCGCCCGCGCTGGAGCCGTTTGGCTCTGAAATGATAAGGAAAATGGCGGGGGCGTGATTGGAGCCACGCCCGGCATCACGTGGGGGTGTCACGTTGGCAGCCCCCACACGTGGGGGCGTAGCTCCATTTCTGATGCAACCAGCCCTTGCATGGAAGGAAATAAATTAATAATAGACCGTGTTTTGTCTCTTGTTTGCTGAACTTCTTTCCTCTCGGTGCCAGACCCAACCTGATTCAAAGAACGTGGGGAGATTTTAACACCCAAAGTTTATCTCCCACACCAGCATGCTGTAAAATGGAAAATATTGGCGAAACATATGAAAAAGGGATCTTGAAAATCCCTATGTAGATAATACTATTACAGTGCAATCCTGTCTGGAAGGCAACGGCGGTGCACCTAAGGCAGCTGCTGCATCCTAGGCAGAATTGCACCTACACCAGTGGAGCTGGAGCGCTCTTCGGGAGAAAGGGATGTTTGGGCCTCCTTGGCTGCACGCCAGTGGCTGGTGCAAATCCAAGGTGCTGGTGTAAGGCCGGCCAGACCTGGGACGGGGGATAGGATTCGGCAGAGCCTGGCTGTCCAATAGCCCCCTTCCTTTCCTCCCCAGTCTGCCCTCCCCACGCCCCTGCCCCAACCGGTGCAGGACCTAACTGGGTCTGCCGGCGGTGGCTGTGGCAGTGACTGCGGTCTGCCGGCTGTTTACTCGCCGGGTGTCGAAAATGTGCCTTATGGCACACTAACGACACTCGGTGCTAGTGGAATTCTACACAGGATTTTGCCATTAGTCGGCGTATACATGACCTGTCTGAAGACATTGAGTCACAAATGATAGCTAGCATTAAAGAAGCCGATTTTGTTGCCGTTCAGTTGGACAAGTCAATGGACATCACTGGGAAAGCACAACTCCTAGCATTCAGCAGGTTTATTTGTAATCACTGAACAATTGTTGTTTTGCAAAACACTTCCAGAAACCACAAGAGATCCAGGCATTTTTGATGTTGTCAATCTCTATTCCAATTCTCATGGTTTGTCGTGGAAATCCTACAGCAGCAGCATCTGTGTTGGGAAGCCTAAGAGGTCTCGTAGCCCTGGCCAAACAAAAGAACCATGGCTTTGTTTTTACACACCGTTTCCCGCACAGAAAGGCTCTCATGTCATAATCAGTAGTACCTGAATTCTAAAAAGCACTGGCTGAGATGATTACTGGTAACTACATCAAGAGTAGGCCATTAAAAGGATGGCTATCTCGAGGGCGGAAGGAAGACGGAGAGAAGAGCTTCGAATCTCTTTATTTTTTACGTCCGAAGAGTCTGAGCTACTTAGTGATGAGACCTAGTGCAATAAAGTTGCATTCCTAGCTGACATTTTCAAAGCCTTGAACACTCTTAACAGGAGTATGCAGGGAAAGAATGCAAATAGTCTTACTTGTACTGACAGCTCCTTAAAGGAAAAACTTAACACAGTGGGGAGCCAGAATCAAAAAAGAGAACAAAGTTGAAATGTTTGAACTGACAAAAAGTTGCAGACTGGACAAAACCTTGTCAATTCAATTCTACAGAGTTTGTCACTGCTGAGTAAAAACATTGAAAAGTATTTCCCGTCATTTGATGTATCTTACTGGGTGCCAGTGCTGCACAGTGCTCCATGGTGGTGCAAAGTGGCCCCTCCCACTCACCGTCGGAGCCATTCCGGCAGCGCTACTGGGTGCGAGATCCGTTTCCAAATCAGCCAAATTAACTGTTGCAGAAGAAGATGAGCTGACAGAAATCGGAAATAATAGAGGACTGAAACGGCAACACTCATCAACAGATATGGCCTCATTCTGGTTGCTTCTCCAAGAGGAATGCCCCGTCATCACAAAGATGGCAACCAAAGCACTTCTTCCTTTCTCAACATCTTATCTCTGTGATGCTGTTTCTCTGCTGCTATGGACACAATGAAGAGCAAGAACAGGTCCTCCCTTTATGCTGAGCCTCCCTGGGGCTTGCTGGGGAAGGGGTACAAGACCACACACGTGGCTTGTGTGTCCTTCCTTGGTATTAGTGGGGATAGGGTTGATCGCGCTGGATCCACGGGAAAGCGAGCGGCCTCTGAAAAGGAAACACACCTGGGTGGGGTGGCCAAGCCTCTCCTCCCAGCAGGGCGGTGGTGCCAGCCAGCAGGCAGCACCCACCTCACAGGTGCCAGTCTGGCAGCACCAGTCGCTTTGCTGTGTGCCATGAAGTTGTTTGCAAAGCCACAGGGGAGAAGTCGGTCAGTGACCGGACTGGGGACGGCAGGGCCCCACTGCTCGCTTTGGTGAGGCTGTACACTTCCCGGTTCCTCGCCTGTGGGGCAGCAGCCTGCAGAGGGCAAGGGGGAGACACAGAGCAGGCGCAGCGAGGCATCCTCAACAGCAACATCAGTCCCACCTGGCTGGCTCTCCCAGCTTGAGAACACGAGCGAGCCAACTCTTGTCTACCTGGAGGTAGATCCCAATGGATTCGATGAGGCTACTCGCATTGGTTTGCAGCCAGCCAGGGAGGGAGGGAGGCAGCAGTGATGAAGGATGGGAGACACCTGGGCCCAGGCAGGGTCTGCCTGCTTTGTGGCTGTGGGGGAGGGGGGTGCCTGCGCTTTAGGGGAGTTATGGGCATGAAAGCCAGAGTCCTTCCTGGGGGGCTGCAGTGGCCCTGTGCGGAGGACCCCTGAGCAGCCCCCAACACTGCTCCAGGGATTGCGGTGAGCTTGTGGACCCCCCCCCCGACTTACCTGTGTGGAGCTGCTGGGAAGGATAGCCTGCAAAGAGAGGTCTGAGAAGGAAGACAAGTGTGTACTATCTGCCTCTGTGAGCAGATGACAGGTGTTTGGTGCAGAGTGGGGTGTTGTTTGTGCCCCAAGTGCCCTCCCCCTTGTCAGGGAGGGGTGTGAGAGCCCTGGGCTGGGCGCCCTCTGCTCCTGGGTGCCAGTGCTGGGTTGACAGTAATCAGACAACTTGATGCGGTGGGTGTGGAGTGACTGGCTGCCAGAGATATCCTATGCTCCGTTGGGTGGGGTGGGGTGTTTGGAGGGTGCCGTCCTTTTTGGGTGCTTGTAACATGTGCATGCCCCCCTGTGGGACTCCCCTAATCTATGCCTGGTCTCTGACTGGTGTCTTGATTTTCTGTGGAAAGAGGCACGTGTCTGCCCTGCGGTGTGGGGGTTTGACGCTGCCGCAAAGTTTCAGGCTCATTGCACTGGCGTTTGGTTTGCGACCATTGATGGAAGCTTCTGCTGGCGGAGGTCTTGTTGCGCTGGCAGGTGAAGTTTTGTGCTAGCGTTTCTCATGGATTGGGTTGGGCCGTCAATTTGTTTCTTTCAGGGGAGGTCCACAGAACTCTGTTTTGAGGTGCCCCATTGTACATTCCAGGTGCTGCTTCTCCCTTTGGACGTAGCCGTGCGTTCTGAAGTCTTCTGCTGATCAGAGGCCTCTTTCTCTCCTCAAGGAGGCTGACCAGATTCCTTCTTTTGTTATCTTTCTTCAGCCAGTCCTGCCTTACCTTCTTGTCAAATTTGGCACATCATCTGGCCAACCTCTCTCATTCACGTGCTCTTACTACCTTTGCTTCTCTAATTCCTAACAGCCTCCTTAGGGGCAGGGATGTAAGGGAAGAGGAGTAAAAAAGGATACTTTTCACTCTCTAAATACACATAGTTTTATTATGGAGAGCCCACCACCTCCCTCGGCAATCTGCTCCGCTGCCAAACCGCCCTTACCATCCAGAATTCCCTCCTGATGTCCAACCAGAATCTCCTCTCTGGCAGTTTGTACCTCTTTGAGCTAGTTCTACGCTCAGAGGCAGTCGAGAACAAGTTTGTCCTCCTTCCATATGACAGCCCTTCTTCAGGTATTTGAAGAGCGCTCGCCTATCCCCTCTCAGCCTCCTCCTCTTCTCCAGGCTAAACATATCAAGTTCCCTCAACCTTTCCTCGTAGGACTTGTTCTCCAGTCCTCTGATCATCCTCATCGCTCTTCTCTGAACCGGCTCCAGTTGGCTGGAGTGAGGTGCCCAGAATTGGACACAGCACTCCAGGTGAGGTCTGACCAGCGCAGAGTCAAGGCAGAACCACTACTCCTCGTCACTTGGAAGCTACGGTTCTACTGATGCAGGCTAAAATTGTGTTAGCCTTCTTTGCAGCCGCATCACACTGCTGACTCACGTTCATCTCGTGATCCACTGCAACTCCAAGGTCCCTCTCACATGTTGAGCTCCCAAGCCAAGTATCTCTCATTCTATACCCTGTGTCGTCTTTGGTTATTTTTGCCTAAGTGCAGAACTCTGCAGAACTTCATCCTATTCATTCCAGCCCAGTATTCCATTCTGTCAGGGTCTTCCTGAATGCTTCTACTGTCTTCTATTCTGTTTGCTACTCCTCCCAGCTTGGTGTCATCTGCAAATTGGATGGGGCCTCCTTGTATCCCTTCACCCAAGTCATTGATGAAGATGTTAAAGAGAACCGGGCCCAAGACGGAGCCCTGGGGCACTCCACTCGAAACCCTCCTCCGGGCCGATGCAAAGCCATTGATGAGCACCCTTTGTGTACGGTTGTCCAACGAGTTGCGAATCCACCTAACGATTGTATCCTCTCGAGCCAATATTTTACCAACTTTCTGATTAAGATGTTGTGGGGAACCTTGTTGAATGCCTTACTGAAGTCCTGATGAATTACATCCATAGCATTCCCACTGTCCAGTAAGCTAGTGACCCAATCAAAAAAGGAGATGAGATTTGTCTGGCAAGATTTATTTTTGACGAATCCCTAATAAAGCATCATAAGTTGTCAAATGTTAAATAAATGATAAAAATGAAGTCTGAAGGCTGTCCTTCAAAATGGTGGCACTTTGGTTCTATCAAACTGCAAATGTGTCAGCAGTGTGATGTGGCTGCAAAAACCAAGCAAATGCACTGCTGGGCTTCATGAGCAGAGGGTCATTCGGAACCATGCCGCCAATGTGGCCAAGTTCATATCAGGACAACAAAACGGACTATAGCAACCCGGCTGAAGGAACATTGAAAGAGCCTGCCGATCGGGAAATGTGGAGCACTCTGTGTTGGCAGAGCATGTGTCCAGTACGGGGCATACGATTGGCTCTGAGGGCACCAGTGTTTTAGTTCGGGAACCAGGCTATAGAACCTGGCTTCATTTGGAAGCTACAGAAATGTTTAAACATGAAAATATGCTTTTAAACCGCAGGCAAGAACTGGCTTTTGTTGATAAGATTTGGGCACCGATTCTGAAGAAAAATAGGGTGACTCTAGGTAACCTTTCATAGAGTCTTTGCAGTCTGGTTTGTTCTGCAGAGCTTCAGGTGCCTTTCGGGCAACGAGCACCCCGCTGACTGGCTGGCTAGAATTGGTTTCAGCTGTGATCCTGTAGTGTCTTTCCAGTGTATATATAGAGACCAACTGCAAGCTACAGTAACGTCTTTGCAGCCAGCCTGGCTCTTTTTGTCATATCTGAGAAGGTTCATGGGGAATGAATGAAACGTAATGATAGACTTCTAGTTCTTTTAAAAGTTTTTATTGCTTTTAATTGTGTTTTTACAAGTTTTAACGATAAAGATTATTATTTTTAGCACATGGCTTTTAATCCCGGCGTTTGTATGATTCATTGGATTGACATTATTGCTGGCCCTGAAAGTTTCCGATGGTATTTAAGATTCACTTCCTTGGCTCCAATCGTGTGCCCAGAGCCAGCTCCTGTCTTCCTCCCTCCAGGCAATGCTTGACCTTCTGTCCCACTCTCCACCTTGCTACAGGGCCCAATGAAGAGTTTGGGCTGCGACTGGCCAATCGCTCCTTCCTGGTGCTGCGTGGCCGGTACGGCTATGTGGGGACCTCCACCTGCCATGATGTCCTGCAGTGCAACCTTCTGGAACCAGATTGTATTGAGCTGCTGCCCTGCAAACATGGCATCTACCACCTTCAAAGTAAGGAAGGAGGGAGAAAGGGGTCCTCTTTGCTGGCTCCCACTTTGCATTGTAGGGGAAAGGCACAGGATCCATCCCCTCTGAGATTCCAAGAGCACCTCCAGTACCTGGGGTGGGAGGGAGGGTGGAAGCTCAGGAGTGCCCCGTGGTGGTGGCAACAGCAAAGGGGCCGGATGTTCGGCAATGACGTCATCGTGTCCTCTCCGAACCTCCGGGTTGCTGAGCTCCCAGAAGTGGCAGGCAGAGCTTGGCTAGGGAGGTGAAGCCTCCCGCCCGCCCAGTTTGCCATGTGCTGGCAGGGAACTGCAGAGCCGCTTGTAGCAGCACAGGGACTCTGCAAGCCTGAGCTCCTCATGGGCCAGATGGTTGTTACCAAAATTGCCATGTATTATTATGGGGAATAGCTTTAAATATGGCAATTGGTATGAGCAGGGATCTTTAGACCAATGTATACCAGAGTCCAGCCTCCAGAATTCCAGTTAAAATAATCTTAACGTGCGTTGCTTTCAATATTTACTAGATAGTTCAGTCGTACATACACAAAAACCAATCATACACAATATACAGGGCTAGGAAATTCAGGGTGCAATCCAAACCTACTTAGGCCGCCATTGTAACCAGCGGCCCAGCGAAAACGGGAGGCCCCAGAACGGAAAGGGGATTAAAATCCCCTCCAAAAGGGGAATTCATAGGGGATTTGAATCCCCTTTCTGTTCTGGGGCAACAGAACAACGGCGGCCTAGGTAGGTTTGGATTGCGCCCAGTAGTGCACGAGGAGAGGAGAGGAGAGAGGAGGAGGGGAAACAAAATGGCTCTAAGGCTCTGAACAAGCTAGGTTCAGAATCCAACAGAGTGACTGACTGAGGCACACGGATATAAGGCACGGGGGGCAGGGGCGTTAGCTGACTGGGGGCCGGGGGGCGGTGGGCGTCAGGGCGGAAGGCTGTCCAGGGGGGCGGGAGGCTCCGGAAAAAAGCGGGAAAAATTTGAATTTTTCCCGCTTTTTTTCGCCGATTTTAAAGGATTTTTACTAAGTGTGTATGCTTTTACCTGCACTTTAGTGAAATTGGACGGCTCCCACGACGATTTCAAGCCTTCTCCCGGGGGCGCAGCGTCTCCGTTCAGCCGCTCACTTGGTGCGGCACTTGGTGCGCCCCCAGAAGCAATCTCCGTAGTTTGCGCATGCGCAAAACCACGGAGTCTCCAGGGACGTTCTGGGCATGCGCAAACTACTTCCTGGAGCGTCCCTGGAGACTCCGTGGTTTTGCGCATGCGCAAACTACGGAGATTGCTTCTGGGGGCGCACCAAGTGCCGCACCAAGTGAGCGGCTGAACGGAGACGCGCCCCCGGGAGAAGGCTTGAAATCGTCGTGGGAGCCGTCCAATTTCACTAAAGTGCAGGTAAAAGCATACACACCTAGTAAAAATCCTTAAAAAAACCCATTTCTAGCCTTAAAATCGCCGAAAATCGGCGAAAAAAGCGGGTAAAACTAATTAGCATAAATTATGCTAATTAGTTTTGGGGGCGTCGAGGATGCCGCCCCCCCTGCCAGATCGGCTGGCTCCGCTACTGACGGGGGGGGGGGTTGGTGCAATTCTTGCACGCATAGAGCAAGAGCTCAAGAGGCAAGAGTCAGAATGTGAGAAACAGGAAGGCTCCAAGAGTGTAAGATTGCTACTAGCAGGCTGCTTCTGCTTTTTATAGTATCCTGGGGCCCTAAGCACATGGGAAAAAGGGATGGGTGGCACTTTGGGTGGACCTTCAGTACACCTCTGGGTAAAACAGACACACAAACATAAGAACATCAGAAGAGCCCTGCTGGATGAGGCCAAAAGCCCATCTAGTCCAGCTTCCTGTGTCACACAGTGGCCCCACCAGATGCCTCAGGGAGCACACGAGACAACAAGATACCTGTGTCCAGTCGCCACTCCCTTGCACCTGGCACAGAGAAAACCCACTTCTAAAAAAACCAGGAGGTTGCTTATGGCTTGTAACCTGTGATGGTCTTTTCCTCCATGAATCTGTCCAAACCCCTTTTAAAAGGCATCTAGGCCAGATGCCATCACCACAAGGAGTTCCACAGATGAATTACACGCTGGGTAAAGAAATATTTTCTTTTGTCCGTTCTAACTCTCCCTCCAATAGGTGACAATAGGAGGTGAGGGGAGGAGGGGGATCGGTTTAATGTCCCAGTTGTTAAGACGCTGGCTGACTCAATCGTGGGACAAAGCAGAGTCCGGATGAGTCATTTCAGGTGGTCAGCCTGCATTGTCTTCTCCCAAGACCATACCTATCGGTGGAGGGAGGGGTTGCAGAGTAGCGATGTGCAGTGAGATCTTGGATACATGGCAGGGGGTGAAATGGTGGCTGCTGGTCAGGTTATTCCCTCATGGCTTAGCTCCTGGTTTGAGGAAACCTTTTACAGCAGGGCTCCCCACAGGCTTGGCACAGGGTCGTGGCATGGCCATCGTGTTACGCCATAATACAGTCCAGTCTGGCACATGTTCCATTCTAGCTCACTCACAACCCATTTCAAAAAGTCTCTTTGCAACAAACATATTTTAAGTCTCCTGGCTGGAATTGGGTGGCGGGCTAGATTTGGCCCATGGAGTGTAGGTTGCCAACCCCTGGTCTGAGGGGTCCAGGCTGTCTTGGCTACCCAGCCCTGCAAGTTGTAGGGCTGTGAAAGGGTGGGGGTCGGGAAGTCAGGTGCTGCAGAATCTCACACCTATGAAGCCTCAGGAGAGGAGGGTTGCTACTTGGCTCTGTCCTGGAGGGGTGCTGCCCCTCTGGATAATGACTGTCCCTGGCTGGTGATCCTGTTGCATTCGGATTCAGAGTAGGGTTACCCTATTTTGAGGGACTCTAACCGGGACACCCCTCATTTTTTCTCCCCACCAATTTTTTTTAAAATTTTCTGGCCGTGTCACTGATATTTTTTTTTTGTATTTTCGCACCATTTTTTTTGCCTTTTTTTCTGCTCCTCCCATGGCGCTGCTGCTGTGCCCGCCGCTGCTACCATCCCCAGCCAGGGCTCCTCGTGGGCTGGACACTTCAGCCGGAACCGCGCGAGTCCGAAGCGTCAAGCCACGCTGTGCGCACGGTGCAGCTCGATGCTTCGGTCTTGCCCAATTCCCAGCTAGGAACCGGGCAAGGCCGAAGCATCCAGCCGCGCCGTGCGCATGCGCGGCTGGGTGCTTTGGACTCGCCGGGTTCCCGGCCACGACCGGGGCTCTTTGCGACGCGCGAAGAGACCCAGTCGCAGCGGCAAGACTCCTTCTGAGGATGTTTACTGCCTTCTGAGGATGCCATAGATGTTGGTGGCAAAACGTTAAGAGCTGTGATATTTTGATGTTTTAACATTTTAATATTTAATTAAACAACGAAATTTCTTTCTGGTATGACTAAAGTGTTTAATATTTTATTTATTTATCTATTTGTAAAGAACTCAATCCATTTCTCGTAATGAGGCAGCCCTAATGATTAACCCCAAGGATTGAGAGACTTAGTTATGTGACCCAGCCTTCACCTGCCCCCATTACCTGTCATTGACAGACTTGGAAAAAAAACACTAGAAAAAAAGATGCTCAGACATTTATCTCCCTGTATTTACACACACTTGCAAACTGCAGGAGCTCAGCTGTTTGCAGGGCAAATCAGCTCTCTGATTTTTGAATAGCCTCAGACCTTGAGGCAATTAATCTGATCTTTCCAGCACCAGTGTGCGTTTTCATTGGAGGCTCTGTGGGACCCACCCGAAAAGTCGTGACCCACCAAGTGGGTCCTGACCCACAATTTGAGAAGTGCTGCTTTAATTTATTATTTTATAGAAAAGAAAAAAGCAAGCATTACATAGATATAATCCAAAGTAATTTACAAATTAAACCACCCCCACCCCCAAAAAAGAACCCACGGATATATAAGGAATCAAAACATTAAGTAGTTATATCTACATATTTCACACAAGTTCAAATCCTTTGTCGAGGAATGGCCTTCAGATAGTTTCAAACATATCCAAACGTAACTGATGCCATTTGCTCAAAAACTGATAAACAGTAAATCATCCATCCACTGGGCACAAGTTGGCGGGCATCTTTCTTTCCAATTGAGGACAATAAGTCTTTTAGCCATCGTGAGGGCAAAGAGAGTCCACTTATGTTGGCCTGGTGTTAATCTCCAAGTGGCAGGTACATAGTTTAAGACTACATAAGTTCCAATAAATATAACAGATTGTTGAAGGACAATTTGAATTAAATTAATAACTTCATAAGCACATAAGAAGAGCCCTGCTGGATCAGGCCAAAGGCCCATCTAGTCCAGCTTCCTGTATCTCACAGTGGCCCCACCAGATGACTCCGAGAGCACACAGCCAACAAGATAACCTGTTTCCTGTTGTCACTCCCTTGCACCTGGCACAGAGAAACCCTACTTCTAAAGCCAGGAGGTTGCTTATGTCTTGTAACCTGTGATGGTCTTTTCCTCCATGAATCTATCCAAACCCTTTTAAAGGCATCTAGGCCAGGTGCCATCACCATATCCTGTGGCAAGGAGTTCCACAAGTGAATTACACACTGGGTGAAGAAATATTTTCTTTTGTCCGTTCTAACTCTCCCTCCACTCAATTTTAGTGCATGTCCCCTGGTTCTGGTGTTGTGCGAGAGGGAGAAGAATTTCCCTCTATCCACTCTCTCCATCCCATGCATAATTTTATACGTTTCAATCATGTCCCCCCCTCAGGCACCTTTTTTCTAGACTGAAAAGCCCCAGACGCTGTAGCCTTTCCTCATAAGGGAGGTGCCCCAGCCCACTAATCATTTTGGTCGCTCTTTTCTGCACCTTTTCCAGTTCCACTATATCCTTTTTGAGATGCGGCGACCAGAACTGGACGCAATACTCCAGATGCGGCCTTACCATCGATTTGTACAGAGGCATAATGATATTGGTCGTTTTATTCTCAATCCCTTTTTTAATGATCCCGAGCATGGAATTGGCCTTCTTCACAGCCGCCGCACACTGGGTCGACACTTTCATCGACCTGTCCACCAGCACCCCAAGATGATCCGTCTTGATCCTTCACAGACAACTCAGAACCCATTAGCGTATATGTGAAATTTTGGTTTCTTGCCCCACTTTGCACTTACTTACATTGAAGCGCATCTGCCATTTTGCTGCCCATTCTCTCAGTTTGGAGAGATCCTTCTGGAGCTCTTCACAATCCCTGCTGGTCTTCACCACCTGGAAAAGTTTAGTGTCATCTGCAAACTTTGCCACCTCGCTGCTTATCCCCAACTCGAGGTCATTGATAAACAAGTTGAAAAGCACCGGTCCCAAGACAGATCCTTGGGCACACTGCTTTTCACCACTCTCCACTGTTATCAATTTACACCCACTCTCCTAATCCATAAGAGGACCTGGCCTCTTATTCCCTGACTATGGGGTTTTCTCAGGAGCCTTTGGTGTGAGAGTGTGTCAAACACCTTCCGAAAGTCCAGATATATAATAACTGGTTTATCCACATGCCTATTGACCTTTTCAAATAACTCTAAAAGATTTGTGAGACAAGACTTACCATTATGGAAGCCATGCTGATCCTCAGCGAAGCTTGTTCTTCTATATGCTCCAAGATTTTAAGGAAGGTTTAAACGTTGGGAAGAACTTCCTGGCAGTATGAAGTGTTCAGCAGTGGAATGGTCAGACTCAGAAGATGGTGGGCTCTTCATCCTTGGACGTCTTTCAGCAGAGACTGGATAGCCACCTATCAAGGAAGGTGTAGTTGTGGACAGCCTATATTGGCAGGGGGTTGAACGCCATCATCTTGTAGGTCCCCTCCCATTCTATGATTCTTATCAATTCCCTGACAAAGTGGCATTGCTTCAAAAAATGCATCTGGCTTTCTGATGAGGAACATCAGCCAGAGGTTTGTCCATTACTAGGCTTTCTTACAGTCCATTGTTCTTGCCCCTTTTCCGTGTAAGAATGTCAGCCAGAGGCCAGGTGTACTGTTGGGGAGAAAGAGAGTGGCAGAGGATTCTTCCCCTTCTTCGTCTCTTTCTCCAGCTCGCGGCAAGAGCTTTTGGTCTCTGACCTCGGAAAGAACTTTCAAGACTTCTGGGAAGTTTGCCTTGAATTTCTACCTGGAGATCAGAGGGAATAATCTGCTGGCTGTCCTGGCTCCCAATGGCTACTATCTGCGGGGGGACCGGGAGGGCACCCTCATGGCCGACAGTGAGGAACTTACTGGCGAGTGCCTCTGGGAGTTCTAGACAGCCACGAAAGGTAAGGGAGGCCTTTGTCTTTCCTGCATCATAGAATGAAGTGGGGACCCCAAGAGAAGTGACACTCACGGGGGAGGGCTCCGTATCCCCCACCTGAGAGATGTCCAGTTAGACCCTTTTGAACACCTCCCCACCCAGTATAGCAGCCATTACAAAACAGAACCACCTGGCCCCCTTCCCCTGTTGGCCAACGCAATAAGATGCCATCTGCATTGCACAAGTACTTGGCTAGGTGACCCGAGATGACCCCCATGGAACGAGATGTACCTTTTCAAAGAACGTCAGTTCCCCTCATCAAGGTCCTGTGTGAGATGTTTTCTGAGGGCTTTCTCACCCAGGGGGATCGGCCATGGCTGCTCCAAGGGCATCCGCTCACTGGGCCAGACCTGGAGCCAGAGCCAGGTGGGCTGAATATGTTGTCATTGTCCACAGGTGGCTGTGTGAAAGGAACCTCCGCCAACCCAGAAGAGTTCCAGATGAGACGGTGTCGATTGTCCCTGTTCCTTGTTTTCTCTATGCTCATGGCCAGCTGGAGGCCTACAAATGACTGAGGAGGAGGTCTGTTCCTGGCTGCTGAGCGCAGCTGCACCCCCCCCCCCCAACCGTGCCAGGGCCTGAGGCTCATAAGGTCCTTCCCTTCAAGTCCTTCTCCTTTTGGGACCTGACCTGCTAGGACTGTCCACCAATGAAGTAGAAACCTATTGTCACGCTGTCGCCCTTCACTGCTCTTCCCAGGCCGGCCGGCCAGCCAGCCGGCAGATGACAGGTGGAGACCAGCCCTGGGTGGTGGTGCTTGCTCATGGGTGTGGCCGCCTCTTTCACTGAGTTCTTGTTAGACAAAAGCCAAGCAACGAGTGGGGAGGGGGCTCTCCCTGCTTCTGCCTGCTGGAATCCTTGGCTCTGAAGCCCAGGAAAGGGCCACACATGAAGCAGAGCAGCAGCCCAGGGTTTCATTTGCACCAAGGGCTGGTTTGCAAGCCCAGAAGTGCAGAAAGGAGTCACTCTAAGCATCCGCAGGGTGTTCATCACTAAGTAGCTACAGCCACCCCTCTGCTCTGCCCCTGGAATGGAACTTCTGGGACCCGGGGAAACAGCTGTCCTGCAGGCATCTTTGGTTGCAGGTTGCAAGCATTTAACTGGGGGGGGGGCAACCTGAGACACATCATACAAGCAAGCAACACATCCCGTTCTGGCTGCCTTGCTTTGTATTCTCTCATGGTGCACTGAGTGCCAGCAGAGGGCGACCAAGGACCTCCACTGCAGGCCCCTATTGACCAAGGATGACCATTCCCAAACTTCTTCGGAAGGGGTGACTACAGGCTGTTCAGAGCCTGTCTGTTAATTCAGAGCCCTGGCCTGGAAAGGCTGTTGTTGCCATTGGCCCCCTCCTTGCAGAGCTCTGCCTGCCCCCCCACTTGCAGTCTAGAGACCACTTGAAGCCAAATTGTATACGCTCCGGTGGCAGAGTGCGCATTACGGAAGTGCATGTAGCTGCGTGCTTCTGGGCCACTGCCGCAGACGCTGAGGCGCATCCCATGCGTGGTGGCGGCCAGGAGAGGTCCCACTGATGTGGCTAAGTTGGCAGGTGGGATCAGGGAGGAACGGGGCGTGTCAGAGGGGAGAGGAGGTGTATCCCGGCACAAGCGTTGGATGCTCTGGAACCTCCTGACATGGCCCTTTGTTTCCTCGGACTTGTGCCAGCTATAGAGCTGGTGCAGGTCCAAGGAGACCAACTGGCGATTGAAAGGCTTATGGAGTGGGAAGGGAAAATATTTCCCAAGCCTCCCATTGGTCATCCCCCCCTCCCGCCCACATGCAGCGCAGCCTGTTTTGGCACGGTTGCATGCTGTCGATTTGGACTGTGTGGTCGACGCCCCTTTTTTGCTGGCCTAACTCCACCCCTGGTCTCTGTAGCAGGAGAAGCTTCACTTGCTCACTGTTCACACACAGAGAAGAGTATCCAGGTGGGTCTATCAAATCTGGCATCTTTTATGTTTCACACCATGGCCCACCAGGCACCTCCAGGATGCCCACAGGCAGTTGCGCCTCCCATTTGTCACTATAGCTTCTTGTTCTCAGAGGTAGAGTGCCTCTGACAATGGACGTTCTCCTCCATCAACTTTTATAAGCCTCTTTTAAATCCAATTTCAACTCCAGCCCCCCATAAATTAAGGGCCTGACCCTATCTGGGCCTTACACTGGCCATCCTAAGACCTGGGCCGCTGGTGCAGCAGGGGCTCCGCTGTTCTATAGGCCGCTACCGCCAGCGCAAAGCCCCAGAGGTCACACCCGGGTGACACTGGCCAGCAGAACCTCTGCTGCTGTTGGTAAGTTGGCAGCGGAGGCAGCTTGGTGCAGGGAGCGGGCCAGGCTGGGGGCAGGAGTGGGGAGGATCCTGGCAGCAGCCGTGCACACTGGGTCCTAGCCCCACTTCCTGGCTCAGATCCACCCCCTGAGTCATAAGAACATAAGAAGAGCCCTGCTGGATCCGGCCAAAGGCCCATCTAGTCCAGCTTCCTGTATCTCACAGTGGCCCCACCAGATGCCTCGGGGAGCACAAGACAACAAGAGACCTGTATCCTGTCGCCACTCCCCTGCACCTGGCACAAAGAAAACCTACTCCTACAACCAGGAGGTTGCTTATCCCCATCATGGCTTGTAAGCTGTGATGGACCTTTCCTCTATAAATCTGTCCAATCCCCTTTTAAAGGCATCCAGGCCAGGTGCCATCACCACCTCCTGTGGCAAGGAGTTCCACAAACCAATCACACGCTGGGTGAAGAAATACTTTCTTTTGTCTGTTTTAATCCTCCCTCCACTCAATTTGAGTGGATGTCCCCTGGTTCTGGTGTTGTGCGAGAGGGAGAAGAACTTCTCTCTATCCACTCTCTCCATCCCATGCATAATTTGCATTATGAGTTAATTATTATAATTTTATTATAATTTGCCAGCTAAAGAGCTGGCATAAGTCTGAGGAGACCCATTGGGGGCCAGGTGGTGGTCTACAGGGAGGCAAGTAAAACTGTTCTTTACATACCTGTCCTAGGTTGTGTGGTCTCCTGCTGGTCCATCGCATGTAGTGCACACTCTGTTGGCAGCACTGCATGCTCTGGGCCAATGGGGGGGGGGTTTACACTGACGGCCCAACCCTATCCCCAAGTGTTGATCCCCCTGAAATCTACATTGTGTACCATCTGTGATGGGTGAAGGCAAATTCTGTGCTGTGGCAGAATACTATAGAGCTGGAAAAAGTGCAGAAGAGGGCACCCCGAATGATGAGAGGGCTGGAGCACCGTCCTGATGAGACAAGGCTGCAGCATTTGGGATTTCTGAGCTTGGGGAAAAAGTTACTAAAGAGGGACATGACGGAAACTTTTACCGCATTCTACGTGGAGTTGAGAGAGTGGATAGAGAGACGTTTTTGTCCCTCTCACAGTTCCAGAGCCAGGTTGGGTCATCCCATGACGCTGACTGATGGAAGAGTTAGGATGATCACAAGGAGGGCCTTCTCCTCACAGAGCCTCACCCGTCTGTGGAATTCATTGCCACAAGATGTGGTGATGATGACCACTCGCTTGAATGGCTTTAAGAGGGGATTGGGCCAATTCATGGAGGAGGAGAGGTCTATCCATGGCTATGATGAAGGATGACTGTGTGTACTTCCAGGTCCAGCGGCAGTCTGCCTCTGAATGCCAGTTAGCTGGGAACAATGACCAGAGAGAAGGAGGCCCTCATCTCCTGCTTCCGGGGCCGCTGGCGGGCCGCTGTGCAAACCGGATGCTGGACCAGGGTCTAATCCAGCAGCAACCAGGCTCCTCCTCTGCTCAAGATGTTTAGTCTGCCTGGCGGCTCCCACTACGCACCACAGTTTTATTTATTTATTTATTTTAGGAATTTGTAGCCCGCCTTTCTCCCGAGGGCACTCAAGGCGGCTTACAACATATTAAAATACATATAAACATATTAAAACAATTAATTAAACACATTAAAATAATTAATTAAAACACTTAAGATTAAAAATAAACAACCCCAGTTTTAGGGGAGCACCTGATGCCTGCTGGCCTGTGTAGGATCAGCAGGGCTTAGTTTACACCCCTGACTCCCCTGGGGTGGCAGACTTGCTTGCTCGTCCTTCGGAATCCCCCCACACACAGACACAGACGTAGAGAGCAAATGTCAAGGACTGATGCCAGGGATGTCTTTGGGGGCAGAGAAACGGGCAGGGGGCAGGGCTTGGCGGCCTGGGGGCTCACTGGCAGCTGTGTGAGGTGATGCAGCCCCACCCAAACCTCTTCTTGGCTCTGAGTTGGGGGCTTCACCAGTTCCTGCTGCTGCTGAGGGATATTCTTGCAGAATGACGTGGGCCCTTTCACAAGAAACAAACCAACTGATCTAGCCAATGTATCATGCAGCATTAAACAGGATTCACAGTTCCCCAGGGTCAACTATAATAAGAAACCCTGCGGGATCCAGAAGGCCGAAGCAGCGGGAGTCGAGCCTGGCTGCCCCTTGTTTCCACGGTCCATTCATTCCCCGCCCAAACCACTTTGGGCTGCTAATGAGCTGGGGCCTGAATGCACTGAGATGATGCATGCCATACTTCTGCTCCAAAGAAAGGTGACTTCTTAGCTCATCCAACAGAGGCCCAACTATGGAGGTTAGTTGGATGGATGGAAGATAATGGATGGTCCAATCAGCACATGATTGCAAATGGTAATTAGAAAGACTGACACAAGCCAAGAGCAAGATGGTGTCTTGATCATCTCAAAAGGCTGTCCCCTCCCTCCCGCAGTGCTGGGGCCTGAGGGGAGCCACAACAGCAGGGCTTGCACTCATCCCTGTTTGGGGGCTACAGACCACAGGGTGAGCTTGTTTTCCAGTAATGATCAAGGAGCAGAGTGCAATCTCCTCCCAATCGAGGTTGGTGTGGAGCTCTGGTTGGCAACTAGAGGATGTGGTGGCTTCACCAGTCCCTCTCAAAAGGCCGAGCATGTGTGTGGCAAGGGAGGGACAGGGCTCCAAGTGGGGACCCTCCAGGCCTGTCTAGCTTTGGGGCAGAACATGCCTTCTCCGGTCCCACCTCTCCTGGCCAAGAAGGTCCCACCCGAACCCAAGAAGAGCAGGTTTCCTGACTGTCTTGTCTGGCTTTAATTTCAGGTGTGTTGCCCTGGAGGCCTTACAGTGGGGGAGAGCGGAAAGAAGCCGAGCCTGGAGACCCTCTCCTGTTGGAGGCAGCGCTGGCAAGGGTGGCCTTTTGCTGGCAGGGCCTGGCTTGGACTCTGCTGCAGGGCCACTGAGTCACGCAGGGAAGGGGGGGGGTGGCAACAAGCAAGGCATCTCTTCCCACCATGTTGTGTCCTGTTGGCTGGCTGCCTCTTAGGAGGGATACTGTATTAAGAAGACTTATTATGTGCTGCTTTTCAACCCAAAAAAGTTCACACAGCAGTTGAAAGATTAGCAAAGTCAATCAAGAACTGGCTCCCCGTTCCAAGAGAGCTCACAATCCAACCAAAGATGCAGAAGCAACAGCCACTGAAAAAGAGCATGTACTGGGGTGAACAGGGACAGGTGCTCTCCCTCTGCTAAAGAGAAGGGGAGCCGAGCCGCACTCCCCACAGACAGTTCCCCTTTGCCCACTTCTCGCGGCTCCTGCTCTGTAGGCCTTTCTGGCGGGGCCAGGGCAATGCAGGGACTCATGGCAGCATCTGGCCTGCGGGTAGAAATGGGAGCCTGTCCCAGGAGCAAAACGGGCTGCTGCCAGGGCTGGGGTTGCCTTGGCACCACCAAATGGCTGAGGATGGGAGACCTTCAGGAGAGCAACGGAGAAGGGCATCTATGGAGGGCAGTGCTGCTGTTGGCCACCAGAGTGGGTGATGCTGCTGCAGGGTTCCTCCCTGCAGACAGAAAGCGCCAGATCAGGTACGGCAGGTGCCCTTGGCAACAGCTCCCCCCTGCTCTGCTCTGGGTGACAATGGAAGGGCACAGGGCACAGCAGCCTCCTCTGGCTGCTGACTCCCCCATTCCCTGGGCAACATGGAAACAATACACAGGAACAAGACAGTCCGAAAAGGGAAGGGCTGTGCCAGAAATAGGGCAGTTGGGTGCAGGGTGAGTCTTGGGTGCAGAGGCGTCACTAGGGTTTGCGCCACCCCAGTGCTATCATCAGGGTGGCTGTCACCCAGTGCGGTAACTCATGGTCACACACACACACACACACATTAACTTTATTTTAATGTATAACAGTACAGGTCAGCCAACAAATCAGTAACCAGCAAAAAAAAGTGGCCAGCTTGATGACACTCGCACAACTGAAGAAGAGTTCTAGCGTTAGCTCTGATCCCTAGATATGAGAGCTGACTCTTACGAACCAACACCTTCTTGGTTCCATGCTGTGTCATAACACCACCTCATTGGTGCTCAGAATCCACTTTTTGTTACTTAAATCTGGTCCCGCGGTATGACCTTCCCAGACTTCCCAAATGTTAGTTTGATCAACATTTGTAACGAACCCCCATGTAGAAAGAATCACCCGCAGTAAATTTCGCTGGTGCACCTTGCACCTGGTCTACAGGTGGTGCTTTAGGGACTCAACGGGACTTAAGGTCAACTCAACTCGTCCATTTACTTCTATGTAAAGCATGGACCTGAAAACACAAGATTTCAAACAAAAACATAGTTGTGTTTAACACACAGCTCCAGGGCTTTAGGGATGTTTAGGGGGATGTCTCACCTAAGCGTACCCCAAGTTTCAAGTCCCTAACTTCAAGGGATTTTTTTTGTATGGCCCTTTAAATTCTTGAAATACGCAGCTTTGGTTCTTTTTCTGCATGAAAAAGGCCAGTGAGTTGTTTGCGCAACGCGTACCCATAAAGTCCCGTTGAGTCCTTTGAGGTACGCCTAATGTTGCGCGTGTGTACAGCTGTGTACAGCTGCTCCCCTGCACCTGAGGTGCTCCACACAAGGTGGATTCAAAAGCTAGGGCCCTGGCCATGAAAACAAAGCCAGAGTTTCATTTTTAATTTCAGTGAGGAGAGGGGGCCAGCCCCCCAATTCCGGGGCATCATTTTCCCTAAAAACAGTGATCTTTGCTCCTCTGGGGGGGGTCAGTGGGGTGACCCTAGAACTCTGACAATTGTTTTAAAACATAGGTCCATCTGTCTACTTTCCACAAAAATATTCCAGAAACATTGGGCAAGCCATTTTTTTAACTACCATATTGTCCCGAGTATAAGACGCACCTGATTATAAGACGCACCCTTAAAGTTTGGTGCTATTAAAAAATTTAATTAAATCACTGGCATTATTGCAACAGCCTGATTATAAGACGCACCCCTAGTTTAAAAACTTAAATTAGGAGAAAAAAGTGAGTCTTATACTCAGACCAATACGGTATTTACTTTTCGGCCGTACCTCTAAGGACTCAACGGGACTCGATGGGTTAAGGCAGTTGTGGGTTTGTTCCAGTTATTTGGCCATACTGCTTGATAGAATACAGATAATTCTAAATGGTTTATTACATTACATTCTGCATTAAATTACCTTTCCAATGATATATAACACTATGGTATTATTCTTAAATACAAGGTTTCCACAAT
This sequence comes from Plestiodon gilberti rubricaudatus, assembly GCA_026170595.1. Classification (NCBI taxonomy): domain Eukaryota; kingdom Metazoa; phylum Chordata; class Lepidosauria; order Squamata; family Scincidae; genus Plestiodon; species Plestiodon gilberti. The sequence continues at coordinate 171,388,395 of JANXHW010000005.1, read as the reverse complement.
TTGGGCCACTAGTGGTGTCACAAACACACCCTGAGGATGTCACCTGGTGCGATCTGCACACACACACACCCTACTCCCCTAGTGACACTACTGCTTGGGTGTCTGGGTAAGATGTGACATTGGGGATCAGAGGCTGCTGCAAGAGGAGGCAAAGGGAGGGCTTCACACCCCAAGCTGGAGGAATGCTGCTGCCAGCCTGCCTACACACAGAGACCAGCTCCAAGTCTCCCAGTCCCAGACAGCAAAGGGGCTGGGAGAGAAGCCTTGTTGTCGCCCAGGATCCTTGGAGGATGGGTTGCTTGGCTGCTCACCTGCGGGCCACCAAAGGGGCTCTCAAGGTGGCTCACAACAATGTGTTTCAAGACATCACCTGATCCAATAAGACCCTGAAAAGAGAGGGTTTGCAGTGGCCAACAATCCCGCACAATACTATTGTACAGTACAAGAGCAGCGGCATGAGAACAAGCCAAGGCAGCCAGCGGGGCAGACTGGGCAGGGGGATGTCACTGGGGAGGCCCCTCCTGTGCCATGCAGCAGGGCCTGTGGGGCTGAAGGAAGGGGGGCAGGGTTGCAGGGGAGGAGATGGCCCCCAGCCCTTTCGGTCAGCTGGGGTCACTCAGCCTCGTCGAAGCATGCCCCGCGGGAACAGGGCCAAAGCTGTGCTGGTTGCCGCTCAGCCAGAGGAGCCAAGGAGTGCCACAGGGGGTGCAGGACAAGCCGCACCAGCCAGTCAGGGAACAGGCGCTGCCTTGCAGGGGGCACACGAAAACCAGGGCTAGAGCTGGAATGCGCTGGAAGGAGCAGCTTGGCAGCAGCAACAGAGCTCGCCAGGAGGACGCTGCACATGCGGCAGGAGCACCGCCACGGTGCATATTGACAAGAGGCCGACGTCGCTCGCTTGCGTCCGGTGAGGCCAGGAGGAAGCCCGAAAGTGCTGCTCCTGCTCGAAATGAATCCCATAGACAGACAGACAGAAACTGGGCTTTTTTCGTTACCTGCTACCAGCTGCTGGCCCTGGGGGGAGAGAGAGAGTATTGGGGCTTAACGCCTCCAACTCTCTGCAACCTTATGACAAACGACAAAATTGTAAGTAAGGATACACTTGTAAACAAAACTTAGCTCAGTTACATCTTTTCCATGTAAATACACAAGACATACGGTCCTGCATGTCACTCGAAGACAAGCTAAAATTACACAGCAATAAAACATAGCAATAGATTGATACATTTCAAAGCAAACAAGCAGTTACATTAGATGGAATAATTTTAAGATAGAAAATCACATTTATATTTAGTCAGTAGATGGCGCTGTTGTTCCAGAATTACAATCAAACTCATCTGTCACATCTGATTGTTCATGGGCGCCACCTCAATTGGAATTTAAATAAGAACCACTGGGGTTCTGTGCTCTTCTGGGAGGGGGTCTGGTCCTCTGTCATAAACGCCTCTGTGCACTGGCCCAATTCTGGACAAGATTGGGCCATAAATTGCTTTGCGAATTATTTTTTCATGACAGCAACAACAATTCACAGCTGTTCCTGGCTCGTCGGGGGGCTTTTGCCCAGCTTCGGTTTGTGCGCCAGTGGTGGCCATACTTGAGTTTAGACCTGGCCACAGTGATCCATGTCTTGGTGACATCACAACTTGATTACTGTAATGCGCTCTATGTGGGGCTGCCATTGAAGAATGTTCAGAAACTGCACTTAGTGCAGAATGCAGCGGCTTGGGTAGTCACTGGGGCCCGGCACTTTGACTCTATTGGACTACTTTATAGCTCAGGACCAGGCCACGAGGGACCTCCTTCCATACATTCCAGCCTTCCCTCTGAGATCATGTGAGGGGACTCTCCCATGTGTGCCACCCTTAACTGGGGCGGGGGGGGGGGCAGAGGGCCTTTTCTGTGGTGGCACCCCAATTGTGGATTTCCCTCCATTTTGATGTGAGATCAGTGTCCTACCTGAAGGCCTTCTCTTACGAGTAGCCTTCTGATGTACTGTGGTGGCTTGGGTTGGGTTATGCTGCAGTTGTTTCCTAACTGATCTGCACGGTTCCAGCTTCATGCTGCTTGGATGCCAGTTTTATGACTGCTTTGATCGTTGTTCTATCTGTTTTATGTCTTTTAATTTGTTAACAAGTTTTGAAATGTCCTCTCAAACTCTATTTGACTTCATTTTTGGTCACCCTTCACCGGACCTCCGGAGGCTCCCCTGGGTGTTTTTGTGGGAACAGGGGGAATTCCAGGGGGGGATGCTAGAAGAGGCCTCTCTGGCACCCCCCTGAGGCGTGCTACCCGGGGTACAGCTACATCACGGTCTGACTAGGCTTGTTAATCATGCTGGCACCCTCTGGACTTCAAAGAGCCCTTTCCTCCTTTGTTCTATGACAGGGGCGGCAGTGGCGTCGCTCCCGTGAGGCGACGGGAGCGGGCCGCTACGGGGTGACGCGCGCAAAGGGGTGACGCGGGCACCCCCCACGCGCGTCACCTCCATCGCCCTCCGGATGCTCCAAGGCCGGCCCGGGAGCCGGCCTCGGAGCATCCAGACCGGCCGGCGCTCCAGGGCCTTCTGAAGGCCCAATGCATCAATACGGATATTTTACTGTTTTCGCGCATGCGCAGAGACGAAACCGGTCTGCGCATGCGCGAAACAAGTAAAAGTACCCGTATTGATGCATTGGGCCTTCTTTCAGAAGGCCCTGGAGCGCCGGCCGGGCCGGACGCTCCGAGGCCGGCCTCAGAGCGTCTGGAGGGCGATGCGAAGGGGCAGGGGGGGGCACCCGGGGCAGGGTGCAGCCGGGTCGCCCCCCCCAAAATCGCGGCACGGCCTACGACCACGCCGAATGTTATATAGGGGGGGAACTCGGGGGCGTCACTAGGGTGACGCGCGCCACCTTGCCTTGGGGTGACGCCTCTGAGGGGCGGGGAACCTTTTCCCTGGCGAGGGCCGTTTTAAATATTAGAAATTTGTTTGAGGGCCGGCCGTAAGGCCGAGCGCCATTTTTATTTATTTAATTAATTTTTGCCCTCGCCTCCCATCGGCCTCCGGAGGCTCCGCACTCACCATCCGAAGCCGCCGCCGGGTCCGCGCGTCACCTCCGGCGTACCATGCGTGGTACGCATATGCAAAATGGCCAACGGCCTGGTGAGAAGGGGTCGAGGAGGCGGCCGGGGAGGACATGCAAAGGCCCTCTCCTGGCCTCCGGAGGTGACGCACGGACCCGGCGGAGCCTCCAGGGGCCGGTTGGGCGGCCTCCCGGCAATCTCTCCGGAGCCCGGACCGGATGGCCTCGGGGGCCTGATCCAGCCCTGGGGCCGGAGGTTCCCCACCGCTGTTCTATGAGGAAGGGTTAAAGGAGCTGGGTGTGTTTAGCCTGGAGAAGTGAGGTTGAAAGGGAGATATGGATGGTTGCTGCCGGCTTCAAGTCGTTGAAGGGCTGTCACATAGAAGAAGGGGCTCCTGAGGGCAGGACTACAACCCATGGGTTGAAACTGCCGGACACCTAGAAGAATGTTCTCCTGGTAAGGGCTGCCCGGCACTGGAGCAGCCTCTGGCCTCGTGCAGTTGTGGGCTGCACGAGGGCAGAGGCTGCTCCAGTGCCGGACAGCCCTTACCTCCCTCATCGGAGGTTTTCAAGCAGAGGCTGGATGATGGTCATCTGTCAGCAATCCTGTAGGCACCTACAACACAAGCACAAATTTGACTAGATGACCGCCCAAGTCCCCCTTGCCTTTGTATGGAACCCGCCCAACACTAAGGCCGGAACTACACTGCACTGCTGCCGGCGCGGAGGCCCCTGCCCCTGTGCGCAGAGCTGGCCGGAAGGAGTGTCTTCTTGCCTGTTGTCCCTCCTGCTGTCCCGCCTTCTTATGAAAGCGCAGCTGTGATTGGTTAAACACAAGTGCGCTCCGATTGGCCGAAAACCTTGCAGCCTCGTCTTGGTGGTAATGTCATAAAGACATGGTCTTTCTCTAACTTCAAGTTTAATATCATTATCCCAGCAGGAGTTGGGGCTATTTTGAGTATTTCCCGCCATTCTGGTTTTCCCTCTCCTCTCCTCGTCCTGTGGTTTCCTCTGGGATTAAGCCTTGAAATAAAACCTCCACGGTGATTGGAGGTAGTTCTGATTGGCATGCAGCCACTCTCCCCCCCCTCATCCGATTGGTAGGCTGCAGTAGGTCCGCGAACCCGCCCCGGCTCCGCGAAGCCCGCCCCCTCAAAAGATGGGTAGGCACCATCTTTCCCGCTTTGCGTACGCGGTGGCATTGCGGAGCTCGCAGCTGCTCCGCTTGCTTCTGAAATGCTGTCAAGGCTGATTCACATTACACTAATTCCGGCTCGTCACGGAGATGCGCAGAGCTCTTTGACAGCATTTCGGAAGCAAGCGGAGCAGCTGCGCTCTCCCTTGTACAAGATGGTGAAAGCCATCTTTTGATGGGGCGGGCTTCGCGGAGTTGGGGCGGGTTTGCGGAGCTACTGCAGCCTACCAATCGGATGAGTGGCTGCATGCCAATCAGAACTACCTCCAATCACCTTCATAAGAAGGTGGGACAGCAGGAGGGACAACAGGCGGGAAGACACTCCTTCCGGCCAGCTCTGCGCGCGGGGGCAGCAGTGCAGTGTAGTTCCGGCCTGAGGGCCGCTACAGACCGCATGAATTTCGGCACGTCCCGGACGCCGGAGGAGCTTTGTCGAGCTGTGCTGAGGTGTCTGGTTACCATAGCGGAAGCGAGCGGAGCAGATGCGATCTCCCGATTTCCGGCACGACGATCGAAAATGTCTCTGGCCCATGTTTGAGGGGGCGGCTTTGCGGAGGAAAGGGCGCTGGGGCACCACAGCTCACAGCGAGGTTGCAAGGTTTTCAGTCAATCGGAGCGCACTGTGCTTAGCCAATCACAGCTGCACTTTCTTAAGAAGGCGGGACAAAAGGAGGGACTATTTGCGGGAAGACACTCCTACAGACCTTCTCGGCTGTGGCGCCCCAATTATGGAATTCCCTCCCCCTGGAATTAAGAACTGCTCCCTCTTTAGAGACCTTTCAGCGGGGCCTTAAGACGTTTTTATTTAGGACAGCTTTTGATGTCTGACATGGTGGGCTGACTTTTTAACAAATGGCTTTTAACAAATGTAAATGCAGGTGACCCACTGGGGTTGTTTATTTGAAATTGTTTTAATTATTTTAATGTGTATATAGATGTATTTTAATGTTTGTGTTGTAAGCCGCCTTGAGTCACTCAAGTTGAGTGCCCTTGTTGGGAGAAAGGCGGGGTAGAAATTCTTTAAATAAATAAGTACAGCCAAGCTCAGAGCGTGGAGGAGAGCGCAACCAGCCTCGCTCGCTCGCTCGCTCGGCGTGCGGTCTGTCACGGCCTGAAGGGCGCAGCCAGCCACCAAACCACTTACGGCCTGTGCTTGATGACGGGGCGGGGTGGCAGCAGGAGGACAGTTGCTAGTAGTGGGGGAGAAGACACGGTTTTGGCTCAGCATGAGAGTGGCACGTGGCTCGTCCCAGTGCATCCCTAGCTAACAGTCAGAAGTAGCTAACCCAACATACCTTGAATATATAGGTGACTATGCAGAGGAACCGAACTACTTTATGGGCAAACAGCTTCTCCCCAAAGCAATACTACATTGTGCGTCAGTGGGCTGGCAGCCAGGGAGTTGACACTAGTCCCGGGCGAGGCTCACTGCTAGCAGCGCCTGGAGCGCAGCCGCTCCGTGGTCTCTCCGTGGCAGCGCTTGCCAGCTCTTCCGCTGGGCCTTTCGGAGAGGAGGGGGGCGCCCCCCCGCCCCGCGGTCGTCCCCTGGTCCGCTCCTCCGGCTGCATTCAGGATCAGGGCGGGGGGGGGGGCCAAAGGAGGAACCCCCCCCCTCATCATGCAGGCGAGGGAGGCGGCCAGTCAGGGTCGAGCCCTCGCTCTCGCCAGGGCCACGCGCAAACTCGCGGCGGGCTTGAGGCGGCTGCGGCTGCGCTGCCCATGGTGGGGCCCAGGGCCGGCCGGGTCTTGCGGGAGAGCTTCCTCAGCCCACGGCCTAGGATGGGGTCTCCCTTCCCGTGCTCGGCCAGGAAGCCTGTCTGTCTTGCTCGCCGTGAGGGTTTTCCCCGGGATTCCCCGCGCTGGAGTGCGCACGCGCACTGAGACCGCGAGGAGTCGATCTCACCCCCTCGTTCTACTCTACCACGTGGGACGGCCGCCTGAGCAGCCCTTTGCCTACGTGTCCTTCTGCTAGCGTAACCCGGAAGTCCCGCCTATGCCGCCACGACGTCGCGGTTTGAATACGTCCCATTCCCTCCATGGCAAGCACTCGCCATGGCGATTGGTCGGCCGGGAGCCTGAGGGCCGCGGCTCGAAGAGGCGCCCTCCGATTGGCTTTCCTGCGACAATAGGGTGGAGCTTCGGTGGGTGTCGCGCGTGCGTAGGAAGGCCGGGAGAAATAAATACTCGCGCGCAGCCCCGCCTCTTTTCCTTCTCGAGCACTCTACGCTGCTAGTTCGTCCGCTGCTGCTGCTGCTGCTGCTGCTGCTGCTTCGGCGTCCTTCCTCCAGCGCTGACAGAGGAGAAACCGGCAGACCCGCCGCCCGCCTTAGCTGAGCATGGCCTCTTCCTCAGGTGTTGCCGCCGCCGCGGGAACCGGACCCGCCGCCGTCTCGTCCTCCGCCCCCCCGAGCCTGGCCCTGCAGCGCGGCATCGTCAAGATGGTAACCGGGCGTGGAGTGTACAGTACTAAGTGGAGTGGTCGCCTCCCCTCCTTTCTTGGCTCGAGGGCAGAGGGTGCACCTGAGCATGTGCAGAGAGCACCCGCCCGGAAAGTGGGGGTCGGTTGCAGGCTGGGCGGAAGCAGGCACTAGCTCGGCTCCTGAGGCGTGCGCTGCCCTTCTTGCTCGGAAGTGGCCGCGTGGCGGAAGCGCCGGCCGGTCTCTCACAGGGTGCCTCTTCCCTCTCGCGGACCTTGAGCTGGGGGAGGGACAGCAACTTCCTCCGGCGCTCCAGCTCTCTGCCAAGAGGACAGGCACACTGACTCTGCTCCGGCGGTGGACACTTGCCACGCTGTCCTGGGGGGGGGGGGCGGTGCGTGGCCGGATTGCGCTCCACATGTTGCTGTGCAACTGCTGGCAACCCTGCTGCTGCACTGGGCAGCACCGGCGTGCCTGGAGAACTCCCGGAATGCGGTGGCGTTTGCTGTCTCTCTTGCTTGGGCTGCCTGCTATTAAGTGCTCAGGGATTCGACAACTTGCTCTGTCTCGCGCTGCCATGCACTCATTCCCACCGCCGGGGCATCCACTAAAACAGTGGCGAGAGAGTTGGACCAGACAAAAGAGAATATTTCTTTACCCAGTGTTCAATAAATCTGTGGAACTCCTTGCCACAGGATGGGGTGATGGCACCTGGCCTGGATGTCTTTAAAAGGCAGTTGGACAGATTTATAGAGGAAAAGTCCATCATGGGTTACAAGCCATGATGGGTATATGCAACCTCCTGGTTTTAGAAGTAGATTATCTCTGTATGCTAGGTGCAAGGGAGTGGTAACAGGATACAGGTATCTCCCAGGTGTGCTCGGTGAAGCCACTGTGAGATACAGGAAGCTGGACTAGATGGGTCTTTGGCCTTTTCCAGATGGGGCTGCAACAGCTGTTGCGAGTGTCAGGTGAGGGCTAGAAGATGCAGCAGCTGTTGCAGGCTGAAATAGGCTAGCAGGGAAGGGCTGAGGTGCTGCCCGTGCTGTGGCAAGGATGCTTGTGCAGGAGCTGCTGGAGTGCAGGCTGGTACTATGGCTGTTGGTGGTCTTGATCCAATGACGATTGGAATGCTTTTGTGCCCTTTCCTTTAATGGTCTGGCCATTTCCTCCAAAGGACCTGTTTTATTTAATTAATTTATTTAAAGAATTTCTACCCCGCCTTTCTCCCAGCAAGGGCAATCAAGGCGGCTCAATGCTTTCCCAGCTGCTGACTAGTCCGGATGCGGCTGGTCAGCACTGCATTTAAAACCAAATGAAATGGCGGCGGCGGCGGCGGCGGCAGCAGCAGCAGAGTGCCCTTCTGTACCCTTGGTGCTGGGAGATCCTAAGAACTCCTGATTAGGAGGCTATCTGTGGATTGTGGCAAGAGCAAAGCCCACTCTCTTTCTAAAGGTAGGGCAGGCTGGAGCGCTGCATGTGGTCCGATTCCCTGGGATCCACACTGCTGTGCGGTCCCGTTACCTTGCTGTGTGGTGTCATGATGCCGTCTCCGGACGCTTGATGATGACGTCATCGTCCATCATTGCGGAACTCTGTGCTGTGCGGGCTTGGCTTTGAGCTGCGTGGCCGCGCAGCTTAGCAGGGACCCTGCATGTGGGGCGTAACTCCCTTTTGGAGGGTGTGTGAGAGAGAGGTACTTACCTAACGCTCTTCAGGGGCAGGAATGCCTGAGGCAAATGATGACACTCCAAAAGCCAGGAAGTGGACGTTTGGGTGAGAGCTGGCTACTGTCACGGGTCACCCCTATACCCAGTAGGGGACCAGGGACCTTCTGACTGATATGGGGAGATGTGGGCGTTCATCCCTCTCGGACAGCTGGGAGTCTTGGTGTGCAACCAGGGCGTCTTGTGTGTCTAGCAGCACAAACTCAAGCTGCAGTTGTGGGCTTATATCTGCATTGTGCTACTCGTGTTCCTGCTCAGCTGCAGGAGCTGCATGGCGGTGCAGACCCACTTGAGAGGGAACACTGACTGTCACTGGTGACTTCTTCCATCCTAGAACGGGTAACATGGAACCTTGAAAAGTAACATGGAAGTACAGTATTGGTCCGTGCCCTGTGCTCTACAGGGAAGAGTGGTAGAGAGAAATAGACTTCTGGACAATGGAGTACCCAACTTGTTAAACAGCAGAGCTAGACTTCCACTTGGCATTGCGGGGTGTGTGTGTGTGTGTGTGTGTGTGTCTTGTATCCTGGTGGTGGGAAGCTAGTTTGACCAGGAATTGGACTGGGAGCATAAGAACATAAGAAGAGCCCTGCTGGATCATAATTGGCAGCTACAATGGATGTCTGTAGAACATTTTTGTTGCAGTATTCTCTACTTGGGTGGCTGCTAGTCCTCAAAATACGCAGCAATCAGTTTCCCTTGCTGTTCCTATGGAGAAGCAACCTGGAGTTCTGGCTTCTAGTGCGTGCACTCACTTGCTCCTGTTCAGAAGTGGTGTTGCAGCTATCCGGCTCAGTCTGTGGGGTGTGACTTTCTGCATCTTTTTATTTGGCTGGCCTGGCAGAGGTGTTGGGAGCTGTTTGGAGGGCTTGTGGTGTGACTGCTGCTGCCTGGATTCAAGCCTGCTTGGTTAATACACCCGTTCCAGCACTGTAGTGCTCTGCTACAGATTGCAGTGAGGCCAGTGTCGGCCTCACTTCGAGAGTTGGTGTGATGTAAGTGGAGGAGAGACAGAGTTGCAATTGAGACTTCCCCAGTCTGGATTGGGCGTTTTGACTATGAACTCCCTAGGTGGCCTTAGGCAAGCTGTTTCCTCTTGGCCTCGGTCTTCCCAACTTCAATATGGGGATAAAAATACTTGCCTTACAGAGAAAAAGGATTCCATCAAGAATGTGAAGCACTTTGTACACACAAAATGTGCTATATAGATGCTGTTGTTGGAGTTCTCTGGTCTTGTGTGGACCTAGGATGCAGAATGGATTATTTAGATACATGTAGAAGTCATTTTCCAAAGAAGGGCCTGGGGAGGTGTTGAATGCTTTCTATCTACTAGGGGATGCTGCAGAGGCGTCGCTCCGGTGGGGGCCCTACCATAAGTCGCGCCCCGTCCTAGTCCCATTTACAAGCCGGCAGGAGGCGGCCCCGCTCCCTTGCCATCGTAGCCATTCCATGCAGAGAAAGCAGCAGGCAGGAGACTCCCTGCGGGAATGGCTCCGACGGTGAGGGGGCGGGGCCGGCGACTTACGGTAGGGCACGATGCCTCTGGGATGCTGCTGTTGACCTTCTCCCTAGCAGAGACCCATGGGCTCATTGCCAGCTTGGCCATGTTTCTCTTGGCCCTTCAAGGAGCCTGTGTGCTTTGGCTTTGGAGCTTCTAAAAGACAACCCACCGCCTTTAGGTTGTTAACATGGCTGTGTTTGACCTGAAGGGGCCCGGCCTGTACCTGATCTGATCGGTGACGGGTCCCAACACCCTCTTTACCGAGTGGGGTCCCACTCCCGGGGCAGCCGCTGACCCTGGAAACAACATGCTACGGTCCAGGACCCGGTCCCCTTCCGGGCATACTGTGTTTGCTGGTGCTGGGCCTCCTCTAGGTTGTGGCTGGCCAAGGCCTGGGCCATTTTCAGCTGCTCTTTCAACTGGGCAGCGTACTAGTCAGTGGGCACCCACCTCCCTTAGGCACCCAGTGGTCTTGCAGAGCCCGCAGGGCAACCTGCCATAGACCAACTCAAATGGTGCGTGGGTTCCCGCAGGGGTTAGGGTTACTACATAACATCTATGTAACAGGTCCCACTGGGAGGGCTGAACCAGCTCTCGAAGCCTCATTGGATCTTCTCCCCGAGGTGAGCTTGCTAAAGCCTCTGGCTTGCTGGTGGTGCAGGCCGAAGGGCAGGAGCCAAAGGACTCTTTGCCCAGCGGATCTTAACCCTGGAAGATACCATCGAGTCGGGTTCTTCTCTGCCACCATTGTGTCTGCAAGGAGCCAACCAGTGGAGCTTCTTTGAGTGGTACGTGATCTGTTCCACTCGGCTCCTTCAGCAGGTGAGTTGGAGTGCTCGACTGACCGCTGAGATGAGTTCGCAAGGCACTCTGCAGATAAAATTGCTTATGTTCGTCGTGACTTGGACTCTGGTTTTAACAGCTCCAGAAGCTGTCCCTACAGCAACGGTCAAGTCCATCATTATGGACTCTGTTCACCTTATACGGCCTGAGGATGTGGATAGGGTCCTCTGGAGTTTGAGACCGGCTTCCTGCTCGCTTGACCCTTGCCCAGCTTGGCTAATACGATCTGCATGGGCCGGTCTGGCCAATTGGGTGGAACCCATTGTGAATTCATCCTTGTGGGAGGGAGTGATGCCTAGCATCCTGAAGACCGCAATTGTGCACCCCCTCCTGAAAAAACCCATCTCTGGATTCCACCAATCTCAACCATTATCGGCCTGTTTCCAACCTTCCCTTTTTGAATTAGGTGATTGAGCAGGTGTTGGCGTCTCAACTCCAGGCGATCCTAGGTGAGAGAGATTATCTGGACCCCTTTCAATCTGGCTTCAGGCCAGGCTCTGGGATGGAGACAGCCTTGGTCGCCCTGTTGGATGATCTTAGCAGGGGACTAGACAGGGGGAGCGCATCCCTGTTAGACCTCTCAGTGGCTTTTGATAGCATCGATCATGGTATCCTTCTGGGTCGGCTGGCCGAGTTGGGGCTTGAGGGCACTGTGTTGTGGTGGTTCTGCTCCTTCTTGGCTGATGGGTCCCAGATGGTGATGCTGGGAGACACTTGTTTGGCACCCTGCCATAGGCTTCTATTCTGTGTCCCATGCTTTTTAACATCTACATGAAACCGTTGTGGGAGATCATCTGGGGATTTGGAGTTGGGTGTCACCAATATGCTGATGACACCCAGCTCTGTCTCTCCTTGCCATCTTACTATATTTTTGGCATCCTCAGTTTCCAGTCTCTGTTTTTTGGCCTGTCTTTCCCCTGGACAGTTATGTTCCATTGCTCCCCCCTCTCCTATCCATGCCTATTGATTTGAATCTCCACAAATCAAATCTTTACAAATATGAGCAGCAGCTTGCTCAAATACAGCAATAAAATAGACATACTGTAAATAAAAGAAATGGGAAATAAGAGGCTTGCTTGCTCACTCGTTCTTGCCTGCACCACCTAGTGGTGGAATGCAGTATATGCAGCAAACCATACAGAGCAGTACAGATTGGAGATAAGGAGCAGAAGCAAAGCAACAGGATGGTCTTTGGAGCTGTTAAAGAGGTTCTGCAACTGTTCAAAGTATGAACCCGACAGAGTACTCAAACGTTAAGAAAAAGCGGTGATATTTTGTGGAATGAAGATTTTTTGGGTTTAGAGCTAAAAAAATTGAGTCCAAATTAGCTTTATTTCACGTTCTTTTGTTGGTCACAAAAAGCACACCTCTAATTATTGACTATAATACATGAAAATGAGAGTTAACTTGCACTAACACCTTATTGGCTCCATGCTGTGTCATAGCACCTCGTTGGACAATCTATCTCATTGGCTAGTTTTGAGTTAAAGAAATCCACTTGTTACATAAGACAGTTTTGCATTATTTTTATTTGGCTATACTTTTTGATAGCATACAGATAATTCAACACAGTTTGTTGCATTACATTCTTCATTACATAAGCTTTCTAATATACCGTGTAATTTTCTGGCATTCTAAAAAAGGCATGTTAGGAGCCATCAAGCCTCATAAATCCAAAAGGGTTCCACCATTTTGGCCACTAGTGTACAAATAAGCCAGTGTGACTGGAGGGAGAATGGGGTGGAAACCTATGGGGCACCTCTTCTGGAGCTTGAAGCTCTGCAAGCTCTTGGGGTGTCCTATATTTGGGGGTGAAGCTTTGGTCCCGCAGCTGTGTTCTGCTAGCTTTTGTGACCACTTTAGAAAGGGGCTGTAGTGCTTCTCTGGCCTCGAATGGCTGCGGTTTTGAGGCGGTTTGGGTAGCCACAAACATGGCTTGCAGAGCTGTATGCTGTTGAGCGGAATGCTGCCAAAGTCGGAGCAGTAAATGAGGCAAGAAGCTTCTGGCGAGGGGACAGGCGAGGAGGGTCGCGACCTGTCTGGAAAGACGGCTTCTTCATGTGTGCTGCTGTGTAGTGTTGATGGACCCCGCAATGGCAGATAATGGCAGTCTAGGACGTCTAACAGCATGGTTGTAGAACTTGAGAACACGGTTTCAAGAGGGGAATTGGTGTCTCTGAGTTGCCGCTGGCCGGCCGGCAGGACGGAGGTGGGATGAGGTGCTGCCAGTCAGGGCCCATGAGAAGGGGGTAAATTGTACCCGGGCCCAGGGTCAAAAAGGGGGCTCAGGAGCCAAAGGAGGGGGCCCAGAAATTTCCTGGGATCAGAAGTGTCGCCTGATAGGGGGCGGGGGCCCCAGGGCGTAGGGCGTGAGGCTCAGGGCGGGCGGGGCTCCTTAGGTTTCGAGTTTTTTCGTATTTTTCTGGTTTTTTAACTGTTTTCAGGGTTTTTTAAGTGTAAACGGGGCATGTGTTTGTATGTTTGCTTTTCCCCCACTTATCTTGAATATGTGACGCTTCAAGCGACGATCTTCTCCCTGCGCCCAGGCGTGAACTCCGTACAGCCCCCAGCAGCGCTTTCCAGAGTTTGCGCAGGCGCAGAATGACGAAGTTTCCAGTCGACGTTCTGCGCCTGCGCAAACTCTGGCAAGCGCTGCTGGGCGCTTTACGGAGTTTGCGCCGGGCGCAGGGAGAAGATCGTGCCCGGGCGAAGGAAGAAGATCGTCGCTGGAAGCGTCACATATTCAAGATAAGGGGGGGAAAAGCACAAATACATTAACACATGCCCTGTTAACACTTAACACTCCCCCCCCCGAAAACAGTAAAAGAACACGAGAAAAAACTTGTCAAAAATAGGTTTCGAAACTGAAACCTAAAATTTTTAGGGGGGGCGGGGCGTCGGGGGGAGCGCCCCTACCTCGGGGCCGCCTGGCGACACCACTGCCTGGGATCCCAGCTGGCCTCATGGAGAGTGAAAGACGGTGGCCAGGCCAGGTCTACCTGGCGGGTAGACCTGGACCCTGGAGACTTTTCCAGCTATTGCTGCCCTCCCTCCACCCTGTTTTGCCCCCCTCCTTTGAGAAGGGCTCCCAAAAGAAACTTTAACCCCTGATAAAATTCCTCTCGGAGGCCCTGCTGCCAGTTGGGGAGCGGAAGGGGCTTCTGATCTGCCAGGGAATGTCTTGCTCTGCCCCCGAGAATTGATGGTGTCACGCTCTGCCTTGGTGGGAGGGGCTCTCCCTTTGGTAGACAGTCACTGTGGACGTTTCAGGGAGCTGGCAGTGGGGGAGTAGGACCCGCGGAGCCATCTGGTTTGGTCTAGGCGCCTGGCCCCTTTCCTGTCTGCTTGCATGCGTTCCTCTTGGCCGGGAGCCTGGCACCCTCCCCGTTCTCACCTGCTCCGTGCACAGCAGTCTCCACCCACATGACTGGGACGATTTCCTTCTCTTGCACAGGGGGGGCTGGGTGCTCCTCCCCATCTTGCCTTGCCACAGGATGTGGTGATGGCACGTGGCCTGGATGCAGGGGGGATTAGACAGATTTATGGAGGAAAGACAGATTTCTGGACTGGGCATATGATGACGATATGCAACTTCTGGGTTTTAGGGGTAGCCTCCCTTTGAATGGCAGGGAGTGGCGACAGGGTACGGGTCTTTTGTTGTCTTGTGTGCTCCCAGAGGCATCTGGGCTGGACTAGGTGGGCCCTGGGCCTGATCCAGCAGCTGGGCTCTTCTTATGCAAAGTGGTCCTTCAGGCTCCTGACTGTCTATGGCTTTATAAAGGTGATAGTCAGAGCCTTGAATTAGGCCTAGAAACAAACTGGCAGGCAGTTGGTACAGAACAAGTGTGATGTGTTCTAAATGCCTAATACCTGTCGTCAACCTGGCTCTTGCGTTTTGTGCCAGCTAATGTTTCCTTATTGTCTTCAAGGTCAGCCCTATGTTGAGTGCATGATAGTCAAGTCTGGCCAGTGCATGGATAACACAAGTTAACAGCTCAATTCTGCACAAGTTGCAGCGGCCGCTGCATCCTGCTCAGGATGTGGACCGTGCTGGTGCGGCCGGGGCTCACCTCAGGGGAAGGGGACGTTCGTCCCCTTCCCCCAGTATAAGTGTCAGAGGCCCCAGTGGGCCTCCTTGGACATGCACCAGCTCTTTAGCCATGTCTGGGGAGGCCGTGTAAGGCTGGCCAGGCCTGGGAAGGGGTATTGGATATTGGCACAACCTGGCGGGGATATTGGTGCTGGGTTGTGCCAATATCCAACACCCCTTCCCAGGCCATGCCAGCCATTGGCCCCCACCCTCCCGCCGACAGGCCTACGGCTTGCCTGTGTCAGCCGGCGCCGGTCCTGGGAGACGGTGGAGTAAGCGGTGCCGGCCTCCGCGCTGGTGCTGCTTTCTCCCAAGGTATTGAAAACATACCTTATGGCACATTTACAACACCCTAGGCTGATGGAATGTTCTTAGCACCAGATGGGGGCCAGCAGGGGTTTGTACCATAAATATTAATTTGAAATGGGTTGGCAGTCGATTCAGGACAGGCGAAAGAGCAAGTCTTCCCTCCCCATCTAAGGGACCCCAATAGCCACGCAAGTTTACCATCTAGTCTTGAAGTGCCCTTGCGGAATGCCAGGTTGCTTCATGCCCCCCCCCCCCGATGGATCTGGTTTGCAGCACTGAGACCTGGCTGGAGAATGGTAGCAGGGTGAGGCTTCCAGCCAGGTACCGCACGAACTCCGAATGGCTGTAGTCTGAAGTGCCGTCTCCGTGGCCTGCTTTTCTGGGCAGTAAGCCTCTAAATTCACATGTGTATACTTGGCGCCTGGGAGCAGGGCTTCTCCGGGTGTATCACCCAGCCTGCTGCCCCACAATGTGATGGAGGTGACCTTGGTGGAAAGCAGTGGTCTTCAACCCTTTTCATGCCACGACCCCAGTAAACAAAGTATGAGGTTGGCCCCCCCATCGATTCCTTCCCCTCCCGGGGCCCCATCTGCCCTGCCTCCCACCCTGGCACTGGCAGCCTTGTCCTGCCGAGCCTGCCCGGCCCGCATCGCCAGTGCCGGGGTCATTCTGGGACAGGAGAGCCAAGCCACAGTTCCCTACCACCTCCCCAGCAAATTGAAAGAGGGAGTGGGATGAAATTTCTGTGGAAACCCCCCCCCCCCCAGCAGGTTCCTCACCACCATCCCAGCATTACCCCCAGTGGCCATTTTGGTTTCTGTAAGATGCGGCAACCCCACAAATGAGGCTTCATGACCCCATTGGGGTCCTGACCCCAAGGTTGAAGAGCAGTTCATTCCTGCCCAGTCTGCCTCTCAAGGCCCTTGTCATAGTTCAGTGGTTCTCAAAGTTCTCGCTGCGAACTCCGCCCCCGCCCCTGAAATGGTCCCCCCGCACTTACCGGGGCTTCGGGGAGCATTGGGAGGCCTGCGCGACCCTCTGCAGGCCTCCCCGATCTTCGGATTGCCGTTTTGCAGCGATCTTCGGGCACTTCCGGTTCTCGTGAAAAGCCCTGAAGCCCTGGTAAGTGCGGGGGGAGTGCCGTTTTGGGCACTTCGATGGCAGCGGCGGTGGCGGCGATCCCCTGGATCACCGCCACCGCCATGCTGTCCCTGCCCCTTAAGGGGCAGGGGACAGTTAAAGTTCTCAATGGTGGGTCGTGACCCACAGTTTGAGAACCAGTGTCATAGTTGCATCAAATACCAGTACCTGGACTTCGGGGAGGGGGGGGGAGAGGACTACTTGACTTGCTCTGTCCTCAGCGGCTAAATCTGCATGATATTTGGCCTGCTGGCATGGTCTTATTGAAGCCTTGGTAGTTCTCTGTACGTTGCTTGGTGGTGGTGGTGGTGGGTCTTGGCTTCAAGATTTCAATAGAAGTATTTTGTTCCTGCAAGTGAGATTTCTCTGTCCTTCTTGCATGTCCTTGCTGCTGTCCAGCAGCTCCTTCCTTGGTAGTGAGAAGCTGCCTGCATTTGGAGAGTTGAGAAGATTGGTCAGGTCCTTGGTAGTCCTCCAATTGGTTGGCTCCATGTTCTGCAGATAAAACTGCTTGCATCGATTTCAACTGGCCTCCAGGTTAAATACACAGTTCAAAGTCAGCATGTCCTTGTTGCACTATCTTGTCGCAGTTTTGCTTGTGAAAGAGGAGGCTGGCCGTGTGCTTGGAGAAGTCTGACTTGCCATACATGCACTCAACCCTTACCCTCCATGGCTTTTAAGGTGTCTGTGTGTCACTGGTTAGGCAGTGAGGGAGTGTAGGAGGGAGAGTAAAATAAAATATTTCTTTACCCAGCGTGTAATTAGTTTGTGGAACTCCTTGCCACAGGATGTGGTGATGGCACCTGGCCTGGATGCCTTTAAAAGGGGACTGGACAGATTCATGGAGGAAAAGACCATCACAGGCTACAAGCCATAAGCAACCTCCTGGTCTTAGTAATAGGCTCTCTCTGTATGCCAGGTGCCAGGGAGTGGCCACAGGATACAGGTCTCTTGTTGTCTTGTGTGCTCTGCCACTGTGAGATACAGGAAGCTGCTGGACTAGATGGGCCTGATCCAGCAGGGCTCTTCTGATGTTCTTACTGGTTGGGTCCAAGAAGTAGTCGGTGCACCTTGGAGAGGAGTGTTCCCTGCTGTCTTCGAGTAGGAAGTGGTGATGAGGCCACTCCTGGAGAACCCCTCTTTAGACCTTACCAGTTGCCCCACTCTTCACCTGTGTGTTCAGTGAGGTGCTTGAACTGTGTGGTGGAGGTTCAGCTCCAGGCATCTACCGGTGACTCTTCCGGAGCAGTGAGTTGGAAACGGGCTTTGTCTAATCTGTCTGCTTGGATGTGCAGGCCTGTTGACCCCTGAACCTTGTGGCTTGCTTTGGCCCGCTCTGATGTGCTCTTTCTCCCTGCCAGGTTCTTTCAGGTTGTGCCATCATAGTTCGTGGGCAGCCTCGTGGTGGGCCACCTCCTGAGCGACAGATCAACCTCAGCAACATCCGGGCTGGGAACCTTGCACGCCGGGCAGCTGCTGGACAGCCAGATGCCAAGGACACCCCTGATGAGGTAGGCACCAGCTGCAGAGCATGGAAGCAACCGTGTGTACATGAGCAGTCTGGCTTGGCTGACTGCTTCAGGCATTTCCTCTGGGAAGATTCCTGAGAGAGGCAAGTGGGGGATGCTGGGAAACCCGGCAGAGGGGCAGCTGCTGCCGCCACAACCAGGCAGAGTTTATTTGGGGCTGGCGGCAGTAGCTGCTGCTGCTTATTGCTCTTCCCACCAGTGCTGTGACTGGTTAGCTTAGCACCTTCTCTCTTCACTGGTGGCCATAGGCTGGTAGCATTGGAGGAGGACGGGGATCATACCTTGGCCCGGTTGGGGTGTCTCCTCCGTCAGCTTAGCTGATCTGATTGGGTTACACCAGTAAATCAGTCTTGCCTGTGGGCACAGAGTGTGCTTCTATGTTCAAGTGCGTCACTCAGGTAATGGCAAAGAGCAGTTTGGCCCAGAGGCGTGCCGCGCGCGCCCCCCCCCTCAGGTGTGTGAAGTGCCGAGAGAATTGCTGTTCCTCTCCCAGGCCTGTTGCATTCCAAGGCAGCCTGAGTGCACTGTCGACGGGGCAGATTGGGCAGGGGATCCTTCAGTGGGTTGCTCCGGAAGGTGGGGCTCTGCAAATTGGACTTGCTGGTGTCCTCCTGTGGGAGCCAGCCCCTCCCAGTTCCAGTCCTGCCTTACTTCCTGTCTCAGGGCGCCTGAAGGGCTCCTTGGGCCCCACCTATGGCGGTGGGCTCGTGGAGAATGCCCAACAGTGGCTCCAAGTCCGAGGGGAGGAACGTGAGGAGTGGGTCCACTGCAATCAGGGCAGTTTCCCCTCAGGTGGCCTGGGGAGCAAAGCTTGCCCAGCCTGGTGGGACGGTCTCCCTGCTGCTCTGGCACAAAGCCCCTGCAACCACAGGGGGCACTTGACCGGATCTGCTTAAGGATGTGGTGCTGAGGAAACAGCAGACGCTGGGGGTGGGGTGTCAGTGCCTTCATAACGCATGTCCATGGTGGTTCTTGGAGAGCCTCACCTTCCGCAGCTCTCCGAGTGAATTGAGAGTGGTGGTTAGTGACGCGGAAGGCTCTTCACGCCTAGCAGAGCAGCCATTTTGGGGCTGTGCCATTTGGTCACAGACTGAAGTGCAAAATGGCGGGAAGGGCTGAGCATGAACTGTGTCTGTGTGTAGGGCCAGACCTGCTTTCCCTCTCTGCCCCAAATAGCTGGCGGAAGGAGTCCCTGTATGATAAAACCGGTGCCAGTCAGGGGCTTGGTGACTGAATCAGTTCATCCACAAGTGAAATCTCAAGCAAAGTCCCTCTGAAGGTGGTGGGCAGAAGCCTCCTTTTCATCCAGCCCTGAAGGTTTGAGTGCGAGGAGCAGGGCTATGTGGTTTGAGGTAGAACAGGATGTGAAGAACGTGACAAACGCCATTTTGTGCAAACGTCATTTTGAGTCTGAGACTCTTTCTTGAAGCACTTGGTGAGTTCATCGGGGGGCGGGGGCGGCGAGGCTCCCCGTGCCATGAGACTGACTGCTAACTGGAATTGTTCTCGGAGAGACACCTGTGTTACCTCAGCTGTCCCAGGTTGTCGTGTTTGGGAAGAATTAAGAGGCCTTCTTAATTCGGAGTTGGCATCAGCCGAGGGGAGGGGGAGGCTACTCTCAGACAGAGCGCAGCCTCCTCCTGGACCTTTGGGCCCTGATGACTTCAAGCCGAACACGAGTGGCTCTGCCTGCCAGAGACGAGCGTTGGCCCTCTACCTGCACCCAAAACCAGGCAGGCAGAGCCACTCGTGTTCGGCTTGAAGTCATCAGGGCCCAAAGGTCCAGGAGGAGGCTGCAGGTTTTGGGTGCAGGTAGAGGGCCAACGCTCGTGACAAAGGTGTCAGTGCTGCAGAGTGAGCAGAAGCTGCAGGTCACCGAGTAGGGTGGAGTGACTCTGAGGCCCCCAGGAGTGTTCCCACAAACACGTGAAGGAATGGCGATGAGATCTCCTCAGAAGATGCCCTTCTGTCCATGACACCTGGTTGTGGTACACCATGGGACAGTGACTCCGAGCCATTTGCTCTTATGGGGGTCTAGTATCAGACTCTTCTTCCCCCCCCCCCGCCACCCCCCAAGCAGTCTCTGGTGTATTGTCTGAGAAGGAAAAGTTCCCCCTTTTTCTTCTGCTGGGAGTTTGAGCACCCACCTCCCCTTCAGAAAGAGAAAAGCTGATGGGAAGCTGTCTGATTGGGGGGGGGGGATTTAGTTACTCATGTTGGACAGACTGTTTCATCTGCTCTTCCTTTCAGCAGGGACTCCAGAGTGTCCAGGCCTTCCGTGATGCCTGACTTTTGCCTTCTTTTCCCTCAGCCTTGGGGATTTCCGGCCCGTGAATTCCTGCGGAAGAAACTCATTGGGAAGGAGGTCTGCTTCACAGTGGAGTACAAGACTGGGCAAGGCCGGGAGTATGGGATGGTGTACCTGGGGAAAGGTGAGAGTGGAGAAGCCACACGGGGGTGTGTGGGTGTGTGTGTGTGTGTGTGTGTGTGTGTGTGTGAGACACGTACAGGATCTCTGCCAACTTGCCTGCGTTTGGAAGGCAGCCTTGACTTGGAGCCCCCAGCATATGCTGATGGGCTTCCGCAGTCCTTCACGGAAGCCTGGGCTTGGACCTCCTGCCCTGCTGTGTTCAAATATGCCACTATCTCCCTTGTTCTCAAAAAACCACCCCGTG
This sequence comes from Plestiodon gilberti rubricaudatus, assembly GCA_026170595.1. Lineage (NCBI taxonomy): Eukaryota > Metazoa > Chordata > Lepidosauria > Squamata > Scincidae > Plestiodon > Plestiodon gilberti. Next base: position 171,367,910 of record JANXHW010000005.1, on the reverse strand, counting down.
GCCCAGCTCCCTCCCAGTCCCCTTCCTACCTTTTGCCTCCTGTGGTGAACGCTCTGTGTGTTCCCCTGTTTTTCTGTCATTTTTGAGACTTAACTCCCCAGAAGCTCCACAGCCTCAAAGGCAAGGAGCATTTGTATGTTTGAGACTCCATCACTAGCAAGGACATACCCTTGTGGACTGGGGTCCTTCCTGTTTGGAATAGCTGCCTCTGCTCCAGGATTGGCAGGACAGCCAAACCTATGGACCGAGGTCAAGGGCTGGGATGGAGAAGCCAGGTGGGTCCCACTCATCCAGTCGGTCACTTGATGACATGAAACCAAGATTTTTAAGCCCAAGCACGCAGGAAGCTTATTGTGTTCTGCCATGGAGATCTGTCCGGGAAGGGAACTCCCAAGACAGGAGGCAGGCTGACCCAGGAGATTTGTGCCTAGTGGTTAGTGCACATGCACCCCGTTTCCTGCTTTCCCTTTATGGGGCCAGCAGCTGAATAGTTAAAAAAAACCCACCTTGGCAGTTTTTAGCCACTGCCAACATACCAGGCTGCGGAGACCAGGCAGAGGGGGAAACTCCCAGCCCATGATAGCACTAGACCCCAGAGGTTCCTATTAAAAAATCAAACCCACAGTTTGGGCAAAGAGAGGTGACAATAAGTCTTACACTCTCTAGTCTAAGCTACTTAAGTTGCAAGGAATCCCCAGCCCTTTGCACTTGCAGTTTGGCAAGTGGGTGTGCCTCTCTGAGCTCCCAGCAAATGGGGCCCTTAGGTGACTGGTAGAGAACGGCCCCTTCCTGTGGGCTTGGAAGCTTTATGACTTGGCGATAATGATGCCATCACATGACCTGATTGGAAGAGTGGCAACTACCTGGTCTCTCCAGATAGCCAAGCCTGCTACTCAAGCACCTTCCCATCTCAGCAGGGAAGAGGAGCTGAATCCACACAGAGGTGTCACTAGGGTTGGTCTCACCCGGTGCGGTCCCTCACCCCCATGAACTTTATTTATTTGAATATATAACAGTCCGGGTCACCCAGCAAAAACCCAGCGGCCAACTTGACACTCGCACAACTGAAGAAGAGTTCTAGCGTTAGCTCTGATCCCTAGAAATGAGAGCTGACTCTTACGAACCAACACCTTCTGGGTTCCATGTTGTGTCATAACACCACCTCGTTGGCTCTCGGAACAATTGCAGCGCAATCCTAACCAACTTTCCAGCACCGGTGCAGCCGCAATGCAGCCCTGAGGTAAGGGAGCAAATGTTCCCTCGCCTTGAAGAGGCCTCCAGGACTGCCCCTGCAGTGCAGAATGCGGTGTGCCGCTGTGCGCCCTGTTGGTACGGCTAAACCGGCACTGGAAAGTTGGTTAGGATTGCGCTGTTGGTCTTATTGGTCAGTAAATCCACTTTTTGTTACTTAAGGCAGTTGTGTTTTCCTTTTCCGGTTATTTGGCCATAACCTTTGATAGAATACAGATAATTCAAAATGGTTGGCTTCATTACATTCTGCGTTAAATTACCTTAAAACAAGTTCTCTGGTGGTTCCAGGCTGGGTCAGTGCTGGCATCTGGGAAGTCCCTCCCTCCAGGCAGGCAGGGTCATATGATCAAGTCTTCCTGGAGGTGAGGGTCTCCCATGACCCCCAGACTGGTCTTGCCTGGCCTCTTGGCACTGGCAGTTTAGTCCTGCGCTACTGAGAGAAAATTTCTCAAAGACACCAAGTATCGCCACTGTTTCCAAGCGAACCCCTTTTGCCTTCTCAGCAGGAATAGGGCAGTATAAGGGAGTGTTTTGTTTTTTTCCTCCTCAGTGCAGCTTGTTGGGATTGGAGGCTTATTCCCTCAAGCTGCTTTGTCAAGTTCACTTTTCCCCGGCCCCTCGATCCAGCCCCTTCGCTGCATTTCTAGCAGTCGCAGCCGGCTTCCTTCCTAGTATCGGCGTGTCTAGGCCCCTGGACAGAGAGTCTAGCTGCCGCAGACCAGCAGTGTGCGGCGCCTGACAGGAAAGAGCAGCAATGCCTGCCCTCTTGTGCGCCTGCCTTTGCTGCCTCAGCTGACCCGCCCTTCGCCTCCGAGACGGAAACGGCTTGAGTTTTTGGCGTCTTTTGCCAGCGCAGGGGCTTCTCACCTGGTGGGTGGAGGAGCAGAGACACCAGCTGCGGTGAGTCCACCGAGCGCCGTTTCTTTGCTCATCATGACTTGTCGGCCCCTAGCTGATCAGGCACAGGCCATCACTCCTGAGGGTCAGCCTAGCCTGGACTGGGGTGATATCGCTGCCAAAGTTCACAAGCTCGTGGCGGAGAGTGTTGGTGCCACCTTCAGTGCAGCACAAGCTCCCTCAGAGCACACAGCCCAGTTAATCCCCTCTGGGAGCGACCAGGAGCCACTGGAGGGCACAAGAGGGTAAGGTCTAGAAGCATTCACAGTTTCAATGGGGATCCTACTCCTGCACACCGCCCCAGAACCTCCGACCTGGATTTACCAGGTGAGCAGGAGATTGTGACAGTTCCTCCACAGGGGAGGGCGAGCCCCTTGAGGAGGATCAAGAGGCCACGCCTTGGGTTTCTCGCCTTTTCCCTCCAGACCTCTTCCAGCAAATGTTTCAGAAGGTAGTGAGGGTCTTAGAGCTCCAACCAGACACAGAGCATGTCCCGGTCTGGGTTGTAGGTGGCCAGTGTGGCTCTTCCGGCTCTACAGGAGCCTTCAGAGGGTTTTTCCTCTGCCCCAACCATTCCGCACACGGATGGAAAAGGAAGGGGCTACAGCAGCAGCTTTGCCCACGACGACATGGATCAGCTTAAACTCCCACTTGTAGATGCCCCAGTAGCTGCACATCCAATCGGCACAGCAGCCCCTTCAGAGTGTTTAATGACAGGTGGGTTCAAGCTGGAGCGAAGGTGGCGGCAGGTCCCCCAAACCCTGCGATCACCTTCCTGGCCCAATAAAAGCAGCTTCTCTCAGGCCAGAATAAGTTACCGGGAACTGTGAGCAGGACTTGACTTGGGGTTTGCAAGCGCAGCTCTGGGTGGGCTGAGCCGAACGTGCTCTTGGCCCTCCTGTTAATTTGGCTTTCTTTTCTTGCCAGACACAACTGGGGAGAACATTGCGGAGTCGCTGGTGACAGAAGGGCTGGCAAGTCGCCGGGAAGGAATTCGTGCCAATAAGTACGTCTCCCTCTGCTGTACATGGAAGGGTCTGTGCTGTAGCTGGGCAGCCAGTTCTCGGTGGGCTGCTGGCTGGGCTCCCAAAGGCAAGACTCCTGCTTGGTGCAGCCCAGCCCAAAGGAACAGCTCTAGACTTAGTTGGTTGGCTGGCAAGCCTCGGCTGTTCTGTTCTTGTCAATCGCGCTGAGCATAGAAGGGCCAGGGTGCCCATCTAGTCCAGCTTCCTGCATCTGAGTGGCCCACCAGGGTTAGGCCCACCCTAACCCACCACCATCATCATGGTTTGTAACCTGTGATGGACTTTACCTCCACCAATCTGTCCAATCCTCCTTTAAAGGTATCTAGGCCAGGTGCCATCACAACTTCCTATGGCAAGGAGTTCCACAGGTTAATGCACACAGGTTAAAGCAATATTTCCCTTTCTCCAAACTCCTGTCTGGAGTTGTGTGAAAGGAAAAAATAACTTCCCTCTCCATCCCATGCATAATTCTATACGTCTCCATCATGTCCCCCCCCAGACGCCTTTTTTTCTAGACTGAAGAGCCCCAAACGCTGTAGCCTTTCCTCGTAAGGAAGATGCCCCAGCCCACTAACCATTTTGGTCACTCTCTTCTGCACCTTTTCCAGTTCCACTATATCCTTTTTGAGATGCGGAGACCAGAACTGGACGCAATACTCCAGATGTGGCCTTACCATCGATTTGTACAAGGGCATAATGATATTGGCCGTTTTATTTTCAATCCCTTTTCTAATTATACCAAGCATGGAATTGGCCTTCTTCACAGCCGCCGCACACTGGGTCGACACTTTCATCGACCTGTCCACCAGCACCCCAAGATCTCTCTCCTGATCCGTCGGACAGCTCAGAACCCATGAGCGTATATGTGAAGTTTTGATTTCTTGCCCCAGTGTGCCTCACTTCACCCTTCCTTACCGTCTATAGTCCTGTATAAGTCTATCTTTTGGATACGTCGAGGGCAAGGTTTGAGCAAAAAATTGTGGAATTGGCTATGACTCGTTCTCACACAGGCCTCCCTGTCTGCAGCAATGTGTCCTGTTCACAAAAAATGACTCTCCTGCCAAGGTAAATAACAGACGTGAATCTGAGAGAGCATGGAGGTCCATAAGTTGGTGATGGAGGGCCCCCCCTGCCCGTCTGTGCATGTGACCTGTTTGAGGTGTGATCAAACGCCTCCTAATTTAAAAGCTCCCGTGTAGGAAGGCTAAGCGAAAGCACCCTGGGCGTGTCTGTCTGGGGAGCCATCTCATGGAGGCCTTTTCTCCTAGCCCTGAGCAGTCTCGCCTGGCTGAGCTAGAAGAGCAGGCCAGGATCGCCAAGAAGGGCATGTGGAGCGATGGGAGTGGCTCCGCCACCGTCCGTGACCTCAAATACACCATTGAGAACCCTCGTCACTTTGTGGATTCGATGCACCAGAAGCCCGTGAATGGTGAGTGTCTGCAGGTGCTTGTCGCCCTGCCTGGGGCCTGGGAGCGGAGGCTGGCCGCCTTCCTTGCGTGCATTGAGGACCTTGTTTCTTTTTGCAGCCATCATTGAGCACGTCCGGGACGGCAGCATGGTCCGAGCCCTGCTTCTCCCCGACTACTACCTGGTCACAGTCATGCTCTCGGGCATCAAGGTGAGCTTCCCCACGCCGCCCTAAGGCCATTGGTGGATGCAGCTGAGTGGCCTCTGCGTGTCCTTTGCTCCGTTGTCAGTGTCCCCCTCTGCCCCCGCTATTGGCGCGATGAGGCGCCTTGGGCTTGCTGGCTAAATGAACATGGAGGGCAGGGGTCTGCCCTTGCATACAAGGGACTCGCCACCCTGAGACCATCTTCTCGACGGAGGCTTGACCACTGGCCCTGCGCGTTGCTGCGCACGACGGGACCGGGCTGAATGTGCACTTGTACTTGCAACGCTGCTGGAGCCAGCGGCGACCTGAACCTGGTTTGCGAAAACGTCTGGCTTTTGCTCTTCGGTGTCTGTCTTCCTGCTGCCTGCCCTGTCCAGTTGTCTTGGGCTCTTCTTGTAGACCCTACCCACGCCACTGCCCCATTTAGCAGGGATTCTTTTCCCCACCAACAGCCATCATTGTGTAACATGCTCAAATGTTGGCAAGAGGCTTGGCCTCCTGCAAAGTCTACCTTACGAGCCGTTTCCCAGCAGGCTGGGGTTGCCCCCCCCCCGTTTTTGTGACATGCTGTGTTCTAATTGTGCCGGAGTAGACCGGAGAGGCCCAGAGGGGTGCTGGGTGACTTCCCTCCCTGTCCTTGCTGGTCTTGTTCCAGTGCCCGACCTTCAAGCGGGAAGCGGATGGCCTCGAAACGCCGGAGCCGTTTGCAGCAGAAGCCAAGTTCTTCACGGAGTCGCGCCTGCTGCAGAGAGATGTGCAGATTGTCCTGGAGAGCTGCCACAATCAGAACATCCTGGGCACCATCCTTCATCCGGCAAGTGTGGGGCTGGGGCGAGGAGGCAGCAGGCGGCTTGGCACTTTGACAGAGGTCCTCAAGAAAGGAGGCTGGTCAGTCCACCACATGGCAGTGGCGAAAGGGGAGGAGAAGGCCAGCGGAGTGGGGGGGCGAGGATTCTGGGGGGGGAACCAAAGACTGCATGCCGGAGAGGGATTGCCTGGGCAGGGCTGCCTGCGTGTGCGTCAGGTGGTGGAGAGCCAGTCTTTTCAGACTGGCGGGGTGAGGCCTAAGGGGTTGCCGAGTGACGGCCATTAAGCGCCTCTAGGCAAGACTCCACTCTTTGTGAATCCCTGCTAGTCAGTGTGGTGGGCAGTACTGAGCCAGAGGGACTTGGGGCAGCCTGACTTGCGGCTTCTGTGAGCCGTAGAGAGAGGTTGTAGGCGGGGGGGGGGCCTGACCCCAGGCCCAGCTCCCCCCTGCTAAACGGGGCCCCAGCTGACAAATTGACTTGCCTGTGGCTCTCCTTGCGCTTGCCTCGGCCGTTGGCTCTCGGGTAGCATCATCCCTGGCAGCCCGCCCCCCCCCCAAGGGCAGGCTTCATAGCACCCACTGGCCCAGCCTGTTTTGCCACTGCCCCCAGCAGGTCTCTGCCTTGGGGCCCTTTAGCGGGGAGTTGCAGGCTGCTTCCTGGTGGTCAGTTGGGAGGGTCTCTGGCGCATCTCTCGGGGGCGAGATGGGCAGGGCTTCTGGGAGTTGACTGTCTCTCTCCTTGGCTTCAGAATGGGAACATCACAGAGTTGCTTCTGAAGGAAGGTTTTGCTCGCTGTGTCGACTGGTCCATTGCCGTCTACACCCGAGGAGCCGAGAAGCTGCGAGCTGCTGAAAGGTAGCTATTGCCACCCTGTTTGCTGGGGGAGGGGGTGTGGGAAGCGGCTCGAAGTTGGGTGAGCTTGGCCCAGAAACGTGTGCCTCCAGTCGACTTGGGTTTCTTTTCTGACCTGGGCTTGTCTTCCTGCTGCACACATCTGGTGCCCTGTGTTGCTGTGGGCAGCTTTCCAAGGCCAGGCTGTGGGCTTCCTCGCCTGCCACTAGGAGTATTCTTGGAGGGTTGGGCAGACCTCCGGAGAGAGGCACACACTCTTCAAGGCTTCCTCTCTGGCCAAATGGCACTACTCTGCAGCAGCCGCCCCTTCCTGGTCCAGGAGGCTCGAGAGCCGCTACCCTCTCTTCTCCTACCAAGCAGGCTGTAATCGAGATCCACTGGTCTAGGTGGGACACAACCCCCCTCCCCCATCGTGTCTCTGCTGGGAGCTGAAGAGAAGATGGGCCAGCGGAGACTTCAGCACTGGCCTCACTGCCTCCAGCACGTTGGCAGCAGACTTTTCCACCTTGCCGGATGAGGCCATGCTTCTGGCAACGGTCGCAAGTTGCCGTGGCCGCTCCCCTCCCCTCCCGCTGGATGCCGCATCTCTTTTGGTGCTCAGAGTTGTGGTGCCAGAACCAGCCAGGAAAGGAGCAGGATAGGCACAGACTCAGGGCACAGACTGCTGCAGTGGCCCCAGCAGGCAGAAGGGAGGAATTCTCCCCCTACCATGGGTGGGGTGGGGGAGAAATGCCCCAGAGATCCGTGATGGGTTGATACAAATGGTAGCCCACAAGATCAGCAGTGGCTTTTTCTGTTTTGCTAGTCAAACTGCAATTGCACCCAGCCGCCAAAAATCTGTTCCGCCAGGGTGCGTATCTTTTCCAAGTGGGACAGTCTAGCCCTGCCAGATCAGTTACCCCAGCACCAGAGAGGGGTTATTTCAGAACTCTCCCCCGCCCAGAGTCTGTCTAGCATTGGGCAGTCCTCCAGTGGATCAGGTCTGAAGCCCCCAAATCCCCTGATGTCGTCTTGTCAAAAACCTCCCAGCCCTTCCTTCCAGGTCCCAGTTCAGCCTCATGGTTCTTCCTATCCTGGGCTCCCCTGATAAACAGGAGTACAGTGACCCAAGCTAAAGTTGGTCTGTTGGCAAGGGAACACCCGCAGTCCTGCCCCAACTCACAGAGAGGAATCTGTTAGCCAAAATGCTTTTAATTTGGGGAATAGCTTTAAATATAGCAATTTGGCATGTTTTGGGACCTTTAGACCTATGTATACCAGAGTCCAGCTTTTGCAGAATTCCGTTTTTAAAATAATATTGAAGACACCCGTGGTTGCTTTCCAATATTTACTAAATAGTTCAGGCAGAATCATACAGAAATACAATCATACAGAGAACTAGGAAACTTAGATAGAGCAGAGAGATATCAGGTTCTGGTTTTACTTGGGTTATAATCACCTTAACAATCCTGGAGAATTCACCTTGGCTGTTGCAAATGCTGTAGTACTGGCACAACAGTGAATGAAAAGAAGGACTAGCAGATTGGGTCTGAGCTGGTCAGACTAGCAGAATGACTGAGAACGAAGTCACATTAAGAGTGGGGTGTATTGGGAGAAGGGGGAGAAATAAAATGATTCCCAGGTTCTGAACAAGCTGGGTTCAGGAACCAAATCAGTGACTAACTGAGGAGAGAAGGGAGGGAGGGTTGCAAGAGATAGGGAAGAGGAGGGGGGGAAGGGAAAACCAGATGGAGCAGAGGAATCTCACCAGTACCAGTCCAGGAGGAAAATGAAGAGCCAAGAGCGGGTTTCCAGTCTGTTCCTGCCTTTTATAGTTGACCTGAGCACATGTCGGAGGATCCCCAGGTACACAGACAAACAGGAAAAAGAATTCCTAGATAGGACACCTCAATGCACCTCTGGGTAAAACAAACAAGTGGGAGGAGGGTAGAGGGATCTGTCTTGATGGTCCAACCATTAGGAAGCTGGCTTGAGACAAAGGAGAGGCTGGGATGACTCATCTCAGGTGTTCCTCTATTGTTTCTTCTAGGAACATCACAGTGGGGGGGGGGGGAAATGCAGAGTAAATTCTGTGAGAGCTTTTTGGACACATGGCGAAAATGGTGTCAGGCAGCTGGTCAGGTTTTTCCCTCATGCTTCTTGGGGAGACCTTTCTTCAGCATTGCTCATGGCAGGAACACAAGCGGCATTGTGTCATAATAGAGTCCAGTCTGGCACATGTTTCATCCAAAGTCATAGCTCACAGGTCATTAGCATTCAGAGTCTCTTTGGCACATTCTCATTTTAAGCCACTGGGTATCAAATCCATTGCCGAAGCTTCTAGTCCTCCTCTCGACCTGCCTTTCCTCAGAAGGACTTGGAGGACCCCCTTCGAAAGCAACTAGATGAGACTTCTGAAAACAAGAACGAAATCTCCCAGGACACATTTCCTTTCTCCAAGCAGGCAGCTCCCCTTGGGCTGTGGTTCCCAAACTGTGCGCGCTGTGGCCCATGGCCACCTCCGAGGGCTGCCGGGGACATCCCGACAGAGTGCCGTGGGTGGCCATGGTAAGTTTGGGAACTGCTGCCCTTGGGGAAAGCGGCCACAATCCTACACTCCAGACTCCCTTGCTGCTCCTTGAGCTGGTGCCCGGGGCTAGCCCTGGGCTCTTGTTCCATGCTGGCAAAGTTGGCGAGCCTGAAGTCTGACTTGTCTCATGACCAGTCCGAGCAGAAGCCACACTTGTCCTTGCAAGGGCCTCTGTTGTGACGTCAAAACGTTCTGATGGTCACAGCGGCCTTGATAGACTTGGTTTTCTGTTGGAAAAAGGCATCTTTGGCTGAAGAACTGCCAGGCTGGCAACAAATCCAGGGTTAACCGGCTCCCTCCCCCTTGAAAGGAGAAAACGGGTCAGAGAACCCAAGAAGGAAAAGGCTGTGCTGTCCTTGTCTAGGAGAGGGGCAATAGACCCACCTTGAATTCCTTCAGAGCGGTACCTAGATTCATAGTGCCTAGAAAAAAGGCGCCTGAGGGGGGACATGATGGAGACGTATAAAATTATGCATGGGATGGAGAGAGTGGAGAGAGGGAAATTCTTCTCCCTCTCGCACAACACCAGAACCAGGGGACACGCACTAAAATTGAGTGGAGGGAGAGTTAGAACAGACAAAAGAAAATATTTCTTTACCCAGCGTGTGATTCATCTGTGGAACTCCTTGCCACAGGATGTGGTGATGGCACCTGGCCTGGATGCCTTTAAAAGGGGTTTGGACAAATTCATGGAGGAAAAGACCGTCACAGGTTACAAGCCATAAGCAACCTCCTGGCTTTAGAAGTAGGTTTTTCTCTGTGCCAGGTGCAAGGGAGTGACAACAGGAAACAGGTATCTTGTTGTCTTGTGTGCTCCCTGAGGCATCTGGTGGGGCCATTGTGTGACACAGGAAGCTGGACTAGATGGGCCTTTGGCCTGATCCAGCAGGGCTCTTCTGATGTTCTTATAGTGTTCTGTGCTCCTAGATCCAGTGGTTCTCGAGGAGGGGAGAACTTTGAGTCTTTGAGGGGGTGGGGACAGTGGCCGCAGTGATCCCAGGGATCGCGCCGCTGGCAAGGGAAAAGTGCTCTTAACTCACCTGGGGTCCTTAGGCCTCCGGCAATCTAAAGCTCAGAGACAGCCCACACTGTCTGGAGGCCATTAAGACCCTCAGTAAGACTGAAAAATTCACTTTTTCCCAGCGGCAGCAATCTCCAGGATCGCCACTGCTGCCATGCTGTCTCTCCACCCCTTAAGGTGGCAGGGGACAGCATCCGGTTTGCCTGGTGGGTCGTGACCCACCAGTTTGAGAACCGATGTCCTAGACCAGTGCTACCCGAACTGCGACGCCCCAGCCTGGAGCAAAGGGTTGCTACACCCTTAAGGGGCGTGGCAACCCACTGTGACGATGGCACATCCGGGATCGTGCCGCTGCCACCGCCGCGGACGAAAAGGTCCGTTTTACCTGCATTGGTGGGCAGTGGATGTCCGGCGGGGTGTGTGTGGGGAGCCCCTCCGCAGGCCTCCCCAAGTGTCAGAGTAGTGCTCTGACGCAATTGCAACCCACTTCCGGTTTCGCGTAGGGGTCCACAGGCTCCCCACACCGGACATCCACTGCCCACCAATGCAGGTAAAACGGACCTTTTCGTCCGTGGCAGTGGCGGCGGCGGCGCAATCCCGGACACGTCATCGCGATCCCTGGGAAGGCCCCACTGCCACTTAGAGCAGCGACGGGCCTTCCCAGGCGTTAGAGAACCACTGTCCTAGACAGTCTAGGTTTAATGCTAGGGACATTTGGAGCAGAGAGGCCCGACCAGGACCACTAACTGGTCCCCTGCAGGTTCAGAAGTCTTAGCGATGACTGTGCCTTGTCCCCAGTGGGGAGTGAGTGATTGCTTGGGACACCTCCACCTGCAGACCTGGGTATTACGGACAATCGGGAGGGGCATTTCCTAGTGTTCCTAGTACTCCCTCACGAGCACCTCCTATGGACTCTGCGGCTCAGGAATACGGCACGGCCCAGCTGCCTGACCTGCCATCTCCTGGCATTGACTGATTTCTGCGCCATCTGTGACCTGGACTGAGTGGTGGAGGTTTACTTTGGTCACCCAGTTGCGGATGTGTTGGTTTCCCCTGGGTTTGTCTCGCAATTTAGTGGTGGTGATCAGGGAGCAGATGCGCTCGTAACTCAGTGCCCCTCATGATCTCCTGCCTGTCGTTTCACCTGGCAGCCCTTCTGAGCCAGAATTCTCCACAGAACATGCAGAAGTAATACTGGTGGTGCCACTCTGGCTTTTGAACTGAATTCAGTTGGCTTCCCATGGTGACTTCTGCCACGTTTCAGCCAGACTTCCAGTGGTTCCAGCTCTGCATGTGGAGACTAAGAAGGGTTACCGGGTAGTCTCCAGGAAGTCCTTTGCAGGCTGCGAAGTCCCCTTCGTAGTGGACAAGGAAGAAACTTGCTCTGGCTTCAGCTTCCATACCAGACTCTAGGTTTTCTTTGAGACAGCGTAGACCTTGGTCTGCATCCTACCACCGGTGGCGGTCCACACCCCTTCCCAGAAAGAGGGGCTCCTCCTCTTTCCCGGAAAAGTTTTGCACGAGCCCTACATTGGACCCCTCCCCAAGTTGCCTTCTGAGCGTCTACCTTTCCTCTTCCTTGTGGTCATTATTTCAGCCTGCAACGGCGTTCTCCATTTGCAAAGCCTGCTGCACATTTAAGTTAGGACAGATTCCGCCTTTGCTCAAAATCCATTCAGTGTTTCACTGCTCAGAAGACTTGGCCCTATTGCCTTGGTCCATCTCCCAGCCACTTCAGAGCGGAGTGCCGGCCTTTGAAGAGGTTCACAGAGCCTTAAGAGCTCTCTGACTAGGACGGCCGAAGGCTTTCTGGACATCCCTGGTTGGTCTCCTTCCATCCAGCCAATCTGGGTAAGATGTCCTTCAGCTGCTCTCAGTAGGTGGATCAAGGGGTGTATTGTGCTGACCTGTGAGGCCCACGCTGTGTGTTCCCAGAGTTGTCATCACTCTGTTCACCAAAATGGTGAAAGACGTGGCAAATACATGTCAATGACCCAGTGGGAGTTGCTTTGGAGGGGCAAATGCTACTGCAAGTAATTGAAGCCGGAGTGCTAGAAGGCGGCTTCGTCGCCACCCACTGTGAGAGATGTCCCGGGCAGAGTTTGTTCTTCTCAGTGGACGGGCAGCCAGCTGGCACTCTACCCACCTGGTGCATGGTTCATTTTTCTACTTGAAAGGAGTGGTGCTCCTGCCTAACTTGGGAGCAACCTTTAGGAAGGAAGAACTCCTCAAGGGAAGTACAGTATGTAGGATGCTTGAAGGGAAGGAAGCCCTTCGTCTGCCAGAGAAGAATTTTGCGACTCTGCATGGAGGGTGGAGGCAGGAGGCTACTCCTGGATGTGGACTGCTAGTGTTGGGAGGGACCTCGAAGAGAGAGGTTATTGCATATTTCACATGCTATATGTGTATATCTAGGACGGGCTTATCCCCCCCCCCTTAAACTGGTACATCTTGGTTTCTCTTTGTAATGGTCTTAAACAGATATATCTTCTGTTTGCAATTGTTTTTTTTTGTTTTCATATTGTGTGTTTTTCTTGCAAAAAATAAATTGGAAAAAAGGGGCCTCAGAGGTCATCTGGTCCAACTTCCTGCTTGGTGCAGATGGCTACTTAAAGCATCCCTGACAAATTGCTGTCCAGCCTCTGCTTGAACTCCTTCAACATGAGCCCACATCTGCATGGGGCAGACTGTTCCACCACCAGGCAGCTCTTAGTTAGGAAGCTCCTTCTCAATCTGTGGGTGGGTCTAGTGGACCTGAGGATATCGTGGTCCTGCTGGGGCCCATGTGAAGTCACTGCCTCTTGTGTTCCTGTCTGATCCCAGGTATGCCAAGGAACGCAAGCTGCGGATCTGGAGGGACTATGTGGCTCCAACAGCCAACCTGGACCAGAAGGACAAGCAGTTTGTGGCCAAGGTAAGGGAGGGCGCTGGCTTCAGGCCCTTGTCTTGAAGGGGTCACAGCAGGCAGTCCTCCTCGGAGACTCGAGTCTTGAGTTGGACCTGCAACCTGGGGCAAAGTGGTGGTGCACATGCCTGCACGCACTCTTCACCTGGCCTGGCCTTCAGCACCTGAATGACTCTGGAGCCAAGGAGGCTGGGGCTGGGTAACAGCAGGCAGCCAGGGCTCCTGGAGCCCCTGGCCCTCCCCTTGACCTGCATCACCTGGGGCACTGCCCTATGCGGACCGTACTGCATGTAATTGTGGTCACCTGTATTCATTCCTACAAGGGCTGACCGGTTTCCCTGCCTCACATTCTGTCGTGTGGCAAGTGTCGGGGGGCCTTGTCCAGTAGCATGGCTTCCCCATGTTTACTGTTGGGTGAATTAGTCCTTCCTTATTGGCACTCTGTGGTCCAGACCCTAGTGGGTAACTGTACATTTGGGTGCCAAGCCCATGTGTGTTTCGGAGTGTGTTGGCTACGGAATAGTCAAGTGCCCTTTCCCCCCATTTTCCCCTCTTAATCCGTCTTCCACATGGGGCTTTGAACGTATGGCCACGAAACACCTCTGGATTTTGATATATCCTTGGACGAGGCGAGAGGACGCCTAGCCTGGCTCCCAGCGGAGCCCTCCCTCTCTTTGCTTTTGGCTTGGAAGAGCAGCGGTCTTTCCCTCGGTTCTGCTCTCGCCGGCACTGCGGTTCTGTTCCCACTGGAGAGAGGGTGGGAATTTGCTGTCTGTCTGTATTGCCCCATCCATGGCTGCTCACTGGGAAAAGTGTGTGTAGGAAGGCAGCCCAGGCAGAGGAAGCATGGTGCCGGCACCACCTCGGAGTCGCTTAGTATTTCAACTGTGGTAGCAGTGAACCAGGCGGTCAGGCAGGCTGGGTAGAATCCGTTTCCCTTGTGCTCAAACAAAAATGTTGTGGTGTTAAAAATATAATGAAAGATGACATCAAGTAAAGGGTCTTTGTATGGCATAGTATGCAAGACAAACAGTTTAAAACAGTAAAGCTGACTTCCTAAAAGGAATGGATTCCTAACACTCACCCAAATGTTTGCTCTCCTGAGCGCAGATAGTGTAGAAGTTGAGCTATTGGTCCCACTAAGCGTGATAGGGACAGGCCTCCATTTTGGCTGGATCACAGCGCGTCTCCCATGGACAAGAAGCTTCATCCCTTGCCCTACAGCTCGCCAACAACTAGGCAAACTTGGCATTCTTTTATACCTGGAGACTGGGGAATAGCCAATCGGAGATTTGGACCAGCCGAAACTTCTAGGCCCTTAAGGTAATGGTACTCCAAATTCCTTCCCCCATCTGGAAGAAGCAGGTGCTAGTCATTGGCAATGAGGGTGTCCCCCAGCGCAGAGGGAGAACTGGCCAGGCTCATCACGACGAGATAGCAGGTCCTGCTCTCCGCAGCCTGCGAATGAGCTCTGTTCCCAGCAGCTGAGTTAGCTGTCCATTGTAAGTGCATCAGAGGCTTGACTTTTAGCTAAAGGTTCAAAATGGAGTCAAACCAAACTAAGGAATGACTGGTATCCCCCATGGCACAGAAAAAGAGCCCTGCTGGATCGGGGCCAAGGGGGCCTATCTAGTCCAGCATCCAGTTTCCCACATGGGAGGCCCATAAGCACTAGGAGAAAGGCAGTATTCTCTCCCATCATAGTTCCAGTGCCACTGGTGTTTTGATGAACCTCCGAGGCAGCATGTAGCCATTGTGACTAGTAGTTGCCTATGGACCTGTCTTCCATGTTTAGATCTTCGCGATTTCAACTGTGCGTATTGTATTTTGAAAGGCTGAAATATTTGCAGTTGTCATGAGGTTTTTGTAAATACAGTATTAACATCACACACTGTTTTTAGTCGGCAGCGATGGTTCTGTGTGGATTGTGTGATAAGTGGGTGTGTGTGTGTGAAGTCAACACCTTGGGATGTTTGCCTTAAATATGTTGCATTGCAATGTGTTCCGGAGCTATTTTGGGAGAGGGAGGGGGAGTTGCGTGACCCAGAAGAGGCTTCCAGAGCACGAGTTCAGCTAGTATAACCAAGAACATGCAGCGACTTGCAGTAAAAACCCCTGCTAATTGGGCAAGAGGCACTTTTTCAATTGGCGCTCCTCTTATATTTAGCAGGGGGATAGTAACTGCCCCCCTTTCACCCCAGCACAGTGTCTTTTCTGGTGGCTGTTTGCTGGTGTTCATCTTTTTTAGGTTGTGAGCCCTTTGGGGACAGGGAGCCATTTAATCATTTGATTTTGTCTGTAAACCGCTTTGTAAACTTTTTGTTGAAAAGTGGGTATAAATACTGTTGTTAATAATAATAATAAAGGTAAACACACTGCTTTTTAACCTTTTTTCTTTTTAAAAGCATATGTTGGCTCCGGCATCCACAGTGAGACAAATCCACGGATGCTGAAGTTTCGGATAGGGGGGGGGGGCCAAAGTGTACTGCTGCTCCTAGGACCAGCCATAGGCACCTGTGTAGCATTTGAAGAAGGGCACCTGTGTTGCATTTGCCCACCACTTTTCCTCCCCCCCCCCCGATCTGTTGCGTGGTGAATGGTCTGTCTTGTTCCAGTGGCATTGTGGCAGTTTTCAAGCTGAAGCTGTGACTGCCTCCGGCAGGACTTGCTGTGGGCCCCAGTGCCATCACCCTAACACTGTCTTGCAGCTGCATAGTGGTTCTAGCTGGCTGCGGCAGCTGCTGCTCTGAGCAACCTGTGCATGCGCACTGAGAAGTTTGGCTTGGAGCAGTCGGGTGACTGATGCACAAATGGTAGGCTTGATCAAAAATGATCCCCCCAACTAAAAAATATAAATAGGTTTTCAGTTGTCAGAAAATAGGGAGGGGGGGGGAGCCAGCCTGATCTCCAGTGGCAAGGAGTTCTGTATGCAGGGCCACACGATGGAAAAGGCCCTCTTCTGGGTCACTTGTCTCCAGCCTTCCATTGGTGCAGAGATCACAGGAGGGGCTTCGCAGCTGGCCTGAAGCCAGGCTCTCTTGTATGAGGAAGTCGTCCTTTATGTATCTGAAGTCCTCCTCCATGTGGGGCTTCCACATCTAGTTGCCCCCCAGCCTAAGCTGGGTAAAGGTGCTCCAGGCCACAGCTACCACCTGGGTCTGAGAGTACCCCAAACTGCAACCCTGAACCTTTGGGGAAGAGCGTGCATCCCCGTGCAGACTACATGGACGACGGGTAATAGCACCTCTGTCTTGTTTGAGTTTAATGTCAACTTATCTATCTGTGAGGGTAGCAGACGTGTGTGGGATGGAGAGCCCAAGAGCTGTGGCCATCAGACAGCTGGGGCCTTGGCAGCTTTGCAGGTGCCTCCATCCAGACTTTATGAATCCTCCTGAAATGGCCACTAGATGGTGCTGTTGGCCAGCCTGGCTGGCTGAAGCCTCCCTCTCAGCATTTGCTACCTTGGGGTTGAAATGCTGAACAGGCAGGCAATTGGATTTCTTTTCGTTCATATATATTTTATTGTTTATAACAAACACAAATACATCAAATACATCAACAACAACAAAAAGCAACCACAACACAAAACAAACTATTAAAAAGACTTCCACTTATCTCCACCTCAGACATAACTAACAATATTATAGTTTTCTATTAAATCCAACTTTTCTCATTCTCCAAATCCACAAATACACAGGTCATTATTATCTAGGCTCTGCAGAAAGTCAATAAAAGGCTTCCACTTGGTCAAAAATCGGTCTGTTGTTTTATCTCTTAAGAAGGATGTCAACTTTGCCATCTCTGCTAACTCCAACATCTTCATTATCCAGTCTTCTATTGATGGTATACTGGAGCACTTCCACTTCTGTGCATAAAGTAGTCTTGCAGCTGTTACCATATACAAAATCAAAGTACCATATCTCTTTTTCAACTGATTATCCATCAAACCTAACAAAAAAACCCTCTGGTTTCCATTGTATATTAATCCTTAGAATTTTCTGGATTTGCGAATGAATTTGTATCCAAAATTTTTTAGCAGTCTTACATGTCCACCACATATGATAGAATGATCCTTCCTTCTGTTCACACTTCCAGCACATTCCTGATATGTTATACATTTTAGACAATTTTACAGGTGATAAATACCAGCGATACATCATCTTATAAAAATTTTCTTTAAGGTTAACATTCAACGTAAATCTCAATCCTTTTGACCACATACCTGTCCATTGTTCCATTAATATATTATAACCAAAGTTTTGAGCCCATTTTACTGTACATTCCTTCACTTGTTCATCTTCCATTTCAAATTTCAACAACAATTTATACATTTTAGCAATAAGTTTTTCATCATTTAAACATAATTCCCTTTCAAATTCCGATTTAGTTTGTTCAATACCAAAAAGTCTTTTATCTACTTTAAACCTTTCTTGCATTTGTAAATATGAGAACCACTGACATACATGACCCTCATATAATAATTCTTCTCTTAATTTTAAAACACAATCTCCTTGTGGGAATTTTAATATATCACGGTAGGTCAACCAATTATATGTACCTAACATTTCTCTTTTATGAAGAGCTTCTTGTGATGATAACCACAATGGTGTTTTTAACCAGAACCTAAATTTATATTTATTCCAAACTCTCAAAATCGCACTTCTAACATAATGATTATTAAATTCTGCATTAACCTTGACCTTATCATACCATAAATACCCATGCCACCCAAACCTCAAATCATGCCCCTCCAAATCCAATAACTTTCTATCTCTCAACAAAATCCATTCTTTCATCCATACTAAACAACACACAGCAAAATATAGTTTCAAATCCGGTAAACCCAATCCTCCTCTTTCATTAGCATCCTGTAAGATCTTATATCTAACTCGTGGTTTTTTCCCTTGCCATATAAATCTAGATATATCTTGCTGCCATTGTTTAAATGGTAGGTCCATTTTCAAAATGGGAATTGTCTGGAAGAGAAATAACATTCTGGGTAGAACGTTCATCTTAATTGTTGCTATTCTCCCCAAAAGCGAAAGCTGAGTTTTATCCCATCGTGTTAGATCTTTTTAATTTCAATCCATGTGTTAACATAATTATTTTGAAACAACATACAATTCATATTTGTTAATGTAATACCCAAATATTTTACCTTCTTTTTGATTTTAAATCCTGTTTTATTTAACAATTTTGATTGGTCTTGTATTGTCATATTTTTGGTCAAAATTTTAGTTTTATCCTTATTAACCTTAAAACCCGCAACCTCCCCAAATTCCTTAATTTTAGCCATTAAGATATCAATTCCCTTTAATGGATCCTCTAGTATCAATACTAAATCATCTGCAAAAGCTCTCAACTTATAAGATTCCGTCTTAATCTTTACTCCCCTAATTCTTTCATTCTGTCTTATATTTCTGAGTAGAATTTCCAAAATAAGGATGAACAACAAAGGTGATAATGGACAACCTTGTCTTGTACCTCTGTATTTCACAAGGCTTTGTTTGTGTAGTATAAATTGATTTCACCCACTTTATAATATTTCTTCCAAAATCCATATCCTCCAAGACTTTAAACAGAAATGACCAGTTCAAACTGTCAAATGCTTTCTCCGCATCTAAAAAAATCAATGCAGCTTGTTTCTCGTTATGTTTTTCCATATGTTCCCAAATGTCCAACACAGTTCTAACGTTATTTCTCAATTGTCTTTTAGGCAAAAATCCACTTTGATCCTCATGTATAAAGTCTTGGAGAATTATTTTAAATCTCTCAGCCAATATCATTGTAAACAACTTATAATCATTATTCAACAATGATATTGGTCTGTAGTTCTGTGTCAACATTGAATCTTGTCCTTCTTTCGGTATTAATGCTATATTTGCAACTTTCCATGTCTCAGGCATTTTACCTCCACTTAAAATAGAGTTCATCGTATCTCGTAATGGATATAAGAGCTCATTCTCAAAACTTTTATAATATATACCTGGGAGTCCATCCGGACCTGGTGCCTTCCCTAATTTAACCTTTTTAATAACTTCTTCCAACTCTTTTACCGTTATAGAACCATTCAAAATTTGTCTTTGCTCTTCTGTTATCTTAGGTAATTTTTGCTTCTCAATATATTCATTCATCTTTTCAGAGGATATATCATAGCCTTTATATAAATTCAAATAATATTGATGAAATAACTTCTGTATTGCTATATTATCAGTTAGAACCATATCCCCCTCCTTTATTTTTAATATCATTGTCTTTTCCTTACGCAATTTATACGCTAACCATTTCCCTGGTTTATTTGCAAATTCAAAAAACCTTTGTTTCACATAATTCAATTTAATTTCCATTTCTCTTATTGTTAACATAGATAACTGTTGCTGTAAAATTTTAATTTGTTGTAATATACTTACATTTCCTAAAGAGTTCTTTAGTTCTAATTCCTTTCTCTTTATCTCCTGTAAAATATTTTGGATATTCTCTTGTCTTTTTCTCTTCAATTGAATATTATATTGAATGAAATATCCCCTAATAAAAGCTTTACTTGCATCCCATACCATTCTTAAATCTGTACCCTTGTTCAAATTAAGTTCAAAAAATTCTTTTAATTTCTTTTTACAATCTTCAACAATGGCTGAGTTTTGCAGTAATGCTTCATTTAATCGCCATCTAAAAGTGTTAGATACTCTTTTATACACCATCATCACTGGGTTATGGTCTGAGAAACTCTTTGGTATAATATCCACTTTATAAACCTTAGTAGCCAAACTCTTAGAGGTCAAAATCATATCTATTCTTGAAAAAAGATTTGTCGCTCTGAGAAAAAGGTATATTCCCTCGAATCACCATTTTTCTGTCTCCAAATATCTACCAATGTCAAAGTGTCCATTAAATCAAAGAAATGTTTTGATAATTTACCCTGATTACTTCCAATATTTCTTTCAGACATCCTATCCATCTGTGGTAATATTACCCCATTCCAATCACCCATCAAGGACCAATATTCATATGGCAAATCTATTAAAGTGTCCATAAGTTGTTTATAAAATCTTTTTATCTTCATTAGGTGCATATATCCCCAACACCATAATTTTAAGGCCATTTATTGTAACTTCCACTCCCACATATCTCCCCAAATCATCAGATAATATAAGCTCTGGTTTAAGATGTGACTTAAAAAGAAAAATGGAGTGGTTCTATATATTATCACTTGCTGAAACAAATTCTTCACCTAAAGATTTATAAGTTAAATACTTTGCATCCCCTTTCCTAATATGTGTCTCTTGTAAACAAATATCATTCTTTAACTTCTTCAAATAATAAAATATTTTTTTCTTTTCTGGGGAGCATTTAAACCATTAACATTCCATGATATCCATTTACAATCCATTATTAACTTCACCAATACCCCCTACTACCCCCTCTTCTTGTACAAGTTCAGTTTCCTTCAATTCTTCTCCATTTCTTTCCAAAAAATCTCTCACTTTCTGAACTGAATTCAAATTAAATCTTTGCCCTTTTGAAACTAAAAGATACACCTTCTGGGAAACCCCATCGAAAAACAATATTATTATGTTTCAGCTTTGCCACCAAGGGGAGATGATCTTTCCTCTTATGTAAGATTCTAGTAGGTATCTCTTTCAAAACAATTATATCTACACCCTCTATTTTCATTCTCATAAAGAAATGCTTTTTAAGAACTTTATCCCTTGTTTTCATTCTAACAAAATGTACCAACACATCCCTTGGAACTCCTCTTCTACTAGCAACTATAGAGTTAACTCTATAAACCTTATCAATTTCCTGGTCTATATCACCTTCCTCACACTCCCAAAAAGTTGCCAAACTTTTAATTTTAGTCTAATATCCTCCTCTGACTCAGGAATGTTTCTAAATCTTAAACAATGCTGTTTCTCTCTCAATTCAAATGTTGCTATATTATCCAATTCCCTCTCAAACTCTCTAGAAATACTTTCTGTTTTAGTTTCCAGAATTCCCACTTTATCACTAATTTAACTTCTCCAGACGTTCGTTTTAGTGAGTGCTCCAACTTCTTAACTTCTGTCATTTCATCTTTTATTTTAATAAGTCTCTCATCCATTTTTTTCTCAAAATTCCCCATCCTGGAACTCAGCTGGTCCGACTTCACGCCGAGCCTCTCCTCCATTTTCTCCAACAACCTCTGTACTGTCTCAGGGTCAGCCATGTTTTCAGAAGTTAAGTCCACTGAAGTTTTCCTGGTTGTTTACTTCATATTAACTATTATATTCTTCAACAAAAATAACAATTCAAGGCCAATTATTTCTGGCTATTTTCCCAATACTACAGCTTCGTCCTGTTGTACTAATGCATTAAAGGGCCGAGTTAAAGTTTTCTGCAGCCCTCTAAATCTTTCTTTACTTATCATTAGTAATTATAGTTCAAAACAATAAACTCAGTCAATGTTGAAAATCATCCAAGTCTGTGTAGAGAAAGCTCCTACTTTCCAAATCATTAGTGCCTCAAAGTTAAATAAAAAGATAAGGAAATGGGGAGTGACGAACGTTGTAGCATATTTCAGCTTCAAACACGGCAGCGAGAGTAGTATAATAGCTACACCAGGGTCACCTCCAGGCAACGACTGATAAAGCCTCCACTTCAGCAGCAAAATCCCGAATAATGATCCTTCAGATGCATCCGGCCAAACTCTTAGCCTTCCCCTTTTCTCCAGGAGAGATTTAATCAACTGGGTATTCCCCCAAGTTAATTTCTAGCCGTGTTGAACTCCCCACTGAAGTGAAGACAGCCGTCCGCCGTAGCTCCTCCACCGGAAGTCCGCAATTGGATTTGTTGACAAGCTTGCTTAACCCTGGCTCCCCTTTCTGCTCTCCAGGAACTATCCTTGGAAGCAAATGTGGGCTTCTGCTTGATACCCCTCCCCCCCTGAGTTTGGGTGGTGGAGGAGGAAAAGGCAGGGCAGTGGGCATGCTGGAGGGAGCAGCTGGGCTGTCACCGCTGAGACAGTCCTTGCAAAGCCCCCCTCTGGCTGGCTTGGGTGCCCGGGGCGGCTGCTTTTTGGGGAGCCTGGGCTTTGAGTGCCTCCTCTGGCGCTCTCTGTGCAATGGCGCTGGGGCAAAGTTGTGCATGAGCCAGGTGTGGAATGACACCCACATCCACCACCACCACCCCGAGAGATGTGGGCTGTGACTCATCATGGCTTTGCTCAAGGTGAAATGTGCTAATGCCAGACCGTGTGTGTGTTGGGGGGGCTACCAGGAGGCCAGCGGGCAGCCCCTTCCCCAGCTGCTGCTCTATCTTGCAAGAGAAACTCATACCGCCTAGAAGAGTGTCTTCCAATGCCAGCCTGCTCCGCCAGGCAGTGGTGCTTGTAGCAGCAGGTGACTTTGGAAGGCAGCTGCTGTCGGGTTGCTGAGGAAGGTGCCAGCCTGACCAGAGAGACAACTGCTCCTCCTGCCTGTTGCCCATGGGCCAGTTGCCCTGCACAGCCAGGAGGGAGGGCTGCAGAGCCTCATTGGCTTGACTGTGGGGACTGTATGTGTCTTGACACTGGCTGGTGGAGGGAGCAATTTGCTTTTCGTTCTAACTGACCAGCCCTGAGCTCCACCATCAGCAGGTGGGCAGGTTTGCTACCCGTGGCAAATTCAGCAATTCCTCGAGCACTGCTAGTCTTCTTGGCACCTGGCTCATGTCGCTTGCCAAATTTTGTCCTCTAGGAAGTCAGGAAATGGTACTCCTTCACTGTGGAGAAAAATGTGCTGGTAAAGACACCCCCCTGCCGCTGCTGAAGCAGGCAAGGAAAATGTTGGGTCCATTTTTACACTGCCCCACAGGGAACGGTCTAATGCGTTCCGTTTCACATGTGTGGAGATCTGCTGCAGCTCCACAAACTACAGAAGGGAGGAGGACATGTGCTGCTCACAGCTGCCTTCTCCCCCAGCACTCCTCAGCCGTTGGCTGCCTGCTGGATCAGGCCCAAGGAGCCCCATCTACTCCAGCACCCTCCCCCAAGCAAGAGGTGAAGGCAAGGACCTGCTCCCACCATTGATCCCTTGCAGCTGGTCTTCCGATGAAGCTTCGGACCCTGGAGGCAGCGCACAGTTGTCATGACCTGTCTGTGAATGTGTCCTATCCCCTTTTAAAGCCATCTGAACGAGTGCTGTCATTGCTTCTTGTGGCAATGAGTTTCACTGATGGAATGTGTTGTGTGAAGTCCCCTTTTGTCTCCCCTGATTGCCTGTCAGTTGGTTTCATTGGGGATTCTAGTATTTGAGAAGGGGGAGAAACTTTTTCCACAGGTGTCAGCCAAACGGCTTGACTTACTAGTCAAGTATTAATCTGCCCCCATGACCCCTTCTAGCATACTCCAAACAGTCCGCACGCACGTACTGGTAACCCTTGATGTGAGCGGTCTAATTTTGCCCATTTTCAAAATGGCACGATTGAAAAATTAATACCAGAAGTGGGATTTGCGCATGCTCGTTTTTAAAATAACGTAATTCAAGGCTGGGGCGTGTCACAATCCTGTTGGGCCCTTTCCCACCAAGGCACCCAGCAATTGATCTTTGAGTCCTCTACCTCAACACCAGCCCGATAGTCCAGTACCTGAATCGTAGACTTCTGAACCAGGAGAACCTCTGTCTTACCAGGATTTAGTTTCAGCTTGTTCGCCCCCATCCAGCCCCCAACTGCCCCCAGACAACGATCCAGGACATTGACCGTCCCTTTGGAATTGGGTGGAAAGGAGAGGAAGAGCTGGGTGTCATCAGCATACTGATGGCTCCTGACCCCAACCCCCCAGATGATCTCTCCCAGCAGCTTCATATAGATATTAAACAGCATGGGGGATAGAATTGACCCTTGCGGCACCCTACACATCAAGGCCCAGGATGCCGAACAAGCATCCCCCAGCATCACCTTCTGGGATCCATCAGCCAGGGAGGAGTGGAACCACCTCAAGGCGGTGCCTCCAAGCCCCAACCCAGTCAACCGACCCAGAAGGACACCATGGTCAATGGTGTCAAGAGCCACCGAGAGGTCCAGCAGGACCAACAGGGACGCACTCCCCCTGTCCAGTCCCTGGCGCAGGTCATCCACCGAGGCTGTCTCTGTCCTGAAGCCAGACTGGAATGGATCCAGATAATTGGCTTCCCCCAAGACGCTCTGGAGCTGGGACACCACTATTCATTCTTATCACCGTGCCCAGAAATGGAATATTTGAGACTGGCTGAAAGTTGTCAAATACAGGTATACCCCGTTTAATGCAGGTATACCCCGTTTAATGCCGGATCGCTCAACGACGATTCACATATGCTCCGGAGGTCCCCTGTTAGACATTTTTTACTTTACAATGAGATTTCTGTGGTAGCAGAGCTCTCCTTCTTTGCAAAGCTCCAGTTTGGCTCTGCCGCCGCCTTGCTGCTGGTTTTCAAGGAAGTTCGGCTTGCATTGGCTGCATGCATGCGCACTCTACAGCATGGCGTCTTGTTGGGTCAGCTCATCAATTCAAGCTGCTCTCCCCCACGCCGCCTGGTGCGTCTTTGCGAGGCTCCAGTTTGGCTTGCATTTGCAGCTCGTCCGCAAGGGCCGACGGGGCACGGTGCGAAGAGTTTGTTGCCTGAAGAGCCCCCCCCCCCCCCGGCGCTCCAGCGGACGCTTGCCTTTCTGACAGCCGGACAATTCTCCTCAAACACCATGGTGGCAGAGAAGAAAGCCGCCTTGGCTGCTAACACTGCCACAGGATAGGCTCTAAAATGAGCTCTAGCCCAGGGATGGTCAGACTCTCACGTTTTCCGCCACGCTCGCTCTGGGCATCTGCCCCGCTGCTTCATCATCCGGTGCTGCTACTCTGCAGCTGGGCAGCGGATGCTCCTGAGCGAGCGGAGCCAAAGTCCTGGTCAACTCCCCATGCAAGAGGTCAAGCAGGGTCACCTGCTCTGGCAACGGGCAAGTCTGCCAGAGCCCTCAGGAATCTCTCCGGATCCATCGGCCTCCAGGGGTCGACCATATACTATGGTCCCCCACCCCTGCAGAGGCAAAAAGCCGCGCTAAGCCTAAACCCCACCAGGAAGTGATCTGTCCATTACAAAGAGGAGATTTCAAGGAGTGAGCGGGGTCTCTTCACCCCAGCACGGCGCATTTTCCAATGGCTGTTTCTGATGTCTTCTGTATTTTTTTTTAAGATTGGGAGCTCTTTGGGGACAGGGAACCATTTACTGTATTGTATTATGTAAACTGCTTTTTATGAATGACTCCTGTTTAAAAGCGGTGTATAAATATTCTTAATATCCACCACATCCAGATCACCATTGGCCTGCCCCCCTGCCCAGCAGTAAACACCAAGTCCCGCGTGTGTCCTGCATCATGCTTTGGGGCAGATATCCTCCTGAGACAGACCCATGGCTGGCATGGTGGCCTGAGCTGCAGCTGTCCTCAGGGCCTCGGCATGGACGTTAAATGTCCTCCAGCACTAAGAGGAGAGGGCACTCCAACGCCACCCTTGAGGTCACCCCAGTAGGCTCAGGTAGGGAGACAGTTGGGCAGCATGGCGGGAGGTATGCCATCAACAGAATCCCTATTCTGTCTTGCTCCTCCAAGATGACATGAAGGCACTCAATCCCAGTGGACCACTGGACAGGGGACCTGGTAAAATGGATGGTATCCTGATAGAGCAGTGTTTTTCAAAGTTCTCCCCGCAAGGCAAGGCGGGGAGAACTTTGAGTGCTTGCAGGGGTAAGGTCTTCCAAGGAGGTCCGGGTGGTGGGTCTAACTCTTAGCACTGCTGTGATGGAACGGGGCTGCTGGAGCAATGGGGACTTGCCCAATGCTGTTCTGTAGCCTGAGTGGACTACAGTGGGTTTCCCACTTCCAGTCCTGCGAGTCTGGTCGCTCTACCCCAACAGTTGTCAGTTTATGGATATACAGAGCAGCCTAGACTTTCAGTCAAAACAGTATGATGACAGCCTGTGGGGAGCATGGGGGGGGGGAGGAGCATGTGTGTTGCATGGATCGAGCCCTGATGCTCCCTGCTAGAGACTGGGAAGATTTTCCTCTACCCGAGAGCCACCTTTTGAAGTGGTCCCCTTATAGCATGGCACCTCTTCCAGTGACTGTTGCTTGAGTCTCTTGCATCTCCTTTTTGATTTTGAGCCCATTGGGAACTATTTTTTGACTTATTTTGCTATGAACACCGCTTTGACTATTACTTGTTGATAAATATTCTTAGCAATAATAATAGAAGCTGATGCCAGTCGGTGCAGACAGTACTGGGCTGGATGGATCGGATCAAGGCTCACAAGAAGAGAAGAGCCCTGCTGGATCAGGCCCAAGGACCCTCTAGTCCAGCTTCCTGTATCTCATAGTGACCCCAGCAGATGCCTCAGGGAGCACACAAGAAACCTGTCTCCTGTCGCCACTCCCTGGCACCTGGCATACAGAGAGAACCTATTACACTAAGACCAGGAGGTTGCTTTTCCCCATCATGGCTTGTAACCTGTGATGGACTTTTCCTCCATAAATCTGTCCAGTCCCCTTTGAAAGGCATCCAGGCCAGGTGCTATCACCATCACATCCTGGGGCAAAGAGTTCCACAGTTTAATCACTTGTTGTATAAGTAAATGTTTCCTTGGACACAGATTTCAATTTTATTACAGGATTAAAAGCCATGTAAAAATTTCTGTACAAGTAGAAAATTAAAAACAAGGGTTTAAAACCACAAAAATTACAATGTTTTGTTCGTGTTCCCGAACATCCTCCGGTAAAACGAGCATCTCAGGCTGCCGTATACCCATTAGCAGTAGCCCAGAATATAAAGTGGAGAGCACATCAAACAACCGGATGAATCCATTAGCAGCAGAAGCCAACTGTTTTGGTTTCTTTATTGACTAATGGGTATACTTGGGTGCAAATTGACAAAGTGTGGTCCCACCAATATAAAAACATGAGGAAGAGTAAGTACAGTTGAAGAAGAGGAGAAAGAAAACACGTCATCTATGTGCCTCCCTTATATTCATGGCACTACTGACAAGATTACTAAGGTTTTTAAACGATACAATGTAAAAACAGTTTTTAGACCTCCTAAAGAGCTGAGTCAATTTGTAAGGAATGCCAACAATCCCAGACCTGTGTTAACAACTCCTGGTGTTTATCAGATACCGTGTGAATGTGGCAAAGCCTACATTGGGACCACTAAACGGGCTATAGCCACGAGGATCAAGGAGCACAAAAGGGTATGTAGACTGGGGCATGAAGAACAGGCTGCCTTGGCAGGACAAGCACTTACAACAGGACATGTCATCAGGTGTGAAGACGCAAAAAGCCTTGTACAAGAATCTTTCTACAGACGACGACGACGACATAGGGAAGCTATTGAGATTCATAAGAATAGTTCAATTTTATTAATCTGGAAACAGGAGATAGGCTTTATGGATAAAATCTGGATGCCAACTTTAAAGCAGCAACTCTATGCTTAAAGACATGTCAGGCTTCTGCCAGTAATGGGCTCCACCTGCTGGACCTAGGCTTCTGCTGCTAATTGATTCATCGGGTTGTTTAATGTGCTCTCCACTTTATATTCTGGGCTGCTGCTTGTATGTTTTATCAGTTTACGCAGCCAGAGATGCTCGTTTTACCTGAGGATGTTCGGGAACACAACGTTGTAATTGTATCCTGTAATTTTTCTGGTTTTAAACCCTTGTTCTTAGTTTGTTTTTAATTTTCAACTTTTACAGAAATTTTTACATGGCTTTTAATCCTGTAATGGTGGTTCTCAAACGTTTTAGCACCGGGACCCACTTTTTAAAATGACACTATCGGGACCCACCCGATAAAGAGTGTCTCTTTACGAGACACTGAAACATTTATCTCCCTATATTTACACAAACTTGCAAACTGCAGGAGCTCTACTCTTTGAAGGACAATGAGCAACTTTGTGATTTTTGAATAGCCTTGGGGCTTGTGGCAGTTACTTATCTGATCTTTCCATCACCTGGGACCCACCAGAAATCTGGTCGCGACCCACCAAGTGGGTCCCGACCCACAGTTTGAGAAACACTGCCGTAATACAATTAAGAACATAAGAGCCCTGCTGGATCAGGCCAAAGGCCCATCTAGTCCAGCTTCCTGTATCTCACAGTGGCCCCACCAGATGCTTCCGAGAGCACACAGTCAACAAGATAACCTGTTTGTTGTTGCCACTCCCTTGCACCTGGTCTGTTATTGCGGGCCATGAATCGTTCAAATCGTTCTTAAATATTTCCTTGTTTTCGGGCTTTACTGTGAACTTCTCTTGATGGCAGTGCTGCTCACCCAGATTACAACCCAGTGCTTCTGCTGGGCCTGAGACTTGTGCTGGGATGACTACTGGGGTCCGCTGGCCGAGTTGGGACTAGGGGGCACTGCCTTGCAGTGGTTCCGTTCCTCCTTGGCTGACAGGTCCCAGATGGTGATGCTGGGAGACGCCTGTTCGGCGCCCTGCCCTCTACAGTGTGGGGTGCCACAGGGTTTTATTCTGTCTCCCATGATTTTCAACATCTACATGAAACCGTTGGGAGAGATCATCCAGGGATTTGGAGTTGGGTGTCACCAATATGCCGATGACACCCAGCTCTATCTCTCCTTGCCATCTCACTCCAGGGAGGCTGTGGAAGTCCTGGAGCGCTGTCTGGAGGCGGTGGGGGTCTGGATGAGGGCTAATAGGTTGAGATTGAATCCAGAAAAGACAGAGGTCCTACTGGTCAAGAAAGTTTCGATGCAGGTACTGAGTCATCTGCCCGTTCTGAATAGGGTTGCACTCCCCCTGCAGGAATGGGTGCACAGTTTGGGAGTACTTCTGGATTCACAGCTCTCCCTGGTGGCAGTTGTGGCCAGGGGTGTGTTTGCCCAGCTTTAGCTGGTGCGCCAGCTGCGGCTGTACTTGAGTCGATCGGACCTGACCACGGTGGTCCACGCCTTAGTGATTTCGACTGGACTACTGTAATGCGCTCTACGTGGGGCCGCCCTTGAAGATGGTTCGGAAGCTGCAGCTAGTGTAGAATGCGTCGGCCCGGGTGGTCACTGGAGCTAGGCGGTTTGACTCTGTTGAACCGCTGCTTCAGCGTCTGCACTGGCTGCCCATTCGTTTCCGGGCCCAATTCAAGGTGCTGGTAATGACCTTTAAAGCCCTTCACGGTTTGGGTCCAGGATATCTGAGAGACCGCCTTACATTCCGGCCCGCTCTCTTAGGTCATCTGAGGGGGCTCTCCTGCGAGTGCCACCTCTATCTCAAGTTAGGGGAATGGCAGCATGTGGGCGAGCCTTCTCTGTTGTTCAGGGGAATGGCAGCACATGGGCGAGCCTTCTCTGTTGTGGCGCCACAATTGTGGAACTCCTTGTCAGGGGAATTAAGAACCACCCCCTCCCTCATGACTTTTCGGCGAGGGCTCAAAACGTTTTTGTTTCTTCTAGAGTTCAGGTGACGGGTTGTGGTCTGCCTCCTGTGTCTCAAGATGCTCTGCTTTGCTGCTTCTCTGCTCCATATTGTGTCCCCCCTCAGTGGATTTTATTGTTTTGTTATGTATTGTTTTAAATTATGTATTTTAATCCTTGTTGTAAGCCGCCTTGGGCATTTGCCTTGGCATAGGATAAGGCGGGGTATAATTTTTTTAAATAAACAAACTCGGTAGCCCAGGGGTGCCTGTTCTGACATCCAAGACCTGTTTGGCATTGGAAGCTCATCTTCACATGAGGCTCTTTTTCCTTTTCTCTTAGGTCATGCAGGTACTCAATGCAGATGCCATCGTGGTGAAACTCAACTCTGGTGACTACAGAACGGTCCATCTCTCCAGCATCCGGCCGCCTAGGCTAGAAGGTGAAGGCACCCAGGTGAGACATCCAGTTGAGGTGCAGAACCCCCAAGTGATGGTGGGGATGTGTATATTGGTGGAGGGAAGACAGGGGGGGGAATGGTGTGTGTGCCTGTGGCTTGGTTCATCAGCCCCATCATTTAGACTTGACCCCTTAGAGGTGAGCATCTCCCTAAAGCCTGGGGATGGATTCTTGACAAATCTCCAGTGTTTGCACAGTTACATCTGTGCCTCTGTCTAATTCTGAGGGTGGGCATTTTTGCAAGGTGACCTGAAATCTCT
This sequence comes from Plestiodon gilberti rubricaudatus, assembly GCA_026170595.1. Taxonomy (NCBI): domain Eukaryota; kingdom Metazoa; phylum Chordata; class Lepidosauria; order Squamata; family Scincidae; genus Plestiodon; species Plestiodon gilberti. The sequence goes on along the minus strand of JANXHW010000005.1, from coordinate 171,337,852 downwards.
GTTTTGGAAAGAAATGCAAGGTTGGGGACGAAGCATCAGCTTGTCTCCTGGGATGTTGCTGTGGGAGCCTCCTGTTTTGCTGGTCTTGTCCGTATGTGCCGCGCTCATGTTAATAGGTGGGTCCAATAGGTGGGTCCAATTTCTCTTTTGATTTGGTGGAGTTTGAGGAAGTGCTCACTGCATCCCTAACTTGCTGGAGCTCTGCTGATGTGTCTGAGCAGAGGAAGGAAGGAACTGCCTGTGGCTCCATGTCTTGGCTCCGGCTCTGGCTGTTCACTCGGCTGCTCCTGTACTATGGGGGATATGACTTCTCTCTGTAAACTCGCTGGAGGGCAGAGCGTGTATTTCAGCACCGAGAGCAGCACCACTGAACGGCTGACTTGCATTTGACGTGTATATGGAAGCTGAAATGGGTAATGACCCTGGGTGGTCTCCTGTTCTCTGCAGGGTCGGGGTTGGACATACTAGGCCTTCCCGTTTCCGCCCCTCTCAGCTGAGTGCAAGTGCAAATGACTTGGGGAGCAGCGGGTGCGTATGGCATCCACCTGAAGACTTGTGCTGGGCTCTCTTTTTTTTTCTCCCTGGCCCTTGGGCCAGCAGTGGGAGAGAGCTGCAGCACCTGGCCTAGATGCCTTTAAAGGGGGGACTGGACAGACTTGGGGAGGAAAAGTCCATCACAGGTTACAAACCTTGACGGCTATATGTAGCCTCTGGGTTTTAGAGGTAGCCTACCCCTGAATGCCAGATGCCAGGCAGTGGCCACAGGATACAGGTATCTATAAGAAAAGCCTTGCTGGATCAGGCCAAAGGCCCATCTAGTCCGGCTTCCTATATCTCACAGTGTCCCCACCAGATGCCTCAGGGAGCACACAGCCAACAAGAGACCTTTATCCTGTTGTCCCTCCCTGGCACCTGGCACAGAGAGAACCTACTTCTAAAGCCAAGAGGTTGCTTATGGCTTGTAACCTGTGATGGTCTTTTCCTCCATGCATCTATCCAAACCCCTTTTAAAGGCATCTAGGCCAGGTGCCATCACCACATCCTGTGGCAAGGAGTTCCACGGATGAATTACACGCTGGGTGAAGAAAAATTTTCTTTTGTCCGTTCTAACTCTCCCTCCACTCGATTTTAGTGCATGTCCCCTGGTTCTGGTGTTGCGCGAGATGGATAAGAATTTCCCTCTATCCACTCTCTCCATCCCGTGCATAATTTTATATGTCTCGCATCATGTCCCCCCTCAGGTGCTTTTTTTCTAGACTGAAGAGACCCAAACGCTGTAGCCTTTCCACATAAGGGAGGTGCTCCAGCCCACGAATCATTTTGGTCGCTCTTTTCTGCACCTTTTCCAGTTCCACTATATCCTTTTTGAGGTGGGGTGACCAAAACTGGACGCAATAGCCGCCCCCCCATATCCGCGGGGATAAGTTCCTGCCCCCTCCATGGATACTGGAATCTGCAGAGGGGGGGGGAATGCTATCCTCACAGCCCCCTGTGCCCATTACCTTGATTAAGGGTCCAGCACTGGCACAAAGCTTTAAACAAACGACGAGCTGGCTTCTTACACAGAGCAGGCAAGCAGCCTTCATGCTAGAGAGGCTCCCAAGCGAGTGTATAGAGAGAAGTGTCCATTTCCCTTCCCCTCACAACGCTAGAACCAGTCTGGACCATCAATGAAACTGACTGGAGGGAGATTTGGGGCGGCCAAAAAGAGGCACTTCTTGCGGCAATTAATTTCACAGACTAACTATACGCTGTATGAAGATGTGGTGACCACACTAAAGACGGATTGGATAAACTGAGGGAAACCAGTTTCGCCAGTGGCTACTGGTCATGATGGCTATGAGCTGCCCTCTAGACACGGGAGCCATGGCAGGAGAGAAGTGTGCCCCACTCTCCTGAAGCTTGCGGGCAGAGGCTGGATGTGGTGCACAAAAGGAGAAGAGGGAAAGCCCAACAGATGCACACCGACAAGTAAGACACAAGGAAACCAACAGCAAGGCCCAGTTTGGTGCTCGTGCCTTCATGAGGATGTTGTGTTTTCCAAGTTCTTGAATACTGGTAGCCAGCTGTTACTGATGCTTCAAGTCTCCTCTTTCTGGTTTGTTGTTTTTGTGCTTGTGTATTTTAATGGCTTCTCTGTAGATCCGTTGTGAATAGGCTTTGCTGGTGGAGAGCACTTCCGTTTCTCCAAACCTCATGCAGTGTGGAGTACATGTTCGGCAACTGCTGATTTCTCAGGATCTTTCACACAACAATGTCGTTCACGTTCCTTATTGTTTCAGCTCGGATAAACATTGTTATTTGAAAGATCCTGAGAAATCAGCTGTTGCCGAACATGTACTCCACACTGCATGAGGTTTGGAGAAACGGAAGTGCTCTCCACCAGCAAAGCCTATTCACAACGGATCTACAGAGAAATACACAAGTACAAAAATAACATAAAGAGGAGACTTGAAGCATCAGTAACAGCTGGCTACCAGTAGTGAAGAACTTTGCAGCTAACCAGGGATTTGCTGCTTCCAGACAATGATCATGAGTTCAGCCAGTTAGCTGCATGTGCGGTTACACTCATTTCCTCCCAGCCCACAGGTGTACACATTTTAACTCCTGTTGCATATATACACCCTTGGGTAAAAATGCCTTAAGCAAAGTTTGTTCCCCTTGTGCCTCAGATTTTAGTGTGTGGTCTGTTCACATGCTAATCACCCTCTTGAAGAAGCTCTCTGCAAAGGATGAGCGCAATATCGGGTATCTATTTGAACTCTAAGATTGTGGCCTCCCAGCCCGGAAACTTAACCATTTCATTTTGTTAGTTTCAGCCCAATATTCCATTCTGCAGACCTGTCCCGTTCCCCTTCACACTACTCCTGTGGGGCCATCCGTCTGGGCTCCTCTTCCCATTAGTTCATCTACCCCTGGAATCCTACCTAATAGTTCTCTGAGTGTATTAAAATCCGCCTTCCTGACAGCTAAGGTACAGATCGCTCTGTATGTGCTTTTAGCTTCCCACAAGAGTGAGATGGTCGCTTCCCCTAACGTTCCTACTATTGTAGCCTCTGACTAATTCTCCCCTAGTGCTTAGGAATAAGTGGAGGATGGTCCACTGGAAGAGGAAGTTATTATCCAGGCACATTAAGAATTTGTTGGAGCTCCTATGCTTAGTTGTGTTACAGCCCAATCCTATCAATACCCCTCTCCCCCGCCCATTGGATTACCATTGGGCTCAAAGATTCAGGCGAACAGTAATCCAAGGCCCCCCCCCCCCCAGCTTTGCTTAGGCAAGTGGCATAGAACTGCATTAAGAACTGAATAAATTTAATAAATAAATTCATTGGGACGAGGATCCGATTTGGAAGGAAGATAGTATTGTAATATCAAAGAGGAAGTTTTATGTATTTTTCTGTACTCACGGAAGGTCAATGCAACGAAGTGAAAAATATTTGAAGGAGTTTTTGATAGACTGTTTCAATGCTTGATGTTTTTTTTTCTTTCTGTTTGTTTACATTCCTGTGGTCTCTGAAGTTATGCAGAAGCTATGCAAAAGATAAGGTTCGAAGGTTGCTATATGCGGTATACATTTTAAGGAAGTTGAAAAAAGGTGAAGGAAAGTGAATAAGTGTAAGACTGCCATCTTGTGGAAATTAGGAAGATGGCTACGAGAAGATTAAATATGTTGGGGGGGGGAGTCACCCTCTAAGTCATCTGGAGAGGAGATACCAGTAAAACAGCTGTTGGAAGATTGTTTTCAAAAATAGGAAAAGAAATTTAATGAAAAAATGGGAGTTCTGCAGGAAGAACTTCAGAAGACAGAAACGTCTTGGAGGGGGGGCGGGGGGCCCAGGGCCCCCGGGCGGAGGGTGCTGAGGCTCCTGGGGGGGCGCGGGCCTACCTAGGTTTCGGTTTGTTTTTCTGTCTTCTTACTCTTTACGGGGTTTTTTCGGGGGTTTACGGGCTTTTTTACTGGAATCTACATGTGTGTATGCTTTCTCCCACTTAGCTTACGTATCCCGGAGCCGATTCGGAACTTCCCGGAGCCTTCATCCTTTCGTTCTGCCTGCGACCGGCATCAGTGCGGCCCAGTAGTGCGCTCCGTCGTTCTGCGCGTGCGCATGTCTTCACAGTTTGCGCAGGCGCAGAACGACGAAAACTCCAATCGTTCTGCACGTGCGCAAGTCTTCACAGTTCGCGCATGCGCAGAACGATTGGAGTTTTCGTCGTTCTGCGCCTGCGCAAACTGTGAAGACATGCGCACGCGCAGAACGACGGAACGCCATACTGGGTCGCACTGATGCCGGTCGCAGGCAGAACGAAAGGATGAAGGCTCCGGGAAGTTCCGAATTGGCTCCGGGATATGTAAGCTAAGTGGGAGAAAGCATACACACATGTTGTTGTTGTTGTTCAGTCGTTAAGTCGTGTCCGACCCTTCGTGATCCCATGAACCATATCCCGCCAGGCCTTCCTGTCCTCCACTATCTTCCTGAGTTCGCTCATTTTCATGTTTGTTGCATCGGTGATGCTGTCTAACCATCTCATCCTTGGCCTTCCCCTTCTCCTTTTGCCTTCAATCTTTCCTAGCATCAGAGTCTTTTCCAGAGAGTCCTCTCTTCGCATTAGGTGGCCAAAATATTTGAGTTTCAGCCTTAGTACCTGTCCTTCCAGGGAACAGTCAGGCTTGATTTCATTTAGAATTGACTGATTTGATCTCCTAGCAGTCCAAGGGACTCTCAGGAGTCTTCTCCAGCACCACAGTTCAAAAGCATCTATTCTTCGGCGCTCAGCCTTCCTTATGGTCCAACTCTCGCAACCATACATTGCTACTGGGAACACCATCGCCCTGACTATACGAACTTTTGTTGGCATGGTGATATCTCTGCTTTTTATTATGCTGTCTAAGTTTGCCATAGCTTTCCTTCCAAGGAGTAAGCGTCTTTTAATTTCATGGCTGCTGTCTCCGTCTGCAGTGATCTTGGAGCCCAGAAAAGTAAAATCTGTTACTGCTTCCATTTCTGCCCCTTCTATTTGCCAGGAATTGATGGGACCCGATGCCATGATCTTCGTTTTATTAATGTTGAGTTTCAAGCCAACTTTTGCACTCTCCTCTTTCACTCTCATCAAGAGGCTCTTTAGTTCTTCTTCACTTTCTGCCATTAGGGTGGTATCGTCTGCATATCTGAGGTTGTTGATATTTCTCCCGGCAATCTTGATTCCGGCTTGCGATTCATTCAGCCCTGCATTTCTCATAATGTACTCTGCATATAAGTTAAATAAGCAGGGTGACAATATACAGCCTTGCCGTACTCCCTTCCCAATTTTGAACCAATCAGTTGTTCCATGGCCGGTTCGAACTGTTGCTTCTTGACCCGCATACAGGTTTCTCAGGAGACAGGTAAGGTGGTCTGGTACCCCCATCTCTTTAAGAATTTGCCACAGTTTGTTGTGATCCACACAATCAAAGGCTTTTGCGTAGTCAATGAAGCAGAAGTAGGTGTTTTTTTGGAACTCTCGTGCTTTCTCCATGATCCACCGCATGTTGGCAATTTGATCTCTAGTTCCTCTGCCTCTTCGAAACCCAGCTTGTACGTCCGGTAGTTCTCGGTCCACGTACTGCTGAAGCCTAGCTTGTAGGATTTTGAGCATAACCTTGCTAGCATGTGAAATGAGTGCAATTGTACGGTAGTTTGAGCACTCTTTGGCACTGCCCTTCTTTGGAATTGGAACGTAAACTGACCTTTTCCAATCCTTTGGCCACTGCTGAGTTTTCCAAATTTGTTGGCATATTGAGTGCAGCACTTTTACAGCATCATCATTTAGGATTTTAAGTAGCTCAGCTGGGATATTATCATCTCCACTAGCTTTGTTGTTAGTAATGCTACCTAAGGCCCACTTGACTTCACTCTCTAGGATGTCCGGCTCTGGGTCCGTGACCACACCAGCGTGGTCATCAGGAACATTCAGATCTTTCTTGTATAGTTCTTCTGTGTATTCTTGCCATCTCTTCTTAATCTCTTCTGCTTCTGTTAGGTCCTTGCCTTTTTTGTCCTTTATCATGCCCATCTTTGCACAAAATGTTCCCTTGATATCTCCAGTTTTCTTGAACAGATCTCTAGTCCTCCCCATTCTGTTGTTTTCCTCGATTTCCTTGCATTGTTCATTTAAGAAGGCCTTCTTATCTCTCCTTGCTATTCTCTGGAACTCTGCATTCAGTTGTTTATATCTTTCCCTTTCACCCTTGCTTTTTGCATTCCTTCTTTCCACAGCTATTTGTAAAGCCTCATCTGACAGCCACTTTGCTTTCTTGCATTTCTTTTTCTTTGGGATGGTTTTCGTTGCTGCCTCCTGTACAATGTTACAAACTTCCGTCCATAGTTCTTCAGGCACTCTGTCTACCAGGTCTAATGCCCTAAATCTATTCTTCACCTCCACTGTATACTCATAAGGGATATCGTTTAGGTCATATCTGACTGGTCTAGTGGTGTTCCCTACATTCTTCAGTTTAAGTCTGAATTTTGCAATAAGAAGCTCATGATCTGAGCCACAGTCAGCTCCAGGTCTTGTTTTTACTGATTGTATAGAGCTTCTCCATCTTTGGCTGCAAAGCACATAATCTATCTGGTTTCGGTATTGACCATCTGGTGATGTCCATGTGTAGAGTCGCCTCTTGTGTTGTTGGAAAAGAGTGTTTGCTATGACCAGCGTGTTCTCTTGACAGAACTCCGTTAGCCTTTGCCCTGCTTCATTTTGCGCTCCAAGGCCAAACTTGCCTGTTGTTCCGTTTATTTCTTGATTTCCTACTTTAGCATTCCAGTCTCCTATGATGTAAAGGACATCTTTTTTGGGTGCTAGTTCTAGAAGGTGTTGTAGGTCTTCATAGAACCGGTCAACTTCATCTTCTTTGGCATCAGTGGTTGGGGCATACACTTGGATTACTGTAATGTTGAATGGTTTGCCTTGGATTCGAACTGAAATCATTCTGTCGTTTTTGAGGTTGCACCCCAGTACTGCCTTTCCCACTCTTTTATTGACTATGAGGGCTACTCCATTTCTTCTAAGGGATTCATGCCCACAGTAGTAGATATGATGGTCACCTGAATTAAATTCGCCCATGCCCGTCCATTTTAGTTCGCTGATTCCCAAGATGTCAGTGTTCAATCTTATCATCTCATTTTTGACCACATCCAGCTTGCCTTGATTCATAGACCTCACATTCCATGTTCCTAAGCAGTATTGCTCCTTGCAGCATTGGATTTTCCTTTCAACCTCAGACACATCCACAGCTGGACGTCCTTTCGGCTTTGGCCCAGCCGCTTCACTCTTTCTGGGTCTACTTGGAATAGTCCTCCGCTCTTCCTCAGTAGCATATTGGACACCTTCCGACCTGAGGGGCTCATCTTCCGGCGTCATATCTTTTAGCCTTTTGGTACTGTTCATGGGATTTTCTTGGCAAGGTTACTGGAGTGGGTTGCCATTTCCTTCTCCAGTGGATCACTTTTAGTCAGAACTCTCTGCTACGACCTGTCCGTCTTGGGTGTCCCTGCACGGCATAGCTCATGGCTTCTTTGAGTTACGCAAGCCCCTTCGCCACGACAAGGCAATGATCCATGAAGGGGATACACACATGTAGATTCCAGTAAAAAAGCCCGTAAACCGGGGGGGTCGATTTTTTAAATTTTAATTTCTTTATTTTTTTCCATTTTTTTATTGGGGGGCGGCGAAATCTGGGGCCCCCTCCGGGGGGGGGCGCAGGTTCGTCTCTGTCAGAAGATGAAAGTAGAGTTGAAACAAGAACTGTCCCAGTTAGCTGAAGCTGTGAAAGAAATTAAGGGTGAACTGGGGTGAGCTCTCGTTGCTTGGCCAGCTCCTGCCAACCTAGCAGTTCCAAAGCACGTTAATGCGAGTAGATAAATAGGTACTGCTTGCGGGAAGGTAAACAGCGCTCCGTGTTCCAGCTGCATGCTACGCGCTGCGGCAAGGAGAGTCATGCCGGCCACATGACCACGGAGGCGTCTTCGGACAACGCTGGCTCTTCGGCTTTGAAATGGGGATGAGCACCACACCCTAGAGTCGGACACGACTGGACTTAATTGTCCGGGGATACCTTTACCTTTTATAAGGGATAAATGGATCATTCATGGATCATTGCCTTGTCGTGGCGAAGGGGCTTGTGTAACTCAATGAAGCCATGAGCTATGCCGTGCAGGGACACCCAAGACGGACAGGTCGTAGCAGAGAGTCGTAGCAGAGAGTTCTGACTAAAAGTGATCCACTGGAGAAGGAAATGGCAACCCACTCCAGTAACCTTGCCAAGAAAATCCCATGAACAATACCAAAAAGCAAAAAGATATGACGCCGGAAGATGAGACTTCAATGCTGCAAGGAGCAATACTGCTTAGGAACATGGAATGTGAGGTCTATGAATCAAGGCAAGCTGGATGTGGTCAAAAATGAGATAAGATTGAACATTGACATCTTGGGAATCAGTGAACTAAAGTGGACGGGCATGGGCAAATTTAAGTCAGGTGACCATCATATCTACTACTGTGGGCATGAATCCCTTAGAAGAAATGGAGTAGCCCTCATAGTCAATAAAAGAGTGGGAAAGGCAGTACTGGGGTGCAACCTCAAAAACGACAGAATGATTTCAGTTCGAATCCAAGGCAAACCATTCAACATTACAGTAATCCAAGTGTATGCCCCAACCACTGATGCCGAAGAAGATGAAGTTGACCGGTTCTATGAAGACCTACAACACCTTCTAGAACTAGCACCCAAAAAAGATGTCCTTTACATCATAGGAGACTGGAATGCTAAAGTAGGAAATCAAGAAATAAACGGAACAACAGGCAAGTTTGGCCTTGGAGCGCAAAATGAAGCAGGGCAAAGGCTAACGGAGTTCTGTCAAGAGAACACGCTGGTCATAGCAAACACTCTTTTCCAACAACACAAGCGGCGACTCTACACATGGACATCGCCAGATGGTCAATACCGAAACCAGATAGATTAGGTGCTTTGCAGCCAAAGATGGAGAAGCAATATACAGTCAGTAAAAACAAGACCTGGAGCTGACTGTGGCTCAGATCATGAGCTTCTTATTGCAAACTTCAGGCTTAAATTGAAGAATGTAGGGAACACCACTAGACCAGTCAGATATGACCTAAACCATATCCCTTATGAGTATACAGTGGAGGTGAAGAATAGATTTAGGGCATTAGACCTGGTAGACAGAGTGCCTGAAGAACTATGGACGGAAGTTCGTAACATTGTACAGGAGGCAGCAACGAAAACCATCCCAAAGAAAAAGAAATGCAAGAAAGCAAAGTGGCTGTCAGATGAGGCTTTACAAATAGCTGTGGAAAGAAGGAATGCAAAAAGCAAGGGTGAAAGGGAAAGATATATACAACTGAATGCAGAGTTCCAGAGAATAGCAAGGAGAGATAAGAAGGCCTTCTTAAATGAACAATGCAAGGAAATCGAGGAAAACAACAGAATGGGGAGGACTAGAGATCTCTTCAAGAAAATTGGAGATATCAAGGGAACGTTTTGTGCAAAGATGGGCATGATAAAGGACAAAAAAGGCAAGGACCTAACAGAAGCAGAAGAGATTAAGAAGAGATGGCAAGAATACACAGAAGAACTATACAAGAAAGATCTGAATGTTCCTGATGACCACGCTGGTGTGGTCACTGACCCAGAGCCGGACATCCTAGAGAGTGAAGTCAAGTGGGCCTTAGGTAGCATTACTAACAACAAAGCTAGTGGAGATGATAATATCCCAGCTGAGCTACTTAAAATCCTAAATGATGATGTTGTGAAAGTGCTGCACTCAATATGCCAACAAATTTGGAAAACTCAGCAGTGGCCAAAGGATTGGAAAAGGTCAGTTTACGTTCCAATTCCAAAGAAGGGCAGTGCCAAAGAGTGTTCAAACTACCGCACAATTGCACTCATTTCACATGCTAGCAAGGTTATGCTCAAAATCCTACAAGCTAGGCTTCAGCAGTACATGGACAGAGAACTACCGGACATACAAGCTGGGTTTCGAAGAGGCAGAGGAACTAGAGATCAAATTGCCAACATGTGCTGGGTCATGGAGAAAGCACCAGAGTTCCAAAAAACCACCTACTTCTGCTTCATTGACTACGCAAAAGCCTTTGATTGTGTGGATCACAACAAACTGTGGCAAATTCTTAAAGAGATGGGGGTACCAGACCACCTTACCTGTCTCCTGACTGTTCCCTGGAAGGACAGGTACTGAGGCTGAAACTCAAATATTTTGGCCACCTAATGCGAAGAGAGGACTCTCTGGAGAAGACTCTGATGCTGGGAAAAATTGAAGGCAAAAGGAGAAGGGGAAGGCAAAGGTTGAGATGGTTAGACAGCATCACCGATGCAACGAACATGAAAATGAGCGAACTCAGGAAGATAGTGGAGGACAGGAAGGCCTGGCGGGATATGGTTCATGGGATCATGAAGGGTCGGACACGACTTAACGACTGAACAACAACAACAACAATAAGGGATAAATATCAAGATGAAAGTACAGGAAGATAAAGTGAAAAATTTAGAGGCAGAGAGTTGTAAGACCCAAGACATGCTTGCACTGCTTGAACAAGAGAAAAAACAGAATATTTTACGGTTTCGTTCGCTTCCAGAGCAGCAAGGAAAAGATACAAGAGAGAGATGCTCCATATTCTGACAGAATTCTTACAAATAGACCGGGAAGAATTGGATGTGGATTTGGATAAGGCATATAGAATTAATAGAAGATATGTAGCTGTAAAGAAAGTGCCAAGAGATGTCCTGGCGCATTTCGTGAGGCAAGAGATACAGTTCTACAGCAACATGCTAAATCACGACTTGAGGTAGAGGGAGTGCATATTAGTGTGTTAAAAAAGATTCCGTTTGCAGAAAAAGGAAAAGTTGTGCATTCTTGGTGGGAGGTGTTGAAGAAAAAGATTGTTTTTAGGTGTGGAAAGGTAGAATGCGTGATAAACTTCATGAAAAAACTTATAGATTGGATACAATTCAGAAAGCAAGAGTTCTTGGGAAGAGTCAAGGATGGAGGAGAAGAAGATGGAATGGATGGTGCAGTGGTTAGCCCCATGGTGCACAGAGAGAAAGCCACCCTCTTCTCCCTGTCTTCTGGCAGCAAAGCCCGGGATGCAGAACCTGGCATTTAAAAAAGCAACCAGGAGGAGACTTGCAGGTTCTAAACACTCCAGCACCCCCCCCCCAGCTGTTTGTTCCTCTCCTGCTCCCCACCGCAAAACATCTGGCTTAGACAGCCTAGAAATGCGTTTTCTTGGGGGAAGGGGAAAGAGAGAGGGGGAGGGCGTGTGGGAAAGATCTCGATTCCGTTCCTGTTGGGAAGTGCTGTTTTCCCCTTGCATTTTTTCTAAGGAGAATACGGGGGGGGGGGGAGAACCAACCGTGAGCAGCGGTTGCCCTGTTAAGAAAACCGCCATACTGCTGCAAGTTGTGATGCTGGGCGGCGAGTCAGGGAAGGGCAGCAGCGTGCCTTCTCTCTGCTCAGGAAGGGGGCGCAGGACCTGCAGCTCTAACTGAGCGGTTGCCACGGCACCAGCGAGGGAGCGCCTCAGCAGGCTTTGCTGCTCTTCCTGGGCAGCGGGCGAACGGCAAGGCAAAGGCAAAGAATGTGACAGCAACGTGACCCATTTCTTCTGCCCCTCTCAAGACCCAAGGACTCTATATTCTGTGTGCTCTCGTTTAATTCCCGTTCTCTTCTCAAGCACTTGTTTATCTGTGTGTGCTCCTGGTTTTAAGCAAACGGCTGCGACCCCCCCTCCCCCCCTGGCTTCTCAAAGGGCTCTTAGAAGACTTCTGGTGCTGTAACTTTCTGGCTTCCTTGCTGCAACGTACTGGGTGGCTCTGCTGCCGTTTGCTGCACGCACCTCCTGGGTCACCCTTCCACCGCCCAGCAGGAAGTTCCATTTGCTCCGTGCTGCTCTTCTTCCCGACTGACGGGGCAAATGGAACGTCTTGCTGGGTGGGCGGTGGAAGGTGGACTTAGAGAGGCACTTGCAGCAAGTGGTACCACCCAGCATGCTGCAGCAAGAAAATCAGGGAAGTTTTCTCTGCGTGCTGCTCTTCCCAGCTAGTGGGGAGAATTGAACGTCCTGGTAGGTGGTGGATGGTTGGCCCAGGAGGTGCGTGCAGCAAACGGCAGCAGAGCCAGCCGGTATGTTGCAGCAAGGAAACCAGCGAGTGGCACAAGCATGTTGCAGCAACACCAGCCTGTATGGAATGGAATGTTGAGAGCCTGGGGGATTCTGAGCTTGCACTGGCAAAAAGAGGTAGGTGGGTGTCTAGAGAGGGCAAAAAACTTGCCAAGCATGATTGAGGGGGGTTGCCAAAGGGCAGAGTTCAGCCTCAATATTCCCCCCTCGGCAAGGAGCACCAAGGGTGGGGGAGGAAGGGTAGGAGAAAACCAGGACGTTAACAACACAAAGGGTGGTCATGCCTTCTCCCTCCACTTCCTCAGAACCAGAATGCCTCCTTCCCAGGGAGGTGTGTCTGACTCGACTTATCCACGGGTCATGTCAAATTCCCTGGTTTTGTGGTCAAAACCTGCCCTCAACTTATCTGTGAGATCGACTAATACACGAGTGTATAGTAAACAAGCTGTGATTTGCCTTCAAGAAACTCCTAAAAAGGGGGATACAAAATGTTTGATTCAGAAAAATTTGGGAGAAGAGGTTTTGTTTTTTTTCTCAACAAATCTGAAGAAGAATGGGGTGGTTTTATATGTTTAAAATCATTTGAAGCCAGAATTAATATTGTCCGATGATAAAGGAAGAGGGGTGGCAGTGGAAGTAACACTAGATGGGATAAAAACTTAAATATTGGGGGTGTACACACCACATCAACAAAAAGGGGGATTTTTTAAGATATTTGATGGACCTGTTGGCAAATTCTTATAGGAGTTTTTGCTTGCTGGGTGATTGCAATGGACAGGTTTCTCCACTGAGTGATAAGAGTTCAGAAAAAGAAATGGAGTAATCAAGAGAAACGACCCAAAAGTGTGTGTTTGTTTTTGAGCTGGCGGAGATTCTGAATATTTTGAGACAGAAAAATGGGAACTCTAAGGACTTCACCTATTTTTCAGAAAGGCACAGATCAAGTTCAAGAATGGATATGTTTTGGGTGTCAAAGGATATAGTTGTTAGAACCTCAAAATCAGAGATTTTAGCAAAATCTATTTTCAGATCGTAATCTGAAATAACTCTTGGTTTTTTACCCTGCCACACAAACTTGGATATATCTTTTTCCTATTGATCAAGGGGGATGTTTGAAAATATTACCAATATCATCTGGCATAAAAATAACATCTTGGGTAAAACATTCATCTTAATTACTGAAATTCTTCCCCAAAGTGAAAGTTGTAATCTGTCCCATCTTGCAAAATCCTGCTTTAATATCTTTCCGTACTTTCTCATAATTATTTCTATATAGCATACAGTTCATATTCGTCAAAGTTATACCCAAATATTTCAATTGTTTGCTCAAGCTTTCGTGGCCAGCATGTATGATTAAAGAATCTCTTTCGGGTAAAACAGCCATGTAGCCAAACGACTGTAAAAAGGTCTAACACAGAGGTTCCCAAACTGTGCATCACGATTCCAAAATGCACGTGTCGCGTTAGTCTTTTAATTACCATATATTCTTGCTTGCAAGAGAGAAGGTTAGGCAAAAACAAAGACCTGGAAAAGCTGCCTCTTCACATCGGGTCACTCAAAGTTCACTTCAAAAGACCAGGTTTGCAGGCAGCATTTCCACATTTTAACAGTGGTGAGCAGAGCTGATGCTTATCTTAGTCAAAGAACAATTAACAAACTGGAGCTCTTCTCCAAACAGGAAGAAAGGTGAAGGAGCATTTTATATTATATATGAAAATATAAAATGCAATAGGCTCCTTCCATGCAGGAGCTGAGCTCTTTGCAGAGCAAGTAGCTATCTTGCAAACTCGAGCAGCTCAGGTCAGCACAGCTCTTTGCAAAGCAATTAGCAACGACGGTATCTTGCAAACTGAGCTCAGCTCAGAGCAGTTAGCACCTATCTGATTTTTGAATAGCCTCAGGGCTTTGCTCGGAACATCTGATTGTCAGGGATTAGCTTGGCTTTGATCACTGACCTGTGGATAAGACTACCCAGGTTTTCAGGGTTTATTTTAGGCATAAATTTCTCGTCTTGTATGCGAGTATAGTGAGGAAGCTTCCAGGAGGTAGCTTTTGTCCACAGGGTCAAATGTGCTGCGCCAGCTCCATGGAATCCTCCAAGGGTGGAGGTGCTGGTTGCTCTGACGAAGTGTGGCTTCCTTTTGGTTTGTGGATCTGTGGCCTCTGGCCAGACCTGCTTCTGAAAGCACAATACTGGCCTGAGTTGTGCTCTCTTGCCCTGAACACCTGTGTCCCTCTGCACGTTTTAAAATCAGGCGGCTTGTTGAGCAGTCGCTCCAACTTCTGTCTGTGCATCCCTTGTCGCTGGCTTCTGTTTGCCTTTGCGAGTATTTGCATTCCTTTTTGTTTGTCTCATTTGGGAAGCTGCCTTGCCTTTTCTAGCTCCCTTGACTCCACCTGGGAGCCGGGCTGGCCGCCTCTTCGACCTGAAGGTGCCTTTGCTGTTAAGTGGGATACAGTCTACTTGTGGTTTCAACACCGACGAGGAGGGTGTTTTAGAACATAAGAAGAGCCCTGCTGGATCAGGCCAAAGGCCCATCTAGTCCAGCTTCCTGTATCACCCAGTGGCCCCACCAGATGCCTCAGGGAGCACACAAGACAACAAGATAACCTGTATCCTGTCGCCACTCCCTTGCACCTGGCACAAAGAAAACCTACTCCTACAACCAGGAGGTTGCTTATCCCCATCATGGCTTGTAAGCTGCGATGGACTTTTCCTCCATAAATCTGTCCAAACCCCTTTTAAAGGCATCCGGGCCAGGTGCCATCACCACATCCTGTGGCAAGGAGTTCCACAAACCAATCACATGCTGGGTGAAGAAATATTTTCTTTTGTCCATTCTAACTCTCCCTCCACTCAATGTCCCCTGGTTCTGGTGTTGTGCGAGAGGGAGAAGAACTTCCCTCTATCCACTCTCTCCATCCCTTGCATAATTTTATACGTCTCAATCATGTCCCCCCCCCCCCCTCAACCGCCTTTTTTCTAGACTAGTATGAAACTAGTTGAGCTTTGTTGTTCCTTGTCATCACCCGGGTTGATTCAAGGGGAACGTCGAGCTTGACTCCAGGACCGCCTGCATGCCAAGGAGGAACCGGCCCTTGACTGGCTGCCTCCTTTTTCCGCCTCCACCCCAGTGAGTCTGCTCTTTCCAGAAACGTCGATGTCGCTTCTTCCCCTTGTCCATTTTAGAGCTTTGCTGAGTGCAACAAAGTTGTCATTCCCATCCTGCTGGGTCTCTTTTTCAATTTGTGGGCTTCCTTAAATTGCTGCTCTCGTGTTTTACAAGATGGTACTGAGACGGCAGAGTCGCTCTTCCTGCTTGCTCAGCCAGTCTGCCAAGGCAATCTGTTCTGTCCATTCTGCTTTGCTTCCCGAATGTGTCAGCTCCTGTTGTGGTTGCTGAGTTGAAGTGATCTTCTGTCAGAGGCGAGGGCAAGGAGGAGGGAAGAAGTGCTATGTGGCTCCCCTCATTCCTGGAGGGCAGGGCCTAGAAGGGGGCCCTACCCCCTGACCTTTGGCTTGGGGGCTTCTGCAAGGTTCCATCATGCCCCCCCATGCTGTTCAGGGGGTCTACGTGAAACCACTGAGAGAAGCTGTGTGGCGATTCGGGCTGCAGAGTCCTCGGTAATGGTGCCCAGAGCTTTTCCATCTGATTGTTGGGGAGGCAGTGGAGACCCTGACCCTGTGTCTGGAACAGAAGCTAGGCAAGACGGTTGGGTCCTCAGCCTGCCCTTGAGGGGGCTGCACTCCCCCTTTTGCCTCCCAGGTGCTTCGGGGACCCTCTGCTTCGGCCCATTCGCCAGCCACGGCCTCTCCTGGCCGACAGAAGCCCCCCAGCCCTCTCGGGTTCCGCCTTGAGTGCCCTCGCTGGGAGAAAGGCGGGATATAAATTATTTAAATAAATAAATATTAAATAAATGGTTCATTGCAGTCAAAGGAAAGTTTATCGGAGTAAAAATGAATTTAAAGTACTATCACGTACTTTAATATCAAGTACTATTAAAGGGTATCACGCTAGTCTATCACCCGGGACCCACCAGAAATCAGGTTGCGACCCACCAAGTGGGTCCCAACCCACAATTTGAGAAACACTGCATTAGCATATATGTGAAGTTTTGATTTCTTGCCCCAATGTGCATCATTTGACACTTACTTGCATTGAAGTGCATCTGCCATTTTGCTGCCCATTCTCCCAGTTTGGAGAGATCCTTCTGGAGCTCTTCACAATCCCTGCTGGTCTTTACTGTAGACGAAGTTCTACTGTCGTCTATTGTGTTTGTTACTCCTCTCAGCTTGGTGTCATCCGCAAATTGGATGGGGCCTCCTTGTGTCCTTTCACCCAAGTCATTGATGAAGATGTTAAAGAAAACCGGGCCCAAGACGGAGCCCTGGGGCACTCCACTCGAAACCCTCCTCCGGGCCGATGCAAAGCCATTGACGAGCACCCTTTGTGTATGGTTGTCCAACCGTACAGGTTTTGTCTGTGCCGGGTGCCAGGGAGTGGCGACAGGATACAGGTTATCTTGTTGGCTGTGTGCTCCCTGAGGCATCTGGTGGGGCCACTGTGAGATACAGGAAGCTGGACTAGAGGGGCCTTTGGCCTGATCCAAGCATAAGAACATAAGAAGAGCCCTGCTGGATCAGGCCAAAAGCCCATCTAGTCCAGCTTCCTGTGTCACACAGTGGCCCCACCAGATGCCTCAGGGAGCACACGAGACAACAAGATACCTGTGTCCAGTCGCCACTCCCTTGCACCTGGCACAGAGAAAACCCACTTCTAAAAACCAGGAGGTTGCTTATGGCTTGTAACCTGTGATGGTCTTTTCCTCCATGAATTTGTCCAAACCCCTTTTAAAGGCATCTAGGCCAGGTGCCATCACCACATCCTGTGGCAAGGAGTTCCACAGATGAATCACACGCTGGGTAAAGAAATATTTTCTTTTGTCTGTTCTAACTCTCCCTCCACTCAATTTTAGTGTGTGTCCCCTGGTTCTGGTGTTGTGCGAGAGGGAAAAGAATTTCCCTCTATCCACTCTCTCCATCCCATGCATAATTTTATAAGTCTCAATCATGTCCCCCCTCAGGCGCCTTTTTTCTAGGCTGAAAAGCCCCAGACGCTGTAGCCTTTCCTCGTAAGGGAGGTGCTCCAGCCCACGAATCATTCTGGTCGCTCTTTTCTGCACCTTTTCCAATTCAATTATATCCTTTTTGAGGTATGGTGACCAGAACTAGACACAATACTCCAGATGTGGCCTTACCATCGATTTGTACAAAGGCATAATGATATTGGCCGTTTTATTCTCAATCCCCTTTTTAATGATCCCGAGCATGGAATTGGCCTTCTTCACAGCCGCCGCACACTGGGTCGACACTTTCATCGACCTGTCCACCAGCACTCCAAGATCTCTCTCTTGATCCGTCACAGAAAACTCAGAACCCATTAGCGTGTATGTGAAACTTTGGTTTCTTGCCCCAATGTGCATCACTTTGCACTTACTTACATCCAGCCAGGCTCTTCTTATGTTCTTATGTTCTGAAACAGTTCCGAACCTAACAATTGTATCATCCAGCCCAGGGGTTCTCAACTGGTGGTACATGTACTGCCAGTGGTACCTCTGGTGGTACTCTGACTGCTGGGCCCCCTTGAACCCCGCCCCCCGGAAACCCTGTGGAAATGTGGTGCTTTCTGCACCATGTTTTTACTCCTGAGAGGCTCCTGCCTTTGGCCGAGCCTCTCAGTAGTGCAGAAAGCAGCCCGTGCCCGCCCACCCGGAGCCACTCTCCGTCCTCTGGCGGCCTCCTGCGCGGCCTTCTGGGTCCTTTGCCGCAAACCCAGAAGTAAGCAGCAATGACATTGCCACTTACTTCCAGTGGTATTCGGCGTGGCGGCAGCCAGGTAAGTGGTATGCTGCGCCGAGTACGTTGAGAACCGCTGATGTAGCCCATATTTTACCAGGTTGATTGTCATGCGGTACCTTGTCAAATGCTTTATTGAAATCAAGATACATGACATCCACAGCATTCCCACTGTCCAGTAAGCTCAAAAAATCCGCTCAAAAAAGGGATGAGATTTGTCTGGCAAGATTTATTTTGAACGTATTTGTCTTGGCTTCTATGAACCACTGAGTTGTCAGAGGCTCATCCTCCTCAAGCAGCAAGATGGCCCTCTGGCTTCTCTTCCTTTGGGCCTACCTAAAAAAAGCCCTTTTATTGCCCTTGACATCCCTGGCCAGCCTCGGCTCATACTGAGCTTTAGCCTTCCTGACCCTCATTCTATAAGTCCGGGCTACTTGTCTGCCTCCCTGGTGATCCACTCCTTTTTAAAAATATATTTATTTTTATTAATATACTAAAAAATCCACTGTACATAATATTTCAAAAGATGCAGCAAGCGCGAAGCAGTATACCCTACCAACATGCAATTCTCTATTTTCTAATGATACTATCCAGCTGCGCCGCATATCTGCCAGTTGCAAGGGAGTGGCGACAGGATAGTGGGATCTTGTGGCCTTGTGTGCTCCCCAAGGCATCTGGTGGGGCCGCTGTGAGATCCAGGAAGCTGGACTAGAGGGGCCTTGGGCCGGATCCAGCAGCCAGGCTCTTCTGAGGTTCTCTCCAGCACTCTCTTCATCCAATCCACCTATCATCACAGTGTTGCTCTCTCTCTCTCTCTCTCTCTCTCTCTCTCTCTCTCTCTCTCTCTCTCTCTCTCTCTCTCTCTCTCTCTCTCACTCACACACACACACACACACACACACACACACACACACACACACACACACACACACACACAGAGAAAGTCCCTAAGTGGTTTCCAATTCTTCTGGTGGTCTATCGTTCATTTCCTATACATCTCTGAAAGTACAGGTTTCACTGCATTAAGGAAGCATTAATTAAGAGCTGTCGTCCGAGGGAGAGCAGAGGTCTTGGGCACATCGGGCGGGGCTCTTTGTGTAAGGGGGGGGCGGCTCTGGTTGAAGCCCCGCTGGGCAGGTGTCCGGTCTGTGATGGGCTCCGTCCGCTTTGGAGGGAAAACCCTTGTTGTTGGCAGATGAATGGCAAAGCGCCACCAGTCGCAGCAATCCAGTTGTCTGCTAGGGACTGGGACCAAAGCAGCCCAGACTCCTTTCTGGAGGAGCGGCACTTTTGCCATTCCGGCATCCTGGTTGACCTCGTTCCCTGACCTGTGGCTGGCTGCTCAGCTGACCCCAGGGGGCTCTTGCTGAAGCTCCGGGAGTGCTGGAGCTCTCGGAGCTCTCCAGAAGCCTCCTGTGGAGCTGGTGCCGGGGACTTCTCCTGTCTTCGGAGAGGCTTTGCTGGTCCCGCCTCCTGCTTTGGATTGCCCTCTCTTCTTGGCCTGCTCAGAGGTTCGGGTGGTCGTCGGCTGCCTAGCTGGGGCCTGGGCGAGTGGCTTTCTTCCCAGCCGAGTTGTCCCCAGCTGGAATCCAGACCGCGACCTTGCCATTGAAGCTGTGCTGTGGGTGGCTTGGGTGCAAGTTACCCGTTGCTGCTTTCCTCTCCGGACAACTAAGCTGGTGCACGCCGGAGTAGCTATGTGGGCTGTGCATCATGGGAAGGGTGGTAAAAGGCTGAAGCAAGGCCCAGCCCCTTGCAAGGTCAGCCTCTGGCACATACTGGTGCGTGCATGGATGTCCCTCCTCTGTTCTGAGCAGCTGCTCTTGGGGATGTGAGGCTTCGGCAGGGATGGTGCTCGATGCATCTGGGAGATGCGCCCAGGCTGCGAGATGTGGGAAGCTGCCGGCTAGGCTGGTCCATTTGGCCCAGCCTGGCAACCAGACTGCAGCGACAGATGGGCGATGCTGCTGCCAGGGACGAAACCTGAGAATAGTTGATGTGCAGAGCACCAATCTTAAGGCCTGGAGCAGGTGGTTACATTGCTACCTGGGGGGGGGGGGGAGGACAGAACTGTCTGTGATTGGCTCTGGGTGTCCCTCTGTTGGACTGGACAGAGCCCATTTGCCCAGTGGCTGAGAGCCTGGCAAGAGTGGGGAACCCAGAGAATGGCAAAGGGGGTTGTTGCCCATCCTACAGCTGTGTGGACAGGTAAAGTTGGGTGTCTTGCAGGAAAGATTGTGGTGGGAGGGGCCGTTGACCTGGAGGAGGCGGCTGTCATGCCAAAGTGACCGTGTGGAATTCTCCAAGGAGATGCGTCGCCAGGCGAGATCAGGGATGCGCTGGGGATGTGGGGTGTTTGGATTTTCGAGGGATGAGTTGCTGAGGCAGCAACAGCTGAGCGGATGGGACTTGAAACGTACTGAATGGAAAACGGATCGAAATGGCGCCTGGGACAGGTGACCTCTCCGGGAACCTGGAAAAGGCGCTGCTGCGGGGGAATAGGGTAAGGAGTCTCTAGGGTGCCAAGGTGTTGATGAACACCTTGCTAGCAGAGAGTGTGTGTGAGAGAGAGAGCCCTGCCAGCGGGGCAGCCTTTTTTCCCCCTTCTGCTGCCCCTCCCCCTGGCCCTGGAATGGGATGTCGGGGTGAGTTGAGTTGGCCTGCTAGTTCCTGAACTGCTAAGGAGCGTCTTCCTTGGGTCCCCACCTCCAAGCCAGCCTGCGAGGGACTGGCTGGCGTGAGCCTTTCCGATTGGGTGACCTGGGGAGCCAAGGCTTGGGGGGCCTTTCTT
The DNA here is from genome assembly GCA_026170595.1 of Plestiodon gilberti rubricaudatus. Taxonomy (NCBI): domain Eukaryota; kingdom Metazoa; phylum Chordata; class Lepidosauria; order Squamata; family Scincidae; genus Plestiodon; species Plestiodon gilberti. The sequence goes on along the minus strand of JANXHW010000005.1, from coordinate 171,317,010 downwards.
CACCCTGCCTGCCGTTGGGCTGCTGGGGCCTAGCAGGCAGAAAGTGTGTGTGTGTGTGTGTGTGTGTGTGTGTTCCTTGCCATTTCCTTAACTCCTCTTGGTGGCCTGTTTCTCACGCGAGGCCCCAATCCGAATGTTCCAGCAGCGCTAGGACCTTCCCAGCTGGTGCAAAAGGTGACCCCCAGCGGCCTCGCTGTCTGCGCCTCTGGTGGGTTGTGGACTGTCTTGGGAGCTTCCAGTGGCTGAGCAGGGTAGACTTGGATCCCAGGCTTTGTCAGCGTGACTGAAGGGGCCTTTCCCTCGTCTGACGAGGCCGTTCTTGCTGCTGGGGTGGGGAGAGGGGCCCCTGCGTTCCCTGGCTGGCTCCTGTCGGCTTTCCTTCAGGCCACAGGGGCAGCCCGGCAGCCTCTAGACCTCTTGCTGCCGTTAGAGGTTGGAGGAGCAGCACCACGGAAGAGTGAACTCTTGGGGCAAGGGAGAGAGCCCGATGGGGCTCTCTGGGCCTGCTGGGCTGCTGCCTGCTGGGGCCTTGCTAGGCGGCGCGTGGGCTCTGTTGCAAGGCCTGGACAGCAGTGCTGCTGCTGCTGCTGCTGCTGCTGCTGCTGCTGCTGCTGCTTGGAGCCCTGGACAGCCTTGCACCAGAGCAGCAGCAGGCCCAAGTCCAAAGCCAGCACCACCTTCTCGTTTCTGCTTCTGCCTCCAGTTCGTTTTGTGAAGTCGCTCACTTTCTTTCTCCCCGATGAGCCATGGGGAAGCCCGTGGGCAGGGTTAGCTGTGCCCTCTCCCTGCCAGAGAGCAGAGGGCAAAGGAGAGGATGAGCGGCCACTTCTCCCCCCGTGTGCTGCTGCAGGACGACGCCCCAGGGGTCTGCCAGGCAGAGAAACCAGCTCTGACAGCTGTTGCCGGCGCACTCTTCCCCCCTCCCTCCCTCCCTCCCTCCCTCCCTCCTCCTTTCCGCGTTTTCCAAGCATGGAAGCGTTCTTATTAGGGATGACCTCTTTCCAGGTCTGTGACTGACGTGTCCTTGGCCCAGTGGCAGTGTGCAGGCAGGGACGATTAGCGTTCTGGAGGTGTTCTGCTCTTCGTCTCGTGGCAACTGTTCCATTGGCTTTGGTGGCACTGTGAGGGATCGGTGACTTTGATGGGGTCACGCGCAGTTGCCAACACACCTTTGGGCTACTCTGCCGCCTTGCTAGCCTCAGCTGGAATTGAGGGGTAGAGCTGGGAGTCCTCCACCCCCCCCCACCCCCTGGCGCTTTCATGTGGATGTGAATAGAAGCTGCCATGCCTCTCATAAGAACATAAGGACATAAGAAGAGCCCCGCTGGATCAGGCCAAAAGCCCATCTAGTCCAGCTTCCTGTGTCACACAGTGGCCCCACCAGATGCCTCAGGGAGCACACAAGACAACAAGATACCTGTGTCCAGTCGCCACTCCCTTGCACCTGGCACAGAGAAAACCCACTTCTAAAACCAGGAGGTTGCTTATGGCTTGTAACCTGTGATGGTCTTTTCCTCCATGAATCTGTCCAAACCCCTTTTAAAGGCATCTAGGCCAGATGCCATCACCACATCCTGTGGCAAGGAGTTCCACAGATGAATTACACGCTGGGTAAAGAAATATTTTCTTTTGTCTGTTCTAACTCGCCCTCCACTCAATTTTAGTGCATGTCCCCTGGTTCTGGTGTTGTGCGAGAGGGAGAAGAATTTCCCTCTATCCACTCTCTCCATCCCATGCATAATTTTATACGTCTCAATCATGTCCCCCCTCAGGCGCCTTTTTTCTAGGCTGAAAAGCCCCAGACGCTGTAGCCTTTCCTCGTAAGGGAGGTGCTCCAGCCCACGAATCATTCTGGTCGCTCTTTTCTGCACCTTTTCCAATTCAACTATATCCTTTTTGAGGTGTGGTGACCAGAACTGGACGCAGTACTCCAGATCTCCTTGGGGAGCGGATGGCACTGTCGCCTGCAGGCAAGGGGCGACAGCAGCTTCTCTCCGGTGTGCAAGCCAGGGGACGGGGCTCTCTCGTCTCTTCTGTTCCAGCACGATCGCTGTCCAGGGCTGGGAGAGCAGCTGGGCAACAGGCCTGGTTGCCTGGTCCGCCACCACCTGAGGTTGCTGCAGCTGACTGAGCTGATGCGTGTTCTGTTGTGCCACCGCTGGGAAAGCGGGATTGAGTTGGTTCTGAAGTCGGACCTGCGCCTTCGGACCAAAGATGTGTCACTTGCGTGATTTAGGCCATGGAGATCTGTGGCTAGGGGAAGTCTAGTTGCTGCCTTGCAACAGCAGAACTCCGGTTTGCTCGGAAACCGGGGCGATTGGTCCTGTTGATGGCGACATGGGGCTCTGCTGTCCAGTCTTCTGGCCCCAGCTAAGTAACAGACCCGCTTCCCCCTTGCTGTCCTGCAGCAATGCCTCTTCCCCCAGGCTGTGGACTGGGGGGGGGGAGGAGTGCAGCTGCTCTCCTCGCCTCTCTCCAGCACCTTCCCTTTGTTCTGCCTGGCATCGGGCGGTGTGGGCAAACTGCTCTCCCTGCCCCGTTTGGGAGGGAAGCACCTCTCTGTAGAAGCCATGACTTGGTAGGACAGGCCCAGCAGGAAGTGGCAGGCAGTGCCTTCCATCGTCTCTGGGGACGAGGACTGCTTCTCTTGGGCACTTGCCTGGGCTCCGAAGGGGGGATGCTGCAGGGCGATGGTGGTGTCTGGCCTTGCCGTTGGTGGAAGAGGCGCCTATCTGCCTGACCGAGACCTTTGGGGCTCGAGACTCTCCGCTCTGTTCTCTTCAAGAGACTCTGTTTGCCATGCCACGGAGCTTGGCTTCGGGCCTTGTTTGGGGGGAAGAGGGCGTCTGGCTGGGGTGACTGGCTGCTGCTCTCCCCAGGCGGAGAAGAGGACTTGGGGCTCGTCTGGCAGAAGCACACACCAGCACCGGGCACCTCTCCTGGAAACGAGATGTTTCATAGGGGTGAAAAGCCCTGCTGGGTCAGCCCTTCAGAGTGGGTCCATTGTGTCCAGTTCTGGTCACCGCACCTCAAAAAGGATATAGTTGAATTGGAAAAGGTGCAGAAAAGAGCGACCAGAATGATTCGTGGGCTGGAGCACCTCCCTTATGAGGAAAGGCTACAGCATCTGGGGCTTTTCAGTCTAGAGAAAAGGAGTCTGAGGGGGGACATGATTGAGACGTATAAAATTATGCATGCGATGGAGAGAGTGGATAGAGGGAAATTCTTCTCCCTCTCGCACAACACCAGAACCAGGGGACACGCACTAAAATTGAGTGGAGGGAGAGTTAGAACAGACAAAAGAAAATATTTCTTTACCCAGCGTGTAATTCATCTGTGGAACTCCTTGCCACAGGATGTGGTGATGGCACCTGGCCTAGATGCCTTTAAAAGGGGTTTGGACAGATTCATGGAGGAAAAGACCATCACAGGTTACAAGCCATAAGCAACCTCCTGGTTTTAGAAGTGGGTTTTCTCTGTGCCAGGTGCAAGGGAGTGACAACGGGAAACAGGTATCTTGTTGTCTTGTGTGCTCCCACTGTGTGACACAGGAAGCTGGACTAGATGGGCTTTTGGCCTGATCCAGCAGGGCTCTTCTTACGTTCTTATGTTCTTATGTACTCTAGCCTCCTGCTGCTAGCAGGGGGTTCCCCAGGACCTCCGAAGCAGGGCACAAAGGCAGCGGCGGTGGCGGCAGCAGCAGCCCTCTCCTGCTTCAGTCTCCCCAAGCATCTGATGCCTCTCAAATTGGAGAGACCGCATGGCCATCGTGGTTAGTGGCGGCCGGCCGGCTTCTGTTTTGTACCGTGAAGAGCTAAAGCCGCCGACGGTGTCTGTCCTGACTCTCCTGCCGCTTGCTTTCAGTGGTTTCAGATAGAAGGAAGCAAATCTCCCTCTCGTGTGTACAAACGTCTAGAATTATTTTCAGCGTTTCTCCCACAAGGGGACTCTAAGTGATTGGCAACGAAAGAATTAACCGTTCCTATCCTGAAGAAAAGAAAGCAAAAATCACAGGGCAGCAAAAGGAACCCAGTGGGAAGCAGGCGAGGCAGCAAAAAGGCACTGAGGCGAGCCCAGGGATTGTCTTTCTCTCTGGCGAAGGGCCAGGAGTTTCAGAGAGTGAGCGACCCCCCCCCCTCCGGTCCTTTCGTGCATTGCTACCAGCCTGGCCTCAGAAGGCCGTGGGACCTGCATGGGTGCTTCGAAAGAGGAAGTCCTCCTTCCCTGGGGCCTGGCCCTAAGCTGTGCCTAACCAGCACCGGAGTCGGGTCTAGAAACTGGTCTCCACCGAGAACAGCTCAAGGTGTGTGAGTTCTCTTGCTGCAGACGAAGCCCATTTGGCTCCATTTCACCCAGGGTGTGGCACAGCCAGCGTGAGGGACAGCATGGGGCCCCAGTTGATCCTTTAGCAGTCCGGGATACTCTTAACAGATGGTTGTGTTGTCACATGGCCTCTGATGGTGCCTGACCACCAAGGGGGATTGGTTGCATTTAGCATGCCACAGTGTGGGGGGCTTTTGGTGGGCGTAGTGCCATTTGGCTAGACAAGGTGGGAGGAGTTGTGCTCTGTCTCAGCTGGGACCACCTCAAGCAGCATGAACACCAGTTTGTCGTCGTCGGGATAAAAATGTATTATAATCTTGTGAGAAGGAACAACAGCTGAGCAAAGTTATTGGTATGTGAGTCCTACACACAAAAAGAAGACTGGTGCTTCAGTAAGGGCGCATATAATGCAAGACCAAGGGGTGGGCCCCTTAGGAATGCGTGTGTCTTTTGGGGAGGGGTTAAGAGACGAGGGAGGGAATGATCTCGTGGTCAAGAACAGTGGGAGGGGATTGGGGAAACTTGCATGTTTTGGGGAGGAATGGACTTTATATTTGGAGGAATCGCACCCTGGACCTCCCGTTAATGTCTGAGCCAACTGAACTGAAGTCTGCTCACCTGCAGCAGGAAACAGGATTCCAGTCGTGAGAGGGAAGCAGGGATACCTTGGAGGGAGGGTGGCTCCCTCTTGACCTGGAGCCCTTCCCCCAAGACCAGTGGTGTCGGTAACAACGAAGTTGCACACTGAGCAGCTGGTGTGCCAGAGAGAAGCCCGGGCTTGGCTCACTATCCTCTGGGCCTCTCTGGAAACTACTGCCGGTGTGCCACCCACAGGTGGCGGAAAGGGTGGCTTTCTTGGGCCAGGGTCTCCTCGCCACTAGCTCTCTGTCCTAGGCTGTAGAGCGGGTTTCTCCAATGTTTCTGCTCCCCTAATGCTTGGAGTTGCGAGGGGCAGGGTTTGGCATTGCTGCTAAAGCTGCAGCATCCTGGGAGGGAGGGAGGGAGGATGTGCCATGTGTCTTCTGAAATCCAGGATAGCACCACCACCCCGTTTTGCCTCTTGAAATGGTGGTTGAAGGGTGCAGTGGAGGAGACCAACAGCAGTCTCTGAAGAGCAGCCCCCTGTGCAGGGTGCCCGGCCTCGAGAATGAAAGGCACTCTTGGTCTTGGCCAATTAATTGGTCTCGATAGAATCAACATTGCCCTCTCAGTCGAGGTCTTCCTTCCCAAGCGTCTGTTCGGGATCGGCCCGCAGTGTTAATTTAGGGTGTGAATACTGATCAAATGGAAATGTCCGTACCATCATGTTCCACACATACAGTATCTAACCGTGGATCATGTCAGTGGGGTCTCCTTAGCGTTGATGTACGTAGACCCCAATACCATCCATTTCCACAGCGGAGCCACTGCAAAAGGATGGAGTTCCCAAGGCGGTTGAGGGGGGACATGATGGAGACGTATAAAATTATGCATGGGATGGAGAGAGTGGATAGAGGGAAATTCTTCTCCCTCTCGCACAACACCAGAACCAGGGGACATGCACTAAAATTGAGTGGAGGGAGAGTTAGAACAGACAAAAGAAAATATTTCTTTACCCAGCGTGTAATTCATCTGTGGAACTCCTTGCCACAGGATGTGGTGATGGCACCTGGCCTAGATGCCTTTAAAAGGGGTTTGGACAGATTCATGGAGGAAAAGACCATCACAGGTTACAAGCCATAAGCAACATCCTGGTTTTGGAAGTGGGTTTTCTCTGTGCCAGGTGCAAGGGAGTGGCGACAGGAAACAGGTTATCTTGTTGGCTGTGTGCTCCCTGAGGCATCTGGTGGGGCCACCGTGTGATACAAGAAGCTGGACTAGATGGGCCTTTGGCCTGATCCAGCAGGGCTCTTCTTATGTCCTTATGTTCCCATTTGCGAAGTGCTATCCCAATAGTTACTAGAGGTTAAAAGATGATCTTGATGATATCAACTGAAATCAGGACGTCCAAATTGCCTTTCATGAAACGATAATTGCATTCACTGAAAAGCAGTCGGAGGCGGTGCTGGTCCCCATAAACATTTCTGAAACAGATGATAATGTTATATTGATATATCGTCGTACATGTGAAAAAGTTGCACGCAAGATACAAATTATACGAGGTATCAATATTCATTTTAAATGTATTAACTTTACCCGAAAGGGACAGATTTAGAGGGGCCCATCTTTCCAAATCCAAGAACATATCATATATCATTCTATTAAAATTCACCCTAATTCTCTGTGTTATGTCCTTAGGAATTAAAATTTTAGCTACTTAATGTTATCGGGGCACTGTCGAAATTGCACAGCATGAAATACATTCTGTAAAAGACTGTCCCCCGGTAGCATCACATCAGATTTAGACCAATTAATCGGCTACCCTGGATAGATCTCCAAGAACAGTCATCACTTTTGAGTGCTAATTTAAAAACAAAGGCATGTGATGCATTAGATGTTCTTAAAGTTGTAAAGTACATGTTTGGTTTCATAAGAAAGTTAAGCATTGCATAAACGTCTACTTCCCCTGCCCCTCCTCAAGGTCGTTTCCCCCCCCCCCCCTCCGGCGGTATCAGCATTTCTAGAAAGCTTGTAACTATTGCTTAGGGCTGCGGAAACTGTCATTCTGGAGATACTGGTCACGCAGGCAGTGATCTCAAGTCTCTCCCCACCATTTTCTTCCCTGTCGCCGGAACCCAGTTTCCGATCTCAGGCCAGCCTTGTTTGGAGCATGAACAGAATATTGAGCAGGCTGAGTTGTGTAGAAACCTTTGTTTTGCCTTGGTGGCTCCCAAGGCTCCTGCAAAACCAGAGTCACTCCTCGGAACCATTGCTGCTGGTCTTTTAGGAGCTGCCTTGGAAGGGCTGCCAGGAGCCCTGCTGGTGTTCCAGAGCGGAGTGAACTGGTGTACCAGGTGCTTGGGCTTGACAGCTGGAACTCTCCAGCCTGGACCTGGGGTTCTGTCTTTGAATATGGTCTGTCAGCCCAGGATGAAACCTGTGGGCCATTGCAGGAGGTCATCGCTGTGTCCTGACAGAAGATTTGATGCTTCTCAGTTGTCTGGTGGTTGCCTCAATGTCATCCTTGCCCCAGCCCTGTTGCCCCCATGTTACAGATGGGAGAGACGGAGACCGAGAGGGAGTGGGGCTTGCCAGCACCTTGGGAGTGCTGATGACTTGAACCAGGGAAGGCCTGAATCCGCGTTGTTCTCCAGCAGCCCTTCGTCCCAAGTCCACTCGATGTGCTGAAGGCTCCAGGAGCTCCACGTTCTCCTCTCACGGCGACAGGAGTCTTTGGCCACGGGCTGGAGTGCCGCCCATTCCTTCCCACTCTTTGAGCCTGGGGACGTGTGCCATTGGCAGGACTCGCGCTTCCTTAGGCCACCTCTGTGCCTCCATAGCCCCTGCCTCTCTCGAGGTGGGAGGAGGCCCTGAAGCCTGCAGCCAGCTCTGCCTGCCAGCGGAAAGGTGGCCGATGGCTTCTTGCCACTGCCAAGCCGAGGGGTGAGGTACAGCCGTGGGCAAAGGCTTCTTCTCTTGTCCCGGCCCCGGCCCCTCTTTGATTCAGCCAGGCAGCAGCGTTTCTGCCATGACGGGAAGGAAGGTCACAGAGCCTATGTGAGCAAAGGCCAGGCACGGCAGCTGGCGGCGGATTGGGGCCCTTGCATCAGGGACGGGAGTGGGTTGTAGGAGAGTGCCAGGTGCCATGTTGCACAGAGGGCCACCTGGGACTTGGGCTAGACGCCCTCGCAGGGTTCCTCTGGAAGTGTCCGGTCTGCCGGTTTGGACGAGATTCACCTGCCTGTCCAGAGGTGGAGGTCTTTGCTCCTCCTCCCACCGAGAGTGACTGAGTGTCTGCTGTGAGCAACGTGCTGAGCCTGCCGTGGTTGGCTCCTGCCTCCAAAGGGTCGACTCGGAAGGCCGTCCTGGCTGGGGGCTGGCACCGGCTTGCACCTTGGCTAGTGGCCGTGGCCCGGGTTCCACAGCTGCCAACGGTGATCACCAGTGAAACTGGGCACTTGGCAGGCTCAGACATGGCTGCTTGGGGTTGGGTCTGGCAGGGCCAGAACGGACGGGGTTGGGGCCGTACTCTTCTCCTCCTCCTCGTGATGCCAGGACACACAGGAAGAACTGACAGCTTCCAGAAGGGTTGCGCGGGGCTTGCTGTCTGGGAAGCCTCGCAAGTCCTGGGAGGAGAGTCCCCTGCTGGAGTCTCCCTAGACTGGGTCCACTGGTACCCTGTCCTCTTTCGAAGGCCAGCCGTCCAACTGATGCCTGCCTGGACTTGGACTAGAACTAGGCTGGAGAGGAAGCTCCTCTGGCTGAGGCGTGGGTGCCCAGAAGTCCCCTTGCCATAAGACTGGGGGTCGGGGTAGGTCGCGTGGTCTCGGAACGAATGCAGAGAAAGGGCTGGAGCTCACTGCAGCAGGAGACTCGAGGCCTGATGCTCTTGCCGGGGGGGGGGGGAGCCTTGCAGCGGAGGAATGCAGACAGGACGAGGGCGCCAGAGTGGAAGCCTGCTTGGGTCGAACGGTGAGCTCTCTGGCCACGACAACGGGCAAAGCATCCCCAAGATGCTGGCAACTCTCCTGGCAGTTACAGGGCAGTTGGCTCCTTTCCACTGCCGGGCTGCTGGTGGTGGTCAAATGCAGTGGCATCCATCTCCTGGGCACTGAAAGGCCTTGGTGGACTGGCTTCCACTGGGTTGCTGCGGGCAGGCTTGTGGTCCCTGCCACAGCTTGTTTGGTTGGGTCTGTTTTATCCTGCCCTTCCCCCTAAGGCAGCAGGCTGGCAGCCGTGGCTCTCTTCCCTTGATCTTGGCAACATCCCTGTCGGGTAGGTAGGGGGAAGAGAGTGCGAGACTGCCCCACTGTGCAGGAACAAGGGTTTGAGCCCGGAGCTCTCTGGCCAAACGTTCTAACCACTGCACCACATTCCCCTTGTGGCGTACCTTGCTGTTGACGTTCTCTTCCTTTCCCTTTCCCAGGACAAAAACCGGAAGCTCCGCCCCCTCTATGACATCCCCTACATGTTTGAGGCCCGCGAGTTCTTGCGCAAGAAACTCATCGGAAAGAAGGTAGGTGGTGGCGGCGATGGAGCTGCCTGGTGCTGTGACTTGGCCTGCTCTCCCAGGGTGTCTTGGGCGAGGCTGGGCAGCTTGCTGTAGAGGGTGGGAGGGAGCGGCCCTCAGCCTTTCCGCTGTCTCTTCTCCCGAACCATCCGTGTCGTTCCAGTGCTGCGAAGGGACATTGAGCGCCTCTCTTGTCTGCCTGCTCTGCTCTTGACCTGCTGCTGCTCTTCCCTGGCAGGGCTTGCATCCGTCCTGATTAGTGGCAGAATCGGAATTGGCCACCTTGGGGTTTGGACCTCCCGGCTCTAGCAGGGCCTTGAAGTGACCCTTTGCTTCTGCAGCTGGGTGGTGGTGTCATGGCGGCTGGCCTGGTGGGGCCCTCACGGTTCTCTGCTGACAGGAGCTGGGCTTGGAGGCAAGGCTGTCCGAGGAGGTGGAGGGCCCAGGACAATTGTGGCCCAGCGGAAGGTGGCCCAGTGCTTGGAGGGATGTCCAAGTTCTCTTCTTCCCCCCCCCCCGCCTTTGCATGCATGCATTCATCTACCCTCAAACTAGGTGGGGACTGGATGAGGCCCAGACTGGCAAATCTTCCCATCCCAAGATCCGCCCGCCTGGCGGAAGCCTTAGAAGTGGTGAGACAGTGGAGGGGGGGAGGTGCATGTGTGTCCGTGCGACCGACCTCGCAGCTTGATCGCAGCGTGACCTCGCAGGGCTTGGGCTTTGGTCCTGAGGTTCGCCCTCACCTAGGGATGTCTCTTTCCAGACTCCAGCTGCACAGTGAGTCGAGGTTCCGGAGTGTGGCTGGGCCGGCCCAGCGAGAGGCCTGCTCCTCCGGGCTCCGCCTAGTGGAGCAGGCTGGCTGATGGGAAGGCTTGGTGCAAGCGCTCTCCAGGGGGGTCTCAGCTGCCGCCCCCACCCAGGGGCCGGAGCCCCTTGCTTCCAGGTCCTTGAGCATCTGAGAGGGGGATTCGGCATCCTCCCCCTTCTCCCAAGAGCCCTGTTTCAGCCTCCCCTTCCTGTTGTGTCTGCTCTGGTGCTGGTGTGGCCCTGTGTTTTGTGACAGGGTAGATGAGGAGCAGCCGTTGGAGAGGCAGGCTCCCGCAGGGGGGGGGGGGGCTCCGCTGGCTCGACAGGACTGTGTCAGGGCACGTTGCCTGGCCGTGGTGCAGAAGGGGTCTCCTGACCTCCGTACACTCACCCCTCGGAGCTCAGCGGTCCCCCCTCTCCACATTCAGACAGCTCCCTCTTGCCAGTTTCAAAGGGTGAGTGTCACCCCACAATCGCAGCCGAGTCTCTTTTGTTAATGTCTGGAAACCTTTTCTTCCTACCCATTTCCAAACTGATCTCTCTTTGTGGGCGAAGAGCCTGTCCTGTCACTCAAGGGTGGGTAAATGGGTTCATTCATCCTTGCAACAAATGTATCAGGGAATCCTAGAGTTGGAGGGGCCATCTAGTCCAGCCCCCTGCTTGAAGGGGGAAAGTCCTCTTGAGAGCAGTGCTTCTCAGAGTGGTGGGTTGTGACCCACCATTGGAACCAAAAGCTGCCCCCTGCCCCCTTAAGGGGCAGGGACAGCATGGTGGCGGCAGCAGCGATCCTGGGGATTGCCGCCAGCGCCGAGGAGAAAAAGTTTTAAAAGGTGATTTGTACACTTACTGGGGGGGGTGCGTCTGGAGCCCTCCGGAGGGTTTCGGGAAGCCTGTGCTACTCTCCGCAGCCCCCCCCCCCAGCTTCAAATCACCGCTCTGCAGCAATTTACGACTACTTCCAGTTTTTGCAAAAAACGGAAGTGGTCATAAGGCGATCTGAAGCTCAGGGGGTCCTGCAGAGGGTAGCACAGGACTCCCCCAAAACCTCCGGAGAGCTCCAGGACCCCCGGTAAGTCCACAAATTGTGTTGATTTTTTTCGTGGGGGCAGGGGGCAGCTTTTGGTTCCAGTGGTGGGTCACAACCCACCACTTTGAGAACCACTGTTCTATGGAACTTTTTGCCACAGGATGTGGTGATGGCACCTGGCCTGGATGCCTTTAAATGGGGATTGGACAGATTTATGGAGGAAAAGTCCATCACAGCTTATAAGCCATGATGGGTATATGCAGCCTCCTGGTTTTAGTAGCAGGCCAGCGGGTGGCACAGCGGGTTAAACCGCTGAACCATGAGCTGTCGATCGAAAGGTCGGCAGTTCGATTCTCGCGATGGGGTGAGCTCTTGTTGCTTGGCCAGCTCCTGCCAACCTAGCAGTTCCAAAGCATGTTAATGCGTGTGATAAATAGGTACCGCTTGCGGGAAGGTAAACAGCGCTCCGTGTTCCAGCTGCATGCTACGCGCTGCGGCAAGGAGAGTCATGCCGGCCACATGACTCTTTGAAATTTTGGGGGTACCGGGACCTGGAATTCACGGTCGCCCCCTTTGGATTCCCCAACATTGAGACCGCTTGGCTGCTTGATTTCCGCCTCCTCTTCATAAGAACATCAGAAGAGCCCTGCTGGATCAGGCCAAAAGCCCATCTAGTCCAGCTGCCTGTATCACACAGTGGCCCCACCAGATGCCTCAGGGAGCACAAGACAACAAGATAACCTGTTTCCCTTTGACACTCCCCTGCACCTGGCACAGAGAAAACCTACTTCTAAAACCAGAAGGTTGCTTATGGCTTGTAACCTGTAATGGTCTTTTCCTCCATGAATCTGTCCAAACCCCTTTTAAAGGCATCTAGGCCAGATGCCATCACCACATCCTGTGGCAAGGAGTTCCACAGATGAATTACACGCTGGGTGAAGAAATATTTTCTTTTGTCTGTTCTAACTCTCCCTCCACTCAATTTTAGTGCATGTCCCCTGGTTCTGGTGTTGTGTGAGAGGGAGAAGAATTTCCCTCTATCCACTCTCTCCATCCCATGCATAATTTTATACGTCTCAATCATGTCCCCCCTCAGGTGCCTTTTTTCTAGACTGAAAAGCCCCAGACGCTGTAGCCTTTCCTCATAAGGAAGATGCCCCAGCCCACTAATCGTTTTGGTCACTCTCCTCTGTACCTTTTCCAGTTCCACTATATGCTTTTTGAGATGTGGCTACCAGAACTGGATGCAATACTTCAGATGCAGCCTTACCATTGATTCGTACAAGGGCATAATGATATTGGCCATTTTATTTTCAATCGCTTTTTAAATGATCCCGAGCATGGAATTGGCCTTCTTCACAGCCACCGCACACTGGGTCGACACTTTCATCGACCTTTCCACCAGCACCCCAAGATCTCCCTCCTGATCCTTCACAGACCGCTCAGAACCCATGAGCGCGTATGTGAAGTTTTGGTTTCTTGCCCCAATGTGCATCACTTTACACTTGCATACATTGAAGCGCATCTGCCATTTTGCTGCCCATTCTCCCAGTTTGGAGAGATCCTTCTGGAGCTCTTCCACAATCCCTGCTGGTCTTCAGCACCAGGAAACGTTTTGTGTCATCCGCAAACTTGGCCACCTCGCTGCTTATCCCTGACTCCAGGTCATTTATGAATAAGTTGAAAAGCACCGGTCCCAAGACCGATCCTTGGGGCACACCGCTTTTCACCTCTCGCCATTGTGAAAATTGCCCATTGACTCCCACTCACTGTTTCCTGGTCTTCAACCAGTTCCTAATCCACAAGAGGACCTGCCCTCTTATTCCCTGACTGTGGAGTTTTCTCAGGAGCCGTTCATGAGGGACCGTGTCAAACGCCTTCTGAAAATCCAGATATATAATATCCACGGGTTCGCTCGCATCCACATGCCTGTTGACCTTTTCAAAAAATTCTAACAGGTTTGTGAGGCAAGACTTCCCCTTGCAGAAGCCATGCTGACTCTCCCTCAGCAGAGCTTGTTCTTCTATGTGTTTTAAGATTTTATCCTTAATGAGACTTTCCACCATCTTCCCTGGAACAGATGTTAGGCTGACCGGCCTGTAGTTTCCCGGGTCCCCCCTCCTTCCTTTTTTAAAGATTGGCGTGACATTAGCTATCCTCCAATCCTCTGGCACAGTGGCCGTTTTAAGGGACAAGTTGCATATTTGGGTCAAGAGGTCAGCAACTTCATTCTTGAGTTCCTTCAGAACTCTTGGGTGGATGCCATCCAGGACTGGTGATTTATTGATCTTTATTTTGTCAATTAAGTCTGAGACGTCTTCTCTTTTAACCTCTATTTGACTTAATTCTTTAGTCAGGGGAGGCCGTACCGGCAGCGGTATTTGCCCGAGGTCTTCTGCCGTGAAGACAGATGCAAAGAACTCATTTAATTTCTCTGCAGTCTCCAAGTCCCCTTTTATCACCCCTTTCCCTCCTCAATGTCCAGTGGGCCAACCGTTCCCAGGAGGCTCACTCACTGCTCCTGGAAAAGCCCCTTTCAGCCATCCCTCACTTGGTTCCCCCTCCCCCAACTGCTACCTGCTGACATGGCCATGAAGTGACCTGAACTGCTTGTTGAGAGCAAGCCAGAAGAGGATCGTGGCCACGGCAGCCCCCTTGTCTCTCCGGCGCTGCTGGAGGAAGAAGGGGAAAAAGCGTACGCAGCACCAAGTAGACAGATCTGGAGCCACCTCGCTTCGCTTCCTTGTCTCTTCCCGGAGCAAAGTGCGCAGCCTCTCGCCCAGGTGCTGCTTCCGTTGCACGTGCTAGACCTGTTCATTTCCAGCTGAAGTGGCACGGAGGAGGGACCAAGGCTGCCCACAGAGAGGGCGTCTCTCTTTCCCTCCCTAGCCACGGGCACTAGCTGCCCACGGTGGTGGCCGAATTGGGGGGGGGGGTTTCAGGTGGCATGAAGGCCTGGGCCGTCGCTGCCTGCTGAGGTTCAAGCCAGGCCAAGTGGACTTGCTGCCAGGCTGCTACTTGCACTGCCCGCTGCTGGAGGGCCCACCTAGAAGCCAGCGGCAGCTGTGTGTGCTGCTGGGCCTGGATGGCAAGCAGCCTCTTCTTCTGTGCAGTCCCAGCCAGCGCCCCCCCGCTGGCACGCCTGGGTCCCTGCCATTGTTCTGCCTGCTGCCTGCCTGTGCTGCCTCTTTGGGCCTGGACAGCTGCTTTCCTGGCTGTGGACAGGAGCCTGGCTTCAAGCCTCCAGGTTGCTTGGCCTCATGCTGGTGGATCAGAGAGGCGCAGCCGCAGGCAGAGCGACCGAGAAGAGGGCTGGGGGGGGGGGCCTGTAGCCAGGGCATGCTTGTTTGGGCCAGGGTCATGCCTCTCCCTCTTGGCTGCATCTGCGCTGCTCGGGCACCGTCCAACGGTGCTCTTGGCAAGGGAACGTTTCCTGACCTCGGCCACTTTGCAGGTGAAGGCGCTTGGCAGTGCCCGAGCTCTGCCACAGAGGTGCCTGGCTCTTCGGCAAACCCAGACTCCTCTTGGTTCCAGCTGTTTCTGGGGCCCTGTCGCCTTCCAAGCGCCTCTGTAAGCCAGGCTGCTCCTTGGTGCGCTGGCTGCCTTGGGGCTGCTCCTGGGCCGGCTCGTTGGTTCGTTTGTGTGCTTTGCCTCGAGTGGTGCCTCCAGGGCCTTGTGGAGTCCAGCAGGATGGGCAGGGCTGTCTTCGGGTTTGGGTGGCCCCTCTCCCTGCTGCCGTCCCGGGCGGCACTTCAGCTCTGTCTCTGTTTCAGGTGAATGTCATCGTGGACTACATCCGGCCGGCCAGCAGTGCGACAGACACGGCACCTGCCTTTGCGGAGCGCACCTGTGCCACAGTCACCATTGGTGGCATGTGAGTATTGGGCTTGGCCAGAGGGGGCTGACCCCGGTGGTGGCTCTGGGGAGACGTTCTCAGGCGGTCCAGGCAGCAAAGGCCAAAGAGACCTGGGCCCCCTGACACCTGGCTGCAGAGGGCATTGGCACTTGCACGGTGGCAGGAACCGTGCAACAAGAACTACTGGGCAATGGGTCTACTCAAGTCTCACCACGCTCCAAGGCTAGGCACAGCTCCCTGGCAGGGCCGCTCTGTTAGAGGACCTCGGGAGAGGCTGCTCTGCTGTCGGGGGGTGGGTCCCGGTCCAGCGCCGCTCCCCAGCTGCTGGTTGGCCCATTGCTGCTGTCACTCTCCTCTCGCCAATGGGGCCAGTTACCTCCAGCCGTTCCTTCCTGGGTGCTGTAAGGAGCAAACCGGGTTCCTACAGGCGACAGGGTGCAGCTGCCTTGGAGCAGTGGCTGGGTGCAGACATCTGTGTGCTCCCTGAGGAGGCATCTGGTGGGGGCTTTGGCCTGATCCAACAGCCGGGCTCTTCTGAGGTTCTTAGCTGGGGCCGAGTAGCACAAAGAGGCACACCTGTTATCCTGTGGCCATCGGAGACAAGCGACCTCTAAAGCCAGGACGTTGCATAGAGTCTTCATAGCTTGGGATCTGTGATGAACCTTTCCTCTATGAATCTGTCCAATCCCTTTTGAAAGGCATCTAGGCCAGGTGCCATCACCACTTCCTATGGCAAGGAGTTCCACAGATGAATTACATGCTGGGTGAAGAAATCTTTCCTTTTGTCTGGCTCTTGCAGACAGCCATGTGTGCTAGTGCTCTCAGCTAATTGGTAGGCAAGCCTGTGCTTCTCTGGCCATTGCACATGCCAACTTCACACTTCCTGCGCAATCCTGTCTAAATTGGAGACCGGCGGAGGTCTAGGGTGTTGCAAACGTGCCATAAAGCACGTTTGTGGCACCTTGGGAGTAAGTGCTGCCGGCGCCTCTCCCCCGCCCCAGATCCTAAGGTGCGCCTGCCAGTGAAGGTGAGTTTCCCCACTGGGCGGCGGCGGGCGGAACTGACGCCAGCGGTTCTGCCGAGATCCTATCCCCCTTCCTGGGCCTGCCCAGCTTTACACCACCCTCTCAAATGTCCGCCAGCAAAATAGCTGGTGGATGTTTGAGTAGACCCATTGGACTGCTGGGGTTCTCCTTGGGGTAAGGGGACATTTGGAGGAGTCCTCCAAGTGCGCCGGTGCTGAGTCCGAATTGGCTAGTCTGAGCTGCAGCCTAGCTAGACAGGCTTGGGCTGTTACGGCGGATCCACACCGCCCACGTCTCGGCGCGTATGCGGCCGGTGTCCCGCCCCCAGGTTCAAATTACGGGCTCTGATTGCCTGACCGCAAATGCAGGCAAAGTGGAGTCCAACTCCACTTTGCCTGCATTTGCGTTTTGTTCAGCCAATCAGAGCCCGTAATTTGAACCTGGGGGCGGGACACCGGCCGCATACGCGCCGAGACGTGGGCGGTGTGGATCCGGCTTTAGTGTTTGTGCCGACTGAGGGCGGTGAGGCACTTGCCTCCGATGGAGGGGCCTCTGCAAAAGCTCCGTGAGCCGAGAAGCTGCAGCAGGCATCCCCTTTGCCCACGGGAAGCTTCCAAACGGACTGAACAGCCCTTGGCGTGGAGCCTGGGCATCTTCTCTTGTTTGCATAGCAATCTGCCAATGCGGGCTGGGGGGCGCTTGCTGAAAAGAGAGAAAGGTGCCAACTGCTCAGCCAGCAGCTTCTGGTCCTGGCTGGATCGAGCTGGGCCGGCCAAGATGGCCTTCTGTGGCGCCTTCCTTGCTGGGGGCTGCCAGGCCAGCCTCTCTGTTTTGGTTTGATGTGTTGAGGGCCCGAGGGGTGGGGCCCAACTACCCATCGCTGGTCCCTGCCCTGGCAGGACCCCTTTCACTGCCATTGGGGACCACCCCAGACCTAGCTGCTTTCTGGGGAAATGTAGGGCCAGCTGCCATGTGTGCCGGAAAGTAATTCATGCCACAGTGTTCCTGGGAGGCCGGGGGTCAAGGAGTCATTGGGGGGGGCTGGGGCTAAGCTTGGGCAGTAGTCCATGGCCACCCTTCTTCCTTGGGAAGAGAAATGAAAGAAGAGGTGGGCCCGACAGCCAGAGAGCAGGAGGCCGTTCCAGGCAGAGGGGGGATCGAGGCCCGACCATTCAGTGTGCTGGACTGTCTGTGCCTGCTGATGAGATCCGGTTACAAGCACCAACCCTTTTAATTGGGGGCATGCTTGCGTGCGTGCACACGCACATTGGGGTCCACGGTGTGGAGGGAGGCAGCCCGGTCACGAGCTGTGGGGGGCCAAGGCCGCCTGGCTGGGCGCGGGGTTGGAGTCCTCTAGGAAGTGAGCCTGCAGGCTGAGCACTTGGCCTCCTCCCCAGCTGGCAAGGGGGGGGGCGTGCCTGTAGTGAAGGCTTCTCTGCCTGCTTTCAGTTCCTTGGGTTTGCCAGCTGTCCGGACCCGCGTGCAGCTTCTCCTGCCCCTCCTCTGTGCCTGTCCTTGGCCCCCTTTGCTTCCAGGCTCCCCGTGCCTAGTCCTCTAATTTCCTCGTCCGCGAACTGGTTGGCTTGCCCCCCCCCACAACTCCTGATACAAGCCCAGCTGGGGAAGGAAGGAAGGTGCAGTGGGCGAGGCTGTTGGCTGCTGGTGTGAGGCCGCCGTCTGCTTCCTGAAAGGGTTCTTCCTGCTGCTGCCTGGCATTTCGCACTGATTGCCGCCTCCTCTGGTGTTCCTCTCCCCCGTCTTGGCCTCGCCTATTTTGGGCTCTTGGCAAGCTTCAAGCTGAGTCATCGCTGCAAAAGAATGGCCGAGGCCCCCAGCGCAGGAGGATGGCGGTGCGCTTCGAGCGAAGGGCGTCCCCAGTCAAGGCCCCCTTGTGTTTTGAGCATGGTGTGTCGTAGTTGGGGGGCGGCAGCCCAAAGGGTCCTGGCTCCGAGTGGCTGTGGGGCCAGCGGGCAAGGCTTGTGTGGAGGGAGCTGCTGCAGGTGGCCTGAGGCCCGGCCGCCAAGTGCTCCGCGGGTTCAGCCGTGGTCTCGCCCCAGACCACCTGTGCCTCTGCCCCCTTCATCCCCTCTGGGTTCTAGTTCGCCAAGGTCTGGGAGGGGGCCAGCAGGCCCTCCTGTGCTGCTGACCTGCGCCCTGTAAGTCACGGAGCCTGCAGCAAGTGAAGGGGAGGGGGGTTGGGGGTGGCCCCCTGCGACCCGGAAGGAGCAGTCGGGTCGGCCCCCCGTCATTTGCCTGCGCCGGTTTCCTCTGACGGCCCCCTTCTCTTCCCTTGCAGCAACATTGCGGAAGCCTTGGTCAGCAAGGGGCTGGCCACTGTCATCCGCTACCGCCAGGACGACGACCAGCGTTCTTCACACTACGACGAGCTGCTGGCTGCAGAGGCTCGGTGAGTAGGGTGGGCTTGTGGGACTAG
This sequence comes from Plestiodon gilberti rubricaudatus, assembly GCA_026170595.1. Taxonomy (NCBI): domain Eukaryota; kingdom Metazoa; phylum Chordata; class Lepidosauria; order Squamata; family Scincidae; genus Plestiodon; species Plestiodon gilberti. The sequence goes on along the minus strand of JANXHW010000005.1, from coordinate 171,298,449 downwards.
CCGGAAGGGGGCGGGCAGGGCAGAGCGGATAGCCTTCTGGGTCCCTTCTCGAAACCTGGACCCAAGGCTTCTGCCCGCGGCGGGGCTTGCAGTGCGAGCTGCGTGTCGGAGGCGCCTGCTCTCGCTCGAGACCTTCCTGGTCCAGGCAGCAGGTGGACCAGGCATGGTGAGGCCACCCTGAGGCGGGATCGGGAAGAACGCCCACATTGCCTGCAGTTGCATGGTCAAGTCTCGGTCCATTGCTAGATGGAGAGCCAAGGGCTCGAGTCATTGCTGTCCCGTTCCGCTGGGGCCAAAGATTTCTGTACCGCTTGTCTACGATTCAACAAAAGAAACCTACCCTGCTAAGAACCACTCACGGAAGGCATGAAACCCGTTCCGCATGAAAAAGGGACAGAGCAGACGGAAAAAGACACCCCCCCCCTGCCTAGATCCTAAAGCAACTCCAAGGGCCCCTCCCTCTGTGCCGGAATTGGGGCGGAGTGGGCATGAGTGGCTGTGCCCAGGAGAGAGCCGCGGTACTGAGAGCGGCGCTGTGCAGCCTGTCTGTGGCGAGTGTGCTGCTGTTTGAGCAGCGTCGTGCAGGACCTCAGAAGAGGTGAAGCACTTCTAGTGGGGGGGAGGGAGTTGCCCCCCCTGCGTCGTACCTGGCAGAAGTGCTGCGGCCTGTTTTTGATGGGCTCCCCTCGACCAAGCAAGATGCTGCTTTTCTCCTCCTAGCAAGCACCCCCCCCCCCGGCCTTCTGGACTTGGATAGCAGCAGGCAGCTGCTGCTGGATCGTGGTGGCAGCAAGTGCTCGTCTCTTCCTCCTCCAAGCACTTGGAGCGTAGATTTTGCAGTCTGTGGGGAGAGGAAGCTGCCAGACGTGGGGAGGAAATGGGCCTGGAAGTGGGTGTAGTGGAAATCATTGCTGCCAATGTCAGAAGAGTGGTCCAGTTTCTTTGGATTCTGACGTGGACCGTCCCCCGAGGCTGGGGAAGCCGGCCCCAAGCCCAAAGTGAGCCCACTTCTTCCAGAATACAGACCACAGAGATCAGGAGCTCCCCACCCCATGGCCACCCATTTCCAGACCCCTGCCTGCTGCCCCATTTCTTCCAAAAGTCGTGGCTGGCTCCAGCTCGGCCTGTTCCTTCTCTGACCCAAAGCAAAGTCAGTTTCTCCCCCAGCCTTGGCGTTGGTGTCCAGAACACAGGAAGAATGACAGGAGCAGAAAGGGACCCTTCCTCTCTCGGACTCCCGTCAAACCGCTTAGAGCAGACTCCCAGAATCCTTCACCTGTCTCCTCCCTGGGACCGCTGTAGGCCCGTTGTCGTGGTTTGGACTTTGTTTCAGCTGCTTCCCCGTCTTGATTGGTTCTCGAAGTGGCGCTTCTGTGTTCAGGCGCCTGTGTGCTCAGCTTGTGACCTTCCCAGGGGCATCTGGTTGGCCACTGTTTGGAAGCAGATCGTGGGGGGAGACACACGACTCCTTTGGTCTGATCCACCAGGGCTGTTTCCCCACAGCTGCTTTCTGTGTCTCTGTTCAGCGTAGGCAAAAGGGCTGTGATTTAATGGGGGGGGGGGGAGGTTGTTTGGTTTTTCTCCAGTGTCCAAGCACCTTCCAAGGGGACATGGGGACGGAGGTAGCTTGGCCAACTTTCAACCCCCCCCCCCCGCTGCCTTTCTCCTACATGCCCCCTAATGCAAGGGCAACGTTCCTGTTGGTGTGCTAGTTTGGGTGATGTCAGATGGTGGCTAGTTTGGGCAGCCTCTGAAGTCCTCCTGGTTGTGAGCGGTGACAGAGTGAGATACTCAGCAGAACATGTCACTCTGTTTCAGCCAAGGATCATTGTCCGGGGGGGGGGGGGACACAGAAAACTCCCACCCCCTGCGACTCATGCAGGTTTGAACTCTGGCAGTCAGGAGTGAGAGGACAGAGTCCCCCAGTGGCCTGATTCCTGCCTGCACACTGCTGCTGCTCCGTTCAGGCTACATCTCATTTCAGAGAAAACCCTAGAAGGAATGGATTTCCATTGGAATGGGAAGAGCAGCCCTGTGTTTTGTGACAAAGCACTAAAAGACATGTTTCTTCCTTTTGATTCCTCCTTTTGTGAGCAGAACGAAGCCATTTAATTTCTAGCAATGTCTAGGGGCTTTTTTTGAGCTCAGGTGAATGCCCTGACTGTTGCTAATTGAGGTTAACAAGCCCCAAGGGGATGGAACAGGTTCCCTCTACTCTTTCAACACAGACTGGGGAGGGGGGGTTCCGGGCTTACAACTCCTCTGACTGTCTTCTTGTCCTTCCCCCCCCCCCCCCACAGGGCTATAAAGAACGGCAAAGGATTGCACAGCAAGAAGGAGGTCCCGATCCACCGGGTGGCTGACATCTCTGGGGTAAGAAGGATTTGCCACCAAGCCAAACCAGATTGGGGCACTCGTAAAGTCCAGGGAAAGGAGAGGAAGGATGTTATTGGAGATCTCAAGAGTCTTGTGGCAAATGGTCAGATCTTCAGCAATGCTTACCAGATTTTCCAGGCCCCCGAGGGGGGCAGAAGTGACATCACAGGGTGGGGTCGGGTCAAGGAAACGTGATGTCACTTCCGCCGGACGGCTGCTCCTGGACCCAGCCTGGATTTTGGAGTCCTGGTTCGTGGCTTTGGCCAGGAGCATGTTTGCCCAGCTGGAGCTGGTATGTCAGCTGTGTGACTCTATCTTGCAGGCTGTCTGTGCAACAATGTGAGGAGGTGTGGAGCACACTCTCCACATGCATGAGATCTCGGTCTCCTCTGGAAGCCAGTGGACTGGGTGGGTGGGCCTTTGGCCTTCCGAGGCCGACCCTAAGTCCTTGAGCTTCAGGTAGGCTGTGCCATGGCCAGGCCTTGCTGGTGTGCGTGCCCCCAGAGGAGATGCCAGGCCTGTGTCCTCCTGTCTGTTCTGTGGTCTGCCTGTTGCTCTGCCATCCGCTTTTGGGGCGGCTGGCTTGGGGAACTGGATTTCCAGCAGCCAGTCCCCTGCCGGAAGCTGGACCTTGCCCGGGGTGATTTGACAGTTTTCTTGTATGGAATGGTCAAGTGTGTGTGTGTGGGGTGTGTGTGTGTGTGTGTGTGTGTGTTCATTGGCTAGGCTGCTTCAGTTCTTTGAAATTTTTTGGGGGGTACAGTGATGGCCTTCTTCACAGCCGCCGCACACTGGGTCGACACTTTCATCGACCTGTCCACCAGCACCCCAAGATCTCTCTCTTGATCCGTCACAGACAACTCAGAACCCAATATGTGAAATTTTGGTTTGTTGCCCCAATGTGCATCACTTTGCACTTACTTACATTGAAGCGCATCTGCCATTTTGCTGCCCATTCTCCCATTTTTGGAGAGATCCTTCTGGAGCTCTTCACAAATCCCTGCTGGTCTTCACCACCCGGAAAAGTTTAGTTTTATCCGCAAACCTGGCCACCTCGCTGCTTATCCCCAACTCCAGGTCATTGATGAACAGGTTGAAAAGCACCGGTCCCAAGACCGATCCTTGGGGCACACCGCTTTTCACCTCTCACCATTGCGAAAATTGCCCACTGACTCCCACTCGCTGTTTCCTGGTCTTCAACCAGTTCCTAATCCACAAGAGGACCTGCCCTCTTATTCCCTGACTGTGGAGTTTTCTCAGGAGCCTTTCATGAGGGACCGTGTCAAACACCTTCTGAAAATCCAGATATATAATATCCACGGGTTCGCTCGCATCCACATGCCTGTTGACCTTTTCAAAAAATTCTAACAGGTTTGTGAGGCAAGACTTCCCCTTGCAGAAGCCATGCTGACTCTCCCTCAGCAGAGCTTGTTCTTCTATGTATTTTAAGATTTTATCCTTAATGAGACTTTCCACCATCTTCCCTGGAACAGATGTTAGGCTGACCGGCCTGTAGTTTCCCGGGTCCCCCCTCCTTCCTTTTTTAAAGATTGGCGTGACATTAGCTATCCTCCAATCCTCTGGCACAGTGGCCGTTTTAAGGGACAAGTTGCATATTTGGGTCAAGAGGTCAGCAACTTCATTCTTGAGTTCCTTCAGAACTCTTGGGTGGATGCCATCCGGGCCTGGTGATTTATTGATCTTTATTTTGTCAATTAAGTCTGAGACGTCTTCTCTTTTAACCTCTATTTGACTTAATTCTTTAGTCAGGGGAGACCGTTCCGGCAGCGGTATTTGCCCGAGGTTTTCTGCCGTGAAGACAGATGCAAAGAACTTGTTTAATTTCTCTGCAGTCTCCAAGTCCCCTTTTATCACCCCTTTCTCTCCCTCACCATCCAGCGGACCAACCGTTTCCCTGGCAGGTTTCCTGCTTCTAACATATTTGAAGAAGCTTTTGTGATTCCCTTTTATGTTGCCTGCCATACGTTCCTCAAAGTCTTGCTTGGCCTCCCGTATCATCTTTTTACATTTCTTTTGCCACAGTTTGTGCTCCTGTTTATTTTCCTCATCGGGGCAAGACTTCGAAATGGGACGCTTGACTCTGGCGGGACTCTAAGCTGGTGCAGAGAGGCTGGCCGGTGGCCTGGGCCGTTGAGGGGTGCCAATCAGTCTTGTGTCTTGAGAGAGCATTTTGGAGCCCTTGGCTTTTCCAAGGCGAGCGTTGCTGCCGCTGGGCTCCTCTCCTGCCTGGAGGCATCTGCTGAAATGAGCAGCGTTGTCACCTGCTGCAGCGGAGCACCTTCCAGAGGCTGCCAGGAGCCCTTCCCCAGCCGGTGCTGGCTGCCCCTTGGGCCGGGCCTGGCTCCAGTCTGGAGCCCTGGCCTGCCTCCTTGAGATCCAGTCCGACCCGGCGTTCGGCAGTCTGCATTCCATGCTGGCGGAGTCCAGCAGTTCTCTTTGTCTCCATTCTGTGTTGGCCTGGACTTTCCTTTTCAGTCAGCGAGCATGAACACTGGGGAGGGTTTCCGTCTTGCCGGCCCCTGACTCTGCTCAGTCTGCATTCTTCTCTTTCGGGGCCAGGCCTCCTTCCCTTCGAAGCTGCGACCGCCGGCCTGTGGAGCCAGATCAGGCTGGCAGGTTCCATTGCAGTCTGTAGCTGGAGGGCAGCGGTTGTCTTCCAGCGCTGCTGCACCTGGGGGGCTTTCAGGAAGAGGCTGCTTCCACCCCACCTGCACTGGCCCTTGCGGAGAGGGGAGCTGCATGTGGCGGTGAGTGGCCCTCGGGGGAGAACACCGCTTCATTCTGCCCCAGGCTCCACACACACAGACACACACACCCCCGGTCGTTGTCTTTCCCAGCCGTGCATCGGGAGGTCCTTTCCATTTTTGCAGACCCCGCCCCAGGTGCTGCCAGGAACGGAATTGGGCCCCTGGCCTGTCCTCGCCTGTCATTCCTCAAGAAGAGGACCGTAGGAAGGAAGTTCTGCCCACACCTTCTACCAGCTCTTCCGTGTGAATCCAATCATGACTGTTAGGGTGATTAACACAAATTGGTAGCCTTCATTAGCCATTCCTGGTTTAGATTTGCCTCCGTTAGACCTGAGTGGTTAATAGTTGGGGAATGATTCCCCCCCCCCCGCTTGCAGACTGTGGTTCATGTGTCGGTGTCCTGCTGGATTAACTTCTTGACTGCACATCTGTTTCCTAAGGAGTGCAAGCTGTGTGTTGGTGGCATCTCGCCCAGGCAGCTTCTGGGGCCTAGGGGTCGCGACAGACAGCCCTGGGGGCTCCGGTGAGAGGCGTTGGGGTGGCGACCCATCTGGTCTGCCGAGACCAAGGCAGGGCGTGGAGCAAGGGATGATTGGGAAGGGTTCCTCCTGCCCTGGGGAGGCTGCCAGATCCCCAGGAGAGACGGGTGCAAGACCGAAGCCCACCCAGCTGACAGCCAAGGAGCGTGTCTCGAGGAGCGTGCCTCGTGGGTTGGAGCGGGGACTCCGGCATGCTTCTCCTCTTCCGAACCTCACGGGGGCTGCTCAGCCTTCGAAGACCGAGCCGCCAGAGCCGCTGACCAGACTGGGCCAGGCCGGAAGAGTGGTTCTCTCCCTCCAGCTCACTGGCAGCGGCTGACAGTTTTGCCCACACTTCTCGAGTCTGTTGCTTGGAGGAGAAACTAGTTTGCTGGGTGGAGACCACTTGGGAGGCAGGGGTCTGGGAATTCTCCCTGTGTCTGGGCAGGAACTGGTGGTGGGTCAGTGCCTGCCTGTCTCGCCCTTGAGCTTGTTTGTGCTGGAAAGGGGCAGGCCAGTTCTGCTGGTAGACCTCCGGGCACCAGTCCTCCTGCTGGCCAGACCTGGCAGCTCCCTGAGGGTTTTTCTGTCCCTCCCCCTTCCCAGGACACGCAGAAAGCCAAGCAGTTCTTGCCCTTCCTGCAGCGAGCGGGCCGCTCCGAAGCAGTGGTGGAGTACGTCTTCAGCGGGTCCCGCCTCAAGCTGTACATGCCGAAGGAAACCTGCCTGATCACGTTCCTGCTTGCAGGTGAGGGGGACTGGGGGCCCGGTGTGCTGAGAGGTGTGGCCTGGAGGACCACTTGGGGGGGGGGGCAGCTCCTGTCCTGTGCCGCCACTGAGGGGAAGCAGCAGCTCTGCTCCTCCTCCTTTGGCTCTGCAAATGGAATCGGGGGGGGGGGGGAGAGGCAGTCGTTTTTTTGTTGGGGGGGTGGCGGCTAATCACTGGCATGCGACGTTGGGAAGGTGTGCTGCTGGGGGGAGCCGTGGGGTGCTCACAGAAGGCAGATGTCCTTGTCCCAGTGAGACCCATCCTGCTGGCAGCTCTCCAAGCTCTGTCCCAGTGACCTCCAAGCCTTTCCCCTCGGAGCTGCTACTTCTGCCTCTTCCAGGGATGCTCAGCCCCAGGAGCAGGACTCCAGACCCCCCCCTCCCCAGCCTGTGAGGGTGGGGGTTGCTGTGCCTTCAGCAGGACTGGTGTGGTAGAGTCTGGGCTAGGTGGTCAGTTTTAGGGGGTGCCCTCAGGATGGAGTGTGTGTGAGGTGGTTGCAGTCAGACCTGGGGTGGGGTGCCTTCCCCCCCCCTTGTGCGCCTGCTGCTGAGCTCTGCCTCTTCTTTCGGCCCTGTGGGGGCGACTGGCATGTTGTCTGAGAGGGCTGCGCTTCCTCTGGGGAGGGGCTGTTCTTCTCCCTTCTCCCTGGGGCTAGGTCAGCGGTTCTCAAATAGTGGGGCGCGCCCCCCAGGGGGGGCGCGAGGCCCCACAAAGGGGGGCTCGACCACCACAGTCGCCCTCCGCACGCTCCAAGGCCGGCCCAGGAGCCGGCCTCGGAGCGTCCGGAACGGCCGGCGCTCCAGGGCCTTCTGAAGGCCCAAGTGTCAATCCGGGTATTTTTGATGTTTTCGCTCATGCGCAGAGACGAAAACGGGTCTGCGCATGAGCGAAAACATCAAAAATACCCGGATTGACGCTTGGGCCTTCAGAAGGCCCTGGAGCGCCGGCCGTTCCGGACGCTCCGAGGCCGGCTCCCGGGCCGGCCTCGGAGCCGGCGGAGGGCGAGGCGAAGGGGGGGGGGGCGCCACCCCCCAAAATCGGGTGACGGGGGGGCGCGGGGAAATTTTTTTGAGAACCACTGGGCTAGGTCAACTATGAAGAGGTTGCGGGGGGGGGGAGCTGCTTGACGGCCAGAGCAGTGGCGTCGCTCCGGTAGGGGCGGGGCCGTAAGTATCGCTCCGTCGTAGTCCCTTTACCGAGCGAGCAGGAGGCGGCCCCGCCCCCTCACTGTCGGAGCCATTCCCCTGCGGATTAAGCAGCAGGCAAGAGACCCTGCCTGCCACTGGGCCAGAGTACTCTTGAGCAGCGACTTGAGATGCCAGGAAGCAAGGGGCCGCCACTCTTGTGGCCTTCTCCCGATCCGTGGGTTGCTCTGACAGCTCCAGGTCTCCGGCTTGTGTGGAAGGTTGCGTGGCTGGCAAGCGAGCCACATTGGGGACCAGCTCCTGGGCCCCCTCTCGAAAAGCAGGCAGTGGAGACCTCGAGCGAGCCGCAGCGTCCTGCTGTGGTAGGCCGCGAGTTCTGCCCTCCTGCTGGTGACCAAGATCCTTCTGCCAGAAGTGGAAGAGACAGGGCTGGCTGTGGAGGGGCCGGGGTGACAGGCCAGACCCCTCCCCGCAGCCCACCACCAGCTTGGACCAGGCATGTGTGTAACACGGATACGTCGCCCTGGAATCTGATTTATAATTAACTCGTTCTAAAGACAAGAAAATGAGACCGCCTCTGATAGTTTAAAATTTTAATAAGCGCTAAACTCCCACTTCTTTTTGCTACAAAAGAGACAAGTGCCGCCGCCGCCGCCGCTGCTGCTGCTGCTGCTACTGCAGCAGAAGGGCCTCTGACATGGGCAGATTTTCCTGCCTTCTCTCCAGAAGGTGGCTTCTGCTACCGCAGGCTTGGGGGGGGGGGGTATGTTGAGCTGCAGCCTGCCCACTCCTCGAGTCGAACAGGGGTCCATCTCCCCTGACGGCTGGATGGATTCCTGTCTGTGTGCACGCCTGCTGCTGCTGCTGCTGCTGCTCCACTCCCCCCCCCCCCCCCCCCCCGGCCAGGCAGAAGCAGCTCGGCTCAGTTCAGTGCAGTTCATCTCAGGCCACATTTGGGCTCCCTGCACATTTGGGAGGCTGGGCTGAGGGAACCTGTTCCGGATGTTCTCTCTCCCTTCGTCCTGCCCCAGAATGTGGGGTGCTGCCCTTGCCTTGCTTCTCCCCCAGCCCCCCTTCCCTCCCTCCCTCCCTCCCAGTTCAGGAGCCTTTCTGCCTGCCTTCTGTGCTCGCTGCTACGACTGTGCTTCCAGCTGCCTCCCTCCACAAGCTTCAGGGAGTCTCCATTGGCTGCTTGCAGGGAGCAGGACAGAGTTAAGGCGGAAGCGCACCGGCCGCGTTCTGTGTGCGGCGCGTGCTGCGCAGGAAACACAGCCAAAGTTGAGAATTCTCCAGGGGAAGCTTCAAACGCAAACGGACCTCTCTGCGGCTCCCGGCGTTCAGTGGGACTTGCCTCCGGCCGGAAAGAACACAGACGCAGCTGGCCGCAACGAGCTGTGCTTCAGCCTTGAAGCAGGCCCGCCCCTGCGCCCCACTCCCTCTGGGTCATGCAGTCGGCAGCGTGGGGGGCACTGAGGTTGTGGCTGTTGGCTTTTGTGACGTGGAGCTAATTTTGGAGAGAGGGGAATGCACCCGGGTGGGCAGGCCTTGCCGCCAGGAGTTCTATTTAAGAGCCGTTACCATAGGAACCGACGCGGGCGCCCTGCCTTCACCTCGCTTCAGCTCTGCCAGTCCCGTGACTGGAGGCGTGGGAACCGACTCGGGGAGAGGGGGGGTGACTTGCTGCCTGTCCCGTTTTTCTCCTGCCGGTCTTTCCAAGTTCTCCAGGCCTCACAACATCCCTGCAAGGTGGTTTCGACTGAGTTTGCAAGTGGGCTTTGCTGCCATTTGGGAGGCGAATCTGGGCTGGCGGCATCAGGGCCGCAGTTCTTGCTGCTGCTGCTGCTGCTGCTGCTGCTGCAGGTTGGCAACTGGCTGCCCAGCATCATCGGCCCGGAGGACTGGGGAGGCAGCAGCTGGCCTTCCAGAGGACTGGAGGCTTGGACGAGGGGGTGCAAAGGGGCGGGGGAGGGAACTGCGCTCCAGTCGTCCCTGAGCCCCGAAGCGCCTTCTGGTGACCTTGTGGGGCTGGTCACCCTCTCTCCGCCCTGCTACCTCACGAGGTGGTTGTGAAGACAAACGGGCAGGGCGGAAGACACTCCGGCCCAGCTTTGAGCTCCCCTTGCAGGCAGGGCAGGGGCAGCTTTTCCGGGAAAGAGCCTGGAGCAGTCCCAGCTCAGGCAGACGTCTGCCTTGCACCCCATTGGGGTTGTGTGGAGCGGATGGGCACCCCAAGCCACTTTGGGAGTCTTTTCACGTTGACATGTCCAGAAGCCCTGTTTCCGCCTCTGTCTAGAGAAGGGGGTGGGGCGGCCCAGGACGCCTTGGGGCAGAAGCAACTGCTCCTGGCTGAAGTCCTGGCCAAGGGTTGAAGGCCACTGCCTTTCTGCAGAGGCCGCTGAAGGTTTCGTCGCTTGGAGAGCAAGTTGCCATGAGTCTGTGGAACACCTTCCCACCGGGCATTGTGATGGCACCTGGCCGAGATGTCACTGAAGAGGGGAGTGGACAGCCTCAGGGCATCACAGGTTCCGAGTCAGGAGGACTATCTGCAGCCTCTGGGTTGGAGAGGTGCCAGATGCAAGGGAGAGGCTCCCTGGGCCCGATCCAGCAGGGCTCTTCTGAGGGGCTTTGGTTCTGGGTGCTTCTGTAGCCAGGCAAGGGCTGTGGAAGACGCACCCCTCTGCTGAAGAACGACCCTGGCAAGCTGCAGCCATTGCAGTCCAAGGGCCGTTCCGGGTGAGCCGCTCTGTGCCTTGGGACAAAATGGGGATGATGGGCATCCTTTGGGGTGAAGGGGCCTCTCTCTTGGCACTGCCCGCTTGGCCGGTCAGGGTTGGTTGTCCTGGCGCTGCGCTGTGCAGCCCCCGGCAGGATTGGCAAGCTGCCTTTACAGGAAGCCGTCTGCCCACGGACAACGGAGCGGGGCCAGGAGGAGACCGAGAGAGGCAAGGAAGTGGCCTCCCTGGGAGCCTCTTCTTCCCCTCTCCCAGCAGCCGTGGGCACCGGAGAGCACCGGAGCCTCTGGCGGAGGGAGCAGTGTGGCTCGGAGCTGTCCCCTGCCGCCGCCGCCGCCGCCGCCGCTGCTGCCAGTTGTCCAAATGCCCAATCCAAGGGGCCATGGGAAGGCGGTCACTGGGTGGAAGCGACTCTCTCCCCTGCCACCCCACCCCTTCGTGCAGTGGCCCGTCAGAGAGCCCTTTGGGCGGCGTACCAAGGGAAGATTCCTCCTTGGCCACCTGTTGTTTGCTGGGGGGGGGGCAGTGGAAGGAGCGGAGTGGCCCCCTGGGTGCTGAGCTAGGGTCCTGAGGAGCAGTAGCTGCAAACTGGCTACTTGATGAATGGGAGCCTGTTGGAGTTTCTGGGCGGAGGACCGTCAGACTTGTCCTGCAGGGAACGAGATGTGGACTGGGAAGGAGCTGCCTGAGCTGGGAGCTGTCATTCTCTCCCTCCGGGGCCCTTCTCTTGCTTTGCTCTCTGCTGGAAAATCTGTCTCGCCAAGCAAGAGAGTGGCTCTAAAGCAGAGATGCTGTGTGGGTTGGAGCAGCAACAGCAGCCCTTGTGAAGCAGGTTGGGTCAGGAGAGAGGTCAAGAACTGCCGTCCATTCAGGTGGAGTCAGCCTGGACCGGACAGCCACTGACATCAAGGGTGGAAGAGCCACTAGGGGGCGCACGCATGCCTTGGGGAGGGAGCGGAACTAACCAGTGTTGCCCACATAAGGGAAGGACGCAGATGACACGGTTCTCCTCCTGTCCCCATCCTTTGTCAGCACACGTGTTTGGGGTTGGTGACAGTCGTGCCGGGTTGCTCAAGGGGCTGTCAGGGCCCGGGCCAGCCCTCGGGGGAGCAGGTTGCAAAGCACACTTGGCTAGGCTGAGGAGAACCTCAGAAGAGCCTGGCTGCTGGATCAGGCCAAAAGCCCATCCAGTCCAGCTTCCTGTATCTTACAGTGGCCCCACCAGATGCCTCAGGGAGCACACAGCCAACAAGAGACCTTTATCCTGTTGTCCCTCCCTGGCACCTGGCACAGAGAGAACCTACTTCTAAAGCCAAGAGGTTGCTTATGGCTTGTAACCTGTGATGGTCTTTTCCTCCATGAATCTATCCAAACCCCTTTTAAAGGCATCTAGGCCAGGTGCCATCACCACAGCCTGTGGCAAGGAGTTCCACAGATGAATTACACGCTGGGTAAAGAAATATTTTCTTTTGTCTGTTCTAACTCTCCCTCCACTCAATTTTAGTGCATGTCCCCTGGTTCTGGTGTTGTGCGAGAGGGAGAAGAATTTCCCTCTGTCCACTCTCTCCATCCCATGCATACTTTTATACGTCTCAGTCATGTCCCCCCTCAGGCACCTTTTTCTAGACTGAAGAGCCCCAGATGCTGTAGCCTTTCCTCATAAGGGAGGTGCTCCAGCCCACGAATCATTCTGGTTGGTCTTTTCTGCACCTTTTCCAATTCAACTATATCCTTTTTGAGGTATGGTGACCAGAACTGGACGCAATACTCCAGATGTGGCCTTACCATCGATTTGTACAAGGGCATAATGATATTGGCCGTTTTATTTTCAATCCCTTTTCTAATTATACCAAGCATGGAATTGGCCTTCTTCACTGCTGCCGCACACTGGGTCGACACTTTCATCGACCTGGCCACCAGCACCCCAAGATCTCTCTCCTGATCCGTCACAGACAGCTCAGAACCCATGAGCGTGTATGTGAAATTTTGGTTTCTTGCCCCAATGTGCATCACTTTGCACTTCTGTACATTGAAGCGCATCTGCCATTTTGCTGCTCATTCTCCCAGTTTGGAGAGATCCTTCTGGAGCTCTTCACAATCCCTGCTGGTCTTCACCACCCGGAAAAGTTTACTGCCACCTGCCAACTTGGTGACCAGAACTGCCCGCAGGAGCCCCAGTTGTACTAGACTACCCTTCTGCCGTCGCGACCCTGGCAGTTGTCTTTTCATTCCCTTTTCTCCAGCTGCCACATACGGAGTCCTTGACGGCAAACCAGACACGGGTCTCTCCGTTTCCCCCCCCCCCCGACTTTTGTTCTCCTGGACAACCCAGCCCTCCAGCCTCCTGCATTCTGGACTTTGCCCGCAAGCCCCCCTGCGTGGGGCTTTTGGCAGGTGCCTTTGCTCCAGCCGCCGCCTGGCTGTTGTGTCCCCCCCCCCGTGCTCCTTTTCCGATTGTGCTCTAGCCTCTTCTGACTGATCTAGGCGCCCCTTTGTTCCCCAGGCATGCTTTGTCCCCAAGGGGGTGCTGCCCGGCTGCCTTTCCCCTGGGAGCAGGGACGTGGAGCCATCCCAGCCCTCCCTGTGGTGAGGCCCTCCCAGGCGGGCTCCCTACCCGCACTCGCAGCCTTTGCAGCCGGCTGGCTCTGGGTGCCTCGTCCTCTGACTGCAGAAGAGCCCAGGTTCGGGCCCAGGCAGATGGGAGTGGCGCGCCTTCACCCCTTGTGGCATTGGGGGGGCCAGCTAGCTTGCCCTCAAGGGATCCAGCTTTCCCCCTAAAAGCCAGGGGCCTGTTCGCACTGGTCCAACTGGCTTTGAAACGTGCTGTAATGGGACTCTCTCACAGTGCTGCCCCCTTGCTGGGCTGTGTTCGTGTTTGTTTTTTATTTATTGTATACCCCACCTTATCCTATGCCGAAGGCAAATGCCCAAGGCGGCTTACAACAAAAATTAAAATACATAGTTTAAAATAATACAGAAAATAAGTTTAAACAATACATAACTAAATTTAAAAACAATAAAATCCACGGGGGGGGGGGGCGACAGTATGGAGCAGAGAAGCAGCATGGCAGAGCATCTTGAGACGCAGGAGGCAGACCACAACCCGTCACCTGAATGCTAGACGAAACAAAAACGTTTTGAGCCCTCGCCGAAAAGTCATGAGGGAGGGGGTGGTTTTCAGATCTCCTGGCAGGGAGTTCCACAGTTGTGGCGCCACAGCAGAGAAGGCTCGCCCACGTGTTGCCACTCCCCTAACTTGCGATAGAGGTGGCACCCGCAGGAGAGCCCCCTCAGATGACCTAAGAGAGGGGGCCGGAATGTATGGGAGAAGGCGGTCCCTCAGATATCCTGGACCCAAACCATGAAGGGCTTTAAAGGTCATTACCAGCACCTTGAATTGGGCTCAGAAACGAATGGGCAGCCAGTGCAGCCGCTGAAGCAGCGGTTCAACAGAGTCAAACCGCCTAGCTCCAGCGACCACCCGGGCCGCCGCATTCTGCACTAGCTGCAGCTTCCGAACCGTCTTCATACACGTAGAGCGCGTTACAGTAATCCAGTCTTGAAGTCACTAAGGCGTGGACCACCGTGGTCAGTTCCGATTGACTCAAGTATGCAGCTGGCGCACCAGCCGAAGCTGGGCAAACACACCCCTGGCCACAGCCGCCACCTGGCTTTCCAGGGTGAGCTGTGAATCCAGAAGTACTCCCAAGCTGCGCACCCGTTCCTGCAGGGGGAGTGCAACCCTATTCAGAACGGGCAGATGACTCAGTACCTGCATCGAAACTTTCCTGAGTAGTAGGACCTCTGTCTTTTCTGGATTCAATCTCAACCTATTAGCCCTCATCCAGGCCCCCACCGCCTCCAGACAGCGCTCCAGGACTTCCACAGCCTCCCTGGAGCGAGATGGCAAGGAGAGGTAGAGCTGGGTGTCATCGGCATATTGGCGACACCCAACTCCAAATCCCTGGATGATCTCTCCCAACGGTTTCATGTAGTCTTTGTAGAAGAGGCTAGCACGGGTAATGCGGTCATTGTTGTTGTTCAGTCGTTAAGTCGTGTCCGACCCTTCGTGATCCCATGAACCACATCCCGCCAGGCCTTCCTTTCCTCCACTATCTTCCTGAGTTCGCTCATTTTCATGTTTGTTGCATCGGTGATGCTGTCTAACCATCTCATCCTTGGCCTTCCCCTTCTCCTTTTGCCTTCAATCTTTCCCAGCATCAGAGTCTTCTCCAGAGAGTCCTCTCTTCGCATTAGGTGGCCAAAATATTTGAGTTTCAGCCTTAGTATCTGTCCTTCCAGGGAACAGTCAGGGTTGATTTCATTTATAATTGACTGATTTGATCTCCTAGCAGTCCAAGGGACTCTCAGGAGTCTTCTCCAGCACCACAGTTCAAAAGCATCTATTCTTCGGCGCTCGGCCTTCCTTATGGTCCAACTCTCGCAACCATACATTGCTACTGGGAACACCATCGCCCTGACTATACGAACTTTTGTTGGCATGGTGATATCTCTGCTTTTTATTATGCTGTCTAAATTTGCCATAGCTTTCCTTCCAAGGAGTAAGCGTCTTTTAATTTCATGGCTGCTGTCTCCGTCTGCAGTGATCTTGGAGCCCAAAAAAGTAAAATCTGTTACTGCTTCCATTTCTGCCCCTTCTATTTGCCAGGAATTGATGGGACCCGATGCCATGATCTTAGTTTTATTAATGTTGAGTTTCAAGCCAACTTTTGCACTCTCCTCTTTCACTCTCATCAAGAGGCTCTTTAGTTCTTCTTCACTTTCTGCCATTAGGGTGGTATCGTCTGCATATCTGAGGTTGTTGATATTTCTCCCGGCAATCTTGATTCCGGCTTGTGATTCATTCAGCCCTGCATTTCTTATAATGTACTCTGCATATAAGTTAAATAAGCAGGGTGACAATATACAGCCTTGCCGTACTCCCTTCCCAATTTTGAACCAATCAGTTGTTCCATGGCCGGTTCGAACTGTTGCTTCTTGACCCGCATACAGGTTTCTCAGGAGACAGGTAAGGTGGTCTGGTACCCCCATCTCTTTAAGAATTTGCCACAGTTTGTTGTGATCCACACAATCAAAGGCTTTTGCGTAGTCAATGAAGCAGAAGTAGGTGTTTTTTTGGAACTCTCGTGCTTTCTCCATGATCCAGCGCATGTTGGCAATTTGATCTCTAGTTCCTCTGCCTCTTCGAAACCCAGCTTGTACGTCCGGTAGTTCTCGGTCCACGTACTGCTGAAGCCTAGCTTGTAGGATTTTGAGCATAACCTTGCTAGCATGTGAAATGAGTGCAATTGTACGGTAGTTTGAACACTCTTTGGCACTGCCCTTCTTTGGAATTGGAACGTAAACTAACCTTTTCCAATCCTTTGGCCACTGCTGAGTTTTCCAAATTTGTTGGCATATTGAGTGCAGCACTTTCACAGCATCATCATTGAGGATTTTAAGTAGCTCAGCTGGGATATTATCATCTCCACTAGCTTTGTTGTTAGTAATGCTACCTAAGGCCCACTTGACTTCACTCTCTAGGATGTCCGGCTCTGGGTCAGTGACCACACCAGCGTGGTCATCAGGAACATTAAGATCTTTCTTGTATAGTTCTTCTGTGTATTCTTGCCATCTCTAGTTAATCTCTTCTGCTTCTGTTAGGTCCTTGCCTTTTTTGTCCTTTATCATGCCCATCTTTGCACAAAACGTTCCCTTGATATCTCCAATTTTCTTGAAGAGATCTCTAGTCCTCCCCATTCTGTTGTTTTCCTCGATTTCCTTGCATTGTTCATTTAAGAAGGCCTTCTTATCTCTCCTTGCTATTCTCTGGAACTCTGCATTCAGTTGTTTATATCTTTCCCTTTCACCCTTGCTTTTTGCATTCCTTCTTTCCACAGCTATTTGTAAAGCTTCATCTGACAGCCACTTTGCTTTCTTGCATTTCTTTTTCTTTGGGATGGTTTTAGTTGCTGCCTCCTGTACAATGTTACGAACTTCCGTCCATAGTTCTTCAGGCACTCTGTCTATCAGGTCTAATGCCCTAAATCTATTCTTCACCTCCACTGTATACTCATAAGGGATATGGTTTAGGTCATATCTGACTGGTCTAGTGGTGTTCCCTACATTCTTCAATTTAAGTCTGAATTTTGCAGTAAGAAGCTCATGATCTGAGCCACAGTCAGCTCCAGGTCTTGTTTTTACTGATTGTATAGAGCTTCTCCATCTTTGGCTGCAAAGCACATAATCTATCTGGTTTCGGTATTGACCATCTGGTGATGTCCATGTGTAGAGTCGCCTCTTGTGTTGTTGGAAAAGAGTGTTTGCTATGACCAGCGTGTTCTCTTGACAGAACTCCGTTAGCCTTTGCCCTGCTTCATTTTGCGCTCCAAGGCCAAACTTGCCTGTTGTTCCGTTTATTTCTTGATTTCCTACTTTAGCATTCCAGTCTCCTATGATGTAAAGGACATCTTTTTTGGGTGCTAGTTCTAGAAGGTGTTGTAGGTCTTCATAGAACCGGTCAACTTCATCTTCTTCGGCATCAGTGGTTGGGGCATACACTTGGATTACTGTAATGTTGAATGGTTTGCCTTGGATTCGAACTGAAATCATTCTGTCGTTTTTGAGGTTGCACCCCAGTACTGCCTTTCCCACTCTTTTATTGACTATGAGGGCTACTCCATTTCTTCTAAGGGATTCATGCCCACAGTAGTAGATATGATGGTCACCTGACTTAAATTCGCCCATGCCCGTCCATTTTAGTTCGCTGATTCCCAAGATGTCAATGTTCAATCTTATCATCTCATTTTTGACCACATCCAGCTTGCCTTGATTCATAGACCTCACATTCCATGTTCCTAAGCGGTATTGCTCCTTGCAGCATTGGATTTTCCTTTCAACCTCAGACACATCCACAGCTGGACGTCATAACATAAGAACATAAGAAGAGCCCTGCTGGATCAGGCCAAAAGCCCATCTAGTCCAGCTTCCTGTGTC
Organism: Plestiodon gilberti rubricaudatus; assembly: GCA_026170595.1. Taxonomy (NCBI): domain Eukaryota; kingdom Metazoa; phylum Chordata; class Lepidosauria; order Squamata; family Scincidae; genus Plestiodon; species Plestiodon gilberti. The sequence goes on along the minus strand of JANXHW010000005.1, from coordinate 171,281,145 downwards.
ACACAGTGGCCCCACCAGATGCCTCAGGGAGCACACGAGACAACAAGATACCTGTGTCCAGTCGCCACTCCCTTGCACCTGGCACAGAGAAAACCCACTTCTAAAAAACCAGGCGGTTGCTTATGGCTTGTAACCTGTGACGGTCTTTTCCTCCATGAATGTGTCCAAACCCCTTTTAAAGGCATCCAGGCCAGGTGCCATCACCACATCCTGTGGCAAGGAGTTCCACAGATGAATCACACGCTGGGTAAAGAAATATTTTCTTTTGTCTGTTCTAACTCTCCCTCCACTCAATTTTAGTGCGTGTCCCCTGGTTCTGGTGTTGTGCGAGAGGGAGAAGAATTTCCCTCTATCCACTCTCTCCATCCCATGCATAATTTTATAAGTCTCAATCATGTCCCCCCTCAGGCGCCTTTTTTCTAGGCTGAAAAGCCCCAGACGCTGTAGCCTTTCCTCGTAAGGGAGGTGCTCCAGCCCACAAATCATTCTGGTCGCTCTTTTCTGCACCTTTTCCAATTCAACTATATCCTTTTTGAGGTATGGTGACCAGAACTGGACACAATACTCCAGATGTGGCCTTACCATCGATTCGTACAAAGGCATAATGATATTGGCCGTTTTATTCTCAATCCCCTTTCTAATGATCCCGAGCATGGAATTGGCCTTCTTCACAGCCGCCGCACACTGGGTCGACACTTTCATCGACCTGTCCACCAGCACCCCAAGATCTCTCTCTTCATCCGTCACAGACAACTCAGAACCCATTAGCGTATATGTGAAATTTTGGTTTCTTGCCCCAATGTGCATCACTTTGCACTTACTTACATTGAAGCGCATCTGCCATTTTGCTGCCCATTCTCCCAGTTTGGAGAGATCCTTCTGGAGCTCTTCACAATCCCTGCTGGTCTTTACCACCCGGAAAAGTTTAGTGTCATCCGCAAACTTGGCCACCTCACTGCCTATCCCCGACTCCAGGTCATTTATGAATAAGTTGAAAAGCACCGGTCCCAAGACCGATCCTTGGGGCACACCGCTTTTCACCTCTCGCCATTGTGAAAATTGCCCATTGACTCCCACTCGCTGTTTCCTGGTCTTCAACCAGTTCCTAATCCACAAGAGGACCTGTCCTCTTATTCCCTGACTGTGGAGTTTTCGCAGGAGCCTTTCATGAGGGACCGTGTCAAACGCCTTCTGAAAATCCAGATATATAATGTCCACGGGTTCGCTCGCATCCACATGCCTGTTGACCTTTTCAAAAAATTCTAACAGGTTTGTGAGGCAAGACTTCCCCTTGCAGAAGCCATGCTGACTCTCCCTCAGCAGAGCTTGTTCTTCTATGTATTTTAAGATTTTATCCTTAATGAGACTTTCCACCATCTTCCCTGGAACAGATGTTAGGCTGACCGGCCTGTAGTTTCCCGGGTCCCCCCTCCTTCCTTTTTTAAAGATTGGCGTGACATTAGCTATCCTCCAATCCTCTGGCACAGTGGCCGTTTTAACGGACAAGTTGCATATTTGGGTCAAGAGGTCAGCAACTTCATTCTTGAGTTCCTTCAGAACTCTTGGGTGGATGCCATCCGGGCCTGGTGATTTATTGATCTTTATTTTGTCAATTAAGTCCGAGACATCTTCTCTTTTAACCTCTATTTGACTTAATTCTTTAGTCAGGGGAGACCGTTCTGGCAGCGGTATTTGCCCGAGGTCTTCTGCCGTGAAGACAGATGCAAAGAACTCATTTAATTTCTCTGCAGTCTCCAAGTCCCCTTTTATCACCCCTTTCTCTCCCTCACCATCCAGCGGACCAACCGTTTCCCTGGCAGGTTTCCTGCTTCTAACATATTTGAAGAAGCTTTTATTATTCCCTTTTATGTTGCCTGCCATACGTTCCTCAAAGTCTTGCTTGGCCTCCCGTATCATCTTTTTACATTTCTTTTGCCACAGTTTGTGCTCCTGTTTATTTTCCTCATTAGGGCAAGACTTCCATTTACGGAAGGAAGCTTCCTTGCCTTTTATAGCCTCCTTAACTGTGCTTGTTAGCCATGCCGGCACCCTCCTGGACTTGGTCGAGCCCTTCCTCCTTTGTGGGATACACTCCCGCTGGGCCTCTATGACTGTTGTTTTAAACAGCCTCCATGCACTCTGGAGCGATTGGACTCTTTTTACCTTCCCTTTCAGCTTTTTCTTAACTAGTCTTCTCATTTTGGGGAAGTCAGCCCTTCGGAAGTCAAGGGTTTTCGTGTCAGATTTGCTCGGCACTCTCCCTCCGACATGCATGGCGAAACAGATCGCAGCATGGTCACTGTTCCCCAACGGTTCGGTAACATTTACCTCCCTGACCAGATCTTGAGTGCCACACAATATCAAGTCCAGAGTCACCTGTCCTCTGGTTGGTTCCGTGACAAGCTGCTCTAAGGCACAGTCATTTAACATATCCAGAAATCCAGTCTCTCTTTCATGACCTGAGCATGAATTGACCCAGTCGATGTGAGGATAATTGAAGTCCCCCATGACTACAACCCTGTCTCTCCTTGACACCTCCCTGATTTGCTTTCTCATCTCTAGATCCCCTTCAGGTTTTTGATCTGGAGGACGGTAGCATGCCCCTACTATTACATCACTCTTTGAGCCTGGTAATCTAACCCACAGTGATTCTACGGAGGAGTCAGAGCCCCCCTCCAGCTCTACTCTGGTGGATTCTATCCCCTCTTTGACATAGATGGCCACCCCACCTCCAACACGCCCCTCTCTGTCCCTCCTATAGAGTTTATATCCTGGAATTGCAGTATCCCACTGGTTCTCCGCATTCCACCAGGTTTCTGTTATACCTACTATGTCAATGTTTTCCCTAGCCACCAAACATTCCAGTTCTCCCATCTTTGCCCGAAGACTTCGGGCATTTGCATAAAAGCACTTATATACCTGGTCCCCCAAGAAGGGCTGCATGTTTGCACCTTTATCCCTGCAGCCTTCTGTCCTGCTAGACTGGCTGTCATGTCCCATCACGCTACCACTCCCAATTCTTACTCTGTTATTACTTGACTGTTCCCCATCCTCTGCACCCTCATTCCCGAGTCCTATTGGCTTCATTCACCCTCATTCCACGTCCTATTGGCTTTGGCCCAGCCGCTTCACTCTTTCTGGGTCTACTTGGAATAGTCCTCCGCTCTTCCTCAGTAGCATATTGGACACCTTCCGACCTGAGGGGCTCATCTTCCGGCGTCATATCTTTTAGCCTTTTGGTACTGTTCATGGGATTTTCTTGGCAAGGTTACTGGAGTGGGTTGCCATTTCCTTCTCCATGCGGTCTCTCAATGCGGTCATAGTTCAAAGTAAAAGTAAAAGTAGCGATCCAGCCGATCCGAAACAATAACGATTTTATCCGGGTAGAGTGTAACAGTTCAACTCGGACAAACAGAAGTTCTTTAAAATCACAAACTGGAACGTTGAGGACCCGACGTTTCGTGTTTCAATCTAAACACATCTTCTGGGGACTTCCAAAGAACACTGGTAGATGTTACAATATCGGGCGACTCGCTCTGTCCAACAACATCTTTGGGAAGCATAACAACGAATACACAGACTGACAACAGTTCTGAGAAAGAAGGCTTTCCCTGAATAACAACGTTTTTGAACTTGCACTTAGTCTCTGCAGGATCAGCAGACTTTACAACCGAGTCGGCTCGGAAACCGCTTCCGTTTGACAGCCGGTTTCCCGCGCTTTTTTGAAAGATAAGAACGGACAGAGCGAGTCGCCCGATATTGTAACATCTACCAATGTTCTTTGGAAGTCCCCAGAAGATGTGTTTAGATTGAAACACGAAACGTCGGGTCCTCAACGTTCCAGTTTGTGATTTTAAAGAATTTCTGTTTGTCCGAGTTGAACTGTTACACTCTACCCGGATAAAATCGTTATTGTTTCGGATCGGCTGGATCGCTACTTTTACTTTTACTTTGAACTATGACCGCATTACCCGTGCTAGCCTCTTCTACAAAGATTGTTGCCGGTTATAACAGTTTCCGCTCGAAAATAGGTTTCATGTAGATGTTGAAAAGCATGGGAGACAGAATAGAACCCTGTGGCACCCCACACTGTAGAGGGCAGGGCGCCGAACAGGCATCTCCCAGCATCACCATCTGGGACCTGTCAGCCAAGTAGGAACGGAACCACTGCAGCGCAGTGCCCCCTAGTCCCAACTCGGCCAGTCGGCCCAGAAGGATACCATGGTCGATGGTATCGAAAGCCGCTGAGAGGTCCAAAAGGACCAGCAGGGATGCACTCCCCCTGTCCAGTCCTCGGCGAAGATCATCCAACAGGGCGACCAAGGCTGTCTCCGTCCCAAAGCCCCACCTGAAGCCAGACTGAAAAGGGTCCAGATACTTGGAGCTTTGCTCCCTCACAAGGTTTGGGGGGGGGGGCTCAGCACGAAACAGGAGTGGGAGGCACAGCCAGGGGCCTTCCTGTCTGGGCTGGGACCCTTTCCGTACCTTTGTAAGGAGTCAATAGTGCTGTTGCCCTCCCGCCACCTGCCTGCCATGAGGCACGATTTGGACTCACCCCTCCCCTTTCCCCACCATGTGCTCCTTGTTTGCGTGTCCTCCAACCAAGTCTGAACAAAGACTTAGCGCTGCAGTGGCAGGAGTGGCCGCCACAATGTAGCCGGCTGGCCGGGACAAAAACAGCGGCGGCACTCTGCATGTGCTCAGAGGCATGGGAAAAAGATAAAATACCGTATTTAATAATGTTGAGCCGGCTGGACGCGCCCCTTGTGACATTACCTGCCCACATCTGTGGACACACCCCTGCGTGTCCCACTCCCGGCGGAAGTGACATCACGGTTCCCACCCCCATGATGTCACTTCCGCCCTGAAACCTCTTAATCTTCTGGGTTCCTGGGGGATTGCGCTTGGTCTGCTTGAGGGGTCCCACTGGACCTCCCGCCTCGGCACAGCTTCCCCTCCCCGCCCAGCAACGCCATTTCTTCTCCCTCCCTGTCGCAGCCAGTGCTCACTTGCTGGGGGACATCGGAGGTGAAAGGCAGTCGTCCCCCGTCCCCCCCCCCCCCGCTAATCCACGAGCGGCGTTTCTGCTGCACTCTGGCTCTGATTTCCTCCCCTCTTTCGTCCCTGTGCTTTCCTGGGTCCTCCAGGCCAAGACCTCTCTGTGCTCTCTCTGTCCAGGGCTGCTGGCAGGAGCAAGGGAGAGCTGCGTGCCTGGTAGTTGCCCTCTGACCGGCTTGGTACACCAGGCTGAAGGTCCAGGTTGCCAGGCCAAGGCTTGCTTGGGAACGCTGCCCGCTGCTGGTGCCTGCGGCCTCTCTGCCCAGCAAAGAGCTGCTGTCCCTTGCGCAACTGGGGGCGAGGGTGGGGCCACTGGAAGAGCAGCTCCTGGAGGCCCAGGGACTGGGGGCTGGCCTTGCAGCCGAGACCAGGGCACATCGGGACTGAAGGAGCAGGACAGGGGTGGCACAGCAGCCCTGCCTTGAGGCTCTCCCGCTTCTCCGCTCCTGTGGCCCCCAGGGAGGCGGCGGGCACAGCCCTGTGCCATCTGCTGGCGTCCAGCCTGGGAGACCGGTGCTTGGCCTCGTCCAAATCTCCCACCCCCTAGCCCTGGCTGCGCCTAGAGGAGTTGGATCAAGGCCCCCGCAGCCCTGCCCAGGGCTTGCAGAGCAAAGAAGGGCTTGGTGCTTCGGCACGGTTCCCTCCGAGGTGCGCTGTGCTGCACAACCCGGACGTTTGGCGGTGGCCTGCCGACGTCCTCATTGGCCATCCGGAGGTGGCGTGCCACAGTTGCGATGCTGCCCAAGGGGCCCGCTGCTGCTACCTGGGGCTGCTCCCTGGCTTCTGTTCTGCCCCAGCTCTTTCTTCCCAGACCGGGTCATAAGAACATATAAGAACATAAGAAGAGCCTGGCTGCTGGATCAGGCCAAAGGCCCATCTAGTCCAGCTTCCTGTATCTCACAGTGGCCCCACCAGATGCCTCAGGGAGCACACAGCCAACAAGATAACCTGTGTCCAGTCGCCACTCCCTTGCACCTGGCACAAAGAAAACCCACTTCTAAAACCAGGAGGTTGCTTATGGCTTGTAACCTGTGATGGTCTTTTCCTCCATGAATCTGTCCAAACCCCTTTTAAAGGCATCTAGGCCAGATGCCTTCACCACATCCTGTGGCAAGGAGTTCCACAGATGAATTACACGCTGGGTAAAGAAATATTTTCTTCAGGGCTCCCCTTGCTTTTCTGGGAGCAACCCGGGGGGGGGGGGGCTCCGGTCACAGGTTGCTCATGACAGCTGGTGGCTGCACTAGAAAGCAGCTTTGTGGGCTCCTGGTGTTTCGTAGCAGTGACCCCTTCTCCTCCCTGACCCTCTTCGTTTGGCTGCCTTTGAAGCAGCTCCTGGGGAGACCATGGACTGTGCACGGGGGGCAGGGGGGGAGAGGGCGGCAGGTTCAGCCAGAGTCTGCTGCCGCCGCCACCACCACCGCCGCCCTCCAGCCAACCTCTGACACGAGCCGTGCTGCTGATCCACTTTCTGCCCACGAAACGTCTTCTGATGCAGAGGTGCAAGACTTGCTGCTGCTGCTGCTAACCGGCTGGTGTGCTCCGAGGAGCAGAGCGGCAATGTCCCACAGGTGTCCAGGAAGCAGCCTTGGCCATGTGCTGCTGTCCCTGCCTGGCTGGGCTGCTCTTGGGGGCCTTTCCTGCGGGAGGAAAGTGGCCCACTTTGCTGCCTTGAAGGAGAGAGAGCCGCGAAGTAGCCGGGGATGCAGCAGCTCACCGGAGGGTCTCTCTCTCTCTCTCTCTCTCTGTGCCCTCTGCCCTCCCCAGGAATCGAGTGCCCGCGCGGAGCACGCAACCTGCCAGGCCTGATCCAAGAGGCGGAGCCCTTCAGCGAAGAGGCCATGCTGTTCTCCAAGGAACTGGTGCTGCAGCGAGAGGTAGGAGACCTTGGCTGTCCCGTCTGCCTATGCCGCCCTCGCCCCGCCCTCGCCTCCGGGATCTTCACAGAAAGGGGCTTTGACTCCACGAGACCTGGCTCAGCCGTGAAGTGCCCGGGGGGGGGGTGCTTCTAGAGAATTCTGCCCCAGACGCATTTGAAAGAGTTTCTCTTTCCCCATCTGTGTAGTTTGACAAACTGCGAGTTGGGGTTGCTTCCCGCTTGGGTGTGTTCCTCCGTGGCCCGCAACGAGATGTGGCCTGGCCTGGCCTCTGGGGCCAAAAGGGGAGCAGTGTCTGCTTTCAAGACAGAGACACACCGCACGCGTCAGGGTGTGTTGCGTCCAGCAGCGGCTCCTGGTGGGTCTTCTCTCGCAGCGTTCTGGTGCATGCTGTCGCGTTCAGCCAATGAGAGGCAGTGTTTGGAGCTGGGGGGAGCGGGACAGACTGGATTCTGCTTGGCTAAAAGCGAGCCGGGGGCGGGGCAGGAGGTCCGTGCGGCTTTCTTTGGTGTGCCCTGGGGGTGTTGCGTTGCGGCATGTCGGCTGCCTGCAGGCTCTGGCGAGGCTTGCTGGACAGGCTGGCCTTTCCTGGCCCTGGCGGCCTTTGGCTTGGACCTGCGGTGGAGCTCTGAGCCGCCTGTGCTTGGCTTGGGGAGGGTCCCCCCACCTTTTGGACTTGCCTGTGTTTCATGACGACGGTGGCAGATGAGTTTCCTTGTGTGGGAACTGGGGGCGGTGGGGGGGGGGCTCGGATTGTCCCATGTTCTCTGTCCAGTGTCTTGTTTTGAGTAAAGGAAACCAGCAAAGCAAAGAAACACCCCCCCCCCAAAAAAAAACGATGGTGAGGGGACAGGCAGCCGGAGAAGTGCAATCAGCTGGCTGCGACGTGAGGCTCCGTCAAACTGGACAAGTGTGGAAGGGTGGGTTTTCACTTTGCAAGTTTTCTACTGCCTTTCTACTACCGGTAACAGCCCATAGAAACAATCAACTATAAGCTGTCGATAAAAATGAAGATTTATAAAACCAGCAGCTGAAACCACTGCAGTTCTACGACAAACACCATGAAAATGCCCCCCCCCAGCACTCCTCACAGACCCAGACAACCCACAAAGTCTTTAATAATCTCCTGACCGGCCGGACAGAAGAGTGGGTTGCCTGGGGGCTGCCACTGAGAAGGACCTGTCCCACATGTGCTTTGATTGGAATCATGTGGGGCGGCCGGCCACTGGGATACCTGGGGCACCTTGACCGCCGACTGCTTTCCAAGGTAGCCCCATGCAGAGCGTGTGTGACAATGTGCTATGTGCTGATTTGGTTCACTTGGAACACTCTGCTCATAAGAACCTCAGAAGAGCCCTGTTGGATTGGGCCAAAGGCCCCTCTAGTCCAGCTTCCTGTATCTCACAGTGGCCCCACAAGATGCCTCAGGGAGCACACAGCCAACAAAAAAACCTGTTTCCTGTTGTCTAAAGCCAGGAGGTTGCTTATGGCTTGTAACCTGCAATGGTCTTTTCCTCCATGAATCTATCCAACCCCCTTTTAAAGGCATCTAGGTCAGGTGCCTAGGTGCTTTAAGATGCCTTTTCAGAAGGCGTTTGACACGGTTCCTCATCAAAGGCTCCTGAAAAAACTCCATAGTCTGGGAATAAGGGGGCAGGTCCTCCTATGGATTAGGAACTGGTTGAAGACCAGGAAACAGAGAGTGGGTGTCAGTGGGCAATTTTCACAATGGCGAGAGGTGAAAAGCGGTGTGCCCCAAGGATCGGTCTTGGGACCGGTGCTTTTCAACTTGTTCATAAATGACCTGGAGTTGGGGATAAGCAGCGAGGTGGCCAAGTTTGCGGACGACACTAAACGTTTCTGGGTGGTGAAGACCAGCAGGGATTGTGAAGAGCTCCAGAAGGATCTCTCCAAACTGTGAGAATGGGCAGCAAAATGGCAGATGCGCTTCAATGTAAGTAAGTGCAAAGTGATGCACATTGGGGCAAGAAATCAAAACTTCACATACACGCTCATGGGTTCTGAGTTGTCTGTGACGGATCAGGAGAGAGATCTTGGGATACTGGTGAACAGGTCGATGAAGGTGTCGACCCAGTGTGCGGCGGCTGTGAAGAAGGCCAATTCCATGCTTGGGATCATTAAAAAAGGGATTGAGAATAAAACGGCCAATATCATTATGCCATTGTACAAATCGATGGTAAGGACGCATCTGGAGTATTGTGTCCAGTTCTGGTCACCGCACCTCAAAAAGGATGTAGTAGAATTGGAAAAGGTGCAGAAGAGAGCGACCAAAATGATTAGTGGGCTGGGGCATCTCCCTTATGAGGAAAGGCTACAGCGTTTGGGGCTCTTCAGTCTAGAAAAAAGGCGGTTGAGGTGGGGGGCATTGTCATGGTGTTTGTCGTAGAACTGCAGTTGTTTCCCTCTATCCACTCTCTCCATCCTATGCATAATTTTATACGTCTCAATCATGTCCCCCCTCAGGCGCCTTGTTTCTAGACTGAAGAGCCCCAAACGCTGTAGCCTTTCTGGAGCCTGGTTCTGGAGTTTTGCTGCCCCCTTTCTCCCCCACCCATTCCATGCATGCTTCTCCCCGTCTCACTCCACCCCCATCAGGTGCCTTCTGTCTACACGGACGTGTCCCTGCCACTGTGGCCGTCCTCCTTTGGGGGGGGCCCTGACCATTTTGGTGGCCCCCACCTGCACCTTTCCCAGGATGTGGCTTATCTGTCTGGCGACGATCACGGAAGCTAGGGTGCCCTGCCCACTCCCGCAGGCGGGGCAGTTCCCTGTCGAGGGCTGGGGGCCCTGGTTGGCCTTGTAGCTGCCCAAGTGGTAGCGGCCATGCAGGCCCATGGCCCTGGCCATCTCCCTCCAGGGCCCCCCCCATGTTGGGTGGGGAGGTGCAGGCTGCGAGTCAAGGCACGGACCAAAGCCTCCTCTGGCCAGCGACAGTGGCCATTTTGCGTTGGAATGAAATGATGTCATACGCTTGCGACGTCCTCACGCTTCTTGGCGCTTGGTCACGGCTTGCACGGCGGGCCAATGTCAAGTGACCAGGTGGCATCTGTTTCCTCAACGAGCTGTGGCCAGCCAGGGCACCGATTGCCCGGTCCTGGTCAGCAGCGGGGGCACTTGTGGAATCATCCTGGGTTGGGCCTGTTTTATTGCACTGGAACCTGAGAGGGGCTGGATCAGGGGGTGGGGGGCGCATGGGCCTGCCCCCGCCCCCCTTCCAGCCAGCCTGTAGTGCTGGTGCATGTGCTGTGGCAGGCGGCCATGGGAGAGGCACCAGGGAGTTCCATGGGTGTGCCAAGGTGCTGGGCCAGGCTGGTCGGGTGGACTCTTCACCTGTGCATGGCATGGACCAATTGTTTCTAAACAGCATGTTTTCCCGATATTGCCTTATACGTCCCTCATATCTTTCAGTTTTCTTAGCAGTAGCTCAGCTGTTACCCGTTGTTTTAATTCTTCCCTAATCTCCGTAAGTGTTCTCCTTTCCAAGCCGTATCTTTTGCAGAGTCTGTCTTTGACTTTCACATTTTCAAGTTTCCCACCTTTTAAATATTTCAAGTTACTAATGTCTGCACGAAGTTTGTTTTCCTTTCCAACCGAATTTTTCACTTTGGAATTCCAGAAGTTCTTTTGTATATAGTTCGTAACCGATTTCCATGGTTATTAGGGCAGCTATACTCAGTGGCATCACTAGAGGGGGTGCGGAGCAGTAAGTGGCGCAAGACACTGCTACACAGGGGTAAGCAGCCCCACACCCTCTTGGCTCGAGTCATTCAGAGCGAATGGGCAGGAGGCTCCGTTTGGTTCCGTGAGCGCTCGTGTGTTGCCGTTGCTGCCGGGAATGGCTCTGACCGGTGAGGGGGCGGGGCTGCTTACCCCTGTGTAGCAGCGTCTTGCGCTACTTACTGCTCCGCACCCCCTCTAGCAATGCCACTGGCTGTACTGCACATTGAAGCTGGTTTGGTTCCTTCAATGTGTTGGTTAAGAACATAAGAAGAGCCTGGCTGCTGGATCAGGCCAAAGACCCATCTAGTCCAGCTTCCTGTATCACACAGCAGCCCCACCAGATGCCTCAGGGAGCACACAGCCAACAAGATAACCTGTTTCCTGCTGCCACTCCCCTGCACCTGGCACAGGAGTTGGTTGGAATTGAACCAATAACTGCATTTGCATCTTTCAACAGATCTTTCACGTTTTTACTTCGTAGTTGGTATAAATACTTTGTTTCGGATGATAAACCTCCTTTGAACTATTATTTGTTCGGTTGTACCAATATCCGGGTGTTTTGCTTTTCAAATTGCAATCATTTTTTGTTTAAACCCCGGGCTAATGGATTTGCCTTGTAATAGCATTTCATAATACAGTAGGGAACTCGCGGATAGGGGGAACTGGGCAGCACCCCTGCGCCCATTACCTTCCTTTTAGCTGATATCACTGGCGCCAGGTCAGGGGTCTTCGAGTCACCAAAACGAGCAGCAAGCTGCTTAGAGCGAGGAAGCAGGCAAGCAGCCTGCCTGCTCGAAACTCTTGGCCGTTAAACAGGAAATAGGAAGCTTCCTGCTTATAGCGTTTTGGTGACTCAAGAAGCCCCCTGACCTGGCGCCAGCAATATTGGCTAAAAGGAAGGTGATGGGCGTGGGGGGGCTCTGCGAGCCGTGGCTACATGAGTCCGCAGATACGGGGAGGCCCTGTATCTTGGTTTTCAGCGCTTCTCCAAGTCCTACGTTTAGGTTGTTCGAGTGGCTTTACAATAGCCTGAGCTGCTGAGTCCGGTAACCCATTTGTCGACAGATGTCCAGGAGCTGTAACATCTGACGTGGTCCTTGTTGACCCAGGTGATGAATCCAGCATGGATTTCTGTTTGGTTTTCGTGGCCGGCCGATATAAAGGGTGGCACAGGTACTGCGGGCCAATCCAGAGGGCCCCAGTCCAGGTGCTCCTGGACATCATGCCTCCCCGTATCAGTCCAGGTGCTGCAGTTCAGGTGTTTCTTCTTCTTCATAATAATAATAATAATAATAATAATAATAATAATAAGAAGAAGAAGAAGAAGTAGTTGCTGTTGCTGCTTGGATGCTGGGGTTTCCAGCACTGCTTGCTTCTTGCCCTGGCTGTCTCTGCACGAGTCTCTGTTTCTGCCGTCTTTGTTTCTCTTCCTCTCCCAGCCCACCTGTGCCTCATTACAGGGATGCTGGATGCAAAGTGTCGCTAGTGGGAGGTGCAGCTTCCCTGCTTGGAACCGGCGTGCGTCTTGTACGAGCTGTGGTTGGTGCAATGATGCTGCGATTCCTCGTTTCAGCCTCCTTGCTGAGCAATCGTCCGGACGAAACCCATCCGGCTCCCCCACTCTGGGGGTGCTCAGAGCCCCGAGGCTTGGTTCCCTCCAGGCCCCACGCTCCCCCTCTGCCTCCTGCTTCTGCCCTGGTTTGGGGGCTGCAGCTGCTCCAGGAGCCCAGGTGGGACGGGGCCCGTCCTTCTTGGTGGCCCGAGTCCCTCCTCCTGTGGAGCCATGCAGGGGCCCTTGAGCTCAGGCTGGTTTATGCTCCTGAGGTTCAGAGAGAAGCTTTGCTGCTCTCCCCGACTGAACCGGGCGGGGGGGGGGGGGGAGAAGAAACCTTGTTCTGCATGCAAGGCAGGGACAGGCTCAAAGGCTGTCTTGGGGGCCACTGCTGTGGTTGGGGGAGGAGTGGGCTGCCCTCCTCTGGCTGCTGGGCTTCAGGCCAACCACCTGTGGCCCCCAAGACCGCCTTTGAGCCTGTCTGGGGGGCCCTCCCTGCCGCCTGCAGAAGCCCCCCCCCCCCGGTTCGACGTTCTTCACCGGGCAGGTAAACACAAGAGAGGTCTCCTGTGGCTAAGGGGGAGGAGGACAGGTCTGTCTCTGACTGGTGATGGTGGAGTCGTTGGCAAAAGACAGGATCGAACTCTTCAAAAGCTCTGCCCTCACGCAATGAGTCCCGAGGGTTGCCCGATGGCCAGGGCTGGGCACTGTGGCCACTCTTAGCCTCCTGCCCGCCAAGCAGGCTCAGGGCTCCTCCCGAGCCTTGAGGAGGGCCTGCTTGTCCCAGGCAGGCAGCCGTTCTGGCCTCTCCTGCAAGGCCCTCATGAGGCCGCCTGCTGTGCCACTCAGAGCAACCTGACCTGGCAAGGTGGCGCAGCTGCCCTTGGGAAGCCTCTCTGGGCCTCATTCTGTCCTCAGGAGCCAGGCAAGGATTTCCATGGGGTGCCAGCAGCTCCGAGGGGCAGGGTGGGAGGTAGCACTGGCCATGCTTTGGGGTGCTAGGGGAAGGTGTGTCGATGTGTCTAAGGAATGGCGGGGGCCCCTGAAAGCCATACTTTGTGTGCATTCCGAACCAGCACAAAGTCCAGCATTGGGGGGGGGGGACACAGGCAAGCTTCCCTTTGCGTACCGAGCGTCAGGCTGCCCCACACAGCTGTATCATGGCTGGCCGGCCAGCAAAGTGGTTGCTTGAGTTTCTCTTGGCTTTGATCAGTGAACTGGATTGACGGTTTGTTCTAGGTCTGGGGTTCTCAACTGGAGATACGCGGCCTGCCAGTTGGTGGTACTCGAACCCCTGGCTGCCAATATGGCCGCGCCGCACTGGAGCTCTGAAAATGGCAGCTCGAGCCAACCCCCAAGTTTGACAGTGCTTGAGTGGGGGGGGGGCTTCCCGCCCACCCACCCTTGTCCCCTTACCGCTTGATTTCTGGACGGTGGAAACCCGGAAGTAAGTGACAAGGACGTCATTGCCATGTGCTTCCGGTGGTACTCAGCGCAGCGGCGTCCCAAGAGGTGGTATGCCAGGCTGAGGGGGTTGAAATCCCATGTTCTAGGCAGTGGGATTGTGAAGAAGCTCAGGGACGAAGGGCTACAGGCAGCCAAACTTCTGAGGGGAGGGGGTCCAGGCCAAGGCTGTGCCTCTTTCAAGCCAGTGAGGCGGAGCCCCCTTGTTTGCTGGGGCCGGGGGGGGGCCTTTTAGGCACATGGCCATGAGTAGGAAGGGATGGGACGAAGGAGCTGGAGGCCCGGCTCTCCTCCTCCCCAGACTCTACCCCACTGGCACTCCCCAGAAGGAGGTGTGTCCTGGGCTACCCTCAGCCCTGCTTCCGTTCCGTTCCGTTTGGGGTTCCAGTTTACCTGTCCTTTCCAATGGACTTCTCCATTGCCAAACAAGAGAAGTGCAACTTCTCCGCAAAATAGGCGAGCCAAGCCAAGGGGGCAACTGCCATCAGCACAGCCGCACTTTGTGATGGGGGCCCCCTCCACTTGCGCATGGAGCCCCTTCTTTCACACTTCAGAGGCTGCACTGTGGTAGGAAGTGCCCCGAGTTGCTGCTGCTGCCCCACAGCCACTGGCTCCCAGGCGGCTCATCGGGGTGTGTGCCTGTTGGGGGTCGGTGCTCTGGCGAGCTGGCCCGGCTTCAAGGGTGGAGGGTCGCTCCCCAGCGCGGCAAAGGGATGCGAGGACTGACCTGGCTTGCAGAGAGTCCGCTGTTTAGTAGGCCTCAGAATTCCTCTGGGGAGGGGGTTGGATTCACCCTCTTCCTCCTCCCTCCTGTCAGGTCTTCCAAGAGGTCCTGGGCTCAACCCTAAGGGCAGAGAAGAGCCTACCTCCAGCCTTTCTTCCTTATTGGCCGTCTCGGCCTTTATGGTCCTGGATGCCTTCTTACCCCGCCCTTCCCCTTCCTGGTCCTTGAGGTCCCGCCCTGGCTCCTCCTCCCTCCGAGTAGACCTAGGTCTTGCTCCTGGCTTCCCTGATCCTGGTTCCCTCCTGTTGGATCTTTCGCACGCTCTCCCTGGTGGACTTGCCCCTACAAGGGCGTGCCCCCTAGACTCCTACGATGAGCACGGGAGACAAGCATGTTTCAAGTCATCCCCTTCGTTGACCTCCCCCCACCCCCGGGCCCCGCTCCTTGGAGGCACGTTCCGGCTGCCTCGGTGTGGGCAACGAGAGGGGCCACGGTGGCGGAGGGTGTTGCTTGGGCTGCCGGCCACGAGACCACTCCGGGAGGCCAGAGTCCTTCAATGGGCGGGATGGATGGGGCCTCCGCCTGGTTTCCTCTGGGGTTGGGTACTTCCCCTGCGGCGGCACAGCGGGGAGAAGCCCCCACCTTGTCGTTGGTGACCTCAGGGTGGTTGGTGCTGGAGGGCAAGGAGGGATCCCCGGTTAAGCCGGGTGTCGGTATGGGCTGGCCCGGACAGAGCCGTTTCCAGCTCCCACGGCAGGAGTGCCAGCCCAGTCACCCTTCATTGGCGCCAGGCTTGTGCAGTGCCTCCAGATGGGTCCCCCTAAGCCTCCAGCCCCCTCCTCGTGTTTCCACTTGGCTGGGACCCTGCGAGGGGGAGCGGCTGGCTCTGGGCAGCAGAGCTTGTCCAGGCGGCTCTCAGGTGATGCCAAGTCCAGTCCACAACCAAGGTCCGCAATGTCCAAGGGCCAAAGCAGCAGTGCCCTGCCCTGGCCGCACTCGCACAGCCTGGCCCTGGCAGGGATGCGCTGAGCGACAACTCCCTGGGCGGCTGCTGTGACCTCCCCTGCTCTTTCCAGCTGGCATCGAGGGGAGGGGGCCCTCTCGTGACGCGGTGAGCTCCGTGCTGGGCCCGAGTGGTTCAGCCCTGTGGGGCCTCCCTGTGCAGCGCTGGCTCCTTGCCCCCAAGCAGCTTCCCAGCCAGCAACAACCCAAAGGGCTGCTTGGGGCCCTGCACCTGGGCGCTTTGTCCTCGGCCACCAGGAGGAGGCGGTGTGAGGCTGCTCAGCTGGAGGCTCCTGCAGTCCCCGCGGAGCCCTGTGCAGGCAGCTGGCCTGCTGCCGCGTCCTGGGCGCCCAGGGCAGCGCCATCCGCTCCCCGTCCTGCTCTGTCAGTTAATTAAGACATGGCTGCTTCTCCCTCTGCGCAGAAACTGCCACATCCCCCTGCGAGTGCCGGCAGATGCTAATGAAGCCCTGGGAATTGTCAGGCGCGGGGGGGGGGTGGATTGACTTTTACGGAGCAGCGGTGAGAGCAAAGAGGCGACCTTGCTGGCTTGTCACCAGGAGGCAAGTGACACGATGACGAGCTTTGGGGTGATGCAGACACCCCACAAGTAGCCTCCCCCGCCCGCCAGTAGTAGAAGATGAATGGGCTTGAAAGGTGCTCCGGAACTGTTGGGGTGGGGGTGGGGGGTGGCCTTGTCTTCCGCTCTGCTCGCCTCTGCTCTACTTAGGGGCAGCAGTGCCCCGCTGCCCACTTGAGGCGCCTGGCAACGGCTTTGCCGCCGCCAGGAGCTCGGGGGCCTGCAGTCCAAAGCAGAGCCTTCCGGCTGCATGGCTAATTGTGACGGCTGCTGGCTGCCGAAGAGCCGTCCCGAATGACTGTCGGTCCGCAGCTGCCACCTCGGAGTGCTGCCTCCAGAGCAGGGCGGCCGTTTCCACGAAGGGAAGCCCCCCCCCCCGGCAGTCCATCGCCGTTGAGGGGGTTGGCCTGGCTGCTTGCCTGGCCAAGTCGCACTTTTGGAGCAGGGCCAGCACTTCTGTGTGTTTCATCCAAGCTTGAGAAGGGAGCCAAGTGCTGTGTGCCGCCGCTGCTGTTTCTTCCCGTTGCCCCCCCCCCCCCAGCTGCCGAAGGATTAGAGCCGGAAACGGCCAGCCATGGAGCTCAGCAGGCGTCTCCTTTGAGGCCCAGGGCGCAGTCTGACGGCTGCTCGTACCAATCTCGGCACTTCAGCCCCTGCCAGGTCAGCAGCTTTGCAGCGCGAGTGCCACAATGGCAGGGAGCGGACAGAGGAGCCGTTGGGGGCTGGTGGATTCTTTCATGTCAGCGTTACGTTTTGGGCCAAGCCAGTCAAGGGACGCTTGGCTGGCTTCGGAGGCAAGGCGGCGGGGGTCCTGGGGAGGGTCTGCGCCTGCTGCAGAGTCCGGGCAGGCAGTGCCCCATACCCTACCAGCCCTTCTCAGCAGTGCTTCCCACTGGGCAGAGCAGAGGGCCCTCAGAACTAAGCGCCCTGCCGGACCAGGCCAAGGGCCCCTTCAGTCCAGCGTCCTGCGTCCCACAGCGACCCTGCGGGAGCCCGCAAGACACCGAGAGGCCTGTCTCCTGGCGCCTCTCCCTGGCACCTGGCAGGCCGAAATCGCCTGCGACGAAAACCAGGAGGTGGCTTCTCCCTGACCTGAGCAGCACACGGGGGCGGCCATGGCAGGGGCGGCTGTCCCCTTTCTTGTTGCGGGTGTTGCTGACCAGGTTGTGTGACCCGCTTTCCCTCTCGAGTCAGTCTGGGGGGTGGGCTGCTCGATCATGCCGCGCTGTAACCTTGCTGTTGGGCCTCCTGGTCAGAAGTCTGCCTGCCGGAGCACCTTGGCCAGGCAGATCTGAGCAGCTGGACCTTGGAGTGCTCTGGCTGTTGCTCTGGGTGCCCCCCGTGTGCAGCTGGGTGCCCCAGGCCCTGCCGCTCGAGCCCTGCTGGGATCAGGCCCCAGCTCGACCTCTCTCACTCTCGTCCCACAGTGGGCCGCCCCCCCAGCTGGCGTTGGGCTGAGGCGGGCTGTAGCCATCTCCTCCCCTTTGCCATTTTCAACTGCCAAACAGGTGGGTGATCCAAGAGGGGAAATGTTTGCAGCCCCTGCCTGCCTGCCTGCCCGCCCCATTCCCCTCCAGACCACAGGGTCTCCTTCCACCCCTGCCAGCCCGCAGGCCTTGGTCGCCAACTTGGCTGGGGAGGGTCCAAAACGGTGTTTTCCAAAATAAAGTGGCTGAAAGTGGCGTGTTGTGTGTGTGGTGGCAGCATTTGAAGTGCTGCATGAAAGCAGCAGCACTGGAGGCGGCTTAGTCTGGGGTAGGGGCGCCACCTCCCTGGGAGCGGCGGCCAGCTGGCTTGGCTGGGGCGGAGCAGGGGGCAAGGGGGGCTGTGATGAGGTGGGAGGGGGGCAGAAGAGGAGCCGGAGCCCAGCCCAGGCGATGTCTGTTGGGCCAAACTAGCAGGCCCCTTCCCCTAGAAAACGTGACGCCTCTGGGGTGCCGCTTAAGAGCAGCCAGCCAGCCAGCCTGCCTTCCTTCCTCTCCCAGGACTCGGAGCGTGGACCATATTGGAGGCCTTTGGCACTAGCTAGCTGGAGGATCTCTGCTGGCTCAGCATGGGGGGGGGAGGGGGGCCTGGGCTACTTCTGCTCCAGATGACAAATAGCAGCTCAAGGGCTGGCTGGAAGAGTTTGCAAAGCTGTTTGGCCAAATCTGGGGAAATGGAAGGAGGTTCAGGGTCTTGCAACAGGACAGGAGGAAAAGGAGGCCCTCCTAGCCTATTGGGAGGGGCGTCCCAGGAGCCAAACTGGGCAGCTGAAGCTCTCCTGTGCTGCTCTTGAGATCCTGAGATGCCTTCTGGCTCTTGCGGGCTTCTCCAGGTCCTCTTCCCGCCTCTAGTGTCCTTCCAGGAGACAAATGAAGACTTTCTCCTGGGGCTCAGCAGAGAAAGTGTCATTAACCTTTATTAGGCACAAAGTCCAAGAACAAACGTTGACTTCCAAGATTGCCGAAGGTCCTCCTGAGGGAGTTTGAGGTCTAAGCTTTTCGGGGGGGGGGGGTGTCCCCTGTGCCTGGAGAGCTCTTGTTTGAGTGTCCCTGGACGAACCTCTGCCACCGGCTCAGGGGGGGGAAGGTGATAGCTTCCGGCAGGCAGCCCCCCTCCCCGGCCTGGTGGGATGAAGAGGAAGAGGCTATGGGGCCCCCCATCACAGCGCCAGGGTCACGGCAGCCCTTGGTCCCTAAGCCGAGCCCAGGAGCGCCCCACCGGCACATGGGCCCCCTCCCTAGCGCTGTGGGCTAGAAGCCTTTGGGAAGCTGCAGTGGCCGAGTCTCCTCTTCCTCCACCAAGCGGGGGGGGGGGGGCGGTCCCGGGGAAGGCCAGCGCAACTGACTGGTGACAGGACCTGCTTGCGTCTTGCTCTGCCACCCTCGGGATCTGTGATTCCCCCAACCCTGCACAGCAACATGCCCATTGACTTGAAGGGACAGTCTTTAGTGGCGCCCTCTGGAGTTTGTCTAGCTGTGGGCTGCATGGCTGTATTGTACCTTTACATGAGGGGGCAAGCAGCATAGCTTAATCTCAGGCACCAAACCTCTTCCCCCCCCCCCCCCGCCTTGAGATGGTGTCTCCCCTCCACCTCCCTCCTGCCCCCACCCCGCTTGCTACTTGCAGCAGCTGCTGCTTCCTACCCACACTCCCTGTCTTTTGTAAAGGCAGAGGCTGGGACAGGAGAAGAGAGTTGGGGGGGGGGTAGAGCGGAGCCTCTGTCTTCCCCTCCTTCCACCCCGCAGGTGGCGGGACCAAGGAGCAACAGTCAAGAGAGGAGCGCTGATGTCAGCAGGCAGGGGAACCCCTTTTTTCCATCTCCCCCTTCCCTTGATCTGAGAGATGCCAAAGTCTCTCTCTCCAACCCTGCCTTGCTGCTTTCGTTCTCTGTGCTGGCAGAGGGACTTGGGCCTTCCAGTTTGGAGAGAAGGGGAATCTTTTGTCCCTTCATAGCTCAGCGCTCTCTCTCTCTCTCTCTCTCTCTCTCTCTCTCTCTCTCTCTCTCTTTGTTCCAGGAACCCAGACTTTGTCATGCAAAGGGAGAGCCGAGCCACGCAGTCTCCCCCGAGCACAGTCCTGCCACCGTTGCCCATGTGTGCTGCACTTGCAGACTGACGTGGGGCTGGGGGGAGAGGACTGAGTGCACTTGGCACTGGGGGGGGGATTCTCTCCCTCTCCCCTTACATAATCACTTATCCACAGTTCACCAGCTCCTGGCCCAGCTGCGCTGCCTTCCGCCCGGCTCTCCTGGCCCAGCCTGACTGCTTGTGGTGCTGGCCTCTTCGGTACCGCCACTGGGATGATTCATCCGTGTGGGCGAGTGGGGGTGGCACCAGGCAGGAGACATGCAGGCCCCTCTGGAGCCCCCCCTTCAAAACAGCTGTCCTCACTACTCCACCACACACCACAGGCTGCACTAGGATGTGAGGTGGGGGGGGAGGCACACAAACTGCTCAGTGAGGACAGCTGCTCTTGTGCCTGTAGACCTGGGCTGGACCCCGGGCACAGTAGGGTTGTGCCAGTAGCAGCTCCTTCTCTTCTTTCCCTCCACCCCATCAGCTTGCTGCCGCCCCCCCCCCCATGGCTTAACTCTATCTCACCCCTGGTCCAGGCCCTGGATCCAGCCTGTGTTATCCCATGCTCCCACTCGTCCTGTTGGGCGGCGAGGTCATGGCTGCTCTTTGGTGCAGATGTTGGCGGAAGCCTCGACGGCGGTGGCACCCAGGCAGAGAGGAGGCAAGAGCAGCCTGGGCCAGAGTTGCCACTGGGTGAGGCTCAGCCCTCCCCAGGTGTCAATTGGGAGGAGCAGGAGGGGAAAGTCGTGATGAATGGACATCTTTCGTAGGCTGCCTTTTCTGTCGTGAAGGCCACGAACCAGACGCCCTGGCCAGGCGGCTCCAGCTCTGTTGCCAAGTCCCCTTCTTTGGTCCGAGTCTCCTGTGGGTGGCATCACGCCTGCCAAGCCTTTCTAACCAGCTCCCACCCCCACCCCCTGCCTGTCTCCCTGGGCTTCTGCCAGTTTGGGCGGGTGTGCTGGCTGCTCAAGGCAGAGGCCTGGATGACTCTGCAGGGAGAGGCTTGCTCTGGGGTCCCCAGGGTTGGCACTGTGCCCTCCTCTCCGGCTGCAGGGGTTGGAGTCTGCGGCCTCCTGCTGGTTCGCCCCTCCGAGCCGCTGGAGCTCCGCCAAAGGCAGCGGAGGTGGAGGTTCTGCAAGGGGGAGGCTGTTGCTCCACTGTTGCCCGGCCCGGCAGCCCCCGTGGCTCCCTTCTCTTCCTCCTGGCTGGGGCTGGGAGGGAGCAGCGGGCTGCAAGGCTTTCCTGTCTGGGGCGCCTTCCGTCAGCACTGTGGCGGTGCTGTGTGTGTGAGTCAAGAACACAAGTCTGCCGCGTGGTTCTGTGCGCCGCGCTCTCCAGCAGCCAGGCACGTGCTTAGCCCTGGGGCCAGAAAGAGAGAGGTACGCACGGGCACGACCTGCCTTCCTGCCACCCCAGCTGGGTCCATGCGGTGAGCCAGAGGCAGGGTTTGGGGAAGGGGGCTGGATGGGATGCCCCTTGACAATGTGGGAAGTGGTCTCTCCTCTCTGAACTGGTGGAGCCCACGGTCAAGCCACTGCGGCTGACACACAGATCGTAGAAATGGGTTCTCGCAGTCCTTTGCGTCCTGAAATTAAACCTGCCTGCAGGAGCAAGAGATGTGGACTTGAAACTTTGCAGCTAGTTTGCAGGTGGAAGGGCTCCCCCCGCCCCCCAGGCTCCTGGCTGGGCATCTTTTCTCCATCAGTCCTGTTGCTGCTGCTGCTGCAGCACAGCCAGCTCCTGAGACGTCCCTTTGGGCAGGTGATGGAAGCCAGGAGGAAGAGGCAGAACCCAAAGCCCTTCTCAGTTTTTTAGCCAAGGAGGAGAAAGCCGGGCAGGTCTTTGGAAAAGGTGAAGCTGCTCTCTGGGCTCTGACTAACTCAGGGGGAGAAGAGGTCAGAACAGGCCCGGTGCCCTCTGCCGAGTGGCCGGAGGAGCTGGATGGCAAAGGCAGCATTGACATGAAGCCTGTGGCCTAGTTGCCCTTGCCAGGCAACCGTTCAAGGCCAGCTTTGTTGGGGGGGGGGGCTAAAGCAGGTCCGGGGTGAAGCCGAGCCTGGGCAAAATGCCTCCCCAAGCAGGAGTCCTGTTTTTCTGCTAACACAGGCTGGGTTTTTTGACCTGTACGGTTTATG
This sequence comes from Plestiodon gilberti rubricaudatus, assembly GCA_026170595.1. Classification (NCBI taxonomy): domain Eukaryota; kingdom Metazoa; phylum Chordata; class Lepidosauria; order Squamata; family Scincidae; genus Plestiodon; species Plestiodon gilberti. The sequence goes on along the minus strand of JANXHW010000005.1, from coordinate 171,259,452 downwards.
CAAATGGGGTAGATTTGCATATCTCACCTGCTTTGCATAATATCCTTTGCTTTTGCCAATCACAGAGAGCTATAAAAGGGTCTGCAAGCATTAATATCTCCCCACTAGGACTCTGCCCCCTCTCCCCGTCAAAGCCTAGCTGAGCATCCTTGTCGGGCTTGATTTGAATTCTGTGTGGCAGCCCAGTCCTGTGGGCTGCAACTAGCACGAGGCTTTCTGGCAGTTGCAAAAGGCGGTCAACGGAACAAGTGACTCAGCTGGGTGGGCATAATGGGGCAGGGGCATGGCGGCGGCGGCGGCGGCACCTTTGCATGGGTGGCTTGCACTAGATGCTGTCTCCGCCGGAGGATGCCATTGCAGCGAGCCAGGGAGCCAAGGGGACCTGCTGCCCAGTAGTCGCTCATGAGCACCGTGCTCGGTTTCCAAAAGGCTTGGTCTGGGAGCAGCTAGCAGGTGAAATGGTGCGCAGGGATGAATATGGCAAAGTCAGCAGCCTTGTCTTTCTGACACAAAGGGCTGGGAGGGGGTGGGACTGAAAACAACTGGGGGAGCCCTGACTGACAAGCCTGTGTGGCTGCAACCCTGGGAAGGGGGGGTGGAAACAAGAGAGCTGTAACCCCCGCAAGGGAACACTCTTCGTTTGGGAGCCTGTCTGAGCACACTTGCTGGCGGGAGCCACGCCGTGCAACCACACAAGGAGTGTTTACAGCCCTCCCACCCCCCCACCCCGTGTGCAAGAAGTGGGTGCCGCCTTCTCAGGGGGAGTCGGGTAGCGGTTCTGTAGGCCCCCCCCCCATGTGTGTATCCTTTTTCTGGGGCACCTGGATCATTTGTCTGAAAGAGCGAGCACGAGACATTGAGGGCCGGAGAGTTTTTCTCTCTGCTCGGCCATCCTAGGAGGAGGTTCCGGACTGGGTTTGTTGGTGGGAAGAAAGAAAGCGCCCCCCCTTCTGCATAGCCCTTGGGAGTGCTCGCTTGGGGGGGGGACTGTTGGCTTCGGGGCAACAATGGCACAGAGAGGATTCTGGCCTTGGCCTGTGGGGCTGGAACTCGATTCCGTCTCCCTTGGCTGTACAGAGCGGGGGGGGGCACACCCCAGCACCTGCCTCCGGCTCACCCCCCAGTCACTGCCTCCTACCACTGCCTGCAGCGCCCGTTCGAATGGCCCACGCTGCAGGGCAGGAAAGCAGAGGAGGCGGCGTCTCCCTGTCCCCACGCCTGCGGCTGCCATGACTGCATTGCCAGGCTCCATGTCGCAGGCAGTTCTTGCTCCAGCGTCGCCTCTCGGCGGGATCCGAGGGCCTCCTCCTCTCCGAAAGAGCAGGCGGAAGGACCAGGCCCCTTGGGGGGAGCAGTTCAGGGCAGGGAGCAGCCTGAGGACGGGACCAGCCCACCTCTCGTCGCCATGGGTCAGACTTCCAAAGGAAAAGGGGAAACACACTGGCTGAGAACAGCTGGAGTCTGGCCGAGCTGCGGGCTGGCAAAGGGGACAAGCCCTGGCTCAGCCCGGTCTCCTCGGGCTGGGAGTGCTGGCTCTCCAGGGTCTTTCCCAGCCCTGCCTGGAGATGCCGCCAGGGACTGAGCCTGGGAACTTCTGCAGGCAAAGGAGGGGGAGGGGCTCTTCATACGTCACAGCCTCCGCTGGAAGGACAGCCCATGTAAGGACATACGTGTGCTACAGTGTGGTTTTGGTGCTTTCGCCCTAGGGATAAAGAAGATGCAGAGCTGCATTGAGGCCAGCCAGGTGCCCTGCAGAGGCTCACAAGCAGAGCACAGTGAAGAGGAAAGCCAGGCCTTGTGGCTGGCACCCAACGGGCAGCAGAAAACAATGGGATGAAACTGCAAGGCTCTGGACAATGTTAGGATCCTGACTAATGAATTAAGTGAAATAGAGATTAAAAGAGAAGACATTTCAGACTTAATTGACAAAATAAAGATCAATCAATCACCAGGCCCGGATGGCATCCACCCAAGAGTTCTGAAGGAACTCAAGAATGAAGTTGCTGACCTCTTGACCAAAATATGCAACTTGTCCCTTAAAACGGCCACTGTGCCAGAGGATTGGAGGATAGCTAATGTCACGCCAATCTTTAAAAAAGGAAGGAGGGGGGACCTGGGAAACTACAGGCCGGTCAGCCTAACATCTGTTCCAGGGAAGATGGTGGAAAGTCTCATTAAGGATAAAATCTTAAAAAACATAGAAGAACAAGCTCTGCTGAGGGAGAGTCAGCATGGCTTCTGCAAGGGGAAGTCTTGCCTCACAAACCTGTTAGAATTTTTTGAAAAGGTCAACAGGCATGTGGATGCGAGCGAACCCGTGGATATTATATATCTGGATTTTCAGAAGGTGTTTGACACGGTCCCTCCTGAGAAAACTCCACAGTCGGGGAACAAGAGGGCAGGTCCTCCTATGGATTAGGAACTGATTGAAGACTAGGAAACAGCGAGTGGGTGTCAATGGGCAATGTTCACAATGGCGAGAGGTGAAAAGCGGTGTGCCCCAAGGATCGGTCTTGGGACCAGTGCTTTTCAACTTGTTTATCAATGACCTGGAGTTGGGGATAAGCAGCGAGGTGGCCAAGTTTGCGGATGACACGAAACATTTCCTGGTGCTGAAGACCAGCAGGGATTGTGAAGAGCTCCAGAAGGATCTCTCCAAACTGGGAGAATGGGCAGCAAAATGGCAGATGCGCTTCAATGTAAGTAAGTGTAAAGTGATGCGCATTGGGGCAAGAAACCAAAATTTCACATACACGCTCATGGGTTCTGAGTTGTCTGTGATGGATCAAGAGAGAGATCTTGGGGTGCTGGTGGACAGGTCGATGAAAGTGTCGACCCAGTGTGCGGCGGCTGTGAAGGCCAATTCCATGCTCAGGATCATTAAAAAAGGGATTGAGAATAAAACGGCCAATATCATTATTGTTGTTGTTGTTAAGTCGTGGCCGACCCTTCGTGATCCCATGAACCATATCCCGCCAGGCCTTTGTACAAATCGATGGTAAGGCCACATCTGGAGTATTGTGTCCAGTTCTGGTCACCACACCTCAAAAAGGATATAGTAGAATTGGAAAAGGTGCAGAAAAGAGTGACCAGAATGATTCGTGGGCTGGAGCACCTCCCTTATGAGGAAAGGCTACAGCGTCTGGGGCTTTTCAGTCTAGAAAAAAGGCGCCTGAGGGGGGACATGATTGAGACGTATAAAATTATGCATGGGATGGAGGGAGTGGATAGAAGGAAATTCTTCTCCCTCTCGCATAACACCAGAACCAGGGGACATGCACCAAAATTGAGTGGAGGGAGAGTTAGAACAGACAAAAGAAAATATTTCTTTAACAGCGTGTAATTAGTTTGTGGAACTCCTTGCCACAGGATGTGGTGATGGCACCTGGCCTAGATGCCTTTAATGTTGTCAGCCATACGTTCCTCAAAGTCTTGCTTGGCCTCCCATATAATCTTTTTAATTTTTTCTTTTGCCAGAGTTTGTGTTCCTTCTTATTTTCCTCATTAGGACAAGACTTCCATTTATGGAAAAAAGCTTCCTTGCCCTTTATAGCCTCTGTAACTGTGCTTGTTAGCCATGCTGGCACCCTCCTGGACTTGGTTGAGCCCTTCCTGCTTTGTGGTATACGCTTCAGTTGGGCCTCTATGACTGTAGAAGAAGGAGGTCTTGGGGTGCTGGTGGACAGGTCGATGAAAGCACCTCCGTTATGAGGAAAGGCTACAGCATCTGGGGCTTTTCAGCCTAGAAAAAAGGCGCCTGAGGGGGGACATGATTGAGACGTATACAATTATGCATGGGATGGAGAGAGTGGATAGAAGGACGTTCTTTTCCCTCTCACACAACACCAGAACCAGGGGACATGCACTAAAATTGAGTGGCGGGAAAATTCGAATGGACAGAAGAAAATATTTCTTTACCCAGCATGTAATTACTGTGTGGAACTCCTTGCCACAGGATGTGGTGATGGCACGTGGCCTGGATGCCTTTCAAAGGGGATTAAACAGATTTATGGAGGAAACGTCCAGCACAGGTTACAAGCCATGGTGGGTAATTGCATCCTCCTAGTTTTAGTAGTCTGCTGTCTCTGAATGCCAGATGCCAGGGGGTGGCGACAGGAGACAAGTATCTTCTTGTGAGGTGAGCCTTTCTGCTCCCCAAGCCGCCGCCTCCCACCCTCCAAGTGCCAGGCCCTGATGCCAGCTGGTCCAAGGCACAAGCCAAACTCTGCTCAAGCCCAGCCTTTCGTCCTTGTGAAGCCACAGCAACCCCACAGCCAAAGCCCTTCAGAAGACCTGGATGGAAGAAGGGCAGCTCTTGGAGGGGTGAGGCCTCTCCCCTCCCCCCTCACTGCCCCAGTAGCTCACCTAAGTCGCCCACCACAGTTTGAGGCCCCGTATGCTAAGCCAATGTCCATTTGGGGCAAGTGGGTGTCGAACAAATGGCAACCTGCCCTGTGAGCAGAGCCGCCCAGCTTCTATCAAGTCCTGCTAATCCGCAAGGAGAAAAGACGGCCAGGGCACCTGGCGCAATCATTGAGCGCAATCAGCCGTTCTCCTCTGTCACTCAGATGCTTCGAACATCCAAGTGGGGCTAGTCCTTGGCCATTGGTTTCCTTCTGACCACCGGGCCTGGCAGCATCCCCATGTTTGTCCTCTTCACGTGTGACGCGGTCACCTTTTTTACCCAGCAAAGAAAATATTTCCCACCAGTCCCGTCCTCCAGCTGGTTGGGTTGGGGGCTTTGGGGGCTGCGGCTCTGTTTGAGGCCTCCCGTCTCTCGCTGGCTCCTGCTTGCTTGCCTGCCAGGCCCTGCTGTGCTTGCGAGCTTCCCAGGCTGACCATGACAGGAGACCAGGGGCAGACCCGCGGCCCTGCTTCCCGTCCTGCTGCACTTGTCACCGCTGGCCATTCTTGAGGTGCTTGCTCATTGATGGGGCGCAGAGACGTCGCTATGCAGCCCCCCAGTGACATCACCACCACTAAACATCCCTCAGAGCCGCAGGGCGGGCGGGCTGAAACCATCACCGTCTCCGTCGCTACCGCCTGCTCTTTGTGCTGCCCCCGCTGGCCACTTTGTCACACACACACCTCGTGTGCTGTTCCCCCCCCCAGGGCCCCACCCCCCTCCAGCCACCGCTTCTGATGGGGTGCAGGAAAGGGGCTGGTGAGCCCTCCTGTTGCAAATAAGCACAGAGCAGAAGCTGCCCAGCCCCTCTGCCAGCCTCACCCCCTGAGAACTGTGCCAGCATTGCAGGCAGCCAAGCCATGCCAAGGCATGTTGGCATTCCCAGGAGGCATCCCCTTGTGAGTCACATGCAGTGCAGAGAAGCTGGGGGGTGGGAGCTCTGAAATGAACAGGTGTGGGGAGGGGCAGGGGCGGAGCCTTGGGTAAGCCCTTCCTCCCCAGGCTCTTTCCTTTCAAAGGAGGCTGCTGAGCCAGTCCGGGTCTGGCCAAGGCCTAGAGGGGAGAGGGGCTGGGAGCCTCCTGATGGCCTTGAGTTCCAGCAGAGTCTGAGGAGCATCATCGACGAGCCCCCCCCCCCCCCGGTCTCTGTTCTCCTTCGCCAGCAATGTGTCAAAGTGCCCAGATGCCCCAGTCGTCATCGTCCCCGTGTCCTGGGAGGTGGTGGAGAGGGGCACCAACAACAGACAGGAGTGCTCCTCAGTGCCAAGGCCAACTCCCACCCATTGCCGCCCAGGGCTGTGGCAGCCTGTCACTGTGGTGGGGGAATGGGCATGTCTGCACCTCTGAGGGCGTGGGGCAGAGGTTGATGTGGGGCCCCACAGGGATTTGGCCTAAAAATGTTGCATTTTTGCCTCCCCCAAAGTTGACACTGTCTTGTGCCCCCCAAGCTGGAAGGGAGGGGCAGAAGCAGAGTGGGAGGAAGGGGGTCCTGAGAAGCTGAGGGGCTCTGCAGTGGTGCAACACAGACAGAAAGAGACGGGGGGGCATTGGTTGCAGAAGGGCTTCTCTGCAGTTCCTGTGAGAGCGGGTGGGAAGAGGGGCTCTGAGGGCTGCCCGGTGGGGCTCTTCCTGGGGACCGGAGGCTCCTCCTCCGTGCCTTGTTGGGCCTTCCGCTCCAGGTGGCCAATGGGTTGAATGCTGGGGTGATTTTATGAGCCATGGGGGCACTCGAACATTGTGGGGAGAGAGGAAGGGGCTGCCTCAAGGGAACATGAAGGGGCTGGGCTGGGCTGGGGGGTCCCCTTGCTCTCCGCGCTCTTAACTGCTGGGCAGCTGCCTGCCCTTCCCTGCCTGGGGCTTGACACACCCACCACACAGGTGAGGTCAAAGGGAAGCCCCTCTAGCAGCCCTTCCCAGAGGGCTCTTTCCTGCTCTCCTCCCTCACAAGAAACTTGGTCCGCTTCCCCCCCCCCCCCATGTCATAATAAGAACATAAGAAGAGCCCTGCATTTTGTGTCATCACCCCACCCCCTCCGCTCCTGGAAGGCTTCATTTGAAACCTTCTAAGACCTGTGGTGGGTAGGAGGGCCCAGAAAATGCACCGGTTTGGGCACGTTTCAGCTCTGTGGCTGCAAACACAGCCCTCCAGCTGCAAAAAAGCAGCCACGGACCGCAAAAATCCTGTTGCGGCTCCTCCTCGCTAGGAGACCGTAGTTGTCACCAGGGGGCATTGCATCCCCTGGCCCCCTATAGTGCCACCTCTGGCCATTACCACATCCTGTGGCAAGGAGTTCCACAGATTAATTGCACGCTGGGTGGAGCCTGAGGGGCACCTGAGGAGCACCAGCCAGTGAGCTGCACTCTGTGGGCAGCCAGTGGGCCCCCATCACCCCCTCCCTTGCCCAAGTGCAGACTGACAGCTGCAGAGTCAACTTTCAGATGACAGGCGAGGAGCTTGGCTTTGTCCCCCCCCCCCCCCCCCCGGAGTTTCATACAATTGGCTGCATTATTTACGTTGGTGTTCTAATGTCAAGGCACAATGAAAAGCTAAGCACTGAAACCCAATGGCTCCCGTTCCAGCCATGTCCTTTTCTGCTCATCATGCATATTAAAGAGTTCGGTGAGGCTGAGGGCTCGGGGGGGGGGGCTGCACTGCACATGTGTCTGATGGTGGGGGAAGCACTTTGTGGCTGCTGCTGACTGAGCCATGAGCCAGATACAAGCGGACAGCTGTTTCCTCCCAGCTGGGTCCAGCCCTCTTTCCCAGCCCCCCCCCCCCCCGAGCAGGCCTCCGGGCTGGTCAGGCCAGTGGAGGGGGCCCCTGCCTTCTGCAGCGAGTGCTGCTGTGGCCCCTGGCTGGCTCAGGCCTGGCAGTCGTGCTGCTGCCTCCTCCCGCAACCCTGATGGCGCAGCACGGAATTCTTCTGTAACGCTGCTCAGAGGAAGGGGGGGAGCGGGCTGGGCTGGGCTGCACTGTGTCTCTGTCCCACCCCACCCGGGCAGGAGGGGTTGGCAGCACTGAAACCACTGGTGCGGGGGGGGGGGCTGCTGCTGAGGAGGCGGGTTTGGGACTGAGCTGCCCCCACTCTGCTGCTGGCCTGCCTGGCGGTGAACAAAGGGGGTGGCCGAGGTTGGCCCAGAGCTCTGCCAGCAGCGAGCGGGGGCTGCCCACCTGCCTGTAGGCCTCGAGGCAGCGGCTGGGCAAAAGGCCTGGGTTGGGAGGCCTCCTTGGACTGGGGGGGGGCACCTGGGGCGGGGAGGGGACTCGCCCGCACCTGGGCCTGGCTCCTATCAAGTGCGCCTGCCCTGCCTTCCGCATCTGGCCATCCTCTGTCTTTGCTGTGGGGTGCCCCACTACCCCCACCCTTTGAAACTGAGCAGGTTTTCAAGATGAAAATCATCTCTTCCAGCTGGAGCTGCACAGTTTGTGCCCCCCAGAAGAGGGACCCTCATTCTCCCCCAGCCCATTTTCTACTTCCAGAGATGTGCTTTGGGGCCAGGGGTGTAGCCTGGGGCCAGGATGAGAAGGGGGGGTTGCCCCCATCCCAAGGTCAACTTCTGCCACCCCTTTCCAAGGGGGGCGCTGGTTTACAGGAGCAGCCTCCCTGTCTGGCTGAAGAGGCCCCTGGCTGCCCCTGGGTCTCTTTCCCTCCTGCCTCGCTCTCGACTTCTGCGGGGAGGGGCTGTGGCTGGCTGGAGAGGGGGTCTGGGCCTCCTGTGCTGGTGTTAGCAGCTGGGGCTGTCCTGGCTCTGCTGGAGCGGAGTGAGAACCAACCCCCCCCAAGTGCTGGGGGGGGGTCCTACCAGTGCCATCAGTCCTGAGCATTCAAGGGGCAGCCTGGCCTACTGGGCCCCAATGAGCCCCACATGGCTGACACCGTGCCCGGCGCCAGCACCATTCAGTTGAGTCAGCCCCCCCCCCATTTTCCCACACATGCAAATGGACATGGATGGGTCTCTGGCTTCACTGCTTAGCAGCAGGCGAGGAAAAGAACAAGTGATTGTGTGGGTCTGCCCCAATCGCCCCTATCTATGTTCAGGGGCCCCTGTGCGCCCCCCTCCCAGCTGCTTCATTAGCAATAGACCAGACACGGGTGGCTGGTTCTAGCACTTGAATTTTTTGGGTTTTTTATTTAATTCAAGGAAAGCAGTTTAAAAAATATGAAGTACTTCTTTGAAATTAACCTGTTAAGTTTCCCATTCTCCCCCGCCCCAAAAATGCTTTTGAGTTTCAGCTCTGCAGCTAGCTGTTTGCATCCCCAAACCTTTGGAAATGTGGTGGTAGCTTTGTTCTCTCCCCCCCCCCCATTTTGACATTCAGTGTCACCCTTTAGGGACATTGCATTATGAAAAACTTGAACAATATTTATTAAAATACAAAAATACGCTTGTCTCCAAGTTACAGTCAGATGATTCTGGCTTTGGGACTCCCTCGCTGCCCCCTTTAGATTGCACCCTCTTTGCCCCCCCCTTCTCTGACTTGAAAGCTGAAATGAGCAACCCGAGTCAAGGCAGCAGAGCCCAGCATCTCCCCCCCTCCAGGATGGGGGGGGCAGCAGCATTCCCCATCACCCCCCACTCTGCGCAAAGCCCCCCATTCCCTCCTGTGGCATCTGCTTGTGTTTGGAGAAGCAGGCCCTTTGTTGGCTAGCCCAAGCAGCTCGGCCCCAGGCTGGGAAGGCTGCAAGAGCCCCCCCCCCCCCCTTGCTCCTTGCTGCACAGCCTTCCTCCTCTCCTCCCCCGCACCCCGGCCGCCCTGAAGGAAAAAAACGACAGAAAAGCACAACATTGGTTCCTGGTTCTACAATCATATGTCCGATTGCCCACAGATTGGCTGCAGCACCAGGCTCTTCCGATGTCCTCCAGCTGGTGCGTCACCCTGCTTGTCTGTCTCCCCCCCCCCAAAGTCAAACCATGGTTTGTGCACCCACCTTGCGCACATAGGGTTAAATGAGACCGCAGGAATGTGGTGCAGTGCCACACAGAGCAGCCCTTCCTTTCAGTGGGGGAGGGGGGACCAACCAGCCAGCCCACCCACGGTTTCGGGGGGGGGCTCTGGGGCCCTGCTGCTGCTGGCACATCCTCCTGGAGAGGACGTGCCACAGACAGACTCTTGCTGGCTTGAATGTTTGCGGTTTGATACAAGTATTTCTTTAATTCCCTTGTGATAATTGTATTTTAAAAAATGACTGTTTTATTGCATTTGTAACATTTTGGCACAGTACAAACTCCTTGGTGCGCTTTTATCTCTCCCCCCCCCCGCAAATATGGGGAGTTTTCTGGGCTTTAAGAAAGAGTGTCGCTATAGAAACGGGTTTGTTTTTACTGCATTCTAAGTAACATCTTCTAAAAAGGACAAGTCCCACCCCCAGCTAGTCCCTCATTTTGTGGTTTTCCGTTTTATCATCATCATCTTCTCCCGCCCCCCCCTTTTTTTTTTGCTTTTAAATAAGTCTCATTTCAGAAAGTCACACACTGGCAATTTCTGTCTTGTGTGTGAGAGAGGGGGGGGGGTAATGCTGCCTCCTTTTAGATAGAACTTGCAAGTTTAGAAAATAGGGTGGGTTTTTTTTTACATTTTTAATATAATCTTTCTCTTATCTCAGCCCATAGACTTACTATATAAGCATAAACAAGAAAAACCCTCCCCCACCCCATCTCCCCTCTGTACAAAAGTTGATCTCTGTTTTGTGCATTCTATTGCATTTTTTTAAATAATTTCTTGGGGAGGGCAAGGAGTCAGATTTGCGTTTCCTGCACTGTCTCCTTGGGGTGGGTCTGAATTATATAAGGTTCAGCAATAGTTGTAACCGTGGGGTGCAGCGAGTTCCCCAAACAGTTCTCTGTCCAGTGGGCCCCATGTGACGGTTTGTAAGTGTTGTAGTTAATGTGGTCATGGATAGCTGGCAGTACAACTGCCCCCTCACCTGCTCCGCCCGATGTGGTCGAGGTGGCGGTTGCTGCCACCGCCGCTGCCGAGGCTGGAATGTCCTCGTCCACTTGTATGATCTCCACAGTCCTGGCAGCCGTGACGGTGCTCCGCTGCTGGTGCCTTTTGCGGAGTTTGTAAAAGACGATCAGCATGGCTGCTGCCAGCAGCGTCACAGCCACAAAACAGCCAATGATGATCTTGGTGGTCTTCATCACCTCATCCAGGCTGGTCTGCATCTGGTCGTTGTTGTCCGAGGCGGGGTCTTGTTTGGGTGTCTTAGTGGTCTGGATGAGGACGGTGGTGGTGGTGGTGTAGGCCGGCTGGTAACCCGTGGATGTGGTTGGCACTGGCTTGGTGAACTTGGGGAAGATGTCCTCAGGGGATGTCTCCGTGGTCTCCACTGTGACAGTGGTGAAGAAACTGTAGTTGGAAGTGTTGAGCTCGGCGGTGCTCACGTTGAGGTAGGCCGAGGCGTTGGAATTCCCCGCCACGTTCGTGACCATGCAGGTGTACACCCCGGTGTCTGTTAGGAAAACTTGGGAGAAGTTCAAGGTGCCGTCATTGAGGACGAAAATCCGTGGGTGGTTGGAAGCGTGGCTTAGCACGGTCCCGTTGGGCAGCAGCCACCTCACGGAGGACATGGAGGGTGTCCGGCACTTGAGCTCCGCCACCCTCCCCTCCGAGATGTTGAGGTCCCGGGGGGCATCCATGATGAAGGGGGCTGAGCACTGGAAGGAGGTCTGGTCCACCTCCACCAGGAACTTGCCTCGCATATGCGTGGGGGCATGGCAGCGCCCACAGCAGGTGGAGTTGGTAGGAATGTACTCCCTCAGCCACCACGACAGCCACAAGACGTCGCAGTCACAACTCCAGGGATTGTGGTGCAAATGGAGCTCCACCAGGTACCTCAGAGGGGCAAAGAGGTCGTGGGGCAGAGAGGTGAGGTTGTTGTGAGCCAGGTTCAACTCCACCAGAGCTGTGAGGTCATCAAAGGCATTCCGCTCAATCAGGCTGATCTGGGAGCTCATAATCCACAGCTTTTTGAGCGCTTTTAACCCATGGAAAGACCCCGGCTTGATGGCGGGGAAGTTGTTCCCAGACATCTCCAGCTCCTCCAGCCCCACTAAAGGCGTGAGGTTGGGCATGTCCTTAATGTTGCACATCCCCAGATTAAGGTACTTCAGGTTGTATAATCCCTCAAAGGCCCCCTCCGAGATGTACTTCAGCTTCTTGAGCTCCCCCAGGTCCAGCCGCATGAGGGAAGGGACGCGGTTGAAGGCGTAGAAGGAGATGCTCTCAATGGGGTTGTTCCTGAGCCACAACTCACGCAGCTTAGACAGATACTCGAAGGCCCCGCTGGGGACGACAGTCAGCCAGTTGTCAAAGAGCTCCAGGGTGTTGAGGCTGGCCAGGCCGTTGAAGGCCCCCACCTCAATCTGCCGGATGGCGTTGCGCCCCAGCTGCAGCACCTCCAGGTGGTGGAGGTGGCGGAAAGTGTCTGCCTGGATCCTCCGGATGTTGTTCTCCATCAGGTTGAGGTACCGCGTGTTGGAGGGGATGCCCTGGGGCACCTCGGCCAGGCCGCGCCGTGTGCACACCACCTTGCTGAACTGGTTACTGCACGAGCACACCGAGGGGCAGCTCTGCGGCCCGGCCACTGCGGACGCCATCCACGCTTGCACCACCAGGTAGACTACGGCCAGCAGGGCAGCATTCCAGGCGTGGTGCACAGTCGCCTGCCACAAGAGCTTCATGGTGTGGCACGTCGTCCATAATTCACCATCGTTTGGGATTGGACGTCGAAGGAAGAACTGGCCCTCTCCCCTCAGCCAGGCTGGCGGGAGCCTCCGCCGCTCGCCATCCGAAGAAAAGGGGGGGAGGGAGGGGGAAGAGTGGCGAGAGCCCAGGCAGGGCCCGGGGGCCGGCCCCACTTGCCCCCCCGCCGGCCGTCCGTCCGTCTCCCCGCCCGCGAGCGAGGCTGCCCCCGGCTGGGCAGCAGCGCCTGCCTGCCTGCCTGCCTGCCTCCGCTGGCCGGCTATGCAGGCGCCGGGGCGTGCGCGCCCGCTGCCGTCCTGGCCGCGGTGGCCCCCGGTGGCGGGCAGGGGCGTCCTGGGGCGCCGGGCGGCTCCATGGGCGGCGCGGCTACAAGGGCTGCTGCAGCATGGTGCCCGCCGCTCGGTCCGCCGCGGCTAGCTAGCTGGCTCAGTCAGGGGGTGCTGGTGGCGGGGCGGGGGCGGCCCCGCGTCTTCCTCTCCGCGGCCCTCGGAGGTAGCGAGTTGCGGCGCTGGCTCTCCTCTGCCGGCTCTCCTGCCGCCGCCGCCGCCGCCGCCTTCAGCGCCTTTGTTGCCTCTCCGCGACGCGGAGGACGAGGAGGAGGACTGCAGCGGCGGGAGGGGGGGCGGCGAAGAGGGCAGCGGCACTGGCGGCGGCGGGGCAGCAGCCCGGGACCATCCTCCGTGGCGAGCGGCCCCCCGTGCGCCTCCGGGGGCTGGTGCAGACGGCAGCCGCCGGGGCCGCTCTCGCATCCTTTTGTCCTTCAGTCAGAGCCGGAATGTGCCGCCGCTGCCGCTGACGCATCGGGTTCTCGGGCCGAGCAGAGCGTGATGCAGCGCGCGCTCCTCAGCCGCCCGCCCTGCTTCCTCCTCGCTGCTAAAACGCGGCGGCGGCGGCGGCGGCGGCAGCAGCAGCAGCAGCCCCTCCCTCCCTGCCTGGCTGCCTGCGCCGCTTCCCTCCAGGGGTTAACGGGGAAGGCGTCCAGCCAGCGTTTTGCTGAGCTCAGCTGCCCTGGCGCTGCTCCTCGGCCAGGCAGGTGAGAGAAGGAAGGAAGGCGGCAGGGGCCCCTCGCCCGCGCCGCGCCGCGCCGCGCCAGCCCTCCTGTGGGAGGCAAGAGAGGCAGGCACTGCCAGCCAGGCTGCCCTCGCAGCAGGCGAGCCCCGAGAGAGACCAGCTTGGGTGGGGAGCGGCGGGCTGGGGGGCTGGCCTTGGTGTCCCTGGCGGGTGAGCCAGCTTGCTCGGCCTGAGGCTGGGCCTGCCCGCTGGGTGAAGAACCTTGCTGAGCTCAGAGGGCAGCTGATCCTGGGGTCCTGGCTGCAGCTGGGGCTGTGGGTGTGCCGTGGGGCAGCAGCGGAGCAGTGTGCCTTCCTCCACATGCCCCTGTCTTCCTCAGCCTTCTTCCCCTGGCCGGAGGAAGGAAGAGCTGGCACGCACTGGTGCGATCGATCGATCGATCGATGCTGCAGCACCCAGCTGGAGATGGGGTGCCAGCCTGCTGTTGCCCACGGGCCTTTGGGACCCCCAGCTCCCCAGCTGTTGTTGACATGTCAAGCAAATGCCCCTCCCCGCACAGACCTCCATCTCGCACCTGCCCTGCCTCCCAGCGTCCTCCTTTGCACCTGGGGTCACGTTTGGGGACGACACTGAGGCCTGAGGGAGGGTCATCTTTGAGAAAGGAGGGTGGCAAATGGAGGCCCTCTGGAGGACAGCCTGGAAGGGAAGCTGTGGGGAGTCCAAGGGTCAGGGGGGGCGGGCGTGTCATTGGTGAGGGGGAGCCCCTCCCTCCACTGGGTTTCTACCTAGCGATTGCCAGGACCGACCGGCGGGCCGGTCGGCTCCCATCGCCCTGCGCCCTGGAAGTAGCAAGGGCTCGCTGGGCACAGTGGTGCCTGCCTGTAGGGTGACCCAGGACAGGAGCGAGAGGAACTCGTGCCCCGGGCCATGTCCCAGATAGATAGCCCCGTGGCAGAGAGTGGTTGGCACTGATGTGTGAGGAGGGTGTTGGCATACCGCGGCTCCCCTGGCTCCGGCCTTCAATCCCTTGGCAGGCATGCTGGCTCTTCGTGGCACCGCTGGACAAGACAAGGGCACCACCGGGTTGCCTGCTTTCTGGCTGGCAGCTGAGGCCGAAGTGGTGCCCATGAGTTTGGAGGCTGCAGAGCCAGACCCTCCTTGGGGGTGGGGGCAATGCCAGGTGCTAGTGGTGGGGGCACAGGCTTGCTGGTGGGCATCTGGCTGGCCACTTCTGGTCTCCCTCCTCCAGCGGTTGCGGGGGTGCAGAGACAGGCAGGGAACCCAGACTCCCCTTGGCCCGTCTCCTGCGTGACTTGGCCTCTCTCTCCTGGCCAAGGCCAGCTGCCCAGGAGGTGTCCTGGGGAGGGAACGGGGCCTGCAATGCAAGCACCTGGGTTCCTTCTTGGCTGGGAGGGGTTCAGGGAGGAGGGGGGGAGGGGAGGGAAGGCCTCAGGGCGGACCTTCTGTGTGAGGGGGTGTCTCTCCAGCCCAGTCTGCTGCGGGGGGTACCCCGGGCCGGGAGGGGAGGCTAAGAACATCAGAAGAGCCCTGCTGGATCAGGCCAAAGGCCCATCTAGTCCAGCTTCCTGTATCTCACAGTGGCCCCACCAGATGCCTCCGAGAGCACACAGCCAACAAGATAACCTGTTTCCTGCTGCTGCTCCCCTGCACCTGGCACAGAGAAAACCTACTTCTAAAGCCAGGAGGTTGCTTATGGCTTGTAACCCGTGATGGTCTTTTCCTCCACGAATCTGTCCAAACCCCTTTTAAAGGCATCTAGGTCAGGTGCCATCACCACATCTTGTGGCAAGGGGTTCCACAGATGAAGTACATGCTGGGTGAAGAAATATTTTCTTTTGTCCGTTCTAACTCCCCCTCCACTCAATTTTAGTGCGTGTCCCCTGGTTCTGGTGTTGTGCGAGAGGGAGAAGAATTTCCCTCTATCCACTCTCTCCATCCCATGCATAATTTTATATGTCTCACATCATGTCCCCCCTCAGGCGCCTTTTTTCTAGACTGAAGAGCCCCAAACGCTGTAGCCTTTCCTCATAAGGGAGGTGCTCCAGCCCACGAATCATTTTGGTCGCTCTTTTCTGCACCTTTTCCAATTCAACTATATCCTTTTGAGGTGTGGTGACCAGAACTGGACACAATACTCCAGATGTGGCCTTACCATCGATTTGTACAAGGGCATAATGATATTGGCCGTTTTATTTTCAGTCCCTTTTTTAATAATCCCGAGCATGGAATTGGCCTTCTTCACAGCCGCCGCACACTGGGTCGACACTTTCATCGACCTGTCCACCAGCACTCCAAGATCTCTCTCTTGATCAGAACCCATTAGCGTATATGTGAAATTTTGGTTTCTTGCCCCAATGTGCATCACTTTGCACTTACTTACCTTGAAGCGCATCTGCCATTTTGCTGCCCATTCTCCCAGTTTGGAGAGATCCTTCTGGAGCTCTTCACAATCCCTGCTGGTCTTCACCACCCAGAAAAGTTTAGTGTCATCTGCAAACTTGGCCACCTCACTGCCTACCCCCGACTCCAGGTCATTTATGAATAAGTTGAAAAGCACCGGTCCCAAGACCGATCCTTGGGGCACACCGCTTTTCACCTCTCGCCATGGTGAAAATTGCCCATTGACTCCCACTCGCTGTTTCCTGGTCTTCAACCAGTTCCTAATCCACAAGAGGACCTGCCCTCTTATTCCCTGACCGCGGAGTTTTCTCAGGAGCCTTTCATGAGGGACCGTGTCAAACGCCTTCTGAAAATCCAGACACAGTATATAATATCCACGGGTTTGCCCGCATCCCACCTGCTGACTTGCTAAGCCCCCCACCGCCCGCAGGTTGACTGCCTGCTGCAGGCTGGCTGAGTCAGTCCGGGAACTGTCCCCCATTCCTCAGCAGTTGTGGAGGTTTTTCTTGGCCCCTCTCTGCGTCATTCGTGCTGAACTCTGGATGTCCTGTGGCTCAGCAGACAAGATCCCAAGTGCCGCGGGCTGGAGAAGCCACCAGCCCTGGGTGTCGAGAGCAGGCAGCTAAAGTGGGCCAGGCCTCTGACGTGGGCGAAGGCCGCCTCCTGGGTTCCTCCCCCCCCCCATCAGTGTTCTCAGGGGCTGGCACCACGGGAGGCCTTGACGCCCAGTGTCTCCCTCCAAGGGTCCTGGTGCAGTGCAGGAGAAGAGCTGCCCTGCTGGATCAGGTCAAGGCGGTGGATCCGTCTACCCCAGCCTTCTCCCTCCAGCAGTGGCCTCTGGGCAGCGAGAAGAAGATGGCTTCGAGCCCAAAGGCAGCCTGTCAGTGGGAAGCCGGATGGGGGGCAGAAGCCCAAGAGAGACGAACCGAGGTCCTGAGAGAGCTGCCCCCCCCGGGGGGTGGAGGGGCACAGCTCCTTGCCGACGGAGTGCCTCCCTTTTGCCCTTGATGCTGCGCCAGAGTGTGGCTAATGTGACCTGATTTCGGAAATGAACATTGTCTGTGCCTCCACCGCTGGCGGCTTTCTGTCGGCCTGGCGATGGTCTTGGCTTCTCTGGTCAACCCCCTGGAGGGGAGCCGGCCCGGGTACTTCTCCCTGTGCAGCTGCAGGTGTTGTCAGGGTGTGAGCATAGCTCCCCCCCCCGCCCGGAGTCCATCCTTGGGGGGTGATGGAGGAGGAGTTCTGCGGTTCTTGCTCCGATGGTTGATGGTTGGCTCCGTCTGAGGCTTGTGAGGGCGTTTCAGGGGACGTTCCAAGGTGGGGCTCCAGTCCAATGCCTGGACACCTGGGCAGCTGCTGCCAGCCCTGCGCGAGGCAGCTCCATCGTGGTCTGACTTCGCAACGTCTGGTGGAGAAGCTTGGGTGGGTGGAGGGGCCAAGCTGGTCTCTCCTCCTTTGGATGAGAGTGCCGTTCGCCCTAGAGAATCCATGTGGGGCCAAGGCCAGCAGGGCCCCGCAGGGCCTTTCCGCCTCCGCCTGAAGTTCAAGGCCTGTGGGAAATGGCAGCAAGACCAACCCAAGGCTGATGAGGTGGAGTCCCACAAATGAGAGGCTGCTCTCAGCTCTCTCCTTGCCCTGGCTGTCCGGGCCACTCAACTGGACCCACGGCCTCCCCGCCGGGGGAAATCCTGGGGGCAAGTCCTAGCAGGCCTTCGCTGGGACTGGCACTCAGGCAAGCCGGCCGTGGGTGTTTCTGCCTCTCTTTCTGGGGTGGCTGGCGCAGGTCCGAGGAGACCCACAGGCGATCAAGGGCCCCCCCCCCCCCGCCTGGTGTTGGGACTGCCTGGATCCCGACTTCAGCTCGGCTTCTCTCCTCCTCCCCGCCATCATGCTGCTCAGTTTCTCTTGGCCAAACCGTGGGAGGGCTGGCGAGTTCGGAGTTCTCCCTGTTGCCCTGCTCAGGAAGGTGGGGGCCTGATCCTTGACACAGGGGAGCTGAAGGGCTAGGAGCAATGGCAGAACAGTCCAAGGGAGGAGCCTCTGCATCCTGGCCAGGGCGGCTTGCAGTGACGAAGCAGCCCAGGGTGCGTTCCTCATCTCCCTTGTTCCAACGTTCTGGAGAACTCGCCCAGGCTTTGGAGCTTGGAGGCTCTGCTTCCATTTCCCCCTCCCCATCTGCTCCGTTTTCCCCCCACCTCAGGGTTCTGCTCTTCTCCTCCCACTGCTGGCTCTCTGCACTTCGTGTTCCTCCAAATCCAGAAGGCTTCAGGTGTCCAGCGTGGACAAGCCACATCTAGCCAGGACCCTTCTCTGCCCCCTACGTTGCTCCCAGCTTGGCAGGCCTGGGCCAAAGGGCCCTCCTGGCGGCAGAGGGTGCTTCCCAGCAGCCTCTCTGTCTGTGCAGGCTCCTGCTGCCGCCTCACTGCTGGTGGGGGCTGCTTAGCTGGCGCTGGTTAGCACGCCACCTGCGTGCCTGTGCGGTTGGCCAGCTGCCACTCTGGGACGGGCTTTCAAAAGGCCCTTTGTGCAACCCCCTGGAGGGGGGGCTCTTTTCCAGCGCCCAGTCCCCCCCTCCTGGCAGGGCTGTGCTGTGCTGGCATGTAGCAGAGCAGGAGTGAGGAGGCCCAGCCATCTCCCTGTCGGGGAGCCCAGGACTACTGTCAGTCAGGTGCTCAGGCCTGGCTTTTTCCCCTTCCCTGCCGGACTCGCGGGGGGGGGGGGACAGCAAGTCGTTCAGCCTGCCCTCCCTTTGAGGACCCTCGCCCAGCAGGCTTTCCTTGGGAGGGGGGATCTGGGCTTCCCGTGCTGCCCCGCCCAAGGCCCTGCCTTCACTCTTCCTGCCACTGATTCCAGAGCCTGCGCACTTGGCCCATTGGGCTGCCTGACAGCGCAATCCTCGTACGCAGGGCCTCTGACGGGGGGTTAAGTTTGTACCCGGGCCCAGGGTGAAAAATGGGTCCAAAGGGGGTCCCTGCAGCAAAAAAGGGGGTCCCAGGAGCCAAATTCATATGTAGGGAAGGGGCCCAAAAGAAACTTTGTACCCCCTGATACAATGCCTCGGCATGGCCCTGCCCTTACGAATTCCACAAGCTAGCAGCTAGTCCAGAAAGAGCTGGGACCCAGGCCGAATTCCGGGCCTCTGCTGCCCGAGCTGGCCTGGAGAGTGCAAGGAGGGCTGGCCTCAAAATGCAGGTGGGGGGTCCCAGGCACAGACCCACCCCGGCTCTCCCTGGCAGTGCTGGACTACAGAGATCTCTGGTCTGCCTCGGCTCTCCAAGGCTTTGGGATCACATTGAGCTGGAAGACTTACCGGGGGGGGGGGAGCCATTTCTAGTGGCCTCCCCATGCTCTTCCCTTCAGCCCAAGCTGTCCCCCACCACTGGGGCCACTAGGTGCTGCTGCAAGGGGGGCTGGGGAGGCTTTCCCTTGGGGGCAACCTGTCCATCTCTTCCTCCCTTGCAGCTCTGCCATCGATCTGCACCTGGAAATGGCTTCTTCCCACCTGCAGCTCTCCAGAGACCCCCGTTGCTCCTCCTCCTCCTCCTTAGGCCAGTCACATCCATCTCTCTTCCTCCACATGGGAGAGTGGCACGCACCCTTCCATGCGCAATGCCTCGGTAGTGCCCAGCCTCTCGGTCAGGCTACCCTAGACCTTGCTGCAAATCGTGTGGGCCCAGAAGCGCAGCTGATGTCTAGCGAGTGGACAGGAGTCTTCTTGGCCAACTCCACTGGTGGCCGTGAGAGTTTAACTCGCAGTTACAGGGTTAGTCCAGATGATTGGGCGAGGAAAGGGTACTGGCAGAGTTCTGGAGTGAAAGCCGCCCATGAAAAGAAGGGTCTCTGACATGCCCGGGGGGGGGGAGGTGTTCAGGAACCTTCTCCTCCCTGTGCAGGATGGCTGTGGCCTCCCAAGACGGGGGGGGCCTGTCCCCCTCACCCTCCCCAAGGCATCTCTTGCCTCTCCCAAGTGGGTCTGGCCCAGCTGTGAAGAAGGGCGGGGTGGGTGGCCAGCCTGGCCTTTGTCTCATGCGCCTGCTGCTCTGCTCTCCCCCTGTGCCTGGGGCTGCTGCCACTGTCGTGGCCTCTTCCCCGTGGCCTCTCCTCTGCTCTCCTTTCCCCATGCGTGTGAACTTGCTGCAGCAAGCAGTGTTCTGACTCCCTCCTGAGCGTTGCTTAGCTGGCTTCGGGGGGGGGGGGCTGGGAAGGAGCACTTGACCAAACCGAGTCGGAGTCACTTGGGAGAGTTCGGGGGCCTTGGAGTCCCCAAACCCGTCACCAGGTGAGGCCGGGCTTGCGGAGACTAGTTAGAAAGAAGCTGAAAGGGAAGGTAAAAAGAGTCCAATCGCTCCAGAGTGCATGGAGGCTGTTTAAAACAACAGTCATAGAGGCCCAGCGGGAGTGTATCCCACTAAGGAGGAAGGGCTCGACCAAGTCCAGGAGGGTGCTGGCATGGCTAACAAGCACAGTTAAGGAGGCTATAAAAGGCAAGGAAGCTTCCTTCCGTAAATGGAAGTCTTGCCCTAGTGAGGAAAATAAACAGGAGCACAAACTGTGGCAAAAGAAGTATAAAAAGATGATACGGGAGGCCAAGAAAGACTTTGAGGAACGTATGGCAGGCAACATAAAAGGGAATAATAAAAGCTTCTTCAAATATGTTAGAAGCAGGAAACCTGCCAGGGAAACGGTGGGTCCGCTGGATGGTGAGGGAGAGAAAGGGGTGATAAAAGGGGACTTGGAGACTGCAGAGAAATTAAATGAGTTCTTTGCATCTGTCTTCACGGCAGAAGACCTCGGGCAAATACCGCTGCCGGAACGGTCTCCCCTGACTAAAGAATTAAGTCAAATAGAGGTTAAAAGAGAAGACGTCTCAGACTTAATTGACAAAATAAAGATCAATCAATCACCAGGCCCGGATGGCATCCACCCAAGAGTTCTGAAGGAACTCAAGAATGAAGTTGCTGACCTCTTGACCCAAATATGCAACTTGTCCCTTAAATCGGCCACTGTGCCAGAGGATTGGAGGATAGCTAATGTCACGCCAATCTTTAAAAAAGGAAGGAGGGGGGACCCGGGAAACTACAGGCCGGTCAGCCTAACCTCTGTTCCAGGGAAGATGGTGGAAAGTCTCATTAAGGATAAAATCTTAAAAAACATAGAAGAACAAGCTCTGCTGAGGGAGAGTCAGCATGGCTTCTGCAAGGGGAAGTCTTGCCTCACAAACCTGTTAGAATTTTTTGAAAAGGTCAACATGCATGTGGATGCGAGCGAACCCGTGGATATTATATATCTGGATTTTCAGAAGGCGTTTGACACGGTCCCTCATGAAAGGCTCCTGAAAAAACTCCATGGTCAGGGAATAAGGGGGCAGGTCCTCCTATGGATTAGGAACTGGTTGAAGACCAGGAAACAGAGAGTGGGAGTCAATGGGCAATTTTCGCAATGGCGAGAGGTGAAAAGCGGTGTGCCCCAAGGATCGGTCTTGGGACCGGTGCTTTTCAACTTGTTCATCCATGACCTGGAGTTGGGGATAAGCAGCGAGGTGGCCAAGTTTGCGGATGACACGAAACCTTTCCGGGTGGTGAAGACCAGCAGGGATTGTGAAGAGCTCCAGAAGAATCTCTCCAAACTGGGAGAATGGGCAGCAAAATGGCAGATGCGCTTCAATGTAAAGAAGTGCAAAGTGATGCACATTGGGGCAAGAAACCAAAATTTCACATACACGCTCATGGGTTCTGAGCTGTCTGTGACGGATCAGGAGAGAGATCTTGGGGTGCTAGTGGACAGGTCGATGAAAGTGTTGACCCAGTGTGCGGCGGCTGTGAAGAAGGCCAATTCCATGCTTGGTATAATTAGAAAAGGGATTGAAAATAAAACGGCCAATATCATTATGCCCTTGTACAAATCGATGGTAAGGCCACATCTGGAGTATTGCGTCCAGTTCTCGTCACCACACCTCAAAAAGGATATAGTTGAATTGGAAAAGGTGCAGAAAAGACCGACCAGAATGATTCGTGGGCTGGAGCGCCTCCCTTATGAGGAAAGGCTACAGCGTTTGGGGCTCTTCAGTCTAGAAAAAAGGCGCCTGAGGGTTAGGGTTAGGGTTAGGGACGTATAAAATTGAGACGTATAAAATTATGCATGGGATGGAGAGAGTGGACAAAGGGAAATTATTTTCCCTGTCACACAACACTAGAACTAGGGGACATGCACTAAAATTGAGTGGAGGGAGTATTAAAACAGACAAAAGAAAATATTTCTTCACCCAGCGCGTAATTCATCTGTGGAACTGCTTGCCATAGGATGTGTTGATGGCACCTGGCCTTGATGCCTTTAAAAGGGGATTGGACAGATTTATGGAGGAAAGTTCCATCACAGCTTACAAGCCATGATGGGGATAAGCAACCTCCTGGTTGTAGGCGTAGGTTTTCTCTGTGCCAGGTGCCAGGGAGTGGCGACAGGATACAGGTACCTTGTTGTCTTGTGCTCCCTGAGGCATCTGGTGGGGCCACTGTGTGATACAGGAAGCTGGACTAGATGGGCCTTTGGCCTGATCCAGCAGCCGGGCTCTTCTGATGTTCTGATGTTCTTATGATGAACCACAGAACCCAGTGCCTGGGAGGGGGCTCTCCTGGCAGTGTTTCTGGATGCAGAATTGGGGGTCTGACCATGCCGGATTCCAGATAAGCCCTAGCCAAAGCGGGAGTGGGGTTCCCCCCAGTCACCCCCCCCCCAGCATTTGTCTGACTCTGACACCGCCTGTTCCTGTCCCACAAGCCACTTCTCGCCAGCAGCAGGAGATGTGTCGAAGAAGCCGCGTGCCACTTGCTCGGTGCTCCAGCGGGTGGAGCCAGGTCAGTCCTTCCCCAGCATCAGTCACTCTGCTGAGCAGCCGTCGTTGCCGCTGGAAGGCAGGCGGCCCAGGTGGCCTGCAGTACTGCTGGGGCTCAGGACCCCAGGCCGGGACGTGGTCCGGAGGCTGCTGCTGCTGTTACCGCCGCCGCCGCCACCTTGCACCTCCTCAGCTGCTCCTCTGCCCTTCAAACAAGCACCTGTGCTGGGCCCTTCTTCCAAAGGAGAGGGTCTGTATTAAGCGGCGGCGGCGGCCTGGAGAGCCTTGCAAGAGTCCATTCTGCAGCCGGCAGGCTCGCCCCCAAACTGTGTTGGACAGGCAGGACTCAGGAAACCACGGCTGAGGCTGGGGCCCACTCCATGCGTGGCAGACGCTGCGTGGCAGTTGGGACTTGAACCCTGGTCTCCCCCTGGAACAGAGGCTTCTCGTGAATGGCTCCTGAGGAGCAAGGCTCTTCCCGTGGAAACCCTCCGGAGGAGCAGAGTTAGGAAGCTGCTGAGTGGTGAGATTAAGGGGGGCATTTTCCCCCAGCTGCGCTGGGCAACGGAGCGTCTCCACAGCCTTCTGCCAAGGCTTGGGGGCCGCAAGCACCGCTCGTTTGGGACACCGCCTAGGCCTGGTTTCTAGGGGAGAAGGAAAAGAAGGTGATGGATGGGTCTAGAGGGAGTGGAAGCCATAAGCAGTGTCCGGGGGGGGGGCGCACAGTGGGGAAGGCTGTTTTGGGGAACCATTAGGCTTCATAAGGTAGGGAACTCTCCTAGTTCCTAGGAGTGCCTAGTTCCTCTCCTCAGACGGTGCTGCCTCTTGCTCAAGGGTTGTGGCTTTGCAAGTCCCATTTTCTTGCAACAGTCAATGGTCACCTTTGGAACCCAGGTCCTGCTGATCTGCACTCTGCAAGTAGAAGGTCTGGCCTACTCCCAGGAGAAGGTGTGTCATGTGCACCACCCTCCGCTCCGCACTCTGCGCCGCCACCAGTGTTCGTTTCCAACACCAAAGTCTCCCCAGGCTGTTGCAGAAGTCGATCCGAGCCCATCAGCTCCCAGGAATGCGGACGTTGGCTTGAGAAGAGGGCCTGGACCCCTCGCCTCCTTTCGCTCACTCAGACAGCCGCAGAAGCCGATGACAGCCTTGTTCCAAATGCCAACTCGAACGTCACCATGTTACAAATGCAGCACGTGCTCCCTGGAGCCCCAGTAGGGGGCACTGCCAGTTTGTGTCCTGCTCCCCGCCATCCTCTCTGAAGCCACTGGAGGCGGAGTGCTGCTGGGCTGTCCGAGCTGAGGACCAGCCCTGGCTTCATTCGAACGCAACTCCTTGTCGCTGAGAGGACTTTGGCGTGGTCTGTATGCTGCCAGGGCCAGATGGGAGGGGGGGAGGACGCAGACTTCAGCTGCACCTCCTTGCTCAGCTCTTAAGTGACAGCTGCTTCTCAGCGGTGTGTGTGTGTGTGTGTGTGTGTGTGTGTGTGTGTGTGTGTGTGTGTGTGTGTGTGTGTCCCCGTTTCCAGTCAGAGTTTGCACCTGCAGCCTCCTTGAGTTCATGCCCGCTCAGCTCGTTGTCCGTTTTGTGTTGTTCAGGCTGGACATCCCGAGTCCGTTTGGCCTGCACCGGCTCCGAGCCTGGTTTCTGGGGGCTCGAAGCTGCTCCACCCACATGGTTGGCCTCCCTAACCCTCCAGCACCCCAGTGCCTGAGGTGTCTGTGTTCGGGGCATACTACGAACAGGGCCTGCGTCCATTTGGGTCCTGGCTCAGCAGCTCGACTCTCACGCATCCAACCCGGCCTCACTGGAAGGGGCTGGACTCCGTCCTGGCTGCAGAGTTGAGCACTATGCCCTCGTCTAGGCTGCTTGCTTGGCATGGGGCTGCCAGTGTGAGCCACCTGCTGGTGTCATGGGGGGGGGGGAGGCTGCTGCTGGATCCTTCTGGCCCTCCGATGAGGTGCCCTTGGGAGAGATGTGAGCCCCTGGGCCGTGTAGGCGCCTTGGGGGTGAATCTTGCGGAGTGACCAGGGTGCAGCAGGGCCCCCTCCCTCGCTCTCTCTCGGGGGCCTGGGAGTGCCAAGTGATGGAGCCCCCCTCCCCCTGCTCAGGCTGGCAGTCTTAGTGCTGCTCAAGAACGGGCTCCCTCCCCAAGGCGTATAATGGTGCAGAGCCCTCCCCCCAGCTACCTGCAGGTTCGGGGGGGGGGGAGTAGCTGAACCAGGTTTTCCCTGGTACAGGGAGGACTTCTTTGACCTGCTGAGTTCCTTGTCCCTCCCCAGGACCAGCCAGCCCAGTGGCTCCCAGTTGGGCATAAGAACATCAGAAGAGCCCGTCTGCTGGATCAGGCCAAAGGGGGCCCCTCTAGCCCAGCTTCCTGTATCACACAGTGGCCCCACCAGATGCCTCAGGGAGCACACAGCCACACTAGCGTCGCTGCAGGGGGGGGTGGAGCTCTAAGTTCTGCCACGGTCTGACCCTCTGTTACATGGGTGCACGAAGCAGCCCCACCCCCTCGCCTTCGCAGCCATTCAAGTCGGTGAAAGCAGGCTCCCCCCCCTGCAGCGACACCGCTGCACAGCCAACATGATAACCTGTTTCCTGTTGTCCCTCCCTTGCACCTGGCACAGAGAGAACCTACTTCTAAAGCCAGGAGGTTGCTTATGACTGGTGTCTGCAGTGCCTGCAGGACACCCCCCCCCCTTCAGCAGGGCCGCCTTGTCCCCAACAGAATCAGTAGGCACTGCTCTACCGCCCTCCTTCTGTGGTCAGTGCGGCACTTTGCGCCCTTGTCTGGAACCCTCCTCAAGTTCTGGGCTCTTTCGACCGCCATTGGGTTGCTGGAAGGAATACAAGTGTCTGCAGCTGCAAAGGCGGCGTTTGAGGGGCTTGAAGCAGGGCTGCCCCTTACAAGCCTCCAGAGGGGGAGAGGTCAGTTTGAGCATGGATGGGAGGGGGTGTTGGAAGTGTCCCAAGGG
Source organism: Plestiodon gilberti rubricaudatus (assembly GCA_026170595.1). Taxonomy (NCBI): domain Eukaryota; kingdom Metazoa; phylum Chordata; class Lepidosauria; order Squamata; family Scincidae; genus Plestiodon; species Plestiodon gilberti. The sequence goes on along the minus strand of JANXHW010000005.1, from coordinate 171,234,100 downwards.
CCCTTGCCCAGCAGCCCAGAGAAGTGGCCCAGTCCCCCCCCCCGAGGTGGGTGGGAGCCAACGCGACGGTGGTGGCCGTTTCGGGCTTTCCAGGCCCAGAGGGTCCATCTGCCCTCCCTCTGAGCAGCTCCGGGCGGCCTCTGCGCTTGTCTTCGCCTCCAGCCAGGGGGTTCGGCCTGGGAGGGCAGTGCTGGCCCCCGAAGGGCCGCCAGCCTACCTGCCTCGGGGAGGAGCCAGGCTTCCCCACTCCCCAAGAGCCCTCGCCCTAGCGGCCGTCCAAACCCCACTCTCCAGCCGTGTATCAAAGCAGTGAGCGGAAGAGTCTCTTGCCGGGCCCCGGACTGCCAGGAGAGGTGGCAGCCCCGCCCTCCCGGCTTCTTCCAGGGGTCTTGCAGGTGGGGTGCACCCCTGGGGGTGAAGGGCTTGTGCTTCCTGCAGTAGGCAGTGCCTGCTGCGCCCTTGACCAGTGGCATTTGCCTGCCACTCGTTCGATTTCGGTGCCGTGTGCCTGACAAGGGCAGCCCCTGAAGCAAAGTCATGTGCTGCTGGAGCCCAGCGATCGGCGAGCGCAGCATCGATTTGGAATTGGCTCAAGTGCTGTTGCCCTCAGCACTGGGCGTGGGGGACTTGATCTCCACAGGAGCTTCTGGGGCCGGGGGGGGGGAGGAGGTGTGTTGCAGCCCCCATTCAGACTTCAAGGCTGGAGGTCTGCGGGCCTTTGCTGGCCTTTGCTGTCTCCAGCTGAGTCTGCCTGGGGGACAAGTGGGGCTCTCTCCAGTCGCAGCAGTAGCGCCTGACAGCACCTCTCCCTTCCTTTGCTTCCCCCACAGGTGGAGGTGGAGGTGGAGAGTATGGATAAAGCCGGGAACTTCATTGGCTGGCTGCACATTGAGGGCGTCAACCTTTCCGTGGCCCTGGTGGAGCAGGCCCTGTCCAAGGTTCACTTCACCGCTGAGCGCAGCAACTACTACAAGCCCCTCCTGGCCGCTGAGGAAGCAGCCAAGCAGAAGAAGGAAAAGGTACCAGGCCTGGGGGGGGGGGCAGGGGGAGAGGAAGGTCTCAAATCTGCTTCTCCCAAATGCCCAGTGCAGGATCTCGCAAACCACAGGCAGCTGAGGTTCCATGCTGCATCCGTTGAGTCGCAGCCCAAGCAACCAACTGCCCTTTAGGCGCAGTTTAGGCGCAGCCCTCTTCCTTGAGGCCGTGCCGCCATTTATCAGAGGCACTGCCAAGGTGAGCCTGCTGCCAGGTGCCTGAGCAGTCGACAAGCTTGGCCCACCTGTGGGGGCGCACTCCAGGAGACGTCAGAGGAGCTGGTCAGAGCCGAGGGAGGAGCAGAGGCCTCCATGCGGCCCAGCAGGCCCTGGCTCAGTCCACTCCAAAGCCCTCCTGCCCAGAACGCAGAGCCCTTCTCTTCGTACCCGCCCGTTCGCTCCACAGGTTACCCAGCACAACCAGGGATCCCTATTGCTCAGAAGGCATTGGACACGGTCCCTCGTGAAAGGCTCCTGAGAAAACGCCACAGTCAGGGAATAAGAGGGCAGGTCCTCTTGTGGATTAGGAACTGGTTGAAGACCAGGAAACAGCGAGTGGGAGTCAATGGGCAATTTTCACCATGGCGAGAGGTGAAAAGCGGTGTGCCCCAAGGATCGGTCTTGGGACCAGTGCTTTTCAACTTATTCATAAATGACCTGGAGTCGGGGATAGGCAGTGAGGTGGCCAAGTTTGCAGATGACACTAAACTTTTCTGGGTGGTGAAGACCAGCAGGGATTGTGAAGAGCTCCAGAAGGATCTCTCCAAGCTGGGAGAATGGGCAGCAAAATGGCAGATGCGCTTCAATGTAAGTAAGTGCAAAGTGATGCACACTGGGGCAAGAAATCAAAACTTCACATACACGCTCATGGGCTTTGAGCTGTCTGTGACGGATCAGGAGAGAGATCTTGGGGTGCTGGTGGACAAGTCAATGAAAGTGTCGACCCAGTGTGCGGCGGCTGTGAAGGCCAATTCCATGCTCAGGATCATTAAAAAAGGGATTGAGAATAAAATGGCCAATATTATTATGCTGTTGTACAAATCGATGGTAAGGCCACATCTGGAGTATTGCGTCCAGTTCTGATCGCCACATCTCAAAAAGGATATAGTGGAACTGGAAAAGTTGCAAAACAGAGCGACCGAAATGATTAGTGAGCTGGAGCATCTCTCTTATGAGGAAAGGCTACAGCGTTTGGGGCTCTTCAGTCTAGAAAAAAGGCGGTTGAGGGGGGACATGATTGAGACGTATAAAATTATGCATGGGATGGAGAGAGTGGATAGAGAGAAGTTCTTTTCCCTGTCACACAACACTCGAACTAGGGGACATCCACTAAAATTGAGTGGAGGGAGAGTTAGAATGGACAAAATAAAATATTTCTTTACCCAGCGTGTAATTCATCTGTGGAACTCCATCCCCCCCCCTGTTTTGCCCCCTTACCCTTTGAGAAGGGTCTCAAAAGAAACTTTGTGCCCCCTGCTAAAATTCCTCTCCGAGGCCCTGCAGGTATCCTGTTGTCTCATGTGCTCCCTGAGGCACCTGGTGGGCCCCCTGTGAGATCCAGGCAGCTGGACTAGAGGGGCCTTGGGCCCGATCCGGCAGCCAGGCGCTTTGGAGGCTCTTCTGAGTAAAGGAGCCACGTGACGCCCGCATCCTTTTCTCTCCACTCAGGGAATCCCTTCCTTTAGCTCCTCGTCTGTCCTGAGAGGGGGGGGGGAGCACGGAAGACGTCCTTGCTATGGGAGCAGGACTTCGGGGGGGGAGCAGAACTGAAGAGGAGGGGGCGTATTCAAGGCAAGCGCCACTTCAGCCCGGAGCTGCTCTGCAAATGCACCTTGCAGCCCCACAGCAGGAGCAGCTGCTCTTTGTTCCCCGTGGCCCACAGTGCTGCCAGGCAGTGGCTCATGCTGGGGGGGGGGGGAACGGGGCTGCATGACTTGTCGCTGGCCTGCCACACACAGACCGCTGCCGAGCGTGCCACTCTGGGGGCAGCCAGTCCGGCATCTGGGGAGCGTTTGCTCTTCTCCCTGACTTAATTGAGCATGCTCTGGCGGGAGTCTGTTGCCCACGTAGCACCGGCCCCCCGAGGGCTCCAAGCACCGTTTGACTTAATTCTGCCATTAATTAAATCAAAGGCCATTTCGGTGCCTCTAGGGGAACAGGCGTGTCACCCAGAATTAGTGCTGCTGGGACAGAGATTCTGCCTGAAGGGGCAAGCTTGCTCCGGAGGGTGGGCCCACTCCCTGGCTGAGCAAGCTGCTGGAAAGAGAGGGACGGGCTCTGTGCCCACCCACTCTCTCCCCACCCCCAGCTTGGTCTGGCCCTCAGACAGACTCCAATGCTTGTGGGAACTCTCTCCTAGAGAGCCTGCCTGCCAGCCTGGCCGGGGCAATTGCGCTGCGTGGCTCCATTGCAGGCAGCCACGCTCTCTTCCTCCCATCCATCCTTGCAGGCAGCTGGAGAATGCTGCAGAGAGGAGGAGACGCGCACCCGGGCGTGAGGGATCCCAGGCGGGAAGGAAAGCTGGGGGAGCCGCAGGGTCCTCCTGGGCGGGGGTTCCAGCACTGTTCTTGTGAGGGGGAGGGGGCAGGGCCATCTTTCGCATTGGGCATGCTGGGCAGTTGCCCAGGGCCCCACGAGCATAGGGGGGCCCCATCGTGCCGCTGCCAACACAATCCCTCATGAAAGGCTCCTGAGAAAACTCCGCGGTCAGGGAATAAGAGGGCAGGTCCTCTTGTGGATTAGGAACTGGTTGAAGACCAGGAAACAGCGAGTGGGAGTCAATGGGCAATTTTCACAATGGCGAGAGGTGAAAAGCGGTGTGCCCCAAGGATCGGTCTTGGGACCGGTGCTTTTCAACTTATTCATAAATGACCTGGAGTCGGGGATAGGCAGTGAGGTGGTCAAGTTTGCGGATGACACTAAACTTTTCCGGGTGGTAAAGACCAGCAGGGATTGTGAAGAGCTCCAGAAGGATCTCTCCAAACTGGGAGAATGGGCAGCAAAATGGCAGATGCGCTTCAATGTAAGTAAGTGCAAAGTGATGCACATTGGGGCAAGAAACCAAAATTTCACATACACGCTCATGGGTTCTGAGCTATCTGTGACAGATCAGGAGAGAGATCTTGGGGTACTGGTGGACAGGTCGATGAAAGTGTCGACCCAGTGTGTGGCGGCTGTGAAGAAGGCCATTTCCATGCTTGGGATCATTAAAAAAGGGATTGAGAATAAAATGGCCAATATTATTATGCCATTGTACAAATCGATGGTAAGGCCACATCTGGAGTATTGCGTCCAGTTCTGGTCTCCGCATCTCAAAAAGGATATAGTGGAACTGGAAAAGGTGCAGAACAAAGCGACCAAAATGATTAGTGGGCTGGGGCATCTCCCTTATGAGGAAAGGCTACAGCGTTTGGGGCTCTTCAGTCTAGGAAAAAGGCGCCCAAAGTGGGACATAATTGAGACGTATAAAATGATGCATAGGATGGATAGAGGGAAGTTCGTCCCCTCTTGCACAACACCAGATCCAGGGGACGTCCACTAAAATTGAGTGGCAAGAGAATTAGAACAGACAAAAAAAAATATTTACCCAGCGTGTAATTAATCTGTGGAACTCCTTGCCACAGGATGTGGTGATGGCACCTGGCCTGGATGCCTTTAAAAGGGGATTGGACAGATTTATGGAGGAAAGGTCCATCACAGTTTACAAGCCATGATGGGGATAAGCAACCTCCTGGTTGTAGGAGTAGGTTTTCTCTGAATGCCAGATGCCAGGGAGTGGCGACAGGACACAGGTCTCTTGTTGTCTTGGGGGACCAGGTATATAAGTGCTTTTATGCAAATGCCCGAAGTCTACGGGCAAAGATGGGAGAACTGGAATGTTTGGTGGCTAGGGAAAACATTGACATAGTAGGTATAACAGAAACCTGGTGGAATGCGGAGAACCAGTGGGATACTGCAATTCCAGGATATAAACTCTATAGGAGGGACAGAGAGGGGCGTGTTGGAGGTGGGGTGGCCATCTATGTCAAAGAGGGGGTAGAATCCACCAGAGTAGAGCTGGAGGGGGGCTCTGACTCCTCCGTAGAATCACTGTGGGTTAGATTACCAGGCTCCAAGAGTGATGTAATAGTAGGGGCATGCTACTGTCCTCCAGATCAAAAACCTGAAGGGGACCTTGAAATAAGGAAGCAAATCAGGGAGGTGTCAACGAGAGACAGGGTTGTAGTCATGGGGGACTTCAATTATCCTCACATCGACTGGGTCAATTCATGCTCAGGTCATGAAAGAGAGACTGGATTTCTGGATATGTTAAATGACTGTGCCTTAGAGCAGCTTGTCACGGAACCGACCAGAGGACAGGTGACTCTGGACTTGATATTGTGTGGCACTCAAGATCTGGTCAGGGAGGTAAATGTTACCGAACCGTTGGGGAACAGTGACCATGCTGCGATCTGTTTCGCCATGCATGTCGGAGGGAGAGTGCCGAGCAAATCTGACACGAAAACCCTTGACTTCCGAAGGGCAGACTTCCCCAAAATGAGAAGACTAGTTAAGAAAAAGCTGAAAGGGAAGGTAAAAGGAGTCCAATCGCTCCAGAGTGCATGGAGGCTGTTTAAAACAACAGTCGTAGAGGCCCAGCGGGAGTGTATCCCACAAAGGAGGAAGGGCTCGACCAAGTCCAGGAGGATGCCGGCATGGCTAACAAGCACAGTTAAGGAGGCTATAAAAGGCAAGGAAGCTTCCTTCCGTAAATGGAAGTCTTGCCCTAATGAGGAAAATAAACAGGAGCACAAACTGTGGCAAAAGAAATGTAAAAAGATGATACGGGAGGCCAAGAAAGACTTTGAGGAACGTATGGCAGGCAACATAAAAGGGAATAATAAAAGCTTCTTCAAATATGTTAGAAGCAGGAAACCTGCCAGGGAAACGGTGGGTCCGCTGGATGGTGAGGGAGAGAAAGGGGTGATAAAAGGGGACTTGGAGACTGCAGAGAAATTAAATGAGTTCTTTGCATCTGTCTTCACGGCAGAAGACCTCGGGCAAATACCGCTGCCGGAACGGTCTCCCCTGACTAAAGAATTAAGTCAAATAGAGGTTAAAAGAGAAGACGTCTCAGACTTAATTGACAAAATAAAGATCAATAAATCACCAGGCCCGGATGGCATCCACCCAAGAGTTCTGAAGGAACTCAAGAATGAAGTTGCTGACCTCTTGACCAAAATATGCAACTTGTCCCTTAAAACGGCCACTGTGCCAGAGGATTGGAGGATAGCTAATGTCACACCAATCTTTAAAAAAGGAAGGAGGGGGGACCCGGGGAACTACAGGCCGGTCAGCCTAACATCTGTTCCAGGGAAGATGGTGGAAAGTCTCATTAAGGATAAAATCTTAAAATACATAGAAGAACAAGCTCTGCTGAGGGAGAGTCAGCATGGCTTCTGCAAGGGGAAGTCTTGCCTCACAAACCTGTTAGAATTTTTTGAAAAGGTCAACAGGCATGTGGATGCGAGCGAACCCGTGGATATTATATATCTGGATTTTCAGAAGGCGTTTGACACGGTCCCTCATGAAAGGCTCCTGAGAAAACTCCACAGTCAGGGAATAAGAGGGCAGGTCCTCTTGTGGATTAGGAACTGGTTGAAGACCAGGAAACAGCGAGTGGGAGTCAATGGGCAATTTTCACAATGGCGAGAGGTGAAAAGCGGTGTGCCCCAAGGATCGGTCTTGGGACCGGTGCTTTTCAACTTATTCATAAATGACCTGGACTTGGGGATAGGCAGTGAGGTGGCCAAGTTTGCGGATGACACTAAACTTTTCCGGGTGGTAAAGACCAGCAGGGATTGTGAAGAGCTCCAGAAGGATCTCTCCAAACTGGGAGAATGGGCAGCAAAATGGCAGATGCGCTTCAATGTAAGTAAGTGCAAAGTGATGCACATTGGGGCAAGAAACCAAAATTTCACATATACGCTAATGGGTTCTGAGTTGTCTGTGACGGATCAAGAGAGAGATCTTGGGGTCCTGGTGGACAGGTCGATGAAAGTGTCGACCCAGTGTGCGGCGGCTGTGAAGAAGGCCAATTCCATGCTCGGGATCATTAAAAAGGGGATTGAGAATAAAACGGCCAATATCATTATGCCTTTGTACAAATCGATGGTAAGGCCACATCTGGAGTATTGTGTCCAGTTCTGGTCACCATACCTCAAAAAGGATATAGCTGAATTGGAAAAGGTGCAGAAAAGAGCGACCAGGATGATTAGTGGGCTGGAGCACCTCCCTTACGAGGAAAGGCTACAGCGTCTGGGGCTTTTCAGCCTAGAAAAAAGGCGCCTGAGGGGGGACATGATTGAGACTTATAAAATTATGCATGGGATGGAGAGAGTGGATAGAGGGAAATTCTTCTCCCTCTCGCACAACACCAGAACCAGGGGACACGCACTAAAATTGAGTGGAGGGAGAGTTAGAACAGACAAAAGAAAATATTTCTTTACCCAGCGTGTGATTCATCTGTGGAACTCCTTGCCACAGGATGTGGTGATGGCACCTGGCCTAGATGCCTTTAAAAGGGGTTTGGACAAATTCATGGAGGAAAAGACCATCACAGGTTACAAGCCATAAGCAACCTCCTGGTTTTAGAAGTGGGTTTTCTCTGTGCCAGGTGCAAGGGAGTGGCGACTGGACACAGGTATCTTGTTGTCTCGTGTGCTCCCTGAGGCATCTGGTGGGGCCACTGTGTGACACAGGAAGCTGGACTAGATGGGCTTTTGGCCTGATCCAGCAGGGCTCTTCTTATGTTCTTATGTTCTTATGTCTTGTGTGCTCCCTGAGGCATCTGGTGGGGCCACTGTGAGATACAGGAAGCTGGACTAGAGGGGCCTTTGGCCGGATCCAACAGGGCTCTTCTGAGGTTCTGATGCCTTCTGTCTCTCTCAGGGAGTTTGAGTTTGCTCCTGTCAGCAACTGGCCGGGCTTTGCATGGCAAGAGGGTTGGGCACTCTTGCTCCTCTTTGCACCTCCCTTTCACCCCCCATCACCCCATAACTGTCTGAAGGCAGAGCTCTCCTATGGGCAGGGGTATTCAGTGAGAGGCAGGGATCTTAGGATGGGGGCAAAGAGAGATTTCCATCCCGCACTGGCCCAGCTTTTCCCCTGATGCCAACCTCGCACTCCTTGGGGTGTGGATGTGCCCATGGAAAGATGCGAGTGGGTGAGAGAGGCCTCTGCCTGTCCCTTCCTCCCCAGCTGGCCGGCCTGCCTTGCCTGCTGCTGCTCTCCCTGCTCGGTCGCCCATCCAACAGCTCGATTGGACGTGACAGGCTGTCAGTCTGCATCAGGGCTGTTGGTCTTGGCTCCTGTTTCACAGGGACCAGGCTGAGGTTGTCACCTGGCCCAGGGGGCTGGGGCAAGGTCTGTGCCTGACCAAACCTCACCACTTCCTCCTCCCCCTGTCAAGGGCAGGGAATCAACGGCACCCAGTCAGGGAGCTCTCGGAGGGGCTGAGCTCCTGTGCACGCGGTTGGAGAGCTGGGGGCTCCGGTGCTCAGTCTGGGCCAGCCAGTGCTTGGTCCTTGGGAGCCTCGCCCGGTGGGCTGGTCCCTCCACCGCAGGCAGGGCTTCTCCTGACGGAGGGCTCCCTGGGGTGCCCCTTCCCTGCTGTGAAGGTGGCTGCTGCTTGCTGCCCTCCCGCTCTGTGCTTGCCTGGAGGCAGCACTTCTCCGGACTCCTCCGGGGGCTCAGCACGGGACACCCCCTCCGCTCAGGCTGCTGAGGCCGAGGGAGGGACCGCACTCCTGCTGTCCAGTCTGCCTGCCGGCCAGCTGGCCAACCAACCTTCAGGGACTCACCCAGGACTCTCTGGGTCGCCCTCCACCTCTGTGGCTGTGTTCAGCCCCTTTCTTTCCTGACCCCCAGGTCTGGTCACAATATGAAGAGGCCCCCGTGGAGGACGTGGTGACTGTGCCAGAGGAGAAGGAGCGCACCACCAACTATAAGCCGGTCTTTGTCACAGAGATCACAGACGAGCTTCACTTCTACGTGCAGGATGTGGAGACTGGTAAGAGAGAAGGGGAAACTGGGACGGGGGGGCAACGTTGGGGGCTTCTGTTGGTGTCTGCGTATCTGGTGACGGACATTTGACTGCTTGGCTCCAGATGTGCAGCAGAGAACGGGGTCTCCCTCCCTCGCTTTGGCCTGGGCCCCCGGTGGCCAACTCTCGGGCTCTGCTGGTGAGAGTGCCAGTTCTTGTTTGTTCTTCTTGCAGGGACGCAGCTGGAGAAGTTGATGGAGACCATGCGGAGCGAGATTGTTGCCCACCCACCCCTCGAGGGCTCGTACACACCACGGCGCGGGGACTACTGCATGGCCAAGTTTGTGGACGGAGAGTGGTACGAGGACGGCTTGTGCTGCTGAGGGATCCCTGGGGCCCCATGTGGGGCTGGAGCATTCTCGAGACCCCAGGCCTCGGATCGGTTGGCTGCTGCTTCTCCAGCCTCTCGCTCCTGCCCAAAGCGTCTGAAAGGGTTTTGTCCCAGCCCCTTGGTGCATGTCCACGACTGACACACACACACACGTGATCACAGCTGGGCAGGCCCGATGTGGCGGTGGGCAAGAAGCAACCTCTGGGGTGAGCTGCCTCTGAGTTGGGGGAACCAGAAGCAACTGCGGCCCTCCAGACATGGCTGGAGAAAGCCTGGCTGGCTGTCTTGGGTCTCGTGCCGGAGCTCCTGCCGTGGTCTGCTGAGGTCAGGAGAATGTCCTCCGGAGCTTCAGCCAGCCAGGACACTTCATGGGGATGGGCTTTGAAACGGATGCCGCCCAAATGGCCCAACCCAGGACCCCCTCAGTCCGGGGACAGGGGCCCGAGTGGCTGTCCTCTCGCCTTGGATCCCTTGTCACCCAACTGAGGACAAAGTTTGGAGTCGAGCAGGTGTGTCCGGGTCCCGTGATGGTCACCTCCACCTCCCATGCCAGACTCCTCTCCCCCCGGCTGACTGTCCTGCCTTCTTCCAGCGACTGCCAAGCCTCTCCCCGGAGACGTTGCCTTCCAGCTGGGGTCCACTGCTCTTGCGGGGGCTTCCCTTGGATGCGCCAGAGTGACCGTCCTCCTTCTCCTCTTCCAGGTACCGCGCCCGGGTCGAGAGAATCGAGTCTTTGGCCAAAGTGCACGTCTTCTACGTAGACTACGGCAACGTGAGTTGTGGCCTGGGGGGCCTGAGCCTCATTCCCTGAGCAGAGGCAAACAGTTGGGCCTCCGTGTCCAGTGCTCCTCCGCCTTTGCTGCGAGCACTGGGGCAGACTGCCCTCCTGCTTTCTAAGTTCTCGGGGGGCTGGCAGCCCTGAGGATGAAGCTGGGAGCAGGAAGGAAGGCAGGCAGACTACATGCAGCGCCCTCAAACCCCGCCCCATCAGCCCTGTGCTGGCATCTGCCTTGGCCGTGAGCCTTGGCCGGGGGTGGGTGTGCCCGCCCGCCCGCCCGCCCGCCCGCCGTCAGTTGCAGCCTTCAAGTACAGAATGCTGCGTCCAGGGAGTCTCGTTACAAAGAAAAGAAACTCAGCATATGTTTCTGGCCTGTTGAGCTCCCAAAGAAGGTTTCAGGGGTCTGCATCTCTCTTTGTGCTGACAGAGGCAGAGAGAAGGATGCAACCTCATTAACACCAGCAAAATCTCTCCATCACTTTGCATTATAAACATCAGAATCTCAGAAGAGCCCGGCTCCCAAGGCCCCTCTAGTCCAGCTGCCTGGATCTCACAGTGGCCCCACCAGATGCCTCAGGGAGCACACAAGACCACAAGATAACCTGTTTCCTGTTGTCCCTCCCTTGCACCTGGCACAGAGAAAACCTACTTCTAAAGCCAGGAGGTTGCTTATGGCTTGTAACCTGCGATGGTCTTCTCCTCCATGAATCTATCCAAACCCCTTTGAAAGGCATCTAGGTCAGGTACCATCACCACATCCTGTGGCAAGGAGTTCCACAGATGAAATACATGCTGGGTGAAGAACTATTTTCTTTTGTCCGTTCTAATTCTCCCTCCACTCCATGTTAGTGCATGATAGACCTTGGATAATATGTGTCTGTCTACCTAGTGCAAAATCCGCCCAACCTTGGGAGGGCAGAGGAGCCTCCCCTGTGTCCATAGGTCATTTAGCAGGTTGCCCTCTGCAGAAAGCCCCGGGGGCCGGTGTGCCCAGCTCGTTGCTGAGCCCTTCTGGTTATTTATTTCATCTATTATTTATTTACAGTATTTATAGCCCGCCTTTCTCCCTGAAGGGACCCAAGGTGGTTAGCCTGCGAGGGCAGCCTGAGTTCACCTTGGTTGCTCCTGTGCTGGGCAGGCCAACCCTGCTGCCAAGGCGCCCAAACCCACCCTCGCCCCAGCTAGAAATCAGCGCACAGCGGGGGGACGGGGACGGGCAGAGCAAGAACGCTGCTGGACCACCTGGGGGCTTCCAGTTGCATTCAGCACGGAAGGACGGCCTGCCCCACACTCTCGCTCCTCATTGCCTGCATCCACCTCATTGTGTGAGGAGAGACCAGCCCCAGTATTTGAAGGTGTTTCTGGTGAAACTTACCATAGTCCCGGATCCGGCCGGGACAATCCCGGCCTTTTCATGGCTCCCGACCAATCTCCTCTAGTCCCGGCCAGCTGGTACTGCCCCCCCCCCGCAGCGCTAATACGCTGCACCTTCGTCCCAACCTCGCACGCCTGCACGAGGCCGGAAGTGCTTGGAAAACATCCGAGTTCACTCAGATGTTTTCAAGCCCTTCCAGCCAGCGCGCTTGTGCAACGAGGCTAGAAGCACTCCGAAAATGTCCAAGTTCACTCGTCGCGCATCCGCCCGAGGGTAGAAGCACTCCAAAAACGTCCGAGTTCACTCCGACATTTTCAGAGTGCTTCTAGCCTTGCGCAGGCGTGCGAGGCTGGGACAAAGGCGCAGCGCATTAGCGCTGCAGCGGGGGCAGTCCAGGCCAGCCGGGAGTCCGGCCAGGAGTCCCGCCGGTGTGTCCAGCCGGCTCAACATGAAAGAAATGCAGTCTTTCCCCTTTTTTTCCCCATGCCTCTGAGCACATGCAGAGTGCCGCCGCTGTTTTCCTCCCTGCCAGCCGGCTGCGTTGCGGCGGGCAGGACTGGCTCTGCCGCTCTCCCCGGCTGCGTGCCAGTCTCCTCTTTGTCCCTTCCTGTCTGGATATGTTGCTGCGTGCTGAGACTCCCCAGGCGGCCTGGCTGTGTCCCAGCCTCCAACTCCTTCCAGTTCTGCAGTCCAGAGACACCGCTGAAGTCTGCCTCTTGGGGTCCATTCCAAGACGGTCGCAGGGTCGCTCCTCGTGGCAGAATGCTGCCCCTTTCCCTAGTGGGCCTCGTGGTTAATAAGTCGTGGGCCTCCCCACTTGGCCTCTCTCTCTCGGTGGCGGCTCTCACAGGCCTCCCTGGGGCTGGCCGGCCGGCCGGCCTGCTGCTGCCTGTTGGCTGCGCTTCCCCTGCCTGCCTTCCCCTCAACAGCTCTTCTTCCTTCTCCCTGCAGAAGGAGACTCTGCCCTCCAGCCGGCTGGCTGCTCTGCCTCCTGCCTTCAGCACCCGCATCCTGCCTGCCCAGGCCACCGAGTATAGGTTTGCCTTCATCCAAGTGCCCCAGGATGTGAGTCCCAGAGGGGAGGGGGGCACATCTGGGTGCCGCCTTGGGGGTGGGGTGAACCAGGGCTATGGAGAGGGGGAGGGCCAGTGTCCTCTCGCTTCCTGTCTGGGGAAGACAATAGCTGTTGATTGTCAGGGGGACAGGAATGGGCTTGTGATTTGGGGGCTGCAGGAAGAAGCTACAACAGCTGGACATTTTCCTGTTAGGAAAAGAGGAGGACCTGACAGTGGAGAGAGAGAGAGAGAGAGAGAGAGAGAGAGAGAGAGAGAGAGAGAGAGAGGAAGGATCCCTTTGCTCTCCAAAGGCTAAAATTCAGGCTTCCCAGTGAGATTGATGAGCAAGGAGATTCAGGGCAAGGGACTAAGTCCTCCTTCATCTAACAAATGATTAGCAGACACAATGTGTTGCCAAGGTGTTGGTGATGGCCACCAACTCAGGTAGCATTTTAAAAAGAATTGGGCAAATGCATAGAGGAGGAGGAGGAGAGGCCTACTAATGCCCACCAGCCCAGTGAGTGAACTAGAGCCTCCATAATGAGAGGCAGTCTACCTCTGAAGACTAGCTCCTTGGGAGCAAACAACGGGGGGGGGGGGGGACAGAAACCTCCTGCAGCGTGATGGAGCGGGTGCCCCTCTGGCCTCCTCCAGCCTGATGCCTGTCCTTCCTTTGCAGGAGGAGGCCCGGGCAGACGCCGTGGACAGCATGGTGCGCGACCTCCAAAACACACAGTGCCTGTTGAATGTGGAGCACGCCGGGCCCAGCTGCCCCCACGTCACTCTGCAGTTTGCCGACTCCAAGGGCGACGTGGGCCTGGGGCTGGTCAAGGAAGGGCTGGTCATGGTGGAGCCACGCAAGGAGAAGCAGTTCCAGAAAGTGGTGAGCGCGGCGGGGGGGGGGGGGGCACGTTCCGCTGAGGCCAGCAAAATGCCGGGGGGGGGGGAGGAACAGCTGCAATGCGGGTTCCTGGCTTCCAGCTGGCCCTGATGCCACCTCTTCCCTGCAGATGACCGAATACCTGAATGCACAGGAGGCGGCCAAGAGCTCCCGGGTGAGTCTGCCAGCACCGCTTGGTCCAGGAGCGGGGTGGGGAGGGAGCTCCAGTGTGGGAGCGGGTCAAGGCCCAGAGTGGGAGGGGGCGAGCAGAGGGAGCAGCCCTGGCCCCTGGTTCACCCTGTGCTCTCTCCTTGCAGTTGAATCTGTGGCGCTACGGAGACTTCCGCGCGGATGATGCTGAAGAGTTTGGCTACAGCCGCTAAGCGACAATCCGACCAGCCCCTTGGGGGCTCAGTCATGCCCCCCCCCCCAGCTCACCTCAACCACACTGAACCCAAACCTGCAGCTGCAGAGCGATGCCCCAGGCAGAGATTGGGGGAAGGGCTTAGCTTGACTTCCAGACAGTCCTGGCGTGGGGGGGGCTCTTGAACTCTCCTCTCTGCCAGGCCAGGCCTGTCCCCTCCTGTCCCAATGGTGGCAAGCCGTGGGAGTGAAGGGGGGGGGGGATATCTGTGATGCTTTGGAAGCAAATAAATGTCGTGAGAACCTGGGCCAGGCCATGTCTGTTCAGCTCATCTCTGAGGGGCCTTTTCCCTGGTGGTGGGCAGGGCTGGAGTCAAGCAGCCCCCTCCCCTGCCCAGCTCTGCTTTTCTCACCAGCTGTCCTTGCCCAGCAGCTCTCCAACGTGAGTGGCCGCAGAGTCGGGGGTGTGGAGGCTTAACCGCATCCCCATCTCCCGGGGAAGGGGTCGCAAGGCTAGTGCTGCCCCCGCCCTGACTTCTCTGTCCACGGCAGGGGCGTCGACAAAGGGAAGCGCGCGGGGCGGGCCGCCTGGGGGCGACGCGCGCACAAGGGTGACGCGCGTCCTACCGGCACTTAGGCTTGGAGCAGATCTGCAAAGGGGACAAACGTCACAAGACGGGACAGAGTCTGGAAAGTCCTGCCCCGAAAGCAGGCTCCGGGGGAACCTCTGCTGGTCCGTGCAGGTTCTCCCCGCAAAAGCCACTCGGGATTGGCCCCCGCGGGAAGCCTTCGCCTTGAGAACAGCCGCTTCTCTCCAGGCAGGCAGAGCTAGGACAGGCGTTGGCTCCAGTGCAGGCCGCCGAGGACCCGGCCAGGCTCCGTGGCTGGCTTGCCATTCGAAGCCCTGAGTTGCAGCTTGCCTCACAAACCTGTTAGAATTCTTTGGAAAGGTCAACAGGCATGTGGATGCGAGCGAACCCGTGGATATTATATATCTGGATTTTCAGAAGGCGTTTGACACGGTCCCTCATGAAAGGCTCCTGAGAAAACTCCACAGTCAGGGAATAAGAGGGCAGGTCCTCTTGTGGATTAGGAACTGGTTGAAGACCAGGAAACAGCGAGTGGGAGTCAATGGGCAATTTTCACAATGGCGAGAGGTGAAAAGCGGTGTGCCCCAAGGATCCGTCTTGGGACCGGTGCTTTTCAACTTATTCATAAATGACCTGGAGTTGGGGATGAGCAGCGAGGTGGCCAAGTTTGCGGACGACACTAAACTTTTCTGGGTGGTGAAGACCAGCAGGGATTGTGAAGAGCTCCAGAAGGATCTCTCCAAACTGGGAGAATGGGCAGCAAAATGGCAGATGCGCTTCAATGTAAGTAAGTACAAAGTGATGCACATTGGGGCAAGAAACCAAAATTTCACATATATACGCTAATGGGTTCTGAGCTATCTGTGACGGATCAAGAGAGAGATCTTGGGGTGCTGGTGGACAGGTCGATGAAAGTGTTGACCCAGTGTGCGGCGGCTGTGAAGAAGACCAATTCCATGCTCGGGATACCGTATTTCTTCGAGTCTAAGGCGCCATCGATTCTAAGGCGCACCTTTACTTTCAGTACCACCAGCAGGGAAAAAAAAATCCATTGATTGTAAGACTCGCCTCCCTTCATTGAATCTACCCGCTCAGCACCAACTCTCCCCAGCATGTCTCCTGCAGCTGAGGATGACTGAGTGCACTGCCTTTGCATAGCATTTCTGGCCCCGTCAGAAAGTGCAATTTCCTTCGTTACCTGGGCTTGGGGGAGCTTCAGGGAGGCCTGCGCAACCCTCTGCAGGCCTCCCTGATCTTCAGTTTGGCGAAAAACAGCAATTTTTGGCCATTTCTGGTTTTCGCGAAAACCGGAAATGGCTGAAAAGCACCATTTTTTGCCGAACTGAAGATCAGGGAGGCCTGCAGAGGGTTGCGCAGGCCTCCCTGAAGCTCCCGCAAGCCCCAGTAAGTAAGAAGATAGCATTTTGGGGTGCTTTTTGGAGACCTTCGATTCTAAGACGCACCCCATTTTTTGAAATGCTTAATTGGGAAAAAACATGCGTCTTAGAATTGAAGAAAAACAGTAATTAAAAAAGGGATTGAGAATAAAACGGCCAATATCATTATGCCTTTGTACAAATCAATGGTAAGGCCACATCTGGAGTATTGTGTCCAGTTCTGGTCACCGCACCTCGAAAAGGATATAGTTGAATTGGAAAAGGTGCAGAAAAGAGCGACCAGAATGATTCGTGGGCTGGAGCACCTCCCTTATGAGGAAAGGCTACAGCGTCTGGGGCTTTTCAGCCTAGAAAAAAATGCGCCTGAGGGGGGACATCATTGAGACGTATAAAATTATGCATGGGATGGAGAGAGTGGATAGAGGGAAATTCTTCTCCCTCTCGCACAACACCAGAACCAGGGGACACGCACTAAAATTGAGTGGAGGGAGAGTTAGAACGGACAAAAGAAAATATTTCTTTACCCAGCGTGTAATTCATCTGTGGAACTCCTTGCCACAGGATGTGGTGATGGCACCTGGCCTAGATGCCTTTAAAAGGGGTTTGGACAGATTCATGGAGGAAAAGACCATCACAGGATACAAGCCACACGCAACCTCCTGGTTTTAGAAGTGGGGTTTCTCTGTGCCAGGTGCAGGGGAGTGTCAACGGGGAACAGGTTATCTTGTTGTCTTGTGTGCTCCCTGTGGCACCTGGTGGGGCCACTGTGTGATACAGGAAGCTGGACTAGATGGGCCTTTGGCCTGATCCAACTGGGCTCTTCCTATGTTCTTATGAGCTATGCCAACACGTGAATGCCATGTTAGAAACTGAAGCAGCTGCGTAGGCTTGGAGAAGCCCTGAACGAGACCCATGGCGCGGCCCTGCTGCCGTCTCCCAGAGTCCTCTGGCGCCCTCACAATGCCCTGGTGACCAGGCCAGAGTCAGACCTGATAGTGGAATACAGGGGGCAAGCTGGTGGCTGCGTTCAGGCACAGACAGGAAATGCAAGGGAGTGAGGACAGCAAGACTTCGGAGGCAGTCCTCAAGGCAGAGAAGGGAGGGCAGCCCCCCAGCCAGAGGGCAGCCCCCAAGCAGAGGAGGGAGCCAGAGCAGGCTGGAGAGGCCAGAAAGCTGGACACTGCTGAGCAGCGGAAACGAGCACCAGGTGGGCCTTGGGCCTGATCCAGCAGGGCTCTTCTGATGACAGGAGTCTAGCTGGACTGCTGGAGCCTGTAGGGAAGGGCAGTGAGATGGAGAGGCGGGGGAGGGCCAGAAACCACCTTCCCACATTGCACTCGACTTGGGTCAAGAACCAGGTGGTGGGTTGTGGTAAGTCATTTCCACTCGTGGGCAAATTCCAGTGCAGTGACTCTTGGCTTATGGTGTCCTTGTGGGTCCTATTCTGCTTTTTAATACCTACATGAAGCCCCTGGGGATCTGGGTTGGCTATTACCGACACAGGTCACAAGGAGGAAGTCTACTCTTGCTGCAGAGCATGCTGAACGAGATGAGCCACCACCCTTTCCCCCAGGGAGTCACCTGCTGCGACTCCTGAGAGTTGCTGACTTGCCTCTGCTATTAATAATCAAGATGAGGAGCTGCTTCAGCATGCGAGGTACTGTGGGTCTGGACTGTGAACTGTGGAACTTCTTGCCACAGGATGTGGTGATGGCACCTGGCCTGGATGCCTTTCAAAGGGGATTGGACAGATTGATGGAGGAAAGGTCCATCGCGGGTTACAAGCCATGATGGGGAAAAGCAACCTCCCGGTTGTAGGAGTAGGCTGATGCAAGCAAGTGGCAACTGGATACGGGTCTCTTGTTGTCTTGCGTGCTTCCTGAGGCATCTGGTGGTGGGGCCACTGTGAGATGCAGGAACCTGGACAAATGGGCCCTTGGCCTGATCCAGCAGCCAGGCACTTGGAAGCTTCTGATGGGAGCTCAAGGAGGCAGCACAGGAGACCTGGCTGCCCAGGAGTCGTGACTCACAGAGTAGCACCAGGAGTGGTGGAGAGGTGGCACCTGGCGACAGGCCAGGCACCCCCCATCCTTGCCTCCTCCTTGGTGGGCTTGGCCACACTTCGCACATGCCACCTTCCAGCTCCTGCTCCCCGCTTCCCCTCTGACTCTCCAATCCAGCCACTCCAGGTGGGTCAAGAAACTGGTTGGACTCCTGGCCGGCTCGGCTGCCATCTCAGGCTGACCCTTGAGTTGCTTTCTCAGCAGGACGTGGCCGGCAGCCCTCTGAGAAAGGCACCTTTGGAGCATGTGCTGCAGAGTGTACATTTGTTCACAGTGAATAATTTGTAACATCTTCTAAATGATACCTGTGCCATAGCTGATGATGATGTATTGAGGGGGTGCCCATGTGCCCCCCCCCCGGAACCACTTCCGCCTGATGGTAGGAGTGCCCAGCAGGCTGAGTTTTTTTAAATGCGTGCAGTTAAACTTTCTGGGCTTGCACCCGGAGCATTTTGGACTTGCAGCAAGCACCCAGCTGAGGCTGACGCCATCCTTCACCCTGGCCACATAGCAAAGCCATCTGCTGGCATTTCACTCAGCGCTCTGCTCACCCCTCGGCGTGCAATGAGGGAGCAAGATGGGGCCATCTCACAATAGCCTAGCCAAGGTGGCTTCCCTCTGCCCACTCCTGGCCACACACTGAGGATGGGTCCGCCGTCCAAATTAAACTCCTCCAGTAAGTCATACAATTGCTCCAGCAGCAGGGATGCTGGAGTCGACAGAAGCAATCTATCTTGATTCCTTCTCCAGGGTCAGGCTATGAATAAAGAGGAGAGCACCTTCACAACCAACAAAGCGGTAGCCCAAGGCACAACAGGACGTCCGTGGGTGGGTGAGGGAAGTAAGCCAACATCTCCCCCAGAGGTCGAGGAAGGCAGATTCTGGTGAAAGAAAAGGCTACTCTCCTGGCCTGCAACAAGTGCGGGGAGGGGGGGGGATGGGACTGGAGGTACTCCAGTAGGTGTGGGGGCTTAAAGTGATCCCTGTCATGGTGCAGTAGTTGGAGTAGGGATGGTGATCTCTGAGGTGCCTTCAAGAGGTATGAAAGGGACTGTCTAACAACCCAATCCAATGCAACTCCCCATGCAGCGATGCCAACGTGGCGCCCGCTGCATCCCCAGTTCTGGTCACCACACCTCAAAAAGGATATAGTTGAATTGGAAAAGGTGCAGAAAAGAGCGACCAGAATGATTTGTGGGCTGGAGCACCTCCCTTATGAGGAAAGGCTACAGCGTCTGGGGCTTTTCAGCCTAGAAAAAAGGCGCCTGAGGGGGGACATGATTGAGACTTATAAAATTATGCATGGGATGGAGAGAGTGGATAGAGGGAAATTCTTCTCCCTCTCGCACAACACCAGAACCAGGGGACATGCACTAAAATTGAGTGGAGGGAGAGTTAGAACGGACAAAAGAAAAGATTTCTTTACCCAGCGTGTAATTCATCTGTGGAACTCCTTGCCACAGGATGTGGTGATGGCACCTGGCCTAGATGCCTTTAAAAGGGGTTTGGACAGATTCATGGAGGAAAAAACCATCACAGGTTACAAGGGCAGGAGAGAGCGCCACATCTCAGATGCCTGGTAGACAGGATGGGGTGTACAGTGCCAATTACATACTGTTGGTCTCATGACAGATCGAGATTGCACAGGCCTGCGCACATTTTGCTTTCATAAAAGTGAGACCTATTCTGGGGTGTATTTGGGGCGCGGATTCCAAAGATGGCACCAGTTTTGCCCTATCGTGTTTAGTTTAGAACAGCATCGTCACTTCTTAATGCGAGTCAAGCAGCTTCCTCGTGAGGCATCCGACACCATGGCTTCTTTAGAAGGAAGCTGCTTGACTCGCATTATGAAGTAGCGATGCTGTTCCCCCAAAACTAGATGTGATAGGGTGAAACCGATACCATTTTTGGACTCTGCGCCCCCAATTCAGATCAAACCACCATACGTTTTGAAAAACGTTTTTTTGACCCTCAGATTTGCAGTGTTTTCAACAATGGTTGAGTGTGTTTTTGATTACACTTCCAGTATTTCATTTATTTGTGTTTTTCTCTTCGACTTTTCTGTCTGGTATCTTGTTTGTGTCTCTGCCTCGGAATGCTCCAAGCCTGAGGAAGAGCTCTATGTAGACTTACCAGATTTTCCGGCACCCCCGAGAGGGGCGGAAGTGACATCACGAGGGCGGGTCAAGGAACTGTGATGTCACTTCCACCAGATGTGATGTCACAGGGGCGTGGCCTGCTGGCACAACCGGAAGTGATGTCACAAAGGCCCGTTTCTGGCCAGAAACGCCCCCTGTGTCATCACAGGGGCCGTAACATCTCCATAAAAGCAACGTATTTAAATTTTAAAAATATTTTTATTTCCATTCTTATTCATTTTTCTGTTCATTGGGCACCTCTGAGCATGTGCAGAGTGCCTTTGCCCTGACAAATGTCTTCTCCGTCCCAGCCCAGAAGCCCACGCTGCTGCCCCATAGAAAAATGTCATTTGATATTTGTATTTGTGATCCTTGTTCTGGCTTAATGTTCTACAGCACCTAAGCTCGTCATTGCTTGTGGACCTGCAGACATAGTGATGATAATTATCACCCTCAGATCCTCTTAATAGCATCTTTAAGAACACATCCCTCCTCATGTTTTAGTTTGTGCATTTACAGTTTCTCAACAAAAGCAGCTCTACCAGGCCAATAGGAAGGCTAGTAATATTCAGGGCTAGTCAAAAATGATATAGATCAAAAAATTATATTAACAAATACAGGTCTACTATCATGTAGAAAAAAATTGTAAGCTGCTCTGAGCCCATGGGATAGGGCAGAATATAAATCATCATCATCATCGTTATGGTATTGAGATACCTTGGAAGGCCCTATGGGAGCAGGAGGATGGAATAAAAAGTTCTTAAATACATAAGCTCCTGATATGCACTAGGATCTCACCAGTGAACTCTCGCCTTCGCTTCGTCCCAGCAGGCCAGGACTTCACCCGCTGCAGCGCTAGCTGGGACTCTTTGTGCACCAGAAAGCGGCGTTTTTTTACCTTGCCGGGGCTTCGGGGGTGTGCAGGGAGGCCTGTGCGACCCTCCACAGGCCTCCCCAATGTGCAAACCTGCACTTTGGCTGCTCAGGGGACCCAGAGAAGCCCCCCCCCTTTTCACCACTCAAGTTCAGGGTCAGCCGAAGCAAGAAGAGATGTGTTTTCGCACAAAGTCGATGGCCGCTTGAAGAATGCAACTTAGCTGCATTGCAGGCCCAGATGTGCCCTTTGCAGAGAATGGGGGGAGGGAGAGAGAGAGAGAGAGAGAGAGAGAGAGAGAGAGAGAGAGAGAGCACCACCTCCCTCAGCAATCTGCTCCGCTGCCGAACCGCCCTTACCGTCAAGAATTTCCTCCTGATGTCCAACCGGAATCTCCTCTCTGGCAGTTTGTACCCCTTTGAGCTAGTTCTACTCTCAGAGGCAGTCGAGAACAAGTTTGTCCTCCTTCCATATGACAGCCCTTCTTCAGGTATTTGAAGAGCGCTCGCCTATCCCCTCTCAGCCTCCTCCTCTTCTCCAGGCTAAACATACCAAGTTCCTCACAGGGCTTGTTCTCCAGCCCAGAATTGGACACAGCACTCCAGGTGAACACGAGGTGCCTGCTGCATGGTGGCCCAGCTGTGACGGCTTCTTGCTGATGATTGGGCTGCTTTGCTGCCCCTTCCTGCCAGATGGGGCTGCCATGTTGCATGCCTTGCTACCTGGGTTATGCCTGCTCCTGCCCATGGCTCTCCTACTTTTGAGGTAACTGCCCTACTCTGCAGGGCTGGGCTAGCTGCACAAGCCATGAATTTGTTAAGGGCATCAACCAGGCGGCCATGTGCCATCTGAGAGGAGCAGCTGCAGCCCACAAGCCCTGGCAACATTACAGAGGACGTTTGGCCACTGCTCTGATTGCATGTGATAAGACATGATGGCAGCCTTGCATGGGATAGGGGTGTGCTGTCAGGGGATCTGACCAAGGCGTCGACTGGAAACTTGGGACTGAGGCTGGGAGGTGTTCCTCATGTGGAGCCAGAGACTGTGGGAGTACAGGCGCAGAAGGGAGGGGGGCAATATTCACCTCCACAATTAGCAAGCAGGAAGAGGTCGGATGTGCCTGGGAGGAATTGGAGACCCCCACCTAGCCTCCTGCCCCTCAGCCACTCTGACCTGGACAGTCTAGATCCAGGGTGTCAAACATAAGGCCTGTGGTCTGGATGCGGGCCCCGGGAGTGCTTTACCTGCCCCCCCCCGGTGATAATTGGGCTCTCCCAGTGCCACCCTTTCAGCAGCGTCACTTCTGCCAGGGAGCTGGGAGGGAGAGACCAAAGGAGGCCTCAGAAGGCGAGGAAAGCTACAGGGGAAGGGGCAAACCAAGAGGGGAGAGAGAGACACTGCCGAGGCCCTGGGAGAGCCCAATTATCAAGCTGGCAGCCCTTTCAGCAACGCTGCTTTGCCGAGGCATTGCAGAGCACCTCCTGCTGAGCTGCAAAGTGATGCCTTGGCAGAAGCAGCGCTGCTGAAAGGGCAGCCTGCGTGATAATTGGGCTCTCCCATAACATGAAAATATGATCAAGATTTGCATATTTTCTCTTCTGTTATTTGCAGCTAATGAGTTCCTACTGAGAACCAAGTGCTGATTTCTGGTTATCACCTGCTTAATGATGTCATTTCCTGCTTAATGGTGTCACTGCCAGCCCCCAGCAGGCTCCATGAATGCTATTCGGCCCACTGTATGAAATGAGTTTAAGTTTAACAGTTTAGAAGAAAAACAGCAAGAGGGTAGGGTTGCCCAGCCCCCCTTCTGTAATCCTGCTCCAACCCCTGCTTTTAAAAGAAATGTACATAAACCAGAGAGGAGCACAGGTCTCCAGCCAGGTTGCCCCCCAAAGCCTCACAAAAGCCAACCACTGGGTGTGTGTCGACACTGAGTATCAAACTAAGCATGCATCTCTTGATGAAACATTAGCAGTCACTTGTGGGGGGAGAAGGTTTGCCATGATGTCCTGCCAGGAGCCACAGTCCGTTCTTCCAAAATGTTGAGTTTGGGAGGGGCCACATGCCTTGGAGTGGAGAGGAGTGGGAAACAAGCAGAGAGAAGGAAGGAGGATCAGCCCCCCCCCCCAATTCGTGTTCTGCCTTAAGGGTTTTTTTGCACCTTCTTTTCTGGCATATTTCAGAAGCCCCTTGTATGGTTCCTTTCTGGTTGCAGAAGGCTTCTTGGGGATCAGGTGGTTGGGCTTGGGGGTGGCATGTATTTATTTATTTTTATTTATTTTCTGTATTTATATACCCCCTTTCTCATCATCAGATTTCTCATCAGATTTTATTCAAGGTGGTTTTATTCATTTATTCATTTTATTTTATTCATAGGCAGGCTATCTTTAGACCTGATAAGGGTCTTTACAATATTGTTCTATTCCTATATAGAACCTTCCATGCTCGAGACGTTTTCCCTTCCGAGTGCAGCCCTCCTTCTGGCTTGTGCTTTGCACTTCCAAGCTTCACAGTCCACCGCAGTTCACCCTCGGACGGTTGTCTTAGAAGTTCTCTCTCTAGCTGACTCCTCCGCATTCCACCCTCCTCGCGATGTCTTTGCGAGATTCGTCAGCAGCTTCCGTCTCCCATCCAAGCGGGAACCGAGGTCAACCCTGCTTAGCTTCTTCAGGCAGGGCACCACCGGCTCAAACCTCCAGGCCACACCTCCTGCTAGCACTCTTGGGGTGATTTGGCCACCTTCAGTCCCAGATGGTGGCTCTGTTGCAAGGGCCAACTGGCTTCAGCTGCTGCCAGTGTCCCCTCCTGGCTTGGCTTGGCTGCCCTGTGGGACCAGTCTCTGGCTTGCCATGCTCTTTGGCAATCTTCCAAGTTTGGTGTGCCTGTTCTGGTTCTTCCTGTGCTTGCTACATCGTACCCCCTCCGGCCTCCAAAGAGGTCCCAGTCTGTGCTTGGACCTCTGCCGTGGTGCTCGGCCTCTGCAGCCAACTCCCTGAAGTAAGTGTGCTTCAGTTCTTGAGAGCACACTGGACACACCAAGAGGCACACTGAACTCCCAAGAGCCTGGAGGAGGTTGCAGAGGGACTCCCTGGATCCCTGGCTGAGGTGGACACAGCGTCTCTCAGGTGCTCTTGCTCCGTTGGGCTGTGAACAGGAGGAGTCCCCTTCTCACCAGAGGTCTGTTTGCCCCCTTTCAAAAACTCGCAAAAGGCTCCTGAAGAAAGCCAGGTGCCCGCGACCCTCAGCGCCTGCTGCTATTTCCATGTCTCTGGGGGTATAATTGAGCTGTAGCAGAGCCTGAAGACGCCGGCACTCCTCCCGTGTCACAAATGAATCCCAGAAGGGAGCGAAGAGTGTTCTCACAGTCTAGCAGACCCCTCACTCTCAAAACAGAGACCAGATGCATCTGGCGTGATGCGTTCTTGATATACATGCGGGCACCATCGCTTTCTAAGTGATCTGATCACAGACATCCTGCTTACTCATCTGATCCAGGATCTGATGTTGGGCTGAGCGATCTGTTGTTTACTGGATCTTCCTGTTTCCCTCCTTTGTTTGTTCGTTTGTTTGTTTAAAGAATTGATACCCGACAGGGCAACCAAAGCAGCTTACAATTAAACATGTTTAAAATAGTACAACATACAATAAAAAGATAAAAAAACAAGCAATTAAAAATTTAAAACAAACACCAGTGGGTCACCTTAAAAATAAATTAGATTAAAAAGCCAACCCGCCATGTCAGCAATCGAATGCCAACCTAACTAAAAACGTCTTGAGGCCCTGCTGAAAGGTCTCCAAAGAGGGAGCTGTTCTTAATTCCAGGGGGAGGGAATTCCACAATTGGGGTGTGTCACCACCGAGAAGGCCCTATCTCTCGCCGTCATCCCCCTCACCTCCGTCAATGGCGGCACGGTTAACAGAGCCCCCCCTGATGACCTCAGAGTACGGGTCGGATTATAAGGAAAGAGGCGGTCCCTCAAATACCCTGGTCCCGAGCCATAAAGGGCTTTAAAAGTCAAAACTAGCACTTTGAATTGTGCCCGGTAACGAACCGGCAGCCAGTGTAGCCACCGAAGCAACGGTCCGACTGAGTCGAACCGACAGGCCCCGGCAACCACCCGGGCCGCCGCATTCTGCACTAGTTGCAGTTTCCGAACAGTCTTCAAAGGCAGCCCCACATAGAGAGCATACAGTAATCTAATCTAGATGTCACTAGAGCATGGGTCACTGTGGCCAGGTCTACACGATCCAAGTACAGTCGCAGCTGGGCAAAGACCACAGCTGTCACCTGGGAGAACCCCCAGGAGAACCCCCAAGCTGCGGACCTGCTCCTTCAGAGGGAGTACAGCCCCATTCAGAACAGGGCGATAGTCCAGTACCTGAATCGTGGACTTCCAGACCGGGTGAACCTCTGTCTTATCAGGATTTCGTCATTCTTAAGACTGTGACACACTGCTGGCCTTTGCTTCACCTTGTGCCGCACCGCTTCCGGTCTATACTGGCCCCGGGGGGGGGGCTTGGATGGCTCTCTCCATTGTCTACCTGTGGCGCTCTCTCTGTCAGCCTTTTTGCACTGAACTCACCTGCTGATTGGGTGTGTCCATCTCCTCTCGCGTGGCAGCGCAGTTCAAGTAGGAGACGGAAAGAGACCCGTGCTGCTTGCCCCACTTCCCAACCCTTTGCACCACACTGTGTGTGGTGTGTCACAGCCTTTAACCAGCTCTCTGTCACTCCTAATCTGCAGACCTGTCCCGTTCCCATTCACGCTACTCTTGTGGGGCCGCATATGCCGCCACCCACCCCCCACCCCAGCCAATGAGCCGGCATAAACATTTGCACAGTCCCCCTTTTGGGAGAAGACGGAGGCAGAGTAGGAGCTGAGCAGTTTGGCCTTCTCTGTGTTACCAGACAACATTTCACCACCCTTCCTGAGCAGCAGTCCTACCACTTCCTTCCTCTTCCTTTGAGCGCACCTCAAAACCCCGAGTTGTTGCTCTTTGTGCCCCGGCCAGCCTCCGCTCACAAGAGCTGTAGTGTTCCCAACACTCTCCCTACAAATCTGGGCAACTTGTCTCTGGTGATCTCTCCTGTCTTCCATTTCCTCCTTGCCCTCAGCTCATCACTCAGCTTCTTGTGCAGCCGTCCTGGCTTTTTGAGATGTCTTCCCCCCCCCCCCCTTATTCATCAGAATTGTTTTTTGGTTATGCCTGTAGTAGAGCTGGCAAAGAGATCGTTACCTTGCCATGGTGCTGGAGCTTGAGCACCTCAATGACGTTATGAGCTCAACCGTGAAGGGACACCCAAGATGGGATGGTCATGGCAGAGAAGTCAGACGAAATACGATCCCTGGGGAAGGTAACAGCAACCCACCCCAGTATTCTTGCCGTGAAAATTAAATGGATCCGTACAACCAGAGATATGTCAGTATGCCATTGGAAAATGGGACTCCCAGGTCGGAAGATGGTCAAAAGGCTACTGGGGAGGAACAGCGGATAAGTTCAACTAGCCCCAGATGTGATGACGCAGCTAGCTCAAAACCAAAAGGATGGCTAGCAGCTGACGGTGCTGGTGGTGAATGACAAGTCCGATGTTCTAAGGATCAACACACCAGAGGAACCTGGAATGTAAGATCTATGAGCCAGGGCAAATTGGATGTGGTTATTGGCGAGATGTCAAGATTAAATATAGACATTTTGGGTGTCAGTGAACTGAAATGGACTGGAATGGGCCACTTCACATCAGATGGCCACCAGATCTACTACTGTGGACAAGAGGACCACAGAAAAAACGGAGTAGCCTTCATAATTAATAATAAAGTGGCTAAAGCAGTGCTTAGATACAATCCAAAAACCGATAGAATGATCTCAATTCGAATTCAGGGTAAGCCATTTAACATCACAGTGATCCAAATATACGCCCCAACCACAGATGCTGAAGGAGCAGACATAGATCAGTTCTATGAGGATCTGCAGCACCTACTGGATAATACACCAAAAAGAGATGTTATTTTCATTACAGGAGACTGGAATGCTAAGGTGGGTAGTCAAATGACACCTGGAATTACGGGTAAGCGTGGTCTGGGAGAACAAAATGAAGCAGGACTTAGGCTGATAGAATTTTGCCAAGAAAACTCACTGTGCATAACAAACACTCTCTTCCAACAACCTAAGAGACGGCTTTATACATGGATTTCACCAGATGGACAACACCGAAATCAGATTGACAACATCCTTTGCAGCCCAAGGTGGCGGACATCTATACAGTCGGTAAAGACAAGACCTGGAGCTGACTGTAGTTCAGATCACGAACTTCTTATTGCACAATTTGGAATCAGACTAAAGAGAATAGGGAAGACCCACAGGTCAGATAGATATGAGCTCACTAATATTCCTAATGAATATGCAGTGGAGGTGAAGAATAGATTTAAGCGACTAGATTTAGCAGATAGGGTCCCGGAAGAACTATGGACAGAAGTTCGCAACATTGGCGGCAAGAAAAAACATCCCAAAGGAAAAGAAAACCAAGGAGGAGGCAAGATGTCTGTCTGTCTGCTGACTGCTGAGACACTGGAAGTTAGAGGCGTCACTAGGGCGCGCGCCGCTCCAAAGCGGGGGCGTGCGCGTCACCCTAATGACCCCCCACACCTAGCCCTAAACTGTAAATTGGCGCGGCCGCCAGGCCACGTTGTGATTTTGGGGGGCGACCCGACGGGACGCTGCCCCAGGTGTCCCCCGACTCTGCCCCCCCCCGGCCACTCGTTGCAGCCGGCTCCGGGGACGTCTTCCCCGGCCGGCTGATTCACACTACAGTTTTCCAGGCTTGTTGCGGATCTGCGAGGCGTAGCATGGGGAGCTGTTTTGATGCTTGCGGAGCAGCTGGCGGAGCAGCAACGCAGAGGCAGGAAAGTTGGTTTCCCCTCAACTTTTGAGGCGGTTGCGCTTGCGGAGCTGGGGGATGTTCGCGGAGCTACGGCACCAAATCACAGCTGCGCTTTCTTAAGAAGGCGGGACAGAAGGAGGGACAACAGGCGGCAAGACACTCCCCAGCTCCAACTGCATAGACAAGCGCATACTCAGGGGCAGAGGCAGGGGCATGCGCGCCGGGAAGACTGTAGTGTGAATCAGGCCTGAAAGCGAGGAGGAGCTGAGGAGCCTTAAGGGCTGACCTCCACCGCACGAGTTCCGTTGTGCTTGCGTCTGGAGGCGCGTGAGCGTAGGGGACTGGATGCCCCGCCTCCAAGCGCTGCCCTGGTCTCCACCAGTTTCTTCATTGAAATAGTCCCTCCTGATTGTCCTGCCTTCTAATAAAGCTCAACGCTGATTGGCTGAAACACAAGTGCGCTCTGATTGGCTGAAAGCTTGCTGCCTCCCTGTGATAGGTCAAGTGTGTGTGTGTGTGTGTGTGTGTGTGTGTGTGTATCCAACTGTCCCTCATCCATCTATACGTGTGTGTCCTCTATCTATACAACACGTGCAATCTTCCTGTGATAGGACAAATGGGAATCTGCCCTCTGGGGAAGGGTTCCTCCTGCTGTCTTGAGGGAAAGTTGGAGAGGAAGCGCCCTGGCCCTTCCCACGTGTTTTCAGCCTCCCGCGAAGCCAAACACGTGTGTTGCTGCTCCCTTGGGCGCACTTGAGGTGAAAAGCCACCTCGCCTTGGCCAGACAAGTGGAGGGTTGTTGGGCTGCAGCAGCAGGGAGCGCAGGCAGCTGCTCCCCTTGAACTCGGTGCGTGCGACTGCCTGCCTGCCTGCCGCGTGGGCTCTACGTGCCGCTGGCTTTCCCTACAGCCCATTCTCACTGTGGGGGGGCTCATCTCTTGAGCACGCGCAACTTGCGGAAAGAGTGTGCCTAGAGGGTGTGCAGAGTGCCTGTCATGAGAGGAGGGAAAAACCCCTCTCTTCCTATTGGTCAAAAAATTAGCTCTGCGTCTCACCCCCTCAAAATCATGAGCAGGTCCATGGCAGATCGCAACGGAACTCAAGCGTTCCGATGCGATCTGAGAACATGGAAGCCACACAGCTCCGCCGCACTCTCCGCACACGCCGGGACGCGCCGCCGGAACCCGTGCAGTGGAGGTCAGGCTTTATGACAAAGGTGGTGAAAGAAGAAAGGGCAAACGCTGGGCTGCAGTTAAACCTCCCAAAAGCCAAGGTTATGGCAACCAGCTTGATTGATAACTGGCAACCAGAGGGAGAAAACCTGGAGGCAGAGACAGACTTTGTATTTCTAGGCGCCAAGATGACTGCAGAGTAGACTCTGCAGACTGCAGCCAGGACATCAGAAGACGCTGAGAGCGATGATGACCAATTGAGAGCACAGTCATCACACTCCCCCCTCCCCGCGCTTTTCTAGCTCTGCTCAGAGGACACCTGAGTCAGCCAGGGGAGGAAGGGGTCGCCCTGGAGGCACGTGGGATGAGCGTGGGTTGACTGCCGGGTGCTGAGGAGGGAGGGGCACCCACTCACCGCAGCCCAGAGATGCCCCTTCCGAGCACTGGCGTCGACAGGGGGAAGCGGGGGGGCCGCCGGGGGGCGTCGCGCGTCTAGGGGTGACGCGCGATCACCCCCCACTTATAGTTTCGAGAGGAAGGTGGGCCTGCCCTCCCTCCCCTGTGTCCGTTTGGCTCCAAAATGAGCCGAAAACGGAGCGGGGAGGGCGCTCTGCTCCTGCGCGTGACATCACGCGCGGGGGCGGAGCCTCCCCTTAAGGGCGACGCGCGCCCCCGCTCTGGGGTGACGCGCGTCGTCGCGACGCGACTGCTTCCGAGGGCCAGAGGCTCACCACGTGCCTGCTCTTTCTGTACAGGACGCCACTGGACGGACCGCGGCTCAAGGCTGTGACAGACCGCATGCCGAGGCGAACGAGCGAGCGCCGAGGCGAGTAGGAGTGTCTTCCCGCAAATAGTCCCTCCTTTTGTCCCGCCTTCTTGGAAGAAACCTCCACGGTGATTGGCTAACACACCCGATTGGCAGATAGCCACTCTGTCTTCTCCCCCTTGGTGGCTGCAGTAGCTCCGCTGTGCGACCCCCTCAAACATGGCCCAGGAGGATTTTCGATCGTGCCGGAAATCGGGAGACCGCTTGCTTCCGCTGTGGTAACCAGACACCCCAGCACGCCTCGACTAAGCGTCCGGGACCGTGCGGTCTGTCACGGCCTTCACTTGCTGGGTGCGGGGCATCGCGTCCAGCAAAGAGCGTTTAGGCGAGGTGGTGCCACGCGGTGCCACGGCCTCCACAAGGCAGCAGCAGCGCGCGCCCCTGGAGGCTCCCCCGCCCTCATACATGGCTCCGTGTGCGTATGAACGCGCCGAGCCTCTTGCTGCACACATGGAGCCATGTATGAGGGCGGGGGAGCCTCCAGGGGCGCGCGCTGCTGTGCTGTGCGTTCTTCCGGACGTGGCCCGGGCGGGGGCTGGGCTCATCTCGGGCGGGCCGGGTCTCTCCCGGCCCTCTGGGGCTGAATTAGAGGATTGCTATTTTTAGCCGCTCCGTGTTTCCAGGGGAAACCTAATGACGCAATGACGTCAATGCAGGCAGAGGCAGGTCACTAGCAGACTGGATGGCGGAGCGGCGCCGCTGCCTCCTTTCCTGCCTGCCTGCCGTCCTTCCATCCGGCCGCCGGGACTCGAGGGGCTTCATCGCAGACCGAGGCGAGCTGGGCAACTGCGCGCGCGTGTGAAATGAGCCTGCTGGCTGGGTGGGGAGGGCCCGCCCTGGGCAGAAAGCAGCGGCACCCTCCGAAGGAGTCCAGAAGGTAGGTGGCCCCACCCGAGAGGTGCGCAGAGCAGACACCCCACGCTGGGCTTTTTCAAGAGGTGCTGAGGCGCCCCCTCCCCACACCCACTCCTCTCCTTCCGCCGGACTGTTTGGGTGTGTGTTGGAGATGAGTGGTGGGAGTGTCACCTTGTCACCCATGCCGGAGGGGGGACTTTGTGTGTGTGGGGGGGGGAGGGGACTTGTACTTCTGGAGCGCCAGGGCTTAAACCGGGACTTTGCTGGGGGTTGTCGAGGCGGGGGCTGCTGGCTCCCCCCTCTCTCTAGTGGTCCCTCCTGTTTGGAATCGAGAGCCCCACCACTGGTGCCTCTCTGTGGGCGCCTTTGCCTGCCTGACCCACCCGACGGTGCGTCATGCAGCCCAGCCTGATCATCACGCATTGGTAGCCCTTCTCCTCCCCAGCCGAGCGGATCAGCACCAAGGCCAGCTCCCAGAGTCCGGACGGCGAGCTCCGTCACCAATGCGAGGCTGTGGTGGGGGTGGCCGCAGGGTCCGTTTTTCACCACGCTTGAAAATGCGTGGTCAGGCGCCCCAGGGCCAGGAACACTTTCTAAGACCCGCCCGCCCAGTGCTACCTACCCCACCTGGCTCTCCAAGTGTGTCCCAATCTGCCACCTTGGAAACGGGTCTCGATTGCCTTGCGGAAGGAAGCCCAGAAGCTCCCAGGGACCCAGCCGCTTCCGCCAGGGCGCAGCACTATGCAATCCCGAAGAAGGGAAAGGTGGGCGACTGGCTGGTCTGGCCACCTTCTGTAGACTTAAGCGAGGGAGGAAAAGACTCTCCATCCCAGGCGCAGGCTCTTGGCATGGCCCTTGGGAGCAGGCAGAGTTGATGCCTTGCCAAACGAGAGCAGCACCCCACCAGCAGCAGCCTTCAGAAGCCAGAAGTGAGGGGGGCAGCCAGCCTCCCCGTTGTCGCTTCTCTCCCTCTGCTGTTTGGTTTCAGGATAAGCCAGGGCTGGCGCACGCCTGGCAGCGGGTGGTGAGTGCAGACTGCTCCATGGCACAAGCCTGGGCCATAGGCACAAAGTTCACCTGGAACAGCTACCGTAGAAGCCAAGCAGGCCTCCCTCTTGACTGCCAGGGTCAGTCCCAGGACTCACAGAGACAGAGAAATCCCATGCTTGCTGCTGGGGTATTTGCCAGTGCAACAGGGCGGCAGCCTGGGTGGTTCTAAAGTCTGACCTACACCAAATCCGTTGGCGTCCGGCCGGGGGGTCGCGAGCATAGGGAATGGGACGCCTCGCTGCCCTGGCTCCACCAGATATCTTCCCCTCCAAGTGTCCCTGCATGTTCCTCCTGATTGGTCGCACATGTGTGCTCCGATTGGCTGAAAGCCCCCCTCTCCTCCCATTGGTGAATGTGTCGCTCTACATCCCGCCCATAAGGCCAGAAATCAGCATGGTCCACGACCAAGCGCGCTGCTCTCCCGCATTCCATTGCGGTCGGTTAAAAAGGAAGCCACACCGCTCCGCACGCACCGCACGCACCCAGGACGCGCCAGAATTCATGCGGTGTAGATCAGCCAGACAGAAAGGCGGATCGGAGAAGCGTGCAATGAAGCCTGGAACCCGGGCTGGGTGGGCAACTGACACCTGGGGGCCTGAATTGAATTGGTGCTCTTCTCCAGCACTCTGCTTGACTGTCATCAAGCAAACTTAGCTGCAGGCCTGTGCACACTTCCCACCTTGTCTGCGGTCCCCGTCCCCCCCGTGTCATCCTGGGTGAGTGCTGTGATGCTTTGCAATCTGTTGGTGCAGAAAGGTTTAGAAAAGGATCTTTCCTCCTTTGTGTTTGGCTGAATAGCAAACAAGCAGTGAAAGACTGGCCTTGTCCCGGTTTGTGCTTGGCGGAGGAGGATGCATTGTGTCTCCACCAGATTCAAGGTGTTTTAGGCCAGGGCTGGAAAACCAGCCTCATTGGTGCCAGTGGCAACAGTGTCACCAAGGGGCACCATCGCCGTACAGAGAAAATGGCACTGCTGCTCTGCATGCCAACGGTCAACTCTCACTGCACTGTTCAGACCAAGGAGTATTTTCCTGGGATCAGTGAGGCTACTCCAGTAAAGACTACTGATCAAGAGTGAGCAACAGATTAGAGTATCAAGAAAGTCAGGACAATTTTGAAAAAGAACTTCAAGTGGGTTCAGGAGGGAATCTTCTTAGACTCAGCAATGAAGGAGGGCGTGAGTTTCTGTGGAGGCTCACACTTCCTTGGGCTCCTCTGGATTCAGCCCATGCCAGATTTTGCCCCAGGAACAACACCAACAACCCTTCCTCTCACCATCAGTAAGCAGTTGCCAGCATCCTCAGAGACCCAACTCGTCTGGAGCTGCAGGCTGCAAGCAAACTGCTGGTGCCGTGTCTTAAAACCCTGCAGACTCATTCAGTGGGGAATGTTGGAAATGGGCAGCGTTCGGCTGCAGGACACTGGGGGGGGGGCAGCGTGCCGTCTGGTCACCTACAGACCTTGACAGTCCTCTCTGTGGTCCCTGGAAGGGGTGTGGCCCCTGACCCTGTTTCCTCCTCCTCCTTCTTATGACTGCCAACCTGGGAGGACGTACCATGCCTGGGCTCTGCTGCCCAGCGGCCACCTTCCAGCATACCCCATGCAGGGCGTGCCAGCTGTAGGGGCACGTCATCCTAAGTGTTAGACCAACCTCTGGCCTTAGCCAGATGCTGTGTATATATGAACTGGAACCGTGAGTAAACGTTTTCTTCTGCAACTTTAACCAGCCGATGCCTCGTGTGTTTATTTAGCTAACTATAACAGTCTACCTGGGTGTAAAGGGAAAAAATCTCTGGATTCGAACTAAGAGGGAGGATTCTGCTGCTTGCTCTGCTCCCCCCCCCCCCATGACAGAAAATACAACAGAGAAGTGGCTGGACGTTACGCAAGAAGTAGGTTTGTTTTTCTCAGTCAAGACTCTGGCCAAGGCAACGACTAGCTTGGAGACATACATGTGATCTTGGGAAGCGAAGATGTTCATCACTTGCCTAAGGAAGTGGCATTCTGGCAGCCACTGTCTTCTCCACAGGTCATTCTGTGGCTGTAAAGAATTTCCATGGACACTGTTCAAAGGACTGGTGTGGGAGCAATGGAGGCATTTCAGTCCTTGGTTCAGTAGCTGGCAGCCACTGAGAGTAGAAACTGTCAGTCCAGGAATTCTGCTGCTAGTTACATGTTGGCAGTTGCTGAACACTCTTTAGCTGCTGCACATGCTGGCTGTGGTCACACACAATGGCAAAAGGGCATTAGGCACCTGGTAACTGGCAGGGATTGGGGGCCCCTGCAGTTCGCAGCCGGGAAACAGTACTGCCTCTCGACTTTATTTGTCTGGATGCTCACTTGTTATTTGCCAGCCCAATCCTGTGTAGGATACGGTGGCTGGCAGAAGCGTCGTCAGGGTAGGGGCGGGGGGCGGGCCCCAGGGCGGGGGCCCCAAGGGGGCGGGTGCATGTGGCAGCGGAGGGGCGTACTTGCCTCCGCGACGCGTCTCCTCCGCTGCTGTGTTGGGCCCGCCCACCTGCCCTGGAGCTTGAACGGCTCCAAAATAGGTAGTAAAACGGCGGGGTGTGTGTGACTGGAGCCGTGCTGGGCGCGCGCTTCCAGCTGATATCACGCCCGGGTCACGTGGGGGGGTGGCGTTGGCGCCCCCCTGAGGATCGCCACTGGCAGCCAGCCTAACGGGCCCGTCACCGTATTCTATCAAGTTCCCGGGCTGCCCTGGGACGATCGTCCCCTTCCCCTGCGTAAGCCCTATGGGTTAAGGTAACGCTTGCACACAGTAACGGCGGCCATGTCGGTGTATCTGGGGCCTGGAGGGAGCTTGGGATACTGGGGATCTCGGTCCCCTGTATCCTCGCCCCCTCCAGGACCCAGGCGGCCATTTGCCGCCCTCCCTTGCTGCCCGGTCCACCCTCCCCCGCCCCTGCCCCGACCGGTGTACATCTTACCTGCTTCAGCTGGCGCAGGGCTTGGGAGATGGAGCAAGCAGCGCCGGCTGCAGCGCTGGCGCTGCTTCCTCGCCAGGTGTTGCACAATTGCTTTATGACACCTGCGCGACACCCTGCGCCGGGGCAGCACGTGCTGCCCCAGCGCAATATCCACACAGGATTGCGCCGTTCGAGTATGAATGACTGCTGGCAAGGCGCCAGCGCTCTGCTCCTCCCTTCACTTGCCCTGCATTTCATCATGCCATCCGATGACACCTGGCACCAGTTCATTTGGCTCTGGTGGGTCTAATGTCTGCTTTGTTCTGGACGAAAGAGGAAGGGAAGGGGGTAAATGTGAGCAACTGGAGTTGCATAGACTTCGGGTCCCCTTTCCCTGAGGACAGGGACTAAGGGTCCCTTGGAGGTTCTTCTTTCAGGGTACAAATCTGTTCATATAGAAGGGGTTAATCCAAACACTTTATGGAAAAGAGGGATTTTGAAGAGGGAGCCGTAGCACCTGGTAGGGTTCTGGGAGGGAATGATTTCTGTCATTCTTCAGGACACTTAACTTACAGAAGCCCCCACTGATCCTGTACCAGGGCTTAAAACAGGGGTGGGGAATGTCTGGCCCGCGGGCCGTTTAAGACCCGCGAGGCCATTTGGTGTGACCTGCTGGGCTGCTGCCGCATCGGCCTCCGGAGGCTCCACACGGCACCCTCCGAGGCCGCTTCCAGCTCCGTGCGTCACCCCCTGAAGGTGGGAGAGGGCCTCGGCGCGTCCTCTTCAGCCGGCGGCTTGGCCTCTTTTGACGAGGCCCTCGGCGGCATTTTCACACATGCGCACAACGCCACTGAGGGCAAGAGGGGGTCACGCACGGAGCCAGCAGCGGCCTCGGAGGGTGCAGCGCGGAGCCTCTGGAGGCCGATGTGGCGGCAGCCCCAGTTTCTTCGCAGGTTGCTGCGAAGTGCATTCAAAGTTTGTTTTCGCCCCCATGCCCGGCCGATAATGGGCCCCCTGGCCTGGGGGGTTGCAAACGAAGCAGCTGCCGCCCTGGGGGCACTGCTGGGAACGGGAGCGGGGGGGAAAAAGGGCAAAAAGAGAAAAAATGGTTGTGGGTGCTGCTTCTCAAAGCAAAAATACATAAATAAATAGAAAATTTTGCCCAGCCTAACGGCCGGCCCTTAAAAATGTTGTAAATATTAAAATTTAATATTTTAATATGTTAATAAAATATTTAATTTTAATTTTATTTATTTTAATAATATTTTAATAAAAGCCGGACATCCTAGAGAGTGAAGTCAAGTGGGCCTTAGGTAGCATTACTAACAACAAAGCTAGTGGAGATGATAATATCCCAGCTGAGCTACTTAAAATCCTAAATGATGATGCTGTTAAAGTGCTGCACTCAATATGCCAACAAATTTGGAAAACTCAGCAGTGGCCAAAGGATTGGAAAAGGTCAGTTTACGTTCCAATTCCAAAGAAGGGCAGTGCCAAAGAGTGTTCAAACTACCGTACAATTGCACACATTTCACATGCTAGCAAGGTTATGCTCAAAATCCTACAAGCTAGGCTTCAGCAGTACGTGGACCGAGAACTACCAGACGTACAAGCTGGGTTTCGAAGAGGCAGAGGAACTAGAGATCAAATTGCCAACATGCGCTGGATCATGGAGAAAGCAGGAGAGTTCCAAAAAAACACCTACTTCTGCTTCATTGACTACGCAAAAGCCTTTGATTGTGTGGATCACAACAAACTGCGGCAAATTCTTAAAGAGATGGGGGTACCAGACCACCTTACCTGTCTCCTGAGAAACCTGTATGCGGGTCAAGAAGCAACAGTTCGGACCGGCCATGGAACAACCGACTGGTTCCAAATTGGGAAGGGAGTGCGGCAAGGCTGTATATTGTCACCCTGCTTATTTAACTTATATGCAGAGTACATTATGAGAAATGCAGGGCTGAATGAATCGCAAGCCGGAATCAAGATGGCCGGGAGAAATATCAACAACCTCAGATATGCAGACGATACCACCCTCATGGCAGAAAGTGAAGAAGAACTAAAGAGCCTCTTGATGAGAGTGAAAGAGGAGAGTGCAAAAGTTGGCTTGAAACTCAACATTAATAAAACTAAGATCATGGCATCGGGTCCCATCAATTCCTGGCAAATAGAAGGGGCAGAAATGGAAGCAGTAACAGATTTTACTTTTCTGGGTTCCAAGATCACTGCAGACGGAGACAGCAGCCATGAAATTAAAAGACGCTTACTCCTTGGAAGGAAAGCTATGGCAAACTTGGACAGCATAATATAAAGCAGAGATATCACCATGCCAACAAAAGTTCGTATAGTCAGGGCGATGGTGTTCCCAGTAGCAATGTATGGTTGCGAGAGTTGGACCATAAGGAAGGCTGAGCGCCGAAGAATAGATGCTTTCGAACTGTGTTGCTGGAGAAGACTCCTGAGAGTCCCTTGGACTGCTAGGAGATCAAATCAGTCAATCCTAAATGAAATCAACCCTGACTGTTCCCTGGAAGGACAGGTACTGAGGCTGAAGCTCAAATATTTTGGCCACCTAATGCGAAGAGAGGACTCTCTGGAGAAGACTCTGATGCTGGGAAAGATTGAAGGCAAAAGGAGAAGGGGAAGGCAAAGGATGAGATGGTTAGACAGCATCACCGATGCAACGAACATGAAAATGAGCGAACTCAGGAATATAGTAGAGGACAGGAAGGCCTGGTGGGATATGGTTCATGGGATCACGAAGGGTCGGTCACGACTTAACGACTGAACAACAACAACAACAAAATATTAAAATGGCCCTTGGAAGAAAAAAGGTTCCCCACCCCTGGCTTAAAAGCATAGTAGGAGCCCGGCTGGATCAGGCCAAGGACCTGTCTTACCCTGTTTCTCATAGTGTCCAAGCACAATGGTTTGGGGTGCCCACAAGGGACGCAGGAAGCATATGAGTCCCCCGCCATGGCTTCCCTGCAACTCATATTCAGAGGGAAACAGCCTCTGATTCTGTAGGTAGGACATAGCAATGGTGACTAGTGGCCACTGAGAGACCTCTGGTCCTCCATGTATGGGTCAAATTCCCCTTTAAAGCCCTCTAGGTGAATGGCTACACCACAACTTGTGACAGTGAAATCCGTGCGTCGATGATGCACTCTGTGAAGGACTTCCTAACTCCAGATCATTTATGAACAATTTAAAAAGCACTGGACCCAAGACAGATCCTTTCCTCTTGTGAAAATTGCCTGTTTCTTCATCGTTTTCCACATTTTTATACCGCCTTTTCTCTCCAGGGAGCTCAGGGTGGCGCACATAGTTCCTCCCCTCCTTTTGTCCTCACAACAACTTTGTGAGGTAGGTGAGGCTGAGAGGTGGTGACTGGCCCAAGGTCACCCAGGAAGCTTCATGACTGAGCAGGGATTTGAACCTGGAGCTTCCAGGTCTCCGTCCAACACAAGGACCACCCCCCCATCCTGGCTAAAAAGGGGGGGATTGTCCCACTCCTGGGGTTATCCTCACCCTTGGCCTTCCAGGGGTCCCTTGACCAAATGGCTTACATGGAGACACGCTTCCTACAGTGCAGCCCAGGGTAGGGCCTCCAGGGATGTCTGAAGCTCCAACCCTCCCAGTCTCTCCCTGGGATTGAGTCTAGCCCTCTGGGGCCCCATCCCAGTTCTCCCTTGGGGAGAAAGCAGTCAGAGAGGGTTTTCCACGCCTCCTTCACATCCCGGGCCCTTGTCCTTGCTCTCCTCCTGGGGGTGCAGCAGTAGCCTTCCTCGTTGCCCCTTCAGGGGAGCCCTGTTCCTCCTGGCTGGTCCTGAACTCCTTCTCTTTTCTTCCTTCCTTCCTTGCCCTGCTCAAGATCATAGAATCATAGAGTTGGGAGGTACCCACAAGGTCATCTAGTCCAACCCTCTGCCTGTAGCAGGAAATCCTTCTAGAGCACCTTCAGCAGGAGCCAGTTGAGCCTCTGCTTGAAGACCTTCAGTGAGGGAGAGCCCACCACCTCCCTCGGCAATCGGTTCCACTGAGAGTGAAAGGAGCAGCCCTCTGGCCTGGAGCCCTCGGGCACCCCCCAGCTGCTCCGTTGCCTCCTGGTCCATTTCAAGCTCAAGATGTCTACGAATGAATTTTTCCTCTTCCCTCCTCTCCTCCCGTTCTCCCTTTCTCCATGGACAGGGTCACCATCCACTGTTTTGAGCAGGCTTGAAGCCTTGGCTCTTTCTTGGACTTCTCCCTCTCCTCTTTCTTCCCCAGCCCACCATCAAACCGCATCACTTCAAGGTCACACACTCATCCTTCTCCTTGCTGCAATAATCCAGTCACCCCCACTGAAAGCCCGCTCCTCCCAGTTTGGTGTCATCAACCAGAGGCGTAACAAGGGTGGAGTGAAGGCAAGTAGTTCTGCAAGACTCCGTTACACCGGAGTCAACGGCCCCTCCCCCTTGCTGATGGAGCCATTCTGGCAGCAAAGGCAACACGCAGGACACTCCCCTGTCGCTGCCGGAATGGCTCCAACAGCAAGGGGGAGGGGCCGCTGACTCCAGTGTAACAGAGTCTTGCAGAACTACTTGCCTTCGCTCCACCCTTGTTTCATCTCTGTCATCAACACATTTGATGAGCTTCAGCATCCCCAGCTCTACTCCCTCATCCAAGTTCTTTCTAAAGATATTAGAGTTGTAAATATCTAGAGTTGGGGATAAGCAGCGAAGTGGCCAAGTTTGCGGATTACACTAAACCTTTCTGGGTGGTGAAGACCAGCAGGGATTGTGAAGAGCTCCAGAAGGATCTCTCCAAACCGGGAGAATGGGCAGCAAAATGGCAGATGCGCTTCAATGTAAGTGAGTATAAAGTGATGCGCATTGGGGCAAGAAATCAAAACTTCACATACACGCTCATGGGTTCTGAGCTGTCTGTGACAGATCAGGAGAGAGATCTTGGGGTGCTGGTGGACAGGTCGATGAAAGTGTCGAACCAGCGTGCGGTGGTGGCTGTGAAGAAGGCCAATTCCATGCTCGGGATCATTAAAAAAAGGGATTGAGAATAAAACGGCCCATATAATTATGCCCTTGCACAAATCGATGGTAAGGCCACATCTGTAGTATGTTGAGGTTTGTGGAGCAACAAACCTAAATTTACAAACCAATTTTTCTGTGTCCTGGACAAGCCTGAACATGCCTGGACAAGGGAAGCAGGATCTGCTTTGTCACTCCTGCCTCAGCAGAGACTGTTGAGAAGCACCTGTCATGAGGTGAGGTAGGCAGCATGAGATGAGGTAAGAAATGAGATCACCTCCAACCTAATTGGACAAGAGATAGCCAGCGTAGTCTAAGAAAGAAGTGGTAGCATTGCCTGAGTGTGGGTTCGGAGGAGAAAGTTTGACTATCTTGTATTTCGTGTTCGAATTCCTGGAGTGGAGTGCTGTATCTCGTCGAGCTGCTGCTTTGTTCTTCAGTCAGCTCATCATCTGTACATATTGTAAATAGACGGCTTCAACTGACCGTGGCTCAGCGTGTTTCTTCAGACCTGACGCTTCTCTGGGCAAAGCAGAGGAGCTATCCAGCCTAGCAGAAATATAGCTCTGACATAGTATTGCGTCCAGTTCTGGTCGCCGCATCTCCAAAAGGATATAGTGGAACTGGAAAAGGTGCAGAAGAGAGCGACCAAAATGATTAGTGGGCTGGGGCATCTCCCTTATGAGGAAAGGCTACAGCGTCTGGGGCTCTTCAGTCTAAAGCAGCGTTTCTCAAAGTTATCCCCATGAGGTGGGGAGAACTTTGAGTACTTGCAGGGGCAGGGATAACAGCAGCGGAAATCCCGGGGATCACCACTGGTGAGGGAAAAATTGAAAAAATATGGTTTTTTTTAATTTACCGGGGCCTCCAGGGGGTGCGGAGAGGCCTGCGGACCCCACCGCAACCCTCCCCGAGCTTCAGATCGCCGCTCCACAGCGTATTACGTTCACTTCTGTTTTTTGCGAAAACTAGAAGTGGTCCCAAATCGCCGCGGAGCAGTGATCTGAAGCTCGGCCTCCCCGCACCCCTTGGAGGCCCCAGTAAATACAAAAACCCATTTTTTTCCCCTCTCGCACAACACCAGAAGCAGGGGACATTCACTAAAATTGAGTGGAGGGAGAGTTAGAATGGACAAAAGAAAATATTTCTTTATCCAGCATGTAACTAATCTGTGGAACTCCTTGCCACAGAATGTGGTGATGGCACCTGGCCTAGATGCCTTTAAAATGGGACTGGACAGATTTATGGAGGAAAAGTCCATCACAAGTTACAAGCCATGATGGGGATAAGCAACCTCCTGGTCTTAGTAATAGGCTCTCTCTGAATGCCAGGTGCCAGGGAGTGGCGACAGGACACAGGTCTCTTGTTGTCTTGTGTGCTCCCCGAGGCTTCTGGTGGGACCACTATGAGATACAGGAAGCTGGACTCGAGGGGCCTTGGGCCGGATCCAGCAGCAGCCAGGCGCTTCTGACGTTCTTATATTGAACAGCACCAGACCCAAGACAGAGCCCTGGGGCACCACACTCAGTGGCATCACTGCTGCGTGGCGGGGGGGCGGGCCGCATGGGGTGACGCGCTGGGAGGCGCCCGGAGGGGGTGACGTGCCGGGCGCCAGGAGATGATGCGCCGGGAGTCCCGGCACGTCACACCCCGCCCGGTTCTCACCCCAGCCCGGCGCATCACCCCCGGGAGCCAGCAGGCCGAGCCGCCTCTTCCTCGGCCACTTCTAAGTAGGCCGGGCAAGGCTTCGAACGGCACATGCGCACAACGTTACCCAAAGCCTTGCCCTCCGAAGGGCCAAACGAAGACCCAATTGCCAATCGGGTCTTCCTCCGGCCCTTCTGAGGGCAAGGCTTCGAGCGGCGTTGTGCGCATGCGCCGCTCGAAGCCTTGCCCGGCCTACTTAGAAGCAGCCGAGGAAGAGGCGGCTCGGCCTGCCGGCTCCCGGGGGTGACGCGCCGGGCTGAGGTGAGTACTGGGGGGTGATGCATTAGTGGGGAGTGGGGGTGACATGCCAAGCCGGCCGAGCCCTCATGGGGTGACGCGCCGGCTCGTGACATTGCTGACCACTCTCATCAATTCCTCCAGATTTGATGAGGAGCCATTTAAAAGCAACAGACCCACTAAACAGTTGAATCCTCGAATGTTAGAGTTGGAAGGTCAGAGGTCATCTCGTCGAATCCCCTGCTCAGCACAGGCAAGTGTAGCATCCCCAGCCGTTGGTCTTCCAGCTTCTGCTTCTAAACCTATGGGAATGCCCACCACTGCAAGAGGTGCTAAGGTGTTCCAGTGCTAAGCACTGGTGTCACTGTAGCGTGGCGGGCGGGGCGGGCCGCCGGGGGGTGACGCGCGCCAAGGGGTGACGCGCGTCACCCTCCGGAGGCCGGACGCTCCGAGGCCGGGGAGCGTCCGGCCCGGCCGGCGCTCCAGGGCCTTCTGAAAAGAAGAGGCCCTGGAGCGCTTGCGTTAAAACGCGAACTTTGAAGATTTTCGCGCTTGCGCAGACCCTCCTGAGGGCAAGAGGGCAGGCCCTTGCCCTCTGAAAAGGGTTTGCGCATGCGCGAAAACCTTCAAAGTTCGCGTTTTAACGCAAGCGCTCCAGGGCCTCTTCTTTTCAGAAGGCCCTGGAGCGCTTCCCGGCCGGTGACGAGCGCCGGAAAAGGTAAGTCTCTGTAGGGGGGGGTGTCGGGGGCTGAGTCGGGGGGGTGACGCGCGTCCCCCGCTCTGGGGTGACGCGCGTCACAGTGACGCCACTGGTGCTAAGCAGCTCTTAGACTTAAGACAATCTTCCTCATGTCCAGCCTAAACCTCCTTTCCTGTAGTTTCAAACCATTGGTTCTAGTCCTGGTCTCAGAAGCCACAGGAGGAAGTCCTGCACTCCTGCTGATGTGACTTGAAGCCAAAGTCCCTTGCGACTTCTCATCTCCAGCTCTTTGAACTGTTCCTCAGGGGACTTGGTTTCCATCCCACAGCCCAAACTCATAGAATGTTCTGACAGCGGTTGATGCTTGACCCCATTGCCAAAAGGATCAATGTAAAGAATCATGCGCAGTGCCCCCCCTCGCCTGCTGCTTCAGCATGGCCCGTGTGCAGACCCCCCCCCCCAAGAAGCCTTTGGATTTTCTTCTCTGCAATGGGTAGCAAAGTGAACATTCAGCTTTAAGTAATTTATGTTTAATGAAGCAGGCATTGAGCCAGCAGAAGGG
The DNA here is from genome assembly GCA_026170595.1 of Plestiodon gilberti rubricaudatus. NCBI lineage: Eukaryota > Metazoa > Chordata > Lepidosauria > Squamata > Scincidae > Plestiodon > Plestiodon gilberti. The sequence continues at coordinate 171,191,197 of JANXHW010000005.1, read as the reverse complement.
TGGGGGCTATCCAGTGTTTTGCACTGAGTGTCACATGTATGACTATCTGCCTCTTGGGCACAAGTCATGGGTGTGTGCTCGGTGCAAAGAGCTCCAGGCTCTCAGGGAACGGGTTCGCTCCCTTGAAGCCACGGTTGCTGACCTGGAGAAGCAGAGACAGGTAGAGAGGAACCAGGGTGAGACTTCTAGGGACGTGGAGGCATCGTCCCACCCTCAGTTGGCCAGCGCCTCAGCTGCCAGGAAAGGGAGTCTCAGGGCTGGAGGACATTGCTCTGGAAAAGAGGGAAACAATCCCACAGTGGGGACCCCTTCTTCAGGTGATGGGCCCGTATCCAGTCGCACTATGGATACTCCTCTGGGGAGGGGGGGAAGGGGGCTTCTTGTTGTGGGTGACTCTATAGTCAGGAACATAGAGAGGGGGGTCTGTGACGGATGTGAGGACCGCACGGTGACTTGCCTACCTGGTGCGAAGGTTGCGGACATCACCTCTCGTCTAGATAGGCTGGTAGAGAGTGCTGGGGAGGAGGTAGCGGTTGTGGTGCATGTTGGCACCAACGACGTGGGGAAATGTAGCCGGGCGGTCCTGGAGGCCAAATTTAGGTTGCTAGGTAGGAAGCTCAAATCCAGGACCCCAAAGGTAGCGTTCTCAGAAGTGCTACCTGTTCCACGCGCAGGGCCAGCTAGGCAGGCGGAGCTCAGGGGTCTCAATGCGTGGATGAGACGCTGGTGTCAGGAGGAGGGGTTTAAGTTTGTTAGGCACTGGGGAACGTTTTGGGACAAGCCGGGCCTGTACAAGAGGGACGGGCTTCACTTGAACCAAAACGGAACCAGACTGCTGGCGCGTAACATTAAGAAGGTGGCAGAGCAGCTTTTAAACTGACTCCTGGGGGAAAGCCGACAGGAGCTGAGGGGCATCCGGTTCGGGACTCCTCATCCCTCGGGAATGAGGGTGCAGAGGATGGGGAACAGTCAAGTAATAACAGAGTAAGAATTGGGAGTGGTAGCGTGATGGGACATGACAGCCAGTCTAGCAAGACAGAAGGCTGCAGGAATAAAGGTGCAAACATGCAGCCCTTCTTGGGGGACCAGGTATATAAGTGCTTTTATGCAAATGCCCGAAGTCTTCGGGCAAAGATGGGAGAACTGGAATGTTTGGTGGCTAGGGAAAACATTGACATAGTAGGTATAACAGAAACCTGGTGGAATGCGGAGAACCAGTGGGATACTGCAATCCCAGGATATAAACTCTATAGGAGGGACAGAGAGGGGCGTGTTGGAGGTGGGGTGGCCATCTATGTCAAAGAGGGGGTAGAATCCACCAGAGTAGAGCTGGAGGGGGGCTCTGACTCCTCCGTAGAATCACTGTGGGTTAGATTACCAGGCTCAAAGAGTGATGTAATAGTAGGGGCATGCTACCGTCCTCCAGATCAAAAACCTGAAGGGGATCTTGAAATAAGGAAGCAAATCAGGGAGGTGTCAACGAGAGACAGGGTTGTAGTCATGGGGGACTTCAATTATCCTCACATCGACTGGGTCAATTCATGCTCAGGTCATGAAAGAGAGACTGGATTTCTGGATATGTTAAATGACTGTGCCTTGGAGCAGCTTGTCACGGAACCAACCAGAGGACAGGTGACTCTGGACTTGATATTGTGTGGCACTCAAGATCTGGTCAGGGAGGTAAATGTTACCGAACCGTTGGGGAACAGTGACCATGCTGCGATCTGTTTCACCATGCATGTCGGAGGGAGAGTGCCGAGCAAATCTGACACGAAAACCCTTGACTTCCGAAGGGCAGACTTCCACAAAATGAGGAGACTAGTTAAGAAAAAGCTGAAAGGGAAGGTAAAAAGAGTCCAATCGCTCCAGAGTGCATGGAGGCTGTTTAAAACAACAGTCATAGAGGCCCAGCGGGAGTGTATCCCACAAAGGAGGAAGGACTCGACCAAGTCCAGGAGGATGCCGGCATGGCTAACAAGCACAGTTAAGGAGGCTATAAAAGGCAAGGAAGCTTCCTTCCGTAAATGGAAGTCTTGCCCTAATGAGGAAAATAAACAGGAGCACAAACTGTGGCAAAAGAAATGTAAAAAGATGATACGGGAGGCCAAGAAAGACTTTGAGGAACGTATGGCAGGCAACATAAAAGGGAATAATAAAAGCTTCTTCAAATATGTTAGAAGCAGGAAACCTGCCAGGGAAACGGTGGGTCCGCTGGATGGTGAGGGAGAGAAAGGGGTGATAAAAGGGTACTTGGAGACTGCAGAGAAATTAAATGAATTCATTGCATCTGTCTTCACGGCAGAAGACCTCGGGCAAATACCGCTGCCGGAACGGTCTCCCCTGACTAAAGAATTAAGTCAAATAGAGGTTAAAAGAGAAGATGTCTCAGACTTAATTGACAAAATAAAGATCAATAAATCACCAGGCCCGGATGGCATCCACCCAAGAGTTCTGAAGGAACTCAAGAATGAAGTTGCTGACCTCTTGACCCAAATATGCAACTTGTCCCTTAAAACGGCCACTGTGCCAGAGGATTGGAGGATAGCTAATGTCACGCCAATCTTTAAAAAAGGAAGGAGGGGGGACCCGGGAAACTACAGGCTGGTCAGCCTAACATCTGTTCCAGGGAAGATGGTGGAAAGTCTCATTAAGGATAAAATCTTAAAATACATAGAAGAACAAGCTCTGCTGAGGGAGAGTCAGCATGGCTTCTGCAAGGGGAAGTCTTGCCTCACAAACCTGTTAGAATTTTTTGAAAAGGTCAACAGGCATGTGGATGCGAGCGAACCCGTGGATATTATATATCTGGATTTTCAGAAGGCGTTTGACACGGTCCCTCATGAAAGGCTCCTGCGAAAACTCCACAGTCAGGGAATAAGAGGGCAGGTCCTCTTGTGGATTAGGAACTGGTTGAAGACCAGGAAACAGCGAGTGGGAGTCAATGGGCAATTTTCACAATGGCGAGAGGTGAAAAGCGGTGTGCCCCAAGGATCGGTCTTGGGACCGGTGCTTTTCAACTTATTCATAAATGACCTGGAGTTGGGGATAGGCAGTGAGGTGGCCAAGTTTGCGGATGACACGAAACTTTTCCGGGTGGTAAAGACCAGCAGGGATTGTGAAGAGCTCCAGAAGGATCTCTCCAAACTGGGAGAATGGGCAGCAAAATGGCAGATGCGCTTCAATGTAAGTAAGTGCAAAGTGATGCACATTGGGGCAAGAAACCAAAATTTCACATATACGCTCATGGGTTCTGAGTTGTCTGTGACGGATCAAGAGAGAGATCTTGGGGTCCTGGTGGACAGGTCGATGAAAGTGTCGACCCAGTGTGCGGCGGCTGTGAAGAAGGCCAATTCCATGCTCGGGATCATTAAAAAGGGGATTGAGAATAAAACGGCCAATATCATTATGCCTTTGTACAAATCGATGGTAAGGCCACATCTGGAGTATTGTGTCCAGTTCTGGTCACCGTACCTCAAAAAGGATATAGTTGAATTGGAAAAGGTGCAGAAAAGAGCGACCAGAATGATTTGTGGGCTGGAGCACCTCCCTTACGAGGAAAGGCTACAGCGTCTGGGGCTTTTCAGCCTAGAAAAAAGGCGCCTGAGGGGGGACATGATTGAGACTTATAAAATTATGCATGGGATGGAGAGAGTGGATAGAGGGAAATTCTTTTCCCTCTCGCACAACACCAGAACCAGGGGACACGCACTAAAATTGAGTGGAGGGAGAGTTAGAACAGACAAAAGAAAATATTTCTTTACCCAGCGTCTAATTCATCTGTGGAACTCCTTGCCACAGGATGTGGTGATGGCACCTGGCCTAGGTGCCTTTAAAAGGGGTTTGGACAAATTCATGGAGGAAAAGACCATCACAGGTTACAAGCCATAAGCAACCTCCTGGTTTTTTAGAAGTGGGTTTTCTCTGTGCCAGGTGCAAGGGAGTGGCGACTGGACACAGGTATCTTGTTGTCTCATGTGCTCCCTGAGGCATCTGGTGGGGCCACTGTGTGACACAGGAAGCTGGACTAGATGGGCTTTTGGCCTGATCCAGCAGGGCTCTTCTTATGTTCTTATGTTCTTAACTTTGATTACCTCGCCACTAACATCACTAATTGCAGTTTCATTAAGAGGGAAAAATCAATAGCAAAATACCAATTTAAAAAAACAGCAAACTAACAACAAAGTTAGAGAATGTCAAACCACCAGGAGACTGACAGTGCAATCCTGTCTAAATTTTTTAGACCGATCACTCAGCCAGTCTAAGGCGGGATGGGGCGGGGCGGGGGAGGGTGGCCCCCCTTCCTGGACCTGATCCTGTGTCGCGGGTCCATGCAGACCTGCACCAGCGAATTAGGCTCCCCCCCCCCCCGGGTATGGGAATGAATGTTCCCTTACCCAGAGGAGACACCTGCAACTGCCATGCTCCATTGTAGGAAAGTGGGCAGGGCAGGAGGTGCCCTTTTCTGCTGTCTGTCCCTTCCCCGTTGCTCCTTCTGGGGTTACTCCTATATAGCTACACCAGCTCTGTCGTTGGCGTCGTGTTTTTCTGGTGCTGGAGGCATGTCCATTGTCTGAAGGGGGTTCGGGTATGGCTCCTCCTCATCCCTCCCACGACCCAGCAGAGTTTTGTTGGCAACCAAGTGACATCCCAGCTCCGTCATTGTGCTGGTGCAGGTTTTCCCTTTCCCCTCCCAAGCCTCCTGATGGGCAGCCCTCTACCCTGGTGGGGCTGCTGTTGCGTCATCGTACACTAGCGTATCTCAAGGACAGGGTTGGGCCTCCAGGCTTGGTTATTGTCAACAGCTGGCCTTATACAGCTGTTCCTATATACTAACATCAAGAGTGAAGACAAAAGCACCACAGCAGCACCTAGTGAAAATGTCAGGCATTACAACAAACGTTTTGTGGAGCGGATGGACACTATCCAGAACAGAAGCATCTCTAAAAATAGAATCCACAGGTGTCTGTCTGCTTCTAAACCTGGGGAACAAACCACCAAAAGAAAGCCTCACATGTTGTCTGTGTGAACTCACTCCTAGCGAGTAAGATCACAGTAATTCAATTCATATCCTGGATGAATTCCATTGCCGTTAGCACCAACTCCTCTCCGTAACGGAGACTTTAAAGTTGCTTCGCTTGTGGGAAGAGCTGGTATTCAGAGCTATCAGTTTTCTTCTGGGCTGTTGTCCCTGCCTACACACCCACCCGCTTCTCGGCTCCTCCTTCGAGGGAGGAGCCGAGTTTGTCAGCTTGACATAATTCACGTCATTCACTGAAGTCTAAGCCATGTGTTTTTAAAGGCTGCGTATCTTGCCAAGAAGTCCAGAAAACTAGACTCCCATGATTCTTCTGGGATGCTGTGGAGAATGTTTGCTCCTGCCTCCTGCAAGTGTGGCTATCATGACCCAGCTGCAATGTCCTGGCTGTAGCCTCCCTAGGATCCCTGAGTTGCTTGTGCCAGAGATGGATGATGAAAGTGGTTCTGTTGTGATTTCCTTCAAGGTAACGGCAGCCACACGTGGACAGCTAATGCTAACCTGGCCTAGATGCCTTTAAAAGGGGGTTGGATAGATTCATGGAGGAAAAGACCATCGCAGGTTATAAGCCATAAGCAACCTCCTGGTTTTGTAAGTAGGTTTTCTCTGTGCCAGGTTCAGGGGAGTGGCAGCAGGAAACAGGTTATCTTGTTGTCTTGTGTGCTCCCTGAGGCATCTGGTGGGGCCACTGTGTGATACAGGAAGCTGGACTAGATGGGCTTTTGGCCTGATCCAGCAGGGCACTTCTTATGTTCTTATGATGGGCAACATGCAAGAAGGGAGCTCTTCTTATGTTCTTATGTGGAACTCCTTGCCACAGGATGTGGTGATGGCACCTGGCCTGGATGCCTTTAAAAGGGGATTGGACAGATTTATGGAGGAAATGTCCATCACAGCTTACAAGCCATGATGGGGATAAGCAACCTCCTGGTTGTAGGAGTAGGTTTTCTTTGTGCCAGGTGCAAGGGAGTGGCGACAGGATACAGGTCTCTTGTTGTCTTGTGTGCTCCCTGAGGCATCTGGTGGGGCCACTGTGAGATACAGGAAGCTGGACTAGAGGGGCCTTTGGCCTGATCCAGCAGGGATCTTCTTATGTTCTTAATGTTTGCTCCCAGGTGGGACATTTCTGCTGGGAGCTGGTTTTGAGGGACCCTCACAGTTCTCCAGACCACCTCTGATGCTGGGCTCAGCCGAAATGCTTGCAAGCTTCCTTCCAGGCTGGGCATTGCTCTGAAGGCAGCTCCAAGGTCATGGGTGATGGAGGTATTCTAATCCGCTTCCCCTCTTTACACCCACGGCAGACTGCTTGCTAGCTTACTTGGCTAGATAAAACACACAAGGCACAGGCAGATTGAAGTTGCAAAAAGAAGAAGAGTTTTACTTACAGTTTCATTTGCATATATACATAGCATCTGACCATCAATCAGAGGTACATCCTAGACTTAAGATAGAACCCCCCTAGAGCTGGGGCTCCCTGCATGAGGTGTGCTGCAAGATGGCTGCTGGGCTGCAGGAGCAGCGATGGCATCATCTCACCTAGTCTAGCATCAGAAGAGAAGTGAGAGAAGGGAGAAGAAGGAGGAAACTGGGTCTGGGGCCATGCCCCTTCCTTAAGACAATGAGGGGTCAAAGACAAGAGGGTGTACCTAGGTACTTAGGTGATCAACCAACACACACACACCCTCCAGTGTCCAGCATACGGAAGTTGCCCAGTTTCCCAACAATGGGAACCTGCTGGCCTGTCCCAAGGCGACTAGCCCTTCCCTCCAGTCGAAAATCAACGCACAATGGGAGGAGATCTCTTCCACCTGCACCTGGAATGCACAAAGGCCTCCCTGGAAGGCCTCCCTTCACAACCATGCCCAGGATCCTGAGGACACATGGCTCTTGGAGAGGGGGAACGAGACATGATCTAGAGAGCGTGGACTTTGACAGAGACCCTCTTCTTCCTCAATGTCACAGGCATAGTTGCCCATATAAAAACAAGATGGAGAGAGAGAATCTCTTATTGGGCCAAATTCTTTTCATAATGGAGTTTGAAGCCTCTGGCTTATACAGAAATCTTCAAAGATGGAAAAGTCAGCTGTGTTTGTTCTGGACTGGTGTGATGTGGGATGACTGTAATTGGCTTGCTGCCGGGATGACGTCACCTGGGACTTCTGTTCCATTTGCCCTGGAGCCATTGCATCCTCCCCCCCCCCCCCGATAATTGTGCAGTCTTACTTTCTTTCATAGCCAACATTTCAGCACTGGAGACAAGACCTTCCGTTTCTCCACATGATCAATACCATGTCCAAAAGATCATATTTTTTCACACGATGCAGGAGACCTGCAAGCTGTCCTAGGCAGGGAAATGGCAAAAATGGAAGAGGGGAAATAGGGAGCAAAACATGCCATGACGGAGCAGCCCAGGGCCACCACTCATGGCAACCAAATCCTTAGCTGGGCAGTCCGGAAAAGCAGTGAAGGGCCCTTCTCTGAATGTTTCCCCACAGTGAAAGGGAGGTCGACTCTTGTGGCTTCCTGCACACTGAACCATGTTCCTCTCTGCCCGTTTTTTTCAGGCCAGTTGTCCTCGACTCCTCTGTCACCTTCCTCTCCTGGGTGGCCTCTTTCTCTCTTGGATCTTTTTGCGGTCTGGGCTTGCTGTGCCTCCAATCACTAGTCAGGAAGCCCTTACCCCAAAAAGTATTTGCGAGGGATCAAGTCAGCACCAGAAACAAGAAGGACCGTGGGACTGAAAGGTAGGTTATGCGCCAGCCTGGTGGGTGTTCCTGAGCATTGTAGAGCACAGTGGACCCCTTTCTGGATCAGGAAGCTGGGCATGCTGCTGCGGAGAGCTTGTTAGCTGACGTGTCGGCCCCGCCGGCCCCCGTGCGCCACTGACGAACGGAAAGGTGCTCAGGAGCTTGAGCACCTTTCCACTCGTCAGCTGCGGAGAGTTCGTTGGCAGAAATGCAGGCCCTGCGCGCCAGCTTTGTCGCCCACCCTCCGGCGCCTGCATCTACATCTTAAGCCCGAGCTACATTGTCCACGGCTGTGTCGCGGCTGCATTCCGTGTGCGTCTGGTGTCCCGCCCCCAGGTCAAACAAAGGCTCTGATTGGCCGGACGTAGCGCAGACGCAGCAAAGGTCGAGCCCAGCCTTCAGGCTTTTTTCCCTCTGCGATCGGAGGGGGGGTGACCAAGGGAGGTGCGACGCAGGCACAGGAGGGGGTGACAAACATGAGCAGGAGCTGATTGTCATCCACCCCCCACCCGGTGCTCGTGTCGCACCTCCCTTGGTCGCCCCCCCTGCACTTTTAAAAAAAACATCTTTTTATTTTATGTTTAAAAACACCCCCTGGAGTGACGTCACTCCCGGGGGTGACAATGTCACTCAGGCCGCAGGTGCACACTGATTTGTTGTTGTTCAGTCGTTAAGTCGTGTCCGACCCTTCGTGATCCCATGAACCATATCCCGCCAGGCCTTCCTGTCCTCCACTATCTTCCTGAGTTAGATGATGCCATGATCTTAGTTTTATTAATGTTGAGTTTCAAGCCAACTTTTGCACCCTCATCAAGAGGCTCTTTAGTTCTTCTTTCTGATACACTGATTTGTTGTTGTTGTTCAGTCGTTAAGTCGTGTCCGACCCTTCGTGATCCCATGAACCATATCCCGCCAGGCCTTCCTGTCCTCCACTATCTTCCTGAGTTCGCTCATTTTCATGTTTGTTGCATCGGTGATGCTGTCTAACCATCTCATCCTTGGCCTTCCCCTTCTCCTTTTGCCTTCAATTTTTCCCAGCATCAGAGTCTTCTCCAGAGAGTCCTCTCTTCGCATTAGGTGGCCAAAATATTTGAGTTTCAGCCTTAGTACCTGTCCTTCCAGGGAACAGTCAGGCTTGATTTCATTTAGAATTGACTGATTTGATCTCCTAGCAGTCCAAGGGACTCTCAGGAGTCTTCTCCAGCACCACAGTTCAAAAGCATCTATTCTTCGGCGCTCAGCCTTCCTTATGGTCCAACTCTCGCAACCATACATTGCTACTGGGAACACCATCGCCCTGACTATACGAACTTTTGTTGGCATGGTGATATCTCTGCTTTTTATTATGCTGTCTAAGTTTGCCATAGCTTTCCTTCCAAGGAGTAAGCGTCTTTTAATTTCATGGCTGCTGTCTCCGTCTGCAGTGATCTTGGAACCCAGAAAAGTAAAATCTGTTACTGCTTCCATTTCTGCCCCTTCTATTTGCCAGGAATTGATGGGACCAGATGCCATGATCTTAGTTTTATTAATGTTGAGTTTCAAGCCAACTTTTGCACTCTCCTCTTTCACTCTCATCAAGAGGCTCTTTAGTTCTTCTTCACTTTCTGCCATTAGAGTGGTATCGTCTGCATATCTGAGGTTGTTGATATTTCTCCCGGCAATCTTGATTCCGGCTTGTGATTCATTCAGCCCTGCATTTCTCATAATGTACTCTGCATATAAGTTAAATAAGCAGGGTGACAATATACAGCCTTGCCGTACTCCCTTCCCAATTTTGAACCAATCAGTTGTTCCATGACCGGTTCGAACTGTTGCTTCTTGACCCGCATACAGGTTTCTCAGGAGACAGGTAAGGTGGTCTGGTACCCCCATCTCTTTAAGAATTTGCCACAGTTTGTTGTGATCCACACAATCAAAGGCTTTTGCGTAGTCAATGAAGCAGAAGTAGGTGTTTTTTTGGAACTCTCGTGCTTTCTCCATGATCCAGCGCATGTTGGCAATTTGATCTCTAGTTCCTCTGCCTCTTCGAAACCCAGCTTGTACGTCCGGTAGTTCTCGGTCCACATACTGCTGAAGCCTAGCTTGTAGGATTTTGAGCATAACCTTGCTAGCATGTGAAATGAGTGCAATTGTACGGTAGTTTGAACACTCTTTGGCACTGCCCTTCTTTGGAATTGGAACGTAAACTGACCTTTTCCAATCCTTTGGCCACTGCTGAGTTTTCCAAATTTGTTGGCATATTGAATGCAGCACTTTCACAGCATCATCATTTAGGATTTTAAGTAGCTCAGCTGGGATATTATCATCTCCACTAGCTTTGTTGTTAGTAATGCTACCTAAGGCCCACTTGACTTCACTCTCTAGGATGTCCGGCTCTGGGTCAGTGACCACACCAGCGTGGTCATCAGGAACATTCAGATCTTTCTTGTATAGTTCTTCTGTGTATTCTTGCCATCTCTTCTTAATCTCTTCTGCTTCTGTTAGGTCCTTGCCTTTTTTATCCTTTATCATGCCCATCTTTGCACAAAACGTTCCCTTGATATCTCCAATTTTCTTGAAGAGATCTCTAGTCCTCCCCATTCTGTTGTTTTCCTCGATTTCCTTGCATTGTTCATTTAAGAAGGCCTTCTTATCTCTCCTTGCTATTCTCTGGAACTCTGCATTCAGTTGTTTATATCTTTCCCTTTCACCCTTGCTTTTTGCATCCCTTCTTTCCACAGCTATTTGTAAAGCCTCATCTGACAGCCACTTTGCTTTCTTGCATTTCTTTTTCTTTGGGATGGTTTTAGTTGCTGCCTCCTGTACAATGTTACGAACTTCCGTCCATAGTTCTTCAGGCACTCTGTCTACCAGGTCTAATGCCCTAAATCTATTCTTCACCTCCACTGTATACTCATAAGGGATATGGTTTAGGTCATATCTGACTGGTCTAGTGGTGTTCCCTACATTCTTCAGTTTAAGTCTGAATTTTGCAATAAGAAGCTCATGATCTGAGCCACAGTCAGCTCCAGGTCTTGTTTTTACTGATTGTATAGAGCTTCTCCATCTTTGGTTGCAAAGCACATAATCTATCTGGTTTCGGTATTGACCATCTGGTGATGTCCATGTGTAGAGTCGCCTCTTGTGTTGTTGGAAAAGAGTGTTTGCTATGACCAGCGTGTTCTCTTGACAGAACTCCGTTAGCCTTTGCCCTGCTTCATTTTGCGCTCCAAGGCCAAACTTGCCTGTTGTTCCGTTTATTTCTTGATTTCCTACTTTAGCATTCCAGTCTCCTATAATGTAAAGGACATCTTTTTTGGGTGCTAGTTCTAGAAGGTGTTGTAGGTCTTCATAGAACCGGTCAACTTCATCTTCTTTGGCATCAGTGGTTGGGGCATACACTTGGATTACTGTAATGTTGAATGGTTTGCCTTGGATTCGAACTGAAATCATTCTGTCGTTTTTGAGGTTGCACCCCAGTACTGCCTTTCCCACTCTTTTATTGACTATGAGGGCTACTCCATTTCTTCTAAGGGATTCATGCCCACAGTAGTAGATATGATGGTCACCTGACTTAAATTCGCCCATGCCCGTCCATTTTAGTTCGCTGATTCCCAAGATGTCAATGTTCAATCTTATCATCTCATGATATGTATCAGATCTTATCATCTCATGATATGTATCAGATACACTGATACCCTTGGTCAAATCCATTCTAGCAGTGCATGAAGCAGTGCGCTGCCAGAGTGCTGGCAGGCAGGGAGGCCACAGAGGCACACCATGTGCCGAAGGACGACAGAGTCCCCACTGTCAACAGCAGGGGCAGGATGGGACAGAATGGAGGGAGGGCATGAGGCATGGCGGGAGGCGGGAGGGGGGCACCCAATCCGGGCAACTTGCTCCAGATGCTATCCCCTTCCTCGCCTCCCATCACGTCCCCTTTCTCTCCTTGGACTCGCATCAGCTAAAGAGCTGGCACAGGTCTGACCATTGGCGAACGGGAGGCTTACGGGGAGTTAAGAGAAAATATGTTCCCTTACCTCCCCCAAGCCTCCTGCTTCACACACACACACACACACACACACACACACACACACACACACACACACACACAGAGGATGCAGTGCAAGCCTTGGTGGGGGGGGGTAGGATTGGGCTCTAAACTCCTTCTGATAACTCATTCCTAAATTGGTTAATTCATGGCCATTTTGAGTGCAAATGGCTCTTCCTTGTCATATCACCTCCCCCCAGCCCCGAATGTGACCTCTTTTCTCTTTGGTGGGATGATCAGGCTCCTGAGCTCCCAATTCAGAGCATGGCTTCCTCCTCCTGCACAAGGTCACTGTCCCAGGCTCCCCTCCCCACCTCAGATCAGCTCGCAGTTCTCCTGCCCCAGCAGCCCCTCACCTCTGGGCAGCCTGAGAGTCATTGGATCTGGCTTTTTTGAGACAGGCAAGCTGGAGGACAGCAAAAGGGTTTCTCCCCCTTCAGGAAAAGCTATGGCAGTTTTTGTGCAGAGGGTCATATTTGACAAATGACTTGGCCTAGAAACATCACAGTTGGTTTATTCATCTTCCTGTCTCCTCCCTGGGCACAAGTGCCTTTGACAGGACATTGGAAGGCCTGCTGGTTAATGCTGCAGCAGTTCACTGCCAATCCCGGGCTCCCCAGCCAGCACCCTCAGCTCAGCACATCTGAGCAAGAGCACCAGCCAAGCCCCTTCCTGGCTGTGATGGCAGAGCTGCTGGTCCTGCACAGAAAGAAGGGGGAGACTGAGGGGCGGCGGCAATGAAAAGCAGGGAGGGGAGCTCTGGGTGAGGAGCAGTGCAGGCTCCAAGAGTCTTTGAGATTCAGAAAAGGCCTTGCTGTGGGCTGTGCACACAGGTTCCAGAAAGCACTGCCCACTGGGCAAGCCAGCTGCCCCAATCCCTCTGAAGAAGCTCATTTGCCCAGCATCAGTTGTGAAAGGAATCAGACCAGGAGCCCCCACCATCCAGCTGCAAATGGCCCCTCATCTGTCCCTGGGCGGGTGGGGTGAGAGCACTGCAAGATGAACAGGACCCCAAGAGAGAAACAAGGGGGCTCCTTTGCCTGCTTGTACGCAAGGCAGCTGCGCCCCTCCAAGGGGGCCCCAGAACACCCCTCCCTGCCTCCCCCAGCCGCTAGTCCAGTCAAGGTGTCACAGAAAGCGAAGGCAGCTGGGCTCGCGCTCCTCCGGGCAGTCAGGAAATGCTTCCTCCCTCGCAAGCAGCTCTGAGCCGCACCCATTTTTTGCTACATCCCCCCTTTCTTACTCCTGAGGAGGCCCTTGCTCTAAAGCAGGCGACAAGTGCTGCTCTTGACTGGGGGAGAATTTCAGGCTGTGGAGCTGGGATCTGTGCCCCTTCTTGTCCCCTTCTCCTGGCTTGGCTGCCAGAAAGACAGCGGTGTATCTCCCTCGGCTCAGCTCCCCCCTCCTTTACTCTCTTTCCTGCATCCAGTTGCGTAGCTATAGTGGGGCTGGGGGTGCAGTGCCCCCGGGTGCCACCCGCGGTCGGCAGCTACTTTTGGAGCCGCACTGGCTGTGGAGGCCGGTTGGGTGATTTTCAGGGCGGGAGAATGGCCCTCCCGCCCTCCCTCATTCCTGGAAGGCTCCAAATGGAGCCTTTCCGGGAGCGACGTCATGACGTGGGGGCAAAACGCGTCATCGCCCCCACGTCATGACGTCGCTGGAGCGAGGGCCTTGGTGCAGTTGAGGCACACTTGTTACAGATCAACACTTTATCGTTATTTCTCTTTAATTACTGCCTATGTCATGCTCTCATATTAAATGCCAGTATAAATGTTGCTGCCAGGTAACACAAGCACCAGGTTTACGTGCCAGCATATATGGATGCCAGCCTGGCATGATGAACCGTTTCACCCAGAACTCATACACACCAAGTGGACACCAGGACACTGCCTTTCTGAAGAAGGGTCAAGCCTCACCCCCTCTGACTGTGCCGTCCCTTCCAGTCACACCCTGGAAGGAAGAAGACGATCCAGTGGTCATTGCCATTATTTTTTGCTGCCCTTGCCAGACTAAAGCAAAAAAAAAAAAAAAAAAGCGGCAAAAAGCTGGCGGCTCAGGTGGCAGCGGCAAAAAAGTTCCATTGCTCGCTGCCCACTTGCACTGCAGCCTGTCTCCCCCCCCCCCCGAGTGTCTTCCCATGGCACTACTTGCATGGTACCCAGGGCATAGTACCCCCATCCCCCCTTAGCTATGCCAGTGCTGTAAAACATCTGCATTTTATCTGTTTGAATGTCACAATGTAGCCTCCTGCTCATACCTACTTTTGCTATGATGACGCAACTTCTCCCCATACATCCCCCCGGCATGGGGGCCTTTGAAGTTCAGCTGTTCCCAGTATCCAGCCTTGGGCAACATCCCCTGTCCTTCCGCATTCTGGTTTCCCTTCATTGTGGGCCAAGAAGAGGCACATCAGCCCTCATCCCAAACCCATTCAGTCACCAAGGGCCCAATCCAACATAACCTTGTGCCTGTGGAGCGTTTTCGACACCCGGGGAGTAAGGGCCGCTGGCACGGAGGCTGGCAGCCCTTACTCCGCTTTCCCTTGGACCCTGCAGCTGCCAGAGCACATAAGATCTGGGTTGTGTGCAGGGGCGGGGGGAGGGCAGGCTGGGCGGCGAAGGAGGGAGGCCGTTGACCAGCCCAGGCCAGGAGGGGGTGGGGATATCGGTGGCGAGCTCCGGTCTGGGCTGTCCTTACCCCACCGCCCCGGATGTACGTCGGCTCGAGAGCCGACATACATTCGAGGAGGCCCATTGGGCCAGGCAGCCCTTCACCCGGGGAAGGGGACGAACATCCCCTTCTCCCAAGGTGTTCCTGGGCCATGCCGACGCAGCCCGGGAAGGGTGCAGAATACTGCCGCCGTCCCTAGGGGCCGGTCGCATATCCTTACGCGGGATTTGGCTGCAAGTCACACATCTACATGCTAAAACAGGGTACCCCCAGAGCGGCACGCAGCCAGAGCCGTCCCCAGTGGGGTCTGGCAGGGGGGGCGGCATCCTCGACGCCCCCAAACTAATTAGCATAATTTATGCTAATTAGTTTTCGCCGCTTTTTTTCGCCAATTTTCGGCGATTTTAAGCCTAGAACTGGGTTTTTTTCTAAGTATGTATGCCTTTATCGGCACTTAATTTGTATTTAGTTGCTCCCACGACGATTTTAAGCCTGCTCCCGGGCGCGCAGCTTCCGTGCAACCGGCCCGGGACTCTGTACCGCCCCCAGAAGCAATCTTCGTAGTTTGCGCATGCGCAAACCCACGGCATCTCCAGGGACGCTCCAGGGAGTAGTTTGCGCATGCCCAGAACGTCCCTGGAGACTCAGCCCAGGAGGGGGTGGGGATGTCATAAAAACATAGGAACATAAGAAGAGCCCTGCTGGATCAGGCCAAAGGCCCATCTAGTCCAGCTTCCTGTATCTCACAGTGGCCCCACCAGATGCCTCCGAGAGCACACAGCCAACAAGACAACCTGTTTCCTGTTGTCACTCCTTTTCACCTGGCACAGAGAAAACCTACTTCTAAAGCCAGGAGGATGCTTATGGCTTGTAACCTGTGATGGTCTTTTCCTCCATGAATCTGTCCAAACCCCTTCTAAAGGCATCCAGGCCAGGTGCCATCACCACATATCCTGTGGCAAGGAGTTCCACAGATGAATTACACGCTGGGTAAAGAAATATTTTCTTTTGTCTGTTCTAACTCTCCCTCCACTCAATTTTAGTGCATGTCCCCTGGTTCTGGTGTTGTGCGAGAGGGAGAAGAATTTCCCTCTGTCCACTCTCTCCATCCCATGCATACTTTTATACGTCTCAATCATGTCCCCCCTCAGGCGCCTTTTTTCTAGACTGAAAAGCCCCAGACGCTGTAGCCTTTCCTCATAAGGGAGGTGCTCCAGCCCACAAATCATTCTGGTCGCTTTTTTCTGCACCTTTTCCAATTCAACTATACAGTGGCGTCACTAGGGCGCGCGCGGCCCCAGGGCGGGGTCGCGCGTCACCCAAGTGACCCCCCCTCCCAGACACACCCTTTCTAAAATTATCGGCGCGGCCATTAGCCCGCGCTGCGATTTGGGGGGTGACCCGATGGGCCACTGCCCCGGGAGCCCGACGGGCCGCTGCCCCGGGCGCCCCCCCGCACCTGCCCCTTTAATCGTTGGAGCTGGCTTGGGGACGTCTTCCCTCAGGAACGGTCTGCGCATGCGCAAAAGACGTTATAAATAACGTTCGCGCAGTGGGCCTTCCTCAGAAGGCCCCGGGCAGCTGGCCGGGGAAGACGTCCCCGGAGTCGGCTCCCGGACAGGTCAGGCGCGTCACCTTTCTGCCCTCGTGTGCGCGCGTCACCTGGGGGCCCCCACCCGCCTGGCCACACAACAGCGACGCCTCTGCAACTATATCCTTTTCGAGGTGCGGTGACCAGAACTGGACACAGTACTCCAGATGCGGCCTTACCATCGATTTGTACAAAGGCATAATGATATTGGCCGTTTTATTCTCAATCCCTTTTGTAATGATCACAAGCATGGAATTGGCCTTCTTCACAGCTGCCGCACTCTGGGTCGACACTTTCACCGACCTGTCCACCAGCACCCCAAGATCTCTCTCTTGATCCGTCACAGACAACTCAGAACCCATTAGCGTATATGTGAAATTTTGGTTTCTTGCCCCAATGTGCATCACTTTACACTTACTTACATGGAAGCGCATCTGCCATTTTGCTGCCCATTCTCCCAGTTTGGAGAGATCCTTCTGGAGCTCTTCACAATCCCTGCTGGTCTTCACCACCCAGAAAAGTTTAGTGTCGTCCGCAAACTTGGCCACCTCGCTGCTCATCCCCAACTCCAGGTCATTGATAAACAAGTTGAAAAGCACCGGTCCCAAGACCGATCCTTGGGGCACACCGCTTTTCACCTCTCGCCATTGTGAAAATTGCCCATTGACTCCCACTCGCTGTTTCCTGGTCTTCAACCAGTTCCTAATCCACAAGAGGACCTGCCCTCTTATTCCCTGACTGTGGAGTTTTCTCAGGAGCCTTTCATGAGGGACCGTGTCAAACGCCTTCTGAAAATCCAGATATATAATATCCACGGGTTCGCTCGCATCCACATGCCTGTTGACCTTTTCAAAAAAAATTTCAAAAAAAAAAAAACAGGTTTGTGAGGCAAGACTTACCCTTGCAGAAGCCATGCTGACTCTCCCTCAGCAAAGCTTGTTCTTCTATGTGTTTTACGATTTTATCTTTAATGAGACTTTCCACCATCTTCCCTGGAACAGATGTTAGGCTGACCGGCCTGTAGTTTCCTGGGTCCCCCCTCCTTCCTTTTTTAAAGATTGGCATGACATTAGCTATCCTCCAGTCCTCTGGCACAGTGGCCGTTTTAAGGGACAAGTTGCATATTTGGGTCAAGATGTCAGCAACTTCATTCTTGAGTTCCTTCAGAACTCTTGGGTGGATGCCATCCGGGCCTGGTGATTTATGGATCTTTATTTTGTCAATTAAGTCTGAGACGTCTTCTCTTTTAACCTCTATTTGACTTAATTCTTTAGTCAGGGAAGGCTGTTCAGGCAGCGGTATTTGCCCGAGGTCTTCTGCCGTGAAGACAGATGCAAAGAACTCATTTAATTTCTCTGCAGTCTCCAAGTCCCCTTTTATCACCCCTTTCTCTCCCTCACCATCCACATATTTGAAGAAGCTTTTGTTATTCCCTTTTATGTTGCCTGCCATACGTTCCTCAAAGTCTTTCTTGGCCTCCCGTATCATCTTTTTACATTTCTTTTGCCACAGTTTGTGCTCCTGTTTATTTTCCTCATTAGGGCAAGACTTCCATTTACGGAAGGAAGCTTCCTTGCCTTTTATAGCCTCCTTAACTGTGCTTGTTAGCCATGCCGGCACCCTCCTGGACTTGGTCGAGCCCTTCCTCCTTTGTGGGATACACTCCCGCTGGGCCTCTGTGACTGTTGTTTTAAACAGCCTCCATGCACTCTGGAGCGATTGGACTCTTTTTACCTTCCCTTTCAGCTTTTTCTTAACTAGTCTTCTCATTTTGGGGAAGTCTGCCCTTCGGAAGTCAAGGGTTTTCGTGTCAGATTTGCTCGGCACTCTCCCTCCGACATGCATGGCGAAACAGATCGCAGCATGGTCACTGTTCCCCAACGGTTCGGTAACATTTACCTCCCTGACCAGATCTTGAGTGCCACACAATATCAAGTCCAGAGTCACCTGTCCTCTGGTCGGTTCCGTGACAAGCTGCTCTAAGGCACAGTCATTTAACATATCCAGAAATCCAGTCTTTCTTTCATGACCTGAGCATGAGTTGACCCAGTCGATGTGAGGATAATTGAAGTCCCCCATGACTACAACCCTGTCTCTCGTTGACACCTCCCTGATTTGCTTCCTCATTTCAAGATCCCCTTCAGGTTTTTGATCTGGAGGACGGTAGCATGCCCCTACTATTACATCACTCTTTGAGCCTGGTAATCTAACCCACAGTGATTCTACGGAGGAGTCAGAGCCCCCCTCCAGCTCTACTCTGGTGGATTCTACCCCCTCTTTGACATAGATGGCCACCCCACCTCCAACACGCCCCTCTCTGTCCCTCCTATAGAGTTTATATCCTGGAATTGCAGTATCCCACTGGTTCTCCGCATTCCACCAGGTTTCCATTATGCCCACTATGTCAATGTTTTCCCTAGCCACCAAACATTCCAGTTCTCCCATCTTTGCCCGTAGACTTTGGGCATTTGCATAAAAGCACTGATATACCAGGTCCCCCAAGAAGGGGACCAGCAAACAGCCACCAGAAAAGAGACTGTGCTGGTGTGAAAGGGGGGCAGTTACTCTCCCCCTGCTAAATATAAGAGCTCTTCCCTTCCGAGCTATAGGTGGACTCAGGCATCAGGCAAGGTGCCAACCCACAGAAGCAGCCCTTCCGCTGGCATCGCTGGCTCCGGCCTGAGTCCGCTGGCTCCCAGCCTTCCGTCCCATTGAAAGGTGAAGGAGGGGCTCGGCCCCTGCTGAGGAGCGTAGAGCTGGCTGCCCTCAGTAGGATTTGAAACGACAAGTGTGTTTGAGGGGGCTTTTTAAGAGGGGGTGTGAGATCACGCGGGAAAGAGAGTTCCGTGAAATAAAGGGTCACATCATCAGGGCGAAGAACGGCAGCCAAGGCTGAGGCCGACGAAAGAGCCTGGTGCCCTTCGCCTGCCGCGTGGACCAGAGGAGATGTGCTCTCGAACAAAGGCAGCATTCAAAATCCTGCCAGCCTCTGACTGCTACCGTGACAGCCAAGTAGCCTCGAGGCCGCTGCTGCTGCTGGCAAGTCCCCTGGGACTGCTGGCACGCACTCCCTGGCACACAGGCCGGTGCCGCCACACACACACGCAGCTTGCTCTGGATGGGAAAGCGCAGGGCGAGCTCGCGCTGCCTCTCGGGCAGGCGACCCAGCCAGAGTCACATGCAGCGACACACCCCTTTCCCCGCGCCAAGAGAAGAGGGAGCTGCTTTAAGGCCATGACAGACCGCACGAATCTCGGCTCGTCCCAGACGCCTGAGGAGCTTAGTCGAGGCGTGCTGGGGTGTCTGGTTACCACAGCGGAAGCAAGCGGTCTCCCGATTTCCGGCACGATCGAAAATCCTCCTGGGCCATGTTTGAGGGGGCCCACACAGCGGAGCTACTGAAGCCACCAATCAGATGAGAGGGGGAGGAGAGTGGCTATCTGCCAATCAGGTGTAAAGTGTAGTGTTAGCCAATCACTTTCTTAAGAAGTCGGGACAAAAGGAGGGACTATTTGCGGGAAGACACTCCTACAGACAAGCAGGTCGGTGGCCAGCCTCTCGCGCGCTCGCTCGTTTGCCTCGGCATGCGGTCTGTCACAGTCCCAGCCGTGCTTGGACGGGCGCGTAGGAGCCAACAAACTCTCCCTGCCCAGCATGCCCCGCCCACCGTCACTGAGGATCGGAAAAGCACTCAGAAGCCGAGCGCTTTTCCGAGCGTCTGTGGAGAGCGAGGCATGCTGGGGCTGGGGCGACCTCTGCCGACGCAGCCAGCCCGACTGCCGGCTCTCTTCCCGAGGTTCCGGAAGAGAGCAGATGGGGCTGGCTGCCTCTGCTGGGGGGAGGGAGGAAGAATCCTCCGGGGCCGCAGGAGAAGCCCCCGGGGGCCACATGTTGGACCACCATGCTGTAGAGCCATGGTTCTTCTGACTTTTGGGAAAAGAGGGTCTCGAGCGAGGCGACTACATTAAGCAGAGTTCTAAAGTGGAAGCTGGATTGCTGCTGAGTTGAAAAGAGGAGCAGAGGCAGGAAAAGGGTTCCGAGAAAACATTTACTCACAGCTGAAAGGAAAAAACACAGGCATCTTCTCGTTTGTAGCTTGTAAACGTCAGGTGTGGAACAGAGGATCCTACAAGCAACCCCCTTGGCATGTGTGTGTGAGGGTCTTCGTCGTGACTGAGGCCGTGCAGCCAGGTCAGCAGAGCAGAGCGACTCGTCATCACAAGAGAGAGGGAGAAGAAGGAGGAAGGGAGCCAGGTCGGGACACACACCCTTCCGTGACATCCCACAGGTCAAAGAAGGACAAAGTTCAGGGTTGGGACAGGTATCCCCTTTGTTGCCTGGACAATCAATACATTGCCCCCTGGTGTCCTGTAGGTGGCATTGTCCTGCACCTATTTTCCAGCACTGGTAATGGCGCAATGGGGCCAAGCCCAGCCATGGCCTGCGGGGACCAGATTGTGTGAGCAGAAGCTGAGGCAGTAGGTGGTGCAGTCAAGGATGGGCCAGAGCAGCATTCAGGCCTCAGCAGCCGCCTGTAGCAGCAGCGAGTGACGGTCAGGGCCGAGCTGGTTTCAAGAACTGAGGGAGGGAGGGAGGGAGGGAGTCAAGCAGAAGCAGAGTGAGGAGGAGGGCCCTGCTCATTCAGGGGGCAGCCCTGCGAGGGAGCATCAGTGAGCTGGCTTCCCGGACAGCTTCCCTCTGCTGCTTGTTCACAACGCAGAAATGCGGAGTCTGCTGGCTGCGAGGAAATGCGGGTGGCAGAACACACGCTCGCTCACACAATAGGCCCAACCCGAGGAGACCTGCTTGGAGACCTGGAGATGATGGGGCAATGAAGAGCACTGTGGTCCAGCTGCTTCTCCAATTCGGCACCCGGAGAATGCCAGACACAGTCAAGACGGCACTGAGAAGAAAGTCCTGAAGACAGGTTACGTCTGAGGTGGGCTGTACCCACCCTGTCAACATGCGCAATCGGAGAGGAGAAGTGGTCTGTGGACATTCAAAGAATCCTCACATTCTTCCTGGGGACAGGTCCTGAATGTCAGGCAAGGGACCTCGTCAAGGAGTGGGGTTTGGAGTCGTAGCAGCAGGGGGAAAAGCCAACGGTGTGGGAGGAAATGAAGGCCTGTTTCCTTATGCCGGGGCACTTTGTTCGTGTGTGGCTTCATTCGTTTCTTTGAGTCTCCTTCTGAGATTTTCAAGACTGTTGCCATGCAGTGCACACTGACACCAGAATCAGGCCCACTGAACTCACTGGGGCTTCTTGCCAGCTACACAGAGGATCGCACTGCAAGTCGGCTCTTCTGTGGCCACATTCTTATTCCAATTAATAAATTCCTTCTGGATTTATTTTATTGTGAAAGACCTTTCCTTGTCCCCTTTTTGTTGTGATTCTCTCCCCCCCCCCCTTCTTTAGGACTGAGTTTTCTAATCTATTTTTGTGGGCTGACTTTTAGCTTCAGGAGATTTTTTCTCCATTTCCACCAGTCCTTCTGGGAAGTCCAAACCTCGTTGAAGGCAGGCCCGTGACCCGTCCTTTGGGGAGGGCAACTGGGGTGTCCACCCTGGGCAAGCCACGCACTTGGAGGGGCCCTGCAGAGTGCTGCGCCTCACTTCTTGGCTCCCCAGCTGCTTCAGAAGCTGCGGTAGTTAGGAGTGCAGGGGGAGGCGGGGCCGGGTCTGCGCCCGCCCACTTCTGCAGCAGAGCACTGCAGAGCCAGAGAGAAGGTGGGGTGGCCAGCGCAAGCCTAGGTATGTCTACTCAGAAGTAAGTCCTATTTAGTTCAATGGGACCGACGGACTCCCAGGTAGGTGTGTATAGGGTTCAGCCATCTTTATTAGGCAAGGACTGCGTTTTGTTGCCCCATGTTAAAAGGACAGCCTTGCTCTCGTAATCTGCCTTCAACCCAATGGCAGCGCGACCTGGAACAGCCCCTGCTTCAGCCTGCCACTCTCTTCTTCCCCTCAAAACGGTCTGCGCATGCGCGAAAATTCTAAAAATACCCGTATTAACGCGCTGCATGGGCCTTCTTTCAGAAGGCCCTGGAGCGCCGGCGGGGTCGGACGCTCCGAGGCTGGCTCTTGGGTGGGCCTCGGAGCATCCGGAGGGTGTCGCACATGCACATCACGGAGGTCACCCCGTGGCGCGCGTCACCCCCTGGCAGCCCGCCCCCCCGCCACGCTCCAGTGACGCCAGTGGGCACACAGACGTATGCTTCCCTCCCTCACCCCTTCACATGCGATAGACCTCCATGCATACATGCAGCATGTGACAATCTAAGGGCCCACCCAGCCTGGGGCCAATCCCCTTACCCACTGCACTGGAGCAAGGTGGTCAACATGTGGCATTGTGCTTCTGCTTGGAGTTCAGAGGTCCCTTTGTAGACTGGGCATGTCAGGACCTTTGTGTGCCCAGCTAGGCTTCAGCTTCTGGCTCCCAGCCCTTGGAACTCGTCAACTGAGTGGCTACTCAGCAGCGTGCAGCTCTAACGCAATAGTGTACTAGAGCGTGGGAGAGGACATGAGAACCTCAGAAGAGCCTGGCTGCTGGATCAGGCCCAAGGCCCCTGGAGTCCAGCATCCTCTATGTCACAGTGGCCCCACCAGATGCCTCAGGGAGCACACAGCCAACAAAAAAACCTGTTTCCTGTTGTCACTCCCTTGCACCTGGCACAGAGAAAACCCACTTCTAAAACCAGGAGGTTGCTTATGGCTTGTAACCTGTGAGGGTCTTTTCCTCCATGAATCTGTCCAAACCCCTTTTAAAGGCATCTAGGCCAGATGCCATCACCACATCTTGTGGCAAGGGGTTCCACAGATGAAGTACATGCTGGGTGAAGAAATATTTTCTTTTGTCCGTTCTAACTCCCCCTCCACTCAATTTAGTGCATGTCCCCTGGTTCTGGTGTTGTGCGCGAGGGAGAAGAATTTCCCTCTACTCTCTCCATCCCATGCATAATTCTATACGTCTCAATCATGTCCCCCCTCAGGCACCTTTTTTCCAGACTGAAAAGCCCCAAACGCTATAGCCTTTCCTCATAAGGGAGGTGCTCCAGCCCACGAATCATTTTGGTCGCTCTCTTCTGCACCTTTTCCAGTTCCACTATATCCTTTTTGAGGTGTGGTGACCAGAACTGGACGCAATACTCCAGATGTGGCCTTACCATCGATTTGTACAATGGCATAATGATATTGGCCATTTTATTCTCAAACCCTTTTTTAATGATCCCGAGCATGGAATTGGCCTTCTTTACAGCCACCACACACTGGGTCGACACTTTCATCGACCTGTCCACCAGCACCCCAAGATCTCTCTCTCTTGATCCGTCACAGACAACTCAGAACCCATGAGCACGTATGTGAAGTTTTGATTTCTTGCCCCAATATGCATCACTTTACACTTACTTACATTGAAGTAAGTTACATTGAATACTTACATTGAAGAAGAAGTGCCATGGGCAACGCTTGGCAACAATGTAACCCCTCCTCTTCCTGCCACCCATTTTTTTCCCAGTATTTATATACCGCCTTTTCTTTGGTCAACGAATTTCTCCTCTGACTTTAATTCAAAGACGGTTTACATGGACAGGCTTTCTAAACCCCAAGAGGTTTTTACAATACAATAATACGTTTATTTATTTATTTAAAGAATTTATAACCCGCCTTTCTCCCAGCAAGGGCACTCAAGGCGGCTTACAATAAAAACATTAAAATACATATATACATTAAAATAATTAAAAACAAATAGTTAAAACAATTAAAACAAACAACCCCAGTGGGTCACCTATATTTACATTTGTTAAAAGCCATTTGTTAAAAAGCCAGCCCACCATGTCAGACATCGAATGCTAACCTAAATAAAAATGTCTTAAGGCCTAATCTTTCATAGAACCCTTCATTCTAGATGGTTTCTTTCACAGTCCAGCTATCTCTCTGGCGTTCGCCTCACCACACTTCAGCTGACAGGGCAACCTTGACTGTCACTCAAGTGCAGCTGCAGCTCCACTCCCCCACAGAGGCTCTGCAGCTTATCAGCTCAGCGTGCCGCCAGCTCTCTGACAGACACAGACACTTCCGGCCGTCTTGAACTGCCGTCCTTCAGATCTTCAGGCATATATGAGACGGTCGCTCTACCAACGGAGCCAGACGTCCTGCCCATACATTTTTCTGTGTATGGATTCTTTATGCATTAGGAACTCTGTCCAGGGTATGTGGGAAATTGCTTGTGGACCATGTTGTCAGCGAAAAAGAAAAATGCCGAGAGACCATTTCTCCTAAGAAATAGCATCCTAATGGAAAAGAATGCATTGACCCTGAATCAAAGCTGATGATTTCTTGTCCCTGTTTAGTTGTTTGAATTGATATGTGCTCTGTTGATAGTTGTGTTGTATTAGTGACCTGTTTTCCAACTCTGTATGTCAATTTTAATTAAAATGCCTGTCGTTTTACTATGGCCCCGTGACGCTCTAGTCTATTTGGCTCTTTTCTGTGGACTGCTATGCATGAATGGACTGTCAAGCCCTGGCCTCATAAGGAACGCTGCCTGCCTGCCTGCCATCACGTGTTGTTGTTCAGTCGTTAAGTCGTGTCCGACCCTTCGTGATCCCAGGAACCACATCCCGCCAGGCCTTCCTGTCCTCCACTATCTTCCTGAGTTCGCTCATTTTCATGTTCGTTGCATCGGTGATGCTGTCTAACCATCTCATCCTTTGCCTTCCCCTTCTCCTTTTGCCTTCAATTTTTCCCAGCATCAGAGTCTTCTCCAGAGAGTCCTCTCTTCGCATTAGGTGGCCAAAATATTTGAGTTTCAGCCTCAGTACCTGTCCTTCCAGGGAACAGTCAGGAGACAGGTAAGGTGGTCTGGTACCCCCATCTCTTTAAGAATTTGCCACAGTTTGTTGTGATCCACACAATCAAAGGCTTTTGCGTAGTCAATGAAGCAGAAGTAGGTGTTTTTTTGGAACTCTCGTGCTTTCTTCATGATCCAGCACATGTTGGCAATTTGATCTCTAGTTCCTCTGCCTCTTCGAAACCCAGCTTGTACTTCCGGTAGTTCTCGGTCCACGTACTGCTGAAGCCTAGCTTGTAGGATTTTGAGCATAACCTTGCTAGCATGTGAAATGAGTGCAATTGTGCGGTAGTTTGAACACTCTTTGGCACTGCCCTTCTTTGGAATTGGAACGTAAACTGACCTTTTCCAATCCTTTGGCCACTGCTGAGTTTTCCAAATTTGTTGGCATATTGAGTGCAGCACTTTCACAGCATCCAGAGTCGCCTGTCCTCTGGTCGGCTCCATGACTAGCTGCTCTAAGGCACAGTCATTTAGCATATCCAGAAATCCAGTCTCTCTTTCATGACCAGAGCATGAGTTGACCCAGTCGATGTGAGGATAATTGAAGTCCCCCATGACTACAACCCTGTCTCTCGTTGACACCTCCCTGATTTGCTTCCTCATTTCAAGGTCCCTCTTTTCCAGAGCGACATCCTCCAGCCCTGAGACTCCCTTCCCTGGCAGCTGAGGAGCTGGCCAACTGAGGGTGGGACGACGCCTCCACGTCCCTAGAAGTCTCACCCTGGTCCCTCTCTACCTGTCTCTGCTTCTCCAGGTCAGCAACCATGACTTCAAGGGAGCGAACCCGTTCCCTGAGAGCCTGGAGCTCTTTGCACCGAGCACAAACCCATGACTTATGCCCAAGAGGCAGATAATCATACATGTGACACTCGGTGCAAAACACTGGATGGCCCCCACCCCTCTGCTGGCTGTCTGACTGCATAGCTTTTGTGCGTAAGGTGTGTGTTTATCTAAGTTTGAGTACCTTAATGTTGTTGGAGCTCTCCTGTCTTCAAGGGATGTGCCAGGCCATGTGTGGGGCCTGGCTTCCTCGCCCCGCTGCTGAACTCGCACAGCTGTTTGACTCGCTGTGTCTTCTTTTACCTTGGCACTTTGTCCCAGTGAGACACTTGGTCCCAGGAGGCCACTCACTGCTCCTGAAAAAAGGGTTCTCCATTTTAACCTCTATTTAACCACTCAGGTTCTCACAGCTCAGCTGACTGGCAGAAAAGCATACCTGAGCTTCCCTGTGCTTATGCTTAAAAAAACGGAGGTTTGTTGATGTCATCAAGTTTTCTGATTGGAGGAGTGGAACCCACCTGGCTTCTCCATCCCCCTCCCTTTTACCTGGACAGACAGAGGTGCTGCCCAATAGGCAAGGCAGGCTTATCACTAGGCAGGGTAGCTACCCCAGAGAGGAAGAAGGGCCCCAATGCACATCCAGCACATGCCTGGGGTATAATGGAGTTTCCAGACTCCGACCAAGAATGCTGCAGGAGGCTTCTCCAGCAGCTCTGAGATTGCTGAAGCAGCACAGGAGCTTCCGGGGAGGTAGAAGGGTCCAACGAATGAGGAACAATAGGCAAAAATTAGGGGGGGGGAGGAACAGGGCATTCTTCAGAGACATGAAGACCCAGGTCTGGCCACTGACGTGCTGCTGCTTTGGCTTCAAGTGGACGTTTAACCTGGTTGTGGGGCACACCTTCCAGGAAAACGTGTGCACCTTCTCTGGGTCAGCTTGTGCCCCTGCTGAAGACAAAACCATCCGTCCCTGAGAGTCACCTTCAGATCTCCTGGATTGGCCCTGCTGTGCTGGGATGAGGAGTGCTTTAGGCCAGTTCTTCAGGTGATTGTCAAAATGGAGGCACTTAAGTAAATAAGAAGAGCCTTGCAGGATCAGGCCCAGGCAGAGGCGTCTCTCCGGTAGGGGCGGGGCTGTAAGTATCGCTGCGGTCATAGTCTCTTTACCGAGCGAGGAGGAGGCAGCCCCTCCCCCTCACTGTCCGAGCCAGTCCCCTACGGAGAAAGCAGCAGGCAGGGTCTCTTCCCTGCCGGTTTCTCCGTAGGGGACTGGCTCGGACAGTGAGGGGGCGGGGCTGCCTCCTCCTCGCTCGGTAAAGAGACTATGACCGCAGCGATACTTACAGCCCCGCCCCTACCGGAGCGACGCTAGTGGGCCCAGGGCCCATCTAGTTCAGCTTCCTGTGTCACACAGTGGCCCCACCAGATGCCTCAGGGAGCACACAAGACAAGAAGATACCTGTTTCCTGCTGCCACTCCCCTGTACCTGGCACAGAGATAACCTACTTCTAAAGCCAGGAGGTTGCTTATGGCTTGTAACCTGTGATGGTCTTTTCCTCCATGAATCTGTCCAACCCCCTTTTAAAGGCATCTAGGCCAGGTGCCATCACCCCATCCTGTGGCAAGGAGTTCCACAGATGAATTACACGCTGGGTGAAGAAATATTTTCTTTTGTCCGTTCTAACTCTCCCTCCACTCAATTTTAGTGCATGTCCCCTGGTTCTGGTGTTGTGCGAGAGGGAGAAGAATTTCCCTCTATCCACTCTCTCCATCCCATGCATAATTTTATACGTCTCAATTGTTGGAATTCCCTAAAGGGGGAGTAGCTATTCGTAGCTCCGTTCCCTTCTCCCTTACTCTGGTTTACTCCCCGCCCACGTGGCAGACTTGCTTAGCTTTACTTGGCTAGATAAAACATATGAGGCACAGGCAGATTGAAGTTGCAAAAAGAAGAAGAGTTTTACTTACATACAGCTTCATATGTACAGCAGCATCTGATTTACATCAGAGGTACATCCTAGACTTAAGATAGAACCCCCCTAGAGCTGGGGCTCCCTGCATGAGGTGTGCAGCAAGATGGCCACTGGGCTCCAGAGGAGCTTGGCATCATCCCGCCTGGTCTAGCATCAAGATAGAAGAGAAGTGAAGAGAAGGGTGAAGAAGGAGGAAACTGGGTCTGGGGCCACGCCCCTTCCTTAAGACAATGAGGGGTTAAAGACAAGAGGGTCTACTTAGGTACTTAGGTGATCAACCAACACACACACCCCCTCCAGTGTCCAGCATACAGAAGTTGCCCAATTTCCCAACACCCCTTCTCAAGTTTGGATGCTGGAGTCTGCGACGTCCATCTTTGCTCGCATACTCTGGACTCAGTTTCTTGTTAGAAGATTCTACTTGGTTCTGGCGCTCTCGTGCCCCTTCTGTTTTGCGTTGTGCAGTGTCTTTCCACTTACTTGACTCTCGACGCGACGACGACCTTGCGAGGTTGCACACTTCAAATCGTGAAGGTGGTACGCCTTTGTTCTCTCTGGGTGAACATCTGAGGTGCTGATCTGGAACCTGGTCTGCATCACTGGCGATGTCTGGCTCCGGCAGCTCGTCCTCAGCTGTGTCCCCTTCTGCTGGCGTACTGATCTCTGGGTAGTAATCTTGTACATACATAAGCTCATCATTTATCGCTGGTGATTTTTCTATGGATGTCTGGCCCTTGTCAGTGTTTTTATGCTCTTCAAAGTAGAGCCCACGACGTACTGACATACGTCCAGTCTTTAAGTCCATTATTCTATAGCCGGTGGATCCATGTGGATAGCCAATAAAGATCCCTTCTTGTGCTCTAAGATCTAGTTTGAATCTCTTTTCTCTTGGCACATAAGCATAAACCTTGCACCCAAAAACTCTAAAATGCTTGGTGCTTGGTGCTTTCCCATGCCACAGTTCATATGGGGTCTTTCCTGCATCTTTAGTGGATAGTCTGTTCTGCAGATAGTTAGCTGTATCTATAGCATCACCCCAAAATTTATTAGGTAGCTTTGCATCTGCAAGCATTGCTCTGGTCATCTCTAAAAGGCTTCTATTCTTCCTCTCTGCCACCCCAATCTGTTGTGGGGTACATGGAACTGTTGGTGTGTGAGCTATGCCTTGTTGGTCAAGGTATGTGCGTGTCTGGTTTAACAGGTGCTCACCACCATGGTTGCAGCGCAGCTCCTGAGGTTTCCTTCCAAACCTTTTGCTTACAGCTGCCACGTAGTTCTTGAGCTTGTCAAGAGTTTCACTTTTGTCCTTAAGTAGGTAAATCATTGTATAATTTGAATAGTCATCAGTAAAAGTCAATATGAATCTGTTCCCGCCAACAGATTGCGTTTTAATCGGGCCATATAATTCAGTGTGAATAAGTTCTAACACACTGCTGGTACTGCACTTCTCAGCTTTCTGTGGATTAGAAAGTGTTGTGTCTTTTGTTTTCATACATACCATACACTTTTCTGGATGGTTGCTGCAGCGCTTTACTTGTGGTCCCTCTGCCAGGTCTCTCCTCTGCAGGTCCAATATGCCACTGATGTCTGCGTGTCCACATCTTCTGTGGTTCAGGTGGGCACGTTCCTTTGTGCATTGTTGTTGGGCGGACATCAGGCGCTGTCCATGCTGTTTTGGCATATCTAGAAAATAAACTCCATCCTGCATAGTTCCTTGAGCAATTAGTTCAGTATTTTTCAAAATATTACATCTGTCCCTCTCAAATTCAACAGTTAATCCTTGCTTTGTTATGGAAGATATACTTAACATGTTTTGATGTATTTGTGGCGTAAAAATTACGTTGTTCAGCGTGACATCATTTATTTTACCATGTGCAAGGCACTGTATGTTTATTTTTCCTCTGCCTTGAATCTCTAATTTCTCACCATTTGCCACAGTTATTTCACCTGAAAAATCTTGGTTCAACTCATGGAACAATTCAATATCTGAAGTCATGTGACTCGAACATCCCGAGTCCAGGATCCAGACAGCAGAACTTTTGTTGGTTTGGTGTAAAAACATGGCTTTTTGCTCTTTCTGCTCTTTCTGCTCTGTCAGGTAAAAATTGCAATGCTTGTAATCCTTTCTCCTTTCCTGATTCTCTCCTGCTGAATGCTGTGGGCCCCTTCCCCCTTCCTTATAATCTCTTCTTTTGTTTTCGGCAGGGCTAGCTCGGGAGAGGTGTGAATGGTCCTTATCTGATTGACAATGTTTGGCAATGTGATTCTCCAATCCACATCTGAAGCAAATGACGGGGCTTCCTCTGTCTAGTAGTCTGTCTCGGGGGCTGCTTTCCACTCTGAAATTTGTCTCAACATGCTCTCTTGAAGAAACACAATCATTTGCTAGTTCTATTAAAACTTTCGAGTATTCCCTTTTCTCCCTTCCTCGAACTGAACTTTTGAAAGGGGAGAATATTTTATCTTCTAATGAACCCAAAAAAAATGCAACTTTTTGTTCTTCATCAAATCTTAAACCTGTCGTGGCTAAATCGTTAAAGATCTGCGTTAGCTTGCTACAGTGGGACTCATAGCCTTCTTTGCTCCGCAGTTTGAGTTTACACAAGTTATCAATCAAAATACATTGACTCTTTTCAGCCACATTTTCATAACGTTGTCTGAGACACTCCCACATTTCTTTTGCACTTTTTGCTTCTTCTGCATAGGGTCTTGCTTCATCGTTTAATGTACGAAAAATGAGATGTTGTGCTGCATAATCAGCAAAACTCCACCTCTCCTTCTCTTCCTCAGAGCTCCCTTCTCCTGGGCGATCCTCACTCAGCACAAAATAGACCTTTTTCATTCTCAATTCACCTTCCATCATCCTCTTCCAGACCCTGAATGCCTTCGGGTCCAATCTCATTGTTGGCATATCTGCTGCTAATAGACTGGCTGTAGCCATTGTCTCTAGCCTCTAGCAAGTCTGACCAAAAGCAATTGGTGTGGGGAAAAATCTCTCTCTCTCTCTCTCTGAATAGAGCTGATTCTCTTCACGCAGCAGCGTTTGCGTTAACTGGGCACCATAACCTGTTGGAATTCCCTAAAGGGGGAGTAGCTATTCGTAGCTCCGTTCCCTTCTCCCTTACTCTGGTTTACTCCCCGCCCACGTGGCAGACTTGCTTAGCTTTACTTGGCTAGATAAAACATATGAGGCACAGGCAGATTGAAGTTGCAAAAAGAAGAAGAGTTTTACTTACAGTTTCATATGTACAGCAGCATCTGATTTACATCAGAGGTACATCCTAGACTTAAGATAGAACCCCCCTAGAGCTGGGGCTCCCTGCATGAGGTGTGCAGCAAGATGGCCACTGGGCTCCAGAGGAGCCTGGCATCATCCCGCCTGGTCTAGCATCAGGATAGGAGAGAGAATGAAAGTGAGAAGGGAGAAGAAGGAGGAAACTGGGTCTGGGGCCACGCCCCTTCCTTAAGACAATGAGGGGTCAAAGACAAGAGGGTCTACCTAGGTACTTAGGTGATCAACCAACACACACACCCCCTCCAGTGTCCAGCATACAGAAGTTGCCCAATTTCCCAACATCAATCATGTCCCCCCTCAGGCGCCTTTTTTCTAAGCTGAAAAGCCCCAAACGCTGTAGCCTTTCCTCATAAGGGAGGTGCTCTAGCCCACGAATCATTCTGGTCGCTCTTTTCTGCACCTTTTCCAATTCAACTATATCCTTTTTGAGGTGTGGTGACCAGAACTGGACACCAGATGTGGCCTTACCATCGATTTGTACAAAGGCATAATGATATTGGCCGTTTTATTCTCAATCTCTTTTTTAATGATCCCGAGCATGGAATTGGCCTTCTTCACAGCCGCCGCACACTGGGTCGACACTTTCATCGACCTGTCCACCAGCACCCCAAGATCTCTCTCCTGATCTGTACCGCTCTTATATATGCTTCTATGCTTGCCTTACGCATAGTATAAAATCTCTGTATTTTTGACATTGTGTATTTCCTTGGAAAGGCCAGCGGGTGGCGCAGTGGGTTAAACCGCTGAACCATGAGCTGTCGATCGAAAGGTCGGCAGTTCGATTCCGCGATGGGGTGAGTTCTCGTTGCTTGGCCAGCTCCTGCCAACCTAGCAGTTCCAAAGCATGTCAATGCGAGTAGATAAATAGGTACCACTTGCGGGAAGGTGAACAGCGCTCCGTGTTCCAGCCGCATGCTACGTGCTGCAGCAAGGAGAGTCATGCCGGCCACATGACCCCAGAGGCATCTTCGGACAACGCTGGCTCTTCGGCTTTGAAATGGGGATGAGCACCACACCCTAGAGTCGGACACGAGTGGACTTAATTGTCAGGGGTCACCTTTACCTTTTTATTTCCTTGGAACCAAACAGGCGAAATCCTTGAAAGCCTTTGTTGCGCTGGAGTCACCACGCTACCCTTTGTATCTGTGCTTTGTGCCACTGGCTCTCTTGGTCAGAGAGTCCAGTTTGCACAAAGTATTACCTGAGGCCTTCCAGCAGCTGGGAGCTGGAAGAGTGAAGGAGCCTTACCCAGCTGGTGGCAGTCTACCTTCTTTCTCCTTGGTCAGGAGTGAATCAAGCGGAGGAGTTGGTGGGTATTCAAAGTAGCTCTGGCCGTGGCTTGTGTCGGGCTAATTGAATCCCCCCCCCCAAATAAATCAACCCTTTACCACACTTTCCTCCTAAGGGAGGTGCCCCAGCCCACTCGTCCTTTTGGTTACAGCCCTTCAGACTGCGCTTGAAGCTGGAACGTGGAGGACGGACCAACCCTTCCCCGAGTGCCGAAGTGTTTTCCCTGTGCAACATTCCTGCTGACCAGGCAGCAGGGATCAAAGAGTCCCTGCCCTCACCCACAGGTGGGGGCCCAGGGAGGGCTGCCAGTGCTAGCATTTCCTTCAGGGCTGTGAGGTTGGACGGGAGGAGATTGTCCTGATCTGGGCTGGGCTGCTTGGTCAGGCAAGAGGGTTTACGAGCAGGATTTGGGCTGGCCAATTCCTGGCCGCTTGCTCTGCCTCAGTGCAACCACTGTTCCTGGTCAGGATTAACAGGACAAGAGGCACTAAGCAGCAAAAGGCCACATGATGCCTGCTGACGGAGACTGATGAGCAGATGACCCTTTCTGGGCAGTGAGACGAGCCGCCGGGGGAGTCCTGGCACAGGGCCTGAGGTGGGGAAGCCAGACAGTCCCATCAAAGCTTCCAACGAGTCCCCATGAGTGGCTCCAAGTACAAAAAGGCAGGCAGGATCCGGAGCAGCTCAGGTGACGCTTCAAACCGAAGCTGCGGTGTGGGCAAAGCAAAGAGGGCAAGGCCATCAAGTCCCACAGCCCTGAGAAGGGCTGGCTGGCAGTGCGCTGGCATACACAGGGAGCCAGGGCCCGGTGACAACCCAAGGCTGAAGGGAGCCCTCCCCAGAACGTGGCTCTCAACTTCAGCTGACTGTCCACCCCAGCCCAGCCCCTTCCACCTGGGAGGATTGGCGAGTGATGGGGAGGATGGTCCCTGTCCAGGTCTGTCTGAAGTGTCACCTGGACCAAAGAGATCCAGCTTGGTCTTTGCTCTCGCCCTTGACCAGAAAACCTGTCCTCCCCTGCCCAGGATTCTTTGGTGGAAACCATGGCAGTTAAATGGGTATTAATGGGTATAAACCCATATCTGTTTGTGGTGTAGGTGTGGTTCTTGCCCTGTCCCTGGGGCGTATCTGTCTCTCATTGGACCTCCATGATCTTGGGCAGAATCACCCACCACCTTCTCAACTCAGTAGAAGATCCCCAGATGGAGACTGCTGCCTGCAAGAGTTTGTGCCACAATAAACCAGTAAACCCTGGAGTTTACAGCAAAGTGGCCTTTCAGCCACTTTGCTGTTCCTGGCAGTGACTTTCCTGCCGCAAGAGAGAGTGATCGGCTTCCACTCCTGACCTGATACCAGCACAGCTTCTGCCACTAGGTCCTGTGTTTTGCCAGTCACTGTTGTGGGCTGGAAACAGGTGGAGGGGGGCCTTCCTAGCAGCTTGGTTCCCCATATGGACATCTCGTGAACGAAGCAAAGTCCAAGGTGTCAGCTGCTGGGCTGGCTGCCCCCAAACGGCCTGGTGGAAATGCAGTCACCATCTCACCATTCCTGGAAGGCCATGACCTTCACAGGTGGCAGAGCAAGCTGCCATCTCTGGCTGACACAGCCTTGTCTGCACTTCGGCATGCAAAGGATCTCTTGATGTCCTGCACAGCTGGTCGGCCAGCCTGCCTGCCACAAAGGCTGGCGACGTAGAATCCCTGCTTGTGGAATGAAGCAGCTGGGCTTGTTCCTGCTTATAGCAACTGCTTGACTTCAGAAGGACAAAACAGGGATTGCTGGGGCCACCATCTGCTCCCAGGTTACAGAATCTACTCCCAGTGGAGCGAGAGCCATTGGGAGAAAGGGGGCCTGTCTTTTTCCCCCACCGGAGGAAATAGCAACTTCATGGGTGAGACTTTGATTGGGAAAGCAATGTGTGTGTTTGTGTGGGGGGTTAACTTCTCCCCCATACTGCAGCTCAAGTCCAATTTGGGGCCCACCTTGAGGCTACTTTTCAGCTAGAAAACAGACAAGGGGAGAACGAGTTCCAGATCTGCCACATCTACTTTATTTATTTATTTATTTATTTATTTATTTATTTGCAGTATTTTTATCCCGCCTTTCTCCCCGAAGGGACCCAAGGCGGCTTACAACATAAAAAAGAATACAGTACAAAAAATACAAAACAAAAATAATCACATTTTAAAACAGTAAAAAACAATTAATGAAAATTAATAAAAGCAGTATCTAAAAACTGATTAAAAAGATCATAGCTACAATTAAAACAGGAGCATAAAAACAGCAGCACCCCCACCTGTACCAGCAGGATGTTAAAAAAGGCAAGGGCTCAGAAGGCTTCTTTGAACAAGAAGGTTTTTAGGCCTCGCCGGAAAGTGTCCAAGGAGGGAGCAGTTCGTAAGTAAAAGGGGAGGGAATTCCATAAGGTTGGTGCCACTACTGAGAAGGCCCTGTTTCTGGTCGCCGCCCCTTGCACCTCCCTGGGCGACGGCACCCGCAAAAGGGCCTTCTCTGATGATCTAAGGAGATGAGCCGGACTATATAGAAGTAAGCGGTCTATCAAATATCCTGGCCCCAAGCCGTATAGGGCTTTAAAGGTCAAAACCAGCACTTTGAATTGGGCCCGGAAACGAATCGGCAGCCAGTGCAGCTGTCGGAGGAGTGGCCCAACGGAGTCGAACCGCCTACCTCCAGTGACCACACGGGCCGCTGCATTCTGCACCAATTGCAGTTTCCAAACCGTCTTCAAGGGCAGCCCCACGTAGAACGCGTTACAATAATCTAGTCGCGACGTCACCGTGGCATGGATCACAGTGGTCAGGTCTGCACGATCCAAGTACGGTCGCAGCTGGCGCACCAGCCGAAGCTGGGCAAAGGCCCCCCTGGCCACAGCCGCCACCTGGGAATCCAGGAGCAGCTGCGGATCCAGGCGGACCCCCAAGCTGTGGACCTGCTCCTTCAGAGGGAGTGCAACCCCATTCAGAGTAGGACGATACTCTAGCTAGCACCTGCATCGTGGATTTCCGGACCAGGAGAACCTCTGTCTTGTCCGGGTTTAGTTTCAGCTTATTAGCCCTCATCCAGGTCCCAACCGCCTCCAGGCAGCGCTGCAGAACCTCAGCAGCCACCCTGGAATCAGGTGGAGAGATATAGCTGGGTGTCATCAGCATATTGATAGCACCCAACTCCAAATCCCCGGATGACCTCTCCCAGCAGTTTCATGTAGATGTTAAATAGCATGGGGGACAAGATGGAACCCTGTGGCACCCCACACCTCAAGGGCCAGGATGCTGAACAGGCGTCCCCCAGCACCACCATCTGGGACCTATCTGCCAAGTGTAGGAGCGGAACCACCGCAGAACAGTGCCCCCGACCCCCAGCTCGGCCAGTCTGCCCAGAAGGACACCATGGTCGATGGTGTCGAAAGCCGCTGAGAGGTCCAGCAGAACCAACAGGGACGCACTCCCCCTGTCCAGTCCTCGGCGTAGATCATCCACCAAGGCGACCAAGGCCGTTTCCATCCCAACCTTGGGAGGGGGGGTGTCCCGATGATGATGGGGTTGGGCTGTTCATTGTCTAGTATCCCACTCCGCACAGAATTGATGTTCCAAAAAGCAGACTTGCTCAACACCACAGACCAACCTCAACAGGAGAATCCCAAGTCTCCCATGGTAATCGATACCAGGAAAGGAATAGGAATGAATTTCTGCACCAGAGAGGGGGACTGTAAGGAGTGGGGAAGAGGGTCTCCTGCTCAACCCCAGCAGCCAGACAGGAGCTGGTTGCTCTGCTGTGTTGGAGAAATGGCCAACTTCCACATGCTGGACACGGGGAGGGGGGATGTATCGCCCGGTCACCTGAGTAGACCTTCCTTATCTAGACCCCCTCTTGGTCCAAAGGAAGGGGCATGGCCCCTGTCCCTGTTTTCCTCCTTCTTCATCCTTTCTCTTCCCTCACTTCCACTCCTGATGCCAACCAAAGTAGGATGATGCCAACGCTGCCCCTGCAGCCCAGCGGCCATCTTACAGCAGACACCCACGCAGGGTAGCCCCAGCTAGTAGGGGGGCATGCAGTCTCAAGTCAGAGTAGCCTCTGGTCTTAACCAGATGCTGTGTATATATGAGCTGAAACTGTGAGTAAACGTTTTTCCTTCTTTTGCAACTACAACCAGCCTACGACTCGTGTGTTTAATCTAGCTAAGCAAATTAGCAAGTCTTCCTGGGTGGGGGAGGAACTCGGAGGTTAAAGATACCTCCAACAGGTTATGGTCCTAGATCATGCAAAAGCTGCGTGTAAAGAATCAACTCTAATCAGAGAGAGATAGAAAGTTTTTTTCCCCCACCCATCATCATTTTTTAAAGAAAGGCTGAAGTTGCTTATTAGCAGAACAATGGTGGAAGGATTAAACGTGGAGGCTTTGTCTCTCCAACCAGTGAACAGATTAAACCCTAGAACTTTCCAAAACTGGTCTTGTA
Source organism: Plestiodon gilberti rubricaudatus (assembly GCA_026170595.1). Taxonomy (NCBI): domain Eukaryota; kingdom Metazoa; phylum Chordata; class Lepidosauria; order Squamata; family Scincidae; genus Plestiodon; species Plestiodon gilberti. The sequence continues at coordinate 171,154,460 of JANXHW010000005.1, read as the reverse complement.
AAATAAAAGCAGAAATACAAATGCATGATGCCTCAGCTGCCTTAGACGAAAGCTGCCCAACAAGCAGGGAAGCTGCAATTCAAAACTGGAATCGGGCAGATGGGAAAGCTAAATGCCTAATCTTAAGATGTTTAACAGACATCCAAATGCCTTATGTGCAAGGGGCTAAAACAGCCAAGGAAATGATGACAATTTTGACAGAGACTTATTCGAGAACAGGGGTGAAAGACAAATTCAATTTGATTAACGATTTGTGTGGGCTCAAATTAGAAAGGAAAGAGGATTGTGATAAATACTGTAGTAAAATATGGTAATAAGTATTCCATTACAACAGACAATGAATGATATCTTACAAAATAGAAAAATGCCAGATTCATGGAAAGAGGCGAACATAACTTTGATACCAAAAGAAGGACAAGATTCAAGTAGTATAAAGAATTATAGACCTATATCGCTGCTTAACAATGATTATAAGATATTTACATCAATTTTAGCGGAGAGAATGAAGAAGATGTTGCAAAAATTCATACATGAAGATCAATGTGGTTTTTTTTTTACCAAAAAGACATTTGAGGGAGAATGTAAGAATTGTTGTAGACATGTTGGAACATTTTGACAAACGTATAGATAAGCAATTAGCATTAATATTTATAGATGCTCAAAAAGCTTTTGATAACTTGAACTGGTCTTTTTTATTAGAAGTTTTACAAGAAATGGACTTCGGGGAAAACTTCAATAAATGGATAAATTCAATTTATGTGACACAAACTGCAAGAGTATTAGTGAATGGTGAGCTGACTAAGACATTTGAAATTCAAAAAGGTACGCGACAAGGATGTCCGTTATCACCATTGCTGTTTATATTGGTGTTAGAAGTTTTGAATAGAAATATTAGACAAGATGAAAGAATACATGGTGTGAAGATTAAGAAAGAAACATTCAAGTTAAGAGCCTTTGCAGATGACTTGGTATTAATGCTGGAAAATCCGTTAAAAGATATAGAGTTGTTGATGAGTAAATTGAAAGAATTTGGATCTCTTGCAGGATTTAAAGTTAATAAACAGAAGACAAAAATAGTGACTAAAAATATGAAGATTCAAGATCAACTGAAACTGATGAATAAAACAGGATTTAAGGTGGAAAAAAAAGTTAAATATCTGGGAATTGTATTGACTAGTATGAATTGTACACTATTTCAAAATAACTATGTTAAAGTATGGAATGAAATTAAGAAAGATCTGTTAAGATGGGAAAGATTGAAATTGTCTTTACTAGGAAGGATATCGGTGATTAAGATGAATGTATTGCCAAAAATGATGTTCTTATTTCAAACTATACCAGTGATTATATCTGATGCACCATTTAAAGAATGGCAGAAAGACATTTCTAAATTTATCTGGCAAGGGAAAAAACCAAGGGTGAAATATAAGATCCTTCAAGATGCAAAGGAGAGAGGAGGATTGGGATTACCGGATTTGAAAGTATATTATGCAGCATGTTGTTTTGTGTGGTTGAAAGACTGGGTGTATTTACAAAATAGAAGATTATTGGAGTTAGAAGGCTCTGACTTGAGATTTGGTTGGCATGGGTATTTGTGGTATGATAAAGTGAAAGCGAATTTAGAATTTAAAAATCATTATGTTAGACATGCATTATGGAGAATTTGGAATAGATATAAAATGAGGTTTTATGAGAAAATACCATTATGGGTTTCACCATATGAAGCGCATTTTGGTGGAAGTAGCGTGCCAAAAGAGAAAGGACTACTATACAGAAATTTATTAAATTTTTCACAAGGAGACTGTACAATGAAGTCAAGAGAAAAATTAATGGAAGAAGACTTTAATTGCCAATGGTTTGTATATGCTCAAATTTTGGAGAGATTTAAAGTGGACAAGAAGGCATATGGATTTGTAGAAGAAGAATCAATATTGGAGGTACAATTAAAATCTGAAGACCAGGTAATCTCAAAAATGTATAAATTGCTTTTGAAGTTTGAGACAGAAGAAGAACAGGTTAAAGAATGTACGATTCATTGGGCGAAAAATGTAGGTCATGTTATTTTAATGGACCAATGGGAACAACTATGGTTAAAACAGTTGAAATTTACGTTAAATGTTAATATTAAAGAAAATATGTATAAAATGATGTATAGATGGTATATAACCCCAAGCAAATTAGCAAAAATGTATGAGAAGGTGACGAATAGATGTTGGAAATGTAAAAACCAAGAAGGAACTTTTTACCATATGTGGTGGACATGCCCCCAAGCAAAGAAGTACTGGACTCAGATTCATAAACAGATTGAGTTGATTTTAAAGATTAAGGTTCAAATGAAACCGGAAACCTTTTTGTTGGGTATGTGGGATGATCATGTAGGCGAAAAATTTCAAACTCTGTTTTTATATATGATAGCTGCGGCAAGAATTTTATATGCATAATATTGGAAGAATTCGGAGATACCTTCGCTGGAAGATTGGTGGCTGAAAGTTTTGGATTATGCTGAAATGGATAAACTTACAATTTTAATTAAGGAAAAGTCAGTTAACCTTTTCATGAATAATTGGAAACCATTTATCGATTTTGTAAGAGAGAGAGAGAGGAACGATGTGATGATATGCGGATTTAATGAATAGAATGTGGGTGTTATTTTGGCTAAGTTGGAAATTATATATAGAAAATAGTGAATAGTATGCTAGTAGGATGTATTGCTTTGTGCTTGCTATAATTTTATGAAATATGTATTGTTTTTATGTTAATATATCAATAAAATATAAATATACAAAAAAAAAAGATAAATACTGTAGTAAAATGATCCAGACTTTTAACGATCTTGCACTCACTGGTCTTAATTTCTCACTGGATCAACGTGTTGCCTACCTTGTAGGATGCCTGGCAGCCCATTCCAACCCAACTCCTCTCCAAGTCAGGCATAAGTGTGGCCTAAGTGCAGCCTAAGTTAGGCAGAAGTTATGTCTGAGTTAGGTCAGAGGTATGCCTGAGTTAGGCAGGCTGCAGTTTCTGTGGCCCAGCACCACCCCAGGATCCAGGCAACACTTACCTCCCAGGCAGGCAGGCTCTCCAGGCTCGGTGTCTGGCTCGGGCATGTGCAGGCCTGTGTGTCTGCACGTGTCAGCGTCCATCCATGGCAGCTGCTGCAGTGTCTGTCTCAGCCCGGTCGCAAAGGGGCTGACCGCAGGCAGGGGGGTTGCGCCAGTCATGTGGTGGATGCAGGGCATGTGACAGGTGAGCGAGGTGCCCGAGACAGCTGCCACAGGGCACCCTGTGCATCAGCCACCTGCTGCAGGGGAGAGTGGCCGTCCCCTCCCTCCTGCAGAAGGCGATGCCACCCCCATGCCACGTTGAGGCTGCACTGGGGGGTGAGCGGGGGAGGGAAGGGAAGGAGGGGGGTGGGAACGTCACACACAAGGGGGGTCTCATGAGGTCTGGAACTGCCTCTGACATGACTCGCCCGTGCGCTGCCTGAAGCCCTGGGCCTCCAAGGCCGGGGCAATGCCCACAAAGAAGGCATCCCGGCGTGCATTCTGATCTGTGCCCCGGCCAAGACCGAGAGATGCCTTGGGCTTGTCTGCTGCGAGCGTGAAGGGCTCACGCAGCTCATCACGCCCCCAGATGGGGCGACGACGGCGCCTCGCGGCAGGCGCTCTGGCAGGGTGGGGGGTGGCCAGCAGCCATCATCAGGGAGTGGGAGGGGAGGCAGACACACAGGCAGGCAGACAGGGGGTGCTGGGGAGGGGCATGGGTGGGTCAGAGACAGACAGACAGACAGACAACAAGGCTGGTGGGAGACAGATTCCGAGAGAGGGGTCTGCAGAGACAGATAGGGACACGGGGCGCTCCGCAGATGAAGGTGATGCATAAACAGGTGCCTCTTATGCAGACAGACTTTGGGCGGAAGTGGCTGCATTACGGGCGGACCTTCGACGGAAGCGCCTTCATTACGGGCGGACCTTCGACAGAGGCGCTTGCATTACAGGCGGACCTTCGACGGAGGCGCCTGCATTACGGGCGGACCTTCGACGGAGGTGCCTGCATTACGGGCGGACGCCCTGGCTGTCACTGTTTGCCTGCCTGAGAAGCCCCCCCAACTCCCCCCTCCCCTCTGTGCCATGGGGGTCTGGCAGCGCCCCTGCTCTGTTCTCCCAGGGAAGGCCGTGGCAGTCCCTGGATGGGACTCATGTAGGGGCTTCAGTGCTGGGGGATGTCTGTGTGTGTGGGGCAATGCTTGTGTAAACACTGGGCACATATGTTTCACTGGGGCTCTGCCCGAGGGGCGTCTTTATTGTTCTGGAACGTTAGCAGAGATGGCCAGGCGAGGCTGCCAGGGGTAGTCACAGCAGCCAATCTGAAAGCAGCAGCAGCAGCAGCACACCTGCCCCATGGACCTGGAGATGCAGGCTCTTCCCCTGTGGAACCACAGCCTGATCCATAGAAAGGGGAGGGACAGCAAGTAGGACAGCCAGGGAGGTGGAGCAGCAGCAGCACCGGCAGCTGAGGAGGGTTGCAGGGCTGGCTCCCTGACCTCTGGCAGCATCCAGGCAGACGACAGTGGGGCAACCAGACTGCAGCCCCAGGGGTGCTCCCAGGAAGGTAGGTGGTAGTGGACATTCCTGGGGAGACACAAAACAAGGGGGAGTTACATGTCAGCTGGTGTGTGGAAGCAATCGCCAGTGAAGAAATGCCAGTGTGTAGGTTGCAAAAGCCTGCAGGGAGAGAAATAAAACACAGCTGATAGGTGTGACACACATAGCATGGTCTGAGCTGCTTACCTGGGTGTAAGGAGAGCATGATCCTGTAAGGGGAAAGGGTCAAAGAGAGAGACAACAACACAACTTGGGGGTCACTACCATGGCAAACCTAGCACTACTGACCTGTCAGTTGATCCTGTGGAGAAAAGGGGGGGGGAACAGCTGGTGTCTACATAAGGCTAACAGTTCCACACTTGTGGCAGTGTCTGCTCACATGACTACAGGCAGCAATCAGACACAACAGTGCTAAAGAGGCATGTATCCTATATATCATGGCAGGCTATGCAGGCAGCTATGAGACAAGACATTGGTAGAGAGGCATATCATGGCAGGCTATGCAGACACCTATGAGACAACACATTGGTAAAGAGGCATGTATCCTTCCTATATTTCTAAATGCAAAGAGGCAGCAGTCAGACCACGTGTCAGCACAAACCCTGCTCTTACCTGCTCTTACCTGCTGGTGTTGTTGCCTGTGGGGGGGGGGAAGAGGGGCTGGGAGAAAGACATGGGTTAGCAAACACTTGCATGGAGGCAGCTGCCCAGGCACAGCTGTAAACAGGTTGGCCACAGCCAGAACAGCCATCTCTGCCCTAGAGGGAGGCAGAGAGGAGAAGAGAGAAGTGGGGTGTTTGTGAATTTTGCCCTCCACTGACAAAGTCCCACTTTGTGGCTGTGGGGGACAGAACCCCACGCCATGTGCTCAGAGAGAGAGAGAGAGAGTGACTGGAGGTCTGGGGCTGGGCTTTTGTGGGAATGAGGCTGGGTGGGGCTGGGTGCTGATAGGCTCCCTATCTTAGGCATAACTCTGTCGGTTTCCAGACCTAGCAGGCCCAACTCCGTCCTAACTCTGACCTAACTCAGGAGTAGGGTGTTAGAAATTTTCAGGAGAGGGCTGGCTTGGGTAAGGTAAAATGGCTCCTATGGGTCTCCTCGAATTTGGGTCCACCTTTTTGGTCGACCTAAATTTTGTGTCAGCATTTGTGTTGGAGGGGGCGTGTCTGTGCTCGCCAGGGTCTGGAATCCGACGTTAATTGGTCTCCGCCCCCGTTACGCCCATGTTCCGCCCATGGTCCGCCCACTTTTAGGTCGACTTTAGGTCCGAGTTGTGCCGGCGTCGGTGGTGCGCATGTGCGCCGTTTTTAGTCCATTCTTCGTCCGTCGGTCGTAAGTTTGACCTAACTTCGCCCTAACTTCGCCCTAAATGGTCGCGTTCCAGACCTAACTTCGACCTAAACGACTTAGGCTGACTTTAGGTCTGACTTGGGCTGCTTAGCACTTGGGTTGGAATGGGCTGTTAGTGACTCAGTGTTTGGAAGTTTTAAGCAAGCAATAGCAGGAAGAGCAAAAAAGGAGTTCAAGGAAATATTAGCAGAGTTACGATCTGAGTGTACTCTTTATAGGAAACAAGACCTCACCGCGAGTGAAACAAATTACAGAGTGCAGAGCAGCTCTCCAGACAAAGGAAAAATTCTCGTTTGTTTCAAGTGTGGATTGCCAGGGCATGTAGTGAGATTTTGCATGACAGATAAGGGATGGAATTCACACCTCTCCTCAGCTAGCCCAGCTGAAAACAAAAGAAGAGATTACAGCAAAGGGGGAGGGGTGATCGCAGCCCGCAGCATGCTCTAGGGAAGAGTCAGAGTCACAGAGAGGAGTACAATTTTTATCTGGTAGAGCAGAAAGAGCAACAGGCTATGATTCTGCACCAGTCTCAGAACCAGAACCAAAGTTCTGCCTGGCTGATAGATTCCGGATGTTCGAGTCACATGACTTCACATATTGAATTTTTCCAGGAGTTGAACCAAGACTTTTCAGGAGAAATAACTGTGTGTGGCAAATGGTGGAAAAATAGCAATTCAAGGACGAGGAAGAGGAGTTTTAAAATGCCTTGCACATGATAAAATAAATGAAGTGATGGTGAATGATGTGATTTTTGCCCCAGAAATACAACAAAGCATGTTAAGTGTGTCTGCCCTTACCAGACAAGGACTGACTGTGACATTTGGGGGGGGGGGCAAATGCAAAATTTTGAAGGGTGACGTGCTGATTGCTCAGGGATCTATGCAGGATGGAGTTTATATTTTAGATATGCCAAAACAGCATGGAGAGCGACTGATGTCTGCCCAGCAACGATGCACCAGGGAATGTGTTCACCTTTGGCACAGACAATGTGGACACACAGACATCAATGCCATACTGGACCTGCAGAAGAGAGACCTGGCAGAAGGACCACAGGTAAAACGCTGCAGCAACCATCCAGACAGGTGCGTAACGTGTGTGAAAGCAAAAGACACAAGACCTGTTTTTTCAGAGAGAACTGAAAAACACACTAGCAAAGTGCTAGAACTTGTTCACACTGACTTGTGTGGCCCGATTGTGCCCTCTATTGGCAAGAATAGATACATACTGTCCTTTATTGATGACTATTCAAAATATACTGTGATTTACCTACTTAAGGACAAAAGTGAAACTCTTGACATGCTCAAGAAATACGTGGCAGCTGTCAGCAACAGGTTTGGAAGGAAACCTCAGGAACTGCACAGTGACCATGGTGGTGAGTACCTGTCGCACCAGACACAAAAATACCTTGAGAAACAAGGCATAGCTCACACACCAACAGTCTCTTACACACCACAACAGAGTGGGGTAGCAGAGACAAAGAATAGAAGTCTTCTAGAGATGACTAGATCAATGCTTGCGGATGCAGAGCTACCTAATAAATTTTGGGGTGATGCAGTAGTTACAGCTAATTATCTGCAAAACAGACTACCTACCAAAGGTGCCAGCAAAACCCCTCATGAACTATGGCATGGGACAGCACCAAACAACAAGCACCTCAGAGTGTTTGGGTGCAAAGTCTATGCTTATGGACCACGAGAAAAGAGGTCCAAGCTTGATCTCAGAGCCCAAGAAGGGATCTTCATTGGGTACCCACAGGGATCCAATGGGTATAGAATAATAGGTCTAGAGACTGGACGTGTGTCAGTTCGCCGTGGGCTCTACTTTGAAGAGCATAAAAAGACTGACAAGGGCCGGACCTTTATAGAGAAATCATCTGTGATAGATGATGAACTAATGTATGCACAAGCTTACTATCCAGAGAACAGTACGCGAGCAGAAGGGGGGGACGCAATCTGGGAGGATGAGCCAGAGCACCCACCCGTCACTGCAGACCAGGCTCCAGCACCAGAACCCAGACGTTCGCCAGAGAAAACAGAGGCGTACCACCTGCACGATTTGAAGTGAGCTACCTCACAAGGTCGTCGTTCCAGCGCAAGCCAAGTAAGTGGAAAGATGCTATACAACACAAAACAGAAGGGGCACTACAACGCCAGAGAGCGAGGCTAGTAGCCAAAACCTTTTCCACAAAAGTACATGTGAACCATGAAGAATCTTCTAGCAAGAAACTGAATCCAGAGTCTGCGAGCAAAGATGGAGGTCGCGGACTCCAGCATTCGAAGTTGAGGAGGGGTGTTGGAGAAATGGGCAACTTCCGCATGCTGGACACTGGGGGGGGGATGTATCGCCCAGACTGAGTAGACCTTGCTTATCTAGACCCCCTCTTGGTCCAAAGGAAGGGGCGCGGCCCCTGTCCCTGTTTTCCTCCTTCATCCTTTCTCTTCCCTCACTTCCACTCCTGATGCCAACCAAGTAGGATGATGCCAACGCTGCCCCTGCAGCCCAGCGGCCATCTTACAGCAGACCTCCACGCAGGGTAGCCCCAGCTCTAGGGGGGCATGATGCCGTCTCAAGTCAGAGTAACCTCTGGTCTTAACCAGATGCTGTGTATATATGAGCTGAAACTGTGAGTAAACATTTTTCCTTCTTTTGCAACTACAACCAGCCTACGACTCGTGTGTTTAATCTAGCTAAGCAAATTAGCAAGTCTTCCTGGGTGGGGGAGGAACTCGGAGGTTAAAGATACCTCCAACATGCCAGTCCCTGGCTGGAACTGGGGCTTGCAGGAGCAGGCCTTCAAGACACGGGGCAAGGCTGGGCTGGAAAGGGAGGGCAGCTCTGCCCCCTGGCGGCGGGGCTTTGGCCCCCGTGCCTCTTGATCTACACCGTCACAGCGGGGGAAGGTGGTCCACCGCCCAGGGGCGATTCTCTGCGGCGGGAGGAGGAAGCAGCTTCCTCAAGCGCTGAGTGACCGTCACCGGGCTTCCCTTCCCTTCCCCGCTGCTGGTCACTCCCAGGCCGAACTAGACACAACCTGGGTCTTTTACACTAAAGCAGCAGCAGCAGCAGCAGCAGCAGCCGTGATAGGGTGACTAGCTGGGATGATGGGAAGAGGAGGAGGCTGCCTGCTGTGCCTGCTGCCATCATGCTGGACAGATCATGGAATGGCTTTGGATTTCAGGAAGGTGTTTGACAAGGTTCCCCGCCTGTCTGCCGCGACATCCTGGGGCAGAAGCTGGTGGGATGTGGGCTAGAGATGCTACTGAAGGACCGTGTTGGAAGGGAAGTGACAAGCGGTGAGGTGCCTCGAAGCCTCGAAGCCTTGAGGGGGCTCTGTCTTTAGCCCAGCTGTTCAATATCGTTAAGAGGGACTTGGAGGATGAGGGACGGAGTCGAGGGGATGCTCATCGCAATTGCAGAGATCACGCGGGAACGAGGAGTAGCTAATACCGTACCCTAGAGGACAGGAGCAGGATCCAGGATGATCCTGACAGGATGGGCAACTGGGCCAATAATGCAAACAAAATGAACGTCCAAGTTCTGCAGCACTTGGGTAGGAGAACCTGGAGGCACATCTGCTTGCTTGGAGACACTTGCCTGGGCAATAGAATGTGTGAAAGAGATCTGGGCATCGTTTTAGCAGATGACAAGCTAACCATGAGCAGCAGCAGGGAGGGAGTGTGATGCTGCGGCTGCAAAGAAGGCAAATGCAATTCTAGGCTGCATCAACAGAAGCATACTACCCAGATCGCGACATGCAATGGTACTGCTGCTGCTGCCATTATAGTCTGTTTTACTCAGGCCTCACCTGGAATAATGTGTCCAGCAGTGTAAGAGGGGCATTGACAACCTAGGCGAGGGGGCTGCTGCAGACTGACCGTGTCCTCTGAGGACAGGTTTGGGGCATGTTTGGTTTGGCGAAGAGGCGGTTAAGAAGAGGGGACCTACCTGATGACCACCTGAGCAGCTTCCGTCGCGTCGAAGAGAGAGCGGCGGATTTGCTCTCGGTTGCTGGGGGGGGGCGGGGGGGGGAAGGACCCGGACAACTGGCTTTAATGACAGCCAGGGAGGTGTTGCTGAAACGTGAGGAAGAAGAACTTCCTGGCGGCGGTGAGAACAGTTCAGCAGCGGCTGGCACCGCTGGGGTCTGCCTGGGGAGGTGGAAGAGTCTCCGTCTTCCGAGGTCCGTACCGTAGGCAGAGGCTGCTGGGGAGCCGCCTGCAGGGTGCCGTAGCTGTGTGGACAGCCTGCGCTGGCCGGGGTTGGACTCCAGGACCCCGTCGGTCCCTTCCCACTCCTAAGGGCCCAGGTCAGCTCAGGAAGTTGACTGCTGCCGTCCTAGGAGGCACAGCACACTATCTCAGGGAGGGGAGTAAACTCCAGTGAGTGACCTCAGTGGGACTCTCTGCCGAAACACTTGCGGAAGATTGATTCTTTGCTTGACTGACTGATTTGTGCCCCCTTTCAACCTCCTGACAGCCAGGCGTCTTGGGCCGAGCAACAGGCAATGAAACTGTGGGATGAATGCATGGCAAACAGCAGCGGGCCAATGGCAGGAGCAAAAAGCCAAGACCCTTTTCCCCAAACTGCCGAAAAGGGAGTCGCGCAGAATCGCCCTTGGGAGAGAATGCCACAGGCAGGGCGCCGCCACCGAAAAGGCCCCTGCTGTCCTGGAACCCGCGGACCTCATATATCCTCCAGAGCGGGACAGAGAGCAAAGCCTAGGAGGGGGGGGGGCTGATGCCGTGTGTGTATGTGTTTCTTGTGGATCTCCCGTGGAGGAGAAGGCGGGGAAGTCGCTCAACTGAGCTCCGTTGCATCGTCACGTGCCCCCGGCCCCGGGAGAGAGAGGGAGGACCCCTAAACAGTCAAGAACAACTTGGGTATCTCTAGCTACAAGCTTCCAAACCGTTTTCGTACACACGAAAAACACCTACTTCCAAAAAAACACCTACTTCTGCTTCATTGACTACGCAAAAGCCTTTGATTGTGTGGATCACAACAAACTGTGGCAAATTCTTAAAGAGATGGGGGTACCAGACCACCTTACCTGTCTCCTGAGAAACCTGTATGCGGGTCAAGAAGCAACAGTTCGAACCGGCCATGGAACAACTGACTGGTTCAAAATTGGGAAGGGAGTACGGCAAGGCTGTATATTGTCACCCTGCCTATTTAACTTATATGCAGAGTACATTATGAGAAATGCAGGGCTGAATGAATCACAAGCCGGAATCAAGATTGCCGGGAGAAATATCAACAACCTCAGATATGCAGACGATACCACCCTAATGGCAGAAAGTGAAGAAGAACTAAAGAGCCTCTTGATGAGAGTGAAAGAGGAGAGTGCAAAAGTTGGCTTGAAACTCAACATTAATAAAACTAAGATCATGGCATCTGGTCCCATCAATTCCTGGCAAATAGAAGGGGCAGAAATGGAAGCAGTAACAGATTTTACTTTTTTGGGTTCCAAGATCACTGCAGACGGAGACAGCAGCCATGAAATTAAAAGACGCTTACTCCTTGGAAGGAAAGCTATGGCAAACTTAGACAGCATAATAAAAAGCAGAGATATCACCATGCCAACAAAAGTTCGTATAGTCAGGGCGATGGTGTTCCCAGTAGCAGTGTATGGTTGCGAGAGTTGGACCATAAAGAAGGCTGAGCGCCGAAGAATAGATGCTTTTGAACTGTGGTGCTGGAGAAGACTCCTGAGAGTCCCTTGGACTGCTAGGAGATCAAATCAGTCAATTCTAAATGAAATCAAGCCTGACTGTTCCCTGGAAGGACAGGTACTAAGGCTGAAACTCAAATATTTTGGCCACCTAATGCGAAGAGAGGACTCTCTGGAGAAGACTCTGATGCTGGGAAAGATTGAAGGCAAAAGGAGAAGGGGAAGGCCAAGGATGAGATGGTTAGACAGCATCACCGATGCAACGAACATGAAAATGAGCGAACTCAGGAAGATAGTGGAGGACAGGAAGGCCTGGCGGGATATGGTTCATGGGATCACGAAGGGTCGGACACGACTTAACGACTGAACAACAACAACAACAACACACGAAAACATGCTGCATGTGTCTCCTCCAGTAGCTGAATGAAGACCTGCAGCTGGCAAGGACACGCCCTCGCCAGGGCGACCACGCCCTCTTGCCCTGCAGCACAACGAAATCCGAACACGTCTCATCTCGCCCACCGTGTTCAGTCTCCTGGTTTGGGGTTTCCAGTTGTACGGATTGAGGCCGGGCGGGCGGCGGCGGCGGCGGGAAGCAGAGACCGGCTCTCAGGCAACTCCTCCGACTCGAAGCTGCGAGTCACTCACAACACTTCCCCCTCGCCGGGAAGGAAGCGCCTCCACCTACAGCTGCTCCTGTCCTGGGTTCAAGAGCGTCGCACCCCGGGGGAAAAAATGACCAACCTCGCAAGATGACCCTCTCGCTTGCTTCACTGCCTTTCTCTTTCCCAATTTGGCAGGGGCTGGCTCGTTAAAACAGGTCACAAAAGACAGGTCGGTTTCACGTTTGCTTCCTCTGTTAAAACCAAGAAATGGTCACGCACGAGGGGGCCGCGCCACGGTTCCTGCTTCCCATTTCCGCCCTCCTGAGTGTGTGGCGCGATTTCGTTTCGGCTCTAATCTGGGGTCCTTTAGAGAGCTACGTTGAAGAAACCACACCAGCGTCCCGTCCCGTCCCCCCGCAACTCTGTTCAGTTCTCCACCGGGGACATGGGAAACGAAGCTCCTGGTCAAATTATTATGCACATTTACTCGGGAGTAGTAGATTCCCCTTGAATAAAATGGTACCATACCTACTTGCGAGTCAACCTGCGTGGGATGGGCTGCAGGTGGAAGTGACCACCCGCGGGTTTGATCCAAGATGACGGCCGGCGCTGTTCGGCCGGTTTGGGTCTGTCTTCTTCTCATGCCCTCAAACGTCCCCTCGAGTGCCGCCCCCGTCTGCAGTCCCGACTCGCTTCGTACTGCGAGGCCCTTGTTTGCCCATCGGCAGGCGGAGGCAGAGACACTGCCAGGGCCCGGCAAAACGGTTGCGGGATCGTCAGGACGATGGTAAACGCCCCCAGACCCTCAAACTTTGGAAACATATCTGCGCCCTCCTTCCCCCTCCCTGTTCTTCCCTTATCTCGGCATAAAAGTCAGAAGAGAAAAGGTGTTGTTTTTTTTCTGAGCGCAAAGGGCGAGCCGTTTTCAAAAGGGGGTCAGGACGGATCGAGGCCCTCGAGGAAGCAAACTATAGGAAAGCGGGAATGGAAGAAAGGACGGAAGATGGCACGGTCGTTGACAGTTAGAAGGCGGTCTCCTAAAGGTGAAAGACGGCGACTAGCCGAAGGGGCGTCCCTGGTCATTATCCCGCAAACTGTGGGGGGAATGGGGGTGGGGTCCCGTGATGCTGCCCGCCACAGATTTGCAACCGCCAGATCGCTCGCTCTCAAAAACATCCCCCCCCCCCCCAGACGCAGAGATCCCCTCAGATCTCAAAGCCCTTCCCGGTTGTCTTATGGGTCACGTCTTGAAAAAGAAACGAAATATCTACAGACGAGTCGGATTTCGTTAGACCGGGTCGTTTTCAAGCGCCTCTGCAGCCCAGCGGAGAAGCCGCCGCCAGTGCCGCTTATTCTCTGGCTGAGTTCACGGCGCACCCCAAACGACAACGAGCCTGACCAGAGCAGCCCAGCTCTAGGCCAGCCAGCCAGCCAGGGTCCCTCCCTGTTTCCAACGAAGTTCCGTTGGTTTGGCTATCAGCTGTGGAGAGACCTACTCCACGAACGCGTCTAATCTCACGGAAAGCCATCACCACATCTGGTGGCAGCGAGTTCCATAAACCACTGAAGCCCCCTTGATCCGGCGGCGTCTGCAGAAGAGTTCTGGAGAACTCCAGCCTAGTCTGCTGAGGCTTTTCTTGTTGCTGCTAGTTTGGGGCGCGTGGACTGCTCGGCTGCCTGCGATTAGTAGAAATTACTGCCTGTGAAGAAGACCTTCCTCCCCTCCGTCGGGAATCTCTCACCAGCCCGTTTCAGCGGCTGGCTCCTCATTTCACGATACGGGAAAAGAAGGGCGGGGGGAGCCGGCTCACCAGGCCTCGCTTGAGAAGCCTCAACCGCGTGTCCCCGCCTCGCCCCCTGCCCGCCCTTTTTCTGAGCGAAGAAGCCGGCCCCGAAGGTGGTTGTTGCCTGTCCTGGTAAGGGGCTGCTCGCTCGCTCGCTCGCTCCTTTCCTGCTCTCCTCCGCCCTCTGTCTCCAGTGTCTCTCTTGGGATGGGCGACCAGAACTGCCCGCAGGAGCTGAGTTGCATTTCCTACCCGGCACCGGCGCTGCTACAATTTGAATACCCGAGGAACAGGACCAGCTTGTTTGGGTGAGGAAAGTAAGAGCAGGATCCTAGACATGTCTACTCAGAAGTAAGTCCCACTGTGTTCAATGGGGCGGACTCCTCCTAGGAAAGTGCGGGTAGGATTGCAGCCCAATTTATGCGGAGCCAAATACTGTAGAAACTTGCCCTGGCTCGGATGATGCATTGAGCGAAAATCTTTCTAGCGCGGCGTCGGCGGAGGGCGAGGAGAGCCCATCATGTCTTTTCCATCATCATCAATACTGTTTTCCAATGTTTCCTGGATAGTTAGTAGTGTAAGGGCCCAATCCTTTCTATCCAACTTTCCAGCACTGATGCTCATGCAGCCGCAATGCAGCCCCCTTGAGGAGGCCTCCGTGACTGCCCCCCCCCTGCATCAGCGCAGGAAAGTTGGATAGGATTGGGCCCTAGAAACGGGGGCGGGAGGGAGAGAATAAAGGCATCAGACTGCAATCCTATACACACTTTCCTGGGAGTAAGCCCCTGCCCCATTGAACACAATGGGCCTTACTTCTGAGTAGTTATGGATAGGCTTGCACTGTCAGTAAATAATATAACTGATGTGTATATACAGCAGTACTCGAAATCAAAGTGTTGAGTGGGGGGGGGCAGGGCAGAGTGGGAGCTGGCGGGACGGCGGATTCTTTCCCCGGGGATTCGGTCTTCCTTCCAGTCTTTGCCTCCGTTCCCAAATTTTGAGGCCCACTCCGAAGGAGCCCCAAGTTGTTTCCTCTCCCGCCCCAGGTCGCACCCTAAGGGCCCCCGAATTATCCGGGAGAGAAAGAGAAGGACTCCCGCGGTAGCGCTGCCCCGGGCCTTCTGCCTCCTCTTTCCGCCCCCGCCCAGGATGGGGGAGGGGCGGGGTGTGCTGAGGCTGTGCTGGGATGCGGCGGGCAAGTTGTGCAACCCTCTTCCGGGGCGCGTTATAAAAGGGTCGCGGACGCGATGGAGTCGCAGAGGCCGGGCGGAGGTGAGCTAGAGCGGCGGTGAAGAGGTGAGCGAACGGGGACTCCTCTGGACCTGGGAGGGCGGCGGCCCAGCAATTCCCCAGTTCATGTAACAGGGATGGGAAGCCTCTGCCCTACTTATTGCAGAGAGGGGTGCCTCTGAGCACGTGCAGAGAGCTTTTCCGTCAACATTAGCTGCCAAACCAGACACTGTGGCTCCGAGGGAGCTTGAGCCCCGACACCTCTCTGATTGAACATGAGCCCCTCCAGAGAAAGACAAGGAGCCCTTGCCAGCCAGGGAGTCTCCCGGAGGTGCGCGCACCCTCCCTCCCCTCTTGTACTTAAAGTGGGCGCGGGGGGGGGGCATCCTGTTGAGCTCTGCCCCGAGCCCCTGGGCGATTCTTTCCTTTTCGGTTGCCATCCCAAATGCTGGCTCTTTCAGTTCACCCCTGCCGACCCCCTACTGCGATTTTTTGCCCACTTCTTACTGCCCCCCCCCCCGCAGAAGGCAGGTGATGCGGCGAGGGGGCGACCTGTGGCCGGGACAGACGGATCTGGGAGTCCGGCAGCATCGACGCCGGCAAACCCGAGCTGGTTCGTCTCCCCCGCAGGACTCCAGTGCATTGTGCGAGGGGCAGACGGGGCAGAGCGTGAATGTGGAGGGGCAGGCGAGGTCTGACGATCGCGCGCAGGGGGACGTTCACACTGTCCACTCCAGGCGCCCAGAGACGGTTCAGCTCCGCTTCACCCTAGTCTGTGGCCTGGGCGTCTGCCAACCCAGGGACCGGCCCGCCCGCCCGCCCGCGGAGGCTGAGTGATGACTCCAGCTTTGCAGTCATCATCGGGAAGCCAGATCCGCTTCCAGGCAGGGGAAGGTGGCGCCAGGAAGCGCGCCGCGGAGAGAGCGTGTGCAGAGCAGCGGATTTCAGAGAGGGCAGATTTTCCAGGGAGCCTTGGGCCCCCGGACCGGTCCATTCAGAAATTAACCAAAAACGAGGTCGTTGGAAAAGTCCACAGGACACCGATACCAAAATGCTGGGGTGGGGAGTTGGTCAGTCTGGAGCCGAGGCCGGAGAGGGGGGTGGGTGTCAGCGGGCAGAGCCATTGGGGCCCGCTTGCTTTTCACACAGAGAGGCCTTTAGAGCCTCCAAGGAGAGACCTCCTTCACGCCCCCCCCCCCAGCTCAACACTTGACTACAGGGAAGGGAGTCCCCTGCCCCCGCGCGCGATTAGCCCAGCCCTGCAGTGCTGCCCTCCAGGGGGCTCTGAGCCTGTGGCTGTCTGGCCTCTCCGCAAACGGCGCGCTTCTGCCCTTAAGACCCTGGCCAGTGTCTGAACGCTGCTAGCAGCCCCCCTCCGCCCCCCTTTCCTCACAGCCTTTAATGACCAGCCCCTTTGGGGGGGGGTTCTTCTTAGCTTGCCCGCCCACTCCTTGGATTGTGGCCTCGAGAGTGGAAGGGGCTGCGCAGGGAGGGCTGTGTCCCCCGCGCGCAGCACCTCCGCCGCTGTGCTCTTCAGGCCTGCAACTGGGCTGGAGCAACGGGCTCGTCTTTCACCCAGACCGGGGGCCCAGAGCGTGGCTCCCTTCTCCTCCTGTTCAGTGCCAGGCAGCAGAGGCATTTGCTTGCGGCCTCTTCAAGCCGCCTGCAAACTCGGAAGCACCTGCCTTGTTCTGCTGATTCTTCCACCACGTGTCAGTTTGCGTGTAGTAGCCCGTGACCAGCTGACATGAGAGGCAGACAGTTGGGGGCAGCCTTTGCAACTGTTGATGGCACAACCCCGCCCCCCCCACCTGCCACCTTGCGGTGTATTTGTCTGCTGATTATTATCCATTGGAAGGTAGGAAGAAACGGCCTTCTCCGTCCTGATGCACCTTGCTCAGTCAGTATTGCCTAGGGCGACTTGCAGCGGCTCTCCAGGGGCTGGACAGGGAGGGCGGAGTTCTGGCCCCTGCCAAAATGGTCAGAGAGAAAGAAGTCCCTTGTTGGGACAGAGCAGGGCCAGTCTTCTGGCCAACTGAAAGGAAGCAAGGGCAGGCAGCGGGTCTGCTGGATTCATCCATGTATGAATTAACTGACCCGCATTGCTAAGCTACTCAGGCCTGCCTGCCCCAGCAGCTTCACCAAGCACAGCCCCCCCCCCCACTGTCTTCCCAAGCGATGCTTCAGGTGCTTTTGGACTTCCTTTGCCTCCTGGTGGTGAAGCAGAACACATGTTGCTTCTACCTCGCAGACGTTGAAAAACTCGCCGTTTTTGTTCAGCGCTTGGCTTGGTCACTGTTGGCTGCAAATCTCGACCATAGATGCGGCTGTGGGGTTGGGATTTGCCCCCCCCACGGCCCCATTTGGAATTCTGCAGCTGGGGTGCGTGTGCAATACAGCTGGTGGCCACAGCCTCGCCCTGAAAAGGCTGTTGAGGAGATGAAGGGCGTTGCCCAAGCTGAGTGCCCACTCCGAAAGACCCTCCGGTGCCTCTACCTGTTGAAACCTCTCCGGTTTATAGGAGAAACTCCTATATACTTGGAAGGAACACTGAACAGGGGCCCTTCCTCGTGAAGCGCGGTGGAAGCCCCTGAAGACGGTTGCGTCCTGAGCCCTTTGGGTACATCTGTGATTGAAATGGCCCCTCGTAGGCCAGGTGACTCACCTTGGGCCCACTTCGTGAACCCGGCCAGCTCCAGCAGCAAGGCCCCACCCGCCCTCTCCCTGGCCCCCACTGCACTGTAAGCAGCCCGCCTGCTGTCCAGTGAGTGTTGCAGACGAGGTGAGTGTCTACAACGAGTGTTGCAGAAAGATTTCGAGGAGCGTATGGCCAGAAACATGAAAGGGAATAATAAAAGCTTCTTCAAATATGTTAGAAGCAGGAAACCTGCCAGAGAAGCGGTTGACCCGCTGGATGGTGAGGGAGAGAAAGGGGTGATAAAAGGGGACTTGGAGACTGCAGAGAAATTAAACGAGTTCTTTGCATCTGTCTTCACAACAGAAGACCTTGGGCAAATACCGCTGCCGGAACGGTCTCCCCTGACTAAATAATTAAGTCAAATAGAGGTTAAAAGAGAAGACGTCTCAGACTTAATTGACAAAATAAAGATCAATAAATCACCAGGCCCGGATGGCATCCACCCAAGAGTTCTGAAGGAACTCAAGAATGATGTTGCTGACCTATTGACCAAAATATGCAACTTGTCCCTTAAATCGGCCACTGTGCCAGAGGATTGGAGGATAGCTAATGTCACGCCAATCTTTAAAAAAGGAAGGAAGGGGGACCCGGGAAACTACAGGCCGGTCAGCCTAACATCTCTTCCAGGGAAGATGGTGGAAAGTCTCATTAAGGATAAAATCTTAAAATACATAGAAGAACAAGCTCTGCTGAGGGAGAGTCAGCATGGCTTCTGCAAGGGGAAGTCTTGCCTCACAAACCTGTTAGAATTCTTTGAAAAGGTCAACAGGCATGTGGATGCGAGCGAACCCGTGGATATTATATATCTGGATTTTCAGAAGGCGTTTGACATGGTTCCTCATGAAAGGCTCCTGAAAAAACTCCATAGTCAGGGAATAAGAGGGCAGGTCCTCCTGTGGATTAGGAACTGGTTGAAGACTAGGAAACAGCGAGTGGGAGTCAATGGGCAATTTTCACAATGGCGAGAGGTGAAAAGCGGTGTGCTCCAAGGATCGGTCTTGGGACCGGTGCTTTTCAACTTGTTCATCAGTTACCTGGAGTTGGGGATAAGCAGCGAGGTGGCCAAGTTGACACTAAACTTTTCCGGGTGGTGAAGACCAGCAGGGATTGTGAAGAGCTCCAGAAGGATCTTTCCAAACTGTGAGAATGGGCAGCAAAATGGCAGATGCGCTTCAATGTAAGTAAGTGTAAAGTGATGAATATTGGGGCAAGAAATCAAAACTTCACATAGACACTCATGGGTTCTGAGCTGTCTGTGACGGATCAGGAGAGAGATCTTGGGGTATTGGTGGACAGGTCGATGAAAGTGTCGACCCAGAGTGCGGCAGCTGTGAAGAAGGCCAATTCCATGCTTGTGATCATTACAAAAGGGATTGAGAATAAAACGACCAATATTATTATGCCATTGTACAAATCGATGGTAAGGCCGCATCTGTTCTGGTCGCCGCATCTCAAAAAGGATATAGTTGAATTGGAAAAGGTGCAGAGGAGAGCGACCAAAATGATTAGTGGGCTGGAGCACCTTCCTTATGAGGAAAGGCTACAGCGTTTGGGGCTTTTCAGTCTAAAGCAGCATTTCTCAAAGTTATCCCCATGAGGTGGGGAGAATTTTGAGTACTTGCAGGGGCAGGGATAAAATTATGCATGGGATGGAGAGAGTGGATAGAGAGAAGTTCTTTTCCCTGTCGCACAACACTAGAACTAGGGGACATCCACTAAAATTGAGTGGAGGGAGTATTAAAACAGACAAAACAAAGTATTTCTTTACCCAGCGTGTAATTCATCTGTGGAACTCCTTGCCACAGGATGTGGTGATGGCACCTGGCCTAGATGTCTTTAAAAGGGGTTTGGACAGATTCATGGAGGAAAAGACCATCACAGGTTACAAACCATAAGCAAACTCCTGATTTTAGAAGTAGGTTTTCTCTGTGCCAGGTGCAAGGGAGTGGCAGCAGGAAACAGGTCATCTTGTTGTCTTGTGCTCCCTGTGGCATCTGGTGGGGCCAGTGTGTGATACAGGAAGCTGGACTAGATGGGCCTTTGGCCTGATCCAGCAGCCAGGCTCTTCTTATGTTCTTATGTGCTCTCCTGTCTAGGGATCCTGCTCCATTCAAAGAGCAGCCAAATGGGTCAAGCAGAAGTCACTCCCCCTTTATCAGCAGGAGTGCTGACAAAGCCCCTTGCCTCAGACAGCGGGGGGGGGGGGGGGAGAGACCAGGTAGATGGGACACATTTCAGCTGTTTTAGAACAGCAGCACCCCCTGGCTCCTGCTCTGCCTTCAGGCCCTCTTTGTCTCTGGCGCCCAGAAGGACTTTGGGCCCCCTTTGGGTTCCTGGATGAATCGGAAGCCAATTCTCCCAGGGGCATCTCCAGGTCTGCCCGCCTGCCTCCAGAGCTGTGACGGGACCTTTTCGATTTGCCTGGCACAGTGTCTGCAGTCCTTTCAGCATGGGGAGGGGGGGAGAACTGCCTTGGACAGTTCTTCTCTCGGCGCCTCTGAGGTAATCAGAAAGGTAATTAGGGTGGGGTGAGTGAGGCATGTGCCCTGGGCACAAGAAGAACAGCGGTGCACAAATTTTAAAGGGTCATTTCCCGCTCTTTTCTCAATCACCTCAATTTATGTTTAAAATAATCTTTGCAAGGTTATTTCCCCATTGACAAAATAGCAAACGACTATTGCTATAAAAATGGAAATACCCAACATAGATATTTTAAATACACGATTCAATGCCTATGTTTGAAAATGAAATGAAAAGGAGAAGGTGGCATCCCATTTTTACTTCTGCCAATGAGATCGTCTGGACCTGGCAACACTGGGCCTGCTTTCCCAGTTACTGTTGTATTACTGCTACTTTTATTAAAACAACGTCAAGCTCCCTAGGCATTGCTTTCCTAATGAGCAGCATATCAATATTTTACAGCCTAAAGGGCCGGATGCTGTATCCTATCGAGTTCCCGGGCTGCCCCGGGGCAGCCCGGGAACAACTCGGGAGAAGAGGCCGATCATCCCCTTCCCCCAGTGTCAGCGGCGGTAGGCCCAATGGGCCTACTCGCATGTGTGCAAGCTCTAGAGCTTTGCGCACAGTAATGCCGACACAAACAGCGTATCTGGGGTCTGGAGGGAGCATTGGATACCAGGGATCTCGGCCCCCAGTATCCCCGCCCCCTCCAGGCCCTCGCTTGCCACCC
The DNA here is from genome assembly GCA_026170595.1 of Plestiodon gilberti rubricaudatus. Lineage (NCBI taxonomy): Eukaryota > Metazoa > Chordata > Lepidosauria > Squamata > Scincidae > Plestiodon > Plestiodon gilberti. The sequence goes on along the minus strand of JANXHW010000005.1, from coordinate 171,133,331 downwards.
AGTCTGCCCTCCCCCTGCCCCGACCGGCGCAGGATTTACCTGCTCTGACCGGTGCAGGGCTGGGGAGACGGTGGAGCAAGTAGCGCAGGCCGCAGCGCTGGTGCTGCTTGCTTGCCGGGTGTTGTGCAAGTGCTTTACGGCACTTGCGCGACACCCTGCGCCGGGTGAGCGCACGCTCTCCCAGCGCAATTTCTACACAGGATTGCGCTGTTAATAGAGTTTACCTCCCCCCCCCATGCCCGTTACGCAAAAGATACCTTGTTGTTGTTAAGTCGTGTCCGACCCTTCGTGATCCCATGAACCACATCCCGCCAGGCCTTCCTGTCCTCCACTATCTTCCTGAGTTCGCTCATTTTCATGTTCGTTGCATCGGTGATGCTGTCTAACCATCTCATCCTTTGCCTTCCCCTTCTCCTTTTGCCTTCAATCTTTCCCAGCATCAGAGTCTTCTCCAGAGAGTCCTCTCTTCGCATTAGGTGGCCAAAATATTTGAGTTTCAGCCTTAGTACCTGTCCTTCCAGGGAACAGTCGGGCTTGATTTCATTTAGAATTGACTGATTTGATCTCCTAGCAGTCCAAGGGACTCTCAGGAGTCTTCTCCAGCACCACAGTTCGAAAGCATCTATTCTTCGGCGCTCAGCCTTCCTTATGGTCCAACTCTCACAACCATACATTGCTACTGGGAACACCATCGCCCTGACTATACAAACTTTTGTTGGCATGATGATATCTCTGCTTTTTATTATGCTGTTTAAGTTTGCCATAGCTTTCCTTCCAAGGAGTAAGCGTCTTTTAATTTCATGGCTGCTGTCTCCGTCTGCAGTGATCTTAGAACCCAAAAAAGTAAAATCTGTTACTGCTTCCATTTCTGCCCCTTCTATTTGCCAGGAATTGATGGGACCAGATGCCATGATCTTAGTTTTATTAATGTTGAGTTTCAAGCCAACTTTTGCACCCTCATCAAGAGGCTCTTTAGTTCTTCTTCACTTTCTGCCATTAGGGTGGTATCGTCTGCATATCTGAGGTTGTTGATATTTCTCCCGGCAATCTTGATTCCGGCTTGCGATTCATTCAGCCCTGCATTACCTACTCCTCCTGAAAGACAGGAGACCAGACTTGACCATGGACCCTCAGTTAGTCCTGGTGCTCTCATCCTCGATTGGCGCACCTCTAGCCTGAAGTACACTGGAAACCTTGCTCCCAGGGGAAGATTTAGATTTCCACGTCTGAATTCTTTGGAAATAGTGGGATTTCCCATGGGATGGGAGCCTCAGTAACCACCCCCTCTCTTTGCCTGTGCAGGACCTAAGGAGAAAATGCACTATCCCACCATCTCCTTGTGTGGTTTTCTGTGGGTCTGGCTGCCCCTCTTCTACAGCCGACCTCTAAAAATGGAGAAGATCCTCGTTGACACTAAAAGCCTCACCAAAACCATCATTGCCAGGATCCAGGAGCGCCAGGTAAGAAGGGGGCATGGCTGTTCCCTCGCTGTCTCATTGCCAGGCCCTTTGTGTGGGATGGGAGGCTGCGATGCCCTTCCTTTGGATTCACTGCCAACTAGCCTCTTCTTGACCCTGTCCTGGAAATCTGGCAAGAAGGTGGAGCACTTACAGCCCATGGATGGCCTGGAGCCTGGCCTGGCCTGGCGCAGTCGTAGCTCATCGCTGCCCTCCAGGCTTCCAGGATCTTTTGCATTAGCCGCCCCCCAGGACGCATGCTCCACATCACTTCCTGCAAATCAGTTCCACCTTAACACACATGAGTACACACAGAGTACCACTTGGTTGCTTTCACAATGGGAGTGGTAAAAGGGAGCGCTGCATGCTTATTGGGTGAGGCAAGTGGTCTCGCCAGCCTAGTGATTATTTGGACTGCAGCAGAGCCCGCAAGCAGCCAACTCTGGTTTGTCCTACATGAGACAAATGTCCTGGTCTGGTTCCTCCCCTTGCAAAGGTGGCTAAACAGCTTCTTTGGATCATGGCCTGGGGCGTCTCTGAGGCTGCCACTGCTAAAGTGCTCATTAGGAAGCAGCTCTACAGCCAAGAGAACCAGGGCAGCCTAGGACTGGTGTATGACAATCAAAGTAGGAGGGCTCAAAGGCACCCTCTTAGTACCCTTATTGGGTTTTCTCTGTGCCAGGTGCAAGGGAGTGTCAATGGGAAACAGGTTATCTTGTTGTCTTGTGCTCCCTGAGGCATCTGGTGGGGCCACTGTGTGAGACAGGAAGCTGATGGGCTTTTGGCCTGATCCAGCAGGGCTATTCTTATGTTCTTATGTTCTTAACCCTCCCTCCCTTCTGGGAAGAAAGGCTCAGCAGCTATCCCTATCTAACGACTGATCACTTCTCTCTTCCTAATGCAGTTCCCTCCACTGAGCCTGAAGATAAATGGGCTGGATTTCATTCCTGGAGAACTGCCTGTGCAGAGCCTTGAGGCCATGGATGAGACCCTGGAGATCTTCCATCAGGTCCTCTCCAGCCTGCCTCTGGAGGCACCAGTAGCACAGATCTCCAATGATGTGGAGAACCTCCGGAGTCTTTTGCAGATGTTGGGCTCTCATCTCAGCTGCCCTATCCACAGACCTTCTGCGGAGGATGCCCTGGGGAACCTGACAGAGCTGCTGGCCATCTCCCCCTACACCACAGCAGTCGTGACTTTGGACCGTCTCCAGAAGTGCCTCCAAAGCATTGCCAAACACCTGGATCACGTTCAGGGCTGCTAGAGAGAGTGGAAAGTCCCCAACACAGGCTCTCTCCAGTTGTGGAGTTTCTGGTCCTGCAGGCCTCACCCACAGGGTGCGATAGACTCTGCAAGAGGCGGAAACATGAAGACACATCTGTGATGAGAGCAAAACCACCTTGGAGCAAAACAGCTATGCATTTCTTGTCCACTCCAAGTGGCATCTGGAACTGCGATCGTCTTTGCCCCGTAACTGTATTCTTAGACATTTTCCCAGGGTACACTTAACTCAGTTTGGGGAGTATTACTTTCTGGGGGTGGGGGGTTTACTCAAAGATGTCTGGGCCTGGTTGTGGTTTTGGTGGCCAGTGTGTTGTGAGATGCATACGGGACTTGGCGGGGCTTCCATTTTTCCATGGAAGAGAATATTCTCAGCAGAGTGCGTTGGGGGGGCCAACAGTCTGGCTCTGTCATGCAACTCAAATGGTGGGCGGTGCATGCATAAGGAAATACTTGGAGGATAAACCCTGATGACTTCCTTTGGAACACATCTGGAAGATGAGGAGCTTCTAGAGTCTAGACCCAGTTGGTGACCTGCTGCAGGACATGGCAGAGCAATGCGCAACCCCCTGCTTGCTGCCTGGGAAGGCTTTCCTTGCACTGAATGCCTCGCAGGGCAGGGTGGGATGTGGGAGGAGGGAGATTGGCATGGGAAGTATTCGCTGCAGATGTTGCAGTTAGCTCTCCATACCTCTGAATCAGGACAAACATATTGTTCAGACAGATCAAAGGGAACCCCCCCTCCCCTGGGTGTTTTTTTCAAATGTGCTTTTGGCATGCAGTCTGATGAAATCATCCCATCTCATGCGCTATAAGCACAGCCACTCCTGGGCAAATGACACTTGATGCCCAACCCAGGAGGTTGTGACTTTGAGCAGAGGAACTGTGTGTGCTTCAGACATTCTTCACCAAGCACTTTCCCACCCAACATCTTTCAGCAGCTTCTCCTCCCCTGGCCTATGGTTATACCTGGGCAGGACTTCCAGGATTCGCTGTTGTCAGCAAAGGTCCGTAACCAGAGCCAGTCCCTCCAGGAGGCCAGCTGAAGCGATTGCTTCAGGCAGCAGACTGGTGCAGGGGCCACCCCTCTGTCTGACCACTCGCCTCCACTGCTCCTCTTCCTTTCACTCCCTGAATTGGGAAAGGAAAAGAGAGCTGCTCCAGCCCACCACTCTCCTCCACACCTCCTCTTCTGCTCTGTTCCCCTCTTCCTGTTCCAGTCCAAGGAGTGAGTGTGACAGAGGCTGGTGGTTGCAGGCCGGCCCAGCCGATGATGATGATGATAGTGATTTTCTGCCACCGAGGCCCAAGTCCTTCCATAACCACCAGTTTCAGCAAATGCCCCAGCTGTGGCCAGGGCTGCCCTCTAGGGATGGAGAGAGAAAATGGTTTTGAAGAGAGCTGCAAGTGGTCTGAGAGAGGCTTCATGTCTTGTCACCTGTCCTCCACTCTTGCCTCTGGTCAAGAAACAGCCCAGTTCACCAGAGGTGACAGTGAGAGGAGTGTCCTCCACACCACAGGCAGACAACTGTCTTTCAAGCAGCTTTCAGTTCTCTGAGGGGAAAAAGCTGGTCCTTGCTCTGCGATTGTCAGCTGTCCACCTTTGGTCATGGCTCTTGAGAAGGGCCTCGGGACCCATCTCATGGGCAGAGGGAAGCAAGGAGCCAGCATTAGCCGGGGGGGGGGGGTTCCTTTGTCAACTCCTTCTGGGTCCTTGGTAGAGGTTTCCCTAGGATGGGGAAGGTCTTGGCTGGCTGTTCTTCAGCATCTGGTGTGTCTGTGGAATGTGCCAGGAGGAATTCCATGTCATGGGTGCTGGGCGCGTTTCCTTGAGTGAACTCTCTTATGTGGCATTTGATTGACAGGACCACAACATTTTTTCAAGAGTGTGATGTGGGTCATTAAGAGTTTTGCATTCCACTGATCTACGTGACCTAGTTGAAGGGGTTTTTGGGGGGGGGGGGAGTAGGGAAGTGTGTGTTGGAGGGAAGGGAGGGAGAGCTGCTGCTGCTGCTGCTGCTGCTGATGCAAAAAGTCCAGAAAAGATGACATGTGTCTTGAACTCATCGCAGGGAATCTGCTGTGGCTGGTCCAGGTACAGCCTGGCCCAGCCCAGCCCAGCCCAAGGACATTATTAAAGGAGTCTGAGCCACTGCTTGAAATTGAGTCTTTGAGACAAATGCTGACCTTATAAAAGCTTTATTCGTGTTTTCCAAATCATGCGATTAATTCTATTAGCTTGCTAGTTTGCTTTTGAATGTCCTATCCAAGCACACTGATGCAGATCAACAGCCGCAGTGGCCAGATGTGGCCTAACACAGTTTTGGGGCCAGAGTTGGGCCATGTATGGTAGCTGTCTTGGTTCTTGGTCAGCAATCTTCTTCCCGCTGAGCGGAAGTTTAGGCTTTCCTTTTAACCCCTTCTTGCTGGCTCTGTTCTGCTGCTCCTTGCGTCACCCCCTCCTTTTTGGCATCAACAGTCTGCCAATCCAGTGTTCACTCTCCCTCCTTACCACCCATCTTTCCTTTGTCTCTGAACAAACAGCTTGTTCATAGCACCAATCCTGTTCCTGGTGCAAGCAAATGTTTGTGGCACACCTGGTGCCCATGTGGCAGTCTGTATTGGGTTGGGTGGGTCCCTTCGGGGAGAAAGGCGGGATAAAAATACTGTAAATAAATATTCCTGGAAGCCTAATTTGCTGGAGCTGGAGAATTTCAAACTCAGGTCTTCAGGCACATCCATCTCCAGGCCATTTCAGCCATTCTGTTTGGTTCACCCTGGTACCAGATCATCATCATCATCATCACCATCATCATCATCGTCATCCCAGTATATATATACACCGCCTTTTCTTGGTCATCGGATTTCTCCTCCGACTTTAATTCAAGGTGGTTCACATAGGCAGGCTTTCTAAACCACCGAAAGAGTTTTTACAATACTATGTTCTAATCTAACATAAAACTACTTCATTCCAGATGGTTTCATTCACAGTCTCACTGGCATTCACCTCCCATGCTCTATTGATGGCAACTCTGTCTCCCACCCAGAGCTGACAGATTCCTCTCTCTCACACTGAAGCTCTGCAGCTCAGCAGTGTGTCGCCAGCTCTTGGATACTTCCGGGTGTCTCGTCCTCAGATCTTCAGGCATATAAGGTGGCAGCTCTTCCACAGAGCCAGACATACAAGCACCCTCTGAAATGTGCTCCAAGAGTTAAAATTCATCCCATCATCTGCACACGTGTTGAAGTGACCCTTGTATTTATTCTTTTTGTTTGCAGTCAGGCCATTGTCAGGCCATTTTGTTTTCCTTTCCAAATGAGAAAGAATGTGAAGTGTATATTTTATAAAGGCATTCTGTATTCTGAACATTAATTTTTGCTGGAGTTGGCAGAGGGGATCACTGGCAAGTAGAGGGGAAGCCACCGTGCCATTCCTGTAGATGTAGCCGTCTTCCATAGACAGTCGGGCCACTGACTTCATCCCTCTTTACTCCTTGTATTTATAGGTTGGTTGGCTGATACATTTTGGCTTAGTTTTACGGTATGAAGTGTGTGTTTAAACGTATTGTTAAACACCCTGGTAATTTCTCCTGAAGGGCACGATGATGAACAAGTCAAGCAATAGTGGTCCATATGTAGCCCGGCTGTCTGAGATCCTCTCACTTGAGTTGCTGAGGATCAAACCTGGATGCTCCCCAAAGGCAGAGGTGGGCATGCACCAGCCAGGTGGGGCGACAGAAGACATGCATGGAAGAGGACACCCAAGTCAATAGCCAGGTAGGGCGGTGCTGGAGAGTGGAAATCAACTCGCACAACCACAGTTCATACTGCTGGACAGATTCAGTCAGTATATTCACAAAGGTTCCTTCTCAATGTAATGGACGAGGGAGAACTTTCTGGGGTCTTCCAGAGATGGCGTGAACACAGCACCCTCATTGGAAACAATGGCACATCTCTGGAGCGCCAGCCAGCCTTTGCTGTTCTGCCCCATGTTGCATGTGGCATGGCAGCAGTGCCAGTAGACTGAGCTTTCCACCTTTTCCCCTCTTGTTCTGCTGTACTTGAGCATGCGCATCTCAAAAAAGACAGGAGGGCTAACAGCAGCCATTGCCGGCAATCATTCTGCTGCTGTGCGACTGTGCACATGATCCCTGGAGTTTCTCTTTCGAGGCCCTGTAAGTTCTTCAAGGGGGTTGGACAGATTGATGGAGGTGAAGTCCATCACAGCTTACAAGTCATGATGGGTATATGCAGCCTCTGGGTTTCAGAGGCAACCCATCTCTGAACGCCAGGTACAAGGGAGTGGCAGGAGGAAACAGGTTATCTTGTTGTCTGTGTGCTCCCTGAGGCTTCTGGTGGGGCCACTGTGTGATACAGGAAGCTGGACTAGATGGGCCTTGGGCCTGATCCAGCAGCCAGGTGCTTTGGAGGTTCTCATTAATGAATGTGACTACTGGGAAAGTACAGATGGTGATGGATGGCTGTTGTGTGAACCTCCCGTAAAGAGCCAATGAAGCAAGCATGGCACTCAGAATAGACACCCCACCTGGAAGCACCGTAAGAGACCCACCTGGTCGCAAACCAAGTGCTAGGTCATTCTAGAATGATGAACTACACTGACAGCGCAATCCTGCACAACTAGAGGCTGGCGGAGCGCTCGCTCCGCCAACTTAGGGTGCTGTAAATGTGCCATAAAGCACGGGTTGCGCACCTGGAGTGTAAGTGGTGCCGGCGCAGTGGCCAGTACCGCTCACTCCCTGACCTACCTGGACCTGTGCCGGCTGACACAGGTGAGTGCTGCACCAGTCAGTGCAGGGGGTGTGGGGAGGGTAGGCAGGGGCAGCGAGGGAGGGGGGCCATTGGCTGGCCTGGGCTGGGAGGGGGCAGGAATATTGGCGTTGGGCTATCCTGAGCCCCGTCGCAGCCCGGGCTAGCCTTACATGGCCTCCCCAGATGCATGTGAGCTCTGGAGCTGGCATGCATCTGAGGAGGCCCATAGGCCCCCAGGCTGCTTACACTTGGGGAAGGGGATGAATGTCCCCTTCTCCTGAGGTGAGCCTGGGCTGCGTTCATCCCCTTCCCCCGGTGTAACCCTAGCCCTTTAGGCCAGCCGTGTCTAGTTCGGCAGGATTTGGCTGCCCGTCAGAAAACCGAGGCAAGCCACTTGCATCCTGATCAATATAGTCCAGTTTTAGGGTTGACTGGGGTGCTCTCTCTCTCTCTCTGTCCAGTTCGATGAGATGGTGGCCATTCCTGGGGGCAAGCTCGGGCTCCCACTTTGGCCTTTGATCCTTGATTGGCCTGAGTCAGGGTATCTCGGGCATGATGCTCCTCTCCCTGACAACTCAGCTGCCTGTTTGTTCTGCTAGGACAAATAGCCCCGTTTGGGGTCAAGCTGCCCTTGGCAGAGTTTTCACTGACCTCAGAACACAGAGGGTCCATAGAGATCGAAAGCAGGTGGCAGATCCCCTGGCTCGGTGACGAGCCCTCCACACCTAGCGAAGAGAGGCCCTGGGAGTGGGGTGTCTCACACAGTACCACTCTCTTCTCTGGGCGCCCTTGCCAAGGAGGCCCGTTGGCTGCCAGCCCCAGAATCCCCTGCTGCACTCCTCAAAGAAGCCCAAGGGCCAGGAGAGGGGTCCTTGCTCAGGGGGGTCTGTGTGTGTGTGGCACAGTCCACCTGGCTCCCTTTGCTCCTGCCATGGAGCGGGCTGTACCTGCTTTCGAGAGAGGCCGGCTCAGTACAGGTCTCCCGCCTGGTCCGCAGTAGAGCCTTGGCTCTCGTCATGAGCTGCTCAACCTGGTCAGAGAAGAGATGGTCCTCAGGGAGGGAGAAAGAATGAAAGGAGCTGTTTCTTCCCAAGCCTCAGTCATACAATTTCATAGCCTTACAGCCCAATCCTGTGTAAGGTCTGCTGCAGTGCGCGAAGCGCATTGAACCGTCACACTCCGCCGGTGTGAAGATAGGCAGGATTGCACCGTTAGTCTTGCTTTCCAGAAGGCTTCATGCTGCCTCCATATTTCATGCTCCACCATCACAGGGCCTCAGCTGAGATGCTGCCGGCATCTAGATTCAGGGGGAGAGTTCAACATGGGCCCATACCAATGAAGGGTGCTTCTGACCATGTACAGAGTGTCTTTCCCCACAGCCAACCTAAGACATTTGGCATTAGCACAGAAAGCGTCTCCAGATCAGACAGAGGTTTTGTTTTTTAAAAAAAGGCAGAGCAAGTGGGCTTGCGAACAATCCCCGTCCCGGAAGCCCGTTGTCAGGTTACACGTAAGTCGTCTTCAGGCAAAGAAAGAAGCATTCCAAAGACACATTCGGTGTCCAAGGCACACCTGACCTGGGCTTCCATCCAGCGCCTGATGCGCTGCCCTGTGGGGCCCTTTGCCCCGCTTGGCTCCCTTGTCTTCCCCCCCCCAGGCCCCTCCTCTGCAGCATTCCGACAGTGGCTGCCCTGGCTGCCTTCCCAGTCTCCGTGGCAGTCAGGCTCTGCCAGAGGTTTCTCCACCGCCATGCCCCCCCCCCCGCCTGGCTGGTGTGCTGCACATCCGCAAAGAAGGGTGTCACACATTTCTCTAGCCAGGCAAGCAAAGGTCAGGATGACGTGCATTGGCCCGTTTGCCGTCAAACGCCTTTCATTGTTGTAACCATGATGCTCAGCTGAAGCAAAGGACCTGCCTCCCTCGGCTAAGGGCTGGCGACTGTTGACAAGCTAGCTGCCACTCCTATGGCTCAGGGCATGAACTGCAAGTTGCAGGGCTACACAGCCCCACCTGAAAGCACACTGAACCCACAGCAACTCTGTTTGACAGTGCATGTTGTGGTGGTCACTGTGCACCTGGTGGAGAGGGTCGGGGCAGCCACAGTCCCAGGCGAGCCCAGTGCCTGTCCCACACCGCCACCTCCCCTTTCGTTTGCCCAGCCTTTCCTGGCCATGCCCCACACCTGCTCCTCCTCCTCCTTGCTGCAGTCTTCAGAAGGGAGAGGAAGAGGCAGCGGAAGAGGCAGCCAGGCCGTCACTCTCACCTCCTCGACTCACCTCTTCCACTTCTTAACATTATGGAAACAGGAGGAGCAGGATTTGAAAAAGCCAGTCCCCCCCCCCTGAAAAATCCTAGGTAGAGTGAAGCAGTGCTCTAGGTGGGAGGGTCACCCACTGCCCCCACATTGGCTACTACAGCCCTCCCTTGAGTTGGAGGTTCCAGTTGCCCCACAGGACAGGAACCACTTCAGCATTCTGCTGCTGGGTGCGTGTGTTGGGGGAGGGAGGGGATAAACCACCGACTTTGGCCAACAGATGAACGGAATCTTGTTCACTACATGGGTCCAGGAAAATGTTGGGCCTGGGGAGGGGAGGCACCAGTGGAGATGCCATTCCCTTTGCCCCTCTGCACAACAGCCGCCCCCCCCACTTCTGCAAGCGGCTTCCCCCGTTTTCAAGGAGTCACGCTTTAGGCCTTGGCAGTCGGCCGCAGGAAGGAGGTGGGCGGGGGGGGGATGGGACAACATTCTAACCTCCTGTTGTAAGCACCCCAGGGGTACAAGTGATTTTAGCTCGTTTTGATTCGGTGAGCAGACACCCAGCTCCAAGGCAGGAGAAAGCACCCAAGAGAGAGAGAGAAAGAGAGAGATCCGCGTTTTGCGGAGGCGCCAAAAATAGAGCTCTGACAGACCAGCGCTGGGGTAAAAAGAAGATCTTTTACTTCGCTAGCAAAGGACACAAGTTGCGAGGCAAAATGTGTGAAGTACAGAATTAATACAGAGACTTATATACATTTCATGTTCATGTAGGACCATGGAGTACATTGTTCAGAAAATACATAAGAAAGAAGCACCAATACAGAATAGGATCCAAGGAATTACACTTCAGTACAGCCAATCAGATGATGGATTCAAACTTCCCGCCAATGAGATGCAGCAGCAACATTTGTACATGATAAACCAATAAAAAGACAGACTTTATTAAGAAACCAATGAAATGTGTGATGCTTTGTGTTACTGGGAACCAATGGGGTGGTGGGTCTGGGGTATTGTGTGGCAGAGGTAATTGGATTAGGTCCCCACCCAAGACATCCTGTCTAAGGTGAAGTGAGGTTTTCCTGTTTTTATGAATGGGAACTTTTGTGAATCCAGCTTGACACAAAAGCAGTGATTTCCAACTAGATAGCCCATGGGTGCCTGACAAAGGGACCCGTCCCTGTGGCACAATGTAACATGAGGTAACATACTGATAGACATTTGAATTACTGTGACCAGGTAAGGCAGAAACAATGATTCCAGGGTGGAGGGAAATGGTGGTGATTGAAAGAGAAGGCACACAAAGAGACAGGTTTGGAATCATGGAGATGGTAGCAATCTGAGTTCTCACTGTGCCCCTGGAATTCCCCTTGTTCCCTGCCCCCAGCTGGCGCCTGGGTAGAAGGCAGCCAAGTGGAGACATCACAGAGTAGGAGCCGCTGTTAACTGGCCCAAGTTATGTTTTTAAAATGGTCGTTCCCCTACTCCCTGCAGCGCAGATTTTGGCACGAGGCGCACCCCCGGTGCCGTCTTCGCACCCCCGGTTCCCGCCTTCATTCAACCTCTTGTATCCGGGCCGAAGGGGGTGAAGGGACTCTCACCGCACTCACCCAAGCTTCTCCGGGACCCCAAGCAGCGTGCTGGGACTCTAACCCAGCCTTTTACTAGCTGCAAAATATATTGCGTTGCTTCCAGGAGCCTCTCCGCACAACATGAGACTAACCTCAGTCGAGCAGGAGGATCGGGGCCCTTCTGTGTAGGGACCCGTCCCTGGGGAGACCCCGATGATCCTCGATGAGGATCCGGCAACGTAACTCTTAGGGGAACCCCAGAAACACAGTAATTCCTCAGAAAACCTCATTTCCAAGAATTAGGTTCGTATCACTTTAAAGCTGTCAGAAAGAGAGGCAAGGGAGGGCACTGGGTTACTTCGATAATCCTCTTAATAGGAGACATGTTCAGTCTAGGGTTTCTTGGCTGTACGCCCAGAAAGGGGATTAAAGGCTTAGAGAGCTAAGCGGCTTAAAGGATGAAATAGGTACAGGGTGAACTTTGCTGGCTGCTGCCTCTCTCGGAACTTAGAAGGGCTTGTGGCAGGCACGTGTCCGTGAACTCTCGCCCTCCGCTGACACACGTCTCCAATTAGGGTGCGCGCAAACCAGAAAAGAAGCTGAATTTTAATGCTGTTTGCTTTAAAAGGCTGTATCTCTGTGATTCCTTGACGGATTTGGATGGGGAAAAAGGCAGGGGGTTCAGGGGTGGGTGCTCTATGAAATAAAAATATTTGGGGGGTCCCTCACTTACAACACTCCAGTCATCACTCAGTGCCGGCAGCTTCTGGCCTTTCTGTCACCCGCCACCCCCCCCCCCCCCGCAAAGTGCAGGGGGCTGAGAGACGCCTCTGGCCCTCTGAAAGAGAGAGGTTTTGACTCTATTCCAGGGAGGGCCTCGGGCTTGGCAGAAGCCCAAGGAAACTGTTGCTCCCACCCGTAACCTTTCCACACTACCACAGGAGCAGCCTCATAAGGAGCCCCAGAAAGATCCTGCTGGGTCAGGCCAAAGCCCTCCGTTCCCAGGGCCCATAAGAGGGGGGTAAAGGCCAAGGGGGTAAAAATTGTACTTGGCCCCAGACATTTCCTGGGATCCCAGCTGGCCTCATGGAGAGTGAAAGACGATGGCCAGCCCAGGTCTACTCAGCCAGTAGACCTGGGCGCCGCATCGAGAAACCTGGTAGACCTGGACTCCAAAGACTTTTCCAGCTAGTGCTGCCCTCTCCCCACCCTGTTTTGCCCCCTCTCCCTTTGAGAAAGGGTCCCAAAAGAAACTTTGTACCCCCTGATAAAATTCCTCTGAGGCCTTGTCTGTTCCCCCCAGTGGCCGGCCCCCCAGCTGACCCAACTGGGTCCCCCCAAGCAGCCTGCAGGCGAGAAAGACAGCCCCCCCTCCCGCCAGGGCTCCCCTGCAGCTGGGATTCAGAGGATGCAGCAGACTGCGGCTGGATCTGGAGGCAGCCCATGGCCGTCGAGCTGGTGGGCACTGACAGGCCTGGCCTGGCTCCTCCATGGATTTGCCCAGCCCCCTTTTCAAGCCAGTGGATTCCGCATTTTGTAGCAATGAATCCACAGCGTCATTGATGTGCTGCGCAAAGACGTCCCTCCTCAATCTCCTGCCAATCTGTTGCACTGGATGATGACTCAGGCGAGTTCTTGGATGGCGGGAGAGGGAGAAAACCGCCTCTCTCGCCACCCTGTGCAGCATTTTAGGAGTCTCTCTCAGGCATGCCCCCACCCCATCTGCCTTTTCTCCAAGCTCCAAAGCCCCACACTCAGAGCCATTTGGGTTGTCCCCTTCAGCCCCTGTTCTAGGTCTACAATATCCTTCTGGAGTTGTGGCAACCAGAACTGGGCACAGTATTCCAAATGTGGTCACAGCCTATAGGCCTAGGGGCATAATGCGAATACAAGCCTTCTTTTCCTGGACCCGGCTCCCCACAGCCCCTAGCATGGCATTCGCCTTCTTCCCAGCTACCACTGGGAAGAATGGTTGGCGTTTTCATGGGCCTCTCCACCAGGAGCCCAAAGTATTGTTCCTGGTGACCCCTAACAGGGGTGCCTGCAGCAGTGGAGCCTTTGTTTGTCAGGAGTGCAGCCTTGCCACAGGGGGCCAAACACTCCTTTTTCAGGGCCACCGCCATCAGGGGAGGGAAAGGTCATGCCCAGCCAGCGCCATCACACACGCACTGCTGCAGGCACACTTGGGTGGTCCCACAAATCCCAAGTATGCCTCTCGTTCCCGAAGAGGTGCGTCTGTCTGCTGCAACTTGGCGTTTCTCCTTGCTTCCCACTGGCAGCTGCCCCACACCTGTCTCCAGCATGCAGACCCCATGGGAAGAGGACAGCCAGCAGCCTGACTGCAGTGACCAATGTGAGCCCTTGCTGGCCTACTCGTTCCAGGTGGGCCCCTGTGGCTTTGCAGACTCCGTGACAGGCAGCGATATCACTGGTGCAGCCAGACCTCACTGGCCCCTGCTTCTTGGCTGCCTTGGATCATTTGCAAAGGGACAAGAGCCCTGCTGGGAGGAGGCAATGGGCAACCCCACCGGGGTGTTTCCCTTTCAGATGCTGCTCTGGTGGACCACACCGGGTGACAAACTGAGGGGGCGTGTGTGTGACACCACTATTGGCCCAAATTGTGGGAAACCTTGTATTTATGAATAAGACCATCATGTTATATATTGTTGGAAAGGTAACGTAACAAAACAAACCGTTTTGAATATCTGTGCTCCGTCAAACGTTATGGCCAAATAACCGGAAAAAGAAAACTGTCGTAAGTAACACAAAGTGGATTTCCTTAACGCAAAACTGACCAATAAGACTGATTGTTCCGAGAGCCAATGAGGTCCTGTTATGACACAGCACGGAACCAAGAAGGGGTTGGTAGGAGTCAGCTCTCATGTCTAGGGATCAGACCAGTGGCGGAGCTAGGCCCCGCGGGAGGGGGGCGCACCCCCCGGAAGCCCCGCACCTGGAAGTGACGCCATCAGGCCAGTAGCAGCCAAACAGAGGCCCAGGGAGGTGGGCGGGAGGGCGGGCTCACCGTCCGCCTCCCTCCTGGAGCCTCCAGAGCAGCGTTGGTAAGCTCCAAAGTGGCAGGGAGTTCCAATGCAGTGTGGTAAACCACGGCGGCGGCACTGCCGAATTGCTGCCGAACCGGCGGCTGAGGCACACACCCCAGCGTGCTGCCCCCATTCCCCCCATTTCTGCGCCTCTGACTAGAACTCTTCTTCAGTTGTGTGAGTTGGCCACTGGTTTTTTGGCTGGTTGCTGATTTGTTGGGTGACCTGTGCTGCTATATATTCAAATAAATAAAGTTCATGGGGGTGACACCATGAGTTACCACACTGGGTGACACCAACCCTAGTGACACCTCTGGACCTGTGTGTCTTGTGTAAAAGACAGGATGCAGCTCTCACAAAGGATGACACACAGCCAAAAACCCTTCACTCACTTTTCTGCCTGCCGCCACTCAATGCACATCGCCTGGTAGCAGCAGCAGTCCTCCAGACCAACGTTGCCGGGATGGGGAGATACCCAGTCTTGCCCCATCACAAAACACTTCACATGTCCTCCGAACCACACCATAAGGAGAACGTGTACCAGTGTCCCCATATTGCAGCTGGGAAGACTGAGGCGGAGTGGGACACAGAGCGAGAATTCAGGGCAGAGACCAGAGTCAAACCAGAGGAGCCTCCTCATTCACAGCGCATGCTCCTACCCTCCTGGTTTTCCCTCATGCAGCCCAAGAGAACCCTCAAGCCGTCGGCACCACCTTCTCTTTCTCTCCCACCTCAGAGCCCAACCGTGCCTTCACCCCACTTCCTCCCTGCAATCAGCAAAGGAAAAACAAACTTAACATCAGAACCTCAGAAGAGCCCGGGGGCTGCTGGATCAGGCCCAAGGCCCCGAACCTAGTCCAGCTTCCTGGATCTCACAGTGGCCCCACCAGATGCCTCAGGGAGCACACAGCCAACAAGATAACCTGTTTCCCGTTGTCACTCCCTTGCACCTGGCACAGAGAAAACCTACTGTACTCCTAAAGCCAGGAGGCTGCTTATGGCCTGTAACCTGTGATGGTCTTTTCCTCCATGAATCTGTCCAAACCCCTTTTAAAGGCAACTAGGCCAGGTGCCATCACCACATCCTGTGGCAAGGAGTTCCACAGATGAATGACACGCTGGGTAGAGAAATATTTTCTTTTGTCCGTTCTAACTCTCCCTCCACTCAATTTTAGTGCATGTCCCCTGGTTCTGGTGTTGTGCGAGAGGGAGAAGAATTTCCCTCTATCCACTCTCTCCATCCCATGCTGTAGCCTTTCCTCATAAGGGAGGTGCTCCAGCCCACGGATCATTCTGGTCGCTCTTTTCTGCACCTTTTCCAATTCAACTGTATCCTTTTTGAGGTGTGGTGCAAACATGCAGCCCTCCTTGGGGGAACTGGTATATAAGTGCTTTTATGCAAATGCCCGAAGTCTACGGGCAAAGATAGGAGAACTGGAATGTTTGGTGGCTAGGGAAAACATTGACATAGTAGGGCCTACTATGTCAAAGAAGGGGTAGAATCCACCAGAGTAGAGCTGGAGGGGGGCTCCGACTCCTCCGTAGAATCACTGTGGGTTAGATTACCAGGCTCAAAGAGAGATGTAATAGTAGGGGCATGCTACCGTCCTCCAGATCAAAAACCCGAAGGGGATCTTGAAATGAGGAAGCAAATCAGGGAGGTGTCAATGAGAGACAGGGTTGTAGTCATGGGGGACTTCAATTATCCTCACATCGACTGGGTCAACTCATGCTCTGGTCATGAAAGAGAGACTGGATTTCTGGATATGCTAAATGACTGTGCCTTGGAGCAGCTTGTCACGGAGCCGACCAGATGACAGGTGACTCTGGACTTGATATTGTGTGGCACTCAAGATCTGGTCAGGGATGTAAATGTTACCGAACCATTGGGGAACAGTGACCATGCTGCGATCTGTTTCGCCATGCATGTCGGGGGGAGAGTGCCTAGCAAATCCGACACAAAAACCTTTGACTTCCGAAGGGCAGACTTCCCCAAAATGAGGAGACTAGTTAAAAAAAAAGCTGAAAGGGAAGGTAAAAAGAGTCAAATCGCTCCAGAGTGCATGGAGGCTGTTTAAAACATCATAGAGGCCCAGCGGGAGTGTATCCCACAAAGGAGGAAGGGCTCAACTAAGTCCAGGAGGGTGCCGGCATGGCTAACAAGCACAGTTAAAGAGGCTATAAAAGGCAAGGAAACTTCCTTCCATAAATGGAAGTCTTGCCCTAATGAGGAAAATAAACAGGAGCACAAACTGTGGCAAAAGAAATGTAAAAAGATGATACGGGAGGCCAAGAAAGACTTTGAGGAACGTATGGCAGGCAACATAAAAGGGAATAATAAAAGCTTCTTCAAATATGTTAGAAGCAGGAAACCTGCCAGGGAAACGGTTGGTCCGCTGGATGGTGAGGAAGAGAAGGGGGTGATAAAAGGGGACTTGGAGACTGCAGAGAAATTAAATGAGTTCTTTGCATTTGTCTTCACGGCAGAAGACCTCGGGCAAATACCGCTGCCTGAACGGCCTTCTCTGACTAAAGAAAAAGTCAAATAGAGGTTAAAAGAGAAGACGTCTCAGACTTAATTGACAAAATAAAGATCCATAAATCACCAGGCCTGGATGGGATCCACCCAAGAGTTCTGAAGGAACTCAAGAATGAAGTTGCTGACCTCTTGACCCAAATATGCAACTTGTCCCTTAAAACGGCCACTGTGCCAGAGGATTGGAGGATAGCTAATGTCACGCCAATCTTTAAAAAAGGAAGGAGGGGGGACCCGGGAAACTACAGGCCGGTCAGCCTAACATCTGTTCCAGGGAAAATGGTGGAAAGTCTCATTAAGGATAAAATCTTAAAACACATAGAAAAACAAGCTCTGCTGAGGGAGAGTCAGCATGGCTTCTGCAAGGGGAAGTCTTGCCTCACAAACCTGTTAGAATTTTTTGAAAAGGTCAACAGGCATGTGGATGCGAGCGAACCCATGGATATTATATACCTGGATTTTCAGAAGGTGTTTGACACGGTCCCTCATGAAAGGCTCCTGAGAAAACTCCACAGTCAGGGAATAAGAGGGCAGGTCCTCTTGTGGATTAGGAACTGGTTGAAGACCAGGAAACAGCGAGTGGGAGTCAATGGGCAATTTTCACAATGGTGAGAGGTGAAAAGCGGTATGCCCCAAGGATCGGTCTTGGGACCGGTGCTTTTCAACTTATTCATAAATGGCTTGGAGTTGCGGATAAGCAGTGAGGTGGCCAAGTTTGCAGATGACACTAAACTTTTCCAGGTGGTGAAGACCAGCAGGGATTGTGAAGAGCTCCAGAAGGATCTCTCCAAACTGGGAGAGTGGTCAGCAAAATGGCAGATGCGCTTCAATGTAAGTAAGTGCAAAGTGATGCACATTGGGGCAAGAAACCAAAATTTCACATATACACTAATGGGTTCTGAGTTGTCTGTGATGGATCAAGAGAGAGATCTTGGGGTGCTGGTGGACAGGTCGATGAAAGTGTCGACCCTGTGTGCGGCGGCTGTGAAGAAGGCCAATTCCATGCTCGGGATCATTAAAAAAGGGATTGAGAATAAAACGGCCAATATCATTATGCCTTTGTACAAATCGATGGTAAGGCCACATCTGGAGTATTGTGTCCAGTTCTGGTCACCGCACCTCAAAAAGGATATAGTTGAATTGGAAAAGGTGCAGAAAAGAGCGACTAGAATGATTCGTGGGCTGGAGCACCTCCCTTATGAGGAAAGGCTACAGCTTTTGGGGCTTTTCAGTCTAGAAAAAAGGCGCCTGAGGGGGGACATGATTGAGACGTATAAAATTATGCATGGGATGGAGAGAGTGGATAGAGGGAAATTCTTCTCCCTCTCTCACAACACCAGAACCAGGGGACACACACTAAAATTGAGTGGAGGGAGAGTTAGAACAGATAAAAAAAATATGTATTTACCCAGCGTGTAGTTCATCTGTGGAACTCCTTGCCACAGGATGGGGTGATGGCACCTGGCCTAGATGCCTTTAAAAGGGGTTTGGACAGATTCATGGAGGAAAAGACCATCACAGGTTGCAAGCAATAAGCAACCTCCTGGTTTTAGAAGTAGGCAGCAGGAAACAGGTTATTTTGTTGGCTGTGTGCTCCCTGAGGCATCTGGTGGGGCCACTGTGTGATATAGGAAGCTGGACTAGATGGGCTCTTCTAATGTAAGACTTCCTGAAGATCTGCAGGACAGCAGTTCAAGACTGCCGGACGTCTGTGGGAGAGCTGCTGGTACGCCGAGCTGCTAAGCTGCAGAGCCCTGTGGGGGAGTGGAGCAGCTGAAGCGTGCTGAGGCGAACGCCAGAGAGAGCGAGAGAAAGCTGGACTGTGAAAGTAACATCTCGAATGAAGGGTTCTATGAAAGATTAGAACGTCATTATATTGTAAAAACCCTTTGGGGTTTAGAACAGCCTGCCCATGTACACCACCTTGGATAAAGTCGGAGGAGAAATCCAATGACCAGAAAGTCAGTATATAAATACTGTATTTATTTATTTATTGTCTGAGTGTGGAGTATTTGGAGGATTCTGAGCATTTTGTATCTGCGGAAGGTTCTGCAATGCCTCACTGTCTCTGGCAACTGGCAGGCAGCTGGCACATTCTTGGCAGCACAAGCGACTGGATGACTTGCCATGTCATTGAGTTCATGTTGTGTTCATTCACTCATTGGATCACAGCAGGCTGATTTGATACTGAAGCTTTAATGATTCAAACTTTGAGGTTTTGTCTGGCCTGGCAGAACAAGCCCTTTTCCCACCTCAATGCGACCATCCATCAGAGCATGAACATGAGCCAACCCTGCCTCGCAGGCTCTCCGGAATCATGGCGCTCGTCTGTCCCAGAGGAACTTGCTCGGTCTGGTCTACCCAGTTCAGCAGCAGCCCTGTGGAAAATGCTGGCTGTCTCCCCACCAGACAGGAATCAGATTAAAAGCATCTTCCCATGATTTCACCATGTCAAAGCACCTCTCCCCCCCCACCTCTGAAATG
The DNA here is from genome assembly GCA_026170595.1 of Plestiodon gilberti rubricaudatus. NCBI lineage: Eukaryota > Metazoa > Chordata > Lepidosauria > Squamata > Scincidae > Plestiodon > Plestiodon gilberti. The sequence continues at coordinate 171,113,934 of JANXHW010000005.1, read as the reverse complement.
CCTCCGATCAGACGGATGTGACGGGTCCTTCAGCCACCGGGTCCAACTCTGGCCCTCCTCCATCAGTCCCAGCATGACATAGGCAGATGGCAGCACGGGCTCCGTGGACCGCTCCAAGAGGCTTGGGCACTTCTGGTGGGCTCCTCGTGGCACCAGTCGGTCATTACACATCATCAAATTGCAAGGGGCCTGCCCTGCTACAGCAGACAACAGCATGTCTGGGGGACCTGGCTGACTGAGCCGGTCCCCTTGGCCCCTCGTGGTTTTTCTGGGTTCTACAGAATGTCTGCTAGTCTTGCTTTGCCCCATTAATGAATGTGAAGATGCCACATGGAGAGATGGCACGGTGTGAAACCACACAACCCCCCCACACCCACACACCTTTGGGGTGCTGGTGGACAGCTCGATGAAAGTGCGGATCCAGTGTGCGGTGGTGGCAAAGGCGGCCACAATTCCACACTTGGGATCATTAAACAAGGGATTGAGAATAAAATGGCCATGATCATTATGCTGTTGTGCAAATCGATGGTAAGGCCACATGTGGAGGACAGCATCCAGTTCTGGTCACCGCATCTCAAAAAGGATATCGTGGAACTGGAAAAGGTGCAGAAGAGAGCGACCAAAATGATTCGTGGGCTGGGGCATCTCCCTTACGAGGAAAGGCTACAGCGTTTGGGGCTCTCCTGAAGGGGGACATGATTGAGGGTCCAGTCCTATTCAACTTTCCAACGCCAATGCAGCCCCAAAGTAAAGGAACCCATGTTCCCTTACCTTATGGAGGCCTCCATGACTGCCCCCCCCTTATAGGATGCAGCATACGCCCCGTTGGCACGACTGCATCAGCACTGGAAAGGTGGATAGGGTTGGGCCCTGAGGCATATAAAATTATGCATAGGATGGATCGCGTGGATCGAGGGCAGTTCTTTTCCCTTTTGCACAACACCAGAACCAACCAGGGAACATCCTCTAAAACTGACTGGTGGGCAAGGTAGAACAGATAAAAGGAAATATTTCTTTACCCAGGGAATAATTAATCTATGGAACTCCTTGCCACAGGATGTGGTGATGGCACCTGGCCTAGATGCCTTTAATCCATTTTTCCCCGTATGCGGATTGTGACAATTGTATAATGTTTGCATTTGAGCAACATTATTCAGGTGACCTCCAAAAAGAGGTTAATGTCTTGAAATAATTTCAAGGTGTGCCCACATACCTGGACTGACATGGGTGCGTTTGCAACCCTAATATCATAAATACACCCATTATTTCAGCAGCTGTCCCTGCTGCTCGCCTATTTAAATCACAGCAAGAAGCTGACCTCAATCTTATTATTATTATTATTAATAATAATAATAATAATAATAAACACAGAGCTTAGCTGTTTCAGGATATTGCAGAGGAAGGCCCCAGGATAGGCCTCCTTGAGTAAGGAGTTCCCTGTTGAAAATCCTTTTCTTTTTTACAGAGCTCTGGAGGCAACAAGAGCAAGATTAGGTGTTTTGCAGGCTTGTAATACAGCCTGCTGAGTATCCCATCTCCTCTAATGAGTTGAAGACAGAATTCTTCAGAAGCCTCCTTGACCTTAGGATACCCTTAGGATACTGTCAATACCCTCTAAATTGCTTGGAAAAAATGCTACTTTTTACACCTCGCTCCCTGCATCGAGTCGATCTGCTGCAAGCATTGCTGAGCCCCATTCTGCAGCCTGAGCAAAGAGGCAACTACTGACCAGCGGGGTTTGCGTCACCTGGTGCAGGAGGTCAGTGTGTTGTTGTCCCCATTATGGACCTCCTCCCATGCATGTTTTGGGCACTACTGGTGTCACACACACCCCGAGGGTGTCACCCGGTGTGGTCCGCACCCCCTCATGGTACGCCATTGCTGACCTATCAGTACCAAAAACACCCCCCGCCAAGCACCTTCTTATTACAACAGTTCCAGCTCATAAGCTTCCCTTACACAGGGGGGGGGGGAAACATCAACAACTGAACACCCCTAATTATTTTTTTGAAAACTGGTGCACAAACACACCAATTTTCAGTGTGTATGCCAATGAAATTAGGTGTATTTGCCCACCACATTTAAAAATAATAATAATTAGGGGTGTTTAGCTGTCCCTAGAAGCTTCAAATTTGATTCACTTACCCCTGACCTACAATAAAAACCTTGAAACTTTCATTTCAAAATTGCGCAAATGAAACCACATTAGTAAACATCAGAAAACCCAAAAATCACTACATTCGGTCACCTTTTTCATATGATCACATGACTACACAGTGAAAAATACTGTATTTCTGAATAAGGTCCATCCTCATATTGTTCACAGTGCAAAGTTCAGATCTTTGGGTGGGGGAGATTTTTTTTTAAAATCCTGCATTGAATAATTGGGTGGTGAGGGCCCCAACGGGTGATTGGGCGGATTCATGGAGGAAAGGTCCATCGCAGGTTACAAGCCATGATGGGGATATGCAACCTCCTGGTTTTAGAGCTAGCCTCTCTCTGAATGCCAGTTGCAAGGGAGTGGCAACAGGAAACAGGAATCTTGTGGTAATCCTAACCGTTGAGCACAGGGGGCCCCATCGTGCCACCACCGCATTAAAAAGTGTTTTAAAAGGCGCTTTTTGCACCACCGTGCTTTTTTTAACCTCCCTGAGAGGTGTGCTGGTCCCCCCAGGGGGTGCAGGGAGCTTGTGGACCCTTCAGAAAAGTCTTCCGACGCAATCGCAACCCACTTCTGGTTTCGTTGGAAAACCAGAAGTGGGTTGCAATCGCGTCGGTGCCCAGGGCCCCACGATGCAGTTAAGACTGCTCTGCCCGGAGGCATCTGTGGGGCTGCTGTGAGATACAGGAAGCTGGACCAGATGGGCCTTCGGCCTGATCCAGCAGCCGGGCTCTTCTGATGTCCCCATGACCAAGAGCAACACGGCACCTGGAAGTGCCCTCAGTCTGGTTACTCTGCAGTTCTGGAATTCTGTGGGCAATTGAGGGCTGTGGGTTTTTGGAAGACTTGCATCTGGAGAATCAAGCAGGTTTCTGTGGGTGCCCTTATTCTCCTGACAGCATACAGGCGAGACAAAGGAGAGCACTCCCCAAGGATCTTAGATCTTAGGGTGCCCCCTACACATGTGTGGGGGGGGGGGGAGAGGGAGAGATGGCTCTAAAATCCATCCAATCTCTTCTATAGGGCTATAAAGGGTATTGATTTCACAAGGGCCAGAGTGCTTCAGAATGCCAGTGAATTATTTACTCTGCCCCCCCCCCACAACAGCTGCCTGCAGCCATGACTCACTGCCTCATGCATTCCCTTTTTCCTGGGCCAAGTCTGTCTTGCATCAGTCCTTTTGCAATGCCAGACTTTCTGCTATTAATTACACAGGCAGTGACCAAACTGTAACATCTCTCTCCTTGGCAATTTCTTTGTCTACCCCAGGATTGGGCATGCCCCTGCTCAGAAATTTGGCAGAGATGCCTGGCCCATTGGGAAACCCTCGTGCGCAAGAGCTAGCCGATTCAGCCACTTGCTAAGCCAGGACGAGCTCATCACGACTCTGACGAGAGCCTCGCTCTGGATGAGGGTTTCCGGCACCATTAAATTCCCGGCTCATCAGACAGAGCAGCAAACCTTCTCGGAAGGAGAGACACCAAGAGCCCAACAGGACGCGGCTGATGAGAAGCAGTAAAAGACCCTGTTGCGAGAACACTGAGGAGACTGAGCCAGGAAACAGATGGAACTGGGCCGCAGGGGGACTGCCTCCTCCTGGTGGCATGCTGCCAGGCAGGAGGAAGGCAGGCGGGAGCAGCACAGGTCTGGGGGCTACCCTGCCTTCTGGCACACTGAGATGACAGAGGGAGGGGAAGGGGGGCTCCGCACCCCAGAAGAGGCTCGTAGCTGATGCAAAAGGCAAGCAGCTGGTCATCTTGCTGGGGTCCTGGTGGCTGCCCCTCCTTCCAGACGCACGTTTCATTTCAATCCAGAAAGCACTACTGCACATTTCAACATCACAGCACTCTGCCTAATGGTGGTGGTGGTGCGCATTTCACGGCTCTACGGGGATTTTCAAAGTAGACCCACCTTGTATCAATAGCCAGAATGGTGTCAAGTGGCTAACACCACGTGGGACTTGGGCCAGGGAAACCCAGGGTCAAATCCCTGCACAGACATGAAGCACCCAGGGCAAGCTACTAGCCAACCTACCTCACAGGGTTGTTGTGAAAAGTAACATAGGATAGGTCAGTGCTCCTTGGAGGAAAGGTGGGACAGAAATATGAAAAACGGAGGAGCAACCCAGGTCATCCAAACCAGTGAGCCAATTCCCATCCTGAAGAAAGCAACTGGAGGACGAGGACTTGTTTGACTGCCCTCTTCAGCCCCCTGAGGAGCTGGTTTGTTTCTGGGCATGTGACCCTGAAGGCCTTCATGGTGGGGCCCAGGTTCCCAAATCAAAGGACTCTCTCTCCCCTTGGCATCCACCTCTCCTCTCCACCAAAGTCATCTGAAGAGGCTCTCCCCTCTGCGTGCAGTGGCAGAGGGCCTGTCCTGTGGAACTCCCTGCTGGGGAATATTTGTACAGTCCCCACCTTGGCCAGTTTCTGCCAAAAGGTCAAAATGTGCTGTTGTGGCAGCAGGCAGGCAGCCTGGCTGAGCTGGCTCTGCTTGGAGCTCCCTTCTGTGGACAGGCTAGGCCAACGGCACCCTGTTTATGGGGAATACGTCTTTTTTCAGATCCATTGTGGTCCATCAAGTTCAGCATTGTAACTGGCAGCTGCCCTCCAAGGCTTCGGGGGGGGGGGGGAGTTTTCCTCTGTAACCAGACAATAAAAGTGGGGTAACAAAACCCCGTGTGCATTTGACCTGGGCTGCATCCATGAGGGTCACCCCCCCCCCCCACACACACACCTGGTGAGGGTGTCCAAACTGAGAACCTGTACATAGGTGGGGAAAGTGCCCAGAAAGACCTTTGCTTTCCATTTGCCTTTTTCACTGGGCCAATTCCTGACAGAGGAAAGGTCTGGCACTGGCTACTAGCAATAGTGTCACTATATAGGTGCTGCTACCTTCCGCTTCAGCAGCAGTCTGCCTCCTCTGCATACCAGCTGCAGGTGAGCCCTGGCAGCTGGTGGGCCACTTGGGACACGGGCGAGAGGATGCTGGGCCCCCTTGAGGCTGACCCAGCAGGGCTTGGCTTGGCCCTGCCACCGTCCCCAACCTCCCCCGGTCTTGTGTCTTTCGGCATCGTTTGGTTATTCTTGAAATCAACTCTTCTTGTGTCTGCTTGACCTGCCTGCTTGCAAGGGGCAGCTGCTTGCCCCATCTGCCGTCCACCATGGTCCTGTTTCAAGGCCTCTCCCCCAGCAGCTCAGGCTTGTGGGGCTTCCTGCTGCAGCCTTAGGAGCGAGCCTCCTTCTGTCTGGATCCCGCTAGCCCTGGGTGATGCCAGCGACTGTCCCAGTTTGACCCTGCACCCAAGGGTGAACCGGGGTCGTGTCTCGGTCCTGAGCCCTGCAGCCTGTCATCCCTTCCCAGGACATCCTGCGTCTGCTCTTTCGCGGTGATTACAGCAAAGGCAATAAAACTGTAGCACTCAGACCAAGACATCATCAGATCTGTCCCTAAACCAGACTTGTGCAATCTGACGAAACCCAGAGGCCTGAAAGCCGGGGGTTGTGGTTTTCCGTTGGAATGCGAGAGAGAGGTTGAGGGGAGGCAGCTACCTGCATTTGGGACACAGCAGATGGGTGGAAAGTCCGCCGTTGACATTTGCAAGAGAGAAAGGCGAAACTGAGGCGAGAACCCCAAATGGTGCTCTTGCGGTTTCGCTGGGAAGCTCGACAGCAGAAGAGCCCGGCTGCGGGCTCAGGCCAAGGGCCCATCGAGTGGAACTTGCTGCATCTCAGAGTGGCCCACCAGCTGCCTCGAGGACTACCCAAGACAAGAGACCTACATCCTGGCACCAGGCCCGTGCAGCTGGCATTCAGAGAGAGGCTCCCTCTCAAACCCACAGGGTTGTACACGGCCATGGACCTTTCCTCCATAAATCTGCCCAGTCCCCTTTTAAAAGCATCTAGGCCAGGTGCCATCCCCACATCCTGTGGCAAGGAGTTCCACAAACCAATTACACGCTGGGTAAAGAAATATTTTCTTTTGTCCGTTCTAACTCTCCCTCCACTCAATTTTAGTGCATGCCCCCTGGTTCTGGTGTTGTGCGAGAGGGAAAAGAACTTCTCTCTCTCCGGCCCATGCATCATTTTGTATGTCTCAATTATGTTCCTCCTCAGGCACCTTCTTTCAAGACAGAAGAGCCCCAAACGCTGTAGCCTTTCCTCCTAATAAGGGAAGTGCCCCAGCCCACAAATCATTGTGGTCCCGCTCTTTTCCAGTTCCATTACGGTATATCCTTTTTGAGACATGGCAACGAGAATTGGAACCTCAAATATAAAAAACAAACAAAAAGGGACGGAAGAAGGCACCCAAAACGATGAGGAGGCTGGAGCAGCGGTCCTGAAAGTCAAAAAGAAGGTAGATGGGGTTGCTGTGAGCAGCGATGGTGGCAGCGTCTGGATTGAATGAGGCCTGATATGGTGGGGGAGAAAGACTAGGAGGAAATGTGGCCAGGTGCAAAGAGGCTCCCCAGCGTCAGCTGCTCTTGAACTAGCACCTGTGGGAATAACTAGGCACCCCACCCACTCGCTTAGCGGGCTGCAGCCCGTTCAGGAGAGAACAAGGCATGGGGGGGGGGGGGGTCTGAAGAGCTACGTAAGAGCAGCTTGTGGGGCAGCCACCACTCAAGCCCAAGAGCACTTGGCAAGTGGCCATTCAACTCTCCAGCCAGCAGCCGGGTTGGAAATGCACACCAAGGAAAGACTCTCTTCTCTCGGGCCAGCTTCGCATCAGCATGAAACGGTGAAGCAAGATCTTCACTGGTGGGAACTGAAATGGGCCTAGCCCCCCGTTTTAGGCAGCTCTGGCAGTTGCTTCGTGAGCATTTCACAGCTGGACGGATTTCATTTGGGTGGGAGGACGGGGATCCTGCCAAAGGGACTGCCTTTCAGTGGAGAAGCCTGGCTCAGGCAGGGGCGGCTGTTGCTTCAGCACTTGCGGGCCACAAAGCAGGATCCGGCTCCAAGACCACTGCAAACCTAAGCCAGGGCAGCCTCCTCCAGGGCAAGTGGCCAAGCTTCCAACGGAGGAGAGGGCGGCCTGCGGAAAGGGCCAGCAGAGCTTGGAAACGCAGCCTCCAATGCCAGGGCCAGCTCGGGCCAGACACTCAGTGCACCCTCCCCCACCAGGTCCACAACCGCCTGCAAGCAGGTTGCCCAAGGCAGTCCCTCCGTGCCAGCGAGGGGCGACAGGCAGGTGAGGCCCCAAGAGGGCAGGGCAGAGCAGAGCAGCCTGGGGCAGACGGCAGAAGGTCAACACGGAACCAGCCAATGGCCCCAAAAAGACCCCAAGAGACTCCGGGGGTCGAAAACAGCAGTGGGGAGGCAGCCCCCCTTTATTCAAACGGGTCTAGCAAGACAAGGAACTTAGGCGAAGCTCTCCAGGTTTGTCCGCTTCCAACAGGCCAACCAGCAGCTGAAGGAGAGGCCTGTGCCAGGCAAATGGGCCCCCTCCGCGCAGAGAGGCTCTGGCCCCTGGCATGCAGCCTTTCCAGCTTCAAAGTGGCACTCGAGGACTCCAGAGCTGCTACTGAACTCCTCTGGGACTGACGGAAAGACTCCAAAGCACAGTTCGAAAGGACAGTTCAGACAGACCCCCCCGCCCCCGGAAAGCAGTCAGTGGTCCTTGCGGCTCCCTCCGGCTGGGCTGCTGCTGCTGCTGCTGCTGCTCCTCCAGCTCCCCACTCTCAACCTGCGCCAGCCTCTGGTGCCACTCAGCTCTCAAACCATTTGCCCCGCCTGGCTGGCAAGGCAGGCTTGCTGCTGCCCAGGATCTTGCGCTTGTACTGCTCGACGAGCTGCTCAAAGTGCGTCTCGGCCTGGCTGCGCCCCACGCGGCGTTTCCTTGTGGGCACCTACAGAAGGAGACACCGCATGTTAGGGTCCGGGCTAACCGCCCCCCCCCCGGAGCCTGTCTCGATCCCCTACTTCCACCAATGTCTAAATCAGAGCGAGAGGGGAAGAGGAGGAGGAAGGCAGGCAGGCAGGCAGGCAGGGCTGCAGAGTGAGTGCAGGAAGGCAGGGATGAGCTGGCAGGCCTCATTAGCACCACAGAAGTAAACTGGTAAGCCTCTCTCTGACCAAATGTGGTGTCGACCCTAAACTCGCCCCAAGTCCGTGCCCTCAGAAGCAGACAAGGAACTGTCTCTGTGCCCAGAATGGCACGTTTGCTTTGATGTCCTGGGCGGAAGAGGACTCACTCGAACCCTTGAAAATCAACAAGCCATTTCCAGACCCACAACATACAAAATGCCAGCCACAAAGCCCTCCCCCCTTCCCAGCACGCCAGACGCCGGAAGCAAGACGGGAAGCCACTGCCAACCCACTCACCTGCTTGGGCACCCTCTGCGCTTGGCTTGGGGGCCCCAGCTTCTTGGTGGGGGGCGGCTGCTTCAGTTTGCCCTGGTCGCGCTTCCTGCCAGGAGAGACGTCACTGTGAGCATCAGGCAGGGGGCAGAATTCGCAGAAGCCACTCCGCTCTCCCTGGCAGCAGGGCATCGCTCTTGCCCCAGAGACTCGAGGCGAACAGACCTCCCTGTGCCCCCTCTTCAGACAGCCAGCAGCGCTCCTGCCCACTCACTTGACAGAAAGGAACGGACGGGAGAAGGGAGGGCGCTGCTTGGCTAGGGGGCAGGCCAAGCCTGGCATAGGACACGGAAGGCCAAGCACAGGAGGCCAGGGGGCAAAGACAGCCGGAGCTGAAACCAAAGGGAACCAGGAGGCAGCAGTGGGCGGAGGGCGCAGGCAGGCCGGTTGCCAAGGCACTTTCCAGAGCGAACCACCGGGGGGGGGGGGTGACCACATTTAACAAGTTTGGATCATCCTAACGTTGTGCCCTCAACTGTGTAGGGTTCTCAAAGTGGTGGGCCGCAACCCACCACTTTCTCCGGAAGTGGCCAATGTTACTTTGAGGGGGGTGGCCAGCCCAAATGTCGGCAGCAGCGCTCCAGGATCGTGCCCGCCGCCGCCATAAACACCTTTTTCAATGTACCTGGCTGTCCTGCCAGCTCCCCGAAGGGTCGGGGGGGGGGCTGTAGCTGCCTCCACAGGTGTCCCCAAGGCTCTGTCCGGTTTTCAGTGAAAATTGGAAGTGGGCTTTTCGACACAATCGGCACCGTTTAGAGCCTTGGGGAGGCCTGCGGAGGTGGCAGCAGCCATCCCCTCCCCCCCCCCCCGACAACCTTTTCAACTTATTCATCAATGACAACCAAGGTCTGTTTAAAAAAGTGCTTTGGGGTCAGAGTCAGGCGTGATCCTGGAGCACTGCCTCCAACATCGCCCCACCCTCGCAAAGACGTACAGGGGAGCATTACGATAGAACTAAAAACAAGACACCTGAAAAGCAAGTGTAACACTACACTTAAAAGCTAGGATAAACTACTACACTGTACCGGTAAAAGACCTAAAACTAAAACTTAACACAAACTGCAGCTAAGAGTCTGCTAACACACTAAGACAAACCAATGTGGTTCTGTCTAAGGCACCGCAAAAGTGCCGTACGTGGTGGTGCGGAGGCCAGCACCGCTCACACTGCCACCATCCCGGACCCGCGCCAGCCAACGCAGGTACGGTCTGCGCCAGGGGGTGGGAGGGCGTGGGATGGGGCGGTGAGAGAGGGGGCCATTGGCAACCCAGCGCCAATATCCAGCACCCCTTCCTAGGCCGGGCCGGCCTTATATAGCCCTCCCCAGACGCGCGCCAGCTAAAGAGCTGGTGTGCATCTGAGGAGGTCCATTGGGGCCTCCGGCACTTATACCGGGAGAAGGGGACAAACACTCCAGCTCATTGATGAAGAAGTTGGTCTTCAGCCAGTTCCTGATCCAGAAGAGGACCTGCCCCCTTGTTCCCTGACTGCGGAGTTTTCTCAGGAGCCTTTGGGGTAGGACCCAGTGCTCAACCCAGGCACTTCAGCCTTGGCAGTTTGGTCACCCCAGTAGTGTCGCTATCACCCCTGCTCGCCCTGCCTTCTCCCTTGGACCTGCTCCTCTGGCTGGTCCGCCAACTTCGCTCCGATCGGACAGGCCGAAAGACTAGGAGCAGCCACCGGCACCGGCACCTCTTAGTGTTTTCGGCGAGAGAAAAGGCACAGGACATCATGCGACATCATGCCGCCGCCCGGGCGCCCAATCGCCTGGCTAGGCTACTGGGTCATTCCTCATGCCACCCAGAAGAGCCTCAAGGCACCAATTCAGACTTTGTCAGCTGGCAGACACGAAGTGGGCATCATCGGCATCTCTGTCGCCCAAACCTCTCTCAGTGGCACACCCTTGACCAAGCCCTGAGGAAGGTCTGGAGGCCCTGCAATACAGGCCCACCACGTCCCAACGAAAGAGACAAAGGTGGAAGGCATCAACAGTCACCCAGAGGGCCAGGAAAACCAACAGGTCCGATTCCCAGTGAAGGGAGCCTCAAGCAAGACTGGAAAGGACCAAAACCATCTCCCATCCGCCAGGATCACCGGGGGGGAGGGGGCGACGGTGGTTGGGTCTGGAGTGACTTCTTTCGTCAGTGGTCTTGAAAGAGATGGAAGACCCACTTCCTGCCCAGAGATGCATGAAGCCTCCCCGAAGCCCAGGCCCCCATGCCTTCTTGTTCAGTCGTTCAGTCGTGTCCGACCCTTCGTGATCCCATGAACCACATCCCGCCAGGCCTTCCTGTCCTCCACAATCTTCCTGAGTTCGCTCATTTTCATGTTCGTTGCATCGGTGATGCTGTCTAACCATCTCATCCTTTGCCTTCCCCTTCTCCTTTTGCCTTCAATCTTTCCCAGCATCAGAGTCTTCTCCAGAGAGTCCTCTCTTCGCATTAGGTGGCCAAAATATTTGAGCTTCAGCCTTAGTATCTGTCCTTCCAGGGAACAGTCAGGGTTGATTCCCCATGCCTAGCCCCCTTCAGAAGCCAAGATGGCCTCAGACCTCCACGTCGCTTGTCCAGGTCCTCAGGCCTCCAAAATAACTAAGCAAGGAGCCCGACGCAGAGGCAGAGACATCCCCCCCCCCCCGGTTGGCCTACATACCTGTCGCCCTCCCTCCCTCCCTTGCACCTCACCCTCCAAAGGAGGAAAGCCCCCAGGTCACTACCTGATCTTGGGTCCACGGTGGGAGGGCAGAGCCAGGACCTTGCGGCGCTTCTTGCCGCCCGGCAGCTCCACTTGCTCCACCTCTGCCTGTGTCTGGAAGCCCGACCAGAGAGCGGCACCTCCTGCAGGGGGGGAGCCAGGAGGCGGTGGCGGCTGGGCTCCAGGGCGGTCATGCCTGGGCCTCTTGGGCCCCGGTGGTGCCCTGCCCGCTGCCTGGGGTTTGGGGGGCTTCTCCTGGCCCTCGATTCCAAGGGCGGGGGCTTCAGGGGGGCCCGTCGGCCTCACGGCGGCTTGCTTGTGCCTCAGCTTTTGCTGCACGAGAAAGAGGACAAATAGCCCACAAAGCCACAACTCCCAAGAAGGACAAGAGACACTGCCCGGGGGGGGGGGGGGCGCCGACACAGGGCTCCCTGCTTCTTGGAGACAATGGGCTGAACTGATGGGACTCTTGAACTAAGAGCCCGAACACACTTGAGCAAGCCATTGTTGTGCGACTGAATGACAATCCGGGCCACGCAGAAGAGAGACCAGTGGCCGGAAGCTGGCTTTGCTCTGGCCCCAGCCCTGCCGGAGAGGCTGCAAAACCTCTGACAGAAACCAGCCTCCCTCCCTCCCGCCCGCCCTGGCCTGCCCAAAGGGGGCCCGCCTCCCTCGGATGGATTCCCAAGCACCTGCCCTGCCGCCGGGGCGGGATGCCCTACCAGGCTGCGCTGAGCTCGCTGCTCCTTCAGCTTCAGCTTCCGCCGATCCTCCAGGGAGAACTCCACAATGGGCCGCTGTGGGCACAAGCACAGCAGAGTGGGAGGGGTCTCCAGACCTGCCGCCTCCACCGCCCCCCCCCCCGGAGCCAGTGCAGCCCTGTGCAGAGGCGGAGGAGCCCCTCCTCTCAACCCTCTGGAGCCTGGCGGCGGCAGGGGGACCAAAGCAAAGGACCCGCATTTGGAACCCAGCTGGCGGCACCCACAGTGCAAAACCCCTTTGCATCCGGACCGTGGTGCTCACCAGACACTGCTGGGACAAGGTGACAGCCCAGCCCCCCCCCCCCGCCTCTCCTCCAACCTCCACCTGCACTTCCTCGCCAATGCTTCCCCCTCCCTCCCTCCCATTCCAAAGGCCTTCAGTCTTGCTTGCTGGGCTTTGGCCTCCGACACGGCTTGCCTTTCAAGACACTGGCAGCACTACAGCCAACGCCTCCCTGCCCGGCCTCTGATCGCCCTTCCCAGCCATGGCACAGAAAACGAGCCATGCCAACCATCCAGTTCATTTGCTCAGACAACCTGCCATCCGCCATGAAGGAATTGTGGGAGGACCCACCTTTTCATCCCCAAAGAGTAGAGGGTTGTTGTTGAGGTAGCGCAGGGCTGCCAGCGCCTGCTCATGCTCCTGGAACTCCACAAAGGCATAGCCCAGGGACTGGCCCTTTCCCTTCAGGTCCCGCATAACCCGGCACTGCAGAGGGAGAAAGGCAAGAATGAAGGCAGACACTCACTAGAGGGGACAGGTCAGAGCACCTGTCCAACAGCTGGAAAGTCAGGCCTGGTCCATGACTCCCCAATGCCCATTCTGAAAGCAAAGCAGGATTCGAGCACTGAACAGCTGCAGAGAAACATGGGGGGGGGGAGTGGGGAAGGCTTCCAGGGAAGCCGGCCGGGCTTTCAAAACATGCGTTAACCTGCACTCAGGAGTGGGCCGGGACCCTGTGTGCAAAGATGACGGACGCCAAAGACGGTGCAGTGAAATGTGGACTGAGAACCAAACTGGGACGATTCAGACTCACAGCCCAGGCCATGGAAAGCCCACAGAGCAGAGTCCTGACCACAAGGAACCCATCACTCTCTCCGGAGCCTAGACTGCTGGCTACAGAACAGGCCGTCAAAGGGGCTCGTCTCTCCCACCGGACAAGCGCTCGACCGAGCCCAAAAGAAAGGTTCCCCCTACTGTGCAGAACAGTTACCAACCCCAGCAGCCTAGAACCACTGTAATCTGAAAACGGGTGGTGGCTAGTCTGACCATTAGGCAGCGAGCGAGGGACTGCTGAGGGACCGCGACCGAGATGAGCAGGGGGCACCTGGGTCAGGCATGATACAGAACCATGGCCGTCTGCTTTTTCGAATGAACCATTCCCAGAACTCCGTGCCTAGTCCCTACTCCCATTGCAGCACTAATCCTAGCGATGCCGGCAATGCGCAGGGAGTAATTCAAGCAGGCCACGGCGTAGATTCGTACAAGGAAGTCCCTGCTGCGGCAAAGCCCTAACCCTGTCTCGTTACAGAGTTAATAAAAAACTTAGCTACTCTGGACGGATTTTGTTACGAGCAATTACTGCTGTTGGGACTTGACACTGGGCTTATCTTATCTAAATTGAACCTTTACACTAAGTTATCATAAAGAACATACACAATATTTCATGACCATTTGGCTCAACTACTTACATTTTTTATCTACACCTATGAGAGGGAGTGATACCAATTGACTAAAAATATTCTCCACCTACCGTAGTGAATGCTCAAATGGTATTCTGCTAAAAGGGGAACAGGCCCTTAAACACACAGATTTACAGCACAACCCTATGCACGCCTACCCAGAAATACGTCCCATTGTGTTCAATTAGACTTAATCCCAGGAAAGTGTGTATAGAATTGCAGCCTTAAGGCAGAAGCACACCAGGTGCGTTCTGCGTGTGCAGTCCGTTGCGGCCGGCTGCGTCTGCGTTCTATCATTGACGCTTCCCTTGGGCAATTCCCAGCTTTTGCTGCGTTTGTTCCGAGACGTGCTTGGGGTGCTTCCGCCTTTATTTATTTATTTAAAGGATTTCTACCTCGCCTTTCTCCCAATAAGGGCAATCAAGGAGGCTTACAGTTAAGAACATGTTAAAATACATAACACACAATAAAATAATTAAAAACAACTAAAACAATTAAAACAGACAACCCCAGTGGGTCACCTATAGTTAGATTTGTTCAAAAGCCAGCCCGCCATGTCAGTCATCGAACACCAACCTGAGTAAAAATATCTTGAGGCCCCGCCGAAAGGTCTCTAAGGAGCCTGACTGACAGCGCAATCCTGCGCAATTTTCCATGGCCGGCCTAAAGACTCGGCCGCAGTATCCTGAGCCTGCTCCCGGGCTGCAGTGGCGCGGCCCGGGAACACCTTGAGAGAAGGGGATGTTAGCCCCCTTCCCCAAGTGTCGGGCTTCCCAGATTTCGCAGATACCAAGGTCCGCATTAAAAACTGTAGAAAGAGGGGAAAAGCGCGGGGGTGTGTGTTCACCTTTCAGGGTGAAAACGCTGTGTATACTTGCTTATACACACTGAAGTTGTGTTCTGGAAGCCTCGTCTGGGTTGCGCAACTCCCCCTCCCACAATAGCTTCAGAATGCATTGCAACGTATTCTGGGGCAACATTGAGTCGCACAACCCAGAAGAAGCTTCCAGAGCGCGATTTCAGCGTGTTTAAGTAAGAATACACAGCATTTTCACCCTAAAAGGGAACACACACACACACACACACACACACACACACACACACACACACACACGCTTTTTTTTTTTTACAGTTTTTAGCGCTGACCCTCGCAGTGAGTCGGATCCGCAGGGGGGGAAAAATGGTCCACTGTATCATTTTTCTTTCCGCTTCCCAGTCCAAGCCCCGTCCGATTTCGTAAGTTTCTCTCTTCATCTTCACCCTTTTCTTTTCCAAACTAAAGAGCCCCGGATCATTTGGGAACCCTGTCTTTGCACCTTTTCCCAAGATCTCCTTTTGGAGCTGCAGGCGCAAACAGAAGCGCACCCTGTCGTGTCCGCCAACCGGCTCAGCCTGCCTCCCCTCCTTACCCATCACTTCTCTCAGCGATCTGCACATTGCCTGGCTTCCCTCCAGCAGGCACGGCGGGAACCACGGGAAGAGAGGGGGGTCCCAGGGCACTCGCAGGCAGAAGTGACCACAATACTTCCTGGGTCGGACCCAGGAGTGGTCAAGGGGGCCCGGGGCTCATCTCAGGCCTCTGACAAACAGTCCCAAGAACAGAGACGCTTTCTCAGGAAAGGAGACAGAGACGCTCCCTGCGCGCCCGAGAGAAGGCAAGACTTGGGGCAGGTCTTGGGCGTTAGGGGTGCACCACGGACCCAGGGGATCTGCCCTTTCGGCGTCGCTCGAGATGGTGGCGTCGCAGGGTTGCGGTCGCAAAGGGCCGACCAAGCTAACCTCCCTGGGCCAGAGGCAGAAAGATGAAGCAGGCCCTTCACGTGCCTCGAGGGCAGCTGGCCAAGGGAGCCAGGCTGGGAGAGGGAAGCGACCTGGGGAAGCCGGCTGACCAGCCCGCACTGGAGAAGGGAGAAAGAGGGAAAAAAGCTGCGAAGGAAAGTGGGTTGCGGGGTGCTAACATCCTGGGTGCCGACTGGCATGGTGGTTCTGGGAGGGAGGCTGGAGTGGGGGTGCGCTTGTGGCAGCACCAGCGAGTTGAAGTTCCACAGACCAATGGCAAGGCAGGCAGGACTGGATGGGATGGAGAGCAAAGAACATGAGGCTCTGAAGCTGAGGGTTCCAATAGGCCGGGGGGGGGGTCTTCACCCCAAAGGATCCTATGGGATTCTTCGGTGGGGGTGACTCGATCACAGGATTCCTTTTGTTACGAAACCACCAGCTGCCCGTGCCTCAGCCTCCTGGCAGAGCCCGGCTACGCTGGCAGGGGGACAGCCCTTGGACCGTATCTGAAAGTCAGCTTCATCCCGAGGTGGGCGAGAACCAGTGGAGGTGGAAACCTTTGGCTTTTCCCAGCTCAGGGATCCAGGGAAGTGGCTAAGGTGATAAACCAGTCCACCTGCCGTTCCAGCAGAATTTAGAGGTGGAAAACCTCATCTCCATTTTGAGGCGTGAAAACCACGTTCACCTGGAAGCCGTAAACTGTGGGTTGGATTTCAGACCATCCTGCCTTTTTCCTCCAGTGGATCTGTGGCCCCACACCCACAGGCGTGGTACTGGTCTGGCCTTTGGCTCTCCTGGCAGCCCAGTACACACGTTCCACATGCTGGGGACATGCAGCCTCCTGGCTCTCTCCATGCCAGATGCCAGGGAGGGGCGACAGGAGACAGGCCTCTCGTCATCTTGCAGGCTCCCGGAGCCACTGCGAGATGCAGCAGGAAGCTGGGCTAGGTGGGCCTTTGGCCGGAGCCAGCAGCCTGGCGCTCCCGATGGCCTTCGGCACCCCTTGCATCAGGCAGAAACAAGGAGAAACCAAACACGGAGCACGGAACTCCGCATTCTGCCCAGCTCCTCCATTCACTCCCATCACGTCTATTCCCTGGCCCTTTTGACTCTGGCTATGCGGGACCGGGAGTGCTGTAGAGGAGCCTCCGTTTGGTAGTCACTAAAAAAGGGTGGTAGACTGTGGTGTTTTCCTTTGACGGTGGGGTTATTCCTACACTTCGTTGATTTTATCTTGCTGGAGGGATGATTGCCCTCCTTACGGGACCTTCTTCGTTTTGAACACATATTTTTTGCAAAGACATTTTTGTGCTATGTGTATTTTCCTGGGAGAGGACTGAACTTTCATACGCTGAGCTAATTTAAGTGCCTGGACCAATTTGGCCATTGTGAGGAGGGGAAGGTAAGGAGTTTAGAGGTGTCCCAGAGGGAGTGGTTGATTCATTAACTGGGACATCTTTACAGTGCCTCAAACACAGAATAAGATCACAGAAACAGGAGGAAGAGGCAGTCACCGTTTGAGCAATATTATGGAGAAAGCGAGAGCCAAAGGAGACGTTTCGTCCAGCACGTCACTGGCAGACAGGCGGAAAGGCGGGAGTGTTCCTGTTAGGCCCCCAAACAGCTGGAGGGATATTATTTGGGGCAGGAGCGCCACCCACGTGGAGCTTTTTAGAAATGTTTTTTCCCTGCAACCATTTCCATGCTGAAAAATACATCCCCAGTACTTATTTGGGACGGGACAGGCAAACCCAGTGCTGAAGCTGGGATGATGGGTTCCAGCCTTCAAGCCCCTGAACAGCTGCACAAAGAACTGTCCGCTGTAGGCTTAAACTCACCTGTATGTGTGTGTGTGTGTGTGTGTGTGTGTGTGGGGGGGGGGGTGTTAGAGGGATCTGTGCTTTGCTCCTCCTATTCAAAAGGAAGCAGCACTTGGGTGTCCCCGCCCACCCAGGCCACTGCTCTCCTCACAGCCAGACTGAAGTGCAGCGCTTGCTGCAGCCACCAGGGGTCACTGGCAGGCTTCACGAGAGGGGAAAAGTGCTTCAGAATACAAATAAATACTGCGCATTGGCATCCCACGTCCCAGCAGTGCACAAAGCTCTTCGCCAACATTACCCTGACGTTGCCCCTACACCCACCCTGTAAGGTATGCCTTTCTCGAGTGCTGCTTGTGGGCCACTGGGGGGAAAACAGGATGCTGGACTAGAGGGGCCCCCTCCAGCAGCCAGGCTCTTTGCACATTATTGCCCCCCCCCCCGACCCACTGCAGCCGAGGCTGAGGGAGCGGCTGGCCCAAGGCCACCTCAAGAGAACTCACAGCAGACGTGAGATTTAGATCCAGGCCGTCTGAGCCATGGCGCGACATCAGCCGACTATTTCTGGCGCCTCCCCCCCCCGGCACTGGGTGCGAGAGCTGTGCTCGTGACACAACCCTGGCAGGGAACCCCCCTCACCTGCCCAGCTTTCCCTGCCGCTACAAAGCTTACCTCCTTGAGCCGCACGCTGGGCGCACCACCCACCACAGACGGCATCAGCTTCCGGAGCCGGGTGTCGTCCACACTCTTGGGCAGGTTGTGAATGCAGAGCCTCGTGCGAGACACAAAGATGTTCTGGTCCTTCAGCTTCTGACGCTTCAGCTCCTCAAACTGGAAGGGAGAAGGGGTTGGTCAGCACCTTGCAGGGGGAGGGAGCCACTGCCAGCCGGCCTATCAAGAGCTCGCTCTGGTTCCAAGCTGAAGTCCTTGCAAGTCTTCTCAACACACACACACACACACACACACACACACACACACACACACACACACACACACACACACACACACACACACACACACGCACCTGCCTCATGAACAAGTGCCGCCACCCCCCACATCTGACTTTTGTGCCTCCTGAATGCTGGAGCGGCATACAAGCCCACTGCTCCAAGAGTCACGCTGGTCCCCGCACACTGCCCACCGACTCACCCGGGCCCTCTTGGCCAGGTCAGCAGCACTCACGCCCGCCGCAGCTTGGGTGCCGGCCCGGATCACTGCAGGGGAAAAGGGACCATGACGCTGAGCCAGGAGAGGGGCCAACTGTCCCCTTGAGAAGGGGGGGGCCACAGGGGAGCAGCCTCCCCCTCCCCTGCCTCCGCCAGCAAGCTGTATCCCTCATTCATGAGTACCATCTTCTTGGCCGCAGCTGTACTGATACGAAGACTTGCGGGGGGGGGTGCACCCTCCGGAATGCCAGCACAACTGGCTGCTGCAGCTGGGTCCGGGACAGACTGTGATCCCGGAGCAGCAGGCCAGACTGACCCACAACACCAGTCGTCATCCCCCCCCCCCCCCGCCAATCTGTCACGGCCCAATTCACTCACAGCCTTCACGTGCCAGGTAGAGGTTCCGGGTGCCGGTGGGCTGCTTCCCCTTCTTGCTCCGCAGCTGCTGGGCTTCCTCCCGGGTGACAGCCAGGTCCGCACGCAGGCGACGGCCAGCCAGGCGCAGCCCTCCACCCTTGGCGTCAGGAGGAAGAGGAGGATCAGTGGAGCTGAGTGGAGGGGGAAACTACCCGCCCCGCCCCCCATCTCTCCACAGCCCCCCATACCTCCTCAGTTTCCTCCTGAGCTGCTCGCAGACATTTCTGGGCAGATTCCTGGGTCCGGAACTGGGCAAAGGCACAGCCTGGGGAGGAAGAGAAGCAGATTTGGAGACCAACCTGGCTCCGGAGTGCAGAGGCTGGCCAGGCTCCCGAGCGCTGCGACGACAGCTGTGGGGTCAACCCCCGGCAGAAAAAGCCCTGCTTGAAATGCTGCTGGGGAGCTGCTGCCAGCCAGCTGGTGCCGCCACAGCCTGGCAGCTGGGCTTCCTCTGCGCCAGCTCCCATCGCCCGCTGCAGAGCCCTCTTCCTTCCCTGGCCCAGCGTTCTTGCGTTTGTCCTCATGACAATTCAATGAGACTGTTCACTACTGTTCCCATTTCACAGCAGCCGAGGCAGACCTTCCCATGGCCAACCAATGACGAGACTTGAACCCGTGTCTCCTAGATTCAAACATTCAACTGTAGGGGAGCCCCTCAGTCCTGCTGGCTCAGCATCAGCCCTCACCCCCCACCCCAAACCCACGCAAACAAACAGAAACACTCTACCTTTGGAGTGCTCTGTGTCAGGATGCAACACAATCCTCACGTAGTGGAGATCCCCAAATTGCTCCAGAAACTCCCCCAACTCCTCCTCTTCAGTATCAAAGGACAGGTTCCTGGGAACAGACAGAAGCGGGGAGGCAGCCGGCCCTCTTGCACACGCGCGGCGGACTGGGCTCGAGCCATCACAGCCTCCCAGCAGTCGCCTGGCACGGGCCGCGCGACGATGCCCAACGGGACCGCTCCCCATCGGGGCACCGCCTGGGGTGCCCAAAACCTACCTGAAGAAGAGAGTCCTTCCTTCCGCAACATCCGATGGCAGCTTCTGGCCCTTCTGCTGCTTGGAGGGGGGGGCTTCTGAAACAGGAGAGGTCCTTTCTTCGGTGACCCAGCCTAGTGGCCCCCCAACTGCCAACCCATCCAAAAATATTCAACCAACCTCCTCCTTCCTCCTCCTCCTCAGGGCTCCCGGCCTCGCCAGGCTCCTCTTGCTTCCTGTTCAGCGCAGGCCTTTGGCGGCGTTCCAAGGCCCTGCAAGTGAGATGGGTGCACGTGCGCAGAGGCCCATCAGCAACAGGCCCAGAGCCGCTTCGAGGCAGCCTGGCCACGGCATCCTTGGCCCAGAGGAAGCACTGGGGCCCCCAGCGTGCCGCACCTTCAAGTCCCACCTGCTTCGCCAGTGGCAACGGCAGGGAGGAAGACGTGGAGTTGCTGCCCCCCAGCAGCTGCTCTTCCTTTGCCCACCCCCAAAGCCCCTGAGTCCTGCTCAGCCTCTGTACCCTCCCTGGCACAGCTGCTCCTCCTGCCCTCCCGGTTGCGGGTGCAGCCAGAGTCCCTCGGCCACCTCCCATCACAGCTGGCACTGGGCCAGCCAGGTGGCCCTCCTCTGGCGCCCTCAGCACCACCCCGGAGGTCATCCCAGTGGGGCCCGCCAGAGCCAGCCTCTTGAACCTTACCTGCCTTGCCTTGCCGGCTGGGCCGACTCCAGTTCTTCCTCTTCCTCCTCCTCCTCTTTATCCTCCAGTTGGACCTTGCCGAGTTTATTTTTCTGGACCACTGGGGCAAGGTGGTAGACGGGTGGGGGGGGAAGACAGAATCATGAGCAGGAGGGTTCTTTGGTCCAGGTAGCCCTCCCCCATCCCACCACCTCCCTTGTAACTCTTCCAGGCTGCCACAAGGACCCTTCCAGTGAGCCCAGGTGGCCCACACCATAGAGGAATGGAGACCATGGCCGTATCCAGAGTCCGACCACCTGGCTCAGGGCTGGCAGCAGCTCTTCAGGCAAGAATCCTCGGCCCTCTCTGGAGATGCTGCTGGGGACTGAACCGGGGGCGGGGGCGGGGAGAGAGAACGGGATGGACCTGCCTGCAATGCAGGGATGGCTCTGTCATGGAAAGACACCCCCCCCCCCTCTCTAACCTCTGCAATGCCTCAAAGCAAAGGTCAAAAGCGAGGCCTCGGTCTCCAACTCTGAGTAGGACTGGAGAGACGACCCTCCCCCCCCCCCCCCCCCCGGCTACCTGCCGACTGCAGGCTGGGCAGAGGCTCCATTCCAGAGAAGCTGGCAGAAGTGCTGTCGCGCTGGGAGGGGAGGAGGCGGCCAGTCTGCAACCGAGGACCAGGCCCCCTCCCTGCCCCTGGGTGCCCAAGGACGGACCCTGCGCGGGGCCCAGCCCAGAGACAGGCTCCTCCAGGGCGGCATGGCCAGCGCAGCGAGACTCGCAGCTACTCACCAGGAGGCAGCGGTGCTGCCGCCTGCATGGCTTGGTACTTCTCCCGGGCCACAGCCCAATCCACAGCCACGGGGCGCTCTGCAAGAGGAAGGCAAAGTTCTCAGGCAGCTTGGGGGGGGGGGGGGTCGGGGGGGGTCTAATGTCTGCTTCTGCTCCAGTGACCAGAGCTGGGGAGTGAGAAGAGGGTCAGCTGTCCCAACGTTGACCCTCCCAGCTGCACAGGTTTCCGCTGCCTCTCCAGGCAGCCTGGGCGAGAAAGGGACGCCACACCCACTCCCTGGCAGGCAGGGTGGGATTCTGCAAAGGCTGGCATGCAATGGCAGCAGGCCCAAGAGTGCCAGGCCACAGCTGTCCCTCCACGCAGCCCCAGCACAACAGAGGAGAGGAGCCCCGCCCCAAGCAGGGCTGACAAGCAGGAGTCCGGCAGCTCAACCCTCCCAGGGTCACCTTTGATCTCCGCCATGTTCATTCCCTTCAGAGCCTTCCCTGCTTCCAGGACGTTCCCGAACTGCACAAAGGCAAAGCCACACATCTGGCCATCTGAAAGAGAGAGGGGGGGGGTCACGCTCCGGAGCTCAACTCTCCTACCCAGGACCTCTCTTCACTGCCCTGCTGTGCCAGCCTCCCCCGATGCCAGGAAAACACGACACTGAGCTGGCATAGGTATAGGAGTAACCCCAGAAGGAGCAACCAGGGCAAAAGGGGCACCAAGGGAGAACGTGGCACAACCAGCCACCTCTTGTCCCTCCCAACACGGATGGCGAGAGACTGCGTTAACTCTGGTCTTTGGAGAATTTGGACTGCAGGCCGTCTGCCCCAGCAGGTCCCCACACGCAGACACCCCACCGGAACCTCTGCCTCCCCCCTCCAACGGGGAAGCAAGCACAATGTGTGCCCCACACAGGTAAGCAAGGGGGGCGGGAATTCCCTGGGGCAACATACAGACACTGCATCTCTGTCCCATGGCAGACCATTGCAGAGGGGTGGGGAGGGCAGCAGACTAGCTGCCTCCAGGCGGCACCCTGGGTCACGGGCCAGCTGAACGGCCCGCCCAGGCACAGTGCTCCCTCTGCTACGTCCAGGTGTTACAGCCTCCCAGCCAGGTGTGCCCGTTGCGAGGTGTTTGCCTGGCTCCTGCTGCAGCTGGGTGGTTAGTGAGCAGCTGTGAGGCGTGGCGGATGAGAGTTCCAGAGCTGCCTCCCCCTCTTCTTTGGCCCCTACCCTGGGCGTTTCTGCCAGGCTGGGCTCCACCTCGTCTCGCCTGTGGGCCGTGAGCCAAGCTGCCAGTGTTGGGGCCGCCTGGATGCAGCAAAAGGCTCCTTGGACATCATGCAGCAAGGAGGCGCCAAGGTTGAGGTGCTGCTTCAGTGTTCCCAGGAAAGGCTGCGCCAGGCCTGGCATTTGGCACCGATACAAGAGGGGCGTCGCAGATGACAGGCATCTGCATGAACTCCTCCAGAGATTTCGTGGCAGGAGCCCCTGCAATTCCTTGTACATATCCACCGAGCCCCGCCTGCCCAGCAGCCCTCTTCCCTCACCCTGCCCAGCCCAGCCCAGCCCTACCTGGTTTTCTGGGGAGCACTGCTTCCAGCACGGTGCCAAATGGAGAAAAGGCCGCCTTCAGGTCAGCTTCGGTGCACTGCAGGGAGCAGACAGGAGACCGGTGGTGGCGGCGGCGGCAGCAGCAAGGGGATGATGCCCCTCAAGCCCAAGGCCAGATCCAGGAAGGAGACCAGCCCGCTGTGTCCCCCCCCACAGGAACTCGCTCTCCGGGGTTGCTCTGGGGCTTCTGCCGCCGCCGCCGCCTTGGAGTGCCTAAACCGAGCGAGCTGTTGCAATCCTCAGAGCCAGGGGCAGAAGACGACGAAGGCCCTCCCATAAGAGCGTCACAAACGGTTCCATCCTCACTCCAAGGCCTCAACTTCCATCACGCCCCAGAGCGAGAGCCTCGGGCCAGCTCAAGCCAAGTACCCTCAGTCCCACCCCCCAGAAACCAGGAGACACAGACCTTGAAGCTGAGATTGCGAATGATCAGCCTGGCTTTGCGGGAGGCTCCTTTGGCTGCGGGGGGCTGCGGTGCTTCCTGGGGAGCCTCAGAGGCCTCTGGAATCAAAGAGCTGCGATAGCAAAGCACAGGCGGGGCAACAGCACACCGAAACCCCAAAGAAACGCTGGCAGAGCCCCCAAGAGGAGAAAGGCCCCGCCAACAAGTCTGGGGTGACGCTGGCAAGCGAGGCCAGGAAGGCAAAGGGGGAGTCGGGAACCTTTCCCCCAGGACCCAGCGCCAGATTTGGCCCTTGAAGGCAACACGGTGGCAGGGAAGCCAAACGCCATCTGGGTCAACCCTCTCCCCCCCTCAGCCCTGAGGCACAGAAACCGATGCCAGACAAATGCACCAAAGCCCCCCACAGAGGAAAATCCCACAACCTCACTAGGCAGTTAGCCCAAATCTGTCTTTTAGCAGCCGGAACCCATTGCACTGTTTGTCCCTTAATGGGGGGGGGGGCATGTTAGAATGAGAGAAAGCCGTGGCGTTTCTGAGATGGATTTGTAAAGGTCCCCATACTGAAGGGGAATTGGGGTCCATCTCCAGGGCCACAAGCATTCCAGCAATGACATGACGTCTCTTGGCAGGCCCTGGAAACGACAGGCATGAAAACTTTTCCCCAACTGCCCCCAGACTCAGCGACGGCCACACTTTAAAGCGCCAAGGACAGCATGTGGCAAGCCCCTCCTCGTCTCCCAAGCAAAGTGACCAAGTCAGCCCAATGAACAATGGGGGGGGGGGGAGAAGGGGAGATAAGGGGACCAGGAGATTGCAGAGAAATTAAATGAGCCCTTTGCATCCTTCTTCATGGCAGAGGAGCTCAGGCAGATACCACTCCCTGAACTTGGTGAAAAGGCAGGCAGATACCACTGCCTTTTCTCACACTCACAAAGGGTGATCAAAAAATTAAGGCCAACAGGGATTACGAAAAAGGCAGTTTCAGAACATATTGACAAATGAAAGATTCACAAGTTACCAGGCCTAGGCGGCATCCACCCAAGAGTTCTGAAGGAACTTCTTAAGTGTGAAGTTACTGATCTTCTGACTAAGTAGGCAGCTTGTCTCTTAAAATAGTGTGCCAGAGGACTGGAGGATAGCAAACGTCACACCAATCTTTAAAAATGAGGGAAACGAGACCTGGGAGACTACAGGTCGGTCAGCCTAACATCTCTTCCAGGTAAGATGGCGGAAAGCCTAATGAAAGACAAAATCTTGAAGCATACAGAAGAACAAGCTTTGCTGAAGGAGAATTCACATGGCTTCAGAAAGGGTAAGGGTCGCAATTCATTTGGAGTTCTTTGTAAAAGTCAACAGGCATGTGGATGCGAGCGAACCCCTGGATATTATATATCTAGATTCTCAGAAGGCGTTTGACTCGGTCCCTCATGAAAGGCTCCTGAGAAAACTCCACAGTCAGAGAATAAGAGGGCAGGTCCTCTTGTGGATTAGGAACTGGTTGAAGACCAGGAAACAGCGAGTGCGAGTTAATGGGCAATTTTCACAATGGCGAGAGGTGAAAAGCGGTGTGCCCCAAGGATCGGTCTTGGGACCGGTGCCTTTCAACTTGTTTATCAATAACCTGGAGTTGGGGATAGCAGCGAGTTGGCCAAGTTTGCGGATGACACTAAACTTTTCCGGGTGGTGAAGACCAGCAGGGATTGTGAAGAGCTCCAGAAGGATCTCTCCAAACTGGGAGAATGGGCAGCAAAATGGCAGATGCGCTTCAATGTAAGTACCGTATTGTCCCGAGTATAAGACGCACCTGATTATAAGACGCACCCTTAAAGTTTGGTGCTATTAAAAAAAAATTAATTAAATCACTGGCATTAAATTGCAACAGCCTGATTATAAGACGCACCCCTAGTTTAAAAACTTAAATTAGGAGAAAAAAGTGAGTCTTATACTCAGACCAACACGGTAAGTGTAAAATGATGCACATTGGGGCAAGAAATCAAAACTTCACATACACGCTAATGGGTTCTGAACTGTCTGTGACGGATCAGGAGAGAGATCTTGGGGTGCTGGTGGACAGGTCGATGAAAGGGTCGACCCAGTGTGCGGCAGCAGTGAAGAAGGCCAATTCCATGCTTGGTATAATTAGAAAAGGGATTGAAAATAAAACGGCCAATATCATTATGCCCTTGTACAAATCGATGGTAAGGCCACATCTGGAGTATTGTGTCCAGTTCTGGTCACCACACCTCAAAAAGGATATAGTTGAATTAGAAAAGGTGCAGAAAAGAGCAACCAGAATGATTTGTGGGCTGGAGCACCTCCCTTATGAGGAAAGGCTACAGCGTTTGGGGCTTTTCAGTCTAGAAAAAAGGCGCCTGAGGGGGGACATGATGGAGACGTATAGAATTATGCATGGGATGGAGAGAGTAGAGGGAAATTCTTCTCCCTCGCGCACAACACCAGAACCAGGGGACATGCGCTAAAATTGAGTGCCAGGAATATATATATATATATATATATATATATATCAGAAATATATATTTCTTTACCCAGCGTGTAACTAATCTGTGGAACTCCTTGCCACAGGATATGTTGATGACATCTGACCTGGACGCCTTTAAAAGGAGATTGGACTGATTTATGGAGGAAAAGTCCACCACTGGGTTTGAGAGGTAGCCTATCTCTGAATGCCAGGTGCAAGGGAGTGGCAACAGGATGCAGGCACAGTCAGTTCTCTTCATACGCACGTTTGCTACCCAAAAATGTGCATATCCGTGAGGGGCAGAATTGCAACCTACCTCGCGTTTTTCACGCCTGTCTCGGCCATCCACAATTTCACAAGCCCCCTGGCTTGTCCGTGGGAAGCTTCAAAATGGCATGGATAGCTTTGCTGGTAAAAAATGGCCTGCTGGCATTTTGAAGCTTCTGACAGCCATTTCAAGCGCTACTTGTGGGTGCCATCTTGAAGGTTTGCGCTGCATTCCGATGGTCTCTGAAGACAGCAGAGGCCTTCAATGGCACCTGCGAGTGCTATGGGGGCTGGTGACATTGCAAAGTTTGAAGGCCAGATAGGCTGCCCCTTCCCCATTGGCTCAATGGTTCACCACCCACGCATCCGGTATCCGCTGGGGGTTGCAGGAACGAAATCACGGTGGAGCGCGTGGTTCACTCGAACCAGGCGCTCAGGCGGGCGGGGCAGTCGTGTTGTGTCAGCCCGCCTGCCCTCCCTGGAGCCCGTGACGCGCCGAAATGAGCGGAAAACGGGCAGGCGGGGGGCGCGTCGACGTGACGCAGGCCCCGCGCCGGGAGGGCGCCCGACATTTCTGCCCCCACGGTCCGGATCCTCCAGAGTGGGGCCTGTATCGTGTTGCT
Source organism: Plestiodon gilberti rubricaudatus (assembly GCA_026170595.1). Taxonomy (NCBI): domain Eukaryota; kingdom Metazoa; phylum Chordata; class Lepidosauria; order Squamata; family Scincidae; genus Plestiodon; species Plestiodon gilberti. Next base: position 171,087,268 of record JANXHW010000005.1, on the reverse strand, counting down.
CCAGCAGGGCTCTTACCTCCGCTCTGCTTGGCTTTCCGCTGCCGCAGCTTCGGGCGAGCGAGCGCCACCGTGATCTGGCGGCCTCCGAAGGCGGCGATCTCCCGGACGGCTCTCTGGGCATCCTCGGGCAAGGAGAACGTGACGAAGCCGAGTCCCCGGCAGGTCTCGCCGCCTGTCAAGGGCGTTTGCACCCAGAGCACACCAAGTGAGCGACGGTGGCCCAGCGCGCTTCCCTGCCGGGCCCGCTGCGCGCCCTCGCCCGCCCGCCCGCCCGCCCCGCGCCTTACCGGGCGCCGTAACGGCCACCGCCCGCCGGACCGGCCCCGCCCGGCTGAATTCGCGCTCCAAGTCCGGGGCGCGGGCCGAGGGAGGAAGGCCCCGCACCAACACGGTCCGCCCGGAGCCCGCCGTCGACATAGCAACCACGCTGGCCTTAGCGAAGCCCGAACACGTTACACGGCCGGGCGCGGCGCCATCTTTAAGGCCGGAAAGTCCCTTCCGCAAAGAGCTCGGGCCGGAAACGCGGGCGGGCGTTCCTTCCGAGATGGATCGCGACCGCCCCCTGGCGGCCTGGCGGCGAGGCGCAGCCAGCGCGAGTGGCGTGTCTGGCCGCAAACGCTCTGAAGTTCACACTACACTTTTCCAGGCGCGGATGCCCCTGCCGGGGCGCGCAGAGCTGGCCGGAAGCCCTCCTGCTGTCCCGCCTCCTTATGAAGGTGATTGGAGGTAGTTCTGATTGGCATGCAGCCGCTCTCCCTCCCTCTCATCCGATTGATAGGCTGCAGTAGCTCCGCGAACCCACCCAGCTCCACGAAGCCTGCCCCCTCAAAAGATGAGGGAAGCCATTTTTCCAGCCTCTGAAATGCTGTCAAAGAGCTCCGCGCTACGCTCCGGAGATCCGTAACGCGCCTGGATTCCTGTAGTGTGAATCAGCCGTGAAGGCGCCAACAGACTGCACGCGTCTCGCTGCGTCGTGTCCTGGATTCTGATTGACTCAGCGCGTTGCTCCCGTCCTGCCCCCACAACACCGAACGCGGCCTCTCATTGGCTGAAGCTCGATTTATTCAAGTTGGAACGCACCAGAACAACCGTTGGCCAATGAGAGTCTGCGTTCAGAGTTGTGGGGGCGGGGCAGGAGCAACGCGTTGGGACAATCAGAATCACTGGCATCGCTGCAGGGGGGCGGAGCTCTAAGTTCCGCCTTGGCTCCGACCCTCCGTTACACCGGAGCACGAAGCGGCCCCGCCCCCTCGCCTTCGGAACCATTCAAGGCGGTGAAAGCCTTCGTGCTCCGGTGTAACGGCGCCGCGGCGGAACTTAGAGCTCCGCCCCCCTGCAGTGACACCAGTGATCAGAATCGACACGTTAGCTACTCTGGGACGCAACGCACGCTGACATGTTTGGTGTGTGGAACTCCTTGCCACAGGCTGTGGTGATGGCACCTGGCCTTGATGCCTTTAAAAGGGGTTTGGACAGATTCATGGAGGAAAAGACCATCACAGGTTACAAGCCATAAGCAACCTCCTGGCTTTAGAAGCAGGTTTTCTCTGTACCAGGTGCAAGGGAGTGACAACAGTGTTGTCTCGTGTGCTCCCTGAGGCATCGGGTGGGGCCACTGTGTGATACAGGAAGCTGGACTAGAGGGGCCTTGGGCCTGATCCAGCAGGGTTTTTCTGATGTTCTGATGAAAGTGGCAAAAATCAAGCATAGTTCGACTTAGCATGCACCGGAATGTGGCTCTCTGGCATTCCTGTGCATTCCGGTCAGAGACAAGACACCCCAGGATTTTAGAGTCACATGTGGATGCCGCTGGCCACAACACACGCCAATGTGTTTGGTGTGTCACAGCCTTTAGGAACGTTTTGCATATGCTAAGAGGCACCCTGGTCCATTTGTTTAAGACTAGTTGCCGTTCCCTTTCACAAAGGGGTAAGAAAGCACTCTGCACATGCTCAGAGCATCCATTCCAGCATGGACGACTACTGTATGTAATTTGTGCAACCTTTTCACTCTGTTGTAATGTCACCCTAAATACTGCAGGAGCAAGGCCAGGTCAACATTAAACAAGGTCAGAGAAGAGGCACCCGGCAGGCACTGTGCGAAGTCACTATGCAGGGTAGCTGCTTCGCCTCCAGGCCCGACACTCTGGGGTTGCCTCCCTAGAAAAGCGCCGAGACCAAGCAAAGGACTTCTTCTCTGGGCTGCTGCTGCTTCTGCTGCTGCTCATCTCCTACCACATCCCCGTCCCCCCATTACCACTTCTCCTGGTTGGGAAAGGCCCTGATCCAGCAGAGCTCGCTCTGGAGGGGCTCTTAGATGCATGGGCAAAAGGACCCCATGTTCAGAGGCAACACAAAAGATGCCAAAGAAGGCAGGTAGCAAGGGCAGGCCCTCGCCTGCCTGCCTGCCTGCCTGCCTGCCTGGCCCTTCAAGCCCCACCTGCGAGCTTCCCAGAGGCATCGGATGGCTTGGATGGGCCTATGGCTTGATGACCAAGCAGGGTGCCTCCCTCCTCTAGCACTGGGCATGGCCCTGGATCATGGCTCCCTGCCTATGGTATCAGTCATCCTCAGCCAACGTCAGATTGCCCTGGCTGATGGGGCAGAGGGAAGGAGCCTTTGGGCTTCTTCCGGTTCTGTAAAACTGCTGGGAGTTTGCTGCCTCCCCCAACCCTATTTGAGCCACGCAGAAGGTCACAGGGATCCTTGGTTGAAGAATTCTGCCGCTCTGGGGACCACTCCCTCATTTTCCAGCAGCACCCGTTTGCAGGTGTGACGACACCCACCTGGCACTCGTATGGATGATTGCCGGCCGCACTCCTCCTTTGCAGGCTGCCATCCTGGGGCAGTCGCATCCCACCTGCTCTGGCTCTTCTGATGCCCTGGCTTGTTTCGGCTTGGGGGGCCGAGAGGGTTCATTAACAGCAGGCAGGTGCTCCTGCGCTCCTCATCGCACAGGGGAACATTGACCCAAAAGGTCTAGACTGGCAGGATACTCTCCAGGTGGGCGAGAGGATTCCAGAGCCCACCACTGGAAGTGGGCCATATTCATTGGCGTGGCAGCGAGCCCAATGCCCAGGGAACCCCCAAGGACAGGGTGTGCTCGACGGCGCTTGCTGCCTGCTCCTCCCTAGGTGGCCTGTAGGCCTCCAGACTGGGGCTCCACTGCTTTGCCCCGTTGACTCCCAGCATCGGAGCCTGCACAGCCTTCCCACAGGTGCTGCTGGTACCTTGGCCTTGCTGCCATGCCTCCTGGGGGCACTGCACATGCCAGTGTGGTTGGCAGGAGTTGTGCTGGCTACCAGGAGACAATGGTCTCCCTTGCCAGCCCCCTTGCAGCCTCTAAGCACGTAGCAGAAAGAGGCAGGAGAGGCTGGAGGTGGTTTCTCTTGACCAGGCCTCTGATGAACCCCCCCCCCCCCGAACACATCTCTGCAAGTGAAACACTAGCATGTCAGGTAGACAGGACCCAGCCCAGCCCTCTGCCAGCTGCACTCATGTCATACATGCAGGGAGATTTTTAATGTAGGGTGAGCCTGATGCCATGCAGTCCAGTCTCACATCTAGCAGTTGTGTTGTTAACCCACCCCAAGGGGGGGGGGCAATGACACTTTTCATATCATCGCCCTGCCCGCTGGAAGGCTTCATTTCAAGCCTGCTAAGATACACGGCCGGCCGGCAGGCAGGCAGGCAGGCAGGCCCCCAAACCGCACCATTTCCAGCACATTTATGCACCACGGCTGCAAACAAGCAGCCACTGAGCAATCAAATCCTGCCGCAGCTCTGCGGTTGTCACCCAGGGGCACTGCATCCCCCTGCCCCTCCAAGCAATGCCACTGCCCCAAGGGCTTTTCCCTTCTCCCTGCAACATGCAGAGACCAGGAGAGGGCTGCTGCGAGGACAATGTTGAAATGATACAGACTGCAATGTACCAAGACTTTGCAATTGGGTGGGAAAGAAATCTTCTAAAGCAAAAGCATGAATTCATTTCCAGGTCTGTCCAGGAACCCCACTTGTTCCCCTTCCGGAGCAAGTCAGAAGGAACAGGGAACTCCTCTAGCCATTTGGCCTCTGCTTCTAGCAGATGGCAGCACCACTTTATATAGACCAGTTGCCAGGCCGGGGGGGGGGGGAGGCCTTATATATGCCAGTATAACAACAACATCTGGGCTCAAAATTGCAGTTCAACCTGGTCTGGTCAACAACTGAACAACAAGCCAATATCCCCACAAATTAATCTTTCTCAGAACACTCTTTCTCCATTCAGAGACCCCAACAATCAATAAGTCAGAATAAAGAGAATTTTATTACACAATCTCAGAGAGCTTTTGCACTCAAACAAGGTGAGTTCAGAAGACAGAATTTATTTATTTATTTATTTATTTAAAAAAAATTATATCCAGCCTTTTCCTATGCCGAAAGGCGGCTTACAACAAAGGTTAAAATACATAATTTAAAAGAATACATAAAATAAATTTAAACAATACATAGCCATACATAAACAAAATAAAATAAAATCCACGGGGGGGGGGTGTGACAGTATGGAGCAGAGAAGCAGCTTGGCAGAGCATCTTGAGACGCAGGAGGCAGACCACAACCCATCACCTGAACGCTAGACGAAACGAAAACGTTTTGAGCCCTTGCCAAAAAGTCATGAGGGAGGGGGTGGTTCTCAGATCCCCTGGCAGGGAGTTCCACAGTTGTGGCGCCACAGCAGAGAAGGCTCGCCCACGTGTTGCCACTCCCCTAACTTGCGATAGAGGTGGCACCCGCAGGAGAGCCCCCTCAGATGACCTAAGAGAGCGGGCCGGAATGTATGGGAGAAGGCGGTCCCTCAGATATCCTGGGTCCGAACCGTGAAGGGCTTTAAAGGTCATTACCAGCACCTTGAATTGGGCTCGGAAACGAATGGGCAGCCAGTGCAGCCGCTGAAGCAGCGGCTCAACAGAGTCAAACCGCCTAGCTCCAGTGACCCTCCCGGGCCGCCGCATTCTGCACTAGTTGCAGCTTCTGAACCGTCTTCAAGGGCAGCCCCACGTAGAGCGCATTACAGTAGTCCAGTCTTGAAGTCACTAAGGCGTGGACCACCGTGGTCAGGTCCGATCGACTCAAGTACGGCCGCAGCTGGCGCACCAGCCGAAGCTGGGCAAACGCACCCCTGGCCACAGCCGCCACCTGGCTTTCCAAGGAGAGCTGTGAATCCAGAAGTACTCCCAAGCTGCCCACCCGTTCCTGCAGGGGGAGTGGAACCCCATTCAGAACAGGCAGATGACTCAGTACCTGTATGACTCAGTATGGAGGAAAAGTCCATCACAGGTTACAAGCCATAAGCAACCTCCTGGTTGTAGGAGTAGGTTTTCTCTGTGCCAGGTGCCAGGGAGTGGCGACAGGATACAGGTCTCTTGTTGTCTTGTGTGCTCCCTGAGGCATCTGGTGGGGCCACTGTGTGATACAGGAAGCTGGACCAGGTGGGCCTTTGGCCTGATCCAGCAGCCAGGCTCTTCTGATGTTCTTACCTGCATCGAAGCTTTCCTGACCAGTAGGACCTCTGTCTTTTCTGGATTCAATCTCAACTGATTAGCCCTCATCCATAAGAAGAGCCCTGCTGGATCAGGCCAAAAGCCCATCATGAGTCTGAGGGCTGCGAGTGCGAGGCGCCGTTCGGGCAGAGGGCTCTCGCTGGCGGACTGCCTGCCTACTACACGCCCTCCCAGGAGCCAGCCGGGGAGGACCCGCTTGGTTCGAAGCCGGCGGGCGGCGCGCCTTCTGCTTCAAAAGCCTGGCCATCGGCCCGCCCACTCGTCCTCCCCCCGACGCCCAACCCGAGACGGACCTGGTGGGCTACGGGCGGGGGGGGGGGAGTGTCCTGTCTAGTGGCGCCGGGCGCGGGCTCTGCGTGCGCGGCGGCGGCGGCGGCGGCGGCGGCAGCAGCAGCAGCAGCAGGAGTCTCTGCTGGGAATCCGGAGCCGAGTTCTGTCCGCCGCTTGCCGGGGCTTCGTTCCGTGCGTGTCCCTCGGGGCGACCGAGAGCCTCCTCTACCGCCACCTCTTCTCCCCCTCGCTTCTCTTGCGAGCCGTCGAAGGAGCCCAGCGGAGCGCGCTTGGCGCTCGGGTCGCCGCCAGGAGCCCGGCGAGGCCAGGTGAGCTGCTGCAGCCCGGCCGCGTCGCAGGCACGCGTTTGCCCGCGCGGCGCTTGTGTACGTGAGAACGGGGGTGGTTGAGACGAGCTGTGCGGAGGGAGGCCCTCCGGGACTTTGGGGTTTGAAGCAGGGGCCCTCTCTGTCCCCACCAGAGCCCGCGGGTTTTGCTTGTTTTGCTGGTTGCACAGCCGCACACGTGTAAACGTGACGAGCAGCAGGTCTTCTTCTCAGGAACTTCTCTGTGTGAAGGTAGGTGACGGACTCTATGTATGTGCTACATCGGGGGCGCGGGTGCAGCGGAGGCAGAAGGACCGTGAATAGTGGAGCCTGGAGGATGGCTTCGCTGCGCGTGGCTGTGCGGCCGGTGCACGGAAGAACGTGTGTCCTATCCAACTTTCCAGCGCTGCTGCTGCTGCTGCTGCGCCAACAGTGGGGCATGTGCTGCATTCTGTGGCGGGAGGGCAGTCACAGAGGTAAGGGAACGTTTGCTCCCTTCTCTTGGGGCTGTGTTGGCACTGGAAAGTTGAATAGGATAGCCTCAGTTGGTGCTTCCAGGGTCCATGCCCTACCCTGCTGGGAGTCTCTGCCGAACAATGCCAGAGCATGCATGTGGACATGTGGCCAAATTCCAGTGGGGGAGAAAATGACACTGGCTGTCTCTGGGGAAGACTTGCTATAGCCAGGGCACTCCCCGCCCCCCCCCGCCCCCATGGCAAGCCCTAGGCTCTAGCAGAGCTAACCAGAAGAGCAGCTGGCAGTGGTTGCCAAGGCCTCTAAAGCCAGGTTCCAGCCGGGCAGAAGATTGCATCTCTCTCTCTCTCTCTCTCTCTCTCTCTCTCTCTCTCTCTCTCTCTCTCTCTCACACACACACACACACACACACACACACACACACACACACACACAGCATGTTTTTGGCAGGCGGGCAAGCTCTCCCAGTGCAGATACTACTACAGGAGGTGGGCACCTCTGCCAGCCTGCTCACTGGAGGACACGGCCTCCTTGGCATGAGGTTAAATGCAGCACTTTCGACTACAGGAAAGTGAGTGGGTGCTGGGGCTCCCATTGGTCTGCAAGCAGTACCTCTCTCTGCACCTAAACAGCCCAATTTAGTTGGACTGAGTTAGGAAAAGGCACTCTGTGCATGCGCAGAGGTCACTCTGGCCCATTCTTGCTCTGGGTTCAGCCCGACTCTGGTTTTGGCGGAGGCCAAATCGGTCTCCTCTCTCCTTTTTGGCGGAAGCAGGAAGTGCCTCCTCGCCAGGCTCGGGGGGGGGGGCTTGCTTTGTGTTCCTGATCCCCCCTCCTGCCTGCCGCCTGTCTCATGAGTGGCCAGAAAGGGCTGGCTCCCCTGTTGCCCATCTCATACTGCTCAGAGTCCACTGCCGGGGTGGGGGACTGTTTGGGGAGGGTTAGGAGATCCACCTCTTCTTGGGGCCAAGGAGTTCAGGGCCAGGCTGCTTCTTTGCAGCTGCAGGGCTCTGTGCATCCTCTGGGGTTTAGGTGCTTGCCCCCGGGGGGGGGCAAAGCCAGATCCGAAAGCTGGGTGCACTGGGGAGGGACCCTGTCTCTCTCTCTCTCTCCTGTGGAGCCTCCCAAGGTGAAGTGCCGGCTGGTGGGCGCTCTCTCTCGGTAGTCCCTGGGCTGCTGCTGCGCGCTCTCAGCTGGGTGCTGCTGCCGCTGTGGCCTGTTCTGCCTTCCTTGACGTCGTTGTCGCATTCCTGCCCCAGCCGTCTTCCGCCAGGCAGCTCAGAGGGTGGCCAGCAGCAGCACCCATGGTTCTCTCCCCCACGCTGCCTTCTTGTCCTTGCAAGCGCTCTGTGACTTACCGTAGGTTAGACTGAGGGAGACTGGCTGGCCCAGTGGTGGGATCACCCAGAAGGAGCTTTGTGACTTGAACCCAGGCCTCCTGCCCAGCTGAACCCGTCCCACACTGGCTTCCGGTGGTGGTGGTGGTGGTGGGGTTTGTAGTGTGCAGAGTGCTTTCCAGTTCGTTGCTTCTTCAAGTGCTGGTTGTTTTCTTCTTCTGTGGCCTGGGACCAGGTTGCCTAAGGATCCTGCCTACCCACCGAGGACATGGTGGGGGGAGACCCTTGTGAGTGTCCCACTTCCACATGAGGTGCAATTGGCTTTGGCACATGAGACAGCAGGGCCTTCTTGGTTGTGGGACCTCCCCAATGCTATTCCACTGTTACTGGAACTTTACGCCCAACTGCTGCATGATTGGGCCTTTCGGAGGTTGATTTTGTCGTTTCAACTACCTGTTCACTTCTCTGTGTGTGTGCGCGCACACACACACGCATGCACTGTTTTGCGATCGAACTCATGACTAATGCATGCTGGCGATGGTCCATTCCCTCCTCAGCATGCTTCCAGGCCGGCTCCTTGTAGCACCAGCTTGTCATTGCTTTTCCAGTTGCCATCTTAGGCGACGTCACGGAAATCGTTCCACACCCCAGTAGACGGTGCGTGTTTGGGGACACTGTGGGCTCCCCCTCTCGCCCCTTTCTCACGGTGGTTTCCTGAGCCTGGGCACATGCCGCTGGTCCTGCAGACCTGGTGCTGCGGCGGCACCTCTGTTCTCCAAAGACCCAAGAAGATGTGGCCGTTTCAGTGCAGGGAAAAGAGGGGAGGACACTGGCTGGCTGAGGAGGAGATCTGTGAACCCCCCACCCACCCCCAAGCATGAGGGAGGGAGGGAGGGAGGGAGGGAGGGAAGAAGGGGTGCCCCCCGCCCAGACGAGGCACTCCATCCTGGAGTTTGCGTCAGGCTGCAGCAGGGAGGGCTGGAGGCAAAAAGACTTCCGTGGCCAATGAGCAGAGCTGTGGCAGGGGAAAGGGCAGCCACTGTCCCCAGGAGGGGGGGAGGCTGGGGGAGCCACGAGGCCAGGTTCAGCCTCCCCCCGCTTCCGCCTCCACCCCGCCCTGCCTTCTCCAGCCCCTGCAAGGCTGCTTGGGGGCAGAGGCCTCTGGCGCTCCTGAAGCCAGACCTAAAGCCACGGGGAGGGAGGCGGCGGCGGCGGCGGCGAGGGGCGGACCGAGGAGGAGTTTGTGCGCCCACCGTGTGGGGACGCTGCTGCCCGGGACTGCACCAGCCTCCACATCAAGCAAGGACAGCCCAGTCCCTGGCTGGCACACGCCCCTCCCCCCGCCATGTTTTGCAGGGCACAAAGGGTGCACCCCTTGTCTGGGTTGAGGATGGGGCGCTTGCTGGCAGATCTGCCCCTGGGGGAGGCTTCTCGCTCTTGCGATTCCTCTCCAGAAAGGTGCTGCAAGGCCACTTGGGCATCTGGCTGGACCCAGGTGCCCAGCAGTCCTGAGGCGCACAGGCGGGTGCCAGCGGAGCGAACCGGGGGCCTTCCGAATGCTTGGCGCCTGGGAGCCTCCCTCTCATTGCTCGGCCCTCAGTCTCTCAAGCTGGGCAGGCCAGCCAAGACTTGCTCCCCTGCGGGGGGGGGGTGAGTCGGGGAGGGGGCTCCAGGCCCCAGAGTGGGGGTGGGCTGGAGCTCCGTGGTAGAGGCGCCCCTGCTTCTCTTGCAGAAGGTCCCCGGCTCGATCCCTGGAGAATCACCAGGCAAGCCTGGGAACTCCTCCTGTCTGAAACGTGGGAATGGATGGCGGCAATGCCCAGCTAGGTGCCCCCAGGGGCGGACTCCGGGCCAGGCAGGCGCCCGCGCGGCACAGCTGCCTTCTGGAGAGGCCGTGTCAGCTGAGCTGGGAGCCTCTTCTTTCTTCCCCAGACAGCCGTGGCCCCTCTTTGTGCAGTGATGCTTGTCTGTCAGTGCTGAGTTTCCTCCAAGCAGGGCTTAGCCAGCTTGTTCGTGAGGCCTGGAAGCCTCCCAGCCAGGAAAGCAGGAGAAGAGCTCTTTGCTTCCCCACTCAAGCACTTGCAGGGCGCGGAGCTTTGGCCCTGGACACACAGGGCTCAAGGCTGAGAACAGGAGAACCTCAGAAGAGCCCGGCTGCTGGATCAGGCCCAGGGTCCAGCTTCCTGTGTCACACAGTGGCCCCACCAGAAGCCTCAGGGAGCACACAAGACAGCAAGAGACCTGGATCCTGTCGCCACTCCCTGACATCAGGCATGCAGAAATTCTCCCGCCACTCAATTTCAGTGCATGTCCCCTGGTTCTGGTGTTGGGCGAGAAGGAAACGAACTTCCTCTATCCACTCTCTCCATCCCATGCATCATTTTAGACGTCTCACAGCGCAATCCACCATAAAGATCCGCGGGCGGCCCTAGGGTTGCCTGCTGGATCCTACCCCGTTCTGTGCCAATTGTGAGTGGCCCGGAGGTCTACTCAGGGGAAGGGGACGTTTGTCCCCTTCCCCCGGTGTAGTGCAGGAAGGCCCCAATGGGCCTCCTCGGATTTCTGCCAACTGTTGAGCTGGCATAAGTCCGAGGAGGCAGTGTAAGGGCTGCGCCGGCCCGGGAACAGGATGGGGATATGGTGGCCGCCTTCCCCGCCCTTCCTGGGCCGGCTTGGCCAACGGCCGTCCTCCCTCACTGCCTGCCCCACCCCCGTGCCCACTGGCGGGAGACTTATCTTCTCCTGCGGCTGCAAGGGTTGGAGGGCGGCGGAGTGAAGCCTGCCAGCCTGCATGCTGGCAGACCTTACTCCAAAGTAGTCACAAACGTGCTTTACAGCACGTTGCGATGCTATCAAATGGTGGAGCGTGCGCTCTGCCATTTGATAGTTACGGAGGATTGCCCTCTCAATCATGTCCCCCCTCAGGCGCCTTTTTTCTAGACTGAAGAGCCCCAGACGCTGTAGCCTTTCCTCATAAGGGAGGTGCTCCAGCCCACGAATCATTCTGGTCGCTCTTTTCTGCACCTTTTCTAATTCAACTATATCCTTTTTGCGGTGTGGTGACCAGAACTGGACACAATACTCCAGATGTGGCCTAACCATTGGCATAATGATATTGGCCGTTTTATTCTCAATCCCTTTTTTAATGATCCCGAGCATGGAATTGGCCTTCTTCACAGCCGCCGCCGCCCCCTCGGTCGACCCCTGCGCAAGGTCTGTGAAGGGCCCGTTTCCTCCCTGGTCCCACCGACCAGCAGCCGCCTCTCACAGCCACTTTGTTTGGCCTGGACTTGTCCGCTCCCCTGTGACTTTGGGGGCTCTTTGGAGCAGCCGGGCGAAGCAGCAGACTTGCAACCTTGTGCCAGACAGTGCCGGAGGGAGGGAGAGAGCAGCCACGCCTGTCCACGTGAGAGCTCTGTGCTCGAGCAGGATCCAGCCGCTGTCAGCCCAATTGTTGTCGCAGCTCCACACCTGTCAGCCAGCCGGCCGGCCAGCATCCCCCGGGGAAGGGTGCCATTGAGCGTTGGGCCTGTCGCTTCGCATCCCTCCCTGCCTGCTCCTGGGACGGGCAGCTCGGCTGCGCTGATGCGACACTGTGGCGAGGAGGAGCGTCTCGGCACACAACTGCCCAGGGCGCAGCTGGCGTCTTGGTCCCTCCAAGAGGCTGCCAGGACCAGCATCGGATTGTTTAGCAGGCACAGGACCTCCTCCGTGCCCCAGATGGCACCGGATGCCAGAGCACGCCTGCCTGCCTTCCTGCCTGCTTGCCTGCGCTGTCGCCAGCGAGGCCTGCAGGCCTCAGTCCTGGGCCAGATAAGCTGACTGAGGGGACGAAGCCACCTGAGGCCAGAAATCCTTGTTGTGGGGTCTGGGCCTCTCCTCCTCCTGGCCTCAGTGCTCCTTTCGAGAAGGTGACGAGGGGCTGTCGCCCCCCCCCCCCACATGGCACCGAGGCCCAGGAGCACTCGCAGGAAGGGCCACCGTGGCCGTCACAATCGCCCTGCATGGTTCTGCCAGGTTGGCCTGTTGGCCTGCTGCCTAACTTCCCAGCGCAGCCCGCTCCGGTGCCCTCTGTCGTCCTGTGGGTTGGCGAAACAAGGTGGGGCCTTTGCAGGCAGCCTCTCTTCCACCTCCAGGAGGAGATCATGTCATGGTGGGAAGGCGCCTCCGTCCACGTGGTCCTGGGGCCCTTTTCTAGACACGGCTGGAGTGGCTGACCCCGCCAGAGCACCCCTCTCCAGTCGCATATGAGGGAGGCAGTGAGCAGCTTGTCCTTGTCTTCGCAGAAGGGAGAAGCGGAGCCAGCCTGGGGTTTTCTGGGGGGGGGGTTAGGGTTGGGGTTTTCTGGGGGGGGGTAGGGTTAGGGTTCCAGCCAGGACCAAGCCTCCTTCCCTGGCACCTCTCCTCCAGGACAGGCCTTTGGGAGGGGCTTGGCACACAAAGGAGTTCACCACTTCAGTTGGCAAAGAGTCTGGATTTGCTGGGGGGGGGGAAGGATAATTGGGGCAGGGTTGTCCCTAGAAGGTGGGCCATCGAAGGGAAAGAGGCAGCGTCCTTCTGGCTTGTTCTGGTTTCGAGGAGCAGCTGCAGTGCTCCATGTCTGCAGCGAGGGGGGGGGGCTGTGTCCGTGCCCATTTGCAAGCAGTCCTGTCTTCTAATCTCACAGGCATGAGGCTGGGTTGTAGGGGACTTTGTGTGGTGGCAGAAATGAATTCTGCACATGCCTAGAATTCTGCATATTATCTCCCAATCATTTCATGCACTTCAGGCCTGAGTCCTGCACCAAAATGGACCTCCTTTTCCGGAGTCTGTATTTGGGTAGACAGCCACTGAGTAGGCCTGGTCTGTTAAAAAGGGTATCGTGGAACTGGAAAAGGTGCAGAAGGGAGCGACCAAACGGATGAGTGGGCTGGAGCACCTCGCGAAAACCGGAAGCACCCGAAGATCGCTGCAAAAGTGCCGTGCGATCTCATTGCAGCGGTCCGTCGAGCACTCCAACTCACTCGCTACAGGAGCCGAGTGGAGCAGATCCTGGACAACTCGAAAGAGCTCCGCCAGCCGGCTACTCGCAGACGCAATGGTGGCAGAGAAAAACGCCTTCTTCGCTGCCATCACCGCCACGGAGTAGGCCCTGAAATGGGCTCTAGCCCGTGTTCGGTCAGATTCATCACAAGTTTTCCCCCACCGTCGCTCTAGGCGTCGGCCCAGTCGTTTCGTTGCCCGCAGCTCCTCAGTGAACCAAGGAGCCACCTTGGCTCAACGACAAGACCGAGGCCATTCGGGAGCGATCTGATCCAAGGCTCTAGCTGCCTCCCCATACCACAGGGCAGCCAGAGCATCGGATGAATCACTGACCCGGGAAGCTGGGAAGTCCCCCAGAGCCCTCAGGAAGCCATCCGGATCCATCAGTCTCCGGGGGCGGACCATACAATTCGGTCTCCCAGCTCTGCAGGGGTGATTAAACGTTGCCAGTCTAAAGCTCACCAGATGATAGTGATCCGTCCAAGACCGAGGAGTGATCTTAACCTCCTTCATAGGCAGATCACCATCCCCGTACCCACCAGTGAACACCAAGTCCAATGTGTGCCCCGCACCATGCGTTGGGGCCGTGATCCATTGAGACAGGCCCATGGCGGCCATGAAGTCCTGAGCCGCCGCTGTCTCAGGGGCCTCGGCATGAACATTGAAGTCCCCCAGCACTAAAAGGCGTGGGGACTCCAATGTCACCGCCGAGATCACCTTGGTCAGCTCAGGTAGGGAAGCCGACAGGCAACCAGGTGGACGGTATACCAGCAGCATCCCAATCGTGTCTCGCCCCTGTAGCACGATGCGGAGACACTCAAACCCAGCACACTGTGGGACAGGGTATCCGTTGAGGGAGATGTAGTCTCAATAGACCACAGCAACACCACCCCCTCGCCCCTGTAGCCGCGGCTGCTGCATTGCCCGGTATCCTGGTGGACACAGCTGGGAAAGGTTCACACCACCAGCCACATCCAACCAGGTCTCCGTGATACATGCCAGGTCAGCACCCTCCTCCAGGATTAGATCCCGGATTAGGGAGATCTTATTATTAACCGACCTGGCATTTAATAGCAGCAGTTTAAGGCCCCAGGGGTTTCTCCCAGGCACTCCAGGCTCCGGAGTAGGAGGAAGGCCTAGAAAGAGGGATGGTCTGACTACGACCATCCCTCCTTCTCCTGGAACTGCCAGGCCAGCCCCCACCGCCATATCGTAGGTTTTCTTTGTGCCAGGTGCAAGGGAGTGGCGACAGGATACAAGTATCTTGTTGTCTTGTGCTCCCTGAGGCATCTGGTGGGGCCACTGTGTGATACAGGAAGCTGGACTAGATGGGCCTTCGGCCTGATCCAGCAGGGCTCTTCTTATGTTCTTATGTTCTTATCGCCCCTGGCCCGTTACACTTTTTATAGTGGCGCCACTACTCCCTCGAACATCCCAACACATCTTCCCGGAAAGGGCTCACACAACCACAGACACACACTTGGACAAATACAAACCCAACACAAAACACTAACGCTGCCTCCAGTGTCTCTATAGCAGTTTAAGGGGCAGGTAGGAAAAACAACGAGGAATCCAACCAGACAAGAGGCGCTCTCACCAGCCACCAAGTCCAGAAGGAGTCCCGCTGCCCCCTATACCTCCCACTACTCCTCACCCCCCTCTCACCAGGGTGACAGAGACGGAGAAGAACAGGGCCCTCCCCTTGTCGCTCAGAAGGATAATCCCCTCTGGTCCTGCAGGTGTTAACTGCCACAGGGTAATGACCTCCAAACCCAGAGCACCCAAGTAAGGAGGTAAGTCTGCTGCCAATCCACGATGGTTTACAACAGGCAGGCAATTCTAAACCAAATGGTTTTTACAATACAATAAATGTCCCAATCCTTCGTAGGACGCTTCTTTCCAGGTGTTTCTTTTCCCGGTCTGGCCTCTCTCTGGCATTCCCCTCACATGCGTTGACTGACAGGCAGCTCCCCCTCACAGAGTGCCAGCTGCAGCTTCCTCTCTCTCACACACAGAGGGTTTTTTGCAGCTTTGTCAGCGGCGACGGAGTCTCGAACTGCCGTCTTTGGCCTTGATCTTCAGGCATGTAAGGCTGCAGCTCTCCCGACTGAGTCAAACCTCCAATAGCCACACTCTACTTACATATGGAATCTGGATCATGTCTCTTGAACTGGGACAGGCAGCATTGCTCAGACTGTGTAGACTTGTAAAGCCCTCACACTGCCGAAAAGGCTTGCCAAAGGTCCGGCTTCTTCTTGCCTCAGAGGGGGCCGCTGGACTTTTGTGCCTGGGGGTCCTTTTCTCTTCCTGCCACCCTTGCTACCCAGGACAGCCCACCCATTTTTGGTCTCGTGCCCCACTCCTGGCCCAGGTAGACCGCGAGCAGGAAGGGCTCTTCTTGCCACTGCTGGATGGGAAGTCGTGCGTGATCCCCGCTTGCCTGCCTGGCCGTTGCTCCTGCCGGGATGCTGGCGTCGCGCTTGCTCTGCTTGTCACATTGATTGCACAGCATTGTCCTGCTGCCAGTGAGCTCTGTGCCTCGCAGGACCCACTTGCCAGTTTGGTCGTCAGCGTGTGTGGTGATGAGGTGCTGGGTGCGGGTGTCGTGGTGGGGCTGCCCCAGAACACTCCCCCAGCCAGAGGAGCACAAGAGGCTGCAAGCAGCCCTGGGGGCTGAGCACCAGCCAGTGGGTCCAGGCCCTTGACCCTGCCTCGTAAAAGAGCCCAGCCAGTCTTCTGTGGCCAGGTTCCCAGGTCTGGGGTCGTCGGAGGCATGCGGGAGAGGCCTTCTCTGCAGAGGCAACAGAATGGCCTCCTCTGGCTGTCTGAAGAAGCAGGCTCCGGGGACCGAGCAGTCTGGGTTGGCCTGTAGTCCCCTCCCCCACCATGGTCACAATGCGGATTGTGGGGCCTGATCCAGACCTTGCACGCACGCACGCTTGCCTTGCTGGCTGGTGACTGCTGGCACCTTGTGTGGTGCCAAACCTTTGTCTGTGGCTGATGTTTAGCTCCTCCCTTCCTCCCCAGCACACCTTCACTGTAGGCCCAACAAAGGCTGTGCCTCGCTCTCTCTCTCTCTCTGCTCTTTAGGGCATACGTGCGCCACTCTATGTGCTACAGCCTCCCTCACACAAGAGCAGCCCTGGTTCTTTGTGAGGAATGGCGAGGGAGGAAGATCCACCCGCCGAGGCCAGGCAGTGAGTCCCTAGCAGAGGAGACCCAAGTCTTCTAGCTGAGTGAAAAGGGCCAATTCCAGGCTGGGCAGGGTCCGAATGGGCCAGGTTGTGAGTTGCAGCAGCTTTTCCATAACCAGGTCCCTCCTGACTGTTACACCGTCTCTTCAAACACTCTTACCAGCAAAGCCATTGCAGTCAGCAACAGGTGGAGAAGAGGCTTCAGCAATGCCCCACGATGCCGGGAAGAGGCGGATCCGGCAGGGAGGCACGGCTGTTGAGCGCACGAGTGTCCCTCTCTGTTTCCAGCAGGAGGTGATTGAGTGTGCCAGGTGAGCGAGCGAGCGAGCGACGACTCCGACTCCTTCGCCAGAAGCGGGAGAGTTGGGTGCCTTCGGTGCCTTTTACAAAAAGTAATTCTCCATGCAGCAACCACCACCAGCCTTCTTCCCTTGTGTTTGTGAGGAGGGGGTCCAGAGAGGGGATCCCCCCCCAAGGAAGGGACATCGTCTGCCAAGAGAGAAGGCGGAGGGCAGAGAGGTCCACCAGACCCTCCCTCCCTCCCGCTGTGGCCATGTTCCTCTGGATCAGTGCCATCCCTGCTCTAGCCTGTCTCCAGCAGCCTCCCCAGCCCTATGCACCTTGCACTGCCACTCCTCCCGGAAGGGACCTGCTGTGCCCAGCTACTGGGTCAGTATCTGCAGCTGCCTCCTACCGAGTCAGACCCGGGTCCTTCGCGGTCAGTGCAGACAACACTGACTGGCAGCAGCTCTCCAGGGACTTTCCCAGCCCTTGAACTGGAGATGCTGCCAGTCAGGGATTGAGGGTGGTGCCTTCTGCATGCAAAGCAGCTACGTTCCTTGCCCTGAGCTGTTCTTCAGAGGTGGAAGTTCTGCCCCTCACCTCCACAGGACAGAATCCTGGCATCCTGCTCTCACAGGGCTTTACCCGGAATGTAATTAATCTGTGGAACTCCTTGCCACATGCTGTTGTGATGGCACCTGGCCTAGATGCCTTTCAAAGGGAACTGGACTGATTTATGGAGGAAAAGTCCATCTCACAGGTTACAAGCCACGATGGGGATATGCGACCTCCTGCTTTTAGAAGTACTCTCTCTCTCTCTCTCTCTCTCTCTCTCTCTCTCTCTCTCTCTCTCTCTCTCTGAATGCCAGATGCCAGGGAGTGGCAACAGGATACGGGGGTCTTGTTCACTCGAGGGCTCCCAGAGGCATCTGGTGGGTGAGAATGGTCCAGGAAGCTGGACTCGAGGGGCCCTTGGCCGGATGCAGCAGCCAGGCGCCTCGGAGGTTCTTATCCTCAGGGAGGTTCTGGAGAGCTCCTGGGGGGGGGCTTCCCCACCGCCGTCCTACCAAGCCTCTTCTGCTCACTCCCCTTCTGGCTTCTTTGGGGTCCTGTCATGCGCCCAGTTAGAAGGCAGGCAAGTGGGAGAGGAGAGATGTCCTGAGCCTGGGAAGGAGGGTCCCTCTGTCTCTGCCTGACAGGTTGGCGGGAGGGGGCAGGTAGTTCAAGAGGGAGGGACCCTGCCAGGGGAGAGAACTTGGGTGGGTTGGGGGGGGGGAGAACTGGAGCAAGCAGAGCAGCCCAGAGCAAAGGGACAGACTGCCCTCTTCCGCCTGGCATGTAGCCAGAGAGGCGGGGGGGGGGGGGCTGGAGGGGGGGCTGGGGTAGAGCGAGAGCCTCCGTGGCTCCCTTCTGCTATGGTGACAGGTGGCCCCTGGCTGCTATGGCATTGAAGGGGGACGGAAGAAGATGCAGTGCCCGCACCAAAGAGCCCCATGGCAGCCCCCTGCTCCGTTCACGCCAGAAGCACCTGCTGGGCGCTCTGGTTGGCAGCAGGAGGCTGGGCCTGATGCCCCCAGGGAGCGGCCAGTGCTCAGGCCGCCAGCCGGAAGAAGGAGCCCCCTTGCTTGGACTCTTCTGCTCCCTGTATTCCAATGTGGCGCAAGGATTCCTGGCCGGCGCCGAGGAGGAGTTCTCCTGAGCCCCCCTTTCGGGATCTCTGCTTGGCTCCCTCTCCAGCCTGCCACGGGGTGCCTATGAGCCCCGCCTGCCTGCCTCCTTGGGACACACACACACACACACACACCCACATATTGACAACCGAGTCCACCATGAGTGTTCCCTGACGCGGCTGCCTTGCCTTCTGCCTTTCCTCCTGGTCTCTTCGACAACCACACATTCTTCTCACGCCTCTGCAACTGGCCGTTCTCTTGAGGCAGTGCTAATTCTGGAGCTCAGCTGTGCTCCTTCAGCACATTTGAGGGGGGAGAGGACCCACCGGAGAGCTGCTGTCGTGTAGTGGTAAAGCCTCTGCCCCCAAGTCGCCAGGTGACCTCAGCTGCTCGTCTCTCTTGACCTCAGTTGCCCATCAGCCGCCTGGGACTAATCGCGTGGCCCTCACCCTTGAGGAGGGCAACTGATAGTTGGTGCACGGAGCAGTAGATCGACTTGTGACCGGGGGGCAGGACGAGCATGGCGCGTGGGGGTGGGCCAGTGCCTTCCCTGGGGACCCTCCTTGGGGCGGCTGGCTGGCTCCTCCTTGGTCTTCCTGGGCTCCCGCTGAAGCAGGACTCCACTCAGCCAGGCCAGGGACCCACCCACCGGACTGTCTCCTTGGAGCTGCCGCCAGGGCTGGGGGGGGGGTCTCCTGTGACGTGCTGCTATGGCCCCTCCCTCCCTCCTCCCTCTTTGGGCACAGCATCCTGACCAACCAACTTTGTCTACTGTGGCGCAGCAGGAATGTTTCAGTGCCCCCTGGCTGTGGCTGCACCGACTGGCCTGCGCTCCAAGGGGCACATTGGCTGCCTGGGACGGCCCCCCCCCCGACGTGAGCCTTTGCTTGGGGTGGGGGCAAGTGTCCTGTCTCTGTCGTCCCCCTCTCCTCTCCTGCCCTGACCCCCTCTCCTCTCCTCTCCCCAGGTGCTGCTTCCTGTTCTCCGAACGGCTGGACCTGCAGCCGGGCCCAATGTGGCGGCTTCTCGGCCTGCTCTGCTGCCTGCCCCCTTGGAACTCTGCAGTGCCCCTCCAGCTATTCCAGGCTCTGGCACTCGCCAAGAATGAATCCAGCCAGGGGCTCCTCCGGACCGCCAGCCCTTCCCTGGCCCCTCCCACAGTGTGGCCCCCCCACAGCGAAGCTCCTGCCATGTCCCTGAACCTGGGGCTAAATTTCAGGATCAAGCTGCGCAGTCAGGCGAAGGGCCGGCTGGGTGAGGGGCCAGGGGAAGCCAGTGGGAGGCCTCGGCTGCCCCCCGCCCGGCCAGTTGCCCCCACCCACTCCCAGGCACGGGGGGGTCCTCGCTTCTGGCCAGAGGCCCTGGGGGGCTCTGGCTGGCTGGGCACTGGTCCTGCGGAGGAGCTGCCTTCAGGGCCTGGAGGGGGGGCCTGGCACAGCTCTCTGGCTCCTGCTGCTGCCCCCACTCCCCAGCACCCCCTCGCCCTCTGGCCCAGGCTCACCGAGAGGGGATTGGTAGTGCCCACCGGAGAGAACAGCAAAGAGCTCGAAGTCAAGATTGACATTGATCTGACAGCCGGCCTGGGCCAGGAGGCGGGCCTGGCCTCCAACAGCAGCAGCAGCCGGCGGTACCCGCTCCTCCCTGGCCTCCGGGTTGGAATCTCAGAGATTGCCAGCAAACTGGCTGCCCCGGGTGAGTATGGAGCGAGATCCCAAGTGGGGTGTGCAGTGGGTCAGCGTGGGGGCAAAGGGCACGGGGGCCCAGAGTGCGGTCTGCGTCCTCCTCTGCAGACTGACCAGGCTGAGACAGGACCCCCCAGCTGGTTCCCCAATGCTGAAGAGGGGAAATCCTGGGGGGAGGGCTCTCCATCAGGCCCCCCTGGTCAGCCCCCCCCCCGGTGACCGTGGCTGGCCACTGTTAGAGGCAGCAGGCTGCCCTTGTGAACTGGTGGTCTCCTCCCACAAGGCAATTGTTCACAATTCAGATTCCCAGAGGACTGGGCAGGCTCAGCATGAGTGGGGGGCGAGAAGGGAGGTGTCAGCGGGTCTTCTCAGGGACTGGGGGGGGTCTTGGTCAGTGGAGGAGGCAGGACGGGTGCCCACCCGGGCCTGCTCAGCTTTCCTGAGGAAGCCACACAGGCAGCAGGTTGGTCTCAGCCATGGAACTGTGTTCAGGGATGCCCGTGAAGCAGCAGGCAGTGCCAGCGTGCCCCCCGCCAGTGGTCCCTTTCACTCTGTGCGGCTCGGCAAGTCTGTCTGCCCCTGAGCGGAAGGAGCACATCCACTTCCACAGCAGTGCTCCTTCCTCGAAAGCGGAGCAGGGACCCTGCGGGCACCGGGGGGGGGGGGGGAACGCTTGTTGCACTGGGGGGCAGATGAGCTGCTCCACTGAGCCCCTTTTGCTTCTCCGATTCCCTGCCCAGGTCTCTTTGGATCCACACTGCCCCCAGAGACGTGGGAGCCGCCACCAGAGCGGAATGGGACGAGCCACACCAGGGAGCACCCTGGGGACTCCCACCCCCCCACCCTAGCGTGGGCCTCGGAGTCAGGTGAGGGCATGGGAGAGGCCGTGGGGGTGGGGTTGAACTGGGGCGTTTCTCCCACCGCCTGTCCCTTCTCACCAGGAGGGAGGAATTCACTGGAGAAGCCGCCTGGCTGGGCAGGTCAAGCAAGGGGTGGGAATGTCGCAGAACAAGGCTGGCCGGGGGGGGGGGGAGGAATGCCTTCTGCTTGAGCTGTGGGGGGAGCCCATCCCAGTGTCACCCAGGGCGGGGCCACCAAGAAGCCTGGCCTGGCAGGGGCCACATCATGCCAGGCACGGGGAGGGGGGCAGCAACCGAAAAGGAAGGGGAGATCCAGAGGATGTGAAGCTGCCCCCTTCAAAGATGCTCCTCCGCTTTGGCCCCTGCTGGGCTCCGTTTGCCTGCAGACAAGGAGGGCCACTGCCCTGTAACTGGAAGCACAAGCGGCGTCGGCGTCTAGAAGCGTCACCGAGTCCTCTTGGGCTCCGCCTGGCTCCGCCGAGCAGTGGCAGAACAACGGGCATCCTCACTCCCTCCTCATGAGCTCTTGTGGCAGCGAGTGACGCACGAGGCACCCAGTTTAGAGCATACGAAGCACAGGAGAATTCCCAAGGGGCTCCAGCCCAGAGTAGGAATGACGTTTCAGACTGAAGAGGTGGCATTTTTGGGAACGCTGAAAATTTAGCAGTTAGAATTGGAATTTAAGGACTCTTTTAAAACATGATTATAACAACAACAGCTATAAACCATGAGGCCTGTGGATGCATTTGGGGGCCATAATGCTAAGTACCAACTTGCCAAATTCAGTATTTTTGCTTTTGCTTTTTAAAATCCCTAAATCTAACAGCAAATGTTATTAAGATAGCTGGGAGGGTGATCTGTTCAGGAGAATATAACCGAACCGTTGGCCTAAGAGGACCTTTGCTTCTAAACCTCTCCCCCCCCCCTTTACTGTCAAAGCGTTTGATTTACCCAGCGGCTTTGTTGGTTCAGCTGTGCTGAAGTGCTTGCGGCTTCAGGAGGAATCACACAGAGGCAGAAGTAAGTTTAAGCAGTCTATTTATTCAGAATATGTACCAGAACTTACAGAGTCAAATGGCTTGGCTTTCTGATACAGCAGATTATAGGCGCAGTAATGACAAACAGCAACATGTCTTCTTTCCAGCAGTCAGGATCAATCACAGCACTACAACCATCTTTTCTCTCTCCTAACATCCCACACTGTTCTTTACTACTGTTCTAGCTTATACTTTGCAGCTTTCACAATAGCCAATGGGATGGCTTCATCCATCTCACTCCACCCTAACACAGGTGCTTGAATCAGCTGTCTGCTGCTGCTGAGTGACTCCGCAACTTGTACACTTTTTCTCTGCCTGCCTATTCAGACATGCCCAGGCCTGTCCTGCAAATTCAATTGTAGATTCAGCTTCTGCCCCAAGTATTAAACTCTGACATTTACCTCCATGCTGCTTTGGCCCTTTGCTGCCCTGCCTCACAGACCAACAACTGCCCAGCGGTGCTGGCTTGTGCCAGGGGCAAATGCCCAGCTCTGGTGGGTCCCTCTGTTTGGCTCCCGAAGGAGGGACAAGGTGCAGGGACTTCAAGGTAAAGAGGGGCAGAGAGAGACTCTCCCTCTTTTAAAAAATGTTTTCACCCCTGCATTTTGACCATACAGCCTTAAAGGCAGCTAACCTCAGATTTTTTAAGATACAATTAAGCAATAAAATAGAAAGGAGCAGCGAGTGGCCTCACTGGGACCAAGTGCCTCACTGGGACCAAGTGCCAAGGTAAAAGAAGACACAGCGAGTTAAGCAGCTGTGCGATGAGAAGGTAAGTGAACTCTCTCAGTTGTGCAGCTTTGTCTAACTTTAATTTACCAGCAGAGGGGTGGGGGCTACCCAGTGTTTTGCACTGAGTGTCACATGTATGACTATCTGCCTCTTGGGCACAAGTCATGGGTGTGTGCTCGGTGCAAAGTGCTCCAGGCTCTCAGGGAACAGGTTCGATCCCTTGAAGCCATGGTTGCTGACCTGGAGAAGCAGAGACAGGTAGAGAGGAACCAGGGTGAGACTTCTAGGGACGTGGAGGCATCGTCCCACCCTCAGTTGGCCAGCTCCTCAGCTGCCAGGCAAGGGAGTCTCAGGGCTGGAGGACATCGCTCTGGAAAAGAGGGAAACAATCCCACAGTGGGGACCCCTTCTTCAGGTGATGGGCCCGTATCCAGTCGCACTAAGGATACTCCTCTGGGGAGGGGGCTTCTTGTCGTGGGTGACTCTATAGTCAGGAACATAGAGAGGGGGGTCTGTGACGGATGTGAGGACCGCATGGTGACTGGCCTGCCTGGTGCGAAGGTTGCGGACATCACCTCTCGTCTAGATAGGCTGGTAGAGAGTGCTGGGGAGGAGGTAGCGGTTGTGGTGCATGTTGGCACCAACGACGTGGGGAAATGTAGACGGAGGCCAAATTTAGGTTGCTAGGTAGGAAGCTCAAATCCAGGACCCCAAGGGTAGCGTTCTCAGAAGTGCTACCTGTTCCACGCGCAGGGCCAGCTAGGCAGGCGGAGCTGAGGGGTCTCAATGTGTGGATGAGACACTGGTGTCAGGAGGAGGGGTTTAGGTTTGTTAGGCACTGGGGAACGTTTTGGGACAAGCCGGGCCTGTACAAGAGGGACGGGCTTCACTTGAACCAAAACAGAACCAGACTGCTGGCGCATAACATTAAGAAGGTGGCAGAGCAGCTTCTAAACTGACCCCTTGGGGAAAGCCGACAGGAGCCGAGGGGCATCCGGTTCAGGACTCCTCATTCCTAGGGAATGAGGGTGCAGAGGATTGGGAACAGTCAAGTAATAACAGAGTAAGAATTAGGAGTGTTAGCGTGATGGGACATGACAGTCAATCTAGCAGGACAGAAGGCTGCAGGGATAAAGGTGCAAACACGCAGCCCTTCTTGTGGGACCAGGTATATAAGTGCTTTTATGCAAATGCCCGAAGTCTACGGGCAAAGATGGGAGAACTGGAATGTTTGGTGGCTAGGGAAAACATTGATATAGTGGGTATAACGGAAACCTGGTGGAATGCGGAGAACCAGTGGGATACTGCAATCCCAGGATATAAACTGTATAGGAGGGACAGAGAGGGGCGTGTTGGAGGTGGGGTGGCCATCTATGTCAAAGAGGGGGTAGAATCCACCAGAGTAGAGCTAGAGGCGGCCTCTGACTCCTCCGCAGAATCACTGTGGGTTAGATTACTACCAGGCTCAAAGAGTGATGTGATAGTAGGGGCATGCTACCGTCCTCCAGATCAAAAACCTGAAGGGGATCTTGAAATGAGGAAGCAAATCAGGGAGGTGTCAATGAGAGACAGGGTTGTAGTCATGGGGGACTTCAATTATCCTCACATCGACTGGGTCAATTCATGCTCAGGTCATGAAAGAGAGACTGGATTTCTGGATATATTAAATGACTGTGCCTTAGAGCAGCTTGTCACGGAGCCGACCAGAGGACAGGTGACTCTGGATTTGGTATTGTGTGGCACTCAAGATCTGGTCAGGGAGGTAAATGTTACCGAACTGTTGGGGAACAGTGACCATGCTGCGATCTGTTTCGCCATGCATGTCGGGGGGGGGGAGTGCCGAGCAAATCTGACACGAAAACCCCTGACTTCCGAAAGGCAGACTACCCCAAAATGAGGAGACTAGTTAAAAAAAAGCTGAAAGGGAAGGTAAAAAGAGTCCAATCGCTCCAGAGTTTAAAACAACAGTCACAGAGGCCCAGCGGGAGTGTATCCCACAAAGGAGGAAGGGCTCGACTAAGTCCAGGAGGGTGCCGGCATGGCTAACAAGCACAGTTAAAGAGGCTATAAAAGGCAAGGAAACTTCCTTCCATAAATGGAAGTCTTGCCCTAATGAAGAAAATTAGGACAAGGAGCACAAACTGTGGCAAAAGAAATGTAAAAAGATGATACGGGAGGCCAAGCAAGACTTTGAGGAACGTACGGCAGGCAACATAAAAGGGAATAACAAAAGCTTCTTCAAATATGTTAGAAGCAGGAAACCTGCCAGAGAAACGGTTGGTCCGCTGGATGGTGAGGGAGAGAAAGGGGTGATAAAAGGGGACTTGGAGACTGCAGAGAAATTAAATGAGTTCTTTGCATCTGTCTTCACGGCAGAAGACCTCGGGCAAATACCGCTGCCGGAACGGTCTCCCCTGACTAAAGAATTAAGTCAAATAGAGGTTAAAAGAGAAGACGTCTCAGACTTAATTGACAAAATAAAGATCAATAAATCACCAGGCCCGGATGGCATCCACCCAAGAGTTCTGAAGGAACTCAAGAATGAATTTGCTGACCTCTTGACCCAAATATGCAACTTGTCCCTTAAAACGGCCACTGTGCCAGAGGATTGGAGGATAGCTAATGTCACGCCAATCTTTAAAAAAGGAAGGAGGGGGGACCCGGGAAACTACAGGCCGGTCAGCCTAACATCTGTTCCAGGGAAGATGGTGGAAAGTCTCATTAAGGATAAAATCTTAAAATACATAGAAGAACAAGCTCTGCTGAGGGAGAGTCAGCATGGCTTCTGCAAGGGGAAGTCTTGCCTCACAAACCTGTTAGAATTTTTTGAAAAGGTCAACAGGCATGTGGATGCGAGCGAACCCGTGGATATTATATATCTGGATTTCAGAAGGCGTTTGACTCGGTCCCTCATGAAAGGCTCCTGAAAAATCTCCACAGTCAGGGAATAAGAGGGCAGGTCCTCTTGTGGATTAGGAACTGGTTGAAGACCAGGAAACAGCGAGTGGGAGTCAATGGGCAATTTTCACAATGGCGAGAGGTGAAAAGCGGTGTGCCCCAAGGATCGGTCTTGGGACCGGTGCTTTTCAACTTATTCACAGCGTGTAATTCATCTGTGGAACTCCTTGCCACAGGATGTGGTGATGGCACCTGGCCTGGATGCCTTTAAAAGGGGTTTGGACAGATTCATGAAGGAAAAGACCATCACAGGTTACAAGCCATAAGCAACCTCCTGGTTTTAGAAGTGGGTTTTCTCTGTGCCAGGTGCAAGGGAGTGGCGACTGGACACAGGTATCTTGTTGTCTTGTGCTCCCTGAAGCATCCGGTGGGGCCACTGTGTGATACAGGAAGCTGGACCAGGTGGGCTTTTGGCCTGATCCAGCGGGGCTCTTCTGAGGTTAGTAGGTAGCAGCCAACCAGGAGCCCACAAAGCTGCCGCTTGCAGAGTGCACAAAAGCCTGCGACGCGCCTCTTGGGGCAAGTGGTGACTGTGGCCACTTGGCGAGATCTGAACCTGCCTCTCAACCACGTTGAAGCAGCAGCAGCAGCAGCTCCTGCTTTGCGGCTCTGATCTGGATCTGCTGATCCTTTACGCAGCAGCTCCAAGGTTGAAGCAGCAGCCTGGTAAGGTCCTCGGACAGCCCCCGTCTCCCCTGGCCACAGCCACCAGCTTGGAGCCCTTTGGTGCCTGCGGCAGCCCAGCAGGTGCTGAGCTAGGGTTTGCTGCAGCCTTACAGCTGAATGCTCAGGAAGGAGGCAGAGCATTTCCTGAGCATTCCGCTCTTTGGGGCTTTTGCCTGGCTTAGCCAGTAGTTTCTGCCTGCCTTTGGGGTCCCAAGAATCCGGAAGGAAGGACGTTGGAGAAGGTGAAAAACAGGCCCAAGTGCCCAGCTAATAAAACCACAATGCAGAAATCCGCTTCTGGGGAAACATGAAAAAGAAGCATTTCCCCACTATT
Source organism: Plestiodon gilberti rubricaudatus (assembly GCA_026170595.1). Lineage (NCBI taxonomy): Eukaryota > Metazoa > Chordata > Lepidosauria > Squamata > Scincidae > Plestiodon > Plestiodon gilberti. The sequence continues at coordinate 171,060,885 of JANXHW010000005.1, read as the reverse complement.
CTGAGATTCGCTGTACGTGGCTGCAGGTAACATTCAGTGTGATCAGTGTAAGGGTGGAGGCGGGGGCTTCTGTAAGACTGCAGTGTAGGAAAAGGGCAAAAACGGGGGCTGCGTTCAAGTTGTGCACCGTTCATGTTGCTCGTTCCAAGCCAGGACTAAGGAGAGGAGGAAGACAAAGGCGGCCACCTCGGACCCACCGACCTCCATACAAATGGCGGCAGCACGCCAGGGTCCTTCCCCAGCTCTCAGCTCACTCACATACGTGCGCAGGAAGGAAGGCCCTTGCTTGGCAGCTGCCTCAACGTGACGGCACTTCCTCTACGGAGAGATTTGCCACAGGCTGCGCTTGTGTGGGCTTCAGAAGTGCGGTCAACCCTTTTCATTGGGGGAGGGCAGGGGCAGTTCCCCAGCCAGGAGGAGGGGGGGCAGGCAGTCACTGAGCCTTGCTCTGGTTTGATGGGCCCATTGAAGGACGGCCTGGGGAAGCCCCTGCAGCTTGGGGAGCAAGGGAGGGCTGCAGCCAGCAACCAACACATCGGGCTGCTGCGCCTGCCTGCCGGGAAAGCCGAGGAGACAATGCGCATGATCCTTCTTTGAATAGAGAATTGGCATCCAGGTCACGAAGGTGCCAAAACGTCCTGTCCAATCCCAGAATGCACCAGTCATGCTTTTACTGCAACAGATTTTCACCAGATTTCAGACTGGGAAGCTGCCCCTCTCTCCTCGAATGCAGATCCTGGAGACAAGAGTGGATTTTTCCGAATTCAGGACGTGGCTGAGGAGTTGGTTGGTTTTTGAGCAGTTTCACCCGAATACACCCTTGCCTCCCGCAGCCAAACCTATCCAGCCTTATAAGAACTTCTTTCTAAGGGGGTGGGGAGTGTGCTTCTGCCTTTGGGCCCCCAGCAGGTGGGGGGGGGGGTGTCTGGGTTGTGCCTTCCAGCCCAGGTGGTGAATGACTGAATGCTCTTCTTCTCCCCCTGCAGGGCCAGAGTCTCGCAGTGTGGCTGCCTCGCCAGGCAGCGAGGGCGCTTTTGTGGCACTGCCAGCCTGCCTGCCCAGCCAGCCGGAGGACTGTGGCTCCCCACTGCCCGAGCCTGGCTCGCCCCCACGGCCCCCCCTGTTCTTGCCAGCAGCACTGCCGCTCTTGGTGCCGCTGCACTCGGACTGGAACACTGCCCTGGCGGCCTGGGGCCTGGCTTGGCAGGCCCACCTCTACGGGGCGGGCGCCCTCTTCGCGCTGCTGGCCCTGCTCTGCCTGCCGGCCCTGCTCTGCCGCCTGCCGTGCCGTTCTGCCGCCGGCCGCAAGCTCTTGGCACTGCTGCACCTCCTGCTGGGGGGGGCGGGGGGGGCACGAGCCGTGCTTCTCTTCGGGGACGCCTGGGGGCAGCTGGAGCTCTTCCCTCCCTTGGCCGTCCGGCTCCTGCACGACCTGGCGCTCCCGTGCTTCACCTCGGCTCTGGCCATCGCCCTCCTGCTGCTGTCCTTGCGCCCCAGCCTCAAGCGCTCGCGCCCCCCCGGCCTCCGACACCCCTGCCTGCCGGCCGGCCTGCTCCTGCTGAACTTCTCCGTGGCGACGGGCGCCACCCTGGCCGCCGACCTGCTGCCCCACCGGGCCCCCCCCTTGCTGCTGCTCCTGGCCTCTCGGGGCCTGTTTGCCCTCCTGGCCGCCCTGCTGTCCTCCTCCCTCCTCCTCTTCTACTGCTTCATGGCCCCTGTGGACACGGCCGCACAGAGCCACGACCTCAAGAGTACCTCCAGGCCCCCAGGCTCTTGCTGCTGCTGCTGCTGCTGCCCCTTTGCCGACGCCCAGCAGTGGAGCTGCGCCGCTCGCACAGCCCTCCCGTCGGCCTGCTTTGGCCTCCTGAGTGCCGGCCTGCACACCTATGCCATCCTGCATGCCCTGGGCTACGGCTTGCCTGCGGAGCTCTTTGGGCCCTGGGCCTGGTGGGCGCTGCAGCTGGCCTGTCGGCTCTGTGAGGTCGGCATGGGGCTGCCTTTGGCCTTGCTGGGCCTCTGCCCAGTCTTCTGCGCCCCCGGCTCAGAGCCCCGCTGGTGCCAGTGCTGCGGCGGCGGCGGCGGCGGCGGCGGCGGCGGCCACCTCCCGTGCCTCCCTCTGGACCGTGCTGCTGCCGTCCAGAAGACCCAGATCATGATGCCCACCCACTTCCCGTGGGCCCCCCTGTCGCAGCAGCAGCACCAGAAGCGGGTGATCTGCGACCCCGTTGCCGGGACTGGGAGCGAGGAGGCCGACTACCTCCCGCTCGGCGCGCTGCCCGCTGCTGCAGAGCCCGGCGGCGACTGCTGCTTGCTCGCCAGCAGCATCTCCACGGCCGCCAACGACCCCACCGCAGACTTCCGCCCGCCCTCCCCCATTGACCTGCGGCGCAGCATCGACGAGGCGCTGTGCAGCGAGGGCCTCTTCCAGGGGGGCGGCGGCAGTGCCTCCTCCTCCTCCTGCAGCACCCTCAACTTGGCCAGCAGCAGCAGCAGCAGCAGCAGCAGCAGGGAGCCGTGGCCGGCGGAGGAGGGCGCCCCGTCCCAGGCCGCCTCCTGCACGGAGCTGGTCCCCGCCCAGTCTCTGGCCCCCAGCTGCTCCAGCTCCGCGGCCCCTGGGACCTACGGGAGCCCCCCCGCGTCTCCCCCCCCTCCAGGCCGGGCGCTGGCTCCCACCTCCCAGGAGTCTCTTGCCTCCGCAGGGAAGCAGGCGGCGGACGCAGCTCTCCTGCGCGAGGAGTTCCTGGACGTTTGCCGGCAGATCGACGCGCTCAGCGTCGCCAGCGACACGATTGAGTTGTAGCCGGGAGCCCTGCTGGCTGCTGCGGCTGCCGGTCATCAGTCCCTGTCCTCGACGGTGTGACTGCCGCGCCGGGGTCTCTTCGAAGGGTTCTGCTTGGGAGGGGCACCCCCCTGCTCTGGCACGACCGTCGCGATACGAGAGGCCCCCCTCCTCCTCGCTGCCCCACGCCCCACTCCTTCCCTGGGTTTGCTGAGGGAGGGGCCGCCCCGTCCTTTTGCCCCGGACCTCCCTCCGTGTCTGTCTGGTTTGTCCGCAACGAGACTTTGCCCCTTCCTTCAGTAGCAAGACAAGAGAATAATGTGTTACGGGCCGGCCTCATCCAAAGCAGAGGGAGGTGGTTGGTTGGAGGGACTCCGGGGACGGGAGCCACAGAGTTTTAACCAGTTTAAATGATCAATAAAAGAATTTTATGGCTAGGAGTCCTGGGCTGCCCTCTTGGGTGTGTGTGCGTGCGTTGCTGCGGTTGACTGTCGAAGAGGTGTGTCGAGAGAATCAGACAGCAGAGTGACCCACCCGGGGCTCTTTGGGCACAACCATCTGGCGCATCCGATGGATCATCTTCTCACCCAAGTGCCGTGGGGGCAAGATAGATGGAAGGCCGGAGGGCCGTCCGGCGCGGGAGGGGGCCAAGAAGCAGCTCCTGGTCCGTACTGGCACGGTACAGCTTTGGCTAGTTTCCTCAGAGCAGGAGGAGGGGAGGCAGTTCCGTCTGGTTTCCTCTGTCACCGAGGACACGGAGCGGGGGGGGGCGTGGAGGGCTTGCCACGACCTTCTTCTGAACCGCTGCCTGGGGGGAGGGAGGGAGCGGGCGGGCGGGCCGGCGACGGGCTAGATGGCCACATCATCAGGTGTGCCCAAAGGGAGCCAGGAAGCGCCCGACGTGAAAGCAGCTCCGCGGCGCTGTCCTCAAAGCACAGCTGCACCCCCCCCCCCCTTTCTGCCGCTCTTTCCGGCAGCCCTGCAGGGCAACAAGCCCCCCTTCCTTCCTGGCAATTCCGGAAGGGCGGAGCAGTCAGCTCTCGCTCAGGCCCCGCCCAGCTACTCAAGGCCTGCAGGGAGGGAGGGGCCGCCGAGAGCAGGTTCAGGCGCCCCCCCCCCCCAGCAAGGACGAAACACACGAAGCACATGCAAACACAGGCCACGTAGTCGGACCTTCCGGACCGCTGCTGGGCCCCGGCGATTTGCACGCCCTCTCGTCGGGCAGCTGAGCGGCTGGCTGGCCAACCAATCCATCCCTTCCTTGGCTGGCAGAGCTGCACCGCTGCCCCCCGGCCTGGCCTGGCCGTGCCCCCTTCCCACCTCCGGCCACCAGCGTCCAGCGATGGAGGGCCATCGCCGATCCAGGGCTGCTGCACGCCCCCGTTTTTCCACTCTCTGGCTGGGGACAAGGGCGTGAATGAGCTTCTCCCCCCCCCTCCCTGTGGAGAATGGAGTCGTAATTAAACGGTTTGGCAGTATGGCGGGTGAGAGCAGAGAAAGCTGGACAGGGCTGAACTCCTGCTCCGAATAAAAAGACGTCAGTCTCGAAGGGATGACGCCACGAGGGGCCCGCGCCCCCCCCCCCCGCAGGTCTCCAGTTCAACGGGCTGGACTTGCAGGCAGACTCCCCCGTCCTCCAGCGCCTCTCTTTGGGGACCACAGTGCTGGCAGGCCTGGGAGGGAGGGAGGGAGGGAAGTGAACTCCCAGGGAGGAGGAGGACCAGCAGCAGCAGCAGCAGCAGCAGCAGCAGCAGCAGCAGCAGCAGCAGCAGCAGCCTTCCTCCCTGCAAGAGTTCTCCCCAGAAAGGCTGGTGGCTTCCTCCAAGCCGCCCTTCCCATGCATCCCCCCCCCCCCGCCTCGGCTGCCTCCTCTGAAAGTGCACGTGCTGAGGCGGGCGCAACAGTCAGCTGGGCCAAAAAGCTGCAGCAGGAGCCCAGGAGGGCGGCTGCGATTCCCCACTGGAGCAGGAAGAAGATGGCTGCTACGGAGCTCCCACCAGCAGGACGGAGTGGCAGAACGAGGAGGCTGCTTGCTCCTCTTCCGAGTCACTGGTCACTTGCCTGGTAGCCACCTTGAACAGCTTGGCAGGCAGGAGCATAAGCACAGCCCTGCTGGATCAGGCAGCCCCCCCCAGGAGCCCATCTAGCCCGGCTCTGGAGGCAGCCCGTGGCCATCATGACAGACTGCACTCCGTCCTCCATGAATTGGCCCAAGCCTGCTTTCAAGCCACCCAAGCGAGTGGCCATCTGATCACCACATCTTGTGGCAATGAATTCCACAGACTAAAGCTGCACAACTGTGTGAAGTACCACCTTCAGTTACCCATTGTCAACCTATCTCCCACTCATCAGATTCATTGGTCAGCCCCTGATACTACTATTGTGAGAGGGAGAAATAAAAACCTTTCTCTTGCCCCCCCCCCCAGGCATAATTTGGCAAGTCACAGTCTGCAAAAGAGCCCCGGGTGCTCTAGCCTTTCCTCCTCCTCCTCACGGAGGTGGCTCCAGCCGTCGGGGCCGCTTGGGTGCCAGCTCTTGCAATATCTTTCCTTCAGGTGTGGCAACCAGGCCCGTTGCATCCATCCAACTCCCATTCTTATTGGTGCCCCAGAGTTCCCCTGCTGAGGGGCAGGCAGGGGGGTGGTGGCTCAGGGGCCATGGAGGCCAACATTGAAGGCATGTCAATGGCCAGGGACCCAGGGGCTCCTGCGCCTGATCCCGCAGCCACCCCAGTCCATAGCTGCAGGTGTGGCTTGAGGCAGCATCAGCACCTGAGCACAGGGCAGGCAGAATCTCGCCTCTCCTCCTGGTTTCGCAGGACACGTTTTCTCCTTTGAAAACCCAAGACTGAAGAAGGGGGGGGGGTGTTAGGGTGCCTCCTATGACGGCTATGGCTCCAGGGCCCTGCAGGACTCTTGGCTCCTGGTGAGCTTCCGGCTGGGGCTGCTGCTGAGTCCCACTTACACAGACCCACAGCGGGGCTGTAGCTTTATTAACCATAGTACACAGTGACACAATGTTGGGCCCCAACATGCGCAAAAGTTACAGCCAGGGGAGAGGAGGGAATTCAACGCTGACAGCTGGAAGACACTGCAGCGCTCCGACTGCCCACAGCAGGAGAAGATGGACCCGGCTTCCTCCTGGCCCAACTGCTAGACCCAGAACAAGGAGGCCAAGGACCGGACGCCTTCAGCCAACTTCCCAGCCCCAGAGTGGCTCCAACGGCCAGGAGCCCAAGAACACAACAGACCCTCCCCCCACTAGTATTGCTAAAATGCATTTTCCTAGCAGGTTGCGGGGGGGGGGTGCCCAGACCCCCGCCCCAAGTCCATCATAAACAGGGCTGGTAGGGAGGAGGGAGTGCGATCTGCAGCTTTCCCACACACCCCTGCAGCGCTCCAAGGGGAGAGAGAGAGAGACTGGGCGGGCAGCCCCTCTGGGCGCTCGAGGCTCAGGGCACGCTGCCAGGGAGGGGGGGCCTTGGTACAGGAGAAGGCTCCAGGCAGTTGCCCCCACCTGAAGGCCAAGTCACTCCAAAAGGCAGTGTTCCACTAACCCTTCCCCCCCCCCCCGAAGAAAAAGTCTATGGGGCTCCCAGCAGGTCCTGCCCCTGAAGGGACGTCGGCCCCAAACGCACTGGGGTGAAGAGACGTGGCGTGCCAGGTAGCGCCAACTGCATCGTCCACAGTGCAAGTCCTTGCCTGCAACACAGCCCTGAACGGGCTGGTCAGGTGTGGCGGTGACTGGCAACAGGGGCAGGAACAGGGACGGCGGGACCTGTGCGCTGGCCGCTGCTCCGGAAGCCGTCCTCAGTATAGCCGCTTCTCATAACTGCAGGAGGTGGGGAAGGGGGTGGCGAGAAAGGGGGGGGGAGAGAGGTCAGCCCTAGAAGTGCGGCAGATGAGCCCAGTGCCCATGCCCCCAGCTCTCTCCGATTCAGAAGTGAGCTAACCCTCCCCCCCCCACCCCATTGTGACCCCAGCCCTACAGCAGCTCCCTTTGCCTCTTGGAGCACACTCACTCCTGGGGGGGAAGCAGCAGAGAAAGACTCCCCCTCCCCCAAGCCTATAGGGAAAGAGGACTTCTCTTCGACACCAAAGCAGCGGAAGTCAGCCCCCCATTTCCCCACCTCACCCCCAGGGAAGATCACTCCTTGTCACTAGCAGGGAAATCCAGCTCCCTCCACGGAGGAGAGTGGGAGACCACCAGGAGGAGGAGTCTCCGAGCCAGCAGCGCTGTGCTCCTTGGGCAGGAGGAAGGCAGAGAGGGAAGGCACTCAGCATGCCCAGGCTCCGGGGGGGGGGGGGGAGGAACAGCTCCTCTCGGCCCAGGGTGTGTGTGGGGCCTCCATCGAGAGAGAGCCCACCTGCCTCTTCCACGCTCTCACACAGGCACACACCGCCATGCAGTCAGGAGAAGCCCAGAGACATGGCTGCCTTGGGCAGTGCTCCCTCCCCTCCCTGGAAAGCAGAGCCAGGAAGAGCCCCCAAGCGGCCCCATGGCGGCCCCCACTCAACCAACCCAAAGGCCCAGGGGCAGGCCTTCCCCCCAGCACCAGAAGCAGGGCTCTGCTGCTGCACCACTGGTTGCCTGCCCCCCCCCCCTCCAGCTGACAGTCACCCTCCCACGGAAGCCACAGAGCAGCGCTTCTGCCAAGTTGGCTGTTTGCAGAGGAAGACACCACCACGGACAAGGGCTGGCTTGCTGAAGGGTTGTGGCCCTGCTTCTGGCTGGAAGGGAAGGCCTCTCTCCCCTCAAGAACGTACAGATTCCACAGGCAACTGCAGGGAGACTCCAGGGCAGGACTGCCAACCCCCGCAGGGGCTCAGGCACAGCACGCGACCCTGGCCAGGGGTCCAACCCTCTCTTCGCAAGACGGTGGGGATGAGGCAAGGGCTCCCAGCCTCATGCAGGGGGCAGGAGGGCAGGGAAGAGTTCTGTCCGTTTGTTCAAACCAAAGGGTGGGAGTGCAGGGAATCCTTGGGGGGCGGAGTGCAGCGACAGAGCCCCTGAACGGCAGGCCGAGGGTGCCGGAGCCGGGAGCCCCAGCAGCGCCAGTGGGTGTGGACAAGCAAGAGCCAGAGACCGAGGGCCCGAGGCAGTAGTCGCGAGAAGGGATCAGGACCAGCGACAGTGCTGCAAGGCGGTGCACCTCCCCTCTTGCTCAACAGCCCCAAAGGCGTGGCGGTGGGGGGAGGGGCTCCAACAGGGAACGCCAGCAGCACAGCCCTGGTCTGGGGCCGTACTTTGGGCCCCCAGGCGCAGAAAGGAGCTTCTGCTGCTGCCGCCCACTGACCGTACTTGCAAAGGTCGGGGTGTGTGTGTGTAAGGTGTGAAAGGGGCACTACGCAAAACAGACTGCAGTCCCTCTAGTCCTACGCTCCTTGATCACCCTGAAGCGGGGGGGGGGGGGGAAGAGAGAGAAGGGGAAGATGCTGCTGCTGCTGCAGAACACAGAGGGGGGGGGGTGATGATCTGTGGATTCTTCCAGTTACTTACATGGCAGAAACGCAAAGCTACAGGAAGGCCGAGGCATGGGCAGGAGAGAGAGAGAAGGTTACAAGGTCAACGTGTTCCTGTCTTGGGGGGACACGCCACACTCCCCCCCCAGCAGCCCTGCTCCAGGCCAGCAGCACAGCCCCTCCAGCCCACTGCCCGTCACCGCCAAGCACCACGGCCCACCTGCTCTCCCAGCCAGGGCCCTCCAGGCAGACGACCAGCAAAGCTCCGCAGCAGCAGCAACCCACCCCCACCCACCCCGCGAAAGAGTGGCAGCTGCCCAGCTGGGGGCAACAGGAGAAGTGGACTCCACACAGGCGTCCATCACCAGCTCTGCAAAAAGCCAACCATATGCTCCGCCTTCCCCCCCCCCCCCAGCTGGGGCAGGCATGGCACACCCACAGGGCGCCACCAAGGGCAAGGCTGGGTGGGAAAGACCCCTTGCGTGCCAGGGAGGGTCTCAGGGCGCTGCTTTGCGTAACCAGCTGAGGGATCCTTCTACAATCTGCACAGCACAGGATTCAGGGAAGAGAATTGTGTTTGAATTTGGCACAAGCACCAAATAAAGGGTTTCCTAAGGAATCTGCAACAGTCCGCAGAACTGGGGTGGGGGGGGGGGAAGCAGGATGCAAGGGCAATGGGGCAAGAGGGAGGGACCAGGCCTGCCAAAACCCTGGAGGTCACCCGCCCGACTCTGGCTTCTGAAATGTCCCATGGTGCATCCTGCAGTCATGGAAACCTCCTCAAGGTAAGGGAATGTTTGTTGGGGGCGGTCCGCCCCCGGGCAGCATGTCCAGGGGGCAGCACTCACCCCGCAGCAGTGATCTGGCGGCTCCTTTTCGAGCTGCTTTTTTCCCACTGCCCTTCGCAGCAGCGCCTCTCCCGGAGCCTCTGGAGGCCGGGTACGTGTTCCGCGCCCTCCCGCCCACCCCCAGGGGCAGTTTTCGGCCAGTTACAGGCCACGAGATGTCACCCCAGGGGCGGGGGCGTGGCTTCCTGAGGTCAGCATCTCGGCATTCGTCCACCCCCCACCCCCCCGAGGGCAGCGTTACTACACCGCTGTCTTGCTTCGGGGCTGCATTGCAGCTGCAGCAGTGCAGGAAAGTTGGATAGGACTGGGCCCTGAGTGAGCAGGGACAGATTTTGGAAACCCAAGTCTGCCATGGCCACAGTCCTCTCCAGCGCGCTCGGCACCCACATCCTTGCTGCCCCCCACCAGCTTTGGCAGCCAGCTGTTTTCAGCCTGGGCAGGTGAAGGGCTCCTTTCACCAAGGACTGGGTGGGGAGGGGCGAGAGTCGCTCGGTGGCACAGCGCTGACCGGCGTGCAGAAGGGCCCAGGTCCGGTCGCTGGCAGCCTCTCCAGACCCCCCCCCCCCAAAGGAGCCATCAGGCCTCTGGCGGCCGGTGGCTGGAGCTGGGCTCAGGCAGAAGTGCTGGAGGCGCACTCTGTGTTCCGAGATGCTGCCACCGCCAGAGCCCCCCACAGGGCCCCCCCACCTCACCGCTCCCACCCCTGGCCCAGCTGGGCCGTCCCCGAGATCCTGGCACTCTGTAGCAAAGCACCCCAGGACAAGGGCTTCCTGCACCTCCAGCCCCCTCTGTTGGGGCAGCCAGGAGTTTGAGCGTCCTGGAGCTAGCTTACAAAAGAAAAATCCCTGCAGAAAAACCAGGCCCCGCTGCTCCCAGAACGGTGGCCTTCTTGAGGGCAGACACAGGAATGAGTAGAAGAGACTCTTGAGGGAGGGAGGGGCCCTTGCTAAAAGCCCCTGGGGATGAAGGGCCCTCTCCTGGCTGAAGAAGCTGGAGCTTTAGAAGAACGAGCAAACCCACACACTGCCCCCCTCTGCACCTGCTAAGAGGGAGGAGAAGCAAGGCAGCCCCCCCCCCGCTCCCTTCTGAACACAGACAGCCGCTCGCCGGTGGTGGTTTCTACAGACTGCAATTCAGCCACCTTTTTAAACAGATCTTCTGAAGCAGTGACGTTTGCTCGACCACAAACCCTCGGCTGGAAGCCATTCTCAAGAGAGCCCCCTCCCCCCCCTCTTCCTTGCTTCGACAAAGCGCACAAGGGCAGAGTCATCCTAAACCCAAACAGCACCCAATCCTCCAAAAGAGCAGGAGGCAAACCCAGAAAAGCAGTCGGTACCTCAGCTGTTGCGAGGAACTCAGAGAGGGGGCTGCCCAGCACATCAGTAGCCGCCCCAGAGCAGAGGGAGCCGCTGGCCCCGGCTCCAGCTTGGCCACCACCACCACCAGGAGGGACTGCGCTCCGCTGACAGGCCGCCTGCACCAGTCCGATGCCGGGAGCAGGGAAGGGCCTTGGCCAGCCTGGCCCGGCCCTGGGACCTCCTGCACGCCAGGCAAGTGACGGGCCCCAGCAGGGAGGGGGCTTCCTCACCCACCCACATTGGTATCCAGCGGGCAGGGGTGCAGAGTAGACTGGCAGCAGTGCCAAGAAGAAAGCCTCACTTCCTCCTGCCCCAATGAAAGCACATGTGCCCCCCAACACACACACACACACACACACACACACACACACACACACACACACGCGCTCAAAGACAGAGGCCAGCCTTGGAACGCCTCCGACCTTATGAAGTAAAAGGGGAGAATGCTTGTGTGGGGCAGGTGGGTTTCCGGGCCTAAGACCTCAAGAACGGGCTTCAACACATTTTTTAAAAAAGTACACCGATTGCCAGACCACCACCTACCTAAGCTATAATCTCAGCTTCCCCCCCCCCCCATACCCTGGAACGGTTTGGGGAGGGGGGATTTTCAGAGGCTTTCCCACTAAAAAGAATCCGCTCATCTCATTCCCGAGAGCTGCAAGGCTGTGCACATTTTTCGGCAGAGGGGAGGCGAGAGCCTTGACGGAACCCTTTGCCGTCCTGGGAGGGACCCTGCCCTGCAAGAGAGGGGCAGAGGCGGTGGGGGGTGGGGTGGGGGCCACGTTAGTATGTGCTGCCAGGACTGAGGAAGAGCAGCGACCAAAATACACTTCCACACCGCTCAAAAGATGAAGGGAGAGGACGTCCTGGAGAGGGCAGGGGGTCCTTTGCCCCCCACAGACCAACACCAGAAGGACAAGATGATCTTGGGTTGGGCTAAGGTAGGGAGGCGGCTTGAGAGCAGGAAAGAGCAAAGGGGGGGGGAAAATGAGGCCAGCCATCGTTAACAGGACACTTACGAGTGGAGACCGTGAACGCCCCCTTCGATCTGAGCCGACATGGTCCGCTTTTCAAACTTCAGTTCGCCAGAGTACATCATGGACCTGGGAAAAGAAAACAGAGAGGGGACTCGGGGGGCTTTCCCTCAAGGGGGTGGCCCATGGTTCAAGCCAAGCCTCTTCTACTCCTTTGCTGCCCCCCCAGCCACCACTCACCCAAAACTTGAACTGATGCTGTAAGGGGCTGGAGGTGCCCCAACCTCCAACCTCATGCCGAGACTCTCACACCATTCTGGCAACACACCAGTTATATACAATTTTAAGTTATCACGGCCGGCACATATCACTGAGTTAAAAACCAAAACATCTGTAACAGATTAACAGCGCAATCCTATCCAACTTACATCACTGGTGTAACCAGCAGGGCAGGGCAGGGCGGGGAGCTTTGGAGGGGAGGGGAGATTTAAATCCCCTTTGAAGGGGATTTGAATCCCCTTTCCATTCCGGGGCCTCCCGTTCTCGCTGCACTGCTGGTTACACGTCAGATAAAGATTTACATTGCTTTAATCTATTTACGGCCTGAAAACCCAGATGTTTTGGGTTTTAACACCAGAGCTACTTCATTTTTATTCCATCATTTCTTTTATAACGTTGTAGAATAGCTGCAATCCACTGCGAGTTCTTGGTTGACGGTGCCGGGCAGCGTGTCAGCCAGTAGTTCCCCAAACTTTGTACCGTGGCAAACTCACTGGGGCGCTGCAGGATTTCCACGGTGGCCTCTTCTTATCAGCTCTCCTGAGCACCGCCATCTCGAATCGCGCTATTCAAGATGGCGGCACCTGGGAGAGTCGGATGATGGTGTCGCCATGACAGGGCACTGTGCAAAAAGGGTGCCGTGACTGCAGTAAGTTTGGGAACCTCTGCTGTAAGCCAAAACTAAAAACCCAATCCTATCCTCAAGGTACACCAGCGTACCTCCACCACCGACAGATGTGCCATGGACATTTGTGAATGCAAAACGCTACACCAAGGTAACTCAGACACCAGTGCAACTCCACCGGCCGAGAGGCCAAAACAGGGAGGAAATAAATGGAGCACGATCCAGGATGAGGTGGAGTCAACATCCAACACTAACCGCACCAACATCCATATCCCCACCGCCCTTCAAAATGCTATGCAAACAACAGAGCTGGCGGAAGTAGGAGTAACCCCATAAGGAACAATGCAGAAGGGAAAGAGCAGAAAATGGCATTTTCTGCCCTGCCCACCTCCTGACGATGGAACATGGGATACAGACTACATTTGGCAGCCAATCACAGCACCCCCAGCCCAATACTAAGCTCCTGTCGGGGGGACTACAGCTCCGGTGATCAGACGCGCAGTATGGGGCCATACCTCTCTGGTCTCGCCAAGGGTCGCTTCCACGCGCAGGGCCAGGCAGGCAGACAGGCGAAGGTCTCAATGCGTGGATGAGACGCTGGTGTCAGGAGGAGGGGTTTAAGTTTGTTAGGCACTGGGGAACGTTTTGGGACAAGCCGGGCCTGTACAAGAGGGACGGGCTTCACTTGAACCAAAACGGAACCAGACTGCTGGCGCGTAACATTAAGAAGGTGGCAGAGCAGCTTTCAAAATGACCCCTGGGGGAAAGCCGACAGGAGCCGAGGGGCATCCGGTTCGGGACTCCTCATCCCTAGGGAATGAGGGTGCAGAGGATGGGGAACAGCAAGGTTATGACAGAGTAGGAATTGGGAGCAGAAACAGGATGGGATGTGACAGCCGGTCCATCAGGATGAGAGGCTGCAGGGGAAAAGGAGCAAACAAGTAGCCCTTCTCGGGGGACCTGATATACAAGCGCTTTTATGCGAATGCCCGAAGTCTCCGAGCAAAGATGGGAGAACTGTAATGTTTGGTGGCGAGGGAAAGCATTGACACAGTGGGCATAATGGGAACCTGGCGGAATGTGGAGAACCAGTGGGATACCGCAATCCCAGGCTACAAACTCTATAGGAAGGACAGAAAGGGGCGTGTTGGAGGTGGGGTGGCCATTCTAGGGCAAAGAAGGGGTAGAATCCAGCAGAGTATAGTATGAGAGAGGCTCCAACTCCGCCATAGAATCACTGTGGGTTAGATTACCAGGCTCAAAGAGTGATGTGATAGTAGGGGCATGCTACCGTCCTCCAGATCAAAAACCTGAAGGGGATCTTGAAATGAGGAAGCAAATCAGGGAGGTGTCAACGAGAGACAGGGTTGTAGTCATGGGGGACTTCAATTATCCTCTCATCGACTGGGTCAACTCATGCTCTGGTCATGAAAGAGAGACTGGATTTCTGGATATGCTAAATGACTGTGCCTTAGAGCAGCTAGTCACGGAACCGACCAGATGACAGGTGACTCTGGATTTGATATTGTGAGGAACTGGACAACTTCCTGAAACATTTAAATAGCCTTTGTCCGGAAATCCAAGTTACCATGGACATAGAGAAAGGAGTTTTACCCTTCCTGGATGTCCGGGTGTCTCGAAAGAAAGATCTCACGTTTGGACATTCAGTTTACAGGAAGCCCACGCACACTGGATGGTATTTACACCAGACCTCATATCACCATCCTGCACAAAAGAATTCCTTGATAAATTCACTAGTATACAGGGCTATCCATGTTTGCGACCCTCAATCTTTTGCGGAAGAAAAAGGCACCATTACTAATATGCTGAAAGCCAGTGATGTATCTAAGTAACTAGGTCGCGAGTGCGAGTCATTTTTGCACGAGTGCAAGTCAGTGTCAAAATTTTTGTGCAAGTACGAGTCAAGTGCGAGTCATTTTTGCATGACTGCGAGTCGAGTACGAGTAAGGCCAAAAACCATGAGTCACAAGTTACGAGTCAAGTCACTTTGGGGAAAATGGCTTTTTTCCCTGAAAATGGGGTGGGTGAGTGTCTGTGTGGGGACCTCCGAGGCTTTTAAAGCACCCACTTGGCTTCCCCTAGGACTTGGAAAATGACTTGGAAATGGCAAGTCATTACCCCCACAAGTGCGAGTCCCGTGGGTCACGAGTACGAGTGCAAGTGCGAGTCAGTGGGTCATGAGTATGAGTACGAATACAAGTCAGGGAAAAAGTGACTCAGTTGCACTTGCGAGTCGAGTCATTTGACTCGAGTCCCCATCCCTGCTGAAAGCTAATGGATATGGGAGCCAACAAATTGAAACATGCTGGAAAAAACAATTGGCTAAAAAACGATGGCTTTCATGGCCAGCAACAATTTTGTAAGAAATAGGGAACACGGGTTTAGATGCCATGTTAGAAAATGTATTTAACGGAACACAAAACACACAACGTTTCGTCCACTTCTGTGGACGTCTTCTGGTGTACAGCAGCACCGTGCTAGCAAGAGCTTTCAGGTCACCACCAGGATTCCATTCTTCTGTTGCTGTTGACAGTTAAAGCCTTCTTCAGTGGCACCCAGTGCATTTTACCTCTTGCTAGCACGGTGCTGCTGTACACCAGAAGACGTCCACAGAAGTGGACGAAACGTTGTGTGTTTTGTGTTCCGTTAAATACATTTTTTTACATGGCATCTAAACCCGTGTTCCCTATTTCTTACAAAATTGGCTAAAAGTCAACACATCCCGGAGCCCAGAGATGTGGAAAAAGAACAACAAGAAGCTAGGAAGAAAAAAGAACATATTCCCTGGTTGTCTCTCCCATATATAAAAGGCTTTTCAGATAAAATAGCATGCATCTTTAGGCGATATGATGTTAAGACTCACTTTCTGCCCACTTTGAAGATAGAACAAATGCTAGGTAACCCTAAGGACAAAAGACCTCCCCTGTCAAATCCCGGAGTTTACGAGATTCCTTGTGGCGAGTGTACAAGAACATATGTGGGTAACACCAAAAGACCGATAAGGGTCCGTCTACAGGAGCACTCGAGAGCCACCAGACTGTTGCAGGAGGACAAATCTGCAGTGGCTGCACACGCAGCTCAAACGGGACACACGATCGCCTTCAAAGAAACTCGCTCACTGTTTAATGAAATGCACGACAGGCAGAGAAGAAATCTGGAGGCTACTGCAATTTCTCAAAGAAGAGCTTTTAATCCTTTAAATCGTCAGCAAGAACTAGTTTATGTCAACAAAATTTGGTTTCCTTTCCTAAATAGAACCAAGGCTTTTTAAACGTTCCAGGCATTCTACTGGCAGTTAACATCTACTGGCTGGTGCCAGGTTCTTTGCTCTGAAGAAACCCTAAGTGCAGGGTGAAACGTCAGCAGGACTAATGTTTTAGTATTAAAACTTTATTCTTCAACTAATTACATGGCTGAGAAACCCATACTTCCAATTTCTTTACAAGTAATAGCTAGCCATGATAATCTCCATACCAAGGTATAAATTCCGTTGTGATGCAGAGCCTTCCTCAGAAGGCCCTGGCGCATCGGCTGAGGTGGTCGCTCCAAGGCTTTCTCCTGGCCTCGGAGCCTCCGAGGCCGGGAGAAGGCCTTGGAGCGACCACCCCAGCAGGCTTCAACGGGGGGGGCAGCATCGGGGGGCGCCCGGGGCAGCGTCCCGTCGGGTCTCCCCCCTCGGAAAATTGCGACGTGGCCTGGCGCGACCTTAGGGGGTGGGGGGGATTAGGGTGACGCGCGTTGCCCCGCCTTGGGGCAGCGCGCGTCGTAGTGAC
The DNA here is from genome assembly GCA_026170595.1 of Plestiodon gilberti rubricaudatus. Lineage (NCBI taxonomy): Eukaryota > Metazoa > Chordata > Lepidosauria > Squamata > Scincidae > Plestiodon > Plestiodon gilberti. The sequence continues at coordinate 171,044,766 of JANXHW010000005.1, read as the reverse complement.
GCCGCTGAGCGTTTGGGGCTCTTCAGTCTAGAAAAAAGGCGGTTGAGGGGGGACATGATTGAGACACATAAAATTATGCATGGGATGGAGAAACTGAATAGAGCAGGGGTTCCCAACTTTTGGAGGCCCACGTACCCCCTACGTGGGCCTCCGGTTGCCCTGTGTACCCCCTGTTAAAGCGGGGTTTTTTCCCCGGGTTGCGGCGTGAGCAGGTATAGCATAAAACAGTCACACAGCCAATAGAACAACCGTCACGGTCGGCAGCAGACCAAGGTCCAAATGAGACAACGGGAGTTAGAAGGGAACCCTCAAGAGCACTCAGGCCAAGCAGGGGCTGGTGGCTCACTGCACCAAGAGGCAGCTGGGTGCCAGGCGAGACGTGTTTGAGCCCAGCCAAGGGACTGGCCCTCACCAGCGAGGCACACCCTTTTCATAGAGGTGGAAGGGACCCACAGGGTCAGGTAGTCCAGCTCCCTGCCTGTAGCCGGAAATCCTCCGAGAGCATCTCCAGCAGGTGCCTGTTGAGCCTCTGCCTGAAGATCTCCAGTGAGGGAGAGCCCACCACCTCCCTCGGCAATCTGCTCCGCTGCCGAACCGCCCTTACCGTCCAGAATTCCCTCCTGATGTCCAACCAGAATCTCCTCTCTGGCAGTTTGTACCTCTTTGAGCTAGTTCTACGCTCAGAGGCAGTCGAGAACAAGTTTGTCCTCCTTCCATATGACAGCCCTTCTTCAGGTATTTGAAGAGCGCTCGCCTATCCCCTCTCAGCCTCCTCCTCTTCTCCAGGCTAAACATATCAAGTTCCCTCAACCTTTCCTCGTAGGACTTGTTCTCCAGTCCTCTGATCATCCTCATCGCTCTTCTCTGAACCGGCTCCAGTTGGCTGGAGTGAGGTGCCCAGAATTGGACACAGCACTCCAGGTGAGGTCTGACCAACGCAGAGTCAAGGCAGAACCACTACTCCTCGTCACTTGGAAGCTACGGTTCTACTGATGCAGGCTAAAATTGTGTTAGCCTTCTTTGCAGCCGCATCACACTGCTGACTCACGTTCATCTCGTGATCCACTGCAACTTCAAGGTTCCTCTCACATGTTGAGCTCCCAAGCCAAGTATCTCTCATTCTATACCCTGTGTCGTCTTTGGTTATTTTTGCCTAAGTGCAGAACCTTGCATTTGTCTCCGCGGTACATCTTATTCATTCCAGCCTAGTATTCCATTCTCTCAGGGTCTTCTTGAATTCTTCTACTGTGTTTGCTACTTCCCACCTGGGGTCTCTACTGGGGTGTTTGCTACTTCCCACCTGGGGTCTCTGCCTGGGCCACTGTGAGAAGGCTGATGATAGCCCATCCCTGAAGGTCTGCCCCTCCTGTGTGCTTATGAGCAAGGAGGGTGGTTATGTCCACCAAGCTCTGGCTAGCAAACATCTCAACAGCATCTGGGCTAGTCTCCTTCACAGCTCCTCAAGTGAGCGTGTTGGAGCAGACAGGCCCCTCGAGCCTAACCCAGAGGAAGGAGGCAGGGCTCAACTGCAACACTAGACCACGCTCTCTCTGTGTCCACCTCTAGGATGCTCCAGTTAAAGGGGTTCACCGTTCCCTATACAGGACATCATGTGGAAACATCACAGCAGCCACTTGGGGAGTGAAAGCATCCCTCACACCCATAGAAGAGAGACAGGCGCAATGGAGCTCAAGGAAGAGGAATCATGTGGGTTAATTAAGTGGGACCACTTGGCCAGCCAACCAAGCGGCCCCCCCCCCCCTTTTCCCACGTTACAAGAAAAAGATTCTTCTCATGGTCTTGGCCAAGGTGGGGGGGGGGGAAGACACTTAGCTACAGATGAGATTGAAGTATTCAGTTGGCCTCTCTGCTTCTCTAGAAACAGCCTTTTGTGCCTGCAGGAGAACATCACGGCACATTTATTTTACATGCCTGTATTTCCGAATCACAAGGACGATGCCAAGTTTGGCACTGACAGTTGAGAAAATACTGCAGTCCCGTCAACAAGTTTCCCCATCCAACTTCCAAAAGCAAGAAACACATTTGCAACACGTTACATCACAAAACGCTTTTAAAATGGCAGCACAACATCAGAGGGAGCAGGGTGGAGAGATCCTGTGTTTGCCATGGCAACCCTCCCAATTTCTGGGGCCAGCCAGCCACAGCTGACCACCTGTGACATCTATTCTAGCTGGAGCATCTACAGGGAGGAAGCACCAGGCGAGAGAGAGAGAGAGAGAGAGAGAGACAGACAGACAGACAGACAGACACACACACACATACACACAAGCCATGCCTGCACATCTCCAACCCACCCACCGCTCTGAGGCTGCCTGCAAAATAGGACCAGGCAATACTCTCTCTCGGGAGTGGCGGGAGGTCCCCTGGGCAATGTCGCTGCTGGTCCCCACTGGTCTACTCACCGCAGGATGGAGAGGCTTTTCGCACCAATGTCCTGGCAGCCATGCTGGATGCCAGCAATCAAGTAGGGCACGAACTTCTGGATGGAGCCCTTGTCTTGGATGGAGCCCGAGACACCCTGGGCCACCTTCACCTTGTCCCCCTCGCTGCAGGACAGAAAGAGGGGGGGGAGAAGAGTCCAAGTCCGCCTTCTTCTCCAGAGGCAGCAGCTGATGGATGCTGACCTGGGGGCCGCCGCAGGGCTTTTCTCTGGTCCTCCCCCACTTCGCTGCAGCAAGCCTGGCGCCACTGGCCTTCCTGCTACTTAGGGTCCCGGACGCCCCACCTGCGCCAGTGGTGTCTTCATCTGCCTCGGCAACACACCCGCTGGAGACCACAAGGCTCCATCTTCATAGGCTTTAACAGTGCTGCCCCCCCCCCCCCAATTGCTTGCTGGTGGCCTGTGGACATCTTGACCCCGCCAAGCACATGGAAACCTCCGCCAAGCCTGAAGTCAGCAAGAGGGTGTTGCAGGGACTCCCCAACCGAGTCAGAGCTTCCTCTGCCAAAGGTCTTTTGGTTCCACATCTCCTGGCCGCCTTTTCAGGGCTCCTACTATCCAGTCCCCACCCGCTGCATACCTGAAGTAGCGCTTCTGGCTACTGCTGCTCTTCTCCATGGCGTCGAGCGAGCCCATCCCCCGGTACTTCTTCAGCCGCACTCCGTCCGAGAAGAAGTACTCTCCTGGGGCCTCTGTGGTGGCAGCCAGCAAGGAGCCCATCATAACTGGACAGGGCAGGGGGGGGGATGCAAGCAAGAGGGGTCAGAGTCACAGCCACAGGCCTGCACATCCACACTTTCTGCACCGCAACACTGCCTAACCATGTACGGCATGCAGGGGCCCAGTGCAGTGATGCCAGGTTTTTTTTTTGGGGGGGGGAAATCGAACCAATGTGAAGCAACTGGAGGAAACAGCAAAAGAAGCTGCAGGTTTGAGACTGGCAGGTACACAGAAAAGATCAGTACTAAACCCGGCAGAGCGCCACAAATGTCAACCGAAGACACTTCCCTCATCTGGACGCAAGAACAGAGCTGAGCTGCAGCGCTTGGGATGTTCTTCCCGTTTCCCCACTACACCGAGGAGGAAGCTCACCTGTCTGGCGACACCTCCCCCAACTCACCTGTAGAGGCGCCCAAGGAGAGCGCCTTGACCACGTGGCCCACCGTCTGGATGCCGCCATCTGCGATCACAGGCACACCAAACCTGCGGGCATACTCTGCCACCTTGTACACCGCAGTGCCTTGGGGCCGCCCACACGCCATCACTGAGAGAGAGAGAGAGAGAGGGGCCATCACACCTCTGGCTCGGAAGTCACCCTGTTCTGGCTCAGCTGGGAAGAACAAACGAAGCTTGGACGGCAGAGGCCAAAGCATCGCGGGGCACAAGAACGTGCAGTGGCGGGACAAGAGAGGGCATTTAACCCTTTACACCTCTCCCACCAAAAACTGCACCCCTGAAGTGGCCAGCTAACCTTGAAGTGCCCTACGCTACAACTAGCTGTGCCAGGGTGCAATTTTGAGCAGGAAAATGGCACAGAAGTAAAGCGTTAACGACACTCTACCTCCTCACCATGGCCCTGGATCCAAACTGCAGCCCTATGCTGCTGCTACACAGAAGTAAGAGAGACGCAGCCTGAGCTCCAGCATCACACAGAAAAGGAATTATGTAGCTTGGGGTATCCTCATGGGTCAGGCCACACGACATCTCGAACTGCTCTTCAGACGGTCCACAGATGGAAGTACACGCTGGGGGAAGAAATATTTTCTTGTGTCTGTTCTAACCCTCCACTCAACTTGAGTGAATGTCCCCTGGTTCTGGTGTTGTGCGCAAGAGAATTTCCCTCTATCCCATGCATAATGTTATACGTCTCAATCATGTCCCCCCTCAGGCGCCTTTTTTCTAGACTGAAAAGCCCCAAACGCTGTAGCCTTTCCTCATAAGGGAGGTGCTCCAGCCCACGAATCATTCTGGTCGCTCTTTTCTGCACCTTTTCCAATTCAACTATATCCTTTTTGAGGTGTGGTGACCAGAACTGGACACAATACTCCAGATGTGGCCTAACCATTAGCATAATGTTATTGGCCGTTTTATTCTCAATCCCTTTATTAATGATCCCGAGCATGGAATTGGCCTTCTTCACATCCGCCGCACACTGGGTCGACACTTTCATCGACCTGTCCACCAGCACCCCAAGATCTCTCTCTTGATCCGTCAGACAGCTCAGAACCCAGTAGCGTATATGTGAAGTTTTGATCCAAGCTACTATGTGTTGACAGCTCAGGAAATCAAATCCTCTGTGAAGGGCTTTGCAAGCGGCCCTGAAATTGGGTTTCACAATTCCTGTTCTGCCAGTAAATGCATTTAATACAACATTTGCAGCCAAAACTAAGAACAGAACCTGGATTAGTGTAGTGGTTTGGGATTCGGACTTAGACCTGGAAGATCCAGGTTCAAATCCCCACTCAGCCACGAAGCTTCCTGGGTGACCTTGGGCCAGTCACCATCTCTCAGCCCCACCTACCTCACAGGGTTGTTGTGAGGACAAAAAGGAGGGGAGGAAATATGTACACCACTCTGAGCTCCTTGGAGGAAGGGCGGTATAAAAATGTGAAAAATAAACAAACACAACAATCCTTTGTCTGGATCAATTCCGACACTACAGGATGCGGGTTTTCTAGTGGTGGGATTTGGCATGTCTTAGACTGAGCGACCTGCACTTGTGGACAGTGCTGGACTGGCACAGCTGTCATTTGGCTCATGCTCAATTTCTCATTCAACCCCCGCCCAAGCATCAATCCAATGGTCATTGCACCGCCAGGAAGAGATGGCTGGATACATCCTGCCCTACTCCATCCCTTCTCTGGAGAAGGCTTCAGGCCAGGACGACAGGATGAGCTGGGGCACCACGTCAGGTTCTGCAAGTTTATTTGGTTGAACCAAAATTACAAAACTTCAGAGCAGCAAATAATGTTACAGATGACAAACCAAGAGAAGCAACTCCAGCAGGCAGAAATGGAAATTAAACCACATCCTGTGGATCCAGGTGACCATCAACACCACAAACATTGAGCGTGAGCTGTGATTTCGCCGATACCTAATCAAAAACGTGGCTCCTTTGGAGAGAACGTGCTGGTTTCCACTCAGAAGCAGAAAACCTGTATTCCGAAGGTTGGACAGACTCAGAAAAATCTGAGTTCCCAATTCAGAAAAGTTATACATTTCTATGGTCAGCCTGTGTGGCTGCCTGGGGAACAGGTCTACGATCCCAGGTACATCGATGGGGGGGGGGGGGGGGAAAGCGGGGCAACATACTGGTAGTGGTCCCTCTGCAGTGGTGCAGAGGCGGCCTCTATCACAACTCTAGTTCCAGGTCTGAACACAGGCACGGAAGCTTACACGGAGCCCTGCCCCGGCCCAGCCCTCCCCCCCCCATGGGACTCACCTTCCTGTGTGATGCAGATGGAGCCACAGCCCATGCCCACACGCAGGGCATCCACGCCAGCATCGATGAGGTTCTTGGCCTGGGCCGCTGTCACCACTGTGCATCCCATAGGAGAAGAGAAAACAGAGGCACCTATGAAATACCTGGCCCACCTCCGACAACAAGCACAGTGCTGGCTGGCTGGCTGGCAGCCGCGGGGGGATGTCGCTTCCGGGAGTGGGGGCTCCGCCACTCCCACTGCGGTCCGCTTTGCACTGCAGACCACAAAGGACACCACCGTGCCACCTCCCTAACAAGTGGCCAATGGGAAGGTCCAAACATGATGGGAGAGTCGTCCTCTGCAAACACTGCAGAACCTCTTTGGGGGACTTGAATCCAGGAGTGCTGTGCGGACCCTGCCCAGCCTCTGGCAGCAGCAGCAGCAGCAAGGCCTTGGCACAACACCACCTCCAAGCTCTCCTCTCCAGCAGATCGTAGAGGCCAGTATTTGGAAACGCCACGCAGCATTCGGATGCAGGAGTCAAGAATTCAATGTTCTCCAAGGTGGATCTCTTGCTCTTCATGAATGTCAGGAGGGGGAAAGAGGAACCAACCAGACATAGCGATCTATGGTGGACCTCCCTAGGAAGTAAGCAGGGCCTCCGTGGTGGTGGTGGCGGCGGCGGCGGCAGCAGCTCCCAGCCACCCTGCGTACCTTCAGGGGACAGTCCAAAGTCGGCTTTCTAACAGGGTTGGGCAAGCTCTCGTTTCTGGCTCTGCTGCTGAATTCCGGGGCCGCCTTCCCACTGCCGGTTTTAGACGGCTTCTTCTGTGCTGCTGCAAGTGTCCTTGGGTTAGGAGAAAGGCAGCGTAATAACTTTTAAAAAGAAAGGAAAGAAAAATCCATCTTTCAGACACTACTCCTGGTTCCAGGTTCCAGAGAGGAAGCAGCAGAAAAAGTCACCAAAAGTCTTCACGCTCCAACCCATTTATTTCATGCACCTGACGACCCTTGGCTGTGAATTCTGGTTTGAGAAAGAAGTTAGACGAGGCAGGCATTGGGTACTGGAGGGTTTCAAACAAACAGCCCCACACCTTTCAAGTTGGGGCTCCCTTGTCGTGAGCAGGGAGGGAGGGGGAGAGCCACGGACCCGCTTCACCCCAGCACAGTGCATCTACTTGGGATCCATCTTCTCATTCATTCAGTTCACAAACCACTTTAGGAATTTGCTTGTTGAGAAGTGGCTACCAACGGTTTTAAACAAAAGCAGTGAGATCCGGCTCTTTGGTGAAGGCCCCAGAGGTCCCCCAGCAAGGCCTCCTCAGCATCAGATGCTCCCAAACCCAAGAATAACCCTAAGTGGTTCTTGTCTGTGGGACGTTGCCTACTGTTCCGAGACCACCAACAGCCAGTGGCCTAAACGTCCCTTTAGCAGCCAATGTTCCTTTTCGGAAAGACCCGTTTCTGCACAACTCTGCTTATGCCCCATGTCTTGGGTTTATCACAATACTTATCAGAGAGGACCAGGACTGATCATGGAACCCAAAGAGGAGGAGGAGGAGTCGCAGCAGCTGGGAACAAGCCACACTGCTGTCTTTGTGGGCGTCCAACGCGAGGAGATGACGGGGCTCACTCCCCCCCCCCTTGTTTGGTCCCTTCCTGGGTTCTCAGGTAGCCTCTAGTTCCAGCTTTTATTGTTTCCTGGGTTATCAAAGAGATACGCCAAGTCATCCGAGCTGAAACCAAAAAGCCCTCAAAAAGCCCCTAAGCTGTTTAATATCTATATGAAGCCGCTGGGAGAGGTCATCCGGGGGTTTGGGGTAGGGAGTCATCAGTATGCTGATGACACCCAGCTCTTTCTCTCCTTTCCACCCGACTCCAAGGGGGCAGTCGATGTCCTGAATCGTTGTCTGGAGGCAGTTGGGAGCTGGATGGGGGCAAACAAGCTGAAATTAAATCCTGATAAGACAGAGGTTCTTCTGGTCCAGAAGTCTGCGACTCAGGTACTGGATCATCGTCCTGCTCTGAATGGGGTTGTACTCCCTCTGAAGGAGCAGGTCCGCAGCTTGGGGGTTCTCCTGGATGCGCAGCTGCTCCTGGATTCCCAGGTGGCGGCTGTGGCCAGGGGGGCTTTTGCCCAGCTTCGGCTGGTGCGTCAGCTGCGACCGTACTTGGATCGTGCAGACCTGGCCACAGTGACACATGCCCTAGTGACATCTAGACTAGATTACTGCAATGCGCTCTATGTGGGGCTGCCTTTGAAGACTGTCCGGAAACTGCAATTAGTGCAGAATGTGGTGGCCCGGGTGGCTGCCGGGGCTTGTCGGTTCGACTCAGTCGGACCGTTGCTCCGGCGGCTACACTGGCTGCCGGTTCGTTTCCGGGCACAATCCAAAGTGCTAGTTTTGACTTTTAAAGCCCTGAACGGCTCGGGTCCAGGGTATTTGAGGGACCGCCTCCTTCCTTATAATCCGACCCGTACTCTGAGGTCATCGGGGGGGGGCCCTGTTAACCGTGCCGCCATTGACGGAAGTGAGGGGGATGGCGGCACTGAATAGGGCCTTCTCGGCAGTGGCGCCCCAATTATGGAATTCCCTCCCCCTGGAATTAAGAACGGCTCCCTCCTTAGAGACCTTTCGGCGGGGCCTCAAGACGTTTTTATTTAGGTTGGCATTTGATGACTGACATGGTAGGCTGGCTTTTTAACAAATGGCTTTTAACAAATGTAATTATAGGTGACCCACTGAGGTTGCTTGTTTTAGTTGTTTTAATTATCTGTTAATTATTTTAATGTATATGTTATTTTAATGTTGTAAGCCGCCTTGAGTGCCCTGCCGGGAGAGAGGTGGGATACAAATTCTTTAAATAAATAAATAAAAGTGAGCAGCTGGTTGCAACTCCATCTTGAACACCGCCTAGATTTGTAATTACTGTTCCAATGAAAAAACCAAATGTACACTTTTATTTCCAATTTTGTTTTGATAAGAAACTTATTGCATCCATTTCTGTCCGTCCCCCCCCATTCTCCCTGCCTGCCTCCACTCAGAAAAGAGGAGGGGTTTGTCTGTGGTTTCCGAACTTCAGCAACTGTTACATGCCTAGCTGTTGCAGTCGGCGCAGAAAGCTTCCTGGGGCAGAATCCTGCTTCTCTAGAACATGCGGAGCTGAACTGGGAGGGTGCAAAGCAGTCACCAGGAGGAGCCCTCAGACGAAGAATGTCCACTTAGAACCAAGAGCAGCTTTGCCTGAACGGGGGGGGGGGGGGGTGTGCATGTGCGCGCGCGCCTGCCTGCCTGCCAGCCAGTCCAGCAACGCTTTGGTCAAGATACAGGCACTAGGCTGCGCCAACTGAATGGAGCGGAACCACTGGGTTGAAGGTGCCTCCCGATGGGATGGGAGTGGACAGGATGGGCATATCCTATAGAAAACCTCTTTCTGCTGAAGTGCAGGACACCTTCCTCCACAGATGGGGTGGGGGGAAAGGAGGCAGTGACATAGCTGGGTCAGTTGACACCCGGAAGTGACGTCACCCCCTTCAGGGTGTGTGTGTGTGTGTGTGTGTGTGTGTGTGTGTGTGTGTGTTTTAAAAGAAAAGTGGTGAAAAGAAAAAACGGCAAAAAGAAAGTGGCAATGGCAAAAGGGGGGGGGGCGACTGAGGGGAGACCAGGCAGCAGTGGAGGGGCAAGGGGGCAGGGCGCTTTAGCTCTGCCACCTCCAGTGAAAAAAGCAGCCCTTGTCGCCGCTTTTTTCCAGTTGGAGACTGGAGGCAGCAGCAGTGAAAACCGTCCTCCTCCGTCCCTGGCGGTCACAGGGGCCTTGGCACCTGGCTTGGCACCCGGGGCCTTAGCAGTTGCCCTTGACTGACCCCTGCCCAAGCAGGCCCCCCAGATACTCACCATTGCCACCAATGACTTGCAGCTCCGGGTATTTGTGCTTGATGTAGTGGATCATGCTGATCTGATATACGGAGTTCCCCTGAGAGGAATCCTAGGAGGAGGACGAGAAAAAGACACGTTGGCCCGTTAGAGCAGAAAAGACCTTCACCCCAGAGTGCCCCGCCCAACACTCTCGCGGATCAGGAAGGCTACAGCTCTGTGGTTCTGTGCTGCTTGCTTATTTTCACTTTGTTAAAAAAAAAAAAAAAACACACATTTGCAAGGCAACCCTCAAACCCTCCAAGATTTCGAACGGAGAAGGGCTTCGGTGCCCCTCCCCGTGCTCGACATGCACACGCCCAGAAGAATCAACATCATGTGCAGAACGGCAAAGCCCACGGTGCTGAAGGTGCGCCACGCACGCATGCAGCTGGCTTCTCTTGGCGCAGAATGGTCGGCAGCAACGCCGCCCTGGCAGCTGGATGCTGCTGCCAGGGCTGGGAGGGTGCGGAGGAGAGACGGGCACAGAACTGCCTGCAGCCGCTAGATGTGAAGGGCCGCCAGCCAGCTCGACTGCCCCGCCTCCTCCACCACGGCACCCACCAGCACGACGACATCCACGCCTGCCTGCTGGAGGAGGTCAAGCCGGTACTTGTCATCCTCCCGGGTGCCGACGGCTGCGCCACAGAGCAGCTGCTTGCGGGGGTCCTTGGAGGCTAGCGGGTAGTCGCGGTTCTTCTTCAGGTCTGTGCGGGCAATGATGGCCACCAATTCATCCACCTCGTTCACAATGGGAAGCTTCCCTGGAGGACAGGAGAGAGGCGGTGAGAGGCTGGGCTGCCCAGCAAGAAGGCGGCACTGCCAGCCACAGGGCTCTCCTCCCGCAACAGAAGCCTGGGCAGCAGCACTGGCACCAGGTGCCTCTGCCTTCGGTGGCTCAACTCCCGGTACCTTTTTTGCTCCGCTGCAGAATCTCATTTGCCTCTTTTAAGGTGACCCCGGCTGGAGCCACAACCAGATCGTTGCGTTTCGTCATTACCTGCGGCAGGGGGGAGGAGGAAGAGGGATGCAGACTGGGGTGACCCAAACCCTCGGTCCCTCCTCCCTCCCTTTTGCCCGTTCCTGATGAATTGCAGGCACTCAGCAGGCCTCCCTGGGACCTCCAGGAGCCCCCCCCCCTGCACACGAATCCAACGTGCCCCAGTCTTTGCTGCACAACAGCAGTCCACGTTCCAACAGGGAGGAGCCTGGAAGTGGCCTGCTGCAGGGGAACCCCCACCACGACCCCCAAATGGAGCAGCAAGCAGCCCCCAGAGCACCAGGGCTAGCAAGATCCCCCCAGCCTCTGGCTCTGTTCAGTGGCAGGCTCTGGGAGAAGAGGGCACCCCCCCCCCACCGAGACGGTGTCCCCCCCCATACCTCATTGAGGGGGGTGCTGTCATCCTTCTCCGAAAGGAAGTCAATGTCCCTGGAAGTGACAATGCCCACCAGCTTGCTGCCCATCTTCCCCGTCTCAGTGACCGGGATGCCCGAGAAGCCGTGCCGGATCTTTGCCTCAAAGACGTCCCCCACCGTGTGGGTCGGGCTCAACACCACGGGGTCCGTGATGAAGCCCTGCTCAAATTTCTGTAGCGGGAGAAAGTGGAAGGGAGAGCAGAGAGGGCCAGGTAAGAAAGAGCCGGTACACCGGCTTAGCAGCAGTGACCAGAAACCTCCCCCTGCTCTGCCCCACCCCCACCCACCCCCCGCATCTTTAGGACCAGGCTACCTTTACACACAGAAAGGTGTCATTAGCAGAGGGCGCACAGAACAAACCCCGGGGGGTGCCCTCTGGACCTGGCCACCTGCACGGGGAGCCTGGGCACAGACACTGCCCCCCAATCTGCTGCTCTACTCTGTCAAGGAGCTCCTTTGCAGCCATGTCCATTCCACGGCAACATGCAGCGCCTTGCATATCCTCAAACCAATCAGCAAAAGCTCAGGCCAAGCATCACAGCTGGGGTCCTGAGCCACCAGGGGGCCATTCGTTCACCCCCCGTCTCCCCAGATCTGAGGTTCCAACTAAGGAGCCTTTGGAGGCCGATTCCCTAGGATTTGACCGTGCCCCAAAGTCTTCTTGTCACCGCTAGAAGCCGTTCAGAGTTCGAGCCGCAGGCCAACCGTTTCCTGCTGCTGCTATGAAAGATGACTGGCCAGGGCTTCTGAGCTATGGAGAGACAGACGTGCCAGGCTGAAGGGGAGGGGGGCACGATTCGCCACAACCTCAGCAACTCTGAGTTGGCCTTGCAGCGGGCCCACCACACACTCCCAGCGTGTGCCACAACAGACTCACCTTGACCTTACGGACCTCATTGGCCTGAAACTCGGGGGTGCAGTTGTGGTGGATGATTCCAATGCCGCCCATAAGCTGCAGGGCAGAGAGAGGGTTAGGAGACCACGAGGGAAGCCCCAAAGCCCCAGAAGCATGCGATCCCGTGGTGCTGCCAGGCGGTGGAGCAAGCCGAGCCGGGAGCTCAGGATGAAAACCCAAGAAGGGTTCCCTCTCGCAAGTCTTGCACTCCACAGGCAGAACACAGAAGAGGCTTCAAGCCACCCGCTCCCCTCTGCGCATCCATCACTCGGAGTCCCTCTCAGCCCCAAACGCCGCAGCCCACCAGCGAGAGCCTTTCCCCGAGTCAGCCCCTGAGAGGGGGAAACAGCCTCTTGGCAGGGAGTTCTATGATCCCCCGAGGGGGTTGAGGCAGCAAACTTCCCTCTCTCGGAGCACCTTTCAGCAGAGACCTTCGTGGGGCTCTCACTGGGTGGGGGAAGAGAGAAGCTAAGTGTGCCGCCCCCCCCCCCCTCCCGGCTGTGCCCTCAGCCTCTTCACTTTCTTGGGGCAGGCACTCACCGCCATTGCAATGGCCATGTCCGATTCCGTGACTGTGTCCATGGGGGAGGAAATGAGGGGGGTCTTGAGGGAGATCTTGCGGGTCAGTGCAGAGGTCAAGTCCTGCAGAGGAGAGAGGAGGGCTCTGAATGCAAAGTGCTGCCCTCAAGGCCAGACAGGAAACCTGGGGCAGAGGCAGGAAGCCTCCCCCTCACCCCCGTCCCCAAAGGCAGGGTCCTCGCTCCAACGAGAGGCAAGCAGCTAGCAAGGTGAGGGAGGCCCCCCCCCCATGCCCAGCCCCACTGCAGTGGCTCTGCTCCCCACCCCCTGGGTTTTGCCCTCCCTTTCCTGGCCTGGCCCAGCCCCGCTGCTGCCACAGTGGCCGGATGAGTCCTTCCTGGCGAAGTGCTGCAGGGCCCAGTTTTCAACGCACACCAGGGTCTATTTCGGAGGTTCTTGGAATACTGGCCTTTTATACACAAGACAAATCTGGTTTAGAACAACACACACACACACCCCCAACTGAAAAGGACAGTTTCCTTCCCAAGCGAGGACCTGGACACTCGTTCCGCAGCAGAGGGACAAGGGGCCGGCCTGGGGGGGGGGGGGGAACCTGGCAACAAGTCCCAGCCCTGGCAGAGACCTCCCATGGGGAAACGCTCTGGCTGCTCCTGCCATGCTCACGGTGGGGGAGGTCAGGCTGCAAAGCCAAATGAAACAAATCTTGACTTACCACCGTCGGGGGGGGGGGGGAGAGAACTTGGCCCTCCCAGACACAACCGGCCACCGCTTCCAGTGCGCCGCCAAGGCCTCCCAGAGCCACCTGCACCTGCGCACACACTTGGGAAGGTGTGGCAAGGCTTGGAGCGTCAGCACCTGCAAGCTGGGCTGATCGACTCCGCCAGTGCGCTCGGAAGGAGACGTCGCCTCGAGAGATGGCTGGGAGGAAGGCTCCTGGTCCCCACCGCTATGGAGAGGGCGGGGGACCCTTGGCCCACCAGCAATAGATGCGGAGGAGGTGGGGGGGCACCAGTGATGGCCAGTGACGAGGCTGCACAGTCCGCGCAGGGAAGCTTTCTGGGGTTCACCCCCTCCCTCTGCCACAACCGTCCTCAGCTGCAGCAGAGGGGAACCCCGTTCCTTCAGGCAGCCACAAGTGGGTGCTGGGGCAGTCCGCCCACCTCTCCCTCCTTGGTTGGACAACCCTGCAGGAGAGCGGGGCCTACAACTGTCAAGCAGTTTGCTATGCGCCAAACCTAGCGCGTTTTCTGGGCCCGCCCTCCTGCCCTGGGTCCTAGAAGGCTTCAAATGAAGCCTTCCAGGAGCGGAGGGGGAGGGGCCTGCTAGCAACGCAACTGCCCCACATTGAGCCAGGGGCCAACTCCCATCTAGTGTCAGCTCACCACTGGGGCAATGTCCCTCCCCACCATGACTGGGACAAAGGAACCCCAGCTTGGGGGGATTGGGGGGGGAAGAGGCATCATTCAACAGCCTCAAAGCTAACTCCCTGCACTAAGGCCAAGGTAGTGGGGGGAGGGAGGGAGGCAGCCAAGCTCTGCAGCTCCAGGCCAAACAGGAAACGGGGGGCTGCGGTCCTGGGCTCCCCGGCTCATCCAAGTCCCAACGGCCAGGTTCCCCGTGCTCGATCCCGTGGTGCTGCCAGGCGGTGGAGCAAGCCGAGCCGGCAGCTCAGGATGAAAAGCCGCCGCCGCCGCTGCGGAATAGGCAAGCTACCGCTTTTCAATGACAAAGTTCACAAAGCAGCTGGCAGAGAAAACCAACCAGCTAAATTGGGATCCCTGGGCCACTTGCGAGCGAGACAGAGTCTCTCGGCTCAGCCTGCCTCACAGGCCTGTTGGGAGAATGGTCAGAGCTGCCCTGCTTTGCCTGCAGGGCCCCCGGGTTCAATCCCTGGCGGCACCTCCCATCGACAAGGATCTCGTGCAGCAGCAGCAGCGGGGCTGGGACCTCCCGTCGACTGGCAGAGCTAACGTGAGGCTGCTTCACGCCAGCACCAGCGCCTCTGGCACCACCACACAGGCAAACGCCACGGACCAGCAGAGGACTCGAACTCACCACCTCATCCGCTGTGAAGTCAATGAAGCCCGGAAGAATCAGGAAGTCGCTGAGGAAACAGAAACAAGTGCCCATTAGCTGGCCTCTCTCTGCGATCACTGCTGAAGCGCCAGGCAGGACTCAGGGATGACGTGCCCCCCTACATTACAGCAAGGTCACTTCAAGGACCACGCCATTTCTTCACGAGAGCAAAGAAGCCTCTTCCACCACATTCCCTGGCAGGCCATTTCTCCTGGTTCATCTGCTGGGCAGTGGGCATGGGGGGGGGGGCAGTGGGAGAGAGCGAGGTGTGGGGAGGAGGGAGGGGACACCCACCAGTCACCTGCCAGGCACAAGCAGGCAGGGGCCACGAAAGAGAGCACAGCCGACAGGCACAACACTCTTCACGGAGAAGCGCTCAAAGCCCAGCTCAGATGCCCCCCCCCCCGGTCCTGGGAGAGCTGAGCCCCTGCTCTGCAGACACAAGAGAAAGCGACAGACATAGCGCAAAGCGGGGGGGGGGGGTGTTGAGGGGAGAAAGACCACAAGGGAACAGGGAGAGGGCTGCACTGTGCTCAGGGAAGAGGGTCCGGGCTCTTGCCGTAAGCCTGCTACCCCCCAGCGCAATGCCAACACACCTGGGGGTCGTCATGTGGGTGTGACACCCCCCCCCCCCAAGAAGCTGCTGAACAGAGCCGTCTGCACAAGGGAACTTCAGCCCTCACATGGCAAGAAACGCATCTACCCAACAGACAGCCCCCGTCCCCATCCCAGCCCCACCATGGAAAACAAATGGGGTGGGGGCAAGCCAGCAGCAAGGCCAAAACAGGAAAGAAAAGGGGCATGGCGGGGGGAGAGGGAGGAATCAGACACCATAGCCTCACCCCTCTTCAAGCAACCCCCCCCCCTGCCAAACCAGCAATAGAGCTGGTACGGGTCGGAGGAGCCCCACAAGGATCACTGGGGAAGGGAAAAAACAGCAGAAAATGGCTCCGCTCGGCCCCCTTCTTCCAAGGGAGCACAGGAGTTCCAAAGGCAGCCCCACCCGGAGTGTGCCATGACCGCCAGGCCCAGTCCTATGGCCCAATCCTGCGCAAGTACCCCGTTTCCCTGAAAACAAGACCTCCCCCAAAAGTAAGACCTACTGTCATTTTTGCATGATTTTTGCTGGCACTCATCAATATAAGTCCTCCCCGAAAATAAAACCTAGCTAGGATCATCAGCCAGGTGGACACAACCCCCCTGACACCCCCGCAACCACCACCACCCCGCCACTTACTTTGACTGATTAAAGCTTCATTCTTTCCCGAGGGTGCAAGGCCTGGAAGGCCTGCACTTGAGTCCTCCACCATAGAGATGACGTGCTCGAGAGGCCAGCAAGGCCTGCAAGGGGGCTGCAACCTTGCAGTCTCTCTCTAGCACGTCGTCTCCATGGTGGAGGACTCAAGTGCAGGCCTTGCAGAGCCTTGCACCCTCAGGAAAGAATGAAGCTTAAATCGGTCAAAGTAAATGCTGCATTTTTTGAGCCAAAATTAATATAAGACACTGTCTTATTTTCGGGGAAACGCGGTATGCGTGGCCGGCCTAAAGGGCCAGCCGCTGCATCCTGCACCTTTCCCGGGCGCGGCCCAGGATCACCTCGGGGTTTGTCCCCTTCCCTCGGTGTAAGCAAGGCAGGGCCCAATGGGCTTCCTCGGATGCATGCCAGCTCTGGAGCTGGCGTGCGTCCGGGGAAGCTGTGTGAGGCCGGTCCAGGCTGCAATGGGGCTCAGGATATTGGTGCAACTCAGCGCCAATATCCCCACCCCCTCCCAGCCCAGCCCAAGGCCCCCCTGCCTCGCCGCCCCTGCCCTGACCAGCAGGGGACTCGCCTGTGGTGGCCAGCACAAGGTCCGGAGGACGGCCAAGTGAGCAGCCCCGGCCTCCACGCGGGCGTCGCTTACTCTCGAGGCGGCGCAAGATGCCTTACGGCCACAGGCCACCAGCAAGGAGGAGGATCTAGACACTCGTCTGGAGGAGGCAGGGAGGGCTGACGGCTTCCTCCCTGGGCGCTCGCCACAGTCTGGCAGGCTCCCAAAGTTCCCCGAGCATCCCACTCACACAAGCAAGAGACCCTGGTTGCTCTGGAGGGGTCTGGTTCTGAACCTTGCCTCCGAGAGGCAGCGGTTGGGCCGGAGAGGAGAGACAAGGCCCCAAAGGAGTGGGCTTCAGGCACCTCCGTTATATACAGAAGGGTCGGATGGGATTCCTTTCGATTCCTTGGTTCTTGCTGACAGAGGTGGCCACGCGCTGGCATCCGTTCTCGGTCCCAAAGCCAGTTGCAGAGCAAATCAAGACAGAGACAGGTTTTCACACCATAGCTACGTTAGGCGGGCACATCATGCTTCTTTCACGTGCCACGTTGCCGAGAATTCCACCACCCTGGTCTGCCGTCCTATCAGAACTGCAGGCCTTCTGCAAAAGCCAGTCCTGCCCCCAGACTTTGACAGACACAGAGAGAGAGAGGCTGGATGGCCAGGTGGACTGTCACCAAGCTCGAGATCAAATGCTCACAAGCATCCTTCGGTCATGACAGCGGAAGGAAAGCAGCTCCTTGACGCCACCTTGCCATTGCTGCTTTTGCTATGAACACAGCCTTGTGAACTTTTCTGTTCAAAGGCGGCACAGGACCATATCAAGAGGTTTCAATAATAATCCTATGATTGAGAGTGGAGATGCATCTGGTGTGGACTGACTTCCACAGTTCATCTGTGGAACTCCCTGCCACAGGATGCGGTGATGGCACCTGGCCTAGATGCCTTTTAAAAAGGGATTGGACAGATTCATGGAAGAAAAGACCATCACAGGTTACAAGCCATAAGCACCCTCCTGGTTTTGGAAGTGGGTTTTGTCTGTGCCAGGTGCAAGGGAGTGGCGACTGGACACAGGTATCTTGTTGTCTTGTGTGCTCCCTGAGGCATCTGGTGGGGCCACTGTGTGACACAGGAAGCTGGACTAGATGGGCTTTTGGCCTGATCCAGCAGGGCTCTTCTTATGTTCTTATGAAAACAACGGTATGATTTTAAGACTGACAAATTAAGACCGATTTTCTTTTCAAAATTATTTACTAAAAAGTAAACAGCTCTCTCCCTCTCCTCCTCCTCCCTTTCCCAGAATAATTTATTATCAAAGGAAGCACTGATATCTGCTCACTCTCTCGCCCTCTAACTGCTGGACATGTTAACTTGTTTTCCTTAACTTTGTATACACCAATTTACTTTAACTCCGCCAAATAAGGAACATAGAATGGACGGATTGGTGGTGAATTCATCTCTGAGGAAGGGGGTGGTGCTGCTGACATTGAAGCCGGCAGTGGTTTGCCCCTTTCTGAAGAAACCCTCCCTGGAGCCCACTAACTGGAACAACTTTTGGCCGGTCTCAAACATCCCATTTTGGGGAAAGGTAATCAGGCGGGTGGTGGCGGCCTGGCTCCAGAGGGTCCTGGAGCAGGGGTTCTCAATGTTGGGAGGCCCACATACCACCTAGGCGAGCCTCCGGTCCCCTGCGTGCCCCCAGTCTACCCC
Source organism: Plestiodon gilberti rubricaudatus (assembly GCA_026170595.1). Lineage (NCBI taxonomy): Eukaryota > Metazoa > Chordata > Lepidosauria > Squamata > Scincidae > Plestiodon > Plestiodon gilberti. The sequence continues at coordinate 171,026,521 of JANXHW010000005.1, read as the reverse complement.
CCAACGTACTCCCAAATTAAAATGTAATTATCCCGGGCTGCAGCGTGGGCAGGCAGGTCCTCCCACCCACGCTGCAAACCCGGAGGGAAAAGCTACAACCCTGCCGATTCGGTTGTGCCGTGGGCAGGAGGCCCACCCACGCCGGTTGTGCCATGGGCAGGAGGACCTGCCCACCCACGCCGCAGCCCAGGAAAACAGCCCTCCCGATGTCCCCAGTAGCTGCCCTTACCTTGTCTCCCAACCGCCGCCATCTTGAAACTCGCGAAAATCTCGCGAGATTCGAGATGGCGGCGCCCAAATCTCGTAAGGGCATATGAGGCATGAGACTCATTTATTTATTTTTAAAAAATATACCCCGCCTTTTCCTATGCCGAAGGCGGCTTACAACAGATTAAAATACATAATTTAAAATACATAAAATAAGTTTAAACAATACATAGCCATACATAAACAAATTTAAAAACAATAAAATCCACTGGAGGGGTGACAACATGGAGCAGAGAAGCAGCTTGGCAGAGCATCTTGAGACACAGGAGGCAGACCACAACCCATCACCCAAACGCTAGACGAAACAAAAACGTTTTGAGCCCTTGCCAAAAAGTCATGAGGGAGGGGGTGGTTCTCAGATCCCCTGGCAGGGAGTTCCACAGTTGTGGCGCCACAGCAGAGAAGGCTCGCCCACGTGTTGCCACTCCCCTAACTTGCGATAGAGGTGGCACCCGCAGGAGAGCCCCCTCAGATGACCTAAGAGAGCGGGCCGGAATGTATGGGAGAAGGCGGTCCCTCAGATATCCTGGGTCCGAACCGTGAAGGGCTTTAAAGGTCATTACCAGCACCTTGAATTGGGCTCGGAAACGAATGGGCAGCCAGTGCAGCCGCTGAAGCAGCGGTTCAACAGAGTCAAACCGCCTAGCTCCAGTGACCCTCCCGGGCCGCCGCATTCTGCACTAGTTGCAGCTTCTGAACCGTCTTCAAGGGCAGCCCCACGTAGAGCGTGTTACAGTAATCCAGTCTTGAAGTCACTAAGGTGTGGACCACCGTGGTCAGGTCCGATCGACTCAAGTACGGCCGCAGCTGGCGCACCAGCTGAAGCTGGGCAAACACACCCCTGGCCACAGCCGCCACCTGGCTTTCCAGGGAGAGCTGTGAATCCAGAAGTACTCCCAAGCTGCGCACCTGTTCCTGCAGGGGGAGTGCAACCACATTCAGAGTGGGCAGATGACTCAGTACCTGCATCGAAGCTTTCCTGAGTAGTAGGACCTCTGTCTTTTCTGGATTCAATCTCAACCTATTAGCCCTCATCCAGGCCCCCACCGCCTCCAGACAGCGCTCCAGGACTTCCACAGCCTCCCTGGAGCGAGATGGCAAGGAGAGATAGAGCTGGGTGTCATCGGCATATTGGCGACACCCAACTCCAAATCCCTGGATGATCTCTCCCAACGGTTTCATGTAGATGTTGAAAATCATGGGAGACAGAATAGAACCCTGTGGCACCCCACACTGTAAAGGGCAGGGCGCAGAAGTATACCATGGTCGGTGGTATCGAAAGCCGCCGAGAGGTCCAAAAGGACCAGCAGGGATGCACTCCCCCTGTCCAGTCCTCAGCGAAGATCATCCAACAGGGCGATCAAGGCTGTCTCCGTCCCAAAGCCCCACCTGAAGCCAGACTGAAAAGGGTCCAGATACCCCGTTTCATCCAGTATCCCCTGGAGCCGAGACGCCACCACCCGCTCACCTTACCCCAAAAAGGCAGATTGGAAACTGGCCGATAGTTATTGTGTTATAGTCATTGTGTTCAGTGGGGCTTGCTTCCGAGTAGACATGCCTAGGATTGTGCTCTAAGGTTTAACAAGGTACACCTGCCCACATTCCTTCTCCTAAAGGTCTAACACTCTGTCCCAGTTGGAGATCTGGTAAGCCTAGGCCTAAGAGATACTGAGGAATCCGTGAAAACACATTGCGAGCCCAACCCTATGCATGTCTACTCAGAAGTCCTGTTACAGTCAACTCCCAGGTAATTGTGAACAGAATCAGAGCACCCCTTTAGGTGTCTAATTTCTAAAATTCCCTACTTAGGGGGTGCTTATGTCACGGAAGGAATATACTCCCCAAATTCCATGTTTCTAGGTTCAGGGGTTTGGGCTGGGCGGTGATGAGTCAGTCAGGACAAGTTCTTTATATATTATATTATATATTATTACACACACATATATACACATAGATTGGTTTGCCTTGGGCACTGCAGCTGGAGAGGATGGGCAACCTTCAGAAAAAAAAGTCTATTCGCCATGTCATTTTCTCCACAAATCCTGTGCTCTGCTTTCAAGGCTAATTCAGACCAGGAAAAAGGACAGGCAATGGTGTCGGCCTTCAGCTAGATGCAGTAGCGGAGATATGGAAAAAGATCTCCGGTTTAAACTGCTCGGCCTTTTTAGACGGACAACCAAGCCAGGCCACCAAAAAGGGTTATCAAACTCGAGAAACGAGTAATCGGGAAGAAGAACCACTTGCTTTTGTCCCACATGCACTAGTCAAGGGTTAGATGCTGAAATTGCTAGCTTTAACCCCCAAAGTACTTCTCCACACAGGGCAGCATTCCGTTTTGGAACTTCCTGCCACAGGGTTTTGTAATTGCTACTAGCATGAACTCCTTTTGGGAACCGTGACATCAATCCATGCAGAGTCGCTCAGCCCCTCACAGGCAGGCAGGCAGGCAGGCAGGCCGCCCTCTGCCTCCCTCCCCCTTCAGAGAAGCAGCACACCTTCTGCTAGCAGGTTTGAGGCCTTGCCTTGCATCAGAGCAGGAGGCAGCCACACCAGCTTGTAAGCAGTACCAGAAAAAGCAAGCAGAACGGACACACTGCTGGAGGGACAAGGGTGCAGCAGTAGCCACCACATCCTTCCCTGCCCCCCATGCACCAACTCCCAAGACAGCTTTTAGTTCAAAACTCCCAAGGGGAAAGCAGTGTGCAACTGTGGCCCTAACAGAGAAGAGCCACTTGCACCTTCCATTCACCTCTTAAGCCACACCCATCTCCAAACCGTAGCCAGAGGCACCTTCCTTCCAGTCACAAACTTCAACCAGGAACAATTGCTGACTTGCATGTAGACTGGCCTGGGACTGGGAGGAGCCCAAGTGGAATGATAGTGTGCAGCAGCAGCAGCAGCAGCAGCAGCAGGCAGGCAGGCCACGGATGGCAACACACACCTTGAAAGCATGTGTCTCCTTAACTCGTTTGTGACACTAATAAAGCCCGGGAGAGCTTTATTCCAGGTCATTCTGCAAAGGCTGCTCTCCTCGTGGTTTACCAACTTCCTAGGACAGCGCCGTCAGTCATGATTTGCACTTTGCAGAATTAAAAGGCGGCATGGACTGCCGCAAGCAGCAGGGAGAGCCTTCCTTGCCTGGAAGCAATGCAGCAGGACTTGTGCCTGGCAGGAACAAGGCCGCTTCTCTTACTCTACTGCAACTCTCTCGACGACAGTGCCACTCAGTAGCCACAGCGACCTGGCCCACCCCACTGGCACAAGCACATCAAGGCACTGCCACCACTGCATCAGGTCCCAGGGGGCCCATCTAGCCCAGCATCCGACCTGCCACAGTGGCACAAGCATGCGCCTTCAAAAAGCTCACAAGCAGAGTAAAGCGCAAGCTGCTCTGCAAAGGTAGACTCTCTCGGACCCTGGAGGTTCCATGCGGTCAGCAAGGAGTTGTAACCCCCTTTTAAAGCAACCACTCAAGCTCTGGCCTGCGGAGGAACCAATGAAGTAGGAGCTGCAAGGGACCCGAGGGGACCTCCCTGGGGCCGGCCAGCAACTCTCCGAGGGTCACATTCCCTCGCACATGGGGGGGGGGTTCTCCCCGTGGCGCTTGACGTCTCTGAAGAGCAGTTCTCTCACATCGATCGTTGTGCCTTTCAAACGGTGCGGGAAAGGGACACGCCAGCCAGCCAGCCTGCCTCCCTCCCCGAGCCCGAAGGCCGGGCGGCCACTTACTTGTAGGTGAGGCCGTCGGCAACGGCGAAGAGCTGCTGGGCCGTCAGGCCATCCTCCGGGACGTAGCCGGTGCCGCCGCTGATCAGGAAGTCCGCCATGCTGAGAAGGGGGGGGAGAGAGAGAGAGGCTGTTAGCAGCAGCAGCAGCGGCGGTGGCGGCCTTGGCCTCGCCGCCCGTTCTTCCGCCTACCTGAGCGGCTCGCCCTCGCCCATGGCGCCACCAGGCTGGGCGGCTGCGGCTGCGTCCTCCTGCCGAGGCGGCCCGGCGTGTGCGTGGCTGGCGCGTCGCCTTTCTGGGGGCGGAGCGCCGAGCCGGGCCCGGAGCAGCTGGGCGAGGCGGGCCGGGAAGCGGCAGGTGGAGCAGGGAGGGCGGGCCGCCGCCGCCGCCGCCGCCCCGAGCGAGCCTGTCCTCCGAACCGAGGCCGAGGGGCCACTGTGAGATCCAGGCAGCTGGACTCGAGGAGGGATCCAGCAGCCGCCAGGGCTCTTCTGGTGCTCTTGGGTCCTCCTCCCCTGTGGATGCTTTTCCTCGTCGGAATGGGGGGGGGGCTCCAGGTGCACCCCCCCACGAAGATGCAAAGGGGGGGGGCTCCCTGAGTCGCAGCCCGGGCGGAGAACGGCTCCCTGCTCCAGCGCCAGTTGCCCCCTCGCTAGGACCCTTCTTCCTTCTCAAACGTCGCGAAGAAAACAGCCCTTTTCTGACGGCGGGGGCCGCGAGATCGCACGCGCCGCTCTCTCTCCCCCCTGTCCGTGCTTGCCCGCCGTCTGGCTCCCATCGCGACTCCTAACTGGGGCGGGCAGGCGGGATCCTGCTGGGGGGAGGCGGAGTGGCAGCACTGGGGGAGCCGGCCGTGTGGGGCGGGTTGTGGGCTCCACAGAGAACCTTCATTTAACTGGAATTTGCAAAACGGACAGCATTTTGGGAGGATTGGGATGGTTATATGCTGTTTGTTAGATGTTGCTGATGGTGCTGCATTTTAAGGATATTGTCTGCTGGTCTTTGCTTTTTATTTTTATTGTATTTTAATTAACATTGTCAGCCACTCTGTTACAGGGGACAGAATATGACAGCCCCAAACTAACCACAAGAAACACTGGCACGACAACCCCATTGTGACATACTTATGCCCGGCGGGAGGGGGGCCGCAAACAAAAATGCCCCCCCGCAGGTGACGTCAGCGCCCCCGCCCTGGCATTCTGATGCTTCCGATCCCATTGGCAGAAGACGGCGTCCGCTGGGGGCCAAAGCGCTGTGCTGCTGCCTGGGTGCCGGTTGGACCCCAGCAGCACGGAAGGGGGCATGTGGTGGGCATGTCGTAGGAGGAGTGTTAAAGGCAAGCCAGTACCAAATCCTATCTACCCTCCGCATGGCCGACACGTCCCCCTCGACCAAAGTTTGCTACACTAGCAACAGACCTGGTGCAGACTAGAGGAGTCCCATAGGGAACCATGCACATGTCACACCCACAACACCCCTGAGCTGTCTCCACCCACTCCACTTGCACCACGGAGCATAGAATAATTCTAGAGCATCTCTAGCAGGCCACTCACTGTACACTCAACCCACCAAATAAGCCCTGCAGCACTCTCAGAGCACAGGGCGTGCAGCACAGGGCTATAGCACTCCTCTCACACGGGGGGGGGGGGGACTTTGGTGGAAGGGAGCCAAAAGGGCACTTGGGCCACAAACACCTCACTTTGCACCAACAGCCACACTTTAGAAACACCTCACCCTGCACAAACCACAGGCTTGATAACGCATGTCCTCAGAGCTCTTTGCAGGCCAGCAGCTCCACACAGGTATGACAAGGGGGGTGCACTCCACACACTCCCCTGAAACCTTGGCCTCACAGGAGCAATGCCAAGGGCTGGACAGTGGTCCTTTGCATGAGGCCACTGCATCCCCCCTGGAAGGGAAGGACTCCTGTATCCATGCTCACACAGCACCACGGCATGCGCACCAGTACCTTGCTACACTCTCTCTGCCCTTGCTCTCCACAGGCTGCCACCTCTCAGCCGATGACGCTCGAAGGCAGGGGAGACTGCCATTGCTGTTGCCAGCGCCGTGCTACCCGTGCTGCCTGGAGGGAAACAACCCTCTTCCCGCACTCCCCGAATGTCAGCAGGCAAGAAACAGGGCATCCCACTCAGGCGACTGGAAACGTCGTGTCCTGGGGCCCGCGAAGGCCACTGGAGTGTGTTGCAGGCCCCGAAGCGGCCTCCGGAGGCCCCTCTTGCTGGATCCGGGAAGGCACTGCAACTGTCGTATCTGTGGATTTGGGTATCCGCAGGGGGTCCTGGAACCAACCCCCCACGGATACCGAGGGCCCACTATACATAGCTTGATGAGGCTACTTTGGGCCCAACCTTGTCGTGGAAGGGACTGGCACAAGCCGGAAACAGCCTCCGTAGGCATCCGCGGATGGCTCAATCTGCGGATGGGGGGGGGGTCAGTCCACTGTACTGTAGTTGTACATTCTGCAAATAGCTCAGAGCAGCATTTTAGCATTGCAACAACCCTGGGAGGTAGATCGGGGGGGGGGGGAGATGGAGGCTTTTTCAGGGCCACCCTGTGCCCCCAGACTTCATGGCTACAAGAGGATTTGAGGTCTTATCCAATTCCATTGCATCTTTGATAAAAGTCCTAAACTGTGTTAACCTTTAAGGCAATTCTGGCCGGGGGGGGGGGGGAGAGCATTACACCTATTAAGTATCACATTTGATCCACCCTGCCCAGATTAGCCTTTGTGTCCATGTGGCTGAAGTTTTCCAGTGCCACCTCAAGGCTCGACAATGTAAGACCTGAATGTTGAAGAAGAAGATGCAGCTTTGCTGCCGTGGGGTGGCCCAACCTGCCCGCTTCTGGCTTTGTCCTTCATCTCCCTCCCCAGCGGAGGAGGACCAGCTCCCTCCCTCCCACCTCTTTCCAAAGCAGCTGGTCTCTGCCTGGACTCCTCAGAGCAAGGGCCACCCCCATCCACAGCAGAGCCTGTCTGCTGAGGACAGAGGAATAACGGGGGGGGGGGGCAGCCTCTTCTGCTCCCAAAGGGTGACTCTATGATGCCAAGTGCCCCCGCCAGCTCCTGCCTGGGAGCTTGGCCATGCCAAAAGAAGAGAGGCACATGAGCCAGGCAGAGCTGCGGGTTTACATGGATTCCCATCACCCTTTTTTGTCTTCCAATCAGGAAAAACTGGTCAGGCACAAAGTACAAGATCATTCCTGGCTTGCAAACCACTCTTGCCTTTCTGTCCCCCAGCTGGACTCAGGAATGAAAGGAGGGAGGGAGGGAGGGATCGTGTCACAGCCCCTGGAGCTGCTTGCCCCCCACCCGGTTTGCTTTCTTGGGTTTCTCCAGCACTGACTGTTTCACGGTCCTAGCTGGTGCTGCTCCTGTGGTCCTAGTTTCCCACTCTGATGTAGGGGTTTCAGGTTGTCTGGTCTTCTGGATTGTCATTGCTTTCGTGGTTGGAGGCCACTTTGCAGACTACAGAGACTGAAAAGCAGCACCCAAAGGTGTCACTCCAAGCCTGTCACTCACCTGGCTCTGCGGTGCCCTGTCAGTCCACCTGAGATGCGCTGGCCCTGTGGCTGCTCTTCCCTGCTGGCAAGGCCTCCATGAAAACGTGCCCCTCCTTCTCTTCCCCAGTGGCTTTCCCTTTCGCTTTGCCACTGGCAGGAGATGCTGGCGATTCTCTTGCAGTTTGGGAAGTCCTGCTCCAGGGGGCAGCGATGCACACACAAACTCCGGGATGGAGGCCAGAGGCCAATCCCTCAAGAAGACCAGCCAGCCACCAAACACTTTGGTGGGAATTTTCCTGCTTCCTGGCTGCATGATTGTCTCTCAGCAGCCTGTGTCCCTTTAACAGCAGCTTGGCACACAGAAATTCAGCAGGTGAAGCAGCAGCATTTCCCCATCAAGCTTGCTTCTTCCGCTAGCTTTGCTAGAAAGAGGTGGCAACTGTGGCAGAATCAGTGTGCGGGGGGGGGGGGGGAGAGAGGAGGCTGCTAGAGCCACACTTTTGGCTGAACCTCCAGTCCTGGCCCATCTCTGTTTTGCAGGAAAGGAGGAACAGCAGCTCAAAGATGCTTACAGCAGGATCCCTCTTGCATCTGCAGACACCCCAACCAGTGTTCTCCCACCAGGGGCCAAAGGACGGTCCCCCTCCCTCTCCCACTCCAGAGCTAGAAGGCCCGCTTGTCTGCTCCAGCTCTTTCTCCTCCTCCCCTCCAGCAGCCAGGGCCTGCGAGGACCAGCTGGAGGCGGCGGCGGCAGCGGCGGCGGCTCCCAAATGCATTGAACAACCTGTACAGCTAATGATGCCCCCAGAGAGGGAAGCGGCAAAACAGGCCCATGGCGACCTTTGTTGTTGCGCTGGAGAAGCAAGCCAGTCTGCCTGTGACAACAACGGCAAAGGAGGGGCTCGCTCAGGACTGCTCCAAAGAGGGCCCGGTAGTAGTCAGCCCTCCCTCCAAGGCACACCTCCCGTTGGTCTCCTCCTGCCGAGAGGCTTCCAGGGCTCCTACTTCCAAGCTGTGCCAGGCCTGGCTCCTGCTCTGCCCCAGGAGGGAGTGGAACAGGCTGGGCCCGACAAGGCAGGCCGGGGCCGGGGGAGGGAGCCAGCAGGTGTTCTTTGACTATGGCATGGCTTCCTCTGACATGGGCTGGTGTGTTGAGCGGCAGGGGCAGTTGATGAGATCCTGATCATAATAGTTGATGCCTGACCAACTCAGACGGATCCAGATTCACCCCACTTCTCCACTCAAGACGGGCCCTCAATGGCCAGTCCACTGATGGCTTCCTTCCAAGTCCACCCCCAAGCCCTGGGGGCACAGAAAGGGCAGGCATCGGTGCCCCACCTCTGCCGAGTGGCAAGACCTGCCCTCTGCCCCTCCTCCCAACTGCCCAGCTCAGCCTCATCACAGCAAGACCCCAATTAGCAGTGAGCCGCGAGATTAGAGGTCTCACGTCACCAGCTCTATCTACAGCTCTATCCTGTGGCAGAAATAGCCCAGCCAGGGGCAGCTTGGCAGGGCGGCACAGTTGAGCTGCAGGAAGGAATGGAGTGCGCAGAGCTTTTCCGACCGGCCGGAGTGAAGAAGGCCCACTGGGGGGTCCTGCTGCTGGAAGGGAAGTGCAGCCTCTCTGGCCGTGTGCATCTCCTCAGCTGCACTCGGCTGTTGGTTCAGGTTCCTGGCATCTGTTTGTGTCACCACAAACTAACAAACTGACCCTACTCACATTATACTGTCTGGCTGATTGCGGAATGGGATCTCACACATTTGCTACCTTCAGATACATTTTGAAATTCTGAAAAAAATACGGAGATTTGCTGTAGCAATGAACTATGAACATGGGTACAACATTTAAAACATTTCAATGCAAAAAAATGTCTTGCTGGGTTGCAAGGACATTCATGTTTTGAGCCTGATATTTAAAAAAAAAAACCTTTGACTGGCAATGCCGCCAGACCTCACAGAGGAAGCTCTCTCGGTATCCTCATAGCCCTTGTTTTATAAATCAAGCCTGCCTGTTTTCTCTTGTCAGACCCAAGGCGGGGGGGGGGGGGGCGCGGGGCGCTGCATATATCATGCTTCCAGCTTAATAATCCTGCACAACCTTGTCCCCTCCCCCCCCAATAAACCAAGCTGCAACCCTCCCCCCTTGCTGGTTGACCTGCAGCACAAAGCCAGTGTGACTGGGCTCCTTTGGGCTGGAGACAGACAAGGGTGGTTTTCCTCCCCGGGGCTGTGCAGGTGATCCCCCAACCTGATCGGTTCTGTGTGTTGGCCCACAGACTGCCATGGTCATGGTGGGGACGGGGACAGTTTCCACCCTTCGGAATCCGCAGCCCCTCATTGGCTCACTCGGGCTCTTGATCCTGAACTGCTGCAGCTGTGCCCGCCTGCCCGGGGAAAGCTGCTTGACGGAAGGCTTACTGCTGCTGTGACAAAATCTGGCCTGACCTGGGTGGCCTTGTCTTTGGTCCATTTCCCCAGCCCAGCAGCTGCCACGTGCCCTGGATGAGCTCCTGCCAAATGCCTATTAAGCTTTTAAAAGTCATTATGTAAGACTGAATGCAGCTAACTAACTTCTGACCAGCCCCCCCCCAGCTGTGTTCTTCGTGCCAGCAAACGGAGAGCCAAAGCCCACTGATCACAACCATCCCCCCCCCCCGGTCCCCACACAGGCAGCCTTTCCATTGGCCCCAATGGGAACAGCAGTGGCTCCACTCCAGAGCAGCACCTCTGAGCTGCAGGGTGTCCACCCCACCCCAGCTGAGCAGCTCCAGGCCTCCCTTCTGTGCAACCCTGGGACTGGCAGCTTAGGCCCCCCGGAAGCTACATGCCAGCCAGTGCCATCTCCACAGACCAGCCATCTGGACAGAGGGCCACCCATGTGCAGTGCGCCAGCCCCGGCCCAAGAAGACCCTGCCAGCCAGGGCAGGTGGACAGGCACCCGTTGTCTCTACTGCTCCCCACCCCCTGCAGCTCCAACCCCAAGCCAGGCGCTTGGAAGCACAGCCAGGCCTTCCTGGTTGCCAGCGACCAAGGGGCAGCTGCGTGGGGCAGTCTGACCTGGCTGGAAGGGTCAGACTGGGCCTCTGTATTGGTCTTACGAAACACAGGATCAATGCTCTAACAAGAGAGAGAGAGCCAGCCAAAGCCCCCACCCCTTTGCTCCCCCTCGCGCAGGCAAGAGAGGAAAAGCACACACACACACGACAGAACAAGCAGCCAGCCAGCGTCCGCAAGAAGCCAACTGCAGAAGAGACTGTAGAAGACGACAACGACGACAAGGGACCACAGGGCACTGGAGAGACAGCGGAAGAAGACGGGCCCCGCAGCAGCGGAGGGACCCCGGCGGGCGGCAGTGCCACTCCACAGGCGACGGTGGCGGCAGCAGAGAGACGCTGGCCAGAGGCCGGCCCGGCCTGCACACAGGCTGAGGGGGCAGTCGGCAGGCCTTGTGGCGCCACGGAGTAGCAAATGAGGCCACTGGACTCCCAGCGTTGCAAGATGGTCCTTCGGGTCGCCAGAGCAGCGGATGTGAAGGGGGGAAGAGACTGCTGAAAGAGCAGGCATCTAGCGACCCCTGGATGAAAGAACTGGAGAAAGAGGGCTCAGCAAAGAGGACAACGCAGGAAGGCTCGTCCTGGATCCTGCCCAAATCATACAAAGGTGCGGGGGGGGGGGATGACCTCAAAGTATGTGAGCCAAGTTGGCATTTCTTTCATGGCACCACAACAGACCAGGCCTCAGCATGAGTCCGTGTTACATTGATTCCCCTTGTTTTCAGGCTACCGGTTTTGAACCTCTCCTTCCAAAAGGGCGCCTACTTTTAGGCTCGGAGAAAGAATGAGCTGAATCCATCAATGGATTTGTTGGCTTTCGGATCCTGCCCCTTCTCAAGTGTTCAGGAAGGGTTACATTTCCCATCAACCCAGTGCTGTTAAGACCCCCTGCTGTACCCACCCCCTGTCTCTCCCCAGCGATCTCAGCCTCAACGTGGCAGGACTAAGGTCAAGCGTCGTGTGTGTGCCCTGTGCCTTCATCCTTCCACAGATGCTGCCCACCTTAGCCTGGATAGTGCCCATCATAACCACCCACACTGCCCAGAATATGAGCCAGGCAGAAGTCAGGTCAATACAGTGACTGCCCAGTGCAGAAGGGAAGCATAGCATGAATGTTGCGTGTAGATCACACTCATACAGTGGCATAGTTGGGGGGGGGGGGCGGACTGTCCCAGGGCGGCAGGCCTGCCCAGCGGGGGGGAAACGACGACGACGACGACAAAAAGGCCCCTGTGGTGGGAAACTGTTTAAGTTTTAGTCACCCTCCAGCCCTCCCCCATTGCTCCCCCCAGCTCCAGCTGCACCTCTCTATTTTCTTTGTTGAGCAAAGTGCCAATCTAGCGCCAAACAACTGATTGGCACTGGGTTTTAAATCCCCAGCGCTTATCAGCTGTTTGGCACTAGATTAGCACTTTGCTCAACTAAGAAAGTAGAGAGGTGCGGCTGGAGCTGGAGGGGCTGGGGGAGTGACAGGGAGTGACCTACCTTTTTGCTGCCTCCTCGCCGCCACCGGGGTTGTGCACCACTGGGAACAGCCAACCCCCTTTCCCCTTTTTCTTTCTTCGCAGTAAAAGAATAAAAAGGGGGAAAAGGGGTCGGCTGCTCCCAGCGGCACGCAACCTGGAAGTAATTGGCGGTGACACCATCAGTTCCGGTCGGATCTTCTGGTGCTGGGGCGGGGGGGTTGACCTGATGAGTCACCGCCTCAGGCGCCAGAAGACCTAGCTACGCCACTGCACTCATATGCATGCTGTGGGAATCTGTGGCCACTGATGCACAGACAGACAGTGTGCAGGCAGAACACTCCATCTGGGGGCTCCCTCCTAGGCTGCTTGCTTGTGGGGGTCTCTGAAGCAGTTTGAAGCTCCAAGTAGAAACCTGGGCCCCTGGCCTCTCCCTTGCTCCCCCAGCATCACCAATGCAACCGGTGTTGTTTTCTTGGAAGTCCATCTCCAGGTAGAGAGGGACTCTCAGCACCAACACGGAAACCTTGGAGACTCTTCCCTGCTTCCGCCCCACCCCCAGAAACGCTCCGATGGAAACTGCTGACTCTTTTCCAGCAGCAAAAGCAGCTTTGGCACCTGTAGCAATTCACCTGTCATCCGACATAATGATGTAATCTCTGGAGAGCGTGAGTGACGCTCCTCTTGGGGAATGAAGGAAGAGCACAGACTCGGACAACTTCATGAATTGCAAAGGGGGGGGCTGATCGTTTGTCCTTGTGCCCCCAGAGAGAGGCCGGCATCTGGAGAGACTGGCCGCCTGACCACACCCTCTCTTGCAACATCTTCCTCTCCATAAACACAAGCCTTGTTCCTACCTCTGCCACTCAGCCCTGCCCTCAGCCCTGGTACCCATCTGTAAAATGGGAACAGTGGTCTTGGGTTGATTGAAGGCATGATAAAAGGAGCCCTGCTGGATCAGACCCCATGGGAAGCGAGTGTAGCATTCATTCACTATCAGGGCTAACAGTGAAGGCAGAACACCACACAGATGATTGGCAGCTGACATTATGGTACATGGCACAAGATAAGAGCAGTTCTTTGTGAGCTTACAGGCAGCAGATTTCGAGTGGCATTAAAGTAGCAGTGCAGGACATGGATAGACCTGTCTGTCCCACCTGGAAGGTCTCCTGCGCAATGCAGCACTGAACACTGGCACAGATGGCTCCATTGCTGCCAAGCGAGCTTGTGCAGAAGACTTTCCCCATGGACTGGGCCCCAGTGGAGGGGGGGGCGTCACCTCAGACCCCAGGATGTCTCGGTCCAGTTCTGGGGAGGCCAAACGCCCAGACGGAGCTCGGGAGCTGCGAATACAGTGGGAGTCTCAGAGAAGCGCTCTGAGCTAAGCCAGAGGGCTGGCGGAGCAGGACGGCACTACGCGGCGACTGCGGAGGGGGGGGGGCGACGTGCAGAGGTGTTTTGCAGCCAGTCAGTGTGTCATGTGGGGGTCAGCTCTCCCCGTTCTCGCCTCACAGGATTCTTGTGAGCATGAGGCGGGGGAGGAGGGGCAGGATGCAGGCGCCACAGACGCGTGTTCGAGCCCCCCCCCCCCCGAAAAGGCAGTGCATCTGCAAAGGAACAAAGAAGTTCATAACTGTTCTTAACTTGTGCCACAAAACGACGCGCAACTCTACGCCTAGCCGGCCGGCACCGGGCTGCTTCCCTCGGGTTTTGCGCCGCTGCCGCCCTTGTGCCCCCTTACCTCTCCGGCTCGTAGCCGGCCTGCAGGAGGCGGGCGTTGTACCTCTGCACGGCCGTCTCGTGTCCCGCGTGGTGCGGCGCGCAGCCGTTGGGTGGCCCGCCGGGGCGCCTCATCCTCTGGCCGGCCAGCGCCGGCTCCCGCAGCGGTCCGACGATCAAACTGTAATCGTAGTGCAGCGGCACCGCTTCGCCCCCGCAGGGCATTGCCTGCCCGTCCATGGCCAGAGCGAGCGAGGAGGCTCCGGAGAGAGGGGAAGGCCAGGCGCTGGCCGGCCCTGGTCGGAAACGGGCAACGCGCGAGACAGAGAAGGGCGAGCCTCGACGGGGCGGGCGCCTGGCCCGCTGCGCCGCGCGCAAACCGACCTCTACCCGGGACACCTGGCGAAAGGGGTCGCCACGGGCTGCTTAGCTCTCGCTCTGCAAGCACGTCGGCCAGCGGGGATTTGCGCTTCCCTCCGCCTTTCGCTGCTGGCGCGTTGCAAGTTCTGCCTGAGCTGTCTGTCTCCACCCCTGGGCAGAAGCGGAGGCTCCGCCAGGCGGCTCATCAGACGGACCCAGCCTTGCCCGGGGACAGCGCCTCCGCTCCGCCTGCCTTGGGAGACCCGCTCTCCAGCCTTCCCTTTGGTGGAACTCGAGTGGGGCACCCCGTCCGCCCTCCAAAATGCAAAGCATCCATGCAACGCCCCCCCCCCCCATTACACACAGTGACACTACCGCCCCCTGCTGCAGCGCCAGCCGGCCAAGTACAGCAGAATAGGCTCTGGACGGTCCTCAGGACTGTATCTTGGGACATGCTCCCAAAGGCGAGAGTGTGTCTGCACATGTACAGACTGCTGTTTTCCTCCTGACAGATCCAGGATTGGACAGGCACTGGCAACAAGAACCAAGCCGGCATTCTCTGTTGAGGACAGGCAGGCAGGCAGGCTTGAAACGAGCGACTTCTGTACGAACTGTAGTAGTATTTGCCTATCTGTATGTTGAGTTCATGGTGGTGTTTTGTTTTCAAGGAAGGGACGCTGATGAAGGGAATTGGGAGGCGTGGCTGGGGGGGACCACAGTAGATTCAGCCATACCCGTGAAGAAGTGCCTTGTGACATAAGAATGGAGAGAGGGCCTCTGCACGTGACAAAGGCATTTCCTTCACGGCGACACCTGGGATGATGGGAAAAGGCTTCCGAAGAACAGGGCTGCTGGCTGGCTGCCTCCCTCCCACTCTGGGGCCCTCCTCGCTCTGAGTGGCACCCACCCTAACCTCAGCCCGCCTCCTCCTCAAACCTGCCCCTTCTGGGTTCACGAGGGACTGTCGGAAGGTTTTGTTCTGGCTACTCCAGTTTGCATGGAAGAGCCTCCCTTTAGAGTCATTGCTGCAAATCAGATGGGGGGGGGGGTCCACAAGAAGTCGCAGAGAAGGGTGGGGCAGTAGTGCTTGATGAATTTAGGCAGTGATGTCCCCTCCCTCCCACCTGCCCCAGAATCCCTGCTCTTCCATCTGCTGAGTGTATGGTGACAGACTGTGGATCCTGGTCATGAAGGAAAGGCACTCTGCACATGCTTTGGCACCACCGTCCAGGTTACTGAACAGAGCCAAGAGATTCCCCACCAGGCATCTCCAGCAGTCCTTCCGCCAGCCTGATGCCAGTCCCTGCCGTTGCTCTTTGCCACCCTGACCCACCAGCACCGTTCACCAAAAGCCTTTCAGCAGTGCCTAATAAGTACCAATGCCAGCAAGAACTGAACAATGACATCATAATCCTGCCAGCCAATGGGAGGCATTGACTGGGCAAACCTTCCAGTGCTTTTCCTCCAGAGGTCATAACAGGCCAGTGGCAATTCTCCCAGCGCACCCTAGTCTTCTCTGCTGCTGTCAATGAGTCAAGTCCAAGAGTTCGGAAACCAGCATCCACCTTGAGCAGACGGTGCGGTGGTAGGGCCATGATCTCCCTACTGGTCAGTGAGCCCGCCTGCAGAGCCACAGGCAGGGCCTCGGAGCAGCAGGGAGCAAAACCCCTCCAGGAGCTCAGAAGCCTGGCTTGCAAGGGAAAGCGAAGAGCTCCTCCGGCCAGCCTGGACCCTGGAGCGAGCCAGCGGATTACCCCCCCCCAGCTGCTTGTGGCCGTTGGCTCCACTGCACTCACCCCTGCCCTGCTCAGCAGCAGGCCACCCTTCCCGCTGGGGGTGGCTCCGTCCAGCTCCACCTAGCTAGCCATCCAGGACTAGGCGCTCCTTTGCTTGTCACCAGGGAGAAATGACAGCTGCCACGGGCGGGGGGGGGGGGGACTTACTTCTGAGTAGACATGCCCAGGATTGTTATGTCAGTGAGCCCCACGCCTGGGCAGGGACTTGATCCAGTGATGTACCTATGCCCTGCGGGAGCGGGTGCTGCAAACAAAAATGCCGCCCCCGCCAGATGTGACATTGCTGCCGCTGCCACTGCTGCTCAAACAGGCCAAACTGCTCACGCCTCTTTCGACGCCCGCCCCCACCCCCAACGCTTCTGACTTGATCCCAGGTCTCCCCAGTTCTAGCAGGCAGTGACCATCCCTCAAGGTGACCTGCCTCTTTAGTGGCCCACACTAACATCATCTCCGCCTCTTCTTGCCCAAAGGACCCACTCAAATCTTGCCTCTGCCATGAACGCCATGCCCCACTTTCTCAGCCTCAGCCCCCCCACCTACGACTGAGGGGCAATAATGCTGGGCCATCTTGCCGGGTTGTCGTAAGGGTTACAACCAGCCAACGTCGGCAGAATTCAGCACCCTGGAGGTCTTCATTCTTTAAAAAAGCACGTTTCTGGCCCTCATGGCTGGGAGGCAAGGCTGCAAGGAGCAGGGGCGATGCCTACTGGGGTGGGGTGCTCTCCCAAGCTGGAGTAGGGCTCAGTCAAAGGCGGGGGCTTCAATGCCTGGCCCCTTTCCTTCCTTGGCCTCCGCCATGACTTTTGAGAGGAACCGAATCCAGGATGCAGCACAAGCCAGCGGCAGGCTTCTCTTGGTACAGAGATGAAAGCATCGCTGTGCCTGCTGCCGGCGGGCTGCCCCGCCCGCTCCAGTCTCCCCCTCCGTGGCTAAAGTCACTGGTACACCACTAAAGAGCCACCTTGAAACTGGCCCCAGTTTTCCAGACTCTGTCCTGCTCACAGATGTCATTCGAGCAGCAATGTTCGCCTTCTTTTCCCAGGAGCTCCAAGAAGTCTGGTCCCATTGGGCAACGGAGGCTTCGCAAAGAGCTGGCCAAAGAGTCCGGAAGCTCACAGCTGAACCAAGACGTTTATTTATTTTCACATTTTTATACCGCCCTTCCTCCAAGGAGCTCAGAGTGGTGTTCATATTTCCTCCCCCCCCTTTTTGTCCTCACAACAACCCTGTGAGGTAGGTGGGGCTGAGAGATAGTGACTGGCCCAAGGTCACCCAGGAAGCTTCGTGGCTGAGCGGGGATTTGAACCTGGATCTTAGTTGGACTTAGAACCAGGTCTAAGTCCAACTCCCAAACCACTACACCTGGCCTCTTTGGGGCCAGGCCAACACGCCGGGGATGACCCCCACCCCCCCCGAGGCACTTGTTGGGCTTGCCAGCTGCCTAGTCAGGATTCCTCTCCTTCTTGTCTTTTCTGTGAGGAATGGCAGCAGCAGCAGTTCGCACCCGTTCCAACAGTGTCCTTGTGTTGTTTCTGTATGTTACACGTTGAATAGTTGCTGTTTGTTTGCAGAATCACATGCACATGCAAGCGCGCGCACGCACACACACACACACACACGCACTCTGAACAGAAGGACCAGCAAATATTTGTTGAGTTGGCTGCATCAGAACTATCGATCCCACTCTCACAAGAAGATGCCACCCGCTGCCAACACCACAGGCAGCAGCTCAGGTCACCTTCTGGGCGCTGAGCTCTGCGACTCCCTCCCCTCCGGCCCCTGCCTGGCATGGCGCCTTGACTTCACTTTGCTCGGTTCCCCGTCCACTGGCTCCCGGCCAGCAAGAACGAACAACAAAGACAAGAGACAGGGACCAGGTGGCCACAAGGTCTCTCCGCAGGCTTGAATGGCTTCAAGGCCAAATCCTACCCAGCGCCGGTGCAGCGGGGGGAGGGGAGGGGCCAGAGCCTTTCCTCAGTTGTCCCTTTGCCCCAGGCAGCGCTACGGCCTCCTCGGATCCACACCAGCTGGTGCAGGTCCGGGAGGCCCGTGTAAAGAAAAAAGGCTTGGGAAGGGGGGGGTAGCATTCGGCGTGCACCAGTGCCGCCGATCCCACCCCCTCCAGGCCCAATCCACCCACCCTCCGCCCTCACCCTTCTGCCCCATTATGCAGAGCGACTTTGTGGCCAAGCGGTACAATCTACATATAAACAAAGACGGATAAATATACACTATTTTCTTCAAATGATCTCTATGTCACAGTAGCGTAGCGTAGCCACGGGGGGTGGGGGTGGGGGTGGGTGCAAAGTGGCCCCTCCCACTCGCCGTCCGAGCGTGGAACGCCATGCAGCGCTTCCCCCGCCACCCCTCCCCTGGGGCTACGCTCTGACAATCCCACTGGAAGGGATGCAATCCAGTCCCGAGTGTTGGCAGCAGCTCCACACAGACCCGGAGCTTCAGCCCCCAGCCAGGCCTCCGAAGGGCCAGTCCCCTCTGCTGGCGGGCGGCTGCTTGGCCAGCACTGCTCAGTCAAGGCCCCTCGCTAGGGACTGTTGACACCGTCGGTGGCAGTGGCAGCAGTGTTGTTTGGCATTCTTGAGCCAGCTCTCCCAGGAGAGGCAGGCAGCAGCATTCGGTCCACCCCACCCCGATGACAGACTCAGCCACTAGTCCCGGCCCAACCCGATCCTCGAGACACACTGGCACAACGACAGCCTTAACATAAGAACATAAGAACATAAGAAGAGCCCTGCTGGATCAGGCCAAAAGCCCATCTAGTCCAGCTTCCTGTGTCACACAGTGGCCCCACCAGATGCCTCAGGGAGCACACGAGACAACAAGATACCTGTGTCCAGTCGCCACTCCCTTGCACCTGGCACAGAGAAAACCCACTTCTAGAAAAACCAGGAGGTTGCTTATGGCTTGTAACCTGTGATGGTCTTTTCCTCCATGAATTTGTCCAAACCCCTTTTAAAGGCATCTAGGCCAGATGCCATCACCACATCCTGTGGCAAGGAGTTCCACAGATGAATTACACGCTGGGTAAAGAAATATTTTCTTTTGTCTGTTCTAACTCTCCCTCCACTCAATTTTAGTGCATGTCCCCTGGTTCTGGTGTTGTGCGAGAGGGAGAAGAATTTCCCTCTATCCACTCTCCACTCCATCCCATGCATAATTTTATAAGTCTCAATCATGTCCCCCCTCAGGCGCCTTTTTTCTAGGCTGAAAAGCCCCAGACGCTGTAGCCTTTCCTCATAAGGGAGGTGCTCCAGCCCACGAATCATTCTGGTCGCTCTTTTCTGCACCTTTTCCAATTCAACTATATCCTTTTTGAGGTGTGGTGACCAGAACTGGACAAAATACTCCAGATGTGGCCTTACCATCGATTTGTACAAAGGCAGAATAATATTGGCCGTTTTATTCTCAATCCCTTTTTTAATGATCCCGAGCATGGAATTGGCCTTCTTCACAGCCGCCGCACACTGGGTCGACACTTTCATTGACCTGTCCACCAGCACCCCAAGATCTCTCTCTTGATCCATCACAGACAACTCAGAACCCATTAGCGTAAATGTGAAATTTTGGTTTCTTGCCCCAATGTGCATCACTTTGCACTTACTTACATTGAAGCGCATCTGCCATTTTGCTGCCCATTGTCCCAGTTTGGAGAGGTCCTTCTGGAGCTCTTCACAATCCCTGCTGGTCTTCACCACCTGGAAAAGTTTAGTGTCATCTGCAAACTTGGCCACCTCACTGCCTATCCCCGACTCCAGGTCATTTATGAATAAGTTGAAAAGCACCGGTCCCAAGACCGATCCTTGGGGCACACCGCTTTTCACCTCTCGCCATTGTGAAAATTGCCCATTGACTCCCACTCGCTGTTTCCTGGTCTTCAACCAGTTCCTAATCCACAAGAGGACCTGCCCTCTTATTCCCTGACTGTGGAGTTTTCTCAGGAGCCTTTCATGAGGGACCGTGTCAAACGCCTTCTGAAAATCCAGATATATAATATCCATGGGTTCGCTCGCATCCACATGCCTGTTGACCTTTTCAAAAAATTCTAACAGGTTTGTGAGGCAAGACTTCCCCTTGCAGAAGCCATGCTGACTCTACCTCAGCAGAGCTTGTTCTTCTATGTATTTTAAGATTTTATCCTTAATGAGACTTTCCACCATCTTCCCTGGAACAGATGTTAGGCTGACCGGCCTGTAGTTTCCCGGGTCCCCCCTCCTTCCTTTTTACAATATTGGCGTGACATTAGCTATCCTCCAATCCTCTGGCACAGTGGCCGTTTTAAGGGACAAGTTGCATATTTGGGTCAAGAGGTCAGCAACTTCATTCTTGAGTTCCTTCAGAACTCTTAGGTGGATGCCATCCGGGCCTGGTGATTTATTGATCTTTATTTTGTCAATTAAGTCTGAGACGTCTTCTCTTTTAACCTCTATTTGACTTAATTCTTTAGTCAGGGGAGACCGTTCCGGCAGCGGTATTTGCCCGAGGTCTTCTGCCGTGAAGACAGATGCAAAGAACTCATTTAATTTCTCTGCAGTCTCCAAGTCCCCTTTTATCACCCCTTTCTCTCACTCACCGTCCAGCGGACCAACCGTTTCCCTGGCAGGTTACCTGCTTCTAACATATTTGAAGAAGCTTTTATTATTCCCTTTTATGTTTCCTGCCATACGTTCCTCAAAGTCTTGCTTGGCCTCCGGTATCATCTTTTTACATTTCTTTTGCCACAGTTTGTGCTCCTGTTTATTTTCCTCATTAGGGCAAGACTTCCATTTATGGAAGGAAGCTTCCTTGCCTTTTACAGCCTCCTTAACTGTGCTTGTTAGCCATGCCGGCATCCTCCTGGACTTGGTTGAGCCCTTCCTCCTTTGTGGGATACACTCCCGCTGGGCCTCTATGACTGTTGTTTTAAACAGCCTCCATGCACTTGCTTGCTTGCTGGAGAAGACGGCTGCCTGCTGACAGACGTGCCACCGACTCCAGCACAACTTCGGAAAAACACCGCATGACGCCCCCATCACCTCCCCGGGAAGAGAGGCCAAAACAGGGAGGTGATTGATGATTGGGGCATGGTGGGGGAAACGTGAGGAGAAGTCCACAGACAACATATGTGAAACCCCTTCCGACGGCAGACACATCCCTAACAAACACCACAACATTGCTACAGCAACGGCAGAGCTGGTGGAGGTAGGAGGAGTAACCCCATAGGGAACAATGAGGAAAAGAAAAACAGCAGGCAAGGGCACACACACACACCCCCGGGCACCCCTGCCCTGCCTACTTTCCGACCACAAAACAGACTACATTTGACAGCCAAGCACAGCACTCCAGCTCAAGTACTGCCTCGAAGCCCCGGGGAGCGCAGATGACCAGGCCTGCGGCAGGGGGCCACCCCCCTCCTTGGGTGAAAGGGCCCTGGGCGCACAAAGCAGCCTCTTGTCCCTCACAGCATGCCTGGCAAGACCATTCGCTAAGACTGGACTCCGGAGAACTCCTACTGCAGGGACTCCACAGACAGGCCCCCGACTGGAACCTCTGCCTCACCGCCCCAAGAGGGGGAGCATGAGGACAAAGCACCACGCACAGGTAAGCAAGGGAGGGGAACGAATCCCAGGCTGCTGCAAGGTATTGGTGCGTCACCTCGGCTCTGTTCCTTGTCTCTACACCCCCCCCCCCGGCCCTTCAGGATTATCGCATGTGTCCCCCCAGGCAGGGCTGTTTTATCCATTAGGCATGCTGGGCAGCTGCCCGGGGGCCCAAGACCATAGGGGGGCCCCATCGTGCCGCCGCCACCGGAAAGAAGTGTTAAAATGCTTTTTTTAAACAGTCCCTGAGGGGGGGGCTGGTCCCCTGGGGGGTGCGGGGAGCCTGCAGACCCCTCTGCATGCCTCCCCGGGCCTCAGAGCGGCCCTCCGATGTGATGGCGACCAAACTGGAAGTGGGTCGCGATCGTGTCGGTGCCTGGGGGCCCATAATGCAGTTAAGACTGCACTGCCCCCAGGAGAGGGAAAGGTAATGCCCCAAGCCAGCATGCTCCCCCCCCCACAGGGCACCACTGCATGCTCACTCTGGTGGCACCCCTCCCCCTCACAAACAGCACGTACGCACCTCAAGCCAGAGAACAGGTGTGGCTGATGTTGTTGTCTGTCCCTTGTTGTTACTCCCTCTGTGTTTCTCCTGGCTCCCCACAGGCAGCTGTCCCACAGGGGAGGACATTGTGCAGATCCCAAGGGCAGATCCCAGATCCCTACAGCCTGCCTGAAGTGACCTGTGTGAGCCCAGCTGCGGCTCAGCGAGGTTGCTGACCTCCTCCTTCCAGTCGGGCCCCTGTGGCTTTGCAAACCCCATAGCAGACAGTGAACCAACCGGTGCAGCCAGACCTCACTGCGACGGAGCCCTGGGGCGACCGGCAGAGCTCGAGCACATGGGTTTCCTGCCCTGGGACATGCCCTCCCACCTGCCCTGACCCCCTTCCCCTTGTTTTCAGGGCTCCGTCACGGCCGCAATCCCGGAAGTGGCAATGACGTCATCACCATTTACGTCCGGTGGCACGCGGCGCAATGGCAGCCCCGGAGTTGGTACACCACGCCAGAGGAGTTGAGAACCCCCTGTTGGAGTCTATCTGTGATGAGGGGGTTCCATTGTCTCCCCCCATGGTAACCCTCCACCCCGTATTCTTGAGACCCTTTTCCATAGTGATTCCCCTGTAACCCCCCTGAGTCGTGATGAGCGGGGGCCTCGACCCCCATTCCCGCTCCCTTCCTTGCGCAGTGTTTGAGCAGTGCATCCATGTCACAGGACATTAGTAATGTAAGGGAGTGGAGAATGACCAAGTGCTGGAGAAACTGAAGGCTGTGGCAAACGGGAACCCTTTCGAGCCACCCACTGTGGGTCATTCAGGGAACCCTCACTCATGCCTCCGCTCCGCCTCCGAAAGAAGACTTGAGAACGCCGAGCGCTGGGGGGGGGGGGGGGCAATGTCAGCTGCATCATCCATCCCTAGCTAGCAAGCTGCATGGAAAGGCTAGCTGGATTTGAGACCAACCGGGCGGCACATGTTTGCCAAACCGGAGGAGGCCTGGCCGGGGGGGGGGGGGGCAGAGGCTGGCCTAGATTCTGCTCGGAGGTGCAGCTGCAGCAGCCTGAGATCTTCTGGGACCAGGAATCCCAGCAATGTGCAAACATGGGCCCTGTCTCTCCCACAGTGCACGCACCCCCCCCCACAGCTGTCTAGCCCCACCCCCCAGGATGAGCAGAAGAAGAAGTGCCAGAGTCAAGGTTGCCAGCAAGCCCTGCCTACCAGGCCCAGTGACTCCCATCCCAGAGGCCCTCGGCTGTGACTGACTTCCTGTCCCCAAAGAAGCCCTAGGGGGCTAGCAATGCCCTGTCAGAGCCCCAGTCCCTGCCCAGAGCGTCGCCACCTAGCAACAGCCCAGAGCTCCAGCGGCTTGTGGACTGAGATTAGAAACAACCCTGAGTGGGCTGGAAGCCCAAGCCTCTTAGCAGCAAGCTGGGCGGCGGCGGCGGCAGCAGCAGCAGCAGCAGCAGCAGCCACTTGCAGGCCGAGGAGGCCCCGGCTTAGGCAGCAGGCCGGGGGATTGGCACTCCTCCTCGGCGATGGTATGGAGGGGCGCAGCAGGCAGGCAGCCCGTGGGGAGGAGGGACTGTGCCTGCCGCTTTGCCCCAGCAGCAGCACTTCCCAGGCCACAGAGGCTCTGCTTCAAGGGTTGGCAATTCTGTCCCCCTCCCCAACACACACACTGTCCAGACCCAGGAAGGAGGAATCAAGACTGCACTCGGCACTGGGAAGGTGCTTTCTGTCTTTATTCTTTGGAGTCCTGAATTGCCAACTTGAGAATAAGAAGCAGCAGCAGGTCCAGC
Source organism: Plestiodon gilberti rubricaudatus (assembly GCA_026170595.1). Lineage (NCBI taxonomy): Eukaryota > Metazoa > Chordata > Lepidosauria > Squamata > Scincidae > Plestiodon > Plestiodon gilberti. Next base: position 171,002,725 of record JANXHW010000005.1, on the reverse strand, counting down.
TGTGCTGAGCCCGGAATGGCTCTGGGGTCGCACTGCCAGCCAGGAAGAAGAGGAGGAGAATCCAGCACTGGGGTGGGGTGGGGGTGGGGCCTGTAGAAAACGCCTCTCATTTGCCTGAACCATATCATTTATTTATTTATTTGTTTATTTAAAGCAGGGGTGGGGAACCTATTTACAATGGAGGGCCATTTTCCCATGGGGAAAATGTCCCGTGGGCCGTGTGCCCCTCCATCGCAAATGTGTCCCCCGTGCGCGCATGCGCGCGCCGGGGGGGCGCACACACACACACCGCCCCCCCATGCTATCCTTACCTCCCCCCCCCAAAGGCTCTCCTTACCTTTTTCAGGCAGCGGGCACATGCGCAGAAACAGCCGGATTCGAAAGGAGTCGCGCCGAGGGGAGCGCGCAAGGGACCGGCGGGGCTGGCGGAGCCTCCGGTCTGCTCGCGTGGGCCGGACCTGATTGACTGATTGACCTGATTGCGGGCCGCCGGTTCCCCACCCCTGATTTAAAGAATTTCTACCCCGCCTTTCTCCCAGCAAGGGCACTCAAGGCAGCTTACAATAAAAACATTAAAATACATATATACATTAAAAATGATTAAAAACAAGTAATTAAAACAATTAAAACAAACAGCCCCAGTGGGTCACCTATATTTACATTTGTTGAAAGCCATTTGTTAAAAAGCCAGCCCACCATGTCAGACATCGAATGCCAACCTGAATAAAAACGTCTTAAGGCCCCGCTGAAAGGTCTCTAAAGAGGGAGCAGTTCTTAATTCCAGGGGGAGGGAATTCCATAATTGGGGCGCCACTGCCAACCCTGCATGCACACACGCGAGTGCACACACACACACAATTACAAATGTTGTGAGCATCCAGGGGTGCCAGTGATTTCAGCTCGTTTGATTCGGTGAGCAGACACCAGACTCCAAAGATGGAGAAGGTACCCAAAGAAAAAAGAGAAAGAGAGAGAAAAGGGGAAGAGATCCGTGTTTTGCGGAGGCGCCAAAAATAGAGCTCTAAAAGTCCAGTACTGGGGTGGAGAAGATCTTTACTTCGCTAGCAAAGGACACGATCAGCAAGGCAGAAAGTGAACCAGATACAATCAATACAAAAGTTTATATACATTTCATTTTTACAGGTGAAATCATGGAGTACATTGTTGAAAGAGTACATAATAAAGAAGGGCCAATGAGAGGAAGGATCCAAGAAGTTACACTTTGATACAGCCAATGGGAAGTTGGATTGAAACTTTGCACCAATGAGAACAGCAGCAGCGTGTATGAAACTTTGAACCAATAAAGGATAAACTTTATTAAAAGAACCAATGAAAAGTGTGGTGCTTTGTGCAACTGGGAACCAATGGTGTGATGGGTGGGGGTACTGGGTGGCAGGAGGTAATAGGATTAGACCCCCACTTCAGGTGAAGCGAGGTTTTCCGGAGTTTTATGAATGGGTCCTTTTGAGAAGCCTGCTTAACACAAAAGGCAGTATTTCTAATTAGATAGCCAAAAGTGCCACACAATAGGTCCCTGCCCCATGGCACCAGACATGCAGTTGAGGACATTTGAGTGATTGCTGTCAGTCAGGCAAGAGCAAGGTAGATAACTGGATTAGCATTTGAAATGATTGTAGCCAGGCAAAGCAGGAACAATGGGAAGTGAGATAATGGTAGCATGCACAGAGAGACAAGTTGCAATCAGGGAACTGGCAGCCGGGGATAGACATTTGAATAATAGTAACAAAGGGAGGCAGAGACAATGATTCCAGGATGTGGGGGGTGGCGGTGATTGACAGAGAGAAGGCACGCATCAAGAGAAAGATTTGAAGTTCAGGAAAGATTGGCAATCTGAGTTCTCGCTGGGTTCCCTCGAATTCCCCCTTTTTCCCATGCCTGGGTAGAAGGCAGCCACGTGGAGACATCACAGAGTGGGAGCCGCTGTTAACTGGCCCAAGTTATGTTTTTAAAATGGTCATCCCCTACTCCCTGCAGGGGCAAATTCTGGTGGGAGGCACACCCTTAGTGTCACCTTCGCTTACCCCCCTGGTTACTGGCGAAGAGGAGGAGACGGGACTGGGACCCTTGCGCACCCACACACTTCCCCGACTTTCCCAGGGAGGGTGCTGGGAATCTAACCCAGCTGTTTATGGCCGCAAACCTATTGCCCTGCTACCAGGAGCCTCTCCGTTTAACCCAAGAATAGCTTCAGTGGAACGGGAGGATCGGGTCCCTTCTGTGCAGGGACCCATCCCTGGGGTGACCCCGATGATCCTTGGTGAAGGTCCGGTAGCACAACCTTAAGGGGAACCTCAGAAAACCCAGCAATCCCCCATTTCCCCAATTCCCTTGAATTTGGTTGCTAGCCCTTTAATTCTGTCAACCAGCGGAGAGAGAAGGTTCAAACGGTCAAAAAGCCGGGTACGCGAGCCGGGTAACAAGCGGCACGTGCTGCCCGCTTGAGTTGGCTGAACGCCCAGAAAAGGGATTAAAGGGTTAGTGGGTGGAAAGGTTTAGAGGATTAAGTAGGTACAGAGTGAACTTTGCTGCTGGCTGCTTCTCTTGGGGGTTCCGGAGGCGCGTGCCGGGCACGTGCCTGTGAACTCTCGACTCTGACTGACACGCGCCGGCTGTCAAAGTATGCGCAAACCGGAAAGAAGCCGAATTCTTAATGCGCTTTGCAAAAAGTGGCTGTATCTCTGCGATTCCTGGACGGATTTGGATGGGGTAAAAGGCTGGGGGTTCAGGACAGAACGGCTGATGACATAAAAATATGGGAGGGGGGGTCAGACCCTTACTACACAAACACCCCCCCGCCCCCCCTAGCCCAGCCTGGCAGTTCTTGAGCACCTCCAGTTCAAAGAGCATGTTGGGGACAAATTGGGAAAGGGAGTCAGAGAAGAGTGGGCAGGATGAGGACGGTTCAGAGGGGGTGGGGGGTATTTCAAGGGCCCCCCTCTTCCGCATGCTCCCTTCCCTCTCTGGCCCTGCTCCACGTTCCCCCCCCCCACTAGAAGTGCAGGTTGTGAGAATGTGAGACAGGGCCTTTTCCACGGCAGCACCCAGACGATGGCACTCCGGGCCCCTCTCTGGTGTCTCAGTATCTGGTGAAAAGGATGCATGTCTAGGACGCTGCCTCCTACCCATCTAGCTGCCGCAGACCCTAAGAAGCCTGGAGAAGCTGCAGGGACTGAACCTGTCGCAGTGCAGAACCCGGGGCTCTACCACTGAGGCAGTGTCCAACAGCCCAATCCTATCCTCAAGAGACCCCAGGTGCCAGCGTATCTCCAGGTATGCTGGTGCAACGACAGCTCTGCAACACTAGAAGCCACAGACACATCAGAAAAATGCCAAGCTGGCAGTGCCGGATTGAGGTTTGGTGAGGCCTGAACTATATAAAGCTTGGAGGCCCTTGTTAAACAATTACACCACAATTGCACTGCATGTACACCCTGGTGGCACCTCTCTCTCTCTCTCTCTCTCTCTCTCTCTCTCTCTCTCTCTCTCTCTCTCTCCCCCGCCCCCCCCCCAACACCGAGTCTGCATCTCAAGCCAGGGAAGTGGCACCTGCGACAGTTCCAGAAACCCTTGGCTGGATCACCCTCCTGACCTCTTGGTTAGCAGAGTGGGAGGGACCTCTCCTCCCCATCCTAGTTGTTTCTCATCTCCCCTGGCCTCAGGATGGGACTTGGGGGGGGGGGGAGGGCCTGCAGCATCCTCACTCTGTGACTTCTTGGTGCTCCTCAGTCATCATCATGAGCCCCCTGTTCCCTGCTGCCATGGTATATGGTGGGCAGCAGCGTCAGGTGGACAGGAGGGGTGGCATACTGACAGCCCTGCTGCAGGTGCCAGCGAGGAAGCAAAGGGCCGCCTCCCAGCCAGGTGTGCCTGTTTGCGGTGATGCAAGGTGTTCAATGCCGGATGAGGTGCTCTGTGCCTGTCTCCACATGTGGCTGAGTGGTTAGCGAGTGGCTGTGTGGAGTGGCTGGGGTGGGTCCTAGGCCTGCCTCCCCCTCTTCTTCTGGCTAGCCATGCCTTGCTGTCCCTCGGCTGGCCCCCAGCCTAGGCCTTTGCCCGAGTGCTGTTGGGGCTCCCCTTGTGACCCGTCCCAGCCCTGGCAAAAGGGTTCCTGAGAGCTGGCAGATGCCCCCACGGGGACCTTAACCCTTGCCCTGGAGGGGCTTGTGTGTTGCACATGGCTGCCCTCTTCCGAGGGTCTTTCTCCCCTTGCTCTGCTCTGCTCAAAAAGGGCGCCGTTGCATTTGGGATATGTGTGAGACACACTGACATTGCGACGGCACTTGCTGTTCAGGGTTTCCATGGCCTCTGGTGATGGCGTTCCTGGGAGGGCTGCAATGACGTGGCCTTGACGCCGGGCTCAGGGTATGACTGATGGCCATTGTGCCGGTGGCCGAATAGGGTTGGACAGCGAGAGAGCAAACCTACTGTATGTATGTCTACTTGAACCTATGCATGTCTCCATTGTGTTCAGTGAAGCTTGCTTTCAGGACAATGTGTATAGGAGGACTGTGCCCTGGCTTATGGGCTGGAATAACTCTTCCCCTGTTAATGTTGCTGTCAGCTTGTTCTTAAGCTGTTGTTGTATTGTTCGGTGTTACAGCCTATCCTGTTGGTTGCTTTTGGCCTGCCTTACTGGTATATGTATATAGACCAGGGGTGGCCAAACGTGCTTAATGTAAGAGCCGCATATGATAAACTTCAGATATTTGAGAGCCACAATATTTAAGAAGCATTTAAATTCTTGAATATATTTACTCACCATGAACATTAAACTTATGTTTTAATCTAGTGGACTCTCAGTTTATACCTGGGTAAATAATTATAACGCTTGAAAATGTCTTATTTCCTTTTTAATTGTGATGCAAAAAGGAGTTCAGCCAACATATTTCCGAGAGCCACACATTATACGTCAAAGAGCCGCATGTGGCTGGCTCAGGAGCCGCAGTTTGGCCACCACTGATATATACTAACCGTGCAATCTTGTGTAGGAAATGCCCCGGGGCAGGATGTCGCGCAAGTGCTGTAAAGCACTTGTGCCACACCCAGAGAGCAAGCAGCGCCAGTGCTGTGGCCGGCGCTGCTTGCCCCGCCGTATCCCTGGCCCTGCACCGGCTGGAGCAGGTAAGACCTACGCCGGCAGGGGGGGCGGGGGGACTGGGCGGCAAGGGAGGGCGGCCATTGGCCTCCTGGGGCCTGGAGGGGGCGGGGATACTGGGAGTCCAGATCCCCGGTATCCTGAGCTCCCTCCAGGCCCGAGATACGCCGACACGGCCGGCGTTACTGTGCACGAGCTAGAGCTCGCGCACATGCGAGGGCCTCCAGCTGCTAACACGGGGGGAAGGGGACAATTGTCCCCTTCTCCCGAGTTGTTCCTGGGCTGCCCCGGGGCAGCCCGGGAACTCGATAGGATACAGCGGTTGGCCCTTTAGGTCGGCCGCCGCAGCCTACACAGGATTTCGCTGCCCGCCTCCTAGAGAAAGGGGAATGGCTGCCCCTGTGTGGTCATGTTTGGTACTGCAGCAATGAAAGGTTGCCCAGGATTCGCCTTCAAGGGGACAGGAAGGTGTGGGGAAAGGATTCATCTCCCTTTCTCCTGCAGTGTGGCCCCAACCATGGAGAATCCTGGAACACCTGTGGGATTACCTGCCCAGGCTGATCCCCGAATGGAGCATTCTTTTTCCAGTCACCCAGAAGTGGGCCACTTTACAGCTGGGGCAAATGTCTCCTCACAATCCTCACCATCCTTTTGTGACAGTCCTTTGGCTACAAGTCTGCCACCCTTGTATCGCTCCACCTTCAAAGGTCCATGTGTATCTTGCTATTTTCCATCCAGCACCCAAGTCATGGCCTTGTGAAGTGGTGGCCCCTCTTCTTCTGCTGCCTCTTTCCATTTCTGGCTTCACTGTCAGGCAGTTTGGAGATGTCCTCCCAGGATGAAGGCTCAGGTCTCCTCCGTCCCCTGGCGATGCTGGAGTTCCTTTGTCGTCTGGGCTGCTTTGAGCTCCACCTCATTTCCACCTGTGGTTTCACTGCCATTGGTGGGAGGGTTCCCTTGAGGGGAGGGAGGTTGCACGGGGTTGGATGCTGGGCTTTCATCCAAGTGTACCGTCCCTGTTTGGGGAAACAAGATCCTGTATCCCTTCCACCGGTCCCAGTAACCCACCAATATGCCTTCAAACGCAGGGCTCAGCTTTGCAACCGAACCCGCTCAGGTGCCTCCCGCTTGGTCTGGATCCATGTCAATTGCCCACGATCGCTGGCAGCCTGTTTGGATGGCAGGTCGCTGTCAGTAGTGCTTTACCCCAGCCCTGGTGAGGGCATCCAGAGTCCAGCTCTCTCTCGCCACAATGTCATTCTGTCCTGGCGCGAATGGCGCCTGCTTGCCTGGGGTTCAGTGCCTTGTTCCTCCACTTCCTTCCCTGCACGCTCGCCGTCATGCTCAGTGCGCAGTGTTTGCGGCTTCCACGGCCGTTCGCCAAGCACCTTGCATTTCTGTTCCCGCAGGAAAGTGTCTATGAATCATCACGGATGAGTCAGCCGGTATCTGCTCCCGCTTGGGGTGATTGGGGCGTCATGTGGGAGAGACAAGAAAGAGTCAACATGCAACAGGAAAGGCTACAGCGTCTGGGGCTTTTCAGCCTAGAAAAAAGGCGCCTGAGGGGGGACATGATTGAGACGTATAAAATTATGCATGGGATGGAGAGAGTGGATAGAGGGAAATTCTTCTCCCTCTCGCACAACACCAGAACCAGGGGACATGCACTAAAATTGAGTGGAGGGAGAGTTAGAACAGACAAAAGAAAATATTTCTTTACCCAGCGTGTAATTCATCTGTGGAACTCCTTGCCACAGGATGTGGTGATGGCACCTGGCCTAGATGCCTTTAAAAGGGGTTTGGACAAATTCATGGAGGAAAAGACCATCACAGGTTACAAGCCATAAGCAACCTCCTGGTTTTTTTTTTTTTTTTAGAAGTGGGTTTTCTCTGTGCCAGGTGCAAGGGAGTGGCGACTGGACACAGGTATCTTGTTGTCTCGTGTGCTCCCTGAGGCATCTGGTGGGGCCACTGTGTGACACAGGAAGCTGGACTAGATGGGCCTTTGGCCTGATCCAGCAGGGCTCTTCTTATGTTCTTATGTTCAACGTATCCTTCAGACAACTGACATGCCCCCCCCCCATGCCAGGAAAACAGCCAACAATGACAGACACTCCCATAGGTGGGAGTCACCCCACAATAAGGAACAACGGGGAAGGGGAAAAGAGCAGAAAATGACACCCCGCCCACCTTCCAGTGGCAGAGCATCGGATACAGACTACATTCGGCAGCCAGCCACAGCACCCCGCCCCAGTACTAAGGCCCCTGCCAGGGAGACGGCAGCTCAGGTGATCAGACGGGCAGCAGGGGCGATACCTCCCTGGCCTCTGAAAGGGGGGCGTTGGTGATGGGAGCCAGGGGGAAAGGGCACCTGGCAGCGCCCAAAGGGAGCACTTTGCACAAGCTAACAGCCTCGCAGCCTTCACAACATGTATGGCCAGATATTTTATTCACGCTTTTCTCCTCAGGATCCTTCTTGCAGGTTTTCTGCCCCAGGAGGAGTCCATAGTCAGACACCCACCTGGAACCTCTGCTGCCTCACCACCCCAACAGGGGAAGGACACTGCACCCCACACGGGTAGGCAAAGGAGGGGAGGGAATTCAGTGCTGCACTGTACGGAGGCTGCATCTCTGTCCCACGTCTCTATCCTCAGGAGGGTCACACGTGTCTCTCTCTGCTATCAACCCTGTCGCCTAACCGTCCCTTCCTTTGGGTGGGTGGGGGGGTCTGCTGCTCCCTCTTGGCGAATGCCAGGGGCTCCAACCAGGGCTGCTGCTGGCCAAACACTGACCAGGCTGCCTCTGTTGTTCAGGGCTGCACCGTTGCCACAGGGGCATGAACTGGGGTTCTCTGTCGAGTTCTCATGACTATCACCACCTGTCTGAGCTGTGGTGGCGCAGTATGCTTGCACTGTTGCACTGGCATCCGTCATGTGCCTGTTGGCAATGAACTGCAATGCCTGCAGGGCTGTCGTTGACATGGAGCTCTGATGGCATACCTCGAGGAGAGGGTTAGGTTGTGAATTCAAAGCATTTCCCCAAGTTCACAACAACCCTGTGAGGTAGGGTAGGTTGAGGGACAGTGGCCAGCTTCATGTGTGAGCTGGGACTTGAACTGAGACCTAACCTCAGAAGAGCCCGGGGGCTGCTGGATGAGGCCCAAGGCCCCGAATCTAGTCCAGCTGCCTGCATCTCACAGTGGCCACACCAGTTGCCTCCGGGAGCACACAAGACCACAAGAGACCTGTGTCCTGTTGTCCCTCCCTTGCACCTGGGCACCTTCCTAGTCCAAAGTGCTCCCCACTGGTTCTGAGCCTTCCAAATGCACCCTGTGCATGCTAAGTATCAACTGTGCGGGGGGGGGGTGCCCAGTTCCCCCCTGCGGCACATTGTAGCTTGCCCTCTCCAGAGAAACGGAAAGTTCGCCTTTGCATGCCAAGGGCATGGACCAGCTGCAGAAAAGCTGCAAACTGCACAAGCGATGGAAGGGAGGAGGCTGGTCTCCGGGCTGGAGTGCGAGACCCAGCTCCTGGGTGCTGGTCTGGAGCGCCTCGAACCACCATGCTGTGCGAAGGTTGGTGTTGGCTGCCTCCTCTCGGGAACGCCTCCAAAAATGTTGGGTTCATTGAGAAATATGGGGGTGTAGTGAGCACCCCCAAGGGTACAGGTGATCTAAGTTCAAGGGATTCGGTGAGCTGACACCAAGGCTCCAAAGATGGAGTAGGTACCCAAAAATAAGAGAGAGTGAGAGAAAGAAAAAGTTCTGCAGTTTGCAGAGGCGCCAAAAAGAGCTCAGATAGACCAACGTTGGGTAAAAAGAGAAGATCTTTTACTCAGCCAGCCAAGGACGCGATTCTATGCAGAATGCGTAACACATAAATCATTTACAATAGGTTTTATACATTTCATTATTTTTGAACATACATTGGAATACATGAAGGCGAGAAGATGAGCCAATGAGGGGACGGATCCAGAAGGGTGCACGTTGATACAGCCAGTGGGAGGTCGGATTGAAGTTTTGCACCAATGAGAGCAGCAGCAGCGTGTGTGAAATGTTTAGCCAATAAAAAGATAACTTTATTAAAAGAACCAATAAGAAGTGTTGTGTTTTGTGTAAGCTGGGACCAATGGGGATGGGAACTGGTAGCCAATGGGAAGAGGTGCCTGGAGGCTGGATGACTGGGGTGACAGGATCAGGCCCCCACCTCAGGTGAGGTGTGGTGTTCCGGGGTTTTATGAATGGAGTCTTTTGTGTAGCCTTTTGACACAAAAGGCAACGATTTCCAGATTGATGGGTAAAAGTGTCAATGCAATGAGTCTCTGCCTCACTGGCACCAGGTATACAAAGCAAGACATTTGGGTGACTGCTGTCAGTCAGGAAGGAGGGAATCGAGTGATTAGATTAAATGTAGCAAGTCAGACCAGGAGTTATGTAAATGGGGAAGGGTAGGTGAATGGTAGTGTCAGAGCAGCCAGAGAACAATGGTTGAGGAGATAGTGGTGGTTGTAGACATTTACATGTGAGAAGCAAAGGATGCCAGAGTCAGGACTCCAGGGTGGAGTGGGGGATGAGACATACAGAGAAGGAGCAATGGTTTTCCCAAGGAGCAGTGACACTAACCCAAGATTTCCCATATTCCTGGAGACCCCCCTTTTTCCCTGTCCCTGAATGGCCTCCCAGGTAGAAGGAAGACATTTCAAGAGCATCACAGAATGGAAGCTTGTTGTTATTAGCTAGAGGTTATGGTTTTTAAAACGGTTTCCCTGGACTCCTGGGTGTGCAGATTCTTGGCAGGAGGCCTCCCGCTCCCAATGCCCATTTTGCATTCCCAGCGCCTGGCCTTCAGTCAACCTCCTGTGCCCAGGCCGAGGGTGGCAAAGGGGCTAAACCACGCACTTACCAATCCCCCTCCTGGGCCCCAGAAAGGGCACGTGGGGAAGTCCCCCACGCCTTTTACCAGCTGCAAGAATATGAGCACTATACCAGGAGTCTCTGAACTCTGCTGAAGAAGAACTCCACCAAAGTGTCAGGATGGGGACCCTTCTGTGGAGGGGCCCCTCTCCCAGGGACACCCCGTTGATCCCTGGTAGAGATCCGGTGCCATAACCTTAGAGGGAATTCAAGAAAACAGTATTTTCCTAGGATAATGCACTGCTCCGAATTAAAGGAATACCACTTTTTAGAAACTTCCAAAGAGAGAGAAGGTTATGAGGATTAAATGGGTACAGAGTGAACTTTTGCTGCTGCCGCTTCTCTAGGGGTCTAGGGAGGCGCGTGGCCGGCGCGCGCCTGTCTCAGCTGGCACGCGCGAGCTGTCAAAAGTGCGCGCAGCCAAGGAAAAGCCAGGATTTTAATACGGTTTAACTTTGAATGACTGTATCTCCGCGAATCTTGGATGGATTTTGATGGGACAAAAAGTGGGGGTCTTGGGGGGAGGCGAGGAATGAACTAAGAATATTTGGGGAGGGGTAGCTTGCTCACTACAGGGGGGGGGATGTCTCCGTGCCAGAGAGGGCATGCAAGCAAGGGACCAGGACTGCTCCCTGCCTGGGCCAGGCAGGCTCCCAGGGCACACAGCTCTGTGCTCTTACACAGGGAGAGCGCCTCAAACATTGAGTCAGAAGAACCCCCTCCTGCCCCAGAAAGGAACATGGACTGTCCTGGTCGGGCTCCGCTCCCTAGAAGAGAAAAGGCGGAGGATGTGGCTGGAACGGCCAAGTGTCCTCGTGGCTGCACAGACCTGTGTGCTCTTGGCCCTTCACAGGAAGGAACCAAGCCAGGCAAGGGGGGGGGGGGGCAGGAGCCATGCGCCGGTTCGAGGCTGTGCAAAGTGAAACCATCATTCCTGTTTGCGTTGCTCTCAGCTCTCTTTGGACGGAGGGGCTTTGGGGGGAAATGGGGGCCTCTGCAGGGACGAGAGCAGCAGTTGACAGCACTCTGCAGGCCTCACGGGAGGGAGGGATGAAATGTTGGGAAAGGGGGGGGAGCAGAGCAGTCAGCGAAAGCACCCCTTCTCCTATGGTAAGATCTCCCCTCCCCCCCCCTAGTCGCTATCCATCAACATACACAGGAGCGGAGGCTGGTTAAGGCTTCCCAAGAAATACTTGACTCACAGCTTCATGGTAGCATCTCCATCTTCGGAGAGTCCAGGGGCTCCTACTACTCTGGAACAGAGAACCTCGAGCTGTTCCCTATGTGTGGACGTGTGGGGGAGGGGATGTGGTCTGGCATTGTGGAGACAGAGCACACATCATCCCACACGTCCTTCTCCTGTGATGGTCTGGGAGGAAGAGAGAGGGTGTGGAGGAAGGGAGGAAGGAAATGGAATCAGGGACCACACCTCCTGCAAGGACCATAGAGGGGCAGGTAAAGGGTCTCAGGTGTCTGGTTGGCACACTGCCCTCCAGAGTCCGGCAGGCGGCATTGCATCCTGATCCCAACATGAAGCTCAGGACCAACAAAGCCAGTGGCTCTTTCTCATGCAGTAGCGTAGCCAGGCCGGGGATGGGGGGAGTGCAATGCCCCCGGGTGACAGCAGCAGTCTCCTCCGCGGCTGCTTTTTTGCAGCCAGAGTAAGAACATAAGAACATAAGAAGAGCCCTGCTGGATCAGGCCAAAGGCCCATCTAGTCCAGCTTCCTGTATCACACAGTGGCCCCACCAGATGCCTCAGGGAGCACACAGCCAACAAGAGACCTGTATCCTGTCGCCACTCCCTTGCACCTGGCACAAAGAAAACCTACTCCTACAACCAGGAGGTTGCTTATCCCCATCATGGCTTGTAAGCTGTGATGGACTTTTCCTCCATAATGATGGAGGAATGATCTTCTGCTACAGGACATGAAGAACACAGAGGACTAGTGACAAACAGAAAAGGGTGGCAGTTGACACTGGCTTCTGGGCTCACCCCCCACCTCTCTAGCAAAGCCTTCTTCTTCAGCCTGCAGGGTACATCAGGCTCACTGAGCCCTAGCCTCTTGCCTAAGCTTCTTGCCTTCACCCCAGTCATTGCCTGTGTCCTAGACCTGGCACAGCACAGGCGAGAGCTGGGATTCCCACTAGAGGTGATGGGGGAGGAGCAACCCCAGGATGACCGGCCAGCCCACACCTCCAGAGGACATAGCAGCACCCCAACCCATGTTGGGGGCATCCTTGTTGTGGCTTGATTTCCACCAGCCCACCTGGAGGCAGAGTGGTGAGACCCTGCTGGGGCAAGGACTTGGGTACTTGGAAGATCTCTGATCCGAGTTGTATGTAGGGGAGCCGAACCAGAAGATTGGCCACAGGGGCATGGCTGGAGGAAAGACTCGCACTTCCAATTCCCTGCTGAGTGACTTGGTGCTGCTAGCCCAGCGTGTGCTAGCTCTTGCATGCCGCCCTAGAGTAAAAGGTGCCATGCGTTTTTTGACACTTGGTGTGGGCGGGGGGGGGGGAAGCAAAGAAACAAATTATGTTTGAGGGTGTGATCCTCTGGGGTTTGGTTATAGAAAACCAGCCAGTCACGGGAATGTCTTTGGCTGGCCTTGAATCCTTGTTCTCAAGAAGAGCTTTGTGTAACTCAAAAACTTCCTTCTAGTATGGCTAACAGGACCCTCTTGTGCTGCTCTGCTCCAAGGAAGACAGTCAGTGTGACATCACAGCCCCAGCCAGGTGACCAGTGTGCTTGGCCCAGAGCTGCCCGGATCACATCAGCACTGCCCACTGAACCAGGGAGGCCTGTGGACCTTCTGACTTGTGCTCCCAAACGCCAAAGGGGACGTGGCTGGCATGAAGCGTCCGTTGGAAGAGGGGCTGCTCGGCCGGCTCCACCACTCCCCAGCTTACAACCTTTTCCCCAATTCAGTGGTGTTTGAGAGCAACTTTGTCCAGGTACCTCCCCCCCCCCCCCCGGGCATTTTCAAAGATGTTGCAGAGTCAGTTGTAGAACTACCAGGAGCCAAATAGATTTTCTCATTACTGGTTACGGGGGGGGGGGGGTTACTACAGGTGTTTTAAAAGGATGTGCTGATAGCTTATGAGCCTGCCCAAGTGAGGATCAGCAGTTTCGAGTCTTCTTAGAAGGGAAACTTAGCTGTGGGCTGACGCAGTGGAGCCATTCGCAAGTACACCTGTCAGCAGGGGTGTCACAGGGGGACGACGACCGCACCAGGTGACACCTCAGGGAGGGGTGACACTAAAACGACTTTCGATTCTATTAAATACATCCCATTTAAGAACATAAGAAGAGCCCTGCTGGATCAGGCCAAAGGCCCATCTAGTCCAGCTTCCTGTATCACACAGTGGCCCCACCAGATGCCTCAGGGAGCACAAGACAACAAGATACTTGTATCCTGTCGCCACTCCCTTGCACCTGGCACAAAGAAAACCCACTTCTAAAAACCAGGAGGTTGCTTATGGCTTGTAACCTGTGATGGAATTTTCCTCCATAAATCTGTCCAATCCCCTTTTAAAGGCATCCAGGCCAGGTGCCATCACCACCTTCTGTGGCAAGGAGTTCCACAAACCAATTACACGCTGGGTAAAGAAATATTTTCTTTCGTCTGTTTTAATCCTCCCTCCACTCAATTTGAGTGGATGTCCCCTAGTTCTAGTGTTGTGTGAGAGGGAAAAGAACTTCTCTCTATCCACTCTCTCCATCCCATGCATAATTTTATACGTCTCAATCATGTCCCCCCTCAGGTGCCTTTTTTCTAGACTGAAGAGCCCCAAACGCTGTAGCCTTTCCTCATAAGGGAGATGCCCCAGCCCACTAATCATTTTGGTCGCTCTCTTCTGCACCTTTTCCAGTTCCACTATATCCTTTTTGAGCTGTGGAGACCAGAACTGGACGCAATACTCCAGATGTGGCCTTACCATCGATTTGTACAAAGGCATAATGATATTGGCCGTTTTATTCTCAATCCCTTTTTTAATGATCCCAAGCATGGAATTGGCCTTCACAGCCGCCGCACACTGGGTCGACACTTTCATCGACCTGTCCACCAGCACCCCAAGATCTCTCTCTAGATCCATCACAGACAGCTCAGAACCCATGAGCGTGTATGTGAAGTTTTGATTTCTGGCCCCAATGTGCATCACTTTACACTTACTTACATTGAAGCGCATCTGCCATTTTGCTGCCCATTCTCCTAGTTTGGAGAGATCCTTCTGGAGCTCTTCACAATCCCTGCTGGTCTTCACCACCCGGAAAGGTTTTGTGTCATCCGCAAACTTGGCCACCTCGCTGCTTATCCCCAACTCCAGGTCATTGATGAACAAGTTGAAAAGCACCGGTCCCAAGACCGATCCTTGGGGCACACCGCTTTTCACCTCTCGCCATTGTGAAAATTACTAATAGAATGAACTAATAGAATGAACCATCATCGGGATTAAGGGTTATAAAAATATATTTATGAATGTAAAAATTGTAAAATGCCAGCAGTTTCACAAAACACGTTAAAAATCACCCAGAATTAAAACCGCTTTTTAAAAACCACAAAAACAAATACAATAAAAACATTTCAGATCTTTCTTGGCATTACGTTTCGTCCATTAGCCATGAACATTTTCAAATGCAAAGCCTGAATAGTCAGGAAGATGGTGAAGCCACACATCGCAGTCCTGCTATTTGAAAGAATTTTGGCGCGCTTTTCCAGCCCAGGCAATTAGCACGGAAGCAGTGAACCTGTCAACTTTGTCCTCACTTAACCTTATTATACAGCCCCTAGTGGCATAGCTCAGCATATGGTGGATTCTGGTCACAATATTAGGTTTGATGATACTGTGAAATTGTGCCAAGAAAATAATTATAGAGCTAGACTGAGCTTGGAAGCTATTGAAATTTTTAAACATGGTTCCCAAGTTTTAAATCATAAACAAGAACTTTCTTTTATTAATAGGATTTGGATACCAGCAATAAATAAAAACAATACAGGGTGTAAATAGTTCTAATTCAAGTTTTATTAAGTGCATTCTAAAACTTGCCACTAGGGGCTGTATAATAAGGTTAAGTGAGGACAAAGTTGACAGGATCTCTATTATTGTGAAAATTGCCCATTGACACCCACTCTCTATTTCCTAGTCTTCAACCAGTTCCTAATCCACAAGAGGACCTGCCCTCTTATTCCCTGACTGTGGAGATTTTCCAGGAGCCTTTCATGAGCCTTTCATGAGGGATAGAGGGAAATTCTTCTCCCTCTCGCACAACACCAGAACCAGGGAACATGCACTAAAATTGAGTGGAGGGAGAGTTAGAACAGACAAAAGAAAATATTTCTTTACCCAGCGTGTAATTCATCTGTGGAACCCCTTGCCACAGGATGTGGTGATGGCATCTGGCCTAGATGCCTTTAAAAGGGGTTTGGACAGATTCATGGAGGAAAAGACCATCACAGGTTACAAGCCATAAGCAACCTCCTGGTTTTAGAAGTAGGTTTTCTCTGTGCCAGGTTCAAGGGAGTGGCGACTGGACACAGGTATCTTGTTGTCTTGTGTGCTCCCTGAGGCATCTGGTGGGGCCACTGTGTGACACAGGAAGCTGGACTAGATGGGCTTTTGGCCTGATCCAGCAGGGCTCTTCTTATGTTCTTATGAAATGTAGGGGAAGGGACCATAGATCAGTACTCTTTGTTATTGTTTCTGGAGCGCCACCAACGTACATGGCATTTTACACAGAATGGGAGGATAGGCCCCTGCCCCAAGGGACTTACAATTTAGATAGAGCGAAGGGAAACAACAGAGGAAGGGCAGGGAAATGGAGGCAGGGATCAGCAAGGGAGGAAGGTGCCACCGTTTCTGTGACTGGCGGCTGCCTGTCAGATGATACTGGAAGGAGGAGGGTCTTTAAAGGGAAAAGCTCATCTAGTATTTACAGAGGAATCATGGATCAACACTAGATCAGCTTGTCCCTATTGGGACAAATACATTTGAGGATGATTGAAAGCTATCCAAAGACTACTGGGATGAGTCTGTCAAGATATATTTCAAAACGATGACTTTCCCTTTGCTATGGGCAATACTGTATGGCTTGTGCATTTTTGTATTTTGTATTAGCAGTATCTAATGATGTCCGTGAGGCACCTGTCTGTTCTCCTTCGTGGGATTCTTTTCAGCTTGTAGAACCTGAGGATGTGGACAGGATTCTTTGGAGTGTGAGACCGTCCGCTTGCCCGCTTGTCCGGCATGGCTGATTAGAGCTGCCCGGGCGGGGCTGGCTGAGTGGACGGGGAGGGTGGTAAATTCATCTCTGAGGGAGGGGGTGGTGCCACTGCCTCTGAAGCAGGCGGTGGTGCGTCCCCTCCTGAAGAAACCCTCCCTGGATCCCAATATTTTGAACAACTTCCGGCCAGTCTCGAATATCCCGTTTCTGGGCAAGGTGATTGAGCGGGTAGTGGTGTCTCAGCTCCAGAGGGTCTTGGAGGAAGCTGATTATCTGGATCCATTCCAGTCTGGCTTCAGGCCGGGGTTCGGGACAGAGACGGCCTTGGTGGATGACCTGCGCCGGGGACTGGACAGGGGGAGTGCGTCCCTGTTGGTCCTGCTGGACCTCTCGGTGGCTCTTGACACCATTGACCATGGTGTCCTTCTGGGTCAGTTGGCTGGGTTGGGGCTTGGAGGCACTGTTCTGAGGTGGTTCCGCTCCTTCCTGGCTGATAGATCCCAGAAGGTGGTGCTGGGGGATGCTTGTTCGGCACCCTTGCCCTTGAGGTGTGGGGTGCTACAAGGGTCAATTCTATCCCCCATGCTGTTTAACATCTATATGAAGCCGCTGGGAGAGGTCATCCGGGGGTTTGGGGTAGGGAGTCATCAGAATGCTGATGACACCCAGCTCTTTCTCTCCTTTCCACCTGACTCCAAGGGGGCGGTCGATGTCCTGAATCGCTGTCTGGAGGCAGTTGGGAGCTGGATGGGGGCAAACAAGCTGAAATTAAATCCTGATAAGACAGAGGTTCTCCTGATCCGGAAGTCTACGACTCAGGTACTGGATCATCGTCCTGCTCTGAATGGGGTTGTACTCCCTCTGAAGGAGCAGGTCCGCAGCTTGGGGGTTCTCCTGGATGCGCAGCTGCTCCTGGATTCCCAGGTAGCGGCTGTGGCCAGGGGGGCTTTTGCCCAGCTTCGGCTGGTGCGCCAGCTGCGACCGTACTTGGATCGTGCAGACCTGGCCACAGTGACCCATGCCCTAGTGCAGGGGTGGCCAACCTTCCACCATTAGGACTACTGTTTTCTTAAGAGTTGTGTAGAAGACAGAATCTTGGCAGCTGCAAGTGCTGATGGTGCTGCTAAAGCAGCTGCACCTGCTGAAATGCCCTCACATATCCAACCATTTAAAGGGCCAGCATTCATGTTGAAAGGTTGGCCACCACTGCCCTAGTGACATCTAGATTGGATTACTGCAATGCACTCTACATGGGGCTGCCTTTGAAGACTGTTCGGAAACTGCAATTAGTGCAGAATGCGGCGGCCCGGGTGGTTGCCGGGGCCTGTCGGTTCGACTCAGTCGGACCGTTGCTTCGGCGGCTACACTGGCTGCCGGTTCGTTTCCGGGCACAATTCAAAGTGCTAGTTTTGACTTTTAAAGCCCTATACGGCTCAGGTCCAGGGTATTTGAGGGACCGCCTCCTTCCTTATAATCCGACCCGTAATCTGAGGTCATCAGGGGGGCCCCTGTTAACCGTGCCGCCATTGACAGAAGTGAGGGGGATGGCGGCGCGGAATAGGGCCTTCTCGGCTGTGGCACCCCAATTGTGGAATTCCCTCCCCCTGGAATTAAGAACGGCTCCCTCTTTAGATACCTTTCGGCAGGGCCTTAAGACGTTTTTATTTAAGTTAGCATTCGATGTCTGACATGGTGGGCTGACCTTTTAATAAATGGTTTTTAACGTATGTAAATACAGGTGACCCACTGGGGTTGTTTATTTTAACTTAAATTGTTTAATTAATTATTTTAACGTGTTTATATTTATTTTAGTATGTTGTAAGCCGTCTTGAGTGCCCTCGGGAGAAAGGTGGGCTACAAATTCTTTAAATAAATAAATAAAATAATATTTTCTACAAATCTACATGAACAAAAATATAAATTCCAGTTACTTGTACTTTTGCTTAGTTACAGTAGTAGGTAGTGAACGAAAGCACTGTGCTAAAGGTGGGTGTGAAGGAAGGAAGGAAGGAAGGAAGGGGCCATTCCAGGCAGGAGGGAGAAAGGAGGGACCAGCGGAGGGTGGCGGTGGCGAGGCCAGCGGAGGGATTGAAGGCGATCAGAGGGGCCAAGGAGCAAGAAGGGGTCCCATCTGGTTCCATCATCCCCATAACTAAAATAAGATTTGGCTGACTAGATCAGATTCTCGTTCCAAAAAGGGCTGGTCAGATGCCCCAACAGGACGTTCAGAAATTGGGCAGCCCCCGACACTGGTTCCAAGGATGCTCCAAATGTGGATTCCTTGTGAACAGGTCAGGTCAGAAGCCCCACCTCACCCACCATAGTGTCGTTCAGTGCATGTGTTGTTATTAATAATAAATACTTACTATTATTGTTGTTAATAGCACCTCCAGGATGCAGCGCTTCGCCGTGTGGGGAGTTAGGTAGGATTGGGCTGTTAGTTCCAGTAGGGAGTGTGGGGCTAGGCCTGCTGGGTGCCGGGGGGGGGGGATTCCAGGCAGAGGCGCAGCGACAGGTCATGGGGCTGGAGGGGCAAAGGTCCCTGGCGGCAGGTCAGAGAGGGGCACAGCCATGGCGATGTAGCACTCAGGGGTTGACTAGGAGCCAGCAAGGGGCAGCGAGGGAGGGCTGAAGGGGGAATAATAAAGGGCCGTGATTTTACAGTGTTGTCAAGGGACAAGTGGCATTATTGGGCAGCAGGCTGAATATGGGAAAGGAGGGAGAGAGAAGTGTCAATGATAAAGCCAAGGCGTTGAGCCTGTTCAGAAGGATGGGCGGTGATGCCATCAGCGGATACGGAGAGGAGAGCTGGGAGGGGGGGGAAAGAGAGAGAAGACGTTCGGTCTTGGTTAAAGAGCAAAGCAGACAGCCAGGAAGAAGGGGGCCGCTGGACTGGCGGCGAGGGGGAGGGGCCGCCGCCTCCGGTGCAAGGGAGACTTGCAGAACTACTTGCCGCCGGCCGCCCCGGTCTAGCTACGCCACTGCTCCGAGCCAAATGGCAGGCAGGCAGGCAGTTGGAGAGGCAGGCTTTGCAAGGAGGGAGAAAGTCGAGCTGTGTGTGTGTGATGTGTGTGTCTATTGATTAACCCTGGTTTTTTCCACCACCACCCCATTTGGAGGGGGACAGTGGTGGATCAAAGCTCACAACGCGTCTTGGCTCTGGGTCTTGCCTTGCAGCTCTACCCAGTGACAGCAGGCCCCCACCTGGGGCCTGCGCATGGTGCCAAAGGCAGCTGCAAGGACCCTTGCCAAGCAGCAGCAGAGAGCCGCCCAGGTCTGCGCCCTCAGATTGGGGCCTCTGGCCCTGCCTGGATGGAAGCAGTCATGGACTACTGTGGCAACGAGAGATGCAGCAGCCGGCCTGCCAGGCCCACCGCTTGAGGGAGACGTGGCTGGAAGCCAAAGAGTAATACATCTGTCAGGCTGGGCATGACTCGACTTCTGGGCCCCATTGGGCATTCAGGGTCTGAGCTGCCACCTGGCCAGACCTCTGGGGGGGGAGAGGGGGGAGGAGAACATGCAGGGACCCTTCACGCCCCCTTCCTGACTTGCCCGACTCCCCCTCGCCTTGGGATCATGCTCTCCAGTGGGGTGAGGACCTGAGGGGAGCCCTGAATCTGCAATGAGGAGTGCCAGAGGTGGGTGGGTGGAGTCCTGAAGCATTCCAGGTCTGGGCTGGGGGGAGTTTGGGGCGGGGGAGCATGAAGGTTTGGAGTAACAGGATGTAAACTACACACAAAGTGATCACGTATTAGAAATTATTAAAAAACCGTTTTAATGCAAGTTCTTTTCTGGGAGGGAGGGGGTACAAAGCAAAGTGAGAGGAGCCACATTGACCCCCCCCCCCAGGTTTTGGTGGGTTGGAAGACTTTCTTGGCTGGGTGCCAGCATTTTGTAGTCCCATGAAGCGGGGATCAGGCAGACCGCAGCCTGAGAGTGCAAATATTTGGAGAAGGCGGAGGGTTCGCCGGCTGCTGACAGACAGGGGGATTACAGTGGGCTGCTGGCTGCCATTGCTGGTGCAAACTATGAACTCTGTCTAGGCTCCATGACACGACAATGGTGGCAGCTGCAAAGGCGGCGGCGGCAGGTCAGGGGGAAAGGGATCCATGTTCCAGTGCTGCCGTAGGAATCGGGGCTGTGCGCCCCCCCCCCGACTACCACGTGCAGTTCTGGTCACCACAGCTCCAGAAGGAGGTTATCGAGCTGGAAGTAAAGAGGGCAACTGGACTGGGCCTGGAGCCTGCGGAAAGGGTGCCATGGTTGGCGCTTATTCAAGGGGGCCCTGAGTGATGGAGACATAGAAAAGGCCCCCCCCCAATTCGGCCGGAAACCAAAGAAGACCAGCCTGGCTGGGTCAGGCCCAAGGAGGCCCATCTAGCCCAGCAGCACCCAGGAGCTTCCCCCCTCCCTCTCCACACAGCTTGTCGACCGCGTTGCCGCTTGTTGGCTTCAAAAGGAAGTGGGACCCATTCATGGAGGAGCCACAGCTGCTGGCCACGAGGCGGAGGAGGCGCTACCTACCCCCAGGCGCCTCGGAATCCCAGCCGCCGCAGGGGAGCCCTGGAGGAAGGCGGTCCGTGGCCCGTCTCATCTCCAGCGCGCCGATGGGGCTCCCCAGAGCCGCTGGGCAGCTGCTGGGCCAGCTGGGAAGCAGGATGGGAAGCAGGATGCTGGGCTCGAGGGGGGGCCGGTGGCCTGATCCAGCAGGGCTGGGCCGCTTTTGTTGAAGCAAGGATTTGGGGCTTACACTGCCCCGGAAACACCTCCTGGCCCCAGCCCAATGTTTGCTAATGCGCTCGAAAACTTGGCTTCAGACCCCTAACAAAGTGAAGTGGCTTTCTGTGCCAGGGAGCCCTCACTGGAAGGAAGAGGGCTGAACTGCCCCGGTGATCTGGGGGGCAGGAAACTGACACCAGCACAAGTCTCATTGAGGCAAGAAGCCACATTTCAGACACACTCATGGGTTCTGAGCTGTCCGTGACAAATCAGGAGAGAGAGCTTGGGGTGCTGGTGGAAAGGTTGATGAAAGTGTTGCCCCAGTGTGCGGAGGCTGTGAAGAAGGCCAATTCCATGCTCGGGATCGAGAATAAAACGGCCCTTGTACAAATCGTATTGTGTCCCGTTCTGGTCCTCAAAAGGATATAGTTGAATTGGAAAAGGTGCAGAAGAAGAGAGTGACCCAAATGATCCGTGGGCTGGGGCAGCTGGCATGCAGATGGGGCCTCTGGCCGTTTGTGCTGGCAGCCCCACACACTCGAAGCGTGTGGTAGTGGCACACCATTAGGGCGGCGGTTTGGGAGATGTACCACCCGAGGCCCACCAGAAGATTGGGCTGGGTGTCTCTTGATCTGCTCCAGAGTCACATGGGCCTTGCTCTCTCTCCCATACATCCATAATCACCATTGGATGTGCTTCAGTTACCATTGGAGGTCAGTGGTCTTCTCTACTGGTTCAGCTTGTCTGTTTTTTTTGGGGGGGGGACACACAACGAACAGCTCAGGCTGCCCTCCCCCCCCAGTCCAGCCCAGAATGGTTCCTGTCAGCTGTGTGGCCATACAGCTGTTATCGAAGCCCCGTGCAGCTTCCCTCTTGGCGCTCTGGAACTCAGCGCTGGCAATCACATCATTGCCGAGCACCCCACCGCTACCCCCACCCAGCCACCCCAGGGCTCTGCACACTGCAGGCAACGCTTAGAGGGAACACTGCTGGTCTGGCTCCCTGTGTCCACAAGAGGCGAGGACCTTGGGCACAACAGTTGAGAGGGACCTTGAGTTCTGGACTGGCTCGGGAGGGCAAGGCCACAACATGCAACTCTGGAGGAGATTTGGCCGTGGAGTTGGGAAGGGTCCCTCCATCACTCCTCTGCTTTCCTATGGGAATTTACAATGCCAACAGCTGGGTCACAGACACACATTTGCTGTGCGCTTCTTGCCATCGCCATTGCCCATGCACATGCCTCACACCTGCACCCACGAACAATGCAATGGCCCAACTCCTGCCTGGGGAGTCGAAGGGCGCCACATTCTCCTAACCCCCTTCAGAAGGCAGACAAAAATGCTGCGCCAACGGCAGAGGAAGGGGAACCCCCATAGGGAACAATGGGCAAGGAAACCACACACACACCAGGAAACCTCACCTCTCACAATGGCAGAGCATAGGGTACAGGCGACGCTTGGCAGTCAGTCACAGTACTTACAGACTTTGGGGAGGGGCACTTTGGCGTCCAAAGGGAGCAGTTCGCACAAGCAACCTCTTGTCACTCCTCCCAACACAGAAGGAAAGTTATGTTGTTAACTCTCAGAATTCCTATCGCTGGGGCTCTGCCCCAGGAGGACTCCAAACACAAGCACCCAAGTGGGACTTCACCACCCCAACAGGGGAAGCCAAGGGGGGGGATGGGGAATCCCATGCTACAATGTATTGATGCTGCTGCACCTCTGTCCCCCCCCATGTCTCTGCCCCCCCTCCCCAATTGTTGTATCTTTGCCACATACTATGTTGCCAAACCATCCTTTCCTTTTGCAACAGCTGAGAACAGGGAATGTCTGCATGGGGAATGCCAGGGACTCCAGCCATTGCCACTGCTGGCCAAACACTCATCTAGAGCCTTTCACCAAACTCACCATTTCCAGGGTCAAAGACATCCCACTCCTTCCCGTTTGCCTGGCACTTCATCAAGGCATGTGCCCTGCAAGCTGAAGAAGAAGGTCCAGCTTAAGTACACCTGTGTTGTTAGATAAGGTCATGATTGGGTGGTAGTTGTTGGATGAACTGCAGTTAACTCCTTACTGCTGAGCCTCTTAAAAGGAGAACACTACAAAAAGAACTCATTTTCAGGAGTGAGGGCAGAGCAGTTCCACTGGAATCCCCAGGGGGGGGGGACAGTAATGCTCTCAGCCAGGACCATCACCACCAACACACCACCTGGACCAGCTGTTCAGATTTCCATGCCAAGAAGTATCTCCCACCAATAGGCTTACCAGATCTCCAACCGGGACAGAGTGCTAGACCTTTAGGAGAGGAAATGTGGGCAGGTGTAGCTTGTTAACCTTAGAACACAATCCTAGGCATGTTTACTCAGAAGCAAGCCCCATTGTGTTCAGTGGGGCTTGCTTCTGAGTAAACATGCCTAGGATTGTGTTCTAAGGTTAACAAGCTACACCTGCCCACATTTCTTCTCCTAAAGGTCTAGCACTCTGTCCCGGTTGGAGATCTGGTAAGCCTACCCACCAAGGACCTGCGCCCGAGGGCAACACACACCCCCTGCCAGGCCTTTCCTCCCTCCGGAACATCTCTGATTACGGAGCAATCTCAAGCCTTTGTGTCCACCTGGAAG
Organism: Plestiodon gilberti rubricaudatus; assembly: GCA_026170595.1. NCBI lineage: Eukaryota > Metazoa > Chordata > Lepidosauria > Squamata > Scincidae > Plestiodon > Plestiodon gilberti. The sequence goes on along the minus strand of JANXHW010000005.1, from coordinate 170,979,133 downwards.
GACATAGTCAAGTGCAGGAGCTCCAGAAATGCTTTGTTTCCTTACTGCAAAAGTCCTATAATAACTTCCCCAAAACTTTGTCAGAACCGGAGTCATCTTTCCCCAGAAAAGATGTCCTGCTGCTATTTTGTAGAGCTGCTTTGCTTCATTTTGTGTCATCTTTCCCCCAGCAAAGCAAAGGTGTCCTCCATGATGATGTGCTTTGGAGGTTTCTCCTCTATTTTGGTGTCACGTCTACCCTCTAGAACTGCCCATGCTGCTTTATTTAAGCTTCTTTTTCTTGCATTTTTCTCCCGTGGAACCTTGCAGCCCTTGCTGCTCAGGAAGAACTTCATCATACTCAAACCCTGCCCAGCAGAACAGGATTGGTGCTCTCTCTCTCTCTCTCTCTCTCAGACTGTTTCCTTCTGCTTGGTGAGTGGGGAAGAAACCCAAATTAGCCCAGCCTCTTCTCCAACTAACTCCTGCTGTCCAAATGCGGCTATTTACAAGTATTTCTTTCATGTGCATCCATTTAAATCTCTGTAACTGATCTCCTAAGCAAAGTAATTGAAAGTAAACATTACTTTGTACTTGTTATCTATATTCCTTTAATAAGCTCTATCTCCTTTTGAAAAGCTCAGTCTTGCCTAATTTTGAGGCACTTTGGGGTTGTTTGCATCGCTCACCCATGTCAATGATCCCAACACCGTCAGACACAGCTGAATTTGACCTCTCGCTCTAGAAGTATTGCTAATTCCCCCACTTTGGTTCAATCTGAGTTATTGTGTGTTGTGTGTGCATGACACGTGTAGCAACACACGTGTGCATGAATGGTGTTGACAACACTGATGCTGTTGTCTATTCCTTATTACTCTCTCTGTGTTTCTCCTAGTTTCCAACAGGCAGCTGTCTCACAGGCAAAGCCATTGTATAGGCTCCAAAGGAAGCCTATAGTCTGCCTGCCTCCAGTGACCAGTGTGAGCCCACCTGCTGCTCCCCTTGGCGAGGTTGCTGACATTTTCCTTCCAGTCCGGCCCCTGTGGCTTTGCAGATTCCATGGCAGGCAGTGAACCAACTGGTGCAGCACAACCTCACTGGCACGTGTGACTCAGCTGTTAGAGTACTGGCAATGGCACAACAGCCCGGCTGGGTGGAGACAACTGGCAACCCTACTTATGTGTTTCCTTTTCAGATGCTGCTCCCTCTTTGACCGCGCAATCCTGTGTAGAAAAGGCCCCGGGGCAACACGCGCTGCCCCGGACAGGATGTCACGCAAGTGCCGTAAAGCACTTGCGTGACACCCGGAGAGCAAGCAGTGCTGGCGCTGCGGTCGGCGCTGTTTGCCCTGCCATCTCCCCGGCCCTGCGCCGGCCGGAGCAGGTAAGACCTACGCCGGTCGGGGCAGGGGGGGGACTGGGCGGCAAGGGAGGGTGGCCATTGGCCTCCCAGGGCCTGAAGGGGGTGGGGATACCGGGGGCCGAGATCCCCGGTATCCCGAGCTCCCTTCAGGCCCGAGATACGCCGACACGGCCGGCGTTACTGTGCACGAGCTAGAGCTCGCGCACATGCGAGCTTGTGCACATGCGGCCTCCCGCCGCTTACACGGGGGGAAGGGGACGATCGTCCCCTTCTCCCGAGTTTTTCCCAGGCTTCCCCGGGGCAGCCCCGGAATTCGATAGGATACGGCGGCTGGCCCTTTAGGCCGGCCGCTGTACCCTACACAGGCTTGGGCTGTGAGAGTGTGCAACGAAAACATGGCCCTGAGCCCCCGTCTTGGATCCCTGGCTTCTTCCCCCCTTTGTTGTTTCTTCCTGCAGCAGCCTCAGGGTGGGACTAGGCGGCTCTGCACCCAGGGTCTGCAGCATCCGCACTCCTCCTTGGTGCTGCCCGGCCTCTGGTCCCTGCTGCTGCTGCTACCATGGTGTGGCAGACAGTTGAGGAGGAGGGCAGCATCCTGACAGCCACGCTGGCAGCAGGCAGTGATGGGGACTCGAGTCAAATGACTCAACTCGCAAGTGTGACTTAGCCACTTTTTCCCTGACTCGTACTCGTACTTGTACTCGTGACCCACTGACTTGCACTGCAGAGGCGTCGTCTGGCCTGTGGCGGTGGGCCGGTGGGCCCCAGGGCGGGAGGCTGGACGGGGGGGGGGCGGAGGCTGAGCAACGAGTAGAATTTGAATTTCTTGCCGCCAAAAAAAAAGGAAAAAAAACCCGGACCGTTGTGGTTTGCCGCCGAATTTCGGCGGCAAACCGAGGCTCTCAAAGGCTCTTAAAGGGAAAAGACGTTCTGCGCCTGTGCGAAGTGTAAAGCAATGCTTTCTGGGCGCTTTAAGAGGAACGAGGCTGAGGAACACGAGTTCGCTGGTTGTCCTGGAGAGATCGTAGCTTGCTGGGTCGCAGCAGGTCACGCTGGAGTAGGTCGTCGCTGGAGGCTCTTATAATACAGATAAGTGAGGCAAAGCATACGCTAAGAGGTTCTCTGAAGGCTGATTCACACTAGCCCTTTCCGTGCGCGTTTTGGCTTAACGTTTGGTCTTTTCGTGCGTTTTTCATGCTTGCGTCAGACGCAGCATGAGCTTACGACGCAGCCAGGAGAGATGGTTTTGGTTTATCTTTTTGCTGCGCTCGCGTTTAAGCTAGCGTTTATGCTCCCGGTGCTAGGCAGCTCACCAATCAGAGAAGCGCATTTCTCTTCACCAAATCACAGCTGCGCTTTCTTCAAGAAGGCGGGCAAACGTTCAGAGAACTGCTAGACGCACGTACAGACGCTAGAGTAGAGCAAACGTGCACGGAAGGGCTAGTGTGAATCAGCCTTAAGCGTGAGGCGCGAACACATATTCTTGCTTGCAAGAGAGAGAGAGAGAGAGAGAGAGAGAGAGAGAGAGAGAGCAAAAAGAAAGATCTGGAAAAGCTGCCTCTTCACATCGGGTCACTCAAAGTTAATTTCAAAACACTTCAGGTTTGTTTCTTGTTTTTAACCACAGTGTCAGCGAAACCCGCTTATCTTATGTTAATTGTTCTTTAACAACTCAATTGATAGCTAACTACTCAAGCTGAGCTCAGGAGCTCCTGGAGACAAGACAGCATCTCTCATTGTAGGTTTGCAGATAAGGTATTTTCATTCAGACATTGCAGAATGGAAATAAAGTATTTTCTTTCTGTTGAATGTTTTTAATAAAGCAAACACAAGACAAATGCAAGAACTGCAATTGAAAATGGTGCAGAGCAGGTTCTGCTTTACTTACAGTCTTTGATTTCTATGTTTAGTTTGGTTGATTAATTATTAGGATTTCTCTCTTCTTCCTTTCTGACCCACCTCTAAGTTAGTTCCCCGCTCTATTTGGTGGGACAACCCCCCCCCCCGTAAACTGGCAGGCAGTATAAGAATCTGTTTTTCATCTTGCAAAGATGCTACCAAAAGGAGCTAGCTTTCTCTCTCTTTCTCTCTTGTGCAACTGGGGCTTCCCTCCCATGCTTTGATGTTTCTCTTGCCATGTATAGGACTAACACAGACGACATCAGTGCCCTCTACCCAGGCCTGCCAATGGAGGGAGGGCAGCATCCCAACCCCACCCTGCGCACTCCTGGCTTAGCTGCTGCTCAGCATAAAGCATGGAAAATCCACTAGGGCTCGTTTTGGGAATATACATATACATATACACATACATATAAGAAAGGGTGCCTCTGAGCATGTAAAGAGTGCCTGTTTCTTCCATGCACTGTAATGGGGAGTCACGGCTAACGGCGAGGGGCGTCAAGGGTTACAGCCGCACGTTTTTATGGGGGGGGCGTCAAGGGTTTGGGCCACGGTTGAAAAATGGTCTGGCTACTCCTCTGTGCACTTGCACTCGCACTCGTGACCCGCGGGACTCGTACTTGACTTGCATTCGTGGGGGTAACGACTTGCCATTTCCAAGTCATTTTCCTTTAATGGCCGGCATCAACACAGGCAGACAGGCAGGCAGGCGCAGTGGAGACCTCGGAGGAGGAGGGCAGCAGGGAGGAAGGGTTTTCAAGGGGTTGGGAAAGCAAACCTGGCTCTGAGTCCCCCCCTTTTGTTGCTGTCTGTTTGGCATTGGCCACAACTCCGAGCGTGAGGGGTGGGGAGGAGTGAGGGAAGGCGAAGCTGCCGCAGCAGTCCCTCCTCATTGACCAAAACTCCAAGCCCAAAGGATGCTCGGCTCAGCAAGGGGAAGGTGCAGGGGGGGAATAATAAATGGTTTGAATGTAGACACGCTTGTTTTTCCCAAACCAGATGGGTGGTGACAAGACTGAGAGGTGAGGGAAAGGGCATAGGGGGAGGCAAGTGGGTGCTTTAAAAGTCTCAGAGGTCATTTTTCCCCATTTAAAAGTCTCAGAGGTCATTTTTCCCCATTTTCAGGGGAAAAAGCCATTTTCCCCAAAGTGACTTGACTCGTGACTTGTGACTCGTGGTTTCTGGCCTTACTCGTACTCGACTCGCACTCGTGCAAAAATGACTCGCACTTGACTTGTACTTGCCCAAAAAGTTTGACACTGACTTGCACTCGGACTCGCACTCTTGCAAAAATGACTTGTACTCGCACTCGTGACCTAGTTACTTAGATACATCCCTGGCAGCAGGTATCAACCAGGACGCACAGGGCAGAACGGATGTGTGGGTGTGGCCTGCTTGGCGGGCCAGTGCAGCCGGCGCCCCGTCGTGTCACCTGCCAGCTCCCAGCAGTTCTCTGCTTTGGCCCCCTTCGGGTGCTGCGGTGTGTGTGTGGTGTCTTTCTCGGGGCATTTCCCATGGTTGGCGGCGGTGGTGGTTGCTGTGGTGCCCAATCCTGGGGGGCCGTGGTCCCAGCGGTGGCTGCTCATTGGACCTGTGCCTACCCTGCCCGCTGCTTGTCTGGCTACCGGCCTGGGGTGATTGGCTCTCTACGGCTGGGCGGGCGGGCTGCTGGCCTGAAGAGGGGGGTGCCAAAGTGACCCGGCCTTTCTGACATGCCGGCCTGCCTACCTACAGGTGTCAAGGGCTGTGTTCATGATGAGGGAGTGATGATGATGATGATGGTTTGACACCACGCTCTTTCAAATGGCGTTTGGTGGCTGTCTGTGGGAAGCCCTTTTGATGACACACCCGGCACAGCAGCAGTTTCGACCCCTCCCTCCCTCCCTCCTGGATTGGTGAGAATGGGCAGGACGGAGGAACTTTCCAGAGCCTTTGTTTGCCAGAGCTCTGGAGTGCAGCCAAGATGGCCGTCGCCACCCAGCCCCTCCCTGTGGCCCAGGTATAAAGTTCCTCAGCGTTTTGGCCTGGTTGCTGTCGGACGTTCTTGGACCAGCTGCTAGACGGACCGACAAGCTCTTCCGAAGCAGTGGGGTGAGTGACAAGTCGGTGTCCCCAGCCCAATTTCTCAGCCAGGCTGTTTGTACCTTCAGGTGGAGCAGACAAGGATTTGTCCCAACACTGGGTGCCTGGACTCCTGCTTCAGGTGTCAGAACATTTCCCCCCCAGCTGCGTACTGAGGCTGCTCAGCAGGTGTGCCTCTTAGGCTGGCATGGGGCCTCCAGTGCGTCCGACAGGGGGGTTGAGAACTCTTCCCTGGGCTCCAGGGGGGCACCGAGCTGACTTCGCACTCACCCCCCCCCCCCACGGAGGGCCTTCCTTCTCTGCCCCTGGCTTCGTCTGACTTGATGCCCCAGATGAAGGGACTGCAATCCACAAAAAGTGTCTGCTGAAATAAACTGCTTGTGTTTGGTCTGTTTTGCCTGGGATATTTACGGCCCCAGTTTTGGGAGATGTTGGCCCAGGGCTTTCAAGAGCCAAGGCAGTGCCTTGAAGTGGGCCTGCCAGCAAACCTGGTGTGGCACACTGGTGCCGCACACTGAGCTGGTGTCGCACACTGAGGTCCTGTCAGTCCATTTTGCTGGGTAAGTCCCCGTTCTAGGCTGCTGCTGACGGCATCTCTCTCAGATCTCCGTGGCTCAACTTGCCTCTCTCTCTCTCTCTCTCTCTCTCTCTCTCTCTCTCTCTCTCCAGGTGAAGGAGCAAACAATGGGCCCCATGGCTTGTGTCATCCTTGGCTGCCTGGCTGCCAGCCCACTCCTAGCAGGTGAGTCTAGCTGCCCTTCGTCTCCTAGGCGCCGCCGCTTTTCTTCCAAATCTGCCTGGCTGCTTCTGGGCCTGCTCTGTGTTGGCCCTCGGATGACCTCATGCACATTGAAAGCCATCAACCACTTCTTCTCCAACCCCTGTTCTCAGCTGAGCTTCCCTGCCAGCTGTCAAAATACACCCAGCTTGTCCTAGCAAGCTTTGCCCCCAGCTTCCGTTCCGCAGTGTCTGTTCCACTCTTAAAATCAATATCCAGGATTCAAGACTTACAGCAAACGAAATGAAAAACAAGACAACAAAATAAATTAATGCTAATGCTAAACTAGCATTGTGCTCTCTAGAGACTCCTCAAACCCCAGCTCTTTTCTACGTTGCCCGAGCTCATTTCCCCTCCCCGAGCTCAGGAAGCCTGGTCGCTAAAAGGGACTGAGCAGCTCAGCTCACCAGGTCTTCCCCAGTTCCAGTTTGCCCTCTGCCCTGAATTCTCACGGGGTGGCCTTAGGCAAGCCCCACTCCTGCTCAGCCTCAGTCTTCCACATTTGCAAAAGGGGGAAAAATGCTCATTTTCTGTACAAGGGTTCTAAGATCATCTTTTCCTAAAAGAAAGATCATTCAAATAAAGCACTTTGAACACTCAAAAGTGCTATTCAACTGCTAAATATTATTATTAATAATTTCAAATGCTGGTGCCTGGGTGGGAGCAGGGGGTAGAGCCCAATGAATGCGAGTGGGCGGGGGGCTCATCAGAAAGGTGCTATCCTCACCTCGACGGGGTCAATTCATGCTCAGGTCATGAAAGAGAGACTGGATTTCTGGATACGTTAAATGACTGTGCCTTAGAGCAGCTTGTCACGGAACCGACCAGAGGACAGGTGACTCTGGATTTGATATTGTGTGATACTCAGGACCGGATCAGGAATGTAAATGTTACCAAGCCATCGGGGAACAGTGACCATGCTGTGATCTGTTTCTCCATGCATGTCGGGGAAAGAGGGCCGAGCAAATCCGACACAAAAACCCTTGACTTCCGAAGGGCAGACTTCCCCAAAATGAGGAGACTAGTTAAAGAAAAGCTGAAAGGGAAGGTAAAAAGAGTCCAATCGCTCCAGAGTGCATGGAGGCTGTTTAAAACAACAGTCTTAGAGGCCCAGCGGGAGTGTATCCCACAAAGGAGGAAGGGCTCAACCAAGTCCAGGAGGGTGCCGGCATGGCTAACAAGTACAGTTAAGGAGGCTATAAAAGGCAAGGAAGCTTCCTTCCGTAAATGGAAGTCTTGCCCTAGTGAGGAAAATAAACAGGAGCACAAACTGTGGCAAAAGAAATGTAAAAAGATGATACGGGAGGCCAAGAAAGACTTTGAGGAACGTATGGCAGGCAACATAAAAGGGAATAATAAAAACTTCTTCAAATATGTTAGAAGCAGGAAACCTGCCAGGGAAACGGTTGGTCCGCTGGATGGTGAGGGAGAGAAAGGGGTGATAAAGGGGGACTTGGAGATTGCAGAGAAATTACTTCTGTGCATCTGTCTTCACGACAGAAGACCTCGGGCAGATACCACTCCTGACTAAATAATTAAATGAAATAGAGGTTAAAAGAGAAGACATCTCAGAGTTAATTGACAAATTAAAGATCAATAAGTTATCGGGCCTAGATGGCATCCACCCAAGATTTCTGAAGGAACTCAAGAATGAAGTTGCTGATCTTTTGACTAAAATAAGTAACTTGTCCCTTAAAACGGCCACTGAGCCAGAGGATTGGAGGATAGCTAATGTCATGCCAATCTTTAAAAAGGAAGGAGTCGGGACTCTGGAAACTACAGGCCATAAGAACATAAGACGAGCCCTGCTGGATCAGGCCAAAGACCCATCTGGTCCAGCTTCCTGTATCACACAGTGGCCCCATCAGATGCCTCAGGGAGCACACAGCCAACAAGATAACCTGTTTCCTGCTGCCACTCCCCTGCACCTGGCACAGAGAAAACCTACTTCTAAAACCAGGAGGTTGCTTATGGCTTGTAACCTGTGATGGTCTTTTCCTCCACGAATCTGTCCAAACCCCTTTTAAAGGCATCTAGGCTGGGTGCCATCACCACATCCTGTGGCAAGGAGTTCCACAGATGAATTACACGCTGGGTAAAGAAATATTTTCTTTTATCCGTTCTAACTCTCCCTCCATTCAAAAAGGCGCCTGAGGGGGGACATGATTGAGACGTATAAAATTATGCATGGGATGGAGAGAGTGGAGAGAGGGAAATTCTTTTCCCTCTTGCACAACACTAGAACTAGGGAACATCCACTAAAATTGAGTGGCGGGAGAATTTGAACAGAGAAAGGAAAATATTTCTTTACCCAGCGTGTAATTAATCGATGGAACTCCTTGCCACAGGATGTGGTGATGGCACCTGGCTTGGATGCCTTTAAAAGGGGATTGGACAGATTCATGGAGGAAAAGACCATCACAGGTTGCAAGCCAGGATGGGGAGAAGCAACCTGGTTTTAGTAATAGGCTCTCTCTGAATGCCAGATGCCAGGGAGTGAGGGCAGGAGACAACAAGGGTGATCAGGTCAACGTTTTCATTGCAGATTTCAGCACACAAGTTGGTAACCATCTCCTCCTAGCAGGGCAGTTGTGTCATTGCAAGTGATTCAACAGACAGCCAAGTCAGAGGTGCCACTGAGATCTGGCTGCACTGGTTGGTTCGGTGTCTGCCATGGAGTTTGCAAAGCCAAAGGGGCCGGACTGGAAAGAGGAGGTCAGCAACCTCACCAAGCAGCAGCTGGGCTCCCACAGGTCACTTCAGGCAGGCTCTAGACCTCCCTTGGGGTCTGCACAATGTCCTCACCTGTGGGACAGCTGCCTGTGGAGCGCAAGGAGAAACAGCGAGAGAAGCAGGGACTTGACAACAGCATCAGCCACACCACTTTCCTGGCTTGAGATGCAGACTCGGTGTTGGCGAGAGAGAGTGGTGCCACCAGCGTGTACATGCAGTGGTGCCCTGCGGGGGGAGAGATCATGGTGGCCTGGAGAGCGTGACCTTTCCCTCTTTGGGGGGGGGGAGCTGTAGTGGAATTCTGCAGAGGATCAATGTTCAACCCTCTGTGGCAACAGTGGAGCCTGGTCAGTGTTTGGCCAGCAGCGGCCCTGGTTGGAGCCCCTGGCATTCGCCAAGAGGGAGCAGACCACCACCCCCCGCCCAAAGGAAGGGACGGTTAGGCGACAGGGTTGATAGCAGAGACACGTGTGACCCTCCTGAGGGGTCTGGAGGCCGGGGATAGAGACGTGGGACAGAGATGCAGCCTCCATACAGTGCAGCACCGAATTCCCTCCCCCTGTGCATTGTGCTTGCTCCCCTGTTGGGGTGGTGAGCCCCACGTTCCAGGTGGGTGTCTGCGTGTGGGGACCTGCTGGGTGGGGAGTCCCTGCAATCAATCGGAATTCGGAGAAGACCAGAGTTCTTCAGGCAATCTCTGGCCTGACATGTTCGGGGAAGGACAAGAGGGTTTGCCAAGTGCCCCCGGCGTGCGCCCCTTGCACGGAAGTGACGTTGCCTCCCTGGCAACGGAAGAGAGACTCTCCACCCCCTCGACCTTGAAGCCCTCGCTCCCCAGTTTGCAGAAGTGTCGCTGCAGCGGACGGGGTTTGCCTCTGTCTGCTCAGCAGCAGCCAGCCAGGGCCCTCTTTGTGTGGCTTCCCCAGAGCATGTCTTGGGCGAGTCCGCCAGGCCAGTTGTCTTGTTTCAGCAGGGCCCAAGCGATATATAACGTGGCCCGGGGGGGGGGGGGGATGCTTTCTTGCTGAAATCTTGACCCGGGAGCCAGGGGCACAACACAGAAGGAAAATGCACTGTGCACCCAGCCCGGAGGTGGTGACCCAGCCAGCCAGCCCGCTTCAGTTGAAAGCCAGTGAAAGTGTTTTCAGTTTAAACAGTTGGGGGAGGGCACAATCAGGAGCAAAAACAGCAGCAGCAGCAGCAGCAGCAGCAGCAGCAGCAGCAGCAGCAGCAGCAGCAAGGGTAAAGTCCCAGAGGGCCCCCCCCCCCCCCCCCGTGATGTGACTGGCATTGCCTTTGTGTGTTTCCCACAGAAAGACAGGGGAGGTCTGTCTGCCTGGGTTGCACTTCAAGGAATTGTCTGTTCTGGTTTGAAAGTCGTATTCCCTGTTGCGATTTGCATGTGGCTGAATACTGTACTTGCTGGGTACAAAAGACGTGAAGTAGCCACCCCGCTGATGCAGCCACGCCAATGGGGAGTGTGCTGCATTCTGCGTGTGCGTGTGTGCGGAGGTCTCCTTCAGGTAAGGGAAGGCTGTGTGAGCCAGCAGAGAGACGTGGGAACTCTGGGGAGGGGGGGGGGACTGCGCCAGGGGCCATGGGGAAGCGAGGGCAGCAGGGACCACAGAGCTGAGCGTTGCCTACTGATCGGCGCTCCCTCGAGTGAGGCAGCAGCAGCAGCAGCAGCAGCAGCCTCGGCGGCCCTCCTTCTCTTCTGGGTCACCCCCCTGCCTGCCTTCCCTCTCCTCTCTGTCGGCAGCTGCAGTGCCAGGCGCTGCTGGCCTCCATCCCTGCCTGAAGGACTGGTTCTTCCTGGAGGGCAGCTGCTACAGGTACTTCCCGGAGAAGAGGTGTTGGAAAGAGGCGGAGGTGAGTGGCAGAGCCCAGCGGGAAGACAGAGCCTGGTCCCCCGCCCAGCCCCTTCCTTCCCAGCCCCTGAGCTGCCTTCTGTTCTGGCCCCCGCCTTAGGACGCCTGCCAGGCCCTCGGAGCTCACCTGGCCTCCATCCAGAGCAAGAGGGAATGCTGCCGCCTCCAGCAGCACCTGTCTGCCTATCGCCCGGATGGGGACCTCTGGATTGGACTCCACAACCCTCAGAAGGTTTGTTTTCTCCCCCTCCCCAGGCACACGGAGGGGCACACCCAAGAGCTCTCAACAAACCCCTTCCAAAAGCCAACCAACGGGTCCTCTCCAGCTGGCGGCGGGGGGGGGGGGGGAGAGGCACACAGATTGAGGTCAGGGCTGCCTGTTGCTTGTTGCGGAGATGAGGGGAGGCTTTGAGAATGAGGAGAGCCCAGCAAGCCAGGGGTGATCCAAACCCTGCTTGAAGGGAAGGAAGGAAGGAGGAACGAGCGAGCTGTCGTCTTTTGCAGCAAAAGCGTGTGCTGAGCCAGGTCAGCCAGCTGGCAGCTTCTCCCAGCAAAGAACCCACCATGTTTTGCTCCTGGGAAGCAAATGTCCCATTATCTCCTGGGCTTGCAAGTGTCTTGGGCAACAGCCTGCACTGGATTCCCTCCCCCCCCCCATCTCTTGATGGTGCATTGTTTGGTGTGCACTCTCACTGGTACTGTGGCTCAGGTGGGCCAGACAGGTTTTTGTTTGTTTGCCACCCGCGAACGTGGCCACCCCTTGTCAAGAATCAGGGCTTCCTCATCCTGTGCCATTTTGAGAACTTTTTCCAAACATTTTTCAACAAGACTGGATTTCTCTGAATGTGTTTGCCTCCCCCCCCCCCCCCAGCTTTTCTGTGATGATAAGATAAAGACCTCTCTCTGCATGTTCTTTTCAGGGACGTCCGCCAGGAAGGAGGTTCCCTGCTCTTGCTGAGGAGCGGTGTGTCTGTGTGTCACTCTCGTGAGCCCCCCTTTCTTTCGAGAACAGGGCACCCCCCCCCTTCTGATGTGCTTTTTGTGTCCCTCAGGCTCCAGGAAGTGCATCCTGGGAATGGAGTGATGGGCTCCCCTTCGCCCACAGTCAATGGAGCAAAGGGCAGCCAAACAATTACGGCAATGTTGGCGAGTTTTGTGTGGAGCTGTGGCAATCCACCGGTGAGCAAAACACACACGTGGTGCGCGCGCACACACACACACACACACACACACACACACACACAGAGTTTGTTCTGCAGAGCCGTGGGACAGAAATCCACTCTGCGTCTCTCTCCATGGCACAACAACAGAAACGGGTTTTCCTCCCTTTTCAAATCCAGGGAGGAGGAGCAATGACAGGGGCGGGCGACCCCCGGCTTGGGAGGGCCACCAGTGCCTGATCGAGACCTTTGCCCGCCACTGCGAGCAAGCAGAGAGTCGGTCGCGCCTGCTGCTGCTGCCGCCTGCCGTCCTGACTCCTCCTCCTCGGGCTCAGCTGTGAGGCGGGGGCTGGCTGGCTGGCTGGCTGGCTGGGGAGAGTGACCACCACTGACCTGCCCCTCTCTGCCGCCTCATTGCTGTGAGGAGGGGAGGGGGAGCCACAGACAGCCCCCTAAGCCCCCCCCGTCCCTCCGCCTGCCCCCCAAGCGCTGCCCATCCTCAGAATCACTCCTGTCTCGGCCTGTAGGGTTCAAAAGATGGAACGACGAGAGCTGCCGCCGCAAGAACAGCTTCGTGTGCAAATACCCGGCAGAGCCCGAGGAAGCGGCCTGTGAGTGAGGACGGCGGAGGGGCGGCGGCGGCGGGGCGGCAGCAGCAGCAGCAGCAGCAGCAGCAGCAGCAGGACTCCTGGCCGGCACCTCCCCAGCGGCTGAGCCCCTGAGCTGGGCTGTCTCCTCTCCAGTGTGTGTGGCGACGAATAAACCCCTCCTGGAGCACGTGGCTCTGCCCCGCTGTGCGTCTCGTTCGTTCCTCCGCTCCCTCCCACCCAAACACAGCCCAGCCGCGCCACATTCGGCAGGCAGCAGCAGCAGCAGCAGCACAGACACAGCCCGGCAGTGAGTTCTCCTCCGCAGCCCAGCCGCCCACGCGAGTCGACGCCCCCTTTCACGCCCGCATTGCTGCTGCCCGGACCGTCGCTCCCTCAGTCTGGGCAGAGACTGTTGCTGCTGCTGCCAGCCTCTCGCGCAGCACACGAGCCGGAGCTCCTCCGTCCTGCTGCTGCTGCTCGGCCAGGATCCCAGCAGCCCCCTGGGGCTTGGAGGCAAAGGGCACTCATTTCTGCGGGAGATGCCAGCGACAGCAGGCGACACGAGCAGCAAGCGGCTGAGGGACCCCCCCCCCCCCCCAGCACTTTACCTTTTTCCCTGGCGCTGTGGAGGGCCCAGTGTCTAGCATATGGCAGCAGCAGCGGCAGTCGCACAACAGGAGGCCTTGCGGGCCAGGGCCAGATTGTTGTTGTTGTTCAGTCGTGTCCGACCCTTCGTGATCCCATGAACCATATCCCGCCAGGCCTTCCTGTCCTCCACTATCTTCCCGAGTTTGCTCATTTTCATGTTCGTTGCATCGGTGATGCTGTCTAACCATCTCATCCTTGGCCTTCCCCTTCTCCTTTTGCCTTCAATTTTTCCCAGCATCAGAGTCTTCTCCAGAGAGTCCTCTCTTCGCATTAGGTGGCCAAAATATTTGAGTTTCAGCCTCAGTACCTGTCCTTCCAGGGAATTGTCAGGGTTGATTTCATTTAGGATTGACTGATTTGATCTCCTAGCAGTCCAAGGGACTCTCAGGAGTCTTCTCCAGCACCACAGTTCAAAAGCATCTATTCTTCGGCGCTCAGCCTTCCTTATGGTCCAACTCTCGCAACCATACATTGCTACTGGGAACACCATCGCCCTGACTATGCGAACTTTTGTTGGCATGGTGATATCTCTGCTTTTTATTATGCTGTCTAAGTTTGCCATAGCTTTCCTTCCAAGGAGTAAGCGTCTTTTAATTTCATGGCTGCTGTCTCCGTCTGCAGTGATCTTGGAACCCAGAAAAGTAAAATCTGTTACTGCTTCCATTTCTGCCCCTTCTATTTGCCAGGAATTGATGGGACCAGATGCCATGATCTTAGTTTTATTAATGTTGAGTTTCAAGCCAACTTTTGCACTCTCCTCTTTCACCCTTATCAAGAGGCTCTTTAGTTCTTCTTCACTTTCTGCCATTAGGGTGGTATCGTCTGCATATCTGAGGTTGTTGATATTTCTCCCGGCAATCTTGATTCCGGCTTGTGATTCATTCAGCCCTGCATTTCTTATAATGTACTCTGCATATAAGTTAAATAAGCAGGGTGACAATATACAGCCTTGCCGTACTCCCTTCCCAATTTTGAACCAATCAGTTGTTCCATGGCCGGTTCAAACTGTTGCTTCTTGACCCGCATACAGGTTTCTCAGGAGACAGGTAAGGTGGTCTGGTACCCCCATCTCTTTAAGAATTTGCCACAGTTTGTTGTGATCCACACAATCAAAGGCTTTTGCGTAGTCAATGAAGCAGAAGTAGGTGTTTTTTCGGAACTCTCGTGCTTTCTCCATGATCCACCGCATGTTGGCAATTTGATCTCTAGTTCCTCTGCCTCTTCGAAACCCAGCTTGTACGTCCGGTAGTTCTCGGTCCACGTACTGCTGAAGCCTAGCTTGTAGGATTTTGAGCATAACCTTGCTAGCATGTGAAATGAGTGCAATTGTACGGTAGTTTGAACACTCTTTGGCACTGCCCTTCTTTGGAATTGGAACGTAAACTGACCTTTTCCAATCCTTTGGCCACTGCTGAGTTTTCCAAATTTGTTGGCATATTGAGTGCAGCACTTTCACAGCATCATCATTTAGGATTTTAAGTAGCTCAGCTGGGATATCATCATCTCCACTAGCTTTGTTGTTAGTAATGCTACCTAAGGCCCACTTGACTTCACTCTCTAGGATGTCCGGCTCTGGGTCAGTGACCACACCAGCGTGGTCATCAGGAACATTAAGATCTTTCTTGTATAGTTCTTCTGTGTATTCTTGCCATCTCTTCTTAATCTCTTCTGCTTCTGTTAGGTCCTTGCCTTTTTTGTCCTTTATCATGCCCATCTTTGCACAAAACATTCCCTTGATATCTCCAATTTTCTTGAAGAGATCTCTAGTCATAAGAACATAAGAACATAAGAAGAGCCCTGCTGGATCAGGCCAAAAGCCCATCTAGTCCAGCTTCCTGTGTCACACAGTGGCCCCACCAGATGCTCCCCATTCTGTTGTTTTCCTCGATTTCCTTGCATTGTTCATTTAAGAAGGCCTTCTTATCTCTCCTTGCTATTCTCTGGAACTCTGCATTCAGTTGTTTATATCTTGCCCTTTCACCCTTGCTTTTTGCATTCCTTCTTTCCACAGCTATTTGTAAAGCCTCATCTGACAGCCACTTTGCTTTCTTGCATTGCTTTTTCTTTGGGATGGTTTTAGTTGCTGCCTCCTGTACAATGTTATGAACTTCCGTCCATAGTTCTTCAGGCACTCTGTCTACTAGGTCTAATGCCCTAAATCTATTCTTCACCTCCACTGTATACTCATAAGGGATATGGTTTAGGTCATATCTGACTGGTCTAGTGGTGTTCCCTACATTCTTCAGTTTAAGTCTGAATTTTGCAATAAGAAGCTCATGATCTGAGCCACAGTCAGCTCCAGGTCTTGTTTTTACTGATTGTATAGAGCTTCTCCATCTTTTGTTGCAAAGCACATAATCTATCTGGTTTCGGTATTGACCATCTGGTGATGTCCATGTGTAGAGTCGCCTCTTGTGTTGTTGGAAAAGAGTGTTTGCTATGACCAGCGTGTTCTCTTGACAGAACTCCGTTAGCCTTTGCCCTGCTTCATTTTGCGCTCCAAGGCCAAACTTGCCTGTTGTTCCGTTTATTTCTTGATTTCCTACTTTAGCATTCCAGTCTCCTATGATATAAAGGACATCTTTTTTGGGTGCTAGTTCTAGAAGGTGTTGCAGGTCTTCATAGAACCGGTCAACTTCATCTTCTTCGGCATCAGTGGTTGGGGCATACACTTGGATTACTGTAATGTTGAATGGTTTGCCTTGGATTCGAACTGAAATCATTCTGTCGTTTTTGAGGTTGCACCCCAGTACTGCCTTTCCCACTCTTTTATTAACTATGAGGGCTACTCCATTTCTTCTAAGGGATTCATGCCCACAGTAGTAGATATGATGGTCACCTGACTTAAATTCGCCCATGCCCGTCCATTTTAGTTCGCTGATTAGGTGGCCAAAATATTTGGCCACCTCTTCGCATTAGGTGGCCAAAATATTTGAGCTTCAGCCTCAGTACCTGCCCTTCCAGGGAACAGTCAGGGTTGATTTCATTTAGGATTGACTGATTTGATGCTGCTGCTGCAACAACATGCAAGGTGGAGGAGCGAGGAGGAGGAAGTACTGGACCGGCCGACATGGATTCCGCCCCGAAGAACCGCAGCGTTGGCTGAAGAATGGCAACCCTCCCCAGCCCTCCCTTGCTGCTGCTGCTGCTGTGGCTCTCATGGGAGGAGGAGGCGGTGGCGGCAGCGGCGGGCGGCAAGAGAGCCTGTCCGGCTATGGCAGGGGCCGCCAGGCTGGGCCTACAGAGAGAGGGCGGGAGCTTTGCAAGGGCCAAGCCAGCTGGAAGGGTTGAGACATCTCTGGGCCTGGGATTCGGCCTGGACTAGACTGGAGGAGGGCACTGGATCTTCTTACTCAGAGTGGGGCAGCTGCTTAAGGGATCCTTCGCAGAGTTGGAGCCGAACACATCATCATCCCCCCACCCCCACCAGCATGCAGTACAGACTGTTTTGGCGCAGCTGCGGGCAGGGCAAGGATGGGATTGGGCTGTGCCAAAGTTCGTCTTGCCCTTGGTGGTGCTCTGGCTATGCTGGTAGAATGGAGGCAATGTGCACATCACAGCTGCTGGATCAGACCCTCTAATTGCGCATTCTCCTTCCTGCAAAGTGGCCGTGGAAATGCCTCCCACGGGAGAAAATAAGTTCTCACACAGGGCACATATAAAAATGCCTACTAAGAAACGTTTTTAACCCCGGAGAGGGAGCAGCTCTGAAGCCGCAGGGGAGGGAGTTCCACCACTGCAGTTGCTGCCTACCCTAGCTGGTCTCCATGAAGGGTGACACACCGTGGAAGATCTCTGAGGTCAGGCCAGAGTGTGGGGAAGGGGGCAATCCTTTTGGCCATTTTGCCGGCGCACATCCAAGGAGGTCCATTGGGCCTGCTGGGGCTCTATCCGGGGGAAAGGGACAAACACTCGACCCAAGGGAAAGGCTCAACCTGGGGGGAAGGGCCCAATCCTGGCTAGGATGCAGCGGCTGCCTTAGGTGCATTCTAGACAGGGTTGCACTATAAAATTAGTTGACTAAAAGAAAAAGATAGAAAATGGTGAAAAAGTAACCCAACCCCTTCTTCAACTGAACAAAAAGAAAAATGAAAAAACCGTCAGGTCTTCTGGGCAAAGCTAAGTATGCCTTCTTTGACAATAAGATCCTCCATGTTGACAGCATTTCATGTTCAAGCCACAGTAGATTTAGCAGCACATCCAGAGGAACTGAAACCCCCACAACGCCGAGCTCCAGATGTCATTAGCAGTGGCGTCGCTCAAGGTGGGGCGGAACAGTAAGTTCCGCACTGTGCTAACCTCACCTCTGTTTACTCCCCAGCACGAGGCGGCCCCGCCCCCTCGCTGTCGGAGCCATTCAGTGCGGCAAAGGCAACGCACAGTAGACTCCCTGCGTGTTGCCTTCGCCACACTGAATGGCGCGGGGGCGGGGGCGCCTCATGCCGGGGAGTAAACGGAGGTTAGCACAGTGCGGAACTTACTGTTCGGCCCCACCTCGAGCGACACCAGTGGTCATTAGTCATAACATTTCCAACGGATAAATAATTTTTTAAAGTCTGGAGAAAGAAAGCTTTTCCATTCATGTTCCAATCAGATTTACGGCGCAATCCTGGGGACCTTTAGAACGGCTGAGCTAGTGCTCCTCCGTTCTAAAGTGTCGCGAACGTGCCGTAAAGAACATAAGAACGTAAGAAGAGCCCTGCTGGATCAGGCCAAAGGCCCATCAAGTCCAGCTTCCTGTATCTCACAGTGGCCCCACCAGATGCCTCCGAGAGCATACAGCCAACAAGATAACCCGTTTCCTGTTGTCACTCCCTTGCACCTGGCACAGAGAAAACCTACTTCTAAAGCGAAACCGGTCTTGTAACCTGTGATGGTCTTTTCCTCCATGAATCTATCCAACTCCCTTGCAAAGGCATCTAGGCCAGGTGCCCTCACCACATCCTGTGGCAAGGAGTTCCACAGATGAATTACACGCTGGGTGAAGAAATATTTTCTTTTGTCTGTTCTAATTTTACCGCCACTGAGTTTTAGTGGATGTGTTGTGGACACCCTCTCTTTCCTAACACGTGTGCAGTCTAAACTACCTCCATACATTAGGAGGAATGCTTTGGCTGTGATGCTGAGGACATCTGTACGCCTCCTCCCTCTAAAGTCTTGCAGATTTGGGGTGCTCCTTGCTGAGCAGATTGCTGCAAAGACAAGTCCTGCTGCATAATAAATGAAGTTCAAAGGGCCCAGTGGCTAGGCCACCTGGACCAGCTGTTCAGATTTCCATGCCAAGAAGTATCTCCCAACAAGGACCTGAACCTGAGGGCAACACACACCCTGGTCTCTCAGGAACTGCGGGAGATGCCAGTGTTGGATTAGGGAGCAATCAAGCCTTTACCCAGGGGTGGGGAACCTAGTTGCGGTGGAGAGCCATTTTCCCATGGGGAAAATTTGTGCCGCCGGCTCTGCGCGTCACCTCGGCGCCTCCTCCTTGGCTGGCTGCTCGACCCCTTCTGAAAGCGGCGTTGTCGCACATGCGCACAACGCCGCTCAGGCCAAGAGCGTCTCTTGGCCTCAGCGGCATTGTGCGCATGAAAGGAAACGCCGCTTTCAGAAGGGGTTGAGCAGCCAGCCAAGGAGGAGGCGCCGAGGTGACGCACGGAGCCGGCGGCAGCTCGAGGTAAGCGTTGAGCCTCCGGAAACCGACGGGTCTCCGGAGACTGACGGGTCTCTGGAGACCAACGCCGGGTCTGGGCCCCGCGCGGGCCGGACCGGATGGCCTCAGGGGCCGTAAACGGCCTGCGGGCCGGAGGTTCCCCACCCCTGCTTTACAGTCAAACTCAAAGGAATTCCTAAACTTGATTGTCTACCCAGAAATGCTTTGTTTCCTCTATGCAAAAAGTCCTATAACTGCCCCTGCTCTGGAGGCAGAACTTTGTCATCTTTCCTCCTGCAAAGATATCCAGGTGCTTTGGAGGTTTCTCTTCCTTTGAGAGGATCATCCTTCCCCCAGAAAATATGTCCTGCTGCTGCTATTTTTGGGAGCTTCTTTCTGTTTTTTTAGGCTTCTTTTTCTTGCATTTTTCTCCCGTGGAACCTTGCAGCCCTTGCTGCTCAGGAAGAACTTCATCATACTCAAACCCTGCCCAGCAGAACAGGATTGGTGCTCTCTCTCTCTCTCTCTCTCTCTCTCAGACTGTTTCCTTCTGCTTGGTGAGTGGGGAAGAAACCCAAATTAGCCCAGCCTCTTCTCCAACTAACTCCTGCTGTCCAAATGCGGCTATTTACAAGTATTTCTTTCATGTGCATCCATTTAAATCTCTGTAACTGATCTCCTAAGCAAAGTAACTGAAAGTAAACATTACTTTGTACTTGTTATCTATATTTCTTTAATAAGCTCTATCTCCTTTTGAAAAGCTCAGTCTTGCCTAATTTTGAGGCACTTTGGGGTTGTTTGCATCGCTCACCCATGTCAACGATCCCAACACCGTCAGACACAGCTGAATTTGACCTCTCGCTCTAGAAGTATTGCTAATTTCCCCACTTTGGTTCAATTTGAGTTATTGTGTGTGTGTACATGTAGGAACACACGTGTGCGTGTGCATGAGCGGTGATGGCAACAGAGGTCCCCTGGTTCTAGTGTTGTGCGAGAGGGAAAAGAACTTCCTCTATCCACTCTCTCCATCCCGTGCATCATTTTATACGTCTCACAGCCCGATCCTGTGTAAGGATACCTAGCCGGCCTAAAGGGCTGGGCGCGATATCCTGTGGCAGCCTGGGAGCACCCAAGGGAAGGGGACGCTCAATGGTGTCGCTACCGTCAAGTGACGTTAGCGGGCCGCTACGGGGTGACGCGCGCAAGGGGTGATGCGCGTGACGCGTCACCTCTCCTGCGCGCGTCGCCCCCGAAGACGTCCCTGGAGCCGGCTCCCGGCCTCTTCCGAGGCCAGGAGCCGGCTTCGGAGATGTCTTCCCCGGCCGACGCGCCAGGGCCTTCTGAGGAAGGCCCGCTGTGCGAACGTTATTTATAACGTTTTTTTGCACATGCGCAGACCGTCCCTGAGAGAAAAGGGCTGCCCTTTTCCCTCAGGAACAGTCTGCGCATGCGCTAAAAAACGTTATAAATAACGTTCGCGCAGCGGGCCTTTCTCAGAAGGCCCCGGACAGCCAGCCGGGGAAGACGTCCCCGAGCCGGCTGCAACAATTAAGGGGCGCCCGGAGCGGCGGCCCATCGGGCGCCCCCCCAAATCGCGGCGCAGCCATTGTAAGAGGTGGGTATGGGGGGGCGTCACTTGGGTGACGCGCACGCCCTAGTGACGCCACTGGGGACGCTCGTCCCCTTCCCTGGGTGCAAGGCAGCCCAGGTCCTATGGGCCTACTCAAATGTATGCCAGCTCTGAAGCTTACTGATTGTTTGGATTTTATTTTAATTATTGATTAACATGGTCATTGTTTATTGTTTTTAATTCTTATCTTAGGGTTTCTTCTTGGAACCCATTTTGAGGAGCAGCAATACAGGATTAACAGTCCAATCCTATCCTTCCCACCCCTGCTGGTGCAGCCGTGCTGAAAAGGCCCTGCGTGTATCCAGAGGGGAAGGGGGGAAGCTTTGGAAGGGATTTCAATACCCTTTCCCCTCGGTAAGCCTCCTGTTCCGCAAAGGGTCTCCTCGGACCTGCGCCTGCGAAATTGTTGGCGCAAGTCCGAGGAGAGGATGGGGGCAGGGAGGCTGCTGTTGGAGGGGATAGGATCTAGCATGTGCCGTCGCCACCGGATCAATCCCCTCCTGCTGCCTCCCCACCCCGTTCCTCCCCCCTTCCCACCCTGTTTTGCCCCTTCCCACCTCCATTCCGCCCTCCCCTCATCCCTCACCATCTGAACTGGCCTCGGTGGGTCCTTTTGGGTCCATTGACACAGGCAAGAAGGCTCCGACCTTCCTGCTGGTGCTCGAGCAGCGTGCTACTTGGTGCGCTGCCAGAGTGCGCTTTATGGCCATTTTTGGGCAGGCAGTCGCCGCCAGCAGAACACGCGTTCCATTGGCAGCAAGGTTGGGCCATAGAGATTGGACAGATTTATGGATATTTATGTGTTGTTTTTGTATTATTTCTGTTTTGGGCTGGTCTTTGACCGTAATAAAGATATTGATTGATGGAGGAAAAGTCCATCACAGTTTACAAGCCATGATGGGGATAAGCAACCTCCTGGTTGTAGGAGTACGTTTTCTTTGTGCCAGGTGCAGGGGAGTGACAGCAGGATGCAAGTATCTTGTTGTCTTGTGCTCCCTGAGGCATCTGGTGGGGCCACTGTGTGATACAGGAAGCTGGACTAGATGGGCCTTTGGCCGGATCCAGCAGGGCTCTTCTTATGTTCTTATGTTCTTAATACATGAGCAGGAAATGAAGCTGTGCTGAGTCCGACCACGATGGAATTTGTCTCTGCCCTGCCAGGAGATGCTGAGAATTGAGCCTGGGACCTTCTGCATGCAAAGCAATGGCTTGACCCTTTGAGTTCAATATTATTATCTACGACAACTATTAAACAAGAAAAAGCTCTGATTCTGGTTCATTTTATGAAATGATGATGGCAATGGGGGGGGTGCATTTTCTGCAGGTGCTTTCTCAAGCTTCTCTCTGCAACTCTCCAAGACGACCTGTTGCACCTTCTATGTGTTGTATTTTCTGTCATGGGGGGGGGGGGAGCAGAGCAAGCAGCAGAATCCTCCCTCTCAGTTCGAATCCAGAGATTTTTTCCCTTTACACCCAGGTAGACTGTTATAGTTAGCTAAATAAACACACGAGGCATCGGCTGGTTAAAGTTGCAGAAGAAAACGTTTACTCATGGTTCCAGTTCATATATACACAGCATCTGGCTAAGGCCAGAGGTTGGTCTAACACTTAGGATGACGTGCCCCTACAGCTGGCACGCCCTGCATGGGGTATGCTGGAAGGTGGCCGCTGGGCAGCAGAGCCCAGGCATGGTACGTCCTCCCAGGTTGGCAGTCATAAGAAGGAGGAGGAGGAAACAGGGTCAGGGGCCACACCCCTTCCAGGGACCACAGAGAGGACTGTCAAGGTCTGTAGGTGACCAGACGGCACGCTGCCCCCCCCCCCCCAGTGTCCTGCAGCCGAACGCTGCCCATTTCCAACACTATGTTTAGAGCTGGGACCTCATGGCTGTCCCGAAAGGAGGCTTCGCATTGCAAAGGATCTGCACTTGTGGACCAACACAGCCGCAGTGCTCACTTTGAAGAGCGAGGAGGTGACATCCACAGATCAGGTGAGCCCAGCTACTGCGACCATCATGACAACCCCCCCCCCACTACGGGTGATGACGGGACCAGCTCTTCTCACAGGATTTGAACTTGGGGGTCTTTTCAGGGCTGGGGGCATGTGCCTTCACAGAGTGCTCCTTCCTTCTGGAAATGAGCCAGGATCCTCTCTGGAAGACAGCAGATGTGGAGCAGGACACCCTGGCCAAGTGACTGTCTCCTAGCCTAACCTGGGGATACAATGGGGACCTGCCATGCAGGCCAGGGCAGCTGAACCTTGTCAGAAGACTGGTCTGGACCTGACTGTCCAGTTCTCAAGCATGCAGGAGGCTGTTGGAGACTGGAGACCCGCCAGTATTGTGGCGACTGTATGCAGCTTCCGGGTTTGAGAGGCAGGCAGCCTCCCTTGGAACGCCAGGTGCCAGGGAGTGGCCACGGCATCCGTGTCTCTTCTTGGCTGTGTGCTCCCAGAGGCATCTGGTGGGGGGGACACTGTGAGATGCAGGAAGCTGGACCGGATGTGCTCGGAAAGGCCAGGGCAGGCAGCAATCCCTCTTTTGGGGCCTGGATTGGGCGTATACGGATGCCATGTCCTGGCCCCAGGAGGGGTTGAGGATTTCAGGCCTTGAGGTGAGATGGTGGGGTTTGCTTGGGCCTCTTTGAAGGACTTTTGAGGCGCCATCATCACAGCTGCAGCGGAATGAGGCTCAGTGAGGAAGCAGCGTTCTCTGTGTTCTGAGGAACAGCCGCACCCTACCCTGCCTGCCCCAAATGCAGAAACCACTGAGCTGGTTCCGCAGCAGCTCTCGAGAAGGAAAAGGTGCCTTCCAGTTTCTCTTGAAATCTCAAACCGGTCTCAGCCAGCTTGATAGGCACTTATCTCGCCACTGAAGCACCAGAGGCCCTTCTTCACATAAGATGTGGGTCCTTCACAGGCCTCTCCTCTCCCAGTCCAAGAAGCCCAAAGCCCTTGGTCAGCGAGTGCCGCCTTCTTTCACCCTTGCCATGCTTGAAAGAGAACACAGAGTGCCCACTTCAGCCTAAGGAGATGGGCTCCAGAACAACTCCTCCTCGCCCAACTCAAGGGGAAAGCAATGCTGTCTGACCCACGGGGAGGGAGGGAGGGGGCGGCTTCCTGGCACCAGAGGCCCCAGGCTCCGGCTGGTCACCAGCAGTGACGTCAGTCTAGTCCTGTGCAACGATGGCTGCAGCTGAGGCTGCCTGCCGCTTCTGCCTGTTCCTCCGCGCCTGTCACTTGGGGTCTCCGTTGCTGGATTTCTGCCAAGGAGAGCCGGGCCTTAACATATAGCAATACTCCTCCTCCCTTCCGGTTTGGTCTCTTCCACGTGAAGACATTATACCCCTCGATACCGGCGCATCCTACTTGTGTGTCTCATCCCACCAGCTTTCAGCAAGGCCTACTAGATCATACTCATCTTCACGGAGCAACAGTTCTAGTTCATCTTGATTGTTCCCCATCCCCATGCTTTGCACATTGGGGCGTAGAGACACCTCAAGTCCCCTGTGTTTCCTTTTCCAGCCTTCAGTGTAACACTGATTGCAGAGCCATCTCCCTCCCTCCCTCCCTCCCCTCCCTCCCCCATGCGGCTTCGTTTAAAGTCCTCCTGATCGTGCTCACAGGCTTTTGCCCAAATAAATGTTTCTTGAACTGTGCTCTTTTTTCACTTCCTGGTTGTGGGTTTTTTTTGGGTGCGTGCGTGCGTACGTGCGTGTGTGTGTGTGTGTGCGCGCACACAAAATTATAATGCCACTGGGCTCAGCAAACCGGTCAAAATGTGTTGGTGGGCTGCATGTGGTCCATGGGCCATAGTTTTGGGGATCCCTGGCCTAGACATTAACATATCCCCCTAGGCAAATTTCTCAATTTTCTTCTTGCTGAGCCTGATGCTCCACAGCCCCTGAGCGCTCCTGCTGATAACATCACTGCTCCTGCTAGAGGAAAAAACCTCCTGCTCTGATCTCCCTGCCATTCCTGCTCAACTACATCGCAGTTTGATCATGAACAGATTGACCTTTGTTTGGATCAGGACAAGCATACCATCGATACATGCACATGCTGCCCCCCCCCCCCCGGACTACCAGGAGACAACATGCACAAGCCCCAAGTTTTGGCCATCTCTTGCAAGGACCGTTTGGGCTCCGAAGGAGTTCTGCACCCGGAATCGTATCCTGGTTGCTCTGGTCTGGATTGCTTGATGTTTCGGAAGAAGGACGTGCTGCTTGCTCACATGTCCCCTTCGTCCCGGCCTGAATGCCCCTGAGAGCCCCCATCTGTTTGGGCAAGGCCTTGTGTGAAGCAGTCCTTCTTCAGCGTACCTGACTGGCAATGCAACTCTCTGCCTGACTACTCAGAAGTGAGTCCCATTGTGTTCAATGGGGTTGACTCCCAGGAAGGTGTGTATTAGCTTGCGCCCTGAGCGGTGTATTCAGTTGAGATGGGTCTGCACTTTGGGCTGTGCACCTTGCCGCTTCTGAAACCTTGCAAGTGCCTCCCCCCCCCCTTTTGACTGCCATCTTTTTGCTCTGGGGTGGCCACAGGAAAGGAGGAGACGTCTGTGGGGAGGGGCCCAAGGCCCCAATCTTCAAGGTCCAACCCGCCTAAACGCTGTCATCTGCCTTTGATGGCTGGCTCTGATAAGAAGACAGTCAAGGAGGCTCCTTTGATGGCTGGACAAAGACTCCTTCATCTCTGTTTGCTCAGAAAGGTGGGGCCAGGGACTTCTGGCCCTGGCTTTCCGTCCCTCCACCCTGCTCCTCAGGCACCCCCCCTCCCCCCCCCAGTGGTCTATAAATGCTGTGGAAGCTCCCAACTCCTGCAGCATTGGCTGACCTGGACCGGAATCACGTTGGTCCAGAGCAACTCAGGCAGACAGGTGAGTCTCCATTCTCTCTCTTTGGCTTTCAGGCCCCACCCTGTCCAACTGTCCCACGCTGATGCAGCCCCCCTGCCAACCTTGGTTCCCCTCCCTCGGGGCCGCAGCGGTGCTGGAACGTTGGATAGGGCGGGGCCCATTGGCTCAGCGGCAGACGTCTGCCTAGCGGCCGTTTTGGCAAAGCAGACGGTCCTGTCAGTCGGGTCTGGTGCTGCTGGTGGCCTTTTCACGCAAGGCTTGCAGGTGGAGAAATCCCGGGGCTTGGTCAAGTGGGCAGCAGCACTTGGATGACGGGGAGCGGCGGCGGCGGCGGCAATGGCCCGCAGTGCCTGCCATTTGACGCTTCCCAGGTACCCCGAGGCCGCGTTGGGAGACGGGCTGCCTGCCTGGGAACTGTAAGCTGGCAAGAGGCGCTGCTGCCCCATTGCCCGGAAAGCGCCCCTGCTGCTGTGCTTACCAGCTGAGGGCAGGGAGGAAGAAGAAGAAGAGGAGGCGCAGCCGCTCCCTGTCTCCGGGGTTGGCTAGGGGCTGGTGTGGGTCCATGTGTGGGCATGGGCCCCACCTGTGGAGGAGGCAGGCACTGAAGGAACACACGCCACTTGGCAGAATTCAGAAACGAGGGTAGCTTGGTCACAACACCTGCACTGCCAAACAGCCTTTTGCAAGAAGGCCCCGGTGTGAGTTTGGACCCAATCATACCCCCCACCAGCCTACGCGATGCGGCAGCACCAATGGAGCGCACGCCGCACCCTTTGGGGGGGGGGGAAGACTAGACAGCACAGGAGAGGTAAGTACAAAATGTTTTGACTTACCACCCCGTAAGCCTCCTGGCCACCAATGCTGTTTTTCTGGTGCAAGCCCAAGGAGCCTCAGGGGGCATGTCGGCCCTGGAAAAGGGGATAGGATCTTGGGGGGGGGGGTGCAACTGCTGCCGAGATCCACCCCCTCCTGTCCTCAAACCATTGGTTCCTTGCCCTGATCCTCCCTAGGACTGATGGCAGATTGACCGTTGACTTCACTCCTTCCTTGCAGTTTAAACACAGGGAAGGGGGGATGTGAGGGGGCAAGGGAACCAACTTCTGCACTTTCAGGGAGTGCGGCAAAGATTGGCACCGTTCCAGCCATAGCTGGCTGGAGTAGGTGCCCTTTCCCCGGGCTCTGCTGCCACAAGTCATGCCTTCACGTGTGTGCTCTCGCTCTCTCTGTACAGCGGGCGGCGAAGGATCGCAAGAATGAGTCTTCTCGCCTATTTCGGCATTGGGCTCTTCGGTTGCCTGTTGGTTGGCCCCTCCTTCATGGGTGGTGAGTCCAGTGTAGAGTCCCTCATTTGAACAAGTGCTCCTCTCGTTCTCTTTTCCTCCTGCATTCCCAAATGGGGGGGGGACACCCCCGCCCCGCCCCAAGAGATGCCCTTGAACGCTACTGTTCAGCTCTGTGCCCCTGCTGCCCCTCCTCCTGTTGGGTGTGCACCCACCACACTTTCTGTCCCAGCAGGAGTCCAGGCTGCAGCACGGTGCCCCACCGGCTGGCTCGCCTACAACGGCCGCTGCTATGGCTACAACTCCCAGGAACTGAGCTGGAATCAGGCAGAGGTGAGTGGCAGAGAGTGGGCTTGCTGGGATGGGGCAAAGTGGGGAGTGGGTGAGGGCGAGCCCTCCCTTTGTGTCTTGTGCCATCTGGATCCTCAGGGAGAGCCTCTGGCACATCTGGGGGTGCCAGCCTCTATGCCCTGGTGTGCACACTTGAAGCATAGTGGTGTGTGCCCCGAATACTGGAAAGCTGAAAGGCTGGCCTCCCCTGACCTGCTCAGGCCCCTCCCGTCACCCGGCCCTTTTCCACCACGGCAGCAGTTGGCTCCCACGTCTGCTCTGCCCAGGCCCCTGCCAAGCCCTGCATTCCGAGCGGAAAGTGCCCAGGGAGCAGGGTTACCCAGGGAGCACCAGGTCCACAATTCTTCGTCCTGATCTTAAACTCTCCTTGTGAGATACAAAGGGAAGAACTTCCAACGGCCCTCCAGGAGCGCAGGGCTTGCTTTCCTGCCGCTGCGGAAAGCCTGGATCCTGCTGTGCTGGGGAGGGCAGCTCCTCTCTTCCCTCCCCCACAATGGTGCTAACTGGAATCTGCAGCAGAGCCCGAAGAAGGGGAGTGCCAGGGAAAGGACATTAAAAGTGCTGCTGTTCTCTAGAAAACCTGCAATGCGGTGTTACTGTGTATGTAGCATGGCGCCATGTGTATTTGACAAGACTAGAGTAGATTACCCTAGCATGGGGGGCCCTTAGGCACAGGGCCCAATTGGGAGCAATTGGTCCAATTGGCTTATAGCCGGCCCTGTCCTGGGCAGCAGCTCAGAGCAGCAAGCTGAGGCCTGACGCCTTTTGCAGCACTGCTCTTTGCTCCCATCCTCGCCTTGTTCCACAGGATGGCTGTACAAGGACACACCGTCTTTCCAGGAGGGACAGACAGACAGACAGACAGACACCCCCCCCCCCCACTCCAAGGCCTCATGTGAACAGGCAGATACAGAGCCAGGTGCAACAGCTCCAGCTGACTTCAGCAAGCCAGCCAGGCTGCATCCTGCAGGCCAGGGCCACATGACAGGCCAGGGACACCAGCCATGCTTGCTTCTGCCCCTCTCCTGGAGGGGTGAAGATGTGCCAGCCAGCCAGCTAGAGTGTCCTGCCCCCCGAGGGCGTAAATCGCCATGGGCTCCGTAGCACCATGCCAACATCCTAGCATCTCTTTGAAGTCTCTTCTGCGGCCCAACTCTTGAGAAGGCGTTGCCAGACATTTGGAAGAAGGCAAGGGGAGGGGGAGTGCCTGCGACTGGGACCGCAGCTGTCGAAGAAGGAGGGGCTCACTCTCGTGCTGTCCTGGGAAGAAGCAGGCCCAGCGTGACAGCCTCTGCCTGTTTCCCTTCCCTGCCCCAGGGCCAGTGCAAACGCCGAGGGGGCCACCTTGCCTCCCTGCGGGGCGAGCAGGAGCACGAGGCCGTCGCCAGCTTTCTGAAACGGTCCCAGAGGTGGGAGGAGGACGACGACGACGTCTGGTTGGGGCTCTCTATCCCTGCGAGGGTGAGTGCTGGTGGGGCCCGTCCCATCCCATGCAGCTGCTGGTGGCTGGGATTGGGGGCCTGTACCCCCCCCCCCAGCAACCGAGCAGGTGAGAGGGATACCACGTATGCAGCAAGGTGGCCGGGCCTGGGCTCATCATCCCTGGGCCTGGCCGTTGGGGAGCAGCAGTGACCCTCTCTTGCCTCCTCAGAGCCGCAACTGGGCCTGGGCCGACGGCACCCCAGTGACATACACCGCGTGGGAAGAGCCCAAGGGCTATTTTGCCCTGAACGGCGAACACTGCGCTGTCCTGGACGAGTCTTCAGGTGAGTGAGGACACTCCGAACATTCCAGCAGGGAGACAAGAGCTGGAGGGGGAGAAGAGCGGGGAACAAGCGGAGGGGCATCGGGGCGGAGGTCTGGCACTGTGGGGCGGAACGGGAAGTCTTGCACAGCGGGAACCGCTCCGTTCCGTGCTGGCCCCGCCCACTCGCCGTCGGAACCAGTCCGAGCGGCGAAGGCAACGCACAGGGAGTCTCCACCGCGCAGGCGCTGCTGCCGCCCAGCACACCTGCAGAGCCATTCCACACCAACCAGCGTTCGGAGCCCAGCCTGCTTGGGAGAGAGTCCCATGGCCTGGGGGGCCAAAGGTCCTTCTCCCGGGACCCCCAAGGCAGCAGACGTTGCTTTCTCCTCACAGGTTTCATGCTGTGGGACTCCGAGTCCTGCTTCGACAAGCACCCCTTCCTCTGCAAGGTGTAGAGAAGACCCCGAGGGGGCAGAAAGCCACCTGGTACCTGGAGGAGCCGCAGGTCCAAGTCTCCAGCCCCCTGCAAAGCCCCCCCCCGCTCACCTCATCCCATTTTCTTCCCCGCCCCCCCCGCCTCCATCCCAGTCGGATAAAACTGAAAATAAACTTCCCCTGAGCACAGAAAACCTGCTGACTTCCTCCGTCTGCTCGGCTCCAGCCCGGTTCTGTGTCCAGTCGTGCCCCATTGTTCTGTGGCTGCTCCAGTGATTTCTTGGCGAGTGCAAACTGAACACAAGGGCAGACCGGCAACTTTTGCTGGGCCAAGAGGTTGGGTAAGGGGCCAAGAAGGCACTATAAGGGGTTCCTGAGCTTTGGCAGGCAAAAATTAAATAGGCTGCACTGAGAGAACAACTTCTTGAATTTCTGCTTGTTGGGCAACTGTTAAAGGCCCAGAGCTTGTGCCAGGAAAAAAATGTGGCAGCCCTGATTCCTTGGGGGCAAAATGCTCAAAGGGGTGACTCCAGCACAGTATCATGGTTAGGAGAGCTTGGCTTCCAAAACCAACATGTACCTTCTCTACACACCAGGCCAGCGGGTGGCGCAGCGGGTTAAACCGCTGAACCATAAGCTGTCGATCGAAAGGCGGCAGTTCAATTCCCGCGACAGGGTGAGCGCTCGTTGCTTGGCCAGCTCCTGCCAACCTAGCAGTTCCAAAGCATGTTAATGCGAGTAGATAAATAGGTACCGCTTGCGGGAAGGTAAACAGCGCTCCGTGTTCCAGCCGCATGCTATGCGCTGCGGCAAGGAGAGTCATGCCGGCCACATGACCACGGAGGCGTCTTCGGACAACGCTGGCTCTTCGGCTTTGAAATGGAGATGAGCACCACACCCTAGAGTCGGACACGACTGGACTTCATTGTCAGGGGTCACCTTTACATAGCCTTACCATAGTCCCGGAAATGACCGGGACAATCTCGGTTCGGGAGCCCAATCCCGGGCTCCCGGCCGGTCTCCTCATTGTCCCGGCCAGCTGGGACTTTGTTAGGTGCTCTCTGGCCTTGTCGCGTATTTGTGACGAGGCCGGAGAGCTCCCAGCCTTGTCGCGTATTTGCGCGAGACTAGGAGCTCTCCGGAACAGCCCGAGTTCACTCGGGCTGTTCCGGAGAGCTCCCAGCCTCGAGGGAGGAAGTCCCCGCCCACGCCCCTGGCCATGCCCCCAGTCCCGGCCGTGTACCGGCCGGTATTGCTTCTGTCCCCCCCTGCATTGGGGGGGATCTGGTAAGGCTACCTTTACACCTTTACCTTCTCTACACACCAGTAGAGTCTGCAAATTCAAACTGCATTTTCTCTAGAGCCAGGGCCCATGGGGGGGGGGGGTAAATTGACCTGGGCCCAGGGTCAAAAAGGGGGCCTAGGAGCCAAAGGAGGGTCCCCAGAAATTTCCTAGGATCTCAGCTGGTCTCATGGAGAGTGAAAGGAGGAGGCTGGGCCAACTGGTAGACCTGGCCAACCAGGAGGCCAGGTCTACCAGTGTGCCCTATCAGGAAGCCTGGGTTCCGGAGACTATTCCAGCTGTTGCTGCCCTGTTTCCCCCCCTCCCCCCTTTGAGAAGGGTCCCAAAAGAAACTTTGTACCCACGGCTAAAATGCCTCTCCAAGGCCCTGTCTAGAGCATCCTATTTGGAAATCCCTGGAACAGTCCGAGCGCTGTTCAGAGGCCAGGGCTTTCTCCCTCCCAGCTGACAGGTGGCTGGACATGATTCATCTGCTACCAATTCGCTTCTGGAAAAGTCCCATTCTTTGCCCTTTGGTTGGAGCTGGGTGGGGAAGCCGGGGCCATGCCAGGCTGGAAGAGCCACCTGATGGCTGGCATCTGCTGGTGATCATCTGCATGACTGGCCCCTGCTACCTGAGCAAGAGGCACTTTTTCAGTTGGTGCTCCTCTTTTATTTAGCAGGGGGAGAGCAACTGCCCCCCTTTTTCACCCCAGCACAGTCTCTTTCTGGTGGCTGTTTGCTGGTGGTGTTCTGCATCTTTTTTTTTAGATTGCGAGCCCTTTTGGGAGAGGAAGCCAGTTAATCATTTGATTTTGTCTGTAAACCGCTTTGTAAACTTTTTGCTGAAAAGCGGTATATAAATACTGTTGATAATAATAATAATAATAATAATAATAATAATAATAATAATAATTTCTAGGGACCAGACAGACCATCTCTGACTCTACTCTCTTCTATGGAAAGGGACTGCATAGGCCTCACAGTGCCCAGCAGCTGGGGGTTCAACGTGGCAGACCAGACCCCATCCCTGCCAGGCCTTGGCACCCTCTTTGCTCTGCTTCCTCCCTCCCTCCCGAGTGACTCCAAACTGAGCTTCACGTCCACACATCTACAGCCAAAAACGATCCTCTTTTATCAGTGACACCCACCTTGTTTCCCCTCCTTTACCCCACCCACCCCAGTGAACCTGTGGTACATCAATAGCCAGAGCTGGAGGATGACTGACAGGGCAGAAATCCACTCAGCAGCAGCAGCATCCGTCCGCTGGGCAACCTCTGCAGTCAGTGGGCTGCTTCCTCGCAGCTCTGGCTCATGTGACCCATGGCAAAGGGGCCGTGGCAGTCTTTGGCAGCATGGAGCAGGCTCAGTTGTCCATTTTCCCGGGGGGCGCAGCATTGAAGAGGGCTGCTATGTCCAGCATTGCCTGGTGGATGTTCCTCCCAAAGCGCTTGGAGTCCTGGGGGGAGAGGAAGAGTCCACAGCTCCGTATTATTGCCCCCAGTTCTCTCAGGATCAAGTGTGGGGCAAGAGGAGGTGAGAGCCAGGACTAGCAGGCGCCCCTGTCTTGTGGGTGGCCAGGGAGGGGCACAGAGTCCAGGAGAAGACATCAACTGACACTTCAGAGGACAATGGATTGAATTCGCTGGGAAGCTGAGGTATAGGAGTCACAACCCTGCACGATAGTAACCTGAATGGGGCAGAGGCTCAGAGTCACCCAGCACCGCCCTCCAGCCCCAAAGGCAGCCTACAGACCCCGGATCTCAGGATGCCACAAGGTTAGGGCTGAGGGGAAGGACAGCTGGGTTCATGGAGGAAAAGACCATCACAGGTTACAAGCCATAAGCAACCTCCTGGCTTTAGAAGTAGGTTTTCTCTGTGTCAGGTGCAAGGGAGTGACAGCAGAAAACGGGTTATCTTGTTGGCTGTGTGCTCCCTGAGGCATCTGGTGGGGCCACTGTGAGATACAGGAAGCTGGACTAGATCTGGGCCTGTGGCCTGATCCAGCAGCCAGGCTCTTCTTATGTTCTTAAAGTGCAGCAGGGTTGCAGCCTCCTCAGCCAGCCTCCTGTCCTTCACTCTCTCTTTACTGCTGTACTCCAATTTGCACGTCTGTTGGAAACTTGCCAAGAGCAGCACGGGGGGTGGGGGGGCTGAGAAAAAGGACCTGGTAACAACCAGGGTTGGAGACTCGAGTCAAATGACTCGATTTGCAAGCGTGACTGAGTCACTTTTTTCCCTGACTCGCACTCAGACTCGTGACCCACGGACTCGCAGTTGCACCCCTCAGGAATCGCACTTGACTCTTACTCGTCCAAAAGCAATTCACACTGACTCCCACTTGACTTGCACTCCTGGGGGTAACGGCTTGCCATTTCAGAGTCGTTTTCCTTTAATGGCCGGTGTCGTCAATCAGCAAGCAGGTTGGCGACACTCACCACAACACAGGCAGGCAGGCAGGCAAGCGCAGTGGAGACCTCGGAGGAGGAGGGCGACGGGGAGGGAGGGTTTTCGAGCGGGTGGGGTGGGAGGGGTCAGGGAAGGCAAGCCTTGCTCAGAGTTTTGGTTTTTTTCTTGTTTTTGCCATTGGCTACAACTCCAAGGGGAGGGGTAAGGGAAAGCGAGGCTGCCACAGCGGTTCCTCCTCAGTGGCCAAAACTCCGAGCCCAAGGGATGCTCGACTCAGCAAGGGGAGGGGCGGGGAGGATACAGCTCCGTGCAGGTTTTTGAGGGGGTGAGGTGGGAGGGGTCTGGGAAAGCAAGCCTGGCTCGGAGTTTTTTCCTTGCTTTTTCTCGTCATTTGTTCGCCATTGGCCACAACTCCGAGCGTGAGGGGAGGGGTGAGGGAAGGCGAGGGGAGGGGGGAGCAATACAGCTCCGTGCAGGTTTGAATGTGGACACGAGTACGTGTCTTTTTCCCAAGCTAGATGGGTGGTGACAAGACTGAGAGGTGAGGGGAAGGGCATAGGGGAAGACAAGTGGGTGCTTTAGAAGCCTCAGAGGTCCCCACACACAAACCACACAGACACCCACCCACCCCATTTTCAGGGGGAAAAGCCATTTTCCCCAAAGTGACTTGACTTGTGACTCGTGATTTTTGGCCTTACTCGCACTCGACTCACACTCGTGCAAAATTACTCGCACTTGACTCGTACTTGTGCACAAAAGGACTTGCACTTGACTCGTGCTCGCCCCCAAATTTTTGGCACTGACTCGCACTCGTTCAAAAACGACTCGCACTTGCACTCGTGACCTAGTGACTTAGATACATCGCTGGCAGCAACCAAGTGAAACTGGGAGAAGTGGCAACACTGTGGACAGAACCTAAGAGTACAACAAACTGGGACATGCAACCCCTGTGGCTAAAGTGGAAAATGCTTCTGCCAGGGAGGGCTGCGGTGACCTTCTCAAGTTGGCATCAACCCTCCCAGCCCTGGAAAGCTCCCTCTCCTTGCTTGGGTGCCTCTCCTGCAGCTCCCAGCTCCTCCACCATTTCTTTCTCTTCTACACTCACCGTTTCAGGGCTGGAGAACTTGCTGGAAACATGGAAAATGATGAGGTTCTCGCCAGAGATGATGTAGGAGACCCCGTACCCATCATCAGCTACCTGCAGGGACAGTCAGTTAGGCCAATGGGCAGAGAGCTCTGTGGGCAATTCCAACAGGGACAGCACTTCCAGCACAATGGAACGTTTCATACCACAATGCGAGTGGATGTTGGCGGGGCAGAGGGGTCAAGTGCGACCATTTCAGCTTCTGAGCCCCTGGTTCCCACCAACAGCTCAGACCCTCAGTGTATAGATGAAATGGATTTTTTTTGCCCCAATCAATGTGTATTATTTGACACTTCTACTGAAGTGCATTTGCCATTTGTTGCCCATTCTCCCAATTTGGAAACATCCTTTTGGAGGTTTTTGCAAGATTTCTTATGGCCCAATCCTTGCAGAAGGCAATCTGAAAGCAACAGACGACCGCCAGAGAGGCCGCGGAGGCCCTGCACGTAGCGGAGGGACAATGGTGGAGGCGGATCACGCCGGGGAAGGGGGCAGGCTCGGTGGCAGCGGCACCCACTGAATCCTGACCCCTTCCCGGGCCTGATCCACCTCCACCACACACAGACTTGCGCCAGCAATATCGCTGGCACAGGTCCGAGTAGACCCGGTGGCTGAGCATGGGCTTACCCTGGGGCCAAAACTGCCCCATGGGATTCGGCAGATGCCGCGCAGGGCGTTAGATCGGATTGGGCTGCAAATATGCTTATGTCTGCTCTTTCGCTGGATGGAGCTGAGTATGTGTCTATGCCTCTCCTGCTATAAATTAACTTATTTTTAAGAACATGTGTAGGAGATTTTAGCAGTGCATTTTTAAAGCATGTTTTTAAATCTTTTGAATTCACTCTTCCAAACTACTTTTGTGAACAGTGCTTTTTTTATAAGGCTCTGGCGCAGGACATACAGACCCACCCTGAAGGCAGACCTCCCCCACCCCTCCCCTATGGGTCTCTCTCACACTTTTCCAGCCGTCTTCACACACACACACAACACCCAGCCAATGACAGCAAGTCTTTCTTGAGCAGAGCCGCCTTGGGTCCCTTCGGGGAGAAAGGCGGGATAAAAATACTGTAAATAAAAATAAATAAATACTCACTGGACCAAAGCCACCACCAGAGGAGACGTAATCCGGATTCTTCTCCAAGTCAAACATTCCAATCTGCTGCTGTGGAGTCTGACTGGTGGAGAGGCGCCAGGGCTCAGACAGCACCTGTATGGGGGGGGGGGGGGACAACACACAGACAGTGAGGACCAAGTACCTCCCTCAAAGAGGCCGCCGGCTTTGGGAGGCTCTGACGGGTGGGTCTGGAGGGAGTTTCCTCCCTCTTCCCAACTTGTGGCAGCCTCCCCTTCCTCTCTATGAAACCAGGGCTGGAAATGGAGATTTATCTTATGTCATGATTTATATCCCGCCTTCCCATTACCAAAATGCTCCAGGGAGTTTTCAGCAGTTAAATGAATCAGTGCAAAACAGAATTAAAATGCAAACATAAGTAAACACATGAACTGTGCAATCCTGTCTACAATTAGACCGGTGGAGCAATCGCTCCGCTGGTCTAAGGTGTCACAAATATGCCAGAAAGCACACTTGCGGCACCCGATGTGGCGCCAGCGGAGACGTTTGCACCGCAGAACGGCAGAGCACCGTGGCGGAGAGGCCAAGGCAGCAGAGGGGCGTGGGGAGGGCAGAATAGGGCGTTCCAGGGTGGTGGTGGGACTGGTTGGCTGGGCTAAGGACGGGGGAGGGATCGGCGGCAGGACACTCCGCCAAATCCAATCCCCCTTCCCAGGCCTGGCTGGCATTACACGGCCAGCTGAAATGTGCGGCAGCAAAATAGCTGGCGCACATTCAAGTAGTCCCATTGGGGCGGCTGGGGCTCTACTCGGGGTAAGGGGACGAATGTCCCTTTACCCCGAGGAGGCCTCTGGCTGTGCTGGTGCAGGCCCAATCCTGTGCTTTATTTGCGCTGCTGCGTCCTGCTAGACAGGATTGGGCTAAAGCCAACAGCAGAGGCAAAGAGAGATGGAAGGCACAGCCCGCCTCCCCCCCCCCGGAAGGAAAACAGCCCCCTTCTCTGGGCTGGGAGCTCCACATTCTGGGCACTGCTGCAAAGAAAGCCGTCTCTCTCTCTCTCTCTCTCTCTCTCTCTCTCTCTCTCTCATTGCCACACTCCAGCCCCAAAGCCCAGAGGGGCCCCAATGCAGCTTCTGCCTGTATGTTGCTGACTGGTGGGCACTCTGCCCTTCCACAGAGGAAGGGCCTGTGTGTTTTGGAGGAGGGGGGGGACACACAGCCATGGCACAGGAAGTGGCAGACAATGCCTGCAGGTACACTGCTGTGAGGAGTGGGGAGGCAGAACCGCCCTGGCCAGTCAGCCTTGCTCGACTGCCAAGAAGCAGCTCCGAGGGGGGGGGGCAGGTGAGGCGAGCGAGTCCGCAAGCACCACTGTGGAGTGAGCCGACCTCCCCAGCACTCTTGCACTGCTGCAGCCTCCCAGGGAAGGCACCTGCCTCAGAAAGCGACGAGTCCTGGGGGCTCGCAACTAGCTTCCTAACCATCTTGCACCCCAGATGCTCTGCTCCTCATCGTCAAGGACTGGAAGCATCAACGGCAAAGTGACGTTGTCTTCCTGTGCTACTAGATCTCGAACTTGCCCTGACGGTTCTGTACATGCTCCAAGCCGTGGGGCTGAGCTCCCCTCCGCCACTGGCTGGGTTTGCCAAATCCTATCCAACTTTCCAGTGTGATGCAGCCCCGAGGTAAGGGAACAAATGTTCCCTTGCCTTGAGGAGTCCTCCGTGACTGCCCCCCTCCCCCCAGCAGGATGCAGGCATGCCCCATTGGCACGGCTCCATCAGTGCTGGAAAGTGGGACAGGATTGGGCCCTGAGTCCGTTTCGCTGGAGGGGGAGGGGGCTCAGCACACTGAGCTGGCTCACCTTGTCAAGGAAGGGCGAATCCACACCCAAGTAGCGGGACACCACGTAGAGGCAGAAGAGGTGCCTGTCGATGCCAGCCCCGGTCATGGCCAGGCGGTACATATGCTGGTGCTTCTCGGCGGCCTCCTTGAACAGCTGCAGGCGCTCGGAGGGCTAGAGGGAGGGAGGGAGGGAGGGAGGAGGAGGAGATTCAGGAGCCAGCCCAGCTCTGCCGGAGGCTCCAGTGCAGGGCTGGCAGTGGCCAAGAATGACACCACGCTTGGGAGCCACAGGACAACCCCATCGAGCTGTGCTGCCCAGGCTGGCAGGCAGGCAGGTGGGGAGGGGGCCCAAGGGTGGGCAACTCACGCCATAGTTGGGGTTCAGCATGCTGCGCACAAAGGCCACGGACTCGCTGGTGCAAGAGCGCACAGTCTCGGTCCTGCCTTCCCGGAAGAGCCGTGTCATGGAGGCTTCATAGGTGAGACAGAAGCAGCCTTTGTCCTGGAGGAGGCGGCAAAGAAGGAGAAGGCGATGTCTGACTGGGCGGCCCCTGCTGCCTCTCATCACTGAGGAGGCCGAGTGCCTCCCAGGCGGCCCCCAGACCTCTCCTCCACGATAGGATGAGGCCCACTGTCTCCTTCCACGAAGGAAGCTCTCGCAGGAGCTGCCACGCCCAGCCACACGCAGGGGCTTTGCATGGGTGGCCGAACAGGGAGCTCAAGCTAGACAACAGAGTTGCTTCCCCAAGCAGTGAGACCCCGTGCCAGGGGTTCGTCTCCTTCAAGGGAGAGGGAGGACTTGGTGACTTGGCTGCCGTCCAGCCGCCGCCCCCCCCCTTTCCCCAACACACACTGTTTTGCTTCACCGCCCGCATGGCCCGTTCGGAAGAACACTCACAACGGGATGTCAGTTTGGCTGTTGCTTTCGGCTTTTTCCAACAGACCCACATGGCCCCTTCTGATTTATTTATTTATTTGTTTATTTATTTATTTATTTAAAAAATTTATATCCCGCCTTATCCCATGCCGAGGCAAATGCCCAAGGCGGCTTACAACAAAAATTAAAAACAGTTTAAAATACAAACAGTTTAAATACATAATTTAAAAACAATAAAAACAATAATATCAATAAAAACCACTGGGGGGCAACAGTAGGGAGCACAAAAGCAACATGGCAGAGCATCTTGAGACACAGGAGGCAGGCTACAACCCATCACCCAAACGCAAGACGAAACAAAAATGTTTTGAGCCCTCGCCGAAAAGTCATGAGGGAGGGGGTGGTTCTCAGATCCCCTGGCAGGGAGTTCCACAGTTGTGGCGCCACAGCAGAGAAAGCTCACCCACGTGTTGCCACTCCCCTAACTTGCGATAGAGGTGGTACACGCAGGAGAGCCCCCTCAGATGACCTAAGAGAGCGGGCCGGAATGTATGGGAGAAGGCGGTCCCTCAGATATCCTGGACCCAAACCATGAAGGGCTTTAAAGGTCATTACCAGCACCTTGAATTGGGCTCGGAACCGAATGGGCAGCCAGTGCAGCCGCTGAAGCAGCGGCTCAACAGAGTCAAACCGCCTAGCTCCAGCAACCACCCGGGCCGCCGCATTCTGCACTAATTGCAGCTTCCGAACCGTCTTCAAGGGCAGCCCCACGTAGAGCGCGTTGCAGTAATCCAGTCTTGAAGTCACTAAGGCGTGGACCACCGTGGTCAGGTCCGATCGACTCAAGTACGGCCGCAGCTGGCGCACCAGCCGAAGCTGGGCAAACGCACCCCTGGCCACAGCCGCCACCTGGCTTTCCAGGGAGAGCTGTGAATCCAGAAGTACTCCCAAGCTGCGCACCCGTTCCTGCAGGGGGAGTGCAACCCCATTTGGATGGAGACATCCACCTGCACTCTGCCTTCAGCCTCTCTGTCCCCAAACTCCAAACGGATGTTTTCTACACACACACCCCTACCTGCCCCTAGCTGCAGTGGGGGGGGGTGGGGTCTGACCCACCTCCCGGACTGTGAAGGAACAGAGCTTTCTTCTGTCAGATCCCAGACTCTGATCAGGCCGTGCTTCAACACTGCTGAAGCAAGGAAGAGCCATGGAAGAGTCGATCACCCCCATGCAATTCTCCTTTACCTCTGGTGGGTTTGCTCCTAGGCAGAGGGCACTGGGAGGGTGGAGCTCAATAGCCGGGGTGGTGGTGGCGGCGGTGGCCCTTACCCGGAAATGTGCCAGCTGCAAAGCGATCTGGATGAAGCTGTCAGGGCTGGTCCGGTAATTTTTGATGAGTCCTTTGCCAAACTCAGCAAAAAGGAAGCAGTGGAAGTCCACGTCGTCCGCGAGTGCCTTGGCCACGCCGTAGGAGGCCTCAATGACCTCGCTGCACTACACAGAGCAACCCAGGATGAAATCACAAAGGGCAACTCCCCCCCCCCCGAACATGTCTTGGCCCTCCCCCTCCCCCAGCCACAGTGCCTCCATCACCACCAGATACACCAATGGCTTGGAGACACCCCCCACCCCACCCATCCACAAGCCCCCCCCCCCAGACCAGCAGCAGGGAGATGGGGTGAGAGGACCATCAGCAGAAGGAGGAGAAAGGGCCACAGACTGGCAAATGAGCTGAAAGCCATGTTTCACCAAACGTAGAATGCCTTTTTTTTTATTTACATTCGACAAGGTCCTGCAGTGTTCTTAAGCACAAAACCTGTACTTTTTGACTTGCCCACCCAGCCATGTCCCTGTAGGAGTCTCTGTTCTGAGCATGCCCCTGACTGGAAGAAGAAAAGCCCAGCGCAATGGCTCATGCAGAGATGCAACAGACAACCTTCTCTGTGTGGCAGGTCTGAAAGATGCAGCGGATGGTGGCAGAACGAGGCTGACTGGAAAGAAACTTCCAGGGACAAGGACTTGGGGCTCACAGCAGCTTGGAACGACCCCAGTCATTCACCCCCAGTGTGTCCATCGCAGCAAAGAGGACGACTATTCCTGACAGAGCTGTGCAATTGACCAGCTTCGAAGCCTTGGACCTGTTTGGCACCATGGTCCAGAATTCTCGGTGGCTAGTTTATTTCTGTACCTATTTTAAAGTGCTGGCCTGGAGTCTTGCAAATTTACAGGTTCTATAAAACTGTCCTTCTAGAGACACCTTTTATCAGGGATACTCTCTTTGTCCTTTTGGACGGAAAGGGAGAGGGGGAGTGAGGACACAGCTGGAATTGATATCTTGCGTCATCTTCCAAGGGTCAGCTGCAAGTAATAAATCAAACTAACAGCCCGACCCTGCCCAATTTTAGGCAGGTGGCACCGGCACGGGGGCTGGCACAGCTTACTCCGCCGCCCTCCAGTAGCCACGCCGGCCAACGCATGGGGATAAGCAACCTCCTGGTTGTAGGAGTAGGTTTTCTCTGTGCCAGGTGCAAGGGAGTGGCGACTGGACACAGGTCTCTTGTTGTCTTGTGCTCCCTGAGGCATCTGGTGGGGCCACTGTGTGATACAGGAAGCTGGACTAGATGGGCTTTTGGCCTGATCCAGTGGGGCTCTTCTTATGTTCTTACGCAGGTAAGGCCTGCGCCGGGCTGAGGGAGGGTGCCATTGGCCGACCTAGCCTGGGAGGGGGTGGGGATATCGGCGCTGGGCTGCGCCGATATCCAACGATGCCTCTTCCCAGGCCAGGCTGGCCTTACATGGCCTCCCTGGATGCATGCCAGTTAAAGAGCTGACACACATCCAAGGAGGTCCATTGGGGCCTCCGGCACTTACACCGGGGGAAGGGGATGAATGCTCCCTTCCCCCGAGGTGAGCCCCGGCCGGGCCGGCATAGCTCGCATCC
The DNA here is from genome assembly GCA_026170595.1 of Plestiodon gilberti rubricaudatus. Taxonomy (NCBI): domain Eukaryota; kingdom Metazoa; phylum Chordata; class Lepidosauria; order Squamata; family Scincidae; genus Plestiodon; species Plestiodon gilberti. Next base: position 170,938,519 of record JANXHW010000005.1, on the reverse strand, counting down.
TGTGCAGAATGCAGCGGCCGGCCATTTAGGCTGGCCGCCACAACTTGCACAGGATTGCGCTGTAAGACTGTACACCTGGCAGAGGCTACGTGACCAAGGTGCTGTCACCACCTCACATGGATCAGCAGAAAAGATTGCTTCTGACTGGTTACAGAAGGGTTCCTGAGAGCCATTCTTTGCCCTTCATCTCAGCTGCAGGGAGACATGTTGTCGGCTTGCCTCCTGGTTCCGCACCGTCCCTCCGGGCTTTGACTAGGGATGCTGACATGTGAGTCACTGTAGGCTTAGCTAGATGTTATTACTGTCTTAGTGTGGATGGGAATTGGATGGATTCTGTCCTCAACGTCCTGGGTATTCGAACCCTGACTTCCTAATATTGTCATCTCTTGTCTTTAAAGCTTTTTACGCTTCCAGGCTGTGTGGTTATTTGAACTGTTGACTGACTGGGGACGCTACCAAATTGGGGACATGCTGAGGAAAGGAAGGAAAGGTGTGTTGAAGTTTGGTGGTTTTACACCCAACCCTCTCAGTCGCTTACCACGGGCTGATCTGGTCCGTTGCCCCAGCACACTACTCCCGAGGAGTCCCATCCCTCAAAGCCACTTTTGCGCTCCTCCAGAGTGTGGACCTTTCTTCCATCCCTCCCAGTCACACATATAAAACGACGCCCTTGCTAGAAGACCAGGCATTGTGCTGGATGGCACCCTACCTACCTCCTCAGGAATGTCCCACAGCAAGCGCAGTGGTGGAGGCAGAGCGATGTTGGGCACCCCATGGCAGTGACCGTCGCTGCAATACCCCAGCTGGAACTGGTCTGTGGCCAGCATGAACTGGAAAGGCAGGGGCCAAAGACTTGGTGTAAGGCTCTTTCTCCCTGAAGAGCACACCTGACCTTTCCTCCCTGCGCCACCCCATTGCCTTGCAGGGGGGCGAGAGCAGAAGCGCCCCACAGGTACAGCCACTGCCCACCAGCTGCTTCTCACCTCCCAGAGGTGCCCAATGACGGGAGCATCAGCCCACGAGTGCTCAGCATTGCCACCCAGCTTGCCATTGCGGTACACAACCAACGTGAAGGACTTGTCAAACCATCTGCAGAGAGAGTACCAACCACATCAGATCTGGCAGGCAGTTTGGTAAGCTGGGCGAAGAGCACTTGGCTGCCAAGCGGTGTGGGGCGGGAACCCGGAGGCTCTGCGGAGTATGTTGCATAGGCAGACAAGGTTTCTGCACTAAAGCCAAGTGCTAACAGTTGCTTGGGAAGACCCCAGTACTGTCCCTCCCTGGAAGCCCGGCAGAGAAGTCCCAGGGTGGACATGCCACGGGAGTCTGGGGAAGGGATTCCAAAGGAACGCTCACTTTGCTGAGCCCCCCAACCCGAGCCTCGGCTTCTTCCCCTCCAGCTCTCCTTGCACGTTCCTCTCTTGCTCCTAGGGGCTGGTGGAACCCAGATGTGCAGCAGCCAAGGGAAGCAAGTCTACCACGTCTCCTTCCATCTTGTCTTTCACTGTGAGCATGTCCAAGATCACAGAGGAATGTGGTCTCCAAGACGGAGGCGGGTGCCTGAACAACCAGTGCACAGAATGGGTGGGGGCCCCTGGAGCAGCAGATTGTGGGTGCTCCACACTGCTCTCAGCTTCCCAACTCGAGGCACTTGCGTAAGCAAGTCTTCTGGGCCTCAGGAGGGCCATGGGGGAGATCAGCGGGGAGGGAGCAACTGGGAGCAGATGACTCACGCAAGCCAGGCCATCCAGCCCGCCCAGGCTTGGAACAAGGGCCCCCGAGCCAAACCATCCACAGCCATTCATCCGTCCTCGGTTCCCAGCGTGAGGAAACGGCCGGTGCCAGCACGTCTTTCCAGAAAGAGGCCTCCATCTGGGAGCTTCTCACCTGTCGTAGCAGTGCCCATGCAGGAGGCTCTTGGCATACTGGTCCAGGCTCTCTGCCCACGCCTGGTCGTACCCTTGGGCATCTTCGTCTAAGGTCAAGAAGAAGACTGCTCGGTCAATGCAGTCCAGCGCTGCCTTGTTCCTTCCTTGGCTGAAATACCTCACACGGGCTTCAGCCCACGGAACTCTGAGAAGAGAGAAGGGGCTCAATCCCACTGCAGACAACCACCAAACACTGGTTCCTCCACGAAACACTGCGTGGGCTTTGCCTTTGATCCATCACCTGCGGGCGGCTGTATTTCTTACTTTACGCATTGTCTCATTTGGATCTTTGTCTGCTGCCGACCATGACGGTTGTTCTATTGGCTGTGTGACTGTTTTATGCTACCAGTATTTTGTTTAGAGTTGAGCCAAAAGTTCTGAAAAGTTCTTTTTCAGCTTGGTGTGTGTGTGTGTGTGTGTGTGTGTAACACACACACAGGCACATACACAGAGTTTCGTGCAAGCATGCTGCCACCCCTAGTCACCATTTTCACCACAGTTTCAATTACTTTCCTCATTGCTTTGCTCGCAGTGACAATGAAAAGACAACCATTGTGATAGTTTCACAGCCTACATTGATAGGCTACTGCCTTGCTTGGAGACCTGCTTGGTTGTCCACACGACATTGTAAGGCAGCATTTCTGCTACACAGCAAAGACTGGATATTGCCTCCTCATGGCTCTGCTGTCTGTGTTCTTTAAACAGTGTCTTCTCTCTCTCCTCCTCCTCCTCCTCCTCCTCCTCATCCACAAGGCACTGCTGCTTCCCACTTCTGCCCTCATTCCAGTAGTGTCTGTCCATCCTGAAGTCACATCAGAGTGAGGGCAGGAGGAGGAATGGACTGATGGGTCTTTTCAACAAATATGGACAATAGCAACCAGGCAAGTGAAGCCACTGCCAGGAACTGGCGTGACATCCTCTCTCTTATTCCCTTCCCCTCCACCCCAAACTCAGTCCACAACTGGGTTGGTGAACTTGGAGCAAGGGGGTATTTTGGCTCAGCTCTCATTTTGGATATTTTACTATTTGTCATTTGATCATTTGGCTCAGTTGTCATCTGTTTTGAAAGTGATCTGCCTGACAAGCAAAGTATCTCTTTAGAAGTGAACGCATGAACCAAACGACGCTGCCATTCATTCTGCCTCCAGGGCCTGGGCCCATTCCCTCTGCCCACCTCTAGTTCCTTCCAACCCTCGTCAATTGCTCAGGGGGCTCCCTTGGAGAAGGGAAGGCTCTTCCATTGAGCTGCTAGGTGGACATTGGGTCGGACCTCTGGCTCTGCCTCTCCCACTGTCCCATGAGCCTTGGCCTGAACCTACCTGTCCCCAGCAGTGAGGGCTGCCAGCTTTTCCTCACCAGGCTGTGGTGGTGAAGGGTCATCCAGAATACGCTGGAACTGCATCTCCAGGTCACGAGGGGAAAGCAGCTTTCCAGCGTGGTAGAGCCACACCTTATAAAAGCGCCCTTTGTGGTAGACAGCCAGGTGGCTGCTGTCTGGCAGGTGCAGAAGGGAATCTGAAAAGAAATGGCGGGGTGGGGGTGAGGGGGTGAAAAGAGAGAAAGAGCAGCCAAGCCAGGTTCCCTCCCCCCTCCGCAAAATCTGGGAAGGTCAGCAGACGCTCTGGGAACCAGTTGCTACCCAAGGGCACTCCCTTCTTCTCCAATCCTATGACACTGGACAACACATGGTGACAAAGGTCAGGCCCCCAAGATGAAATGTGTCATTTCTTATCAAATTTGAGGTGCTGAACATGGATATGACCATGAGAATGCAACATTGGCTGCGGTTTGTGAGAGAGCCGCAACAGATCATCGTTCCATAAATGCCCGACGGCACTTATAACACCTATGTACCCAAAATGTGGAGTGCTTCTCCGAAACGAGAGCCAATCGACAGATTTTATTGTCATTTCCGTTTTCAGCAGGTCGAAATTAGTAAAGATGAGCTATTTTCATTTCAGGGCCAATTGTGTGAGATTGCAGAGAAAATTAAGTGGGTTGGATTCCTGCCAGCTCCTGTTCAGGCAATCAGAATGGCTGGGAGTTGTGCACAAAGAGCCCTGTGCAAGCATTCTGGTGGCAGCATAGCTCTGTGCACAGTGAGATGCGGGGTTCTTTCCTGGGAGTAAGCCCCACTGAATACCATGGGACTTACTTCTGAGTAGACATGCATACGATTGTACTTAAGGCAGGGGAGGATGGAGTGTCAGGGTCAACGAACTGAACAGAAGTGTGGCCTGGGGAAGAAATGAATGCAGTTCTCTGGAAGTAAGATACATGCACTTGGCACAGGGTCAGAGACATGCCTGCTTTTGTTACTTACGACTTCACACAGAGGTCAGGTTCGGCCCCTTTGACTCCTCTGTCAAGGCACAGAGTTGAAGTCCCTTCCCTCCCGCCCCACTTCCGGGTGCTGACCTGAGAGGTTTTGTGGGGCAGACAATCCAAACGGCATCTCTTCCCCCTTTCTGCTCATGAGCACAGGGCTCAATCCCCGAGAGGTTCTCTTGCACAAGCCCCACTGACATGGACACTGTGCAGCCCTTCCTTTCAATGGGACCTGCCTGCACAGCCACTTTGGCCTGTGCCCCATGAAGCAGATCCGACTGCGACCCATTCCAGGGCAGGACTGTCTTTCATTCGACTGGGACAGACTGAGCGATGGGGCAGGAAGCCCCCACTTCCAAGCTTGTCTCTGCCCAGAACTGCACAGGCCGGTCTTCGGCGGCTGCACAGCCCCTCCTCGGCAAGGGGGGAAGCATCATGGCGCCGACAACGACGCAGGGTTGTTGCAAGGACGCCCACAGAAGCACGGCCGAGGAGAGCTCCCTCCCGCTGGCTGCCCCACTGAAGGGCGCCAAGCTGGGCGTGGCCTGCTGCTGGGGTCCCTGCTGCGGTTTGCTCCGCCCTGCGGCTGCCCACCTGCCTCCTTGCCAGGGATGCGCATCGTGTTGAACATCCTCTCCATCTGGTAGGAGCACAGCGGGACAAGACCAAGCGCCATCACCTAGTGGCAAAGTGGGGAGACACGGATTCCTGGGCATTTGTCGCTCACCCGTCTTCCACGCTGGCGCCGCGAGCGCTGTCTGTGCAGGTTCCGAAGCGGTCCTCCCATCCAGGCCAGGGCAGGCGGGCCCCAAACCTGCCCAGTTTCAGCAGACCGAACCCTGCCCCTGCTACACATGGTGTCTTTCTCTGTTCCCTTTAAACATGTCTGTCTCACCTTTCAGCACAAGCTTCCAAGGAGACTCCCGATGGACATAGAAAATTCAATCATGACCATTGAATTAAAAGAACAGAGTATTAAAAGAATATCAAAAGTCACAAGAGACTAACAGACGCAGCGAGGCAGCAAGAAGAAAATCAGCCATCCGATCAATGCTCTTAGGAATGAAAACGTGCCTTCATCTGGCGGCATTTGTGAGGTGCCGAGGAGAGCATTCCCCCCCCGGCAAGCCCCCCCCTCTGAAAGCGACAGCCGGCTTAGGCCATTGGCAAGGCAACTTGGGGTGACTTGGGGGCCCTGTGCTACGACGTCAGAAAGCAGTGGGTTGAGAGAGGTGGCAAACTGGTGGGGGCTGCTGCTCAAGCAAGCCAGAAGACGTCCCAGGCAACAGGGCCCCCAGCCTGGCTCCTCCAGGGCCGCAGCTGTTGCAATCACAGCAGTGACACTGGAGACACCGGGGGGGGGGGCTGCGTTAGAGGAGCTTTTGACGCAGGACTGCACTTCCCCCGACCCACTTCCTTCAACCCTCCCCTTCCAGCATCCACCTGCTTGGCAGTGGAGGACAGGGGGAGAAGAGCGGGAAACATGGGTGCCACATAAGGAGGCACCCCGAAGGAGGCCTCTCTCTGACGCAGGTCTTCGAGAGCAGGCGGGCTCAGGTGGGAACAGGCGGTCCTCCAGGCAGTTCCCCCTGCTGCTGTAGCAGCTGCCTCTCCTCCAGGGCATGGCAAGGCTGGGCATTTGCTGGAGGCCCAGACTGGCCCAGGGCTCACTGCCCCAACATATTCACCACCGCAGTCACACTGCGCCCAAGCAGGTCACAGAGAGAGAGCGAGTTCTCCACAGGTGCCCTGCGGATCGCTCGTTGGGAAGCCCCACCCCTTCCCTGGCCTTCACTCACGGGCTTGATATCCTCCTGGTCCAGCTGCCGTCGATACCGCAGGATGGAGTGCACAACGTTGCCTGCCCGAGCAGCCTGGAGTGGTGTGGGTGCTACGTAGAGAAAGTCCTGGCCAGGAGGAGAGAGGGGAGAGTCACTGCCTGCTGCCCCTGGCAGGAGGACATAGCTCTGCGTGCCCCTCCAGACCAAGGCAAGTATGCCCAAGGGTCAGGCCGCCATTCTGGGCATGGCTGCTGCAACTAGACTGCAGCCAGGGAAGCTGTGAGATGCCCAGATCAGCCCAACGGACAGCAGACGTGCAACTCACCATGATGTAGTAGTTGCTGTTGACCATGATTGGACCTCTTCCCCGGAGGTAGATATATTCCTCCCACCAGTCGCTCACCTGCCAAGCACAGAATCTCTCACAGAACTGGCCCCTCCCCGCCTGAGCAGGGCATCGCAAGGAGATGGCAGGAGGGGTCCTGGAGGTGGCTTGCCTGGCCCAGCTCTCTCCTTCTGGGCGGCTCTCTCTCTCCCCCCCCCCCCCCCATATCGTGCCTTGAAGCCCAGAGCCAAGAAGTCAGCCAAGGGTGAGGGGAAGAGGAACAGGCCAGGATGGAGTCAAACAGGTGCTGATGGGCCGTGTGTCCCTGCAGCAGGCAATGCAAGGACAAGCTGAGGGGCTGGAGCAGAGGGAAGGGGCTGCTGGCCCTGCCAAGAGACTCACGTAGTTGGTAGCCCACCAGGACTTGAGGACGAGGTACTTCTGGAGCCGAGGAGCAACTTGCTCCTGGAAGTCCAAGGCCAAAGCCTCCATCTGGTCATACTTCTCATCATCCAGCAGGGGGCGAATGGATTCGAGGTACTGCAGGAGCAGGGAGGCGAGCGATTATTTGGCACTGGCAAACTCTTGGGGCCATTTGCCTTCTACCAGGGCAGGCCAGGCCAGGCCCATGTCCAACGTCTGCTCCAGGGCAAGCCCAGGTTCGTTCCTGACTCCCAAGCCAGCCACAAAGCCGGAGGAGCCCTCGCCTGTTCACCAGTGATCCCTCCTCCTCCTCAGTGAGGCCTCTGGCCCCCTGCTGGTCTCATCCAAACCTGGCTGGGTGATACGGCTGGGCTAGGACCCAAGTCCTTGGCACAGCAGCAGGAAAGGGGGGAGTGTGGGGTGCTAGCCAACGTCTCTGAGAGAGAGAGTCCGAGACTGCTCAGCTCTCCTCTCCATCACGAGCAGGGCTCGCTGCAAGGGCTTGAATGGTGATGATCCACGCTCTCCTCTTTGGTGAGGAAGCCAGAATAAGTACCACTGCCCTCGATTCCCACATGGGTTGAGAGTGACAACCCCCACGAGCATGACTGGAAATGGTGAGAACAGCCCAGTCCAAATGGCCTTTGCTGGGCCAGACTGAAGGGTGAGGGCCAGCCCGGTGCTTTCTGGGAAGTTCACAGGGATGCCACAAGGCCGGGCGGCGGGAGTCAGGGGTCTCCTCCGGAATACGGAGCGTAGCTATCGGATCAGCAGCCATCAACCAGCTGACCCCACCTCCGTGACTGCACCCAACCCTTCCTGCATGTTTCTGCGCCAGGCAAAACCAGAACTGTCCACACTGAGCGGCCGAACCGGTTCTGGGGGATCGCAAGACAGAGGAGCGTCTCTGCCGGTACTTGAGCCTGGGGACCTTCTGTACGCAGCAAAACGAGTCCTTCACAGAGCCGTGGCGGCCCTTTTGGAGCAGAGCAATCTTGCCCCCAAGACAGCAGCCCCTCTTCCCAACGCCCCCGTCTCCCCTCCAGGAGTGCCATTGCTTTCCTTACCCTCTGAATCGTGTCTTGTACGCTGGGCACAGGCAGTTTGGGCAGGGAAGTTTGGAAACTGTACAGCATGGGCTTGCGGCCAGACAGCACCTTCACCATGGCCTGCAACAAGAGGCAGGTTTGACACAATGTCTGCTGGTCAAAGCATGCCCCCCCCCATCCTCCATATTTTTGTGGGCACAGCGCAACCCAACCCGAATGGCGTCCAAATTCTGCTGATTCCAGGAAGCACAGATTGGCTTCCATCTTGCTCTCCCCAGCAGTCCAGATGCAGCGACACTGTTGCACACCCAGAACCCAGAACCCGCCACACCGCTGAAAGCACCTTCCCCATCAGCACCATCTCGCGTGCATCAAGCCCTGCTCTGCGCCTGACTCCTCAGTCCCAGGAAGAGGGCACATCCTCACATGCATGCAGGCCACTCACCGCCCAAACCTTGGTGCTGTAGCTGGTCTTGCCGTGGGGCTCAAACATCCAGCCGTGGTAGGAGAGCAGCAGCTTGAGTGCCTGCCGGCAGAGCAGGATACCTGACACCCAAACCCCCGTGGAGAAAAGGATGGTGCTCAGCAGGGTGCGGTTGCGGAAGCTCAAGGAGGCGCTGCAGCAAGAGAAGGGAGAGAGGGGGCTGCTGTGTGGGACCCAGTGGCGAGCAGCCCCACAGGCGCTGCTGGAAGAGCTGCACCCTGAGTTCAGCCCACTGGACCCTGTCACTCCTGCAGCCCTGACTCGGCTGGCCAACAGCCCAATCGGGCCGGCACGCACAGGGCTTTACGACAGACAGCGAAGCAGGATCCCACTGTTGTCAGATGGGCTTGGCGGCATGCTGTTGTGTGCACCGCCAACATCCCTTTGGACTGCAGCGCAGGAGGCCTGCCACCGGACCCACACAGGTAGGGCCGGGCTGGGAGGAACGGGGAGGAACGGGGTGGGAGGTGGGAGGGAGGGAGGCGGATATCCTAATCCTGCCCATCTCCCTTTCTGCCACCATTACACACCTTGGACTTATACCTGCTAAACAGCAAGCGTAAATCCAAGGAGTCCCATGGCTGCAGTGGAGGCTTTCCCTGGGGTAAGGAAACAAAAGTCCACTGACCCCGAGGAGACCTGTCCAACTACCCCCCTCCCATGGAGACCGTTGGTGCGGCTGCTTTGGCGGGAGGGGGGATTGGGGTAGGGTTGGGCTGCCAGTCCTGTCCTCTGCCCAAGGGCTTCTTAACATGACCGCACTGCTGCCTTCTCCCCCTGAAACTCAGTTCTGGGTTGGGTCACAGCGACTGGGTGGGGGTGGGAGTGCCTGGAATGCATTGCTCTTGATCACTCGCACAGGGCACCAGCCCTAGTCCTACACAAGGCTTCCCGCCCCCCCCTGCCATCTCAAGAAGACCACTGAGTGAGGGGCCTGCCAGACTCATCATGGAGGAGTCTTTGCTGACCTACAGGAAAAACGAGCACCCACACTGAACAGCTGCTGTCGCTCCGGAAAGGCTTCAGCCGGGCTCTCCTGCCCTGCAGCCAGCCAGCCTGGTCCTCCCCCAGCTTCAGGGGGAGAGAGCTCCCTCCCGTCCGCCCCCTCTTGACCACCACCTAATAGTAGGCCTGGCAGTGATGGGGTCTCCTCTTCCCAGGGAGCTGTTCGCACTCAGTAGTCTCCAAGGCGGAGGAAGGGGAAAGGTTGGGCAAGGAAGAGGGAGGCAAGGCCCGATGGCGGTGGGCCACAAAAACGTGCTCAATGTGGAGGAAAGACTAAGAACAAACACAGCACACACATGGGGATGCATGACTCGGGAGAGGGAGGGGACCATCCCGAGAGTAGGAAGCAGCAGCAGCAGAAGTTGGGGGTCTGGCTGGAGACAACAGGAGTGCCGCCACTGCCAAGGGCAACCACCAAATTTGCGGCGGCAACTGCAGGAGAGAGACAAGAGCCCAAAGTACTTCTCCCCACGCAAGTCAAGGAGCCACCAATGGCGGAGCTGCACCAGGTGCCTTCCTGGTCCTCAAAGCCCGCCTTGCTTCAGCTCTTCCTCCTTCCTGCCACAGGAACTGCAGCAGGCCTGGAGCAGGAGGAGAACCTTCGGACGCAGCAGAGCCAAATCATTTCCCCCTGACTTCAGAGGAGCAGGGACCATTGGGTGGGGAAGAGAGAAAAGGAGTCCGAAGGGAACGCCAGGAGGGAAGAGCAAGATGTGCGCGCGCGCGTGCGTGCGTGCGGGGGCGGGGAGATGGAAAGACAGGGAGAAAGGAAAGGAGGGCAAGGAGAGAGGAGACCAAGGGCAGTAGCCCCCCTTCCAAGCCCCTCAGAAGCAGAACCCTCGTCCTTTCTCCAGGGGGCTGAGGCTTGTGGCACGTGCCAGAGTGAGAAGGGACCCTCCTGACGGTGAGTGTGGTGAGTGGAACAGAAGCCCCACATTTAGCTCATTTACAGTGGAGAAGGAGGCCCTGGCCATCAAGTGGGCCCTTCTCCTCACTCCGCTATTACCTCCACAACAACCCCTTTACCCTCGTCACCGATCACGTTCCCCTTCAGTGGATGCACCATATGAAAGGACACAACGACCGCATCTTGAGGCGGTATCTCTCTCTTCCCCCCTTTAGGTTCACAATCAAACTCTGGTACAGTAACCCGAGGAAGATGTGGCAGCCAGGTGCCAGGGGCTTCTGGAGCCTGCCGCAAGCGATGGCATTTTCAACAGACTGGAGCCCAAGCCAGAGGCCCAGCCGGAAGATGCGCCGACACGGGCGAGGGGAGGAGGAGTCGGGCAGCCCCACGGCCACCCCTGCAGGGGAACCCCGCACGCAGAAGGCAAGGTCCTTTTCACTCCGGTAGTGGGGGTGGGGAACAGGACGGGGAGGGGCGAGCTGGCCCCAGTAAGCACCCTTAGGTAGGCGGCCCTGGCTGATGATGAGGGGCCAGTATCGCAGGACCTGAGGGCTGGTGCTGGTTCGTCTCCCTCAAACTCCCCCAGCCCTGGGAAGGAATTCCCGATGGCTCCGCAGCAGAGGACCCAGGTGAACTGAACCTCCTCCCCGCTTGTGACTCTGAGGCCGCTCGGGCCATCTGCCTGACCCCCAGCAATGGCCACCGGCTCTCACAGCCCCACTGACCATCCAAGGGGGACCCCAAATTGCCCTACAAGGAGGCTCCGATCCCAGTGGCACAAGGGAGACCTCACAAGGGTTTGCTGCAGGCAGCTCTATCTTCCTCTTTTGAAGGGGTTTAGCGCTGGCTTATCCCACAGCCGTTCCACCTCTCACTTTATACCCCAGAAATGGATGAAGCCAGAAGCTCAGGGAGGGAGGTGCTGAGGCTGGCACTCACCTGCAGGGCAGGTGTCTCCGGATGCAGAAGATCAACCCCATGGACACGTCGATGTGGAGGTACATGGACCCCACTGTGGTTATGACAATCGCCAACCAGCTTGAAGGTGTGCCAGGGTACACACCTGTCAGGAGACTGTTCTGTGGGGATCAAACATGTCAGAAGGCGGCCCAGGGAGGAAGGGAAAGCCTGAGAGAGCCCATGGGACTGGCTCCCCATCAGCTCAGGTGGTTCTGCCATTCACCACAGGGAAAAGCTCGATGCCCTCTTTGGCCAGCTCCAACTGATCTGCTGGGCCTTGTTCCGTCCCCAGTCCACCCGATCCACACTGGTGCCCCAACACTGTTCCCTGAGAGCGCCAAGGGGCCTCTGTTGACCTAGCTGCTGCCAGTCCGAAAGGAATGGCCACCGCATGTGAACGGACATGACCATGTTCAGTTGCTTGTGCTGGTTTTCAGATTGCACATGCGCAGGATCATAAGGAATCATCTGCCTCTGCATACCAGTCACAGGGGAGTCCGGGAGGGCCTTTCTCCCCTGCTGCTTCTGGGCTTCTCAGAGGCAGCTGCTAGACCACTGAAACAGGGAAACAGGATGCTGGACTAGATGGGTCCCCTTGGGCCTGACAGCAGCCAGGTTTTTCTAACGTTCTCATGTCAGGAAACATGGCAGTGAGGACTGGGCTGCTGGCAGAACAGGGAATGGCCGGCCCCAAGGCAGCTGGGGAGGGAGGGCACGAGGCTGCCTCCCCTGCCCCAGAAATGAAGCAAGCAGCACAGAGCCAGCATCATCGGTAAGGACCAGTCCGCCTAAAGACGGGCTGGGCAGGAGCTCTGCTGGTCACAGCAAATGGCACTGGGCTGCTGGCAGAGGGTTGGAAATTAGACCCAAGCCAGTGTACAAGAGAGTCATGTTTGCCACGTGCATGTGAGGCTCTCATGCACATTTTGAAGGTTTGGGTGCTTTCTCTGGCAGTGGGACTTGGCGAGGGGGGGCAGGAACCCTTCAGTCCAGCCCTGGCAGATCCTTCCCCCACCCAACATATTCAGGACCTTACAGCATCACCCGCACATCCCTCAAGACTCAGAACTGCTGTAGTCAGTCAATCCCTCCCACTCACTCAATCCTTCATGAATAAAAAGTGACCTCACAGAGCTGGGACCTCAAGCCCGCATCCTGCTCACCTTGAGACGAGCAAAGCGCTTCTTCCAGGAGGAGATGCCCGACAGGTAGATCTGCCTGAGAGCTTCGCGGCTCAGTTGGAACTCCACACCCTCAGGGGTGACTGTAAATTGGAACCCTACTGCCTGGTGGGCTTCTGCCATCTTGGAGGGGCTGCTGTGTCCTTAAAAGAGGGGTGGAAAGAGGGAGCTTTGAGAACAGGCAACAGCACAAAGATGGCATCATCACCCCCTGGAGAACATGTACAATAACATGCCTTCTCCCATTCAAAAGACCGAGCGAGCCTCAAATGGAAATCCCACTTCCCACAGAGTCAGCTCATCAGAGATCTCCCCCTGCACCTTGTCACCTTCCAACCAAAAAGATGAGAGCTGATTCCCAGGTTTTCAAAAAGCATAAATCAGACCCTTGAGCAGGGAGGGGGCTTAACCTCAAAATTATATGAGCAAATGTTAAGGCAAGGGGAGGGGCAATTACACATACGCAAATGTATTCATTTTAAAACATTTCTGTTCTGCCAATCTTCCTGTAACTGGGATGCCCAAAGCAGCTCACAACAAATACATTATAACACAATATATAACACAATTAGAAACTTCTTATGGACATTTCTTTTTATATCTAACTACAGCTGTGTGGTTGTTGTATGCACAAAACTAGAAATCCACGGCGGTACCTTTGTTGGCGGGGTGGTGGTTGAAAGTTTTGGATTTGGCAGATATGGATAAACTGACCATGTTAGTGCAAAAGAAATCGGTAGAAGAATTGGAAACCGTTTATAGAATTTTTGCATGTAAGGGAAAACAAGAACGATATAATGATATGTGGCTTGTTGAGTAGGATGACTTGTTTTTTTACACTTAAGTAGTAAGAATTTGAGGTTGTTTTTGTTTAAGGGTAGTATTACTAGTTTAATTGATTTATGGATATAAAAAGATTCATATGTGGTCATATTGTTGTTTATTTATGCCTAATAAAGGTTGATGATAATGATGATGATGATGATGATGATGATGATGATATAAAAAGAACAGTCTACTCTGCAATTAGGCAGATAATAATTATGTGTAATTATAACAATGAATTTAAGTATTATTATTATTAATTATTATTAACAGTATTTATACTGTTTATACTAAAGTATAAACGTTAGTGGCCAATCTGGACTTTTTCTGTTATTCTGAACTTTTCTTTTTACTTTTTTCTTTTCTTTTTTATTGTTTGTTTTTATGTATTATAATAAAATTATATATATATATAAAATTATATAAATATAAATAAATAAAATAAAGGCTTTACAAATAGCTGTGGAAAGAAGGAATGCGAAAAGCAAGGGTGAAAGGGAAAGATATAATAATAATAATAATAATAATAATAATAATAATAATAATAATAATAATAATAATAATAGTATTTATATACCGCTTTTCAACAAAAAGTTCACAAAGCGGTTTACAGTCAAAATCAAATGATTAAATGGCTCCTTGTCCCAAAAGGGCTCACAATCTAAAAAAGATGCAGAACACCACCAGCAAACAGCCACCAGAAAAGATACTGTGCTGGGGTGAAAGGGGAGCAGTTGCTCTCCCCCTGCTAAACATAAGAGGAGCAGCAATTGAAAAAGTGCCTCTTGCCCAGTTAGCAGGGGTTTACCAACTGAATGCAGATTTCCAGAGAATAGGAAGGAGCGATAAGAAGGCCTTCTTAAATGAACAATGCAAAGAAATCGAGGAAAACAACAGAATGGGGAGGACTAGAGATCTCTTCAAGAAAATTGGAGATATCAAGGGAACATTTTGTGCAAAGATGGGCATGATAAAGGACAAAAAAGGCAGGGACCTAACAGTAGCAGAAGAGATGAAGAAGAGATGGCAAGAATACACAGAAGAACTATACAAGAAAGATCTTAATGTTCCTGATGACCACGCTGGTGTGGTCACTGGCCCAGAGCCGGACATCCTAGAGAGTGAAGTCAAGTGGGCCTTAGGTAGCATTACTAACAACTAAGCTAGCGGAGATGATAATATCCCAGCTGAGCTACTTAAAATCCTAAATGATGATGCTGTTAAAGTGCTGCACTCAATATGCCAACAAAGTTGGAAAACTCAGCAGTGGCCAAAGGATTGGAAAAGGTCAGTTTACGTTCCAATTCCAAAGAAGGGCAGTGCCAAAGAGTGCTCAAACTATCGCACAATTGCATTCATTTCACATGCTAGCAAGGTTATGCTCAAAATCCTACAAGCTAGGCTTCAGCAGTACGTGGACCGAGAACTACCGGAAGTACAAGCTGGGTTTCGAAGAGGCAGAGGAACTAGAGATCAAATTGCCAACAATGCGCTGGATCATGGAGAAAGCACGAGAGTTCCAAAAAAACACCTACTTCTGCTTCATTGACTACGCAAAAGCCTTTGATTGTGTGGATCACAACAAACTGTGGCAAATTCTTAAAGAGATGGGGGTACCAGACCACCTTACCTGTCTCCTGAGAAACCTGTATGCGGGTCATGAAGCAACAGTTCGAACCGGCCATGGAACAACCGATTGGTTCAAAATTGGGAAGGGAGTGCGGCAAGGCTGTATATTGTCACCCTGCTTATTTAACTTATATGCAGAGTACATTATGAGAAATGCAGGGCTAAATGAATCGCAAGCCGGAATCAAGATTGCCGGGAGAAATATCAACAACCTCAGATATGCAGACGATACCACCCTAATGGCAGAAAGTGAAGAAGAACTAAAGAGCCTCTTGATAAGGGTGAAAGAGGAGAGTGCAAAAGTTGGCTTGAAACTCAACATTAATAAAACTAAGATCATAGCATCTGGTCCCATCAATTCCTGGCAAATAGAAGGGGCAGAAATGGAAGCAGTAACAGATTTCAAGGTGTTCCAAGGTGCAGAAAAGAGCGACCAGATTGATTCGTGGGCTGGATCACCTCCCTTATGAGGAAAGGCTACAGCGTCTGGGGCTTTTCAGTCTAGAAAAAAGGCGCCTGAGGGGGGTGATGATTGAGACGTATAAAATTATGCATGGGATGGAGAGAGTGGATAGAGGGAAATTCTTCTCCCTCTCGCATAACACCAGAACCAGGGGACATGCATTAAAATTGAGTGGAGGGAGAGTTAGAACAGACAAAATAAAATATTTCTTTACCCAGCGTGTAATTCATCTGTGGTGATGAATTGCCACAGGATGTGGTGATGGCACCTGGCCTAGATGCCTTTAAAAGGGGTTTGGACAGATTCATGGAGGAAAAGACCATCACAGGTTACAAGCCATAAGCAACCTCCTGGTGTTAGAAGTGGGTTTTCTCTGTGCCAGGTGCAAGGGAGTGACAATGGGAAACAGGTTATCTTGTTGGCTGTGTGCTCCCTGAGGCATCTGGTGGGGCCACTGTGTGATACAGGAAGCTGGACTAGATGGGCTTTTGGCCTGATCCAGCAGGGCTCTTCTTATGTTCTTATGTAAGATCACTGCAGACGGAGACAGCAGCCATGAAATTAAAAGACGCTTACTCCTTGGAAGGAAAGCTATGGCAAACTTAATCAGCATAATAAAAAGCAGAGATTTCACCATGCCAACAAAAGTTCGCATAGTCAGGGCGATGGTGTTCCCAGTAGCAATGTATGGTTGCGAGAGTTGGACCATAAGGAAGGCTGAGCGCCGAAGAATAGATGCTTTCGAACTGTGGTGTTGGAGAAGACTCCCGAGAGTCCCTTGGACTGCTAGGAGATCAAATCAGTCAATCCTAAATGAAATCAACCCTGACTGTTCCCTGGAAGGACAGATACTGAGGCTGAAGCTCAAATATTATGGCCACCTAATGCGAAGAGAGGACTCTCTGGAGAAGACTCTGATGCTGGGAAAGATTGAAGGCAAAAGGAGAAGGGGAAGGCAAAGGATGAGATGGTTAGACAGCATCACCGATGCAACGAACATGAAAATGAGC
Organism: Plestiodon gilberti rubricaudatus; assembly: GCA_026170595.1. Classification (NCBI taxonomy): domain Eukaryota; kingdom Metazoa; phylum Chordata; class Lepidosauria; order Squamata; family Scincidae; genus Plestiodon; species Plestiodon gilberti. Next base: position 170,922,221 of record JANXHW010000005.1, on the reverse strand, counting down.
GAACTCAGGAAGATAGTGGAGGACAGGAAGGCCTGGCGGAATATGGTTCATGGGATCACGAAGGGTCAGACACGACTTAACGACTGAACAACAACAATATATAAAAATAACAATACCGTATATACAGTCGCGTCGCTATGACGCACGTCACCCCAGAGCGGGAGCGCGCGTCACCTTTAAGAAATCGGCTCCGCCCCCGCGTGTGACGTCATGCGCGGGCGCAGAGCAACCCCCCCCGGGCCGTTTTCGGACGCGAGCCAAACGGACGCGAGGGCAGGCGGGCGGGCCCACCTCCAGCGACTAACTGTGAGTTAGTCATTGCGTCGCCCCCGGGCGGCCCACCCCACACGCTTCCCTTCGTCGACGCCAGTGCGTATATACACTAAAAATACAAGTACAGTAACAAATACAAAACTTGTAGCAATAAAAACAATGAAAGCAGCCGTGTATAAAGTAATCAAACTCTTAACAGAAGCAAGTATTTATTTATTTTATTTATTTACAGTATTTTTACCCCGCCTTTCTCTCCGAAGGGACCCAAGGCGGCTTACAACATGGGAGAGGAATACAATACAATACAAAAAATAATCACATTTAAAACAATAAAAACAATTCACAAAAACTAGTAAAAACATCATCTAAAAATTAATAAAAACAGATCAAATTACAATTAAAACAGGAGCAGTTTACAAATTACAATTAAAACAGTCCACTCCACCTGTACCAGCAGGATGTTAAAAAAGGCAAAGACTCAGAAGACTTCCATAAACAGGAAAGTTTTCAGGCCTCGCCGGAAGGTCTCCAGGGAGGGAGCAGTACGTAAGTCAAGAGGGAGGGAATTCTATAGGGTTGGTGCCACTACTGAGAAGGCCCTATTTCTGGCCGCCGCCCCTCGCACCTCCCTGGGCGACGGTACCCGCAAAAGGGCCTTCTCTGATGACCTAAGGAGACGAGCCAGAATATATGGAAGTAGGCGGTCTCTCAAATATCCTGGCCCCAAGCCGTATAGGGCTTTAAAGGTCAAAACTAGCCCTTTGAATTGGGCCCGGAAACGAATCTGCAGTCAGTGCAGCCGTCGAAGGAGCGGCCCGACAGAGTCGAACTGCCTACCTGCAGTGACCACACGGGCTGCCGCATTCTGCACTAATTGCAGTTTCCGAACCGTCTTCAAGGGCAGCCCCACGTAGAGCGCGTTACAATAATCTAGTCGCGACCTCACCGTGGCATGGATCACTGTGGTCAGGTCTGCACGATCCAAGTACGGTCACAGCTGGCGCACCAGCCGAAGCTGGGCAAAGGCCCCCCTGGCCACAGCCGCCACCTGGGAATCCAGGAGCAGCTGCGGATCCAGGCGGACCCCCAAGCTGCGGACCTGCTCCTTCAGAGGGAGTGCAACCCCCTTCAGAGCAGGACGATACTCTAGCACCTGCATCGTGGATTTCCGGACCAGGAGAACCTCTGTCTTGTCCGGGTTTAGTTTCAGCTTATTAGCCCTCATCCAGGTCCCAACCGCCTCCAGGCAGCGCTGCAGAACCTCAGCAGCCACCCTGGAATCAGGTGGAGAGATATAGCTGGGTGTCATCAGCATATTGATAGCACCCCACTCCAAATCCCCGGATGACCTCTCCCAGCGGTTTCATGTAGATCTTAAATAGCATGGGGGACAAGATGGAACCCTGTGGCACCCCACACCTCAAGGGCCAGGATGCCGAACAGGCGTCCCCCAGCACCACCATCTGGGACCTATCTGCCAAGTAGGAGCGGAAACACCGCAGAACAGTGCCCCCGACCCCCAGCTCGGCCAGTCAGCCCAGAAGGACACCATGGTCGATGGTGTCGAAAGCCGCTGAGAGGTCCAGCAGAACCAACAGGGACGCACTCCCCCTGTCCAGTCCTTGGCGTAGATCATCCACCAAGGCGACCATGGCCGTTTCCGTCCCAAAGCCTGGCCTGAAACCAGATTGAAAGGGGTCTAGATAATCCGCTTCATCCAAGACCCTCTGGAGTTGAGACGCTACCACCCGCTCAATTACCTTGCCCAAAAACGGGAGGTTTGAAACTGGCCGGTAGTTGTCCATTATTGTGGAGTCAAGGGAGGGCTTCTTCAGAAAGGGTCGAACCACTGCCCGCCTCAAAGCGAGCGGCAGCACCCCCTCCGCCAACGAAGAGTTGACCACCCTCCCCGTCCACTCGGCCAGCCCCTCCCAGGCAGATCTGGTTAGCCAAGCCGGGCAAGGGTCAAGCAGGCAGGCAGTCGGCCTCACACTCCAGAGGAGCCTGTCCACATCCTCAGGCTGTACAAGCTGAAAAGAGTCCCACAACACTGGGCCAGCAGATGCCAAGGGGACATCCTCATATATTGTCAATGAGGCATCCAAGTCATAGCGAATCCGATCGATTTTATCTGCAAAATGTTTAGCAAACATGTCACAGCGGGCCACTGTGTGTTCCTCCTGTGTGTTCCTCCTGAGGGGCCTGATGGAGTAGGCCTCGCACCACACGGTACAGCTCCGCTGGACGATTGCCTGCAGACGCAATGGTAGCAGAGAAGAAATTCCTCTTCACTGCTATCACCGCCACGGAGAAGGCTCTATAATGGACCCTACTCTGTGTCTGGTTGGACTCGGCATGAGTTTTCCGCCACCGTCGCTCAAGACATCTACCCCGTCGCTTCATCATTTGCAGCTCCTCAGTGAACCAAGGAGTCACTCTGAGTCTGCGGCGTGGCAAAGGTCGCTCAGGAGCAATCTCATCCACTGCCCTGGCCATTTCCCCATTCCAGAGGTCAACCAGGGCCTCAGACGAGTCACCAGTCTTGGCAGTAGGAAAGTCCCCCAGAGCCCTCAGGAAACCCTCTGGATCCATTAGCCTCCGGGGGCGGACCATAGAATGCGGTCCCCCGCCTTTGCGGAGTGAGGAAGCTGCCACAAGCCTAAACCTTACCAGAAAATGATCTGTCCATGACCACGGAGTGATGTCAATCTCCTCCACATCCAGATCACCACCCCCTTGTTCAACTGTAAACACCAGGTCCAGTACATGTCCCGCCTCATGTGTCGGGGCCAAGATCTTCTGGGACAGGCCCATGGTTGTCATGGCGGCCATGAAGTCCTGAGCCGCACCAACCTTGGGAGCCTCGGCATGAACATTGAAGTCCCCCAGCACTAATAGGCGGGGGGACTCCAGCGCCAACGCTGAGATCACCCCTGTCAGCTCAGGCAGGGAGACTGTTGGGCAGCAAGGCGGGCGGTACACCAACAGAATCCCCGTCCTGTCCGGCCCTCTCAACACAACATGGAGACATTCAAACCCAGTGAACTGCTGAACGGGGCACCTGGTAAGGGAGATGGATTCACGATAGACCATCGCAACTCCTCCTCCCCGTCCCTGCAGTTGTGACTGCTGCACCACCTGGAAACCTGTAATAGAAAGCCCCCCAAACTGAGGAACTAGAGACAACAGACTGGGTTGGGGGTGTGTGTGCTGTGACAGGCTGCCAAATGTCTCCGATGTCTCCTATGCTCCACTGTAGGAAAGTGGGCAGGACAGGGGGTGGCCTTTTCTGTGGTCTTTCCCTTCTCCATGGTCCCCTATGGGGTTATTCCTATGTATGCCAGCTCTGTCATTGGCATAGCATTTGTCTGGCATTGGAGGCATGTCCACCATCCTGAAAGGGGGGGGGGTTAGGATCTGTAGGGCAGAGATTTTCAGCAGCTGAGTTGGGACTTGACCTCGGGGGGGGGGGTGTTTGAGGCATGCTGTTGCCCTGCCATTCTCCTCCCAATTGGCCTGGAATTGCTTGACCAACACTGTCCGTCGCTGCCCTGTTCTTGCCTGCGTACCACAGAAGGACATCGTGGTCATCAGCATTGAAAGGCACTGAGAGGGTTCGAAGAATTGAGAGGGTCACATGCCTTCCCCTCTCCTTCACTGGTCATCTCTCGGGGCAACATTTCACATTTTAGTGCCGACCAGAAACCCCCATTGAACTGGATCCAGGTGATCCAGGTTCCCCAAGAGTTGTACCACCCTCACCCCCCAAAGCATCCCTTTATTTATACCTCGCCCTTCAGATGACAAGGCTCTGAGGGCAGCTTACATAAACCCAAACGACGCAAAATAATTCCAACAGAAAAAGGTAGGAGGTGCCTCTCCTCGCGGGGCAGCTGGTGTTTCTGTGGCCCCAGTCCAAGCGTCAAGAGGCTCCCACAAGTGGAGGTTGTCCTGCTGACTTCTCTTCCTTTTGTGACTGACGTGCAGTTGGACTCATCCCCTTGAGGTTGCCTCTCTCCGGAAAGTCAGGACCTCTCCCGCGTGCTAGGAGGGATTGATGACCTCCAGCCAGTCAGCCCTCTCCTGCTGGCCAGAATAAGCCAGGGAGACAAGGGGAATGCAGCCAGGGAGCCTGATGGTAGCACTCCTCCAAGCACATTGTCAGGCCTCCCTTGGATGGCACCACCACAGAAAAGGCCCTGCCCCTCGAGCCCACCCACTACACTTCAGACAGCAAGGGGGCCTGGAGCAGGGGGCCTCCGAGAGTGATCTTTGCATTTGGGCAGGTTGACAAATTGGGCTCACAGACTGTTGCACAGTGTATGCTCCTGTCACGGCTCTTTTTCCAGAGGACTCCCTTCAAGCACAGCCGCTGCCTAGGCCGAGTGAGGGTGACTCTCAGAAGCCTCTAAGACTGAGCAGCCCAAGGGGAAAGGCAGCTCTCCCTTCCATTGGGTCTCCCTCCTGGGAACAGCTCCACCTGCCCAATGTCTACAGCAGACAAAGGCACAGGTGTCCTGTCAGAAAAGAAGATGACCACTTGGGTAGTCTTGGCTGCAGCCAGCAACGCAAGCAACAGAAGTGACTGTCGGGGCAGCCGTGCCTGGCGGGCAGATCCCCTGCGAAGACACAGGGCAACCGTCAGGCTCAAGCAGTCACAAGCTCACCTGGGGCCAAATACCTGCTGTGACAACGTCCGCTCAGGGGACATTCAACTGCCATAGAATCCCCAGAGCCCACATCCTTCCTCCCAGCAACCTTAAAGGCACAGGTCTAAGAAACTGGGGAGGGGAGGAGGGAACCCTCTGGGGTCTGCCCCACAGAGCCCTGGGGCTGCCATCGCTTCTACTGACAGAAGCCCTGCACCTTGATCGGCTGCATGATGCAGGGAGAAATTCTGCCTTTGTGCAGTGAGCCACCAGCCCCTGCTTTGCCCGAGTGCCCTTGAGGCTCTCCTTGTGACTCGTCCCAGCCCCTCCCCTGGCAAAAGGGCTCCTGAGAGCTGGCAGATGCCCCCCAAAGAACGTGAGCCCTCGCCATGGAGAGAGGTCTGTGTTTGTTGCTCCACGGAAGCCCTCTTTCTGCCCTTGCTCTGCTGTGCTCAAAAAGGTATTCCTTGGGTTTGTGCGAGTGGGATGAGGGGGCTCGAGCCCTGGGTTGACGTTGTTACCTGGGAAGGTGCTGGAGCAAATCAGTCAGCTGTCTGCCTGTGAGCATTTAGAAAGGAGGGTGGTGTTTGCTAAGAGAGCCAGCGTGGTCTTCTCAAGAGCAAGCCCTGACAGACAAACCTTCTCTCCTTCCTTCTACAATAGAGTGATGACTAGCTCGCTAGATCCGGGGGGCTGCTGTGGATAGAATAGACATGGATTTCAGGAAGGCTTTTGACAAGTTCCCTGGCTGCAACATCCTGCTGGACAAGCTGGTGGGATGGAGGCCCGATGATGCTACTGTCAGGTAGCTCCGCGGCTGCCTGACAGATGGTACGTAGAGAGTGCTTGTCAATGGCTCCTCCATCACCTGGAGGAAAGTGGCGAGTGGCGTGTGCCTCAGGCAGGGCTCTGTCTTGGGCCCGGCATTAGAAATGACTTGGATGAGGGAGCAGAGGGGATGCTCATCACATGTGCAGCAGGCGACACCACACTGGGAGGGGTAGCTAATACCCGGCCGAGAGGACAGGAACAGGATCCAAGATGCTCTTGACAGGATGGACAACTGGGCAAATGCAAAGAAAATGATGAACTTCAACAGGGATGAATTCAGGTAGGAAAAACCAGAAGCACATATATAAGATGGGGAATACTTGCCTGAACAGTAGTCCTTGTGAAAATGACCTGGGGCTTTGAGTAACCAACAAGCTAAACATGAGCTGGCAGCAGTGGCGTCACTGTGACGCACGTCACCCCAGAGCGGGGGACGCGCGTCACCCCCCCGACTCACCCCCCCTACAGAAACTTACCTTTTCCGGCGCGCGTCACCCTCCGGAGGCCAGACGCTCCGAGGCCGGGGAGCGTCCGGCCCGGCCGGCGCTCCAGGGCCTTCTGAAAAGAAGAGGCCCAATGCGCTTGCGTTAAAACGCAAACTTTGAAGATTTTCGCGCTTGCGCAGACCCTCCTGAGGGCAAGAGGGCAGGCCCTTGCCCTCAGAAAAGGGTTTGCGCATGCGCGAAAATCTTCAAAGTTCGCGTTTTAACGCAAGCGCATTGGGCCTCTTCTTTTCAGAAGGCCCTGGAGCGCCGGCCGGGCCGGACGCTCCCCGGCCTCGGAGCGTCCGGCCTCCAGAGGGTGATGCACGCCGTCACGGAGGTGACGCGCGTCACCCCCCCGGCGCGCGTCACCCCCCGGTGGCCCGCCCCGCCCGCCACGCTACAGTGACGCCAGTGGCTGGCAGTGTGACACAATGGCAAAGGAGGCGGATGCGACTCTAGGCTGCCTGTACAGGCGTTCAGTGTCAAGGGAGGGAGAAGTCATGGTGCTGCTGCTGTCTTCTGCTTCTTTAGTCAGGCCCCACCTGGCCTATTGTGTCTCGTTCGGGGCGGCCCAGTTGAAGAGGGACCTGGCCAGGCTGGAGCAGGTCCAGAGGAGGGCAGCCGGGAGGGCGAGGGGCTGGAGTCCAGGTCTTGTGCGGACGGGTCAGTGGAGTGGGGCATGTTTTGTTGGGAGAAGGGGTGACAGGATCACTAGATCTAGAAACGTCTGAGGGGCTGCCACGTGGACGAGGGAGCGGATTTGCTCCAGAGGGTAGGACTACTATGGGGGCCTGCGTGCTGTGAGGGGGGGGGGCTTGAGCTCTGTCCCTGCGGCTGCTGGCATTCTGATGGCAAGACGGGCCCTAAACGTTTGGGAAAAAAAACAACCCTATTTTTGTAGCAAGTTGCAATGCAAGGCTGGGCTAATAAAGGCTAGGCTGGCCTGGGTAGTAAATTTATCTTAAATAGTAAGTTTATCTGTACTGTGAATTCTTAGCATAAACAAAGATGTTCAAATCAAATGTACTTTCTTATCTCTGATCCTCTTTTATTTATTTTTTATTTATTTTTCACATTTTTATACCGTCCTTCCTCCAAGGAGCTCAGAGTGGTGTACATATTTCCTCCCCTCCTTTTGTCCTCACAACAACCCTGTGAGGTAGGTGGGGCTGAGAGATAGTGACTGGCCCAAGGTCACCCAGGAAGCTTCATGGCTGAGCGGGGATTTGAACCTGGAGTTTCCAGGTCTAAGTCTGACTCCCAAACCACTACACCATCCTGGCTTGGGCCATTTAAAGGTTGCCAATCCCCCCCCCCCTTCTAGGCCCGATCCGCCCTCTGATAAAATTCAGAGGCCCTGGGCTGAGTGGTCTGGAAAAGCAGGACAACTTGCAGTTTGAGACTATCTGCCCAAGCAGTAGTTAAGTTCTTTTGTACCAAAGGTGGCCTCTATATACCAGCAACATTTGATTTGAGAAGTGCAAGACGTCCTGCCCTGCATCCCCCACTCTCTGTTAGCCAATCAGAATTGTCTTTTCAGACTCAATTCTGATTGGCCAACGAATCGCTGCGTCCTGCCCCCACTGTACCAAACGCGGCCTCTCATTAGCCAAAGTCCAACTTTGCTCACACGCCAATGCAGCTCTCCTGCGTTGCCGTGCGATCTTCAAAAGCGCAAGAAAGACCAAGATTTTCACTCCGCAGGCAGACGCTTGTCCATTCACTGCGCCGCAGCGCGGCCAGCGTGTCACAGCCTTCATGAAGCACGACAAGATACGACACAGGAAGATCCTGGTAGCCAAGCCTCAAGCCTATGACACACCGGCACCGCAGTGTCCACACGCGGCCGGAAAAACTCGGTGTGTCTTGTCTTTTACTTGCTCACACCACAATGCAGGAAAGCTGCGTTGTGGTGCGAGCAAAGTTGAACAAATTGAACTTTGACACTTTTGGCCAACTAGAGGCCGTGTTCGGTGCTGTGGGGGCAGGGCGGGGAGCGATGCATGGGCCAATCAAACTCAAGTCTGAAAACACTCGATTCTGATTGGCTAAAAGAGGGGCAGGACGTCTTAGCCTTCCCCGTGTGGCTTCCTTCGGTGAAGACAGAGTGTGTTGCGGCACGTCAGCTATTCTCGCGCCACACCGCACTGCGACAACGTGTAAAGCTGTAACAGACCGCACTCGTCTTGCTGCGTCGCGTCCCGGAGTTGATTCTGATTGGCCCAACACATTGCTTCGCGTCCCACCCCCACAACACCGAACGCGGCCTCTCATTGGCCGAAGGTAGTTCCGGTGCGTTCCAACTTGAATAATTTGAGCTTCGGCCAGTAAGAGGCCGCGTTCGGTGTTGTGGGGCATGACGTGGAGCAATGCGTTAGGCCGATAAAGCCTGTGACACACCGGGCACGGCCCACGTGTCTTGCATGCGTTGCGTACGGCACATCCTGAGAAGCTGACATGACCCCAGGCACGCCAACAAAAGCCGCACAGAGAAAAGGAAGATGTTCTGCCCCACCCCCTCTCTTTTTAGCCAATCAGAATCGAGACTCCTCAGACTCAATTCTGATTGGCTACCACGCCCCCAGAGTTCCAAATACAGCTCTGATTGGCTGAACGGGAACGTGACGCGACAAACGTGGCAAAACCTGGCCATCGGCCAAGGGAGGCATGTCCCAGAATGTCCCTCCCGGCGGGCCTGAGCGTTCCAGCCGGAGGAACGTCACACCACAAAAAAGTGGCCACCGCCGGATGCACTGAATCGACATGTCGGCTACTCCGGAACGCGACCTGGGCGCGGGACACCAGACGCATACAGAACGCGAATGTGGGCGGTATAGCTCCGCCATTAAGGCTGACCTACACCAAATCCGTTGGCGTCCGGGGGGACGAGCGTAGGGAATGGGATGCCCCGCCCTGAGACGCTGCCCTGGCTCCACCAGATATCCCCTCCAAATGTCCCTCCTGATTGGTCGCACATGTGTGCTCCGTTTGCATGAAAGTCCCTCCGTCTCCTCCCATTGGTGAACCTGTTGCTCTACGTCCCGCCCACACAGCCAGACATAAGCATGGCCCACGACCGAGTGCGCCGGAACTCGGGATAGCGCAGCTCTCCCGTTCCATTGTGGTCGGTTAAGCCGGATTCACATATGCCCCCGTCCGCCGTACGCGCTGATCAGGCGTGATCAGGCGCTTGGAGCAGGGGGAGCGTCGCTTTGCTTGTCGTCCCTCCTGCTGTCCCGCCCTCTTAAGAGAGCGCAGCTGTGATTGGGTAAACACAGCCGCGCTCTGATTGGCCGAAGTCTTGTGAACTCTTGTGAACTTCTGACATTTTTCAGAATCTGAAATATTTTTCTGTGCGTCAGGCTTGCTCTCTACTCCTCCTGTGTTTGCCTGTACAGTGTGCAAGGGGTTGCAAGGGGTTTCCCTCTCTGACGAGCCTGTGTGTACCAGGGGTTGCAAGGGGTTTCCTTGCAAGGGGTTTCCATCTCTGGACTTGTAACATTCGCGGTGATTGGAGCAACTTGTGATTGGCATGCAACCACTCTCCCCCCCCCTCTCGCGCGATTGGTGGCTGTTGTTGCGCTTTGAACCCGCCCACAAGCTCCACGAGACACGCTTTGCCAAAGTTGAACCGAGCCATCTCCAGCGATTCTAGCGTTGGTGCCCCGTAATGGTGTCCTTTTACATCATGAATATGTAAATACAGGGCAGAGCGGGTCCGTGAAGCGCACAGCAGGGACAACGCTGTCATATGTGAATCAGGCTTTAAAAAGGAAGCCACATTGTTTGAAAAGCTGGGCTCGACTTTGGCTGCGTTTGCGTTATGTTCCGCCAATCATGGCCGAGCTACATTGTCCGCGCCCGCATCCGGCCAATCAGAGCCCGGTCGAGGTCGCCTCGACTTTTGCTGGGTCCACGCTACGTCCGGCCAATCAGAGCCTGTTGTTTGACTTGGGGGCGGGACACCAGACGCGGACGGGACGCGGACAATGTAGCTCGGGCTTCAGAGCCCGTTGTTTGACCAACGTAGCTCCGGCTCACGAGAGAGCACATGGGAGTGGGACGCACGTGCCGTGCCGTACGCGTACAGTGTAGCCCAGCCTAGGAACGTGCGTGCCGGCCAGGCGGGCCCCAATGCGAGCAAGGAGACTGCCGGTCACGTCGGTGCGCTGCCTTCGCAGGACTCTCCTCTCCGAGTCGCGGAGCCTTCGCCAACGGGAGCCTCTGCAGCCTGCTCCGAAGGACAGTCTCGCGCCCCGCCTTCCCGCGGCCCGCCCCTGCTGCTCTCTGGTTCGGACGGAGGGAAGAGGAGGGCGGGCGGGCCAAGCCGGCGGGTGGGGCTCGCAGGTGCCTCCCCCTCCTCAGGAAGAGGTGCCGGGGCTCACGCTGGCGAGTTGCCAGCATGCCGCGGTGGCAAGCAAGGAATGCGCTTGCTCAGAGACACCCGGCTTTCTGGGCGTTCAGGTGGCTGCGCCGGAAACGAGTCCGGGCGGCACCGCCCCCCCCCCCGCGCCTCAGAGCCCGCGATGCTCGCCGGGACTGTACCTGCTCGGGGCCGGAGCGAGGGAGAGAGAGAGGGATCGCCAGCAGCCGCGGCCACTCGGGCCGACTTCGCTCCTTTCCCTGGGTCCGGGCCGCTCTCCGCGCCTGCAACCGGACACCCGGCGTGGAAGGAGGGAGCGGCGCCGGCGGGGCTTCTCTCAGCAGCCACGTGGCGCGCAGCAGGCTGCTCCGGGTTGGGCGGGCCTCGGCGCCCCGTTTGCAGCCGGCAGCGCTGCGCCACAGCCGCAGCAGGCCCCTCGGCGTCTGTGCAGCGAGCAAAACGGACGCTGCCACCAGGCACCGGCCAGTCTGGGCGCCACTGGCTGAGTACCATGCAGCACACTTGACTTAACAACACATTTTTAGATGGACACCTAGAACATGTTATGGAGGGCATCTGTCTGTTGCTCCCTCTTTCCACCTGCAATTTGTGGTCCCTAGCTATAGTTGGAGCGAGCCTGATGTACCTTTGCAAATTCTGCTTTTCTGAGGTGACATGGTAGCTCAGTGTAGTCCAGATGGGTTAGAGCAGGCCAGCTGTTTGCAGCCCTTGGCTTCCCTCTCTGCTGGTTGATTCTGGATTGGTTTGATCTAGTCTAGGGATTTGTCTTGCCCCTTTCAGCCCACAGAAAAAAAGTTAAAAACTAACCAAAACAAATAATGACAATTCCAAATACACCAACTTACAATAATTACGCAGGAAGCTGCCCTGATGGCTCCATCTAGCTCACAGCTGGCAGCAGCTCTTCAGGCAAGAATCCTCGGCCCTCCCTGGAGATGCTGCTGGGGACTGAACGGGGGGCGGGGGGGGGACACACCTGCCTGCAATGCAGGGATGGCTCTGTCACTGAGATTCCCCCCCCCCTTGGAAACATTAAACAATATTACAGCACTAGAGACTGAGGGCCTCAGTTGCCTGCCCCTTCATGCGCATCAGTGCACAGGCCCAGTGGCTAACGGGCTGGGGCGCAACCTGTCAATGCTGTGCAGCTCTCAGCCTGGCGGTTCCTGCAAGTTGTGCAGGGGCGTCAGGAGGAGAGAAGCGCACCTGGGTGCCAAGGGAGCCTGTGGTGGGAACAGCTCTCGGGGGTTGGTTGCTTCTCCCCGTCAGAGCTGGGCCATCGCAAGTCACTGCTCTGGGCCCCTTTCAGCTCGGTCTCCTCCTCCCTTGTGCGCATGCAGCCCAGCCAGACCCCTCCCAGCGTTCAGAGTTCACCTTGACCAGACTGCGACCTTCTCCTTGCCCGGGCTGGCTGACCTTTCTTGTCCTCTCTCAGCAATTGGCCCCCGTAGAAACACAGGGCTGTTTGTGCAGCCCAGCAGGAGACCCACAGCACTAGGCAGCAGCCAGGGCTAGTCTCGAGCAGGCGGCAGAAGGGCATCTAGAGGAGACTCAACGCTCCCTGGAGTCACCAGGCTCTGGGTGCTGGCAGGAGGGGCTGAGCTGCTGCTGAGGACCAGTGGAAAGGCGGCCGAAGGGGACGTGAGCAGACGTGTGCTTGAATTAGCTCTTGGTGGGACAGTCAACCCACCGTGTGGCACCACTGGTGCACTCAGCAGGAAGCAGGCGAGCTCTGTTTCGCCTTCACAACCAAAATGGACTGCAGCCCACATTGAGCGCGCCTGCTCCTGCTGCTCCACCCGTGGTCTTCCAGCATCGCCCTGCCACTAGTAGTGAGGCCTGTGAACTGAGCTGCACGCTGCACCTGGTCTGAGGCTCAGAGGCAAGCCTACTGCCGATAGGGAGTCTCGCAAAGGCTGGATTGCAACTTTCGGCGCCCCAAGGGATGACTCCGTGCCTCAGGATCTGGCCTTGGAGACTCCTGGGCCACAGTCGCTGCGGGGTGGGGAGACACCCCACTCTGCATGGGCATCTGTCACCCTCCCTATGGCAAAGCCCGCCTCTATGTTAAAGCACACACAGAGATGCCCGTTTGCCCCTGAAGGTGGCTTCCATCAGTGGCCTTCAGCCAGTGGGCCGGGGGGGGGGGAAACCTCAGGCGGGCTGAAGCAGGGCTGTTGGCAACGATTTGTTTCGAGGCTGAAGGCGAACTGCACAGTGTGACCAATAGGCAGAGTTTGGAGGCCCAGGTGCGGTGCTCCCCACCAGAGTCTTTGGCTTGGAGGGGGTGCTTGGGCCCAGTCCCCCTCAGTCTCCCCCCAGCACCAGCCATCCTCGAGCCCGACCCTCCCTCTGCTTTGCCTCGTCTTCCCTCACCTCCTCTTTCCCTCCACCTTCGAGAACTAAGTGCAAGCTGTTGCCAGGCCCCTCTCTGCCCCCACCCCATCTTCTCCCAGTTGGTCTGAAAGGAAATGGGGGCAGAAGAACGTTTACTGCCGCGAAGCAGGAAAGAAGAGGCGGTGCACCGCTCCCTGGCCCACCGGGCTCCTGAAGGCAGGTTGGGGGCTGCGGTGGCTCAAGAGTCAAGACCCACTAGCTGACATGGAGTCGGCGTTTCCGCAGGGTGCCAGTGACACAGACTGACTGATGATCGAAACACTGAACGAAAAAACCATGAAAATGATGATGAGAACCAGTGCCTCACAATGCACTCCTCAGCTGCAAATCCATGGGTGGTCTTGGCTCATCTTCAGCTGGAGGGGAGATCACCTTGGCCTACTTTGCAGGGTTGCTGTAGGGAACAGATGAGGCTGCTCTGTAGTTCACTGGTCCCGAACAGATTGACAGCAGCCCTCCAGAGCCTCAGGCCTTTCCCAGCCCTGCCTGAAGATGCTGCCAGGGGCTGAGCCTGGGATCTTCCTCATGCAAAGCAGGGGGGGGGGTCTGCCACTGAATGATGCCCCCCGTTAAAAGCAGAGCTGTTCCAGAGTGCCTTCAGCTCTCCTTCCACTGCTCTGGTCCTGGGATCTTCTGGCAGGCAGGGTGCCATGTGTGTGAGTGCAGAGAGGGTGTTTGGGGTCTGAATCCAAGCACAGCCCTCTTTCTGTGGGGCACGCGTGGTCTCTCAGAAGGCCAGGCACTGCAAGCAGCTGTTTTTGCAAGGCCTGGTGCTATAAATATCTATGACTAGAGGCAAGTATGTGGGTGAGAGGGCAGGCAGGAGACTGGCCCTTCCCAACCAGCCTTCCCCCCCCCCCCAAGCACCAAGGCGACTCCTTGCGACAGGGGAGTGACACATGATGATTGTCAGCATCTCTGCACTGCTGAAAGGCTCAAGGGGCCGTGCTGTGCCCCCAGGGCCAGCTCCTCTGCAGGCGTCGAGTTGGCCAAGGCACGAATGCAGGAAGACCCAACTGGGGTGGTGGTGGCTCTTTTCATGATGGTGAGTACAAGACTTATATGCTGCTCTTCAGCGTGCTAATGAAGTCATGACGTAAAAAACAACAATCATAGAGACCAGGGGTGTCAAACATAAGGCCCACAGGCCGGATGCGGCCCCCGGGAGCTCTTTATCTGCCCCCCGTGATAATTGGGCTCTCCCAGTGCCACCCTTTCAGCAGCGCCACTGACCCTGGCACCCCCCCCCGCCCCCCCCAATAAACCACACACAGACAGAGGCTTGGATAAATGGCAAAGTTATTAATCAATGCCAACAGAAAATATTGCAGCCGGGCACTAACACACCACCCCTTTCGTGCAGGCCTGTTGTCGGGGAAACGGTGAGAACCATGCACTTCCCCCATTCGTCCAAATCTGGCGTGCCATCTGACTCCAGGCGTGGCCAGGTCATAGACCGAGTCAGCCTATCACGGTCAACCCTGCAAGGGTTCAAGGTAGCAGGACCACATTGGGCACCTTCTAAGCCAGGCACTCCCTCTGCAAAGGCCAGCCAGGGGGCCAGCCAGCCTCCTCAAGCCGGTAAAGCACCATCAGAGCGGTCCTGGCTCACCCCCTGACCTTGCAATCCTCAGATGGACGCCGTATAACACTTCCTATCTGCTCCACCCACACGACACCTGCCACCCGGGGGGGGGGGATCAGCCTAGCGCTCCCCCCCCCGCCCCACATGGGCAAAAAACCTCAACAAGCCCTGCTGCAAGTCTCTTAGAAAAATATCTGCTCCTTCTGGAGACAGATGCACCCCATCGCTTCTAAACAGGGCGGGGCAGTCGCTCCGAAGGAGCGGATGTGAAATCCTTACCCCACCCTGTGCTGAAACCCTCTTCCCCAGGTATTCCCCAGAGGAGCCTGGCTCAGTCAGAAGAGCTGCTGCCTTGTAAAAGCCTGAAGACGGGTGAGCTTGATAAGTTCGAGACACGCCGCTGACAAAAAGCTCTGAAAAGCCTCCATGAGGAGAGATAAGAGCTGCCAGCTGCATCGGTCGAGTGTGGGAGGCGCCGCCAGCCAGCAGAAAAGCCAGGCTGCAAAAGGAAACCACCTGGAATGGACCATAGCTGTTCATGAAAGATTGGACATTTATATATTGTAAAACTTCTCATTAGGGGGGTTAGGACAGCCTGCCCATGTACACCACCTTGGATTAAAGTCGGAGGAGAAATCCAATGACCAAGAAAGGCGGTATATAAATTTTTGTTGTTCAATCGTTAAGTCGTATCCGACCCTTCGTGATTCCATGAACCACGTCCCGCCAGGCCTTCCTTTCCTCCACTATCTTCCTGAGTTCGCTCATTTTCATGTTCGTTGCATCGGTGATGCTGTCTAACCATCTCATCCTTTGCCTTCCCCTTCTCCTTTTGCCTTCAATTTTTCCCAGCATCAGAGTCTTCTCCAGAGACTCCTCTCTTCGCATTAGGTGGCCAAAATATTTGAGCTTCAGCCTTAGTACCTGTCCTTCCAGGGAACAGTCAGGAGACAGGTAAGGTGGTGTGGTACCCCCATCTCTTTAAGAATTTGCCACAGTTTGTTGTGATCCACACAATCAAAGGCTTTTGCGTAGTCAATGAAGCAGAAGTAGGTGTTTTTTTGGAACTCTCGTGCTTTCTCCATGATCCAGCGCATGTTGGCAATTTGATTTCTAGTTCCTCTGCCGCTTCGAAACCCAGCTTGTACTTCCGGTATATAAATACTGTATATTATTATATATTATTCACTTAGCCATCGCCTGGCAACATCCATACGCCTGATGGAACGGGCTGCTCGCCACACCCTTCGTGGGAGCAAATCTGACCACAGGATATACACTCCTGGGATCCAAGATCTAATCAGGGCAAAATCCTGCAAGGCCTGGAGCCTTTGACCCAGGTCATTTTCGCCCAGATGTATCAGCAGCACCTGGGGAGGGAGACATGCGATTCAATAAACTGAAACACGCAGGCAAGACCTGAGCCCAGCACATTCCGCGACTCACTGCCCAAAACACATCGGCAACTCCGCCCAGCCCCAGCTGGGTCCTAAAGCCTGTAGCCGTCGCTCTTTTCCGTGCCCAAAAGAGGATCGCAGAATCACCACAAGGAAACTTCCTTGCAACAAAACATGCTTAGACTTAGAACGAAAGGGATCGGGGCTCCCCGGCTTGTGCCCTCGCGCATGAGACGCACCAAGGCTGGTGCACAGATAGCTGACCCCACCTGCACTGGGAGCCCCCCCAGGGGACGGGGACATTCTACTGCGTACTACGAGTCATCTCGCACATAACTTCTAAAGGCCGTGGAATGCCAGCAACCAATACGCTGAATCGCGCGGCCACTGACAAACCCATCCTGGCTGCAGTGGACGCTGCCCTGATCCTCAGTGAATGCAAACCATAAAGGGCCGGTGAAAAACCTAAACTTTGAAGACCCTTATTAAATACGGCCCTAAACGGAAAAAGTGTCAGTGAGGTTGAGTCGGCGTGCACAAAAGGAGGACCCTCAGCCGAGGGTCTCGCTTGCAAAAAGGCCTGAAGCCCTCTTAGCGGGCAAAGGTCAACCGCTTTTCCTATCAACACCTTTTTCCCGTAACCCCTCTGGTCTGTCTTGGAGACCCGTAGCTTGAAGACCATGCCCCAGCCTGTGAATACCACATCTCCCACGGCCAAGGCACGGCCCGATCTATCCAATTTACTGACCGAAAGGGCCTCGCTGGGGCAAAAAGCGCCGAAAAATCAAACTAAACAAGCTGCCTGAAAAAGCAGAGTCTCATAAGGGGATGAACAAAACTGACTGAAGGTCTGACATCATGGTCTCAGCATGGCAGGGGGGACAGGCTGGCGCTTGTCTGGGACAATAGGATTAACCCTCCGGAAACCTTCTAACATCTTTTTAATCCTGAAATCCCCTGAATGATCCTCATGGCCCAGAGCCTTAGAATAAAAGGCAATCGCTGCCAGGAAGACCTGTATGGAATGAATAGCCAGAAGGCCCATTTATTTTATTTATTTTATGGGTACACTAGGTACCCATAGCTGCTCCTAGTCTCGCTGGTGGTGGAGTCCTCCAGCCAGCGAGACTAGGAGCTAGAGAGGCTCTGCAATAATTGCCCAGGTGCAGCCTCTCTAGCGCCCAGCTGGGCAACAATAAGGCTGCATCCGGGCTTGGGGGGTGCACGAAGACTGGGTAAGTGCCGTTTCTGCTGTCGCCCCAGCGCTCCCGAAACGTGCACCCCCGACTCGTGCACCCCAGCGACTTTTTAGACCCCTTGAGGGTCTAAAATTCACGCCGCAACACCACCGAATTTCGGCGGCGGCGCAAAAGTGACGTAATGCCCCCAGGGGGCGGGGCTTGTGACATCACGCAGGGGTGTCGCATCGACGCCCCCCACTGGGGGTGTAGCTACGCCCCTGTCCACACCCAAATCGCCTGCCTACACCAGCACTTGCACACTTTACTGGTCGTGCAAGTGCCTGTAGAGCAGAGGTTCCCAACCTTTGGAGGCCCGCGTACCACCAGAAGAAAGTGCCAATGGCGTCATCGGCACTTTCTTCTGGGGGGGGGGAGGCAGTGTGCCAGCAGCTGCGTTTTCATCTTCTCCGCGTGATTGTGGAAGAGATGCCAAAGACACAACCACTGGCAAAGTGGAGCGGCCGCGTCTTCGTCTTCTCTTCCCCGCGATCGTGGAACAGAAGCCGAATACACAGCTGCCAGCAGAATGGGACAGCTTCTCGTCCATGATTGCGGGGAAGAGAAGATGAAGATGCGGCGCCATGCTGCCAAGATGGTGGCCACCATCTTGGCCGCTGGCAGCCCGCATACCACCAGCCTGTGGTTTGCGTACCACCATTGGTACACATACCACAGGTTGGGAACCTCTGCCGTAGAGTATGGGGGGGCCACTTACGAAGTCAAACTCCTCTGCCTGGAGGAGCTCCCTTACCCTTTGCTTCTGGGATGTGACGGCCATGGATTTGCAGACCTCCTGTGCCAAGTGGCCCGGGCATTCCCAGCATTTGTCGGAATCAGCGAGGACCACAACCCTGGCAAAGGCCCTTCCACGGGCCCCACCTCCACCCCCGAGGCAGCCCAAGGGCCTGAATGGAAGTCTGACCCGGTGTCTGGCGAGGTTGAGGGATCGACTGGCAGTGAGTGATGTTTGGGTCCTTGACCTCCCGCTAGCAGGGCATTACCCCCCGGGTGGAATGGGAAGGGGGTCTTTGGTGGAGGGTCATCCCGACCCGAGTGGGGTTGGCTCTCCGGCGTCAATTGTGGGTGCCCCAGGCCTTTTGGGACAAAGTGCTGCGCAGAGCACACAACGTTGACTTGGAGGGACATCAGGGCCCCCGCAAAACCCTGGCTCAGTTGTTGGGACACTTATTTTGGCACACCCTGTATGCAGATGTCTGCCAGCATTGAGGGGCTGCCCCCGATGTCAGCGCATAAACCCGAGGCCCCGGCTAAGGCACCCCTCAACTCCCATCTCTCAGAGGCATTGTTAGGGGGGTGGGGGCGACGAGGCGGCTAGCAGCAGGGGGTGTACTTGCCTCCGGATCCGTCGCCCCCTCCGCCACTTTTTGTCTTTGTTGTATCGTCTTCAGCCGCAAGATTGGCCTGCCTGCCCTGGCTCCATTCGGCTCCGAAATGAGTCCCAAAAGTGCCGGGGGTGTTTTCGTGCCGCGCTGCTGCCGAATTTTGGCGGCAGCGCGCAAAAATTATGTCACGCCCCCAGGGAGTGGGGCTTGTGGCATCACGTGGGGGAGTCGCATTGGGCCCCCCCACGGGGTGTGTGTGAAGAAACGCCACTGCCTTCTCTTGACCAAGGTCCCCTTTGAATACGGACTTGATAGGGCCCCTCCCACGCAGCGCCCGGGGCCATCGGTTTGCCCTTTTCCTGATGGGTTAGGGCCTCCCGATACCTGGAAGTAGTCTCATCTCCGGCGGTTCCAGGGCTGGGTCAGCATTGGCACCTGGGAAGCCCCACCCTCCTGGGCAGACCGGGTCAAAGGATCCGAGTCTTCCTGGGAGGGGCTCCCGTGACCCCCAGACTGACCTTGTCTCTGGCAACAGATGGTCGGGGTTTGAGCCACTGCTCATTAAGCAGCAGTTCTTCAGAGAGTTTCCCTGTTTTTAAAAGAAGAGAGAGCTTTCGAGCTGACCCTTTCAACCTCTAGGGGCAGCGTGAGGAAGAGAGTGACCCTTTTGGACCTCAGTCTCCTGTCAGCCGGTGGGGGTGGTTTCCTTCAGGCGCAGCTTTCGCCTCAGTCAGGCTCCGCATAGGCTCCTTGCAGCTAGGGACGCCGGGGCTCTGGGAAGGCAGCGGACTTCGCTGGGAGAGAAGAGCGTGCAGCTGCAGGCTGGAGCGGCTTCACACTGCCGCGTCTGAGGAGATTTCCTGCCTAGCCACCATCTGGAGAGCCGTGCGCCTAGCAGCTGCCACAACCAGAATAAGTACACAGAGAGCGTTACAGCCGCTTTGGCGGCGAGCCCAGCTCTAGTAGCAAGAGGGCCTGGCACCGAGACCATTCCTCCCTCAGATGCAGCATATCAAGCGGTCCCAGAGGGGTCAAGAGGCGCAGATCTGATAGTGGAGACAGTTTGGACTCAGCTATATTCCCCCAGTCCAACCTATGGGTTCAGCAGGGTCTGTGGTCTCTGATAAGCAAGAAAGCTCAGACACCTCTTCAGCTGAAGAGGGTCAGCTTTCGGATGAGGATACTGAAGCAGAGGTGCAGAGGAGTGAGGGGCCTCAACCCACCCTTGACTGGGCACAGCTTGGGTAAGTCCCAGATGCCAACACTGACTCAGCCCTGGAACCACTGAGAAGGGGAATTCAAACCTCCCCATTTGCAAACTATGCAGACCATAGGAGTGATGCATGCCCTGATGCACTTCTTCGCGAGTGTGGGCCTTCCTAAAGAGCTTCTGTCGGACTGAGGCAAAAGCCCTTCCGAGCCAAAGTACTACGGGGTCTGAGCCAGACACTGGGTGTTAACCAGATGTTTCCCTCCATGCAGCAACTCCAGACCGACAGCTTGGTCGAGTGCTTCAACCATACGCTCAAGGTGATGTTGAAAAAGCTGGCCTACTGCCGCCCAACCCAGTGGGCCTTGTACCTAGACGTGGTACTTTTCGCAGTTTGGGAAACACCCCAAGCGTCCATGGGTTTTGCCTCATTCGAACTGGTAACTGGCCAACTACCTCGCTGCTTGCTGGCGACCCTGTGGGAGAGGTTGGCCAACCGCCCAGATGAAGAGGAAGCCACCACCCCTGAGGGGTATGTAGAACTGGTCCCTGAGAAAATGGACCCATGAGCTGGGCAGTATCGCATTCGCTGGGTTTTGGACCTCTGACGTATGAAATTCAGTACGTGCTCCGAACCCACCAATGTAAGTTGGTACACATAAACAATCTGAAGGCCTGGCATGAACCTGCTGGTACCCGTTCTCGCCAAGCAGCGAGGTCAGACGAACGACCCCAAGTCTGACAAACGACAGTGGGAGACCGGCCACGGTCGCCAAGAACTCCCAGGGCTGGACACTGCCCTCTCGGAGACCCAACAGGAGGCGCTGATAGCCCAGCTGAAATGGGATCCCCCAGTATTCTCGTCTGTGCCCGGGCGAACTGCTGTCATACAACGCATAATTGAGACGCTGCCTGGCATTGTGGTCCGCACTGCCTGGCGGCCCCTCCCAATGAAGCGTTGGGCCGACGTGGATGTCAAGGTGAGAGAGAAGCTGAAAATGGGAGTTGTAGAGCCGCCCTGCAGCCACTGGCACAGTCTGATCGTGCTCGTGCCCAAACCAGACAGCTCAATCGGCTTTTGTATTGATTTCCAGGAGGTGAACCAGAAGGCCAAATTCGACACCTACCTCATGCCCCATACGGACATCCTCCTTGAGCAAGTTGGGAACGCCCAGCCCTCGACTTAACAAAAGGATACTGGCAGGTACCCTTGCAAAAGCCAGATTGGGAGAAGACAGCCTTTGCAACATCCCAGATCTCTTCCAGTTCAAAGTTATGCCCTTCTGGCTCCATGGGGCGGCCACAACTTTCCAGAGGCTAGTGGACCGGGTTCTGGGCCCTTACCGCGCCTTCAGCATGGCCTACATCGACGACATTCTCGTCTTCAGTCCCACATGGAAAGACCACCTAGAACACCTGTGTCTCGTTCTGGAAGCCCTGACACACGCTGGCCTCAGGGCCAACCCCAGGAAGAGCCTGTTGTGGGCAGATTCTCTCTGCTATCTAGGTCATATGGTCGAGGAAGGGCTGCTGCGGCCCCAGACAGAGAAGACCAACATCTGTTGAGACTTCCCAGCACCCCAGTCCAGCAAGCAGTTGTGGAGGTCCCTGGGTTTAGCTGGGTACTACAGCTGCTTTATCCTGCTGTTCACCTCCTGGGCTAGTCCCCTCACCAATCGTGACCTTCCAAGACCTACAGGAAGCCTTCCTCCAAGATCCTGTCTTGCAGAGTCTGGACTTCAACCTTCCATTCGTGGTACAGACCGACACCTTGGATACTGGCCTCGGCGCCGTCTTTGCCCAGGTCAAGGACGGAGACCAACAGCCAGTGCTGTACCTCAGCCGCAAGTTACAACCCGCCAATGGAAATACTCTACAGTGGAGAAGGAGGCCCTGGCCATCAAGTGGGCCCTTCTCCTCACTCCGCTATTACCTCCACAACAACCCCTTTACCCTCGTCACCGATCACGTTCCCCTTCAGTGGATGCACCATATGAAAGGACACAACGACCGCATCTTGAGGTGGTATCTCTTCTCCTCTTTAGGTTCACAATCGAACTTTGGCACAGGGCTGCTCATGCCAACGCCAACACAAACTACCTCTCCCACCTGGAGGGCAAGTGTGAAGAGACAGATACTGGTTTCGTAAGGGTGTGTGTGTGTCTGGGTCTGGACCTATCTGGCTTCCACCCAGCGGGGCCTTCCCAAGAGCTGGCGGCAGACAAAGAGCCGCCCAACATAGCAGCGGAGGCCGGGCAGTGTGGCGAAGGCCTTAGGAGCCGGCTGTGAGTTGCAGCGCATCTGATAGGATGCCGCCAAGGCTGGAGCCACCCAAGGAAGATGTGGCGGCCGCACTTAGATTGGTATGGGTGAAGGTGGTGCAACGTCTCAAATCTTTTTGGTGGAAATGAACAGGGGGTACAGCAGAGAAAGAGCATGTCCGGGTCCAGACTTACCTGGCGGTGACCCAGTGGGACCTCCTGAGAGGCAGTTGCAGCCGATGAGCCACCTACCTGACGTACGAGTGGAAGCCAGGCAGTGTGGACAGAGGCCTTCGGAGCTGGCCGTGAGCTGGCCCCGCCCAAGGAAGACGTGGCGGCCGGGCACTGGGGGCTTCTGGAGTTTGCCGCAAGGTGCAGTATTTTCAACAGGCTGGAGCCCAAGCCAGAAGGCGCGGCTGATGTGAGTGAGGGGAGGGTGGAGGGAAGTGAGTCGGGCAGCCCCATGGCCACCCTTGCAGGGGAACCCCGCACGCAGAAGGCAAGGTCCTTTTCACTCCGGTAGTGGGGGTGGGGAACAGGACGGGGAGGGGCGAGCTGGCCCCAGTAAGCACCCTTAGGTAGGCGGCCCTGGCTGATGATGAGGGGCCAGTATCGCAGGACCTGAGGGCTGGTGCTGGTTCGTCTCCCTCAAACTCCCCCAGCCCTGGGAAGGAATTCCCGATGGCTCCGCAGCAGAGGACCCAGGTGAACTGAACCTCCTCCCCGCTTGTGACTCTGAGGCCGCTCGGGCCATCTGCCTGACCCCCAGCAATGGCCACCGGCTCTCACAGCCCCACTGACCATCCAAGGATCCTGGCACCACGGGGGAAACCTCACAGAGCACATTGGTGCAGCTGGGACAGTGACTCTTCCATCTTGTTCCAAGTTGCTGATTGGTTTTTTAAAGGCTGCTTTTACAATGATTGTCTTCTTGAGCTTTGTGCATCACCCTGAACCCGGGAATGAGAATGAAGGGCTCAGCCCCCTGCATGTCTGCACCCAGTGGCCTCAGGGATCGTGGACTGTCTGCACCATTCCTTGACATGGTCTGTCTTGCTACTCCTCCCAGCCCATGCCACAGTCCAGGTCTGTGGTAATGCAGGCATCGGACTTGAAAGCAAGCTAGTGGGTCCCCATGCGTGGACAAGTGGCTCAGGGCCAGCCCCATGGGTGGCTTCGTTTGGGTGCTGTCACTGCAAGGAAAGCATTTCCCTTGTGCTTGTGAACCAGAGGAGGTGTGTCCATGTGGTTTGGGAGAGAGGACTTCCACAGCATAGGAACCAGTTCTGCCCAGTTCCTAACTAGGATCGAAATGGGCATGGCTCAGTAGAGAAAGGGCACCCTCTAGTGGGCTGAGTGATGCCAGCACCCTACTGGGCAAGCATTGTCTTCTGACCTGCCACTGGAAAGTCAGCTGGTTAGTTCAAATCACTCTCTATAATTCAGTCTTTCCCCATTTTGCCCCCCCCCTCCAGATTCTCAGGCTGTCTTGCCTGTCCATTCAATGGAAACTCTGGCATGTAGCCTCCTGCTAGTGACAAGAGAGCAGGTACCCCATCTTCGGTTGAGTGCTCTTTTGAGCACTTCCCTACCCTCCTCAAGTATTTCAAAAGAGCAAAATGCCAGTATTATTTTGGCCCCTTTGTGGTGGTGATGGGCCTTGAGCTAGAGAGAGAACCAGGGTTTGGAGCAGCTTCACTTGGCTACAAGGAGCCTATGTGCCACTTTTAAGTAGGACTTGCACATGATCAATCAGGTATGATGTCTTTAATCATACAAGTATTAGTTCATTAGTCAACTGATCAAATTTGCGTAAACCACCATTCTGACGCAAGCATACTGACTTTACTTTTAGATACTACGTCTGCATGGGATAGGAGGCATTCTCTTGGAAGAGGCATTCCCTCCTATATGAGAGAGAGGAGATGCTCTTCCAAGACTGGGCTCACTGTCTGTGGTGTTTATAAGTACTGTACTAAGTACTGTACTACTTTTTCCATTTAAATCTGCTCCCTGATTAATTGGGGGCACATTGTAAGGCAAACAATTTTTGAGAGAGGTGAACATCCCTCATTACAGAATCTCGATCCTGCAGCAGGTGGGAGAACTTTGATGGTTTCTGTTGAAACTTTTCTCAAATGTCATATCTCGAACTGATTGATTCTGTTGCTGGCCAGCCTTGGAGGATGGAAAAGGACCCACACAAATCACTGAAGTTCCGTAACCTCCCGCAGCCCAGCCACTAGAACGGAAGTGCCTTCTTTTAAATGCAAGGGGCTCATTACACCTCTCTGATCCCCAGGGAGCACACACAGTTGCTCTCTTTGAGGGAGTTAAAGTCAGAACACAGACAAGCATCCTTGGGTTGACCTTAATTTAAGAAACCTATAATGGCATTGTCCCATCCTATTGGATGTTTTATGTATGGTCATCTGCCCTTGACTGGGTCAGGTAGGTTTGGATGCCCAATTTATTTATTTATTTATTTTAAAAAATTATACCCCGCCTTTTCCTATGCCAAGGCAAATGCCCAAGGCGGCTTACAACAAGTTAAAATACATAATTTAAAAACAGTACATAAAGTAAATTAAAAAACAATAAAATCCACTGGGGGGGGGGTTTGACAATGTAGAGCAGAACAACAAGGCAGGACATACTGAGGCACTGGGGGCAGACAACAACCCATGCCACATTATTGGCAACCCATGCCAAACCCATTGGCACATGCCAATTCCAGCAGGTGGGCTGGCTAGGACCTATTGTTCCTTGGAAGGTCAGCTGAAGGACACCAAACACCCTGTTTGCAATGGTGCTGCTTTCAAGGAGTTTCAGGAAAGCCTCTTCCCTGTTGAAGCTTACACTATGGCTTTCCTTAAGGCAGTATTTCGACCTGCAGCTCCCTTGACCATTGGCAACCATTATGTCGTTGCCTGCCATATGGCACTGCACTGTTTTCCGAGAGGATTCCGGGGCACTCTGCGGCTCCCACTTTGGAAGCGTATGGGGGAAAGGAAGGGAGCAAGGGAAGCTCAATCATTACACAGGCATTTATTGGCAAATGGCAGAGATTACATTGCACAGCTAGCATGTGACGAACATGTAGAAGAGTCACCCTGAGACCATATGGTGGGCAGGAAAAATCGTCAAAGCTAGGTCAGGACAGAGCCACCACTGCTGAACAGTCATGCAAAGACGGGTGCAACAGAGTTAACAAAACCACCATGTGCCCTGCCCCTGCAAACACAGGGAGAAAACCCATTCCCAAGAAAGGATACAAATACACTGGAAGTTCTCCCTCACCACCACCACCCCCAAACTACCACAACAGGAGAGAACGCGATTCTGGCTGGCCCTTTCTTGGATCCACAGTCCAGAATCCTTCTTAGACAGCAGGCTGAAGGACCTTTCCTGTCTCTCGGGTTGCCACGAGATAAGCGCTCTGAGTACTGGCTTCATCGCTGGTCTTTCCACACCATCCATGGCAAGGCAGCAGAACTCCCCACACAGGTGGGCTATGCCTACAGGGGACAAGCCTCCATTTGGGGACAGGAGAGTGTCAGAACTCCCTCTAGTCCCCTGTTCTTGCCAGGACCTGCATTCCCTCCACCCCACACCCAGCCACCATGTTTGATTAGAAAACTGGGTGTGTCCACAGGCACTAGAGGAACATGGTGGCTGGGACACCTAAAACAATAAACGCTAAAAACCAGCAACAGCCCTCGAGGCAGGGGGTGGGCTGCCTCATTTCTCCCTTCATTGAGCAATGCTGCAGCATTGGTCTTGGTTTCTGGCCAACTGCAATGCAGTTCGTCCTCCCTAACTCTGTCCCCACAGCATCACATCCCGTGCAACCAAGAATGTTGGGGTAATGCAAAGAATCACATCAGTGAGGTGAGGAAAGGGGGGGCCTGAACCGGGCAGGAAGGAGTTGAACCTGTATGTACATCTACAGCTGAAGTGGCTGATGAAAGGCAGGGGCCAAGGGAAGGCCAACAGGAAGGAGGAAGCCCATGGGACTTGTCCACTGGTCCCCCTTCTTCAAGGGTCCCTCATCACATAGGGACTACAACCCATCTGAATCCAACCATTTCATGACCAAACATCTTTCAGTGTGGCGATCGCCCAGAGCACGTTCCCGTGACCTCTCCCAGCTCAGCATCAACAATCTGAGCAAGGCCACCAAAACCACAGTTTGTATTGTCGAATGTGGGCTGGCCAGCCAGCCCGTTTGTCTTGAACAGGAGTTTGGTCCACAGGCCACGTCCCTTGAGGTCTGTGCTGAAGTGAGATTCTGCAGGCTGGCCAGGCTCTGTTGGTGAACGCAGGCTGGGCAGGGGTCAGTCACACAGTGCCTTCTGCTGGAAATAGGCCTCAAAACGGCACTGAGCATACTCCTGGGGGGGGGGCAGAAAAGAGGGTCACACATGGGCTGGGCTGGGCATTGCAGCACCCTCCTCCAGACCCCCCGAGGGACAAGGCAACGTATCCTAGGATCTGCAGTGCAGTGAGGATTGATTGTAGGGCCACATTACATGCTACACTAAGCTCATATGTGAAAAAAAGAACCCAGCCCTGGGGGTGGGGATCAGGGACCAAGCCTGTGGTGCCCAAAGAGGGGAGTCCACGCTCCCCCAGTGTTGAAAAGTCCTCCAAGGCAGCTAGCGCCTCTACCAATATCTGCCGCGCATTGAAAAGGAGGTGCAGGCAGCCTGGAGACACCAATCCTGCTGCCACCGCCAGCAGCCAAGTGGCCAGTCCCTCCCTCCCAGTGGGGGAAAGGGAGCTCATCTCCTTGACTACTCACCAGATAGCCAAACTCAATGGTGGAGATTTTGGCCTGCAAGATGGACCAAAGGCCCCAGAAGAAGTGAGAGGCTAGTGTGAATCTGGAGCCGGGGAAAAAGGAGGAGAGGAGTCAGCCGGAGGGGAGAGGCTCTTCCACCCTGCCCCAAGTGGAGACCGAGCATCCTGCTCCCCCAAGCGACTCAGCCACTGACCGGCGGATCTCAAGAAGCATCTCCTCCTCAATGTGCTCCTGCGCCTCCGGTGAGGGGGGCGCGTTCTGCCCTGCTGCCTCTGCCAGGTAGCACCGGATGAAATGAAGCTGTGGAAAGAGCAGCAGATGCAAGATCAGCGGAGGGAGCAGAAGAGAGGGGGCGCTGCCTCCCAATGAAAACGGGGCCTATCCCTGGAGCTTGAGTGGATGCAGCTGGTTCTCCCTTTCAAAATCCTGACTTATTGCACCCCGGCAGCCAACTGTAGCGTAGTGTGTTTTGTGAAGGATCACAGGAGCATCACCTTACAAAGAAAATGTATGAGCTGGCAGAAGGCACTTCCAGATAGGGGTTTAGTCTGAAATTGTCACCCCTTGTTCACGCATTCTTTGTGTGTGTGTGTGTGGGGGGGGGGGGTTATGTGCGACATTGTTGTCCTGTATTTTCCCTGTGCTTAAATTGTCATATTTATTAACAGAGAAAGTCCAATTCTGGACAGTGATATAGCAGTGCAATGACTACAGTGTGGGCTGATGGCACTACTGCTCTGTCTTTTTGGGGGGGGAGGGGGGGAGAAGTGCATGCCCAGATACAGCAAGTCCAGAAGGAAGGAGGTTAACTGGACAACGAGGCACTTTCTCATGTGGTGCCCTTCTGTTTAGCTGGGGGGCGGGGGAGCAACTGTCCCTCTTTACCCCAGCAGAACATCTTTGCTGGTGCTTCTCCTGGTTCTTTTCTTAGTCTGTGAGCCCTTTAGGGACAGGGAACCATTTCTTGATTTACTCTGCTCTGTAAACTGCCTTGTGCACTTTTTTTTTTTTTTTGCTGAAAAGCAGTATATAATCTTCTTAATAACAACAACAACTCCATTGTGCCTGTTGTATGGAAGGAATATTGCAATTCCACATGTGGCCACAAGTGCCAACCAGGCAACTACAAGTCAAACATTAGCCAAAGAATATGCAGAACAACATTTTTAACTGAAGTGTAATTAAGGGCACAATCCTATACATGTCTACTCAGAAGTAAGTCCTAGTGCAGAGGTTCATTTTACAGCGAAAGCAGAAGTGGGTCGCGATCGCGTTGGAGGGCCACTCCGACGCTTCAGGAGGCCTGCAGAGGGGTCCGCAGGCTCCTCCCCCCGCCAGACATCCACAGCCACCAATGAAGGTAAAACGGACACGTTTTGTCCGCGGTGGTGCCCCTGGGAAGGCTGTAAAGGGCAGCAAAGGGTCTTCCCAGGAGTTAGAGCACCACTGTCCTAGTGTGTTCAATGAGGCTTATCCCAGGGAAGTGTGCAGCCGAAGAGAAAAGTGTATGTTAATTGCAAAAACAATTATAATTTATACATGCAAATATAAGTATGTAATCATTTGAGTTTGTCTATAAACCGCTTTGTGAGCGGTATATAAACACTGTTAATAATAATTCAGGGTACACAATTGTTCAAAATGGAATAGAACAAAGTACACACATAGGAACAATACAATACAAACACCCATTTTAAATTAGGGTTGGACACACACACACACACACACACACACACCCCTCCTCCCACTCCTGCTTTTGCTATAGACCTGTGGTTCCCAAACTGTGTGCCCCACTGTGGTGTTGCGCCCCAGTACGCCGCAACAAACTCACAGAGGCGCTGCAGGATATTTTAAGTTTTTGAGGGAATCACAGCTGTTAGGTACTTCTTATGACCTAGGGGCCCCGTGAAAAAAAATTACTGAGACACTAAGGGCACCATGAACTGAGAACGTTTGGGAACTTCTGCTAGACCCCCCACCATGCAATCAAATGGCAAGGTATCATCATGGAAGAATTTGAGACTATTTGAAGACAGTCATTCAACAAAACAAAATGCAGACAACTGACAAATAACCTGTGCCCCAAAGCTCTGGTGCCCTGCAGGTCTCACCTCTCCCTCAACCCCACCCCCCATACACACCCAGACTCTTTGTCATCTGAAGGACAGAGAGGCCCACACTCCCGACACTTTCCAACAAGCACAGCGCAATTACCTGCTGGGGCCGGCTGGGATAGTTGCCTGGGCTGGATCTATAGAAAGGCCACTGGTCGTGGGCGTAGTTGTAGACCCACTCGCAGAAGTGGTTGGCAATGTCAAAGCCTCTGAGGGAGGGAGACACAGTCAGAGAGGGAGAACACAAAGGCCAGCCGGACCGCCCCCTTCCCAGCTCACCTGTAGTTGTAGCTGCTGTACTCAAAGTCAATCAGCATGAGGCGGTCGGAGGAGAGGCTCTCGCGTCCAGCTAGGAGCAGAATGTTCCCTGCGAGAGAAAGGGGTCCGTTGTGGCTGCAGACATCCCTTGCCTGCAGAAGCCCCCCCCCCCCCGGCAGAGACAGGCCCTCTGCAGATTGGCCAAGATTCGCAAGCCTGGGGAAGCCTTCAGAGTTCCTCAGCCTTCAAGGATGGTGGGCACACACACACACCTTTCCTACCTCCCATGTTCTCACCTTCTTGCACATCATTGTGGCAAAAAACCACGGGGGACGGGGTGGCCTCCAGAAGAGACCTACAATTTCAAGAGGGAGAGAGGGAGAGATCATTCTGTCACACAACACTGACACCCGCTTACCAGGCTCATTTGGAGAAGAGGACAAAGGAGGACAAAGACACAAGGAAAAGGATTTCTTCATACAGCACATGAACCAGTCTTTGGGACTCATTGCTACATGAAATGGCTTTTGAAAAGAGATCAGAGAAAGACTCTCCTCGCCATGACAGCCAGAAATGCAACCTCCATATTCCAAAGGTGGCTGCCTCCAAGCTCAGTTAGTGCCGAAGACTGAAGGGAGGGGCCTCGGGCAGAGCTCCTGCCCACTCCCGTTCCACGGGAGCCTTCTGCACTGCCGCTGAGCAAGGCCCTCTCCCTGTTGTCGAGGGAAGACTGAGAACAGGTGATCGCTATCACTGCCGCAGCCCTGGGACCCTCTCGGGCAGCGACAAGATCAGCAGGAACACCTGACCTGGCCATGGAAAGCACCAAAAGAGCACCGAAGCAGCAACTCACCGGAGGCCGCGCAGTTCTGCCTCCAAGTTGTACGCCTTGAGCTTGTTGAGTTTCCGCAGCTGGGCTTCTTGGGGGAAGGTGAGCTCAGAGATCTGCTTCAAGTACCTGCTGAGGAGACGTCAGGGTGACAAGGCTGAAGGGAGCCCCCCGACCCACAGCCCAGGGCTACAAGGCCAAAGAGCATGGAAACCCCTCTCCTCCATGGGCCAAGATCCCTGTTCCTCAATCAGCCGTCTACTGAGCCCACGCACCTACCACCCCGTGGCCCTCCATTACGGGGGCTGCTTGGCCACTGCCTCACCAGGTGGTACGCAGGCAAGAACAGGGCAGCGATGGACAGTGTTGGTCAAGCAATTCCAGGCCAATTGGGAGGAGAATGGCAGGGCAACAGCATGCCTCAAACCCCCACCCCCCGAGGTCAAGTCCCAACTCAACTGCTGAAAATCTCTGCCCGACAGAATCATCATCTCTCGGGTGGAATAACCCCAAAGGCTGCACAGGTCAAAACCAACCCAGAGTTGCGTCATGTGCCCTAAAGATGCCCAGCACTGCCCACAGCTCTAGCTGTCAAGGGCAGCGCCATCCAGAGCACACGGCAGCGCTTTGGAGGCGCAAACGGCATTACCTCTCCATCGTCCCAAACAGCCACCTGGGCTCCTTGTTGAAGGGCATAACCATGCCATGGAAGCGGGCCATCTTCGTGGCAATCTCCCCCGCTATGCTGGGGTCTGGCAAGTCCTCAGTGAGCAGGCGGCGGCTCTGAGGGGACACACAGTAGGTATGAGGAGGACGGAGCAGCTCTTGGCAATCCAGCGCGCGGGGGGGGGGGGGGGTAGTTCAGACTGCTGCAACTGCAAAGCAGGTCAACACTCTACCGGGATATATTCCTCCAGGCGCCCTTGAGGGAAGATGCCGTAGAGACGTGGCCCCAGCAACCGCTCAGCCAGGATGGCAAACATGACACTCTCAAGAACCAGCGAGTCAACACCCTGTGGGAGAGAAGAGGGCAGTGGACCACCTTGGTAGTTTGTATCCGCTGCAATCATCCCAGGCTACAGAGACCAGGCCGGGAGGGGTGGGGTGGTCTGGGGAAAAAACCTTCAAGGAGAGCACTGAACCCCAGGGGTTCCTATTAAAAATTAAACTCCCAGTAGCATCTGCAGGGCGAAGAGACGTGACAATCCACTGAATTACCTGTGAACGTGGACTAGACAGACAAAGGGTCAAAATGGAACAAGTTTGTTAAAAGTCTAAATGAAAAGGGAATTGGACAATATGGGGAAAGAACCGGGGGGGGGGGGCAGTAGAAATACAGCAGGTGGATGGAAAATGCCTGAGCTTAGCTGAAGAGCACCAGGAAAGGCTTGATCAAATGGAAGCAGTTACCAGTAACGTCCAGCAGATGGAGCTGGGACATGACTCAACAAATGCACCCCACAGACCCCAGGCCTAAACTCTGGGAAGTTTGCAGGCTGGATGGAGTCAGCTGGCACCCAGAAAAATAAAGTCGCAATCCAGCTAGATGGGTCCCTAGCTTTCAGCTGCTTACATTGCTCAAGGAAGCGAAGCCCTGGTCCTTGCACTTGAGGGTGAGCAAGTGGGTGCTCCTCTCTAGGCTCCTAATGCATGGGTCACTCAGAGATCAATGAGTTTCCTATGTGCTTGGCCCTAAATAACTTGGGTGGATGATGTCATCAAGTAACCTGATTGGCGGAGTGGAACCCACTTGGCTTCTCCACCCCGCCCCTTGGACCTAGACAGACAGTGGGCAAGGATGCTCAGTTGCAAAGCAGAATAGCTGCTCCAGACAGGCAGACAGACCCTGAATCCACACCCAGCACATGTCAGCCTAGGAATGGTGGTTTTCAAACAAAGGGCAAAAGCTGCCCTGCAAAATTATGCCTCAGCAGCTTCTAGGGGGTAAAAGTGTCCAACGTGACAGAAGAACAGGCAAAAAGCCAGGCCATTCATCATACAAGCAAAGGCAGCACCCGAGCCAAGAACTCACCTGAAGGATGACTCCATAGACCCGCAGCAGAACCTGGCGTGGCTCACCCTCTGCGCTTGCAATGTGGTCAGGCAGAGTACACTTGTACAGAAGGTTACTGAGCCCCCCACTGTGAAGAAAGCAGAAGTCAGGAAGGGTCAGAAGGACCACAGGACCCCAAGAGCCTCCAGAGACAGACGTCCCGCAGCACCAAACGTGTGGCTGGCCACGACCTCCTCAACCTTGATCTGTAAAATGTGTGGCCTGCCTTTCTTCCTATACATTGAAAAGGGGACGGACACACACACACACACACACACACACACACACAAGCAGGATTCGGAACAGCTCCTTCACTAGACGTATTCCAGCGGGGGCTGAAGACATGGCTATTCCGGTTGGGTTTTTAGGGTGATTTGCTCCTCTTTTTGTCACTCCTGGTTTAATGCTGCTGTTTTATCATGCTGGGGGGGGTGGTTGGGATGCGGTTTTGGTCATTTATATCGCCATCAGTCCTACCAGGTGGTTAATGGGGCTGGAGCTTTGATGCTGGATGTTTTCAGGCTTTATGGATTGCTGGTAATTGCATATTTTACTTGATTTTATGTTTGTATTTTTCAGTCTTCTGATTTTATGACTACTGTTAGCTGCCTTGAGGCACAATAGAAATCTTTAAATAAATGCTACTCAATCGGTGACATTGCAGGGGATCCTTGGGGTCCTTGACTTCCTCACTGGAACTCCGCCAAGTGTTGCCATCTCAACTGGCCACTTTAACACTTGGGTCAGTCATGGTTCTGGCTCCCCATGAAGGAGGCTGCTGCACCCATTATGGTCATAAGAACATAAGAAGAGCCTGGCTGCTGGATCAGGCCAAAGGTCCATCTCATCCAGCTTCCTGTATCACACAGTGCCCCCACCAGATGCGTCAGGGAGCACACAAGGCAACAAGAGACCTGTATCCTGTCGCCACTCCCTTGCACCTGGCACAAAGAAAACCTACTCCTACAACCAGGAGGTTGCTTATCCCCATCATGGCTTGTAAGCTGTGATGGACTTTTCCTTCATAAATCTGTCCAATCCCCTTTTAAAGGCATCCAGGCCAGGTGCCATCACCACCTCCTGTGGCAAGGAGTTCCACAAACCAATTACACGCTGGGTAAAGAAATATTTTCTTTTGTCTGTTTTAATACTCCCTCCACTCAATTTTAGTGCATGTCCCCTAGTTCTAGTGTTGCGTGAGAGGGAAAAGAACTTTTCTCTATCCACTCTCTCCATCCCATGCATAATTTTATACGTCTCAATCATGTCCCCCCTCAACCGCCTTTTTTCTAGACTGAAGAGCTCCAAACGCTGTAGCCTTTCCTCATAAGGGAGATGCCCCAGCCCACTAATCATTTTGGTCACTCTCTTCTGCACCTTTTCCAGTTCCACTATATTCTTTTTGAGGTGCGGCGACCAGAACTCGATGCAATACTCCAGACGCGGCCTTACCATCGATTTGTACAATGGCATAATAATATTGGCCGTTTTATTCTCAATCCCTTTTTTAATGATCCCAAACATGGAATTGGCCTTCTTCACAGTCGT
Organism: Plestiodon gilberti rubricaudatus; assembly: GCA_026170595.1. NCBI lineage: Eukaryota > Metazoa > Chordata > Lepidosauria > Squamata > Scincidae > Plestiodon > Plestiodon gilberti. Next base: position 170,888,559 of record JANXHW010000005.1, on the reverse strand, counting down.
CGCACACTGGGTCGACACTTTCATCGACCTGTCCACCAGCACCCCAAGATCTCTCTCCTGATCCGTCACAGACAACTCAGAACCCATTAGCGTATATATGAAATTTTGGTTTCAATGTGCATCACTTTGCACTTACTTACATTGAAGCGCATCTGCCATTTTCCTGCCCATTCTCCTAGTTTGAAGAGATCCTTCTGGAGCTCTTCACAATCCCTGCTGGTCTTCACCACCCGGAAAAGTTTAGTGTCATCCGCAAACTTGGCCACCTCGCTGCTTATCCCCAACTCCAGGTCATTGATGAACAAGTTGAAAAGCACCGGTCCCAAGACGGATCCTTGGGGCACACCGCTTTTCACCTCTCGCCATTGTGAAACTTTCTCATTGACTCCCACTCGCTGTTTCCTGGTCTTCAACCAGTTCCTAATCCATAGGAGGACCTGCCTCCTTATTCCCTGACTATGGAGTTTTTTCAGGAGCCTTTGATGAGGGACCGTGTCAAACGCCTTCTGAAAATCCAGGTATATAATATCCACGGGTTCTCCCGCATCCACATGCCTGTTGACTTTTTCACATCACACATGAAAGCCAAGTAGCGTTCCAGAACTGCCACATGGAAAACATTTGTAATGGAAGCATTTTCTAAACATATTGGTCCAGGCCAAGCCCCCTGGAGGAGCCTTCTCCCAAAATATTGTTGGTAATGCAATAATATGATACTCCAAGTTTCATTTAAGTCCCTGTAAGTGAGAATTCCAGTGCCAGGAACAGCATAGACATAGTACGAGCATCCTGAGTGGCTCTGGGTATGTGCTGGCAACTACACTGGTTGCCCACTTGATTCTGGGCCCAATTCAAGGTGCTCCACAGTTTGGGACCAGGTTATCTGAGGGACCACCTTCCCCCACACGTTCCAGCCCACCCTCTTAGGTCAACTGAGGGGGCTCTCCTGCAAGTGCCTCCTCTGACTTAGGGTAGGGGAATGGCAGCGTGAGGGCCAGCCTTCTCTGGAGTGGCGCCACAACGATGGAACTCTCTTCCAGGGGCGACCATGCCCCTTTCCCTCATGGCTTTTCAGCAAGGGCTCAAAACATTTTTGTTTCATCAAGCGTTTGAGCGATGTACGTTTGGATGTGCTGGTGGTTGCCTGCTGTGCCTTTATATCAGGGACGTCAAACTCATTTCATACAGTGGGCCAAATAGCATTCATGGTGCCTATTGAGGGCTGGAAGTGATGTCATTAAGCAGGAACTGAAATCACTAAGCAGGTGAAAACCAGAAATAAGCACTTTTTTCTCAATTAGAACTCATTAGCTGTAAATGACAGAATAGAAAATAGGCAAACCTTGATCATATTTTCAAGATATGGGACAGCCCAATTATCACACAGGCTGCCCTTTCAGCAGCGCCGCTTCTGCCGAGGAACTCAGCAGCTGTGAGACGCTCTGCAAAGTGACGCCTCGGCAGAAGAGGCACTATTGAAAGTGCAGCCCATGTGATACTTGGGCTCTCCCAGTGCCTCAGCAGCTTCTTCCTTCCTCACCTCTCTTGGTTCGCACTGTTCCCCGCCTTATGAGGCCTCCTTTCAAAGCTAAGCTGCTAAAAGGGCGGCTCTGGGAGAGCCCAATTATCACGTGGGCCACCCTTTCTGCAGTGACACCTCAGCAGAAGCAGCACTGCTGAAAGGGTGCTCTTATGATACTTGGGCTCTCCCAGCACCGCCCTTTCAGCAATGCCGCTTCTGTCAATGCATCACTTCACAGCTCAGCAGCTGATTGTGGTGCTGGGAGAGCCCAATTATTACAGAGGCCAGATAGAGCTTCTGCGGGCCGTATCCAGCCTGACATTCCTGCTCTATACAACACTTGCTGCTACTCCGCCTTTTTTTAAACTGACCCCCCCAGCTGTTTTTTTTTTTACTAATTGCTTTATTTACTGTTGTATTTACTATAAGCCTCATTGTTATTTTTGGGGAAACTTGTAAGCTGCCTTGGGCATTGCCTTGGCAAACATTCCTTAAATAAATACATTTATATTATACCCTAAAAAAACCTGTATAAAGTGTTTTGTTTATAAGGGCCTAACTGCAGCCATTTCTTCCTTTGGTAAAATTGTCAAATTGGTGAGCTCATTCCTCCATTTGCTTATTTGGTTCTGTTCTTTGGACCCCTCTAGGGTATTATACAGTTTGGAGGACAATGAATAGGATGAGGGTGGGGGTACCAAGTGTAAAACAAATTTATTTAAGTGGGGGTTGCTGGCTGACGGCAATATATTATGTGAATGCAGAGAAATCCAAGACCCGGCGCATCGGATGGTGTGTCGATTATTGCCAGAGCCTTGTACTGTTGATGACCTACAACAAACTAATGACAAAGCTGTGGTGGTGGCTACATTTTGGCAGAGCAAAGTTTAATCTGGATCAAAAATAAATAAAATCAGTAGAAGGCACAAGCACACCTCATTTCAGTGTAGCTGTTGTCAAAAGGAGAACCCAGCTGACTTTGAATGGAAGCCAGTGACTGAATGTGACCTTGTCCCATGTAGACTTTTAGGGTATAATATAAAACTCTTTCTAGATTTAAGTCGGCGAATTGGGGCAGCATATCCGCTTAACGGGTGGTGAGAATCAGTCTCTTGCTTGGTTCTTTCTACCGATGAAACACAGAATGTCACCAGAGACACTGGTCTTATTCTTCTTGTTTTTATATAGAAGTGTGAGAGGTGGGGTGAGAAGGAGACATATTCAAATGCCTTTGGATTTTGAATGTAGCTGGATTGTACTTCTTTGCTCAGACACACCACAGGGTGGCAGGGGCAGTAGCCTGATGGGAGCTTCCCACTCACTTGAGTGGAAGCCTCTGAAAACTATCACATGCCCCCGTGTGGAGGAGATGGGGGGGCAGACCCACAGAGTGAGCAGGTTGGGGCTTCCTAAATACCCACCATGTGGATTTGGCAGGTCTTTGGAAATTGGGCAAGAATCCAGGCATGTAATCTTTGGGGAAAGGGGGAAACTGGGAAGAAAAATATAGACTTTGAGAACTGGTAGCTCAGAAACCATGGAGAGCCATCACTGGCCATCCATGTTGACAACACGGAGCTAGATGGACCAAGGGGTTTGCCTCCACTCAGTGGCGTCGCTCCCGGGCCGCTACGGGGTGACGCGCACCCCCCGCGCGTCACCTCCGTGACGCGCGTCGGCCTCCGGACGCTCTGAGGCTGGCCCGGGAGCCGGCCTCAGAGCGTCTGGCCCAGCCGACGCTCCAGGGCACTGCGTCAATACGCAAACATTTACTGTTTTCGCGCATGCGCAGACCGTTTTGAGGGCAAGAGGGCAGGCCCTTGCCCTCAAAACGGTCTCCTCGCATGCGCGAAAACAGTAAAAGTTCGCGTATTGACGTAGTGGGCCTGGCGCGCTGGCCGGGCCGGCCTCGGAGCGTCCGGATGGTGACGCGAAGGGGCGGGGGGCACCCGGGGCAGGGTGCAGCCGGGTCGCCCCCCAAATCGCAGCGCGGACTGTGGCCGCGCCGGTTGTTCTATAGGGGGGCTTCACTAGGGTGATGCGCGCCCCCCCCCCCGCCTTGTGGTGACGCGCCTCCTAGTGACGCCTCTACCTCCACTGAAGGCTGCTTCCTACAGTTCCCCAGGGGACAAAGAGCAGCGAGGGGGGCTTTGACCCTGGGGAGAGGACACCCTGACACAGTGGCCATTCAGCAGGCCTGTATGAGAACACAGCGAGCAGAAAAAGCTGCCCCTCCCCCACTGCTCCTGTCGGCTGCTCCCCCCCAAGATTGGCTCCTGCACCCGTTGCTGCCCACCTGCCATCCCCCGACCGGGAGATCCCTGCCGCCAAGCCCCCTTCTCTGCTCATGGCCAGGGCTTGGGCGGTGCAGAAGCCCGCAGAGAGCCTTTGGCCGAGGGTCAGCGTGGCCTGCTTTGTGGTCCTCCGGCAGCTGTGCCCAGGAGAAGCCAACTTGCAGCAGGCACCCCGCTGCCCAGCGGGCCTCCTGGACTAGAGCGACACGCTGCCTTGTCCTTGCCAGAAGGGACGACGCCTGCGGTTCCCTTTGGCTGGCTCGCCATCGACCACTGCTCGTCATCCTCCATCCGTTTCACGGGACGAGCCAGAGTCGACCAGGACGCAGAAGGGCTTTGGAGCCCGCTCAGTACAGCCGAGCTTTCTGGCAGGGGCCCTTCGGGTCCAAGCAAAGCAGGCGGGGCCGGGCCCCTCCCTGATGCAGTGGTAGACTACCTGTCCAACGGGAGGTTCCACTTCAACCATTACAGCCGTGGAAAGTCGTCCTCCCTCCGCCCCCCAATCGTTGCACCTCGCGGCAACAAGCGCCACCAGAGGGCGTACGCCGTTATTCGACGACATACGGTAGGGCAAGCGAGGAGGGATGACGTCATGACGGCAATGGGGGAAGGAGGAGTGGGCGCGGCCGGCCTCACCTGACGGGGACGATGCCGAGCTCTTCGGGCCCCGCTAGGCGGCGCCAGGCCCCGGCCAGGAACTCGCGGCACCAGAGAAAGGCGCGCAAGCGAGTGGGGCCGGGGACGGCCGGGGAGCTGCGGGGAGAGCTAGGCAGCGCGAAGTCGCCGCCAGAACCAGCCCCTTCCAGCACCTCCATCCCACCGTCCACTCCGCGGCAGCCGGATCCCTCAGACCTTTTCGCCCCACCCCCTGGCAGCCGCAACCAATCACACCGCTCCCCCTTCTAAGGAGAGAGGCGGATCTTTCTCGGTTTCACGTCGTTCATGGCCGATCCGAACGTATCCCCCCTCTTGCGGGCATTCTGATTGGTCCTTTGCCACGCCAACATTCAAGAGGCAGTTATGGCTGAGGTCGATTGTTAGCGGCTGAGGAGGCGGTAGCCAATTCAAGGGAAGCTCGGGCCAAGGTGGGGCGGGGCCAAAAGGGTGGCAGCCAATCAGGGCGTGGAACCGGGCTTCCGGTGCTTCAACGTGGATGAGGCAAGGGGAGCTGCAGAATTGGTCGTTGGATGTACCAGGTCAGTCTGCTTGCTGCTCGTCTTCGGCCTTCTCTTTGTGGGCCCAGAAAGGAAGCGGAAGCGTAGAGGAGAGGAGAGTGAGTGGGGGGTCTACAAAGGGCCGGTGTCGGGCTTTTTGCGCCCTAAGCAAGGCTGACTACTTGCACCACCCAAAAAGTTTTTTTTAATAAGACTTTATTATTATACAGTAATTGATTACATTCCATAGCACTGTAGTGGTCGCTCTCGGTATTATATAATATATCTACGTGTGTGTGTATTAAAATAAAAAGTATAAATTCTTAGTTGCATTTTTACATGGGTTAAAAAACTAATCTGTACAAAACTACCTCTCAGAGGTCAGCACCCTCTGCGGTCTGTGCCACGGCAACTGTCTAGTTGCCCTAACGGTAGCACCGGCCCTGGGTCTACACTAGCCCCCCCCCCACTCTCGTCTTCCTTTCTGGCTCCAAGAAGCAGAGGTGTGTGTTTAATGTGTGTGGGGGGGTGTCTTTTGCCTTCCAGAGGTAGTGGGAGATTATTAAGAATATTTATATACTGCTTTTCAACAACAAAAAAGTTCACAAAGTGGTTGTGGCTTTGTATTAAACTGTACACAATCATACAGAATTTAAAAACAGAAACTGATGAGACATCATTCAACCGTGAAGCCTCTTCTAAGGAATCTTTATGGATGGTGCAATCTGAGAACACGAGTGTAAACAAAGTGTCTTGCCAGACGTGTTGTTAGGGGCAGCAGGCGATTTGTGCACAAAGCCTTTTGTTCCATAGTTCCCATCACCACGTGTGTGTGTGTGTGTGTGTGTGTGTGCGCGCGTGTGCGTGTGCGCGCGCGTGTGCGCATGACATGAAACCAGAGAGGTACAGTATACTAGTCCCATGACACATGCCCCTGTCATCTGAGTTCTGGTCTCCCTGGCAGGTGTTTTAGTACTACTAGTGTTGGTGTGCTGTGATTGGTTGTGAAGTGTAGTCTGTATCCTATACTCTGCTGTCGGAAAGTGAGTGGGGCAGAGGGGATGGCAGGAGCTGAGGTGTTCTGGTGTTTTTCCCTGTGGCTTTTTACATTCCTATGCCAGCTCTTAGTGCAGTGTTTTGCCGACACACCATAAGGCGTGTCTGTCACGGGTTTAGGATATAGCACAGTCGTCTCCTCCTCTTCCTACCCATGTCCTGCCCATGCCCTTCCCACATCTCCACCCTGTTTGGGAGTTTGCACTGGTGGTAGTTGTGTCAGCATCAGAGGTATGTTGGTGCAGCGTGCTGCCTCCGTCCGTGGAACTGGGGCTATGAGATGGGTCTGTCGTTGCAATGACATCTGAGGGCGCACACCATAACTGATGCTGCTCAAACTGGCAGAAACCTGCATTTCAGAAGTATAGGATTGCACAATAAGAGCTGCAGAACTAACCAATTCCAGAAAATGGGTTCTATTGGTTTAATAGAGGGATTGTTACCAAAGAGCTGCTTTTAGAGGAATTAATGAATTACACAGCTCTGTCAGAACAAGGGCTTTATTCTGATAGTGTTCCGATTCTATCGGGCCATGGCCGCCATGGTGGCTTAGTGCTTAAGAACATAAGAAGAGCCCTGCTGGATCAGGCCAAAGGCCCATCTAGTCCAGCTTCCTGTATCACACAGTGCCCCCACCAGATGCGTCAGGGAGCACACAAGGCAACAAGAGACCTGTATCCTGTCGCCACTCCCTTGCACCTGGCACAAAGAAAACCTACTCCTACTTATCCCCATAAGGTTGCTTATCCCCATCATGGCTTGTAAGCTGTGATGGACTTTTCCTCCATAAATCTGTCCAATCCCCTTTTAAAGGCATCCAGGCCAGGTGCCATCACCACCTCCTGTGGCAAGGAGTTCCACAAACCAATTACACGCTGGGTAAAGAAATATTTTCTTTTGTCTGTTTTAATACTCCCTCCACTCAATTTGAGTGGATGTCCCCTAGTTCTAGTGTTGCGTGAGAGGGAAAAGAACTTCTCTCTATCTACTCTCTCCATCCCATGCATAATTTTATACGTCTCAATCATGTCCCCCCTCAGCCGCCTTTTTTCTAGACTGAAGAGCCCCAAACGCTGTAGCTTTTCCTCATAAGGTAGATGCCCCAGCCCACTAATCATTTTGGTTGCTCTCTTCTGCACCTTTTCCAGTTCCACTATATACTTTTTGAGATGCGGAGACCAGAACTGGACGCCTTACCATCGATTTGTACAATGGCATAATAATATTGGCCGTTTTATTCTCAATCCCTTTTTTAATGATCCCGAGCATGGAATTGGCCTTCTTCACAGCTGCCGCACACTGGGTCGACACTTTCATCGACCTGTCCACCAGCACCCCAAGATCTCTCTTGATCCGTCACAGACAACTCAGAACCCATGAGCGTATATGTGAAATTTTGGTTTCTTGCCCCAATGTGCATCACATTGCACTTACTTACATTGAAGCGCATTTGCCATTTTGCTGCCCATTCTCCCAGTTTGGAGAGATCCTTCTAGAGCTCTTCACAATCCCTGCTGGTCTTCACCACCCAGAAAAGTTTAGTGTCGTCCGCAAACTTGGCCACCTCACTGCTTATCCCCAACTCCAGGTCATTTATGAACAAGTTGAAAAGCACCGGTCCCAAGACGCTGAACGGATACTTATACACAACCCAGCGCTGATCTCCCTGCTCCCTCCCTGTCCTCCCCCTGCGTCGGCCAGTGCAGGTCTGAGTCAGCTGCGGAGTCCTCTGTGCCGGCACCCCTTACTCCTAAAGAGCCACAAAAGTGCTTTATGGCCTGATCCAGCCTAATTCTAATGGCTGGATTGGGCCATTAGACTCTTAGTTTTCTTTCTGCTCAATCCCATGAGTAAGCCCTAATGAGTTCAGTGGCACTTACTCCCAGGTTAGTGTGTATAGGAGTGCAGCCTTTGTTGTATCAAGGTGGTATTTTGATTTCATAATGTCTACAAAAGATGCCGAAAGGTTTGAAAACAGTCAGCAGTCTCTTCTTTTCTATAGACTGAGCCCATGCTTTTAATCAGCTTTCTCATCTCCAATATTTATTTATTTAAAAAAAATGATATCCCACCTTTTCCTATGCCAAAAGGCAAATGCCCAAGGCGGCTAACAACAGATTAAAATACATAATTTAAAATACATAATGATACTTAAACAAATTTAAAAAACAATAAAATCCACTGGAGGGGTGACAATATGGAGCAGAGAAGCAGCTTGGCAGAGCATCTTGAGACGCAGGAGGCAGACCACAACCCATCACCTGAACGCTAGACGAAACAAAAACGTTTTGAGCCCTTGCCAAAAAGTCATAAGGGAGGGGGTGGTTCTCAGATCCCCTGGCAGGGGGTTCCACAGTTGTGGCGCCACAGCAGAGAAGGCTCGCCCACGTGTTGCCACTCCCCTAACTTGCGATAGAGGTGGCACTCGCAGGAGAGCCCCCTCAGATGACCTAAGAGAGCGGGCTGGAATGTATGGGAGAAGGCGGTCCCTCAGATAGCCTGGACCCAAACCGTGACGTAGAGCAGCCATTCCTTCAAAGAAGGATTTCTCTGTCTTTGGGCCACAAGCATCTTGGCAACCATAAGGAGATCTTTTTCGGGTTGAACATGATCTTCAATATAGCCTACGAGGATCACTGATGGATTCAAAGACATGGTTGTCAAAGGAATCATTAAACAACCCTGTAGAGCAGAGGTTCCCTAACTCCTGGGAAGGCCCTCCGCTGCTCTAAGTAGCAGCAGGGCCTTCCCAGGGGTCGCGATGACGTGCCCGGGATCGCGCCGCCGCCACCACCGCCGCACCTGGGATCTCCCTTTTTACCTTCATTGGTGGGCAGTGGGTGTCCAGCGGGGGTTGTGGGGAGCCTGCGGACCCCTCTGCAGGCCTCCCCAAGCGTTGGAGCAGCGCTCCGACGCGATCGCAACTCACTTCCGGTTTCGCGTAAAATGGAGAAATTAAAGTTAAAAATTTCAAATAAATAACAACCAAATACTGTACTGTATTTCTTCCTGCATTTTATTGAAGCATTGGGAAAAGGGTAGCTTTGGTGTACCTTATTTTTGATACCTGCTTTTACAAGAAGTCGTTTTGTTTGAAGGCTCTCTGTCTGTCTGTCGCCTCGTCTGTTAGATAAAAAGGTGCCTTCTCTTTTCTGCACAGTGTTGACTTTAGACCCCGTCTAAGATTCCGTTATTCAGGTTCTAATCCCCGCTCAGTCTTGAAGCAGCCTTGGGCCAATCGCCATCTCTCAGCCTCTCCTACCTCACCGGGTTGTTGTGAGGACAAAAGGAAGCGGGGAGGGACCAGGTCCGCCACCCTGAGCTCCTTGGAGGAAGGGCAGGCTAAGGCGACCCAGACAGCTCCCCGGGCCCTTTCCTCGGAAGGACTGACCGCCCGGCTTCCTTCTGACCAAATTCCTGGTCCCCTTCCAGATGCCTGCGAATGTGGAGATCAAAGCCCGGGTGCAGGACCTGCGCCAGCTTGTCAGCAATGCCGAGCGGCTGAGTGGATCGGCGGGCCAGGTTGTGGCGCAAACCGACGTCTTCTTTCCAGTCCCCCGGGGGCGGCTGAAACTTCGAGACTTCAGGGTAAGTAAGCAGAGGCGGGGAGGGGGGAGAAGGCTCCCTCTTTGAGGCCATTCGGCACTAGTCAGACTTCACTTGAAATCCTGGGCACTGTGTTTTCAGAAGGGCATTGATAGCTGGAGTGGGTTTGGAGGAGGGCAACGAATGACCCAATCCTACGTGCACCAAGGTCGGCGCAATTTCTGTCCAGACAATGCTACGCCATTGGCGCCTCATCGGAGTGATGTCAGTGCAACATCCACCCAGCCCCAACACCAGTGGCCAGAGAAATGCCACCAGGGTGACCTGAGCAGCAGAGGGGGGGGGGGAAAGCACAGGGCCACTGAGTGGAGACCACTGGGGCACCAGCCGCTATGCATTAACAGCACAGCCTCAGGCACCACCATCAACCGTGGGGAGATGCCCCACGGACACCAGGCCCATGCAGGACAGCAGCAAAGGGGCCACCCGTCTGAACGGCTAGAGACACAAACACATCCAGGCCGAGCAGAGGACAGCCATGGCAAGGGTTCGAGTCCCCGTGGGGGCATTTCTGCCAGCTCTCGGGAGCCCTTTTGCCAGGGGAGGGGCTGGGACAAGTCACAAGGGAGCCCCAGCAGCACTCGGGCAAAGCAGGGGCTGGTGGCTCACTGCACAAAGGCAGGCGCTGACGGGCTCGAGCCCAGCCAAAGGACTCACGGCCCAATCCTAGACTTAGTGGCCGACATCCTAGCACCTCTTCCAGTGGCGCTGACTGCTGTGAAACAGTCAGCGCCGTTGTAAAAGGCGCTCCGGCAGCGCGCTCGGTAGCGCCTTCCTGCCGCCCACAGGAGCAGGTACCTCAGCGGGAAAGGCGGGAGGGGGGGAGGGGTCAAAACAGAACGGTGGGCGGGGAGGCTGTGAGAGGGGTGGATTCGGCAGCGATGGCATGCGTCGGATCCTATCCCCCTTTTCTGCAGCCACCCCACCTCCTTTCTCTCCTTGGACTTTCACTAGCAAAATTGCTAGTGCAGGTCTGAGGAGACCCATTGCGGGTCGGGAGGCTTACAGAGGTGTAAGAGGATTTAAATCCCCTTTCGCCTCTAAAGGGTCCCGATCCACTGGATACAGCATACCCATTTTTGGCACGGCTGCACCGGGTGGGGGGGGGAAGATAGAATTGGGCTCCACCTGTTGGGCTCCACCAGCAAGGCACCCACCTGTGGCATGGCTGGCCAGAAACACCCATGGCAGGGCCAGAAGAAGAGGGGAGGCAGGCCTAGAACCCACAGCAGCCACTCGCTAGCCACTCAGCCACATGTGGAGACAGGCACAGAGCACCTCATCCGGCATTGAACACCTTGCATCACTGCAAACAGGCACACCTGGCTGGGAGGCTGCAGCACATGGACCTATCGGAGGGAGCACTGTGCATGGGCCGATCACTGGGCTGGCATGTGGCACAGGGTGCCTACTACAGCAGCCCGTCCAGCTAACCACACCCACCCAGTGCCCTTTGCTCCATCGCTGGCACCTGCTGGTGTGGCTGTCGGCATGCTGCCCCTCCTGGCCCCGACAGCAGATCACTGGGCTGGCTCTTGACCACAGAGAAGTGTCCCACTCTTGGAGCCCAAGAAGTCCCAGAATAAGGATGCTGTAGTCCTCCGGAGCAGAGAGACCCCTTCCCCCCACACCCTGAGGCCAGAAACAATTATCGCGGGAAGAAGGGATCCCTATAAGAGATTCCTCTTAGTCCACAGACTACAAAGCCAAGCGGAGAACAGTCCATCCGAAAACTGTAGCACTATGAGCAGCCTTCCGATTCTTAGGTCTCAGTGAGCTTTGACACACCTAACGTTGCAGGGGACCTGACTGTCGGCAGGGTTTTCTGGAGATTAGCTGCTTTTGCATCACCCCCAGAGCAGAAAGAAAGTGCCCGCTGGGTCTCCACAGCGCCTTCATTTGGCTAGCCCTTGATCCAGTTTCTTCCTTGGGATTTCCTTCCTCTAGCTCTTTTCTAGAATTTCAGTTTCCACAGTTTCTAATGGGTGAGAATGACACCAAAGATTTGAAGTGTACCCAAGCCTTCCATGTCTCTCCCCCCCCCCATTCTGTAGAGCTTCTGTTCCCTGCACATGGCACTAAATTAAACATTTACATTTAGTTTTGCAAAGAAGGAGACCCATTGGGGGCATGTGTTGTGTTGCTTCTTCCCAGACTGAATCCATGCCGAGCAGAAAGGGGGTAAGTGGAGGACCCCACATACCATACCTCAATTCAGCAGAGAGGCTATTGACCAGAACAAGTACAGCTCATTCAAGGCAGACTAATTTGTTGTGGTGTGAGCAGCTTTTCTGGGCTAGAGGCTCTGTCATCAGCTGCATGGTGCACTGTTGACCACTGTTGTCTTCACAGGATGGCCAAGGACAGCTGATCTTTTATGACCGTCCTGACTCGGAAGGCCCTAAGCTCTCCCAGTATGTCATCTTGCCTACCAATGATCCTGCTGGTCTTGGGGTAAGAATGAAAGTTTCCCCAATTTATGGTGTAGGAGCCATCCCTTCTGTGATTTCCCAAGCAGAATGCAGAAAGACTATGAGGCTCCTGGATGCGGCAGAAGACCCTACCGGAAAAGGAAACCCTGAGATGTGGCCATTGTTCCTAGGGGAACAAGGTTCCCCTCCAGCCGTCAAGCTCAATCAGAGTGGTCTAGACCAGCGGTTCTCAACCTAGGGGTACGCGGACCACAAGCTGGGGGTACACGAAGCGCTGCCCGTTATCAGCTGCTGCGATCAGCAGCTGATAACGGGGAGCTGTTTTTTCCGGGTTGCGCGCGAGCGCCGCAACCCGGGAAAAACGGCTACAGCCCTCCCAATGTCCCTCGTAGCTGCCCTTACCTTGTCTCTCGGCCGGTTCCATCTTGAAACTCGCAAAAATCTCGCGAGATTCAAGATGGTGGCGGCCAAATCTCGTAAGGGCACATGAGGCAGCCTCATGCCTCATATGCCCTTACGAGATTTGGCCGCCGCCATCTTGGTTCTCGCGAGATTTTCACGAGTTTCAAGATGGAGGCGGCCAGGAGACAAGGTAAGGGCAGCGACAGGGGGACAATTTAGCCATTTTTCCGGCCTACGGCGTGGCCGAGCGGTTCTCTATCACTCGCGCCGCAAGCCGGAGGGAAAAGCTACAGCCCTTTCTCTGGCTTGCGGCGTGAGCGGGAGAACCTGCTCGACCGTGCCGCAGGCCGGAAAAAGCACTTTTTGGTGGGGTTCGTGAATTTTTTGGGGAGGGGTACGCGGGGGTACGTGGGAAGGGGGGGTCCGGGGGTACGCCAACCTTTGGAGGCCCGCTTGGGTACGTGGGCCCCCAAGGGTTGAGAACCGCTGGCCTAGACCTTCTCTGTGCCAAGGAACCCAACATTCTACATCAAGGACAAATTATGCACAGTACATTCTGTTGCCACACATACTTGAATACAAATGTAGATGCTCATATAAGTGCACTGTAACCGACATGCAACTTCAGGTCTTTTTGATCAGCAGTCCCCAACCTTTTTGGCACCAGGGACCAGTTTTGTGGAAGACCATTTTTCCACGGACCGGTGGGGGTGGGGTGGGGGTTCATGGTGAAGCTTTGTTGGGCCTGTGATCTCTGCAGAGATCACAGACGGCTCCCGCGCCTTCCAAAGCCCAAGCAGCAGTGCACTCCTCTGGAGTGGCCCATTCCTTTCCCCCATTTCTTCTGCCCAGAAACCCTCCCATGTGACCCCCCCTGGCCCCTCCTTCCTTGGATTTGCCTGCTCAGCACCAACTCTCCCCAGCTCAGGAGCTGAGTGCCTTTGCGCTTGTCAGCGAGGGCGGGCGGGGCACGCTGGGAAGAGTTTGTCGGCTGAAGTGCTGGCCCCACCCACGCTCCAGCTGACAATCGGAAAGGCGGTTTTCCGAGCGCAAAGGCACTCAGCTCCTGAGTGTGATCGTCAGCGGGAATGCGGGGCATTCTGGGGCGAGCTCTCCCGAGGCAGTCAGACCAACGAGCAGAGGGGGCAAATAAATACTGGTGTTTTGCAAAGAATCAGAGAGACAGGTCTCAATTCACATACAATAATATTTCTTGGGAGGATAAATGTACAATAATAGGGAGAGGGAGATAAAAAAATTAAGAACATCAGAAGAGCCCTGCTGGATCAGGCCAAAGGACCATCTAGTTCAGCTTCCTGTATCTCACAGTGGCCCCACCAGATGCCCCCGAGAGCACACAGACAACAAGATGACCTGTTTCCTGCTGCCACTCCCTTGCACCTGGCACAGAGAAAACCTACTTCCAAAGCCAGGAGGTTGCTTATGGCTTGTAACCTGTGATGGTCTTTTCCTCCATGAATCTGTCCAAACCCCTTTTAAAGGCATCAACGCCAGGTGCCATCACCACATCCTGTGGCAAGGAGTTCCACAGATGAATTACACTCTGGGTGAAGAAATATTTTCTTTTGTCCGTTCTAACTCTCCCTCCACTCAATTTTAGTGCATGTCCCCTGGTTCTGGTGTTGTGCGAGAGGGAGAAGAATTTTCCTCTATCCACTCTCTCCATCCCATGCATAATTTTATAAGTCTCAATCATGTCCCCCCTCAGGCGCCTTTTTTCTAGGCTGAAAAGCCCCAGACACTGTAGCCTTTCCTCATAAGGGAGGTGCCCCAGCCCACTAATCATTTTGGTCGCTCTCTTCTGCACCTTTTCCAATTCAACTTTCCCAGAGGTCTTTCCCAGCCCGGCGACTTGAAATCCTTTAACTGGAGATTGATGTTGGGACCTTCTGAGTGCAAAGTACGTGCTTTCCCACTAGCTGGTGTGTGTGTGTGTGTGAGAGAGAGAGAGAGAGAGAGAGAGAACCAGCGTGTGGGCAGCCTGTCTGACGCGCCTTGTTCACTTTTCTCTGCAGGCAGTGCTGTCCCAGGCCCTTGGAGTGCAGGGTATTGTGAAGAAAGAGCGCCGTGTGTACATGGTGGGCCAGACCCGTGTTCATGTGGATCAAGTGGAAGGGTTGGGTGACTTCATGGAACTGGAGGTAGAGCACAGCATTGTGGGGCAGGATCAGCAAGTGGGTAGGCTCCTGGACGCTGGCCCTGGAATTCCCAAGTCCCCTAGTGGCGACAAGGTGGTCCTGCATGCCAGCTGCCTCTTCCTGCTTCCTGTTGCAGGGCTGTAAGAAGCTGGGCAGCCCAGTTAGTTCCTCTTTTGCTCTGGTTGCTTCCAGTGGTGGGGGAGGGGATTGTGTCCTCCTGAGGCCCCTCCTTTCTCGGTCTCGGCCATGCACAGGAGAGGGAGGGGCAGCCCAGCAAGAGTTGTTCCAGTTTTTTGTCTAATCTCTGCTCCTCCCTGCCAAGATTCTAGGGGGTACCATCTAGGTAGGTCCACCTGATCTGTGAATGGCACCCTGGACTGCAGCAAACGGATTTCAATAGTGACTGGAAGCCACGCTGGTTTCCCTTGTAAGGCTGCCTGGTTGCAAAGCCTTGTGTGGTCGGCATCATGACCAGTGGTGCTGCAGCAACAGGGCGGGGCAAGAGCCTGCTAGAGTAGCCCTTCCTTCCCCACCCCCAGCATTGGGGGGTACTACTGCATTGCTCCTCCTCTGCCGCCCCCCCCCAATTGCTCTCATTTTCCCTTTTCCAACCTCACAGGTGGTGTTGCAAGAGCAGCAGACCCCCCAGGATGGTGAACAAGTGGCACGGCAGCTGATGGAAGAGCTGGGGGTAAGGGAAGAAGATCTGCTCCCGGGGGCCTACCTCGACCTTTTGCTGGCAGGAGGGGAGCCTCAGCCATGATGTCGTCCTGTCCAAGGGGGTTAAGGGTCAAACTAATGTGGCTGAACACAAGAGCGGAAAAGTGACCTTGGCTCTCCAGAGAACATGCTGATCTACATATTCCAGGAGAGGGCCCCCTGAATGGGAGAGAGACTCTCATTTAAGTCAGGCCAGAATCTGTCCCTGCTTGGAATGACTCTAAAGCACCCAAATAGTCCAGATGTGGGGCTTAAAGAGGAGAGGCCTCCTGGCACTTGCATCACTTGGGGTGGTGGTGGAGCGCATCAGGTGACGCGCCACAGCCGAAATCAAGCAGGCTTCCTTCCGCTGCTCACTTAGGCGCAGGCGGCCGATGGGGCCCCACCAGCACTTTCCAACACAGGCCCCGCCAAAGGCCCGCTTGTGCCCAAGCAACCTCTCACGCCTGCCCAGGCAGAGGAAGGCTCGCGCAGCTGCCCAAGGGCGATGGGGCACCTTCGCTTGAGCTGTCCCTCTCTCGGGCCACCCTGAAGACATCAACCCACTAAGCAGTGGTAGAAGCAGCAGTGCTCCTCAGGGTGGTGACTGGAGCAGCTGCACAGGGTGATGCTTCTGGCTTTTAAATCCTCATAACTAAACATGCGTAACAAACAAAGGGGAGATGTGCACTTAGGCAGGGAGGTGGTTAGAGTTTCACTGCTTGGTGTAAAATAGCCTCACACCCTGAGTCTTTTGAAATGGGAGCATCTCCTGGCGAAAATGTCAGCATCCTGGAAAAAGATCATCTCACTTTGTGTCTCCATTGAATGCAACGTTGGAATCCTTATTTG
Organism: Plestiodon gilberti rubricaudatus; assembly: GCA_026170595.1. Taxonomy (NCBI): domain Eukaryota; kingdom Metazoa; phylum Chordata; class Lepidosauria; order Squamata; family Scincidae; genus Plestiodon; species Plestiodon gilberti. The sequence continues at coordinate 170,872,383 of JANXHW010000005.1, read as the reverse complement.
CCCTTCAGGAATGCAACCTCTCAGTCACTTCTGTACTGTCTAACAAAACACCTGCATATTACCTGTTGTCTTGTCCCTGCATTCTGCACGTAACCTATGCAACCCTCATTTCCAGATGCCAGGCATCCCCCTGGCACCTCTGCTTGGTTTAGCTGACATTGCTAAGCCTTTGAAGCAACGCTGTTTACCGACATCTTCATTAGAAAAAAATCCCGTACACATTAAATCTGAACACCCCAAGCCCTTCTTATCACCCTGGTAACCAGCCTACCCCCAGTTCTGCATGTAGCCACAACCCCCCAATCCTTAAATAGTAAGGGATTTTGACCAGCAAGGGTCTACACACTCTACTCTGGTACCAGACACCAGACCTGTGTTTTGTCAGGACAGGGTTTCCACACGCTGTTCGAAGGACCTCTGGGTCCATGCAAGGCAGGACCTCTGGGTCCATGCAAGGCAGACCTCTTCAGGAACTCAGGTAGCTATGTTGCAACACTATTTCATTCCATCCCTATCTCTGCAACCCCTTTCTCTTCTCCCTCCCCATCTCTAGTTGCTAGAAGCTGGAGTGGATGAGCAGGGACTCCTGGAATTTCCCCCCTAAATGTTGCCTTCCCCTCTCCCTTTCCTCGGATGCACCAAAGACACTTTCACTACACTTGCACTCACCACCAATAGGAACTCTTTTCCCCCACTGGCACCAATGGGCCTCCTCGGACGCGCGCCAGCTATTTTCCTGGCGCACGTCTGGGGAGGTCGCACAAGGCTGGCCAGGCCCGGGAACTGGAAGGGAGTAAGGATATGGCGGAGTGCGCTGCCGATAATCCCCCCTCCCTGGCCTGGCCGGCCAATTGCCACCCTGGCCCACCCTCCCCATGCCCTCCCGCCGCCTGGAGCAGCACTTACCTGCGCCCGGGATGTCAGAGGTGTCAGACGGTGGTGGAGTGAGCAGTACCACCTCGTCGCCAGCACTGCTGACTTCCAGGGTGCCGCAAAAGTGCTTTACGGCACTGTCACGACACCCTAGGCCAGCGGAGCGCTCGCTCTGCCGGCCTAAAGTTGCGCAGGACTGCGCTGTCAGTCTCTTTGAAGGAAAGGGAAGTCTCTGCATTATGCTGGTCTGTTATCCTGTCATAGATCCCTCTATCAAATAGAGCCGTGCTGTAATATACTGGCTGAATTCTCTCTCTGAGCGTTGCAGTAAAGGGCTCCCCCCCCACGCCTTCAGGAGAGAGATACATACATTGATAATTCCCCTGGCCAGCACTTTTGGTAACAACCCTGGGTCTGATGCCTGGCTCCATGGCTCCACCTTGACCCTCTCCACCCTCTCACCTTCTCATAGTGGTCCGAGTCATAGTTTAGGCCGATGCCGCAGTCGTCAGTGATTTCAGACAAATCCTCGTCATCAAATTCTTCCAAGCTGATATCTTGAGGGGGCCTGAAGCACAGAGAACGGAACAGAAGAGAGAGAGAGAGAGAGAGACTGGAGGGAGGCCACAGTACCTGTGAATGAGTGAGTGCAAGAGCGAGAGAGACCTACTGAGCCTGTTTCCTCCCAGCACACATCCTGCCTTGTCCGAAGCTTATCCCATATTCATACGCCAGCACTTTTGGTAACAATAACAGTGGTTCCTGAGCCAGGGAACAGAGCGAGAGTTGGGTGAGGGCTTGGCAAGTCCAATAGGTGAGGGCGCATGCTCAGACCTCACTAGACCTAGATTAGGCTCAGTTTCCTACCAACTTGATGTGCTGACAACTGAGGCATAACATCGTGTACAGTACCCCCCCCCCCATCCGTTGGGGATATGTTCCAGGCCCCTCCGTGGATACTTGAAACCGTGGATAAGAGCGAACACCCCCTCCGTGGTTTCCTGAGGGCCCCCCCACCCTGCCTCCCCTGCAGGCAGGCATGCTTGCCCCCCCCCCAGCTCTTATTTTTCTTTCAGCAAGCTTTGTTTCTTCCTTAAAACAAACAGAGAAGCAGCCTCCATTGCAGGCAAGTAGAACGAGACTTACAGCCCGGTCCAGCCTAAGGCAACTGCGGTACAATTCAGGCACAATTGCAGCCCAAGTGCTTTAGGCCCGAGTTGTGCCTGAATTGTGCCTGAGTTGGGCTGCAATTGGGACTGAATTGGGTTCAGGCACAATTCAGGCACAACTGCACAATTCAGGCACAATTGCAGCCTAAAAGTGGGCGTGTCGGGGGCGTGTCGGGGGTGTGACGGGGGCGGTTACGAAATTTGGTCCGGTTCCAGACATTGGCAACCCCCTGACACGCCCCCTCGAGCCCAACTCAGGCCCAAAATTTGGGCCAGCAAAAAGGGTGGACCCAAATGTGAGGAGACCCATAGGATCCATTTTACCTTACCTACACCAGCCCTCTCCTGAAAAGTTCTAACACCCTGGGCCCGAGTTGGGACTGAGTTGGGACCGAACAGGTGTGGCCGAACTCTGGACATGGACCCAAATAGTTATCCTATCAGCACCCAGCCCCACCCAGCCTCTCTCCCACAAAAGCCCAGCCCCAGCCCTCCACTCACTCTCTCTCTCTCTCTGAGCACGTGGCGTGGGGTTCTGTCCCCCAGCAGCCACAAAGTGGGACTTTGAAAATTTTCTAACACCTCTCTTCTCTTCTCCTCTCTGCCCCCCTCTAGGGCAGAGAGGGCTGTTCTGCCTGTGGCCAAACTGTTTACTCCTGTGCCTGGGCAGCTCTCTCCATGCAAGTGTTTGCTAACCCATGTCTTTCTCCCAGCCCCTCTCCCCCCCCCACAGGCAACAACACCAGCAGGTAAGTGCAGGTAAGTGCAGGGGTTGTGCAGACATGTGGTCTGACTTCTGCCTCTTTGCATAGAGAAATATAGGTAGGATACATGCCTCTTTACCAATGTGTTGTCTCATAGCTGCCTGCAATGCCTGCCATGATATGCCTCTCTACCAATGTGTTGTCTCATAGCTGCCTGCAATGCCTGCCATGATATGCCTCTTTACCAATGTGTTGTCTCATAGCTGCCTGCAATGCCTGCCATGATATGCCTCTCTACCAATGTCTTGTCTCATAGCTGCCTGCAATGCCTGCCATGATATGCCTCTTTACCAATGTCTTGTCTCATAGCTGCCTGTATTAATGTGAGCACACAATGCCATGAGTGTTGAACTGTAACCCTTATGTAGACACCAGCTGTTCCCCCCCCCTTTTCTCCACAGGGTCTACTGACAGGTCAGTATTGCTAGGATTGCCATGGTTGTGACCCCCAAGTTGTGTTGTTGTCTCTCTCTGTGACCCCTTTCCCTTACAGGATCATGCTCACCTTACACCCAGGGAAGGAGCGCAGACCAGGCTATGTGTCTCACACCACTCAGCTGTGTTTGATTTCTCTCCCTACAGGCCTTTGCAACCGGCACACTGGCATTCCTTCAATGGGGAGTGCTACCACACACCAGCTGCCATGGAACACCCCCCAAGGTGGTCATCCCCCCAGGAATGCCCACTACCACTGACCGTCTGGGGAGCACCCCTCGGCCCGCAGTCTGGTTGCCCTATGGTCGTCTGCCTCGATGCTGCCAGAGGTCTGGGAGCCTGCCCTGCAACCCTCCTCAGCTGCTGCTGCTGCTCCACCTCCCTGGCTGCCTACTTGCTGTCCCTCCCCTTTCTATGGAGCAGGCTGTGGTTCCACAGGGGAAGAGCCTGCGTCTCCAGGCACGCCTGCTGCTGCTGCTACGTTCTGAGTGGCTGCTGTGCCTACCCCCTGGCAGCCTCGCCTGGCCATCTCTGCCAATGTTCCAGAACAATAAAGATGCCCCTTGGGCAAAGACCCCTTGAACAACATGACCCCAATGTTGCACAAGCACTGCCCCACGCACACAGAGACAGCGCCCAGCACACAAGGCCCTGCATGAATCCCAGCCAGGGCCTGCCACAGCCAGCCCAGGGAGAACACAGCAGGGGGGCTGCCAGACCCTCAGGGCTCAGAGGGGAGGGGGGAGTTGGGGGGCCTCTCAGGCAGGCAACCACTGACAGGCGACGTGGCGCACGTCCGCCACGTCCGTGAAGAGCCCTTTCATCAACCGGGGCTCTCACCCACTCTCGGTCCACCCGTCAACGGCGTCTGTTTCCGCCCGTCAACGGCGTCCATTTCTGCCCTCGGTCCGCCCGTCAACGGCATCCGTTTCCGCCCGTCAACGGCGTCCATTTCTGCCCTCGGTCCGCCCGTCAACGGCGTCCGTTTCCGCCCGTCAATGGCGTCCGTTTCCGCCCATCAACGGCGTCCATTACCGCCGTCGGTCCATCTGCATGAGAGGCGCCCGTTCCTGCATTGCCTCCATCTGCGAAGTGACCCCTGTGTCCCTATTGGTCTCGGCAGACCCCTCTCCCTGTATCCCTCTCCCACCAGCCTTGTTGTCTGTCTGTTTCTGACCCACCCGTGCCCCTCCCCAGCACCCCCTGTCTGTGTGCCTGCCTCCCCTCCCACTCCCTGATGATGGACGCTGGCATCCCCCACCCCGCCAGAGCGCCTGCCGCGAGGCGCCGACGTTGCCCCATCTGGGGGTGTGATGAGCTGCGTGAGCCCTTCCCGCTCGCAGCAGACAAGCCCGAGGCATCTCTCGGTCTTGGCCGGGGCACGGAGCAGAAGTCATGCCGGGATGCCTTCTTTGTGGGCATAGCCACGGCCCTGGAGGCCCAGGGCTTCAGGCAGTGGACGGGCATGTCCTGGCAGAGGCGGTTCCAGACTTCATGAGACCCCCCTTGTGTGTGACGTTCCCCCCCTCCCCCCCATGACTCCCACGTGCAGCCTCAACATGGCTTGGGGGTGGCATCGCCTTCTGCAGGAGGGAGGGCAGTGGCACTCCCCCCTGCGGCAGGTGGCTAATGCCCAGGGTGCCCTGGGGCAGCTGGCACTGGCACAACCTCTGCCCTTCCGCTGACTGTCGCACGCCCAGTGCCTGCAGGCCCACCTGTGGCTGCCCCTCTGCTTCGAACGCTGCAGCAGCTGTGGTAGGTGCACACAGATGAGCTGAGGAGGGGGCTCTTCGCTTCCACAAGACTGACAGCTCCCCACAGGGGCCTGCCTGCCTCTGCGGTAAGTTTTGCCTCGATCCTGGCCCACTGCTGTAGCCTCCAGCCTAACTCAGGCACAGTTGCAGCCTAACTCGGTCCTAGTTTGGGCCCCAATTGGGCCACACTTGGGCCTCAACTGTGCCTGAGTTAGGCTGGACTGGGCCCTAAGTCCTAGAGAGGCTCTGCAAGGTTTCTGTTAACCTTGCAGAGCCTCTCTAGGAATTAGTCTCGTTCTACTTGCCTGCAATAAGCAGCCAGAGGCTGCTTCTCCTGTTCGTTTAAGGAAGAAATGAAGCTTATTGCGGAAAAAGTAAAAGCCTGGGGGGTCCCCGCGATCCGTGGATAACTGAAACCGTGGATAGCTGATCAGTGGATATGGGGACCCACCTGTAAAAGCTTAATACAAACATAAGAAGATCAGGCCAAGGGCCCTTCCTTCAAGAACACCCGGCAGAAAAGGCGAGGGAGAAACAAATGCCCAGGCAACCCCACACTGGCACATCCCTCCCAGTAATGCCACCAACATCCATGAAAACCCCAACACCGCCCAACAATCTTGTGATAGGTGGCCTGATTGCAGACCCCCTCTTCCGCGTAAACGCTGGGAGGCCGTTGTAGCGGAAAAATCAAATTTGGTTCTGTTATCTTTAAGCTCATGGGGAGGGGGTGCTTTTTCTCCCTGGTGATAGAGTGAAGTGAAGGTCATCTTTTTGATGATGGTGGCGTGATCTGCAGCTGTGCCGAGTGGGGCAAAAAACAGGCATCTTATCTTCATGGGAACTCATGAGCCAATTTGATGTTATGTATTTCACCTGGGGGTGAAACATGTAACATCTTAGCTGGAGGCTTTGTGCCTTGTACCATCTGTTCCTGAGTAAGTTAGGAACCAGTCTTAGATTGAGGAATGTTTAGCTCTTTTGTATCCTATGTGTATTGCGTCTGTCAAAAATGTTGTGTGCAGTTATTCTGCCTTCTAGCACGTTACCTGGAACTTAAACAGTTGGAGCTATTTCACTGAACTGGTTGAACCCTACGTTGGAGCGAGGGTGCCAAGTCAAATGGTGCACACAGTTGGTGCTGTGGTGCACACTTCTGAGTTGTGTTTGCTGGACCTGTCGGAGCAGGGAACCCAAAGCAACTATTAGTGGAGGCGCGCAGTCCTGGGGTACTGTGGCCTACCGTTTTAATTCTTCAGGTGGTGGCAGCGAAAACGTTACTGGGGGGGGGGGTTGAGCTCCTGTTGGAGCGGGGACTCAACCCCCTTCATGGTTGGAGCCAGAAAGGGGGATTTTCCTTACAGCCGTGGACACGAAAATAAGGGACATGTTACACCTGAGAGTGAGCGAGCTGTCCTATAGCGCATGGCAGAGCCCCATCATGGCTGTTCCAAAGCCAGACAGCGCCATATGCTTCTGCGTAGACTTTTGTGAGGTAAATAAGGCCGTGACATTTGGCGCCTACTTTTTGTTGGACCAGGTGGGAGAAGCACAGCACCTGACCTCCGTAGATCTAAGGAAGGGCTATTGGCAGGTCCCCCTCCATCTCCAGGGCCACGACCACGACCACGACCACAACCCCGGCCGCAGGGTCTATTCCAGTTCACCGACAGGCCCTTTGGCAACGTTTCAGCGACTTGGCGACTGCGTCTTGGGGACCTGTTGAGACTTCTGCATAGCATATCTCAACAATATCCTGATCTTTGGCCCACATCGGCATGGTACTGACTGCCCAGGCTCGGCTTAAAGCTAATCCAAAGAAAAGTCTTTGGTGCGTTATCTGGGACACGTGGTGGGACGGGTGCGTTTGCCCCCAACCTGAAAAGATTGAGATGGTGCGGACTTTCCCGCCTACGCGGACTTGAAGGCAGCTGAGACGCTTCCTTTGCCTCGCAGGCTACTACAGTTAGAAACAGAGGGGAGGAGTGGTGGGCCCCGGGTAGCACACGGGGGGGGGGTTTACAAAGTGGGGGGCGGGAATGTCAATCGTGCCGGTTCGGCGGCGGGAAGAACAGGTAGTAGTGGTGTAGGCGGCGATTGTTTTGGCCCGCCCGCCCTGCGCCTCTGAAGGGATGTTTAGCGGTGGTGACATAACTTCCGGTGGTGACGTCACCAGGGGGCAGCATTGTGACACCACGGCCTCCAGCCGGATTGTTCCCCACTTCGCCACATGGACCAGCCTGCTGACGGACCTGCTGAAGGGGCCCCCACACTTCTCCTTTTATTGGCCTGCCTCAGCCCAAGCAGTTTTCAGAGATCTGCAAAAAGCCTTGCTACAGGACCCAGTGCTACACAGCCCTGACTTTACGCGCCCCTTCCTTGTCCAGACCGACGCCTCCACCACGGGATTGGGAGCGGTGCTGGCCCAGCTCTACCCCGACGGGGAATGTCCCCTCGCTTGCCTGAGCCGCACGCTCCAGCCAGCAGAATGGCATTACGCCACTCTGGAGTGGGAGGCCCTAGCTTTGTAATAACGTTGTGGCACTGGCGCTATTACTTAACTAGCCATCCTTTCACCCTTCTCAAAGATCCCTGTGCCACTCCTCTGGATCCATCGTGTAAAGAATCATAATTACCCCGTCCTTCGGTGGTACCTCGCTTTCCTACCCTTTAACTTAACAGTGGAACATTGGAAGGGCTCTTTGCATCACAACGCAGACTACCGCTCTCATCTCTTCACCGAGGATTACCTCCCCCCCCCGGGGCTAAGGGGGCCCCTGTTCGGGTGGACCTGTACATGGAGGGGGCCGGGGGAGTGGTGGCAATCCTTCAGCAGCATCCTCGGCCCTCCCCTGGGCTTCCTGTGGCAGCCAGGGCTGCACTCGGGGGGGGGGACAGGAATCCCTCGGTGCTGGGGAGATAGCCTGCCTCGCTGTGCCAAGGGGCAGGGCAAGGACAGCAGCAGTGGCGTAGGGATGGGGTGACAAACTCGGGCAAAATCACCGCTACCGCCACCTTTTGGCGGCAAAATCGTGTGCTTAGGGGTCTCCCTGCATGACTCTGCAGGACTCCGAGTCTCCTCCGTTGGTGGTGGCCAACGTGTCGTTTAAAAGTCTGCCTGGGCTGCCCGTTAAAGATAAATTCCTTCTAAATTCCATGAGGCCGGGAGGGCCCTGACAAATTGGGGGCCTTTTGGCGGTAGCCGCCACTGCGGCAGCAAATTGGAGGCAGTGGAGGCAGTGGAGCAAGGGGACGGCGAGAGCAGCACTTTCGGCCAGGCCCTACAAACACTCAACACACAGCATGCCCTGCGCTCCTCCAACTGGCGAGCGGAAAGGCAGCTGTGTGTTGAGCGTTTGTTGGGCCTGGCTGAAAAGTGCTGCTCTCGCCGTCCCCTTGCTCCCCCGACTCCACTGCCCCCAATTTCCTCCCCCTGGCCTCATGGAATTTAGATGGAATTTATTTTTAATAGGTTAGGGTTTTAGCAGTAGAGGAAGCAGGGAGGGAAGGCACCAAAGAGGCAGGCAGGCAGGCAGGCGGGGATTGGTCCAGGGAACTCTATTTAAAAGCACCTGGTCGATTTGGAAGCTCAGTATTGGGGAGGCCTGTGATGCGGTCATATGGCCCGTGACCCGTGGCGTGTGCGTGTGCATGTGTTCGTTCAGGCAGTAGTATCTGCTCAGGATCTTCTACCATGAAGACAGATGCAAAGAACTCATTTCCGTTCTCTGTCATCTCTGTATTGAGATATTCTTGGGATGCTGAGGTGAGGCTTGCTTCTGAGTATGATTTTTAGAAGTGTCTCGGAATCAGCACCTCAGACAGAAAGTCCTGGTGCTGATGCTGAGGGGTGGTGAAGGGGAGCTAACCAACTGTTGTGGTGCCTCCTCAGGCCAAACCCCTTGGCCTGTGCAGCTGACATGACCCTGAAAAACTGAATGGGCCTCAGTGAAACAGGATTGCAACCAGACAAACCCAAAACCACACCCCCAAGGGACAGGTGGAAGGTATACACCTATCTGGCTGACGCTGGTGTGGGTGAGAAGTCCCTTGTTCCCTCTCTTGAGGATGGGGTTGGTGGGGGAGAGAAGAGGGGTGGGTAACATGTTGGGGCAGATGCTGGATCTATGTCTTGTCTTGCATTAGGCCTGTTTTTTTTTTTCTTGTTGTGGTAAATAAGGCTGCAATCCTATAGGCTTTCCTATAGGAGTAAGGAGTAAGCCCTATTGACCAACAGGACCTACTTCTGGGTAGACGTGCATAGGCCTGTGCTATGAACCCACTTTTGTGCAACTGTAATGTTCCAAAGAACATAAGAAGAGCCGTGCTGGATCAGGCCAAAGGCCCATCTAGTCCAGCTTCCGGTATCACACAGTGGCCCCACCAGATGCCTCAGGGAGCACAAGACAACAAGATACTTGTATCCTGTCGCCACTCCCTTGCACCTGGCACAGAGAAAACCTACTCCTACAACCAGGAGGTTGCTTATCCCCATGCTCGGGGGTCGCATAACTAGTTTTGTTTTGTATTGTTTTCATTCTATATGGCCTGAGGATAAGAACATAAGAACATAAGAAGAGCCCTGCTGAATCAGGCCAAAGGCCCATCTAGTCCAGCTTCCTGTATCACACAGTGGCCTGAAGGATACACCAGCTCCTGAGCATGTTAAGAGTACTTTCCTTATTGTAAGTTGGCCACTGGTTAACGTAAGCCCGGGCACGTTGGCATAACGAGAAGGAACTGTAAGTCGCTCGGTCAACGTGGGCCCAGTAAGGAAATGGGGAATGGGTTTTGTGAAGTGTGAATGTTGAATTGTGGAGGCGTTTGTGGACCTGCAGTTCTCCTATCCAGCCGTTGAGTGTCCGGTGGACAGAGTCAGGATAAGCAGATTGCCTCAAAGCGTGTGTGCCCTTCTATGTTCGGACAATTGGACCCCTTACCAATTGTTCACCCTTTTCCCTTTTGTGTCTCTGTCTTGTGATTAAGTCGTGGGTGGGAGTGAGACTCACCCAGTGTACATGTAGTCTGTTGGATTACATGGTGAAAAATCTTTACAGTGAGAGTGTAGGATTTTCTAAGCAACAAGATTAAGGTATCACCCTGTACCCTGAAATAAAACAGTATTCAGGTAGTATAGAGTACATGTTAAAAGTCCAGAAATCTAAGAAACCTGAGAAGTCCAGCTCCTTTGGGAGATCAGACCAAGTAAAACAGAAGAAGAAGAAACTTTTTTAGTCCTTCAGGGACTTTCAGATAAGAAATGAACTTGCCAATTTTGAGTACATCTGCCCCAACACAAGTAGTAATGACAGTACAACATGGGCAAGTTCAACACCCACCAGCAGAACCTGATGGCCCTGCAGTCCCCTGCCTAGTACAAGCAAGTCCGAAAGGGGGGCCGTCTACTGACCTACAAGGTCCTTAAGAAACACAGAATTCATCAGATCCAAATACTCAACACCTAAACAGTTCAGCATTAAAGAAATGCCCAGGAAGTCCAAGAGTTGCTAGAAAAGAATCAAAAGATGACAGAACAGATTGAAGTTCAATTTCAGACGATGCAGCAAGAAAAGTCACAATGCAGAATACTAGAGAAGAAGTGAGAGAATTGGCACGTCAAGATGATGGTAGTGAGAGAAGACAATGAGGAAAAAGAAGCAAGTGATGAGGAAAGAAAAGGAGACGATAGTCCGATTGCCAGTCATACCAGACGAGGGACAAAAGAACGATCTCTACAAGCACCATTGCAGAGATGACGAGAAAAAAAAGAAAAGGGAGAGTTTCACAAAGAAAGGAAGAAAATAAGGAAGAAGATCCATAGATGGAAGACCCAGAGGACGCGTGAAAGAGAGACAATATCAGCCCATTCCAACCCAAGTGCTAAGCAGCCCAAGTCAGACCTAAAGTCAGCCTAATTCCTTTAGGTCAAAGTTAGGTCTGGAATGCAACCATTTAGGGCGAAGTTAGGTCAAAGTTATGACCAACGGACTAAGAACAGCCCATTCCAACCCAAGGGCTAAGCAGCACAAGTCAGACCTAAAGTTGACCTAAAAGTGGGTGGAACATGGGTGGACCGTGGGTGTAACGGGGGCGGCAACCAATTAACGTTGGATTCCAGACCCTGGCAAGCACAGACACGCCCCCTCCAACACAAATGCTGACACAAAATTTAGGTCGACCAAAAAGGTGGACCCAAATTTGAGGAGACCCATAGGAGCCATTTTACCTTACCCAAGCCAGCCCTCTCCTGAAAATTTCTAACACCCTACTCCTGAGTTAGGTCAGAGTTAGGACGGAGTTGGGCCTGCTAGGTCTGGAAACCGACAGAGTTATGCCTAAGATAGGGAGCCTATCAGCACCCAGCCCCACCCAGCCTCATTCCCACAAAAGCCCAGCCCCAGACCTCCAGTCACTCACTCTCTCTCTGAGCACGTGGTGTGGGGTTCTGTCCCTCACAGCCACAAAGTGGGACTTTGTTGGTGGAGGGCAAAATTCACAAACACCCCACTTCTCTCTTCTCCTCTCTGCCTCCCTCTAGGGCAGAGACGGCTGTTCTGGCTGTGGCCAACCTGTTTACAGCTGTGCCTGGGCAGCTGCCTCCATGCAAGTGTTTGCTAACCCATGTCTTTCTCCCAGCCCCTCTTCTCCCCCCCCCCAGGCAACAACACCAGCAGGTAAGAGCAGGGTTTGTGCTGACATGTGGTCTGACTGCTGCCTCTTTGCATTTAGAAATATAGGAAGGATACATGCCTCTTTACCAATGTCTTGTCTCATAGCTGCCTCCATAGCCTGCCATGACATGCCTCTCTACCAATGTGTTGTCTCATAGCTGCCTGCATAGCCTGCCATGATATGCCTCTTTACCAATGTGTTGTCTCATAGCTGCCTGCTATGATATAGGATACATGCCTCTTTAGCACTGTTGTGTCTGATTGCTGCCTGTAGTCATGTGAGCAGACAATGCCACAAGTGTGGAACTGTTAGCCTTATGTAGACACCAGCTGTTCCCCCCCCTTTTCTCCACAGGGTCTACTGACAGGTCAGTATTGCTAGGTTTGCCATGGTTGTGACCCCCAAGTTGTGTTGTTGTCTCTCTCTTTGACCCTTTCCCCTTACAGGATCATGCTCTCCTTACACCCAGGTAAGCAGCTCAGACCATGCTCTCTCTTTGACCCTTTCCCCTTACAGGATCATGCTCTCCTTACACCCAGGTAAGCAGCTCAGACCATGCTATGTGTGTCACACCTATCAGCTGTGTTTTATTTCTCTCCCTGCAGGCTTTTGCAACCGACACACTGGCTTGTCTTCAATGGTGACTGTTTCCACATACCAGCTGACCTGTAACTCCCCTTGTTTTTTGTCTCCCCAGGAACGTCCACTATCACCTACCTTCCTGGGATCACCCTTGGGCCTGCAGTCTGGTTGCCCCACTGTCATCTGCCTTGATGCTGCCAGAGGTCAGGGAGCCAGCCCTGCAACCCTCCTCAGCTGCCGGTGCTGCTGCTGCTCCACCTCCCTGGCTGTCCTACTTGCTGCCCCTCCCCTTTCTATGGAGCAGGCTGTGGTTCCACAGGGGAAGAGCCTGCATGTCCAGGTCCATGGGGCAGGTGTGCTGCTGCTGCTTTCTGATTGGCTGCTGTGACTACTCCTGGTGGCCTTGCCTGGCCATCTCTGCTAACGTTCCAGAACAATAAAGATGCCTCTCCGGTAGAGCCCCAGTGAAACATATGTGCCCAGTGTTTACACAAGCATTGCCCCCCACATACAGACAGCCCCCAGCACTGAAGACCCTACATGAGTCCCATCCAGGGACTGCCATGGCCTTCGCTGGGAGAACCCAACAGGGGTGCTGCGCGACCCCCATGGCACAGAGGGGACGAGGGAGTCAGGGGGGCCTCTCAGGCAGGCAAACAGTGACAGCCAGGGCGTCCGCCCCTAACGCAGGCGCCTCTGTCGAAGGTCCGCCCGTAATGCAGGCGCTTCCGTTGAAGGTCCGCCCGTAATGCAGGCGCTTCCGTCGAAGTTCCGCCCATAATGCAGGCGCCTCCGTCGAAGGTCCGCCCGTAATGCAGCCACTTCCGCCCAAAGTCTGTCTGCATAAGAGGCGCCTGTTTATGCATCACCTTCATCTGCGGAGCGCCCCCTGTGTCCCTATCGGTCTCTGCAGACCCCTCTCTCGGAATCTGTCTCCCACCAGCCTTGTTGTCTGTCTGTCTCTGACCCACCCATGCCCCTCCCCAGCACCCCCTGTCTGCCTGCCTGTGTGTCTGCCTCTCCTCCCACTCCCTGATGATGGCTGCTGGCCACCCCCCACCCTGCTAGACCGCCTGCCGTGAGGCGCCGTTGTCGCCCCATCTGGGGGTGTGATGAGCTGTGTGAGCCCTTCACGCTCGCAGCAGACAAGCCCAAGGCATCTCTTGGTCTTGGCCGGGGCACAGAGCAGCAGGCACACCGGGATGCCTTCTTTGTGGGCATTGCCCTGGCCTTGGAGGCCCAGGGCTTCAGGCAGCGCACGGGCGAGTCATGTCAGAGGCAGTTCCAGTCCTCATGAGACCCCCCTTGTGTGTGACGTTCCCACCCCCCTCCCCTTCCCTTCCCTCCCCCGCTCACCCCCCAGTGCAGCCTCAACGTGGCTTGGGGGTGGCATCGCCTTCTGCAGGAGGGAGGGGACGGCCACTCTCCCCTGCAGCAGGTGGCTGAAGCACAGGGTGCCCTGTGGCGGCTGGGCTCAGGCACCTCGCTCACCTGTCACCTGCCCTGCACCCACCACATGACTGGCGCAATCCCCCTGCCTGCGGTCAGCCCCTTTGCGACCGGGCTGCGACAGATACTGCGGCAGCTGCCATGGATGGACGCTGACACATGCAGACAGAGGCCTGCACATGCCTGAGCCAGACACGGAGCCTGGAGAAGAGCCTGCCTGCCTGGGAGGTAAATGTTGCCTGGATCCTGGGGTGGTGCTGGGCCACAGAAACTGCAGCCTGCCTAACTCAGGCATAACTCTGACCTACCTCAGGCATAACTTCTGCCTAACTTAGGCTGCACTTAGGCCACACTTATGCCTGACTTGGAGAGGAGTTGGGTTGGAATGGGCTGTATGTGTATCAACTTTTTCCAGGACAACGGAATTTTTTTTTAAATTAGCTGACATAAACCAAGGCATGCAGGACGAGGCAGCTCTCTAGGGCCTTGTCATCAATAAGCACTAGGGAACCTTTGATCCTGATCACATGACACACATATATATATATAGGTATTAACTAAAAGATGAAAGTTTTATTTATGTGAGCCTGGGTGTCTGAAACCCATGGTGGCTGTAAAATAAGTCACACGCTACATTTTTTTGTTGTTGAAAATGAAATCAAAATCTAAACACCTCACCAACGTAGAATCACAATGCCCAGAAAGAATGCCAGAAGATGCATTGGTTTCCTAGGTGAAGAAAAGTCTGTCAGCCAACCCCTGGGTTATAAGTATCAGCCAAAATATGCACTGTTTACAAGTCCACCAGAGATGGCCCAATCATCATAAAAGGAAGCCCAGAGCCCGAAATACCAGATGGGGAGAGACGCAGAATCCTGTTTCACCTGCAAAGACTCAGGCTGCAATCCCATTCACTTTCCTGGAAGTAGGCACCACTGAACACAAGGAGACATATTTCTGAGTGGACAGACATAGGACTGTGCTGTCAGAGAAGGGAAGATTATATAGATCCCTATAGATCTCAGTAGAACACACCAGAAAAGCCAGCCAATCTTCGCCTGTATTCCTGAGAACCCCTATTCAGCGAAAGCAGCAAAATATCTGGTCAAGGCTCACCCAAAGATTCAAGAATAGCCCAGTCTTTTTGGACAAGTCTGGACTAGAGACCGAAGGAGAAGGATAGTCCATCGGGTGCCCATCAAGATGGAGCTTTCCCCCAGGAAAAGCCCCATCCAAATTCCACAGAGACCCAAGTGAAAAAGGAGCCTGTGTAAGTCCTTTTGCTTCAAAGATTTGCCAGTGGCAGCCTGAAAGAATGCCTGAAACCTACAGTTAATGTATACACCAAACATGCAGTACCCACAGCCTGCTAGCAAAAATTTGTTGTTGTTGTTCAGTCGTTAAGTCGTGTCCGACCCTTCGTGATCCCATGAACCATATCCCGCCAGGCCTTCCTGTCCTCCACTATCTTCCTGAGTTCGCTCATTTTCATGTTTGTTACATCGGTGATGCTGTCTAACCATCTCATCCTTGGCCTTCCCCTTCTCCTTTTGCTAGCAAAAATACCAAGTAAATTTTTTAGAAAACCTAAAAAGAGACTTGTATCACTGCAAAAAGCCAAGTGTTGAGAAGGGGGACGAAGAAATGCACAAAGACTGCATTATCACCTCATAATTACACGCTGATGAATAAACATGGGAGGGTGACACAAGATAAGCCCCTCTGGATTGTAAGCCAGTGTGAGACGTTATGAACCAGAGTGATACGAGGAAAGATGGACAAAGGAGGGTGGTCCAAGGTGTTATTTTTTGAACCTGAAATGGAGACTTAAAGGTCTCAAATCTCCTCTTCAAGCTATGGTAAAAGATTTCTAACAAATGAACAAGTGTTGAGCTGCTAGAACCTCAACCCAGTTGGATTCCCCAGCACCTCAGCCCACCTGGCTTAACTACCCGAGTTTGCAACTGGACATCATACTACGTCATTTTTGCCATGGGTCAAGGACTAATTTTCTATGCAGTGTTTTTTTTGAATTTCATAACGGACATTGTATTAAAAAGGAAAAGCAACAGTGAAGCAACCAGAGAAGGCTGAGCACCTGAAAGTTTTATAGAAGGAAAGTAAAAAAGGGGGGTGCCTGTGCAACAAAGCTATACTGGCAGTTACACTGACCAAATCGACGTTAGGGCAACATTTGATGTATGTGCCCCACTGCGTTTTGCCTGTGTTAATCACCAAAGGAACACAATACATGAACAATTACAGAATTCATAAAAGCCAAACCTTACTGTGTGATAATCTCCAAGTTACAGTGATGACCACATTTATCCAGAGATCCCTGAAGCAGCTCTGGAACATGATTGTTTCCAAGTCTTGGAGGAAGTTTATTTGTCCAGACCAGACCTCAAAGATGTGCCCCTCAAGAACCCAGACTTAATCCTTTTCACAGATGGAAGTTCCACAGTCAATGGAGAAAGAGTAGCGGGCAAAGCTGAATCTCTTCCCTCCAGAACCTCTACAGATTCAAAATACAGTTTTCTTAACTTTTCAAGCCCACGGAGTTTTGTACAAGAGGATTTTTGAGCGCAGAAGGGAAACAGATCAAAAATGCAACCGAAATACAAGACTTGTTAAAAGCTGTGTGGTTACCAAAAGAAGTTGATGTCCTTCACTGAAACCTCACCACAAACTCAACACAGAAGTGAACAGAGGAAATCACACACACACACACACACACACACACACACACACACACACACACACACACACACAGAACAAAAGAAGTTCACACAGATGCTGTGCCAGAGAAGTGGAAACTTAAGAGAGATCCTTCCAACCCCCTGAAGTTAAAAATCCAAGGGGATCAATGTCCTGCAGGATCGTGCGCTGGGTCAATGTGTGTGTGTGTGTGTGTGTTGCTTGCAGAGCTGCAACATGTGTGATGGGAACTATAAAACCTAGTTTCTTCCTACTCCCCATAGCCACAGGGGAAAGATTGGGTGTCCCAGTATACGAAGAAATGGGCCGGGCCAGGCGAAGTTTAAAAATAGGAGAGTGGAAAGATAATGAGTGCCCCCCTGAACGTATCATTAAAGTTTATGGCCCCACCACATGGGCAAAGGATGGGACATATGGTTACCGTACACCAATTTATATGCTTAACCGCATTATACGCTTACAGGCTGTATTAGAAATAATTACAAATGAGACCGCTATGGCGCTTGCTTTGCTTGTAAAGACTAATACTCAGCTCCGCACCGCAGTATATCAAAATAGATTAGCCCTCGATTATGTCCTGGCGTCCGAAGGCGGAGTTTGTGGGAAGTTTAACCTGACAAACTGCTGCCTGCAGATAGATGACAATGGAAAAGCTATAGAACAAATAACTGAAAAGATGCGAAAATTAGCCCATGTGCCAGTCCAAACATGGACAGGTGCACTAGATGCAGGAGGATGGTTTGGAAGCATGTTTGGAAACTGGAAACGCATTCTTTTCCTGATTGGTTTGGCATTTGGGGGTCTCCTCCTACTCCCATGCCTATTACCCCTTATAAGATCCACAGTCAAATCTGCTGTAGCAGCAATCACCCCCCAGAACACAATGATGGTACTTAATCAAGGTAGAAATCCGATGTATGAGAGGTTGGAGCAGGCCAGACAGGAACAAGAACACCTGGTGGAAATTATTGGTGCAGATCAATAATCTGCAAAGGGGGGAATGAAGGATACACCAGCTCCTGAGCATGTTAAGAGTACTTTCCTTATTGTAGTGTGCTGCATGACATCTATTTAGAACTTGCTTCTAAGCAAAGATAGAGAGACATATTAACAGACACTTGGTTTCTGCAAGAGGAAATGTAGCTAACCACAAAGCCTACACTGTACCTGTCAGCTAAGCTCAGGAAATGTGTAACAAAGGCAGAAATGAAAGCTAAATGCTTACAGCTTGGGGGGGGGGGCTGCATCGCCATTGCCCTTCTGGGTTAGTAACAAGGCTACAGCCAATGTAAGGATAGAATGCCTCTTGGACATAGTGTGACACGCTTCCGTGCCTTGTTGTAACAGCTTTGCAAAGTATAAAAAGAACATGAGAACAATAGTGATTGCGCTCTCTGATTTGTGACCAAAGTCCCACTGAGCGACCATGCATATGCCTGAATAAAACAATCTGAATTCTGACACATCGGTTGCTTGCGTGTTTTGGACTCGCCGTCCTACAGGCCCCACCAGATGCCTCAGGGAGCACACAAGACAACAAGATACCTGTGTCCAGTCGCTACTCCCTTGCACCTGGCACAGAGAAAACTTACTCCTACAACCAGGAGGTTGTTTTTCCCCAAGTAAGTCAAAGCAACATTTTGTTTTAGGTATATGGAAACACATGGAATTTCTTCTGGAGGCATATATGTCTTCTTTGTGGTCCCCTGACAAGGATCCCCCCCCCAAAAAAACCGGAAATTTTTTACATTGTTTCTATACCTGGCCCTTAATGGGTAAGTGGGAACCAGTGGCATAGCTGGAGGGGGTGCGGAGCAGTAAGTGGCGCAAGACACTGCTACACAGGGGTAAGCAGCCCCACCCCCTCTCCGCTCAGAGCCATTCAGAGCTAACGCTCAGGAAGCTCCGTTTGGTTCTGTGACCTCACCTCCAACATGCCCCTCTCTGTCCCTCCTATAGAGTTTATAAACTGGAATTGCAGTATCCCACTGGTTCTCCGCATTCCACCAGGTTTCTGTTATACCTACTATGTCAATGTTTTCCCTCGCCACCAAACATTCCAGTTCTCCCATCTTTGCTCGGAGACTTTGGGCATTTACATAAAAGCACTTATATACCAGGTCCCCCAAGAAGGGCTGCATGTTTGCACTATTATACCTGCAGCCTTCTGTCCTGCTGGACTGGCTGTCATGTCCCATCATGCTATCACTCCTAATTCCTACTCTGTCATAACCTTGCTGTTCTTGAATCTCTCTCCACTATAATTCCCTAGAGATGTGGAGTCCCGAACCAGATGCCCCTTGGCTCCTGTCAGCTTTCCCCCAGGGGTCAGTTTAAAAACTGCTCTGCCACCTTCTGAATGTTAGGCGCCAGCAGTCTGGTTCCATTTTGGTTCAAATGAAGCCCATCCCTCTTGTACCAGCTACCATCGTTGTACAGGCCCGGCTTGTCCCAAAACATTCCCCAGTGCCTAACAAACCTAAACCCCTCCTCCTGACACCAGTGTCTCATCCACACATTGAGACCCCTCAGCTCCGCCTGCCTAGCTGGCCCTGCACGTGGAACAGGTAGCACTTCTGAGAACGCTACCTTTGGGGTCCTGGATTTGAGCTTCCTACCTAGCAACCTAAATTTGGCCTCCAGGGCCGCCCGGCTACATTTCCCCACATCGTTGGTGCCAACATGCACCGCAACCACTACCTCCTCCCCAGCACTCTCTGCCAGCCTATCTAGACGAGACGTGATGTCCGCAACCTTCACACCAGGCAGGCAAGTCACCCTACGGTCCTCACATCCATCCACAGACCCCCCTTTTATGTTCCTGACTATAGAATCACCCACTACAAGAAGTCCCCTCCCCCCCAGAATATCATCCTTAGTGCAACTGGATACGGGCCCATTACCTGAAGAAGGGGTCCCACTGGGGGATTGTTTCCCTCTTTTCCAGAGCGATGTCCTCCAGCCCTGAGACTCTCTTCCCTGGCAGCTGAGGAGCTGGCCAACTGAGGGTGGGACACCGCCTCCACGTCCCCAGAAGTCTCACCCTGGTCCCTCTCTACCTGTCTCTGCTTCTCCAGGTCAGCAACCGTGGCTTCAAGGGATCGAACCCGTTCCCTGAGAGCCTGGAGTTCTTTGCACCGAGCACACACCCATGACTTATGCCCAAGAGGCATATAGTCATACATGTGACACTTGGTACAAAACACTGGATAGCCCCCACCCCTCTGCTGGCTGTCTGACTGCATAGCCTTTGTGTGTAAGCTATGGGTTTATCTCCTCTCCTCAAGGGAAGTGAAGGGCAGCGTTTGGGGCCTGGCTTCCTTGCCGTGCTGCTGAACTTGCACAGCTGCTCAACTCACTGTGTCTTCTCTTACCTTGGCACTTTGTCCCAATGAGGCACTGGGTCCCAGGAGGCCACTCACTGCTCCTGAAAAGTGAAAAGTAAATGTGATTGCATGTCTCTGTATGCCGTTCTGGGTGCCCTCCAGGTAGAAAAGGAGGGTACAAAACGAGTAAGTAATGTGGCAGGGGATAGGATTGGGCTGTGAGTGGGGCAAGGAGTCATCTGGGCCAAGCTAGCGTGGGGAGGGCACTGCACCCTCCCAGAAAGAACCAATTGATGGCACTGCAGTAGGAGAGACATGTTGTGGCTTCCAGCTTAATTCTCCTTACAGAGCTCCCAGGAGCCTCAGACTCATCAGTAACCCTCAACCAACAGTCCCTGTTGCTGACGTGTCACTTGGGTCCCTGTAGAAGGGATGATGTACAGTCAATCCAGGGCAAAGCACCAGCTGTCAGCCTTCCAGGGAAGCTCCATCAATGGCATCTGAAGCTGCTCTCAGTCCTATGACCATCACAAATGGTGGCCCCCTGCCCTCTGCATGTACAAATGGCATCACTGCTCAAATGATAGAATCATCAGAATAGGCCACTTGGACATCGAAAGGGGGGGGCATCCTGTTTGGGACAACAGTGTCTGAAGTACCAAAGGCCTCTGGAGTAGCCCCAGAGACACACATTCCTCTATGTGGACATGACATCAGTGTGAGAAGTGGGTACACCACAACACATATAATGACTGCACACGTACATTCTTACTTCACCAGCTGTACATGTGATGGTGGAAACTTGGTGGAAACGTTAGCACACATGGTCCTTAAATGTAAACTGTACAATGTTCTCCATCAACAATATTTAGATCAATTCTGTATTCCCACTTGGAAACCAGAGATGGAGGTCATACGTTTTTTATTACAGGGGAAAGATCAGGAGCTCACCAAGATAGTGGCTAAATATCTTTATTTGGTTTTCTGCCGCCGAAGTGCATTACAGACTTCTAGCCTTACTAACTTCATGGATCATTGCCTTGTCGTGGCGAAGGGGCTTGCGTAACTCAATGAAGCCATGAGCTATGCCGTGCAGGGACACCCAAGACGGACAGGTCGTAGCAGAGAGTTCTGACTAAAAGTGATCCACTGGAGAAGGAAATGGCAACCCACTCCAGTAACCTTGCCAAGAAAATCCCATGAACAGTACCAAAAGGCTAAAAGGTATGACGCCGGAAGATGAGCCCCTCAGGTCGGAAGGTGTCCAATATGCTACTGAGGAAGAGCGGAGGACTATTCCAAGTAGACCCAGAAAGAGTGAAGCGGCTGGGCCAAAGCCAATAGGACGTCCAGCTGTGGATGTGTCTGAGGTTGAAAGGAAAATCCAATGCTGCAAGGAACAATACTGCTTAGGAACATGGAATGTGAGGTCTATGAATCAAGGCAAGCTGGATGTGGTCAAAAATGAGATGATAAGATTGAACATTGACATCTTGGGAATCAGCGAACTAAAATGGACGGGCATGGGCGAATTTAAGTCAGGTGACCATCATATCTACTACTGTGGGCATGAATCCCTTAGAAGAAATGGAGTAGCTCTCATAGTCAATAAAAGAGTGGGAAAGGCAGTACTGGGGTGCAACCTCAAAAACGACAGAATGATTTCAGTTCGAATCCAAGGCAAACCATTCAACATTACAGTAATCCAAGTGTATGCCCCAACCACTGATGCCGAAGAAGATGAAGTTGACCGGTTCTATGAAGACCTACAACACCTTCTAGAACTAGCACCCAAAAAATATGTCCTTTACATCATAGGAGACTGGAATGCTAAAGTAGGGAATCAAGAAATAAACGGAACAACAGGCAAGTTTGGCCTTGGAGTGCAAAATGAAGCAGGGCAAAGGCTAACGGAGTTCTGTCAAGAGAACACGCTGGTCATAGCAAACACTCTTTTCCAACAACACAAGAGGCGACTCTACACATGGACATCACCAGATGGTCAATACCGAAACCAGATAGATTATGTGCTTTGCAGCCAAAGATGGAGAAGCTCTATACAATCAGTAAAAACAAGACCTGGAGCTGACTGTGGCTCAGATCATGAGCTTCTTATTGCAAAATTCAGACTTAAACTGAAGAATGTAGGGAACACCACTAGACCAGTCAGATATGACCTAAACCATATCCCTTATGAGTATACAGTGGAGGTGAAGAATAGATTTAGGGCATTAGACCTGGTAGACAGAGTGCCTGAAGAACTATGGACGGAAGTTCGTAACATTGTACAGGAGGCAGCAACGAAAACCATCCCAAAGAAAAAGAAATGCAAGAAAGCAAAGTGGCTGTCAGATGAGGCTTTACAAATAGCTGTGGAAAGAAGGAATGCAAAAAGCAAGGGTGAAAGGGAAAGATATAAACAACTGAATGCAGAGTTCCAGAGAATAGCAAGGAGAGATAAGAAGGCCTTCTTAAATGAACAATGCAAGGAAATCGAGGAAAACAACAGAATGGGGAGGACTAGAGATCTCTTCAAGAAAATTGGAGATATCAAGGGAACGTTTTGTGCAAAGATGGGCATGATAAAGGACAAAAAAGGCAAGGACCTAACAGAAGCAGAAGAGATTAAGAAGAGATGGCAAGAATACACAGAAGAACTATACAAGAAAGATCTGAATGTTCCTGATGACCACGCTGGTGTGGTCACTGACCCAGAGCCGGACATCCTAGAGAGTGAAGTCAAGTGGGCCTTAGGTAGCATTACTAACAACAAAGCTAGTGGAGATGATAATATCCCAGCTGAGCTACTTAAAATCCTAAATGATGATGCTGTGAAAGTGCTGCACTCAATATGCCAACAAATTTGGAAAACTCAGCAGTGGCCAAAGGATTGGAAAAGGTCAGTTTACGTTCCAATTCCAAAGAAGGGCAGTGCCAAAGAGTGCTCAAACTACTGCACAATTGCACTCATTTCACATGCTAGCAAGGTTATGCTCAAAATCCTACAAGCTAGGCTTCAGCAGTACGTGGACCGAGAACTACCGGACGTACAAGCTGGGTTTCGAAGAGGCAGAGGAACTAGAGATCAAATTGCCAACATGCGGTGGATCATGGAGAAAGCACGAGAGTTCCAAAAAAACACCTACTTCTGCTTCATTGACTACACAAAAGCCTTTGATTGTGTGGATCACAACAAACTGTGGCAAATTCTTAAAGAGATGGGGGTACCACACCACCTTACCTGTCTCCTGAGAAACCTGTATGCGGGTCAAGAAGCAACAGTTCGAACCAACCATGGAACAACTGATTGGTTCAAAATTGGGAAGGGAGTACGGCAAGGCTGTATATTGTCACCCTGCTTATTTAACTTATATGCAGAGTACATTATGAGAAATGCAGGGCTGAATGAATCACAAGCCGGAATCAAGATTGCCGGGAGAAATATCAACAACCTCAGATATGCAGACGATACCACCCTAATGGCAGAAAGTGAAGAAGAACTAAAGAGCCTCTTGATGAGGGTGCAAAAGTTGGCTTGAAACTCAACATTAATAAAACTAAGATCATGGCATCTGGTCCCATCAATTCCTGGCAAATAGAAGGGGCAGAAATGGAAGCAGTAACAGATTTTACTTTTCTGGGCTCCAAGATCACTGCAGACGGAGACAGCAGCCATGAAATTAAAAGACGCTTACTCCTTGGAAGGAAAGCTATGGTAAACTTAGACAGCATAATAAGAAGCAGAGATATCACCATGACAACAAAAGTTCGTATAGTCAGGGCGATGGTGTTCCCAGTAGCAATGTATGGTTGCGAGAGTTGGACCATAAGGAAGGCTGAGCGCCGAAGAATAGATGCTTTTGAACTGTGGTGCTGGAGAAGACTCCTGAGAGTCCCTTGGACTGCTAGGAGATCAAATCAGTCAATTCTAAATGAAATCAAGCCTGACTGTTCCCTGGAAGGACAGGTACTAAGGCTGAAACTCAAATATTTTGGCCACCTAATGCGAAGAGAGGACTCTCTGGAGAAGACTCTGATGCTGGGAAAAATTGAAGGCAAAAGGAGAAGGGGAAGGCCAAGGATGAGATGGTTAGACAGCATCACCGATGCAACAAACATGAAAATGAGCGAACTCAGGAAGATAGTGGAGGACAGGAAGGCCTGGCGGGATATGGTTCATGGGATCACGAAGGGTCGGACACGACTTAACGACTGAACAACAACAACAACAAGCCTTACTAACGACCTAGAGATGTAAAAATAGACTGTTTTTTCTTTCTTTTTTTCCTCTTACATCCAATAGTTTGTGTCACTGGAATGATAGTGACTGTGTGTTGGTACATTTAACTTGTATGTTTGTTTGTGATGCCAACTTGTATGTTTGTTTGTGATGGTTTGATTGATTGATTGATTGATTGATTGAAAGCACAGCTAGCCACAGCTTCCCATGACTTGCAACCATGCAGTGAAAAGAAGTGCGATGTATACGTTGTAGTTGTAGGTGGCTGTAAATAGTCTCCCCCAGGGGAGTCCGGAAAGGGGGTGCTAAAGGGGAGGTCCCCCACCTCCTCGACTTCCACTGCCTCCCTAGTCTCCAGCCCTTACAGCTGGTCCTCTAAGCAAAGCCCCGAGGGGCGGGGTGAGCCGCTGGTGAGGAAGACTGCCTTCTCCCGGGGCCTCAGAGAGACCGGAGGGCGGGGGTTCTACCACTGCGCAAGCCACCTCTCCGGGGAGTCGTCCGGTCCTTGGCTGGAGGGAAGATGTGTCCTCCCTCGCCTCTCGGCCGACTGCCTCATCACAGGCCTGAGCCCTCTTTATATACCCTGTTCCCCAGTAGTCCCGCCTCCCTGGGTGACTGACAGGCGGCTGGGCCTATCGCCTCGCCGCCTATGGAAAGCCCCATTGTGTGTCGCCGGGCCTGGGGCCTGGCTCGCCCCTTCTGGCCATTCGGTCCCTGTGAGGGCGGCTCGTCAGCAGGCCGCTCTCAGGGGACTGTCGGGGAGGCCGCCCTTCGCCCCGGCAGGCCTTGGGGGCTGCCCAAGTACGGGTGGGTCGGGGCCACCCAGACAGTGGCTTAAATTTTATTTATTTGTTTGTTTATTTGTTTGTTTACAATATTTTTACCCTGCCTTTCTCCCTGAAGGGACCCAAGGCAGCTTACAACAAGAAAAAAATACAATACAAAAAGTACGATACAAAAAAAATCACTTTTTAAAACAATAAAAAACAGTTAACAAAAACTAAAACATGATCTCCTGTGATGTGTATTAAAACCGATGTGTGATGTGTAAAGTGATGCACATTGGGGCAAGAAACCAAAATTTCACATATACGCTAATGGGTTCTGAGTTGTCTGTGACGGATCAAGAGAGAGATCTTGGGGTGCTGGTGGACAGGTCGGTGAAAGTGTCGACCCAGTGTGCGGCGGCTGTGAAGAAGGCCAATTCCATGCTCGGGATCATTAAAAAAGGGATTGAGAATAAAACGGCCAATATTATTATGCCATTGTACAAATCGATGGTAAGGCCGCATCTGGAGTATTGCGTCCAGTTCTGGTCTCCGCATCTCAAAAAGGATATAGTGGAACTGGAAAAGGTGCAGAAGAGAGCGACCAAAATGATTAGTGGGCTGGGGCATCTACCTTATGAGGAAATGCTACAGCGTTTGGAGCTCTTCAGTCTGGAAAAAAGGCGCCTGAGGGGGGACATGATTGAGACGTATAAAATTATGCATGGGATGGAGAGAGTCGATAGAGAGAAGTTCTTTTCCCTGTCACACAACACTAGAACTAGGGGACATCCTCTAAAATTGAGTGGAGGGAGTATTAAAACAGACAAAAGAAAATATTTCTTTACCCAGCATGTAATTCATCTGTGGAACTCCTTGCCACAGGATGTGGTGATGGCATCTGGCCTAGATGCCTTTAAAAGGGGTTTGGACAGATTCATGGAGGAAAAGACCATCACAGGTTACAAGCCATAAGCAACCTCCTGGTTTTTAGAAGTGGGTTTTCTCTGTGCCAGGTTCAATGGTGTGGCGACTGGACACAGGTATCTTGTTGACTGTGTGCTCTCGGAAGCACCTGGTGGGGGTCACTGTGTGATACAGGAAGCTGGACTAGATGGGCCTTTGGCCTGATCCAGCAGGGCTCTTCTTATGTTCTTATGTTCCTGGCCTAGATGGCTTTCAAAGGGGACTGGGCAGATTTATGGAGGAAACGTCCATCACAGGTTACAAGTCATGATGACTGTATGCAACCTACAGGTTTTTGAGGTAGCCTATCTGAATGCCAGATGCCAGGGAGTGGCGACAGGATCCAGGTCTCTTGTTGTGCTCCCTGAGGCATCTGGTGGGGCCACTGTGAGATACAGGAAGCTGAACTAGAGGGGCCCCTGTGTTAGAAACATCCTCTTTTTCCCAACACGTGTGCAGTCTAAGCTTTCTGCACACGTTTCTGGCTGGCAATCGTGAGGGCCAAGCAGGACCGTGCTCTGCAAGCGGTTAGGTCAGGCAGAACTCTCAGGAGAGGTCATGCTAATTAAGAGCCATTAAGGGGCAAGAAGGTTGGAGCCTGTGGGACATCTGTATATCTCCTTTCCTAAGGTCTTGCAAAGCTGGGTGCTCCACCCTGACCCTGGCATAATTGCTGCCAGCACAAGTCCTGCTACATAACCAATTAAGTTTCAAATTGCCCAGTGGCCAGGCCAGCTGGACAATCTTTTCAAATTTCAGTGCCAAGAAGCCTCTCCCATCAACGACCTGAGCCTGAGTGCAAGGTACACCCCCCCCCCCCGCCCGGCCTTTTGTCCCTCAGGAACTTCTCTGATTGGGGTACAACAATCAAGTCTTTGTGTCCACCTGAGATTATTGTCCACCAAACTCAATCAAGTCCAGGAAACCCAAAGAGAAGCTCCAAACTGCTTTGGCCACCCAGAAATGCTTTTGTTTCCTTTGTGCAAAGTCCTATAACTATTCCTGCTCTGGAAGC
This sequence comes from Plestiodon gilberti rubricaudatus, assembly GCA_026170595.1. Taxonomy (NCBI): domain Eukaryota; kingdom Metazoa; phylum Chordata; class Lepidosauria; order Squamata; family Scincidae; genus Plestiodon; species Plestiodon gilberti. Next base: position 170,845,653 of record JANXHW010000005.1, on the reverse strand, counting down.
CAAACTGGGCCACTTCTCCAGAGGCATTTTTCTTCATCTTGCCATTTGCCAAAGTGTGGTTTTGGGTGGTCTCTTCCTCCTCATAGAGTTTGGTGGTGCTTTCTTCCCTGCTGAAAGCCTCCACATTTCTGCTTGGCAACGCTGTCCTGCAGTTTGGACGCCTCTTGCTGAGCTTTCTTGCTCTGATACTCAAAGGAGCACCTTTTTGATGTATTGTTCTGCCCTGGAATCTGAAAGTGTGCAGCCCTGTCCTTGCTGCTTACAAGGACTTCCTACTCAAACTCTGCCCAGCAGAACAGGATTGATCATCTCTCCTTGTGTTCCCCCCTCCCCCCCCCAAAAAAGCCTCCACATTGAATTGCCTCCTTCTGCTGGCTGACTTGGGAGGAATCCCAGATTAGCTCAGCCTCTTAGGCTGCACTCTTATGCACACTTTCCTGAAAGTAAGCCCCATTGAACATAATGGGACATACTTCTGAGTAGAGATGCATAGGATTGTGCTGTCAGTCATCTTTCTCTAACGCCTGCTTGTCCAAACACAGCTATTTGTTGTAAGTACTGTATAACCATTTAAAGCTCTGTAATTGATCTCTTAAGCCAGTGGTTCCCAAACGGGGAGATGCGACTCCCAGGGGAGGCACCAAGTGCCATGGAATCCTCTCTGAAAACCACCATGGCAACTCTCCGTTGCATAATCATATAGCAATTTTTCTCCTAACAGATTGATGGTTGGGTGGGTGGAGGATGAAGATAAGAACCGGGTGATATCTGAGTCGGGCTCCCCCTGCATGTTTAACAGCAGAGGGTTGAGAATGTCTTGCCGGAGGTCATCGTACCATATGCAGTGTAGCAGCGCATGCGGTAGAGAGTCAATATCTGTCTGATTGCATGGGCAGCGTCCCTGTAGTTTAGAGGATTGCGCGAATCTGAGCTCCATCAAACTAGATGGCAAGTCATTACACCTGGCCAGGGTGAATGCATGCCTTGCCTGGGAGTTATCAATCAGAGATGGTTACAATGGGAGCTTACCAAAAATGCAGGGGAGATGGAAATAGAGAGGCGAGCAGGTTTTAGGGGCTGCAGCAAAAAGCTCCTGTCTCTCAATGTCTGGGAGTCTGTTCAGAAGAATCCTGATGGCCGTGCTCGGAGCAACTGAACCCAAAAGGTCCGTCGACAGTCCTATAGTTTGAATTTTCTTAATAAAAAGGGTATAACCCAAACAGTGGGCAGAGTCGGTTAGTATACCCTTAAAGAGTGGAACACTGTCTGCGAGATAACACACATGGAAACAATCTGGACTAAGCCAGAAACTGCAGGTGGTGTTGGCCCGCCTCAAGGCAAAGTGCAGCATATGGTACGCAGTAGGGGAGGCCGAATATTTTATACAGGAAGAAGGACTGAATTCGCTCCACATCAATATTATAAGCAGGGAGCGAAATCTGACAGCCATATAAGAGTTGAGTTGAGACTTTAGCATTGAAAACTCTCAGGGCTGCAGGTACATAGCCCGCTCCCTGAATGTACAAAAAAAACCCTAATGATGGCCTGGGTTTTGTTGTTTTAGCCGTTCTTATTGCTGCTGCTTGGTGTGGGGACCAATGATGCTTGTAATGGTAAAGAAGGCCTGAATACTTGAAGGTTTTAACCTGCTGAATGGTTTTGCCACGGAACTGCCAAGTGCAGGGTTTCCAAGTCTTCCCAAGACTACTATTTTGGATTTATCAAAAGTGAGTTGAAGTTGATTGGTGAGAAGGTAGCTGTCCGGGTGGCCCCAACCCACCCGTACTTACCCCACAGCCCAGAAGACAAGAGGAGACCCGCCAACAGCAGGACGGGCCGGCAGCACCAACACCAGGTCCCATCGTGACGAGCGAGCCTGCACGACCCGGTGACAGCACGGAAGTAATCACGGAGCGGCCGCTCCGAGGGTCGCCAGAAACTCCGCGGGACTTGTGGACGCCCAGCCGGCCGGCCGAGCAGAGCTCGGGGATCCGAGCTGGCTCCAGCGACCCCCGCAACAACTCCCAAGGCCCGCCGGGGCGAAGGGAGGCCTCCCCGACAGGCCCCCGAGAGCGGCCTGCTGCCGAGCCGCTCTCGCGGGGGCCGATTGGCCAGAAGGGGTGAGCCAGGCCCCAGGCCTGGCAACGCACAGTGTGGCTTTCCACAGGCAGCGAGGTGATAGGCCCGGCCACCTGTCAGTCACCCAGGGAGGCGGGACTACTGGGGAACAGGGTATATAAAGAGGATTCTGGCCTGTGATGAGGCAGTCGGGCCGAGAGGCGAGGGAGGACACATCCCCCTCCAGCCAAGGACCGGACGACTCCCCGGAGAGGTGGCTTGCGCGGTGGTAGAACCCCCGCCCTCCGGTCTCTCTGAGGCTCCTAAGGAAGGCAGTCTCACTCACCCTCAGCTCTCTCTGCCCCTCGGGGCTTTGCTTGTAGGACCAGCTGTAAGGGCTGGAGATTAGAGCGGCCGTGGACGTTGAGGAGGCGGGGGACCTCCCCTTTAGCACCCCCTTGCCTGACTCCCCTCGAGGAGACTATTTACAGTAGCTAATACACCCTTCGAGGGGTCGTTTCAACCCTATTCTAGTTTGAGAGATGAGAACCGTATCGTCTGAATATAGGAGAATTGGGGTCGGCAATGATCCTATCTTAGGGCAGTGAGAATCCAAATTAGCCAGAAAAGGGGCTAAATCAATGATGAACAGATTGAAAAGGGTCGGAGCAAGGACACAGCCTTGCTTTACGCCTCTGTTAGTTGGGACATGCTCAGATAGATAATTTTTCTGTAGTTGGCTGGTATATTTCTATCCCCTTTTTTAAAAAGGGGGACTACAATAGATGGAGTCCAGGAGGTGGGTATACGCCCTGTGCTGTTCACAAAAGCCTTGAGTTGACCAATTAGTTCTTCAACTTCAGATGGTTCTATTGCCGGCCATGCGGAAAGTTCTGCAAAGTTGGGAGTCATACACAAACTTTATCAGGGGGAGTCATACACAAACTTTCCTTGAAAAAAAGATTTTTGAAGTGGGTTACCCAAGCATGAGCTTGGATCATAGGCCCAGAGCGAGGGTTGTTAGAGGACCCAGCACCTGCAATAATTTCCCAAAAACGTCTCGAGTTGTTAGCTAAAGCGGCTTTGGATCAATTTGAGTGCGTGTGCATGACACGTGTAGAAACACATGTGTGCATGTGCATGGGCAGTATTGGCAACACTTGGCCTGATCCAACAGGGCTCTTCTGATGTTCTTATCATCTCAGTTTGGAGACCAGAGATCTATTTTCCGTCCCTCTCCATTAAAAAGACCTCAACGACTCCCCACGGAGAATCAGGAAGGAATGTTGCCTGGCTTGGTCTCTTCTGCCTTCGTTCCCTTTGCTTGCTTTGCCCTTCTCTGTATGCTCAAGTGGCTTGCTGGAGGCATCCAGAGATGGACCTGCTATTACAGCCAGTTTGGCACTCTGCACCTTTTTTGCTCTTCTTTTGGGCTTGTGCCAGAATCAGATTCTATCTTAGGGCAAATGGTTGAACTCAATGACACAAAGAGCCCAATCCTAAATCCCCCACCATGCAATGCATGCAATGCTGGGGGGGAGGGGGGAGGAAGCAACAAAGCCTGGGAGAGGTAAGTAAAAATACTTCTTACCACTCCATAGGGCACCTGGCCGTCAATGGGTCTCCTCGGACTTATGCCAGCTGCACCTAAGTCCAAGGAGAGGCATGACAGGGTGGGAAAATACCAAGAGCTGAAAAATCAAGGTGATTGCTTTGCCCTACCATAGTGGAAGGCTTCTGCTTTCAGCCTGGGTCATAATGATTTGACTGTGTTTGACTGGTGGCAAAGGCGTTGGAGAGAGGAGGAGTGCCCATTGCAGGCTCAGGGGGAGGTTCCTGCATTGCTTGTGAATGCCACTAATATTCCCCAGAGCACCAACAGAGGTTGTGAGCAGATGTCTCTTTTTGCCTGCACACTTGAGAGCTCCTCCCACTTTTGACCTGAACTTGATTCTTGCCAGCTCCCAATTAAAGTGTTGTTGCGTTTGGAATGCAAAGGGTACCAGAACTGACAGCACAGATGTACAACTTAGCAGGTAATTCCCACAACTTAAACCACATCCAGACCTGCACACCTTTATACAGGTAGCTCATACTTAAGTACAGGTAAGGTTCATGAGGTCTGTACTTGCATCAAAACATGATTTGTTTGTTTATGTGTAAGCAAAATTATAAACAACTTTCTGTAGTTGGTTGAAAAACAAGATAGAAATATTTATTTTTATAAACAAATTATTTATAAAATAGACAATAACTCACTCCCTAGTGAATGTACACTCTGTGGTAAGCCTGCTTATTTTGTTGTACAACATACAACATACATCATGGTTTTCACGAGCAGCAAGTGGCCTCCTGGGACAAAGTGCCAAGGTAAGAGAAGACACAGCGAGTTAAGCAGCTGTGTGAGTTCAGCAGCAGGGTGAGGAAGCCAGGCCCCAAACACTTCCGGACACTTCCCTGGAGTAGAGGAGAGCTCCAACTACATTGAGTTTCCCAAACTTAAGATAAACCCATAACTTACACACAAAAGCTATGCAGTCAAACAGCCAGCAGAGGGGTGGGGGCTATCCAGTGTTTTGCACTGAGGGTCACATGTATGACTATATGCCTCTTGGGCATAAGTCATGGGTGTGTGCTCGGTGCAAAGAGCTCCAGGCTCCCCAGTGTTTTGCACTGGTGTTTTGCACCAGATGACTCCTTGTCCCACTCACAGCCCAATCCTATCCCCTGCCACATTATTTACTCGTTTTGTACCCTCCTTTTCTACCTGGAGGGCACCCAGAATGGCATACAGAGACATGCAATCACATTTACTTTTCACTTTTCAGGAGCAGTGAGTGGCCTCCTGGGACCCAGTGCCTCATTGGGACAAAGTGCCAAGGTAAGAGAAGACACCGTGAGTTGAGCAGCTGTGCAAGTTCAGCAGCACGGCAAGGAAGCCAGGCCCCAAACGCTGCCCTTCACTTCCCTTGAGGAGAGGAGATAAACCCATAGCTTACACACAAAGGCTATGCAGTCAGACAGCCAGCAGAGGGGTGGGGGCTATCCAGTGTTTTGTACCAAGTGTCACATGTATGACTATATGCCTCTTGGGCATAAGTCATGGGTGTGTGCTCGGTGCAAAGAACTCCAGGCTCTCAGGGAACGGGTTCGATCCCTTGAAGCCACGGTTGCTGACCTGGAGAAGCAGAGACAGGTAGAGAGGAACCAGGGTGAGACTTCTGGGGACGTGGAGGCGGTGTCCCACCCTCAGTTGGCCAGCTCCTCAGCTGCCAGGGAAGAGAGTCTCAGGGCTGGAGGACATCGCTCTGGAAAAGAGGGAAACAATCCCCCAGTGGGACCCCTTCTTCAGGTAATGGGCCCGTATCCAGTCGCACTATGGATACTCCTCTGGGGAGGGGGCGAAGGGGGCTTCTTGTCGTGGGTGACTCTATAGTCAGGAACATAAAAGGGGGGTCTGTGGATGGATGTGAGGACCGTAGGGTGACTTGCCTGCCTGGTGTGAAGGTTGCGGACATCACCAAAACGGAACCAGACTGCTGGCACATAACATGAAGAAGGTGGCAGAGCAGCTTTCAAACAGACCCCTGGGGAAAGCCAACAGGAGCCGATTCCGTTCGGGATTCCTCATCCCTAGGGAATGAGGGTGTAGAGGATTGGGAACAGTCAAGTAATAACAGAGTAAGGATTAGGAGTGGTAGCATGATGGGACATGACAGCCAGTCTAGCAGGACAGAAGGCTGCAGGGATAAAGGTCCCTCCTTGGGGGACCTGGTATATAAGTGCTTTTATGTAAATGCCTGAAGTCTACGGGCAAAGATGGGAGAACTGGAATGTTTGGTGGCTAGGGAAAACATTGACATAGTAGGTATAACAGAAAACTGGTGGAATGTGGAGAACCAGTGGGATACTGCAATCCCAGGATATAAACTCTATAGGAGGGACAGAGAGGTACGTGTTGGAGGTGGGGTGGCCATCTATGTCAAAGAAGGGGTAGAATCCACCAGAGTAGAGTTCGAGGGGGGTTCTGACTCTTCCGTAGAATCACTGTGGGTTAGATTACCAGGCTCGAGGAGCGATGTAATAGGAGGGGCATGCTACCATCCTCCAGATCAAAAACCTGAAGGGGATCTTGAAATGAGGAAGCAAATCAGGGAGGTGTCAACGAGAGACAGGGTTGTAGTCATGGGGGACTTCAATTATCCTCACATCGATGGGGTCAATTCATGCTCTGGTCATGAAAGAGAGACTGGATTTCTGGATATGCTAAATGACTCTGCCTTAGAGCAGCTAGTCACGGAGCCGACCAGATGACAGGTGACTCTGGATTTGATATTGTGTGGCACTCAAGATCTGGTCAGGGATGTAAATGTTACCGAAGCATTGGGGAACAGTGACTATGCTGTGATCTGTTTCGCCATGCATGTCGGGGAAAGAGGGCCGAGCAAATCCGACACAAAAACCCTTGACTTCCGAAGGGCTGACTTCCCCAAAATGAGGAGACTAGTTTAAAAAAAGCTGAAAGGGAAGGTAAAAAGAGTCCAATCGCTCCAGAGTGCATGGAGGCTGTTTAAAACATCATAGAGGCCCAGCAGGAGTGTATCCCACAAAGGAGGAAGGGCTCAACTAAGTCCAGGAGGGTGCCGGCATGGCTAACAAGCACAGTTAAAGAGGCTATAAAAGGCAAGGAAGCTTCCTTCCGTAAATGGAAGTCTTGCCCTAATGAGGAAAATAAAAAGGAGCACAAACTGTGGCAAAGGAAATGTAAAAAGATGATACGGGAGGCCATTAAAGACTTTGGGGAATGTATGGCCAGAAACATTAAAGGGAATAATAAAAGCTTCTTCAAATATGTTAGAAGCAGGAAACCTGCCAGGGAAACGGTTGGTCCGCTGGACGGTGAGTGAGAGAAAGGGGTGATAAAAGGGGACTTGGAGACTGCCCTGAAATTAAATGAGTTCTTTGCGTCTGTCTTCACAACAGAAGACCTCGGGCAAATACCGCTGCCTGAACGGCTTCCCCTGACTAAAGAATTAAGTCAAATAGAGGTTAAAAGAGAAGATGTCTCAGACTTAATTGACAAAATAAAGATCAATAAATCACTAGGTCCGGATGGCATCCACCCAAGAGTTCTGAAGGAACTCAGGAACGAAGTTGCTGACCTCTTGACCCAAATATGCAACTTGTCCCTTAAAACGGCCACTGTGCCAGAGGATTGGAGGATAGCTAATGTCACGCCAATCTTTTAAAAAGGAAGGAGTCGGGACTCGGGAAACTACAGGCTGGTCAGCCTAACATCTGTTCCAGGGAAGATGGTGGAAAGTCTCATTAAGGATAAAATTGTAAAACATATAGAAGAACAAGCTTTGCTGAGAGAGAATGAGCATGGCTTCTGCAAGGGGAAGTCTTGCCTCATAAACCTTTTAGAATTCTTTGAAAAGGTCAACAGGCATGTGGATGTGGGAGAACCCATGGATATTATATATCTGGATTTTCAGAAGGCGTTTGACACGGTCCCTCATGAAAGGCTCCTGAGAAAACTCCACAGTCAGGGAATAAGAGGGCAGGTCCTCTTGTGGATTAGGAACTGGTTGAAGACCAGGAAAAAGCAAGTGGTAGCCAATGGGCAATTTTCACAATGGCAAGAGGTGAAAAGCGGTGTGCCCCAAGGATCGGTTTTGGGACAGGTGCTTTTCAACTTGTTCATAAATGACCTGGGGTTGGGGATAAGCAGCGACGAGGCCAAGTTTGCAGATGATACTAAACTTTTCCTGGTGGTGAAGACCAGCAGGGATTGTGAAGAGCTCCAGAAGGATATCTCCAAACTGGGAGAATGGGCAGCCAAATGGCAGATGCGCTTCAGTGTAAGTAAGTGTAAAGTGATGCACATTGGGGCAAGAAATCAAAACTTCACATATACGCTAATGGGTTCTGAGCTGTCTCTCGCATAACACCAGAACCAGGGGATATGCACTAAAATTGAGTGGAGGGAGAGTTAGAATGGACAAAACAATGTATTTCTTCACCCAGCGTATAATTCATCTATGGAATTCCTTGCCACAGGATGTGGTGATGGCACCTGGTCTGTTGTTGTTGAGTTGTTAAGTCGTGTCCGACCCTTTTGTGATCCCATGAACCATATCTCGCCTTTAAAAGGGGTTTGGACAGATTCATGGAGGAAAAGACCCTCACAGGTTACAAGCCATAAGCAACCTCCTGGTTTTAGAAGTGGGTTTTCTCTGTGCCAGGTGCAAGGGAGTGACAACAGGAAACAGGTATCTTGTTGTCTTGTGTGCTCCCTGAGGCATCTGGTGGGGCCACTGTGTGATACAGGAAGCTGGACTAGATGGGTCTTTGGCCTGATCCAGCAGCTGGGCTCTTCTTATGTTCTTATTTAAAACAATAGTTTACAAAATAAACATTAAAACGTTCAGCAGCCACACCAACTGAGCAGGCACTACATGCTATAGGGTGTGTAGGGTGTGTGTGTGTGAGTGGATGGACAGTCTGCAGGCGATACTTTTACTTATCTCCTGATAGGCTGCCTGATTTCTATGGGTCTCCTCGAACCTGCGCCAGCCGTTTTGCTGGTGAAATTCCAAGGGAAGACAGGGGGCATGTTGGATTGGAAAAATGGGCAATACGATCTGGCGAATGTTGTTTGCGCTGGATCCACTCCCTCCTGCCCTGAAACGCCCCAGTTCCCCCCTCTGTCCTACTACTCCCCCACCTTCTCCCTCCCCGCCCATGAACCGCTCCCTGCGTCAGCCTTCCTGTCCTGGCACAATCCAGGGTCCACAGTGGTGGGGACGTGGCCTCGAATGACCCAGAAGTGGCGCAATCGCCATGCCATTGCAGGACTTTTTATGCCTGTGGGACACTAGCCCCACTGTCATAAGAGGCCCATAGGATTGGGCTGTTAGAGTAGTTTGGGCATGAAAGAACTACCTTGGGGAACAGAAACCACCCAACATGTAACAATTGTCCCCAGCCGCCGCATCACTGTGGTGCTGCAGCCTCCCTTGGAGGGTGAGGATCAAGGGCAGTTGGCAGCCCTCATCTCCCCTCTGTCCAGAGACACTGGGAAACCAGTGGACTCCTTTCTTCCTAGCTGTGTGCTTCCACTCCTGGAACCCCCTCCATCCCCCGTCGCTGCTCCTTGCTCTGTACAAGGGAGGCAGTTAGTTGCGCATCCACAGAGACAGGGCCTCGCGCACAAGCCTCAGACCCCCCACCCGAGCCCCTCCCGCTGTCTGTCCAGAGGCCGCTCTTTGGCCCAACCCTTCCACAAGGCGCTCATCTCGCTTCAGCACCGGGTCCGGGTCAGCTCCCTGAAAGGAATCCCCGTCGGCCGAGAGCTCTTCAGCACCACAGGCGCGGATAGCTCCGCCGCGCTCTCCTCGGGGCGGAGGGAGGGAGGGGTTGTTCAGGCTGATCTGCTGAAACAGTCGCCCCAGCCAGGCAGGCGGGGGGGGGGGTACGGGATGGATCCCTTCGGAGAGGGGGGTGACCAAAGGCAACCCCACCCCCACGGTTAACCCTGGGTTGTCCTCCCCAGAGACCCTCTCCTGACGACGGCCTCTTTTCTTTGTTTTTTTTTGGGGGGGGGGGAGGAGGAGGGACAGCAGCAGGGACCCCTGGTGGGTGAACGGCGGGGCGTGTGTGCGCTTGGGGGGCACTTCTGCTATAGCGGAGCCGCATCTGCGGGGGAGGGGGCGCTGCTTAGCCTCGCCCCTCCTCTCGCGTCACCGGGCGGGTGGGTATTGGCTGCTGCTGCCGGTCTCACTCCTCTCCTCCCCGCAGCCAGAGGGAGGCGAAGTCTCCCCTCCCTCCCCGCGCGGTGACTGCGTGCGCTGTTTACTCGGGCCTGGCCGAAGAGCGAGCGATGGCTGCAGCTACCTGCCGCTCCGGGCAGCATCCGCAGTGACCCGCCCGCCCGCCCGCCCGCGGCCCAGCCCTAGCCCCGGTCCCGGCCTTCGTCTCCTCCTCCCTCTCCTCTTCCTCCCCCCTTGCCAGCCTCACCCTGCTCCGCTCCCTGCCGCGCCCGCCTCGGCTCGGCTGCGCCGCGGAGAAGATGGCGGATCGGGCGGAGATGTTCTCGCTCTCCACCTTCCACTCGCTCTCGCCGCCGGGCTGCAGGTAAGAGCCGCCTCGCGTCCTTGGGGATGGGCCCCTCTGCGGGCCACCGGGAGGGCTCCTCCTGGCCCCGATCCCGGCGGAAGGGACCCTCTGGCTAGGCGGGACGAGCCTCGGCTGGGCGCCAGGAGGAGAAAAGCCGGAGAGACGGACTTGAGCTGCCGTCTGACGGAGGGTCAGTCAGTCCCTTGGGATTCCTTGGGAGCTGGGACTGTCTTCCGAGTCAGCCATGCCTGCTGCCTGACTGCCTAGCCTGCTGGCCACAGCGTTGGGCTCTTTTCCTAATGGAACCCGCCCCCAAACCCTAGGAGGGATGAGGCAAGCTAGAAAAGAGCCCCCATTGTGGGGCTGGGGCGGTTGCCTTGGCATGGGACTGAGGACATTCCCTCTGGGGGGCCTTGTAGGAGGGTCCCTCACTTCCTTGGGCAGAGAGAAAGAGCCCAGTGCCCACCTCTGAATGGCATCTGAGGCCCATCCTGCTTCATGTACTGCCCAGGGGAATGAGGAGGAGGTGACTAGCCCCCCCCCCTCGCACCCGAACTTGCCTCCGTCCATCCCAGAAATCCTGCTGCTCTCCTCTGGTCGGCTTTTTGCCTGGATTGTCTTTCGGGCCTGTTTTGGCCGCCCCTGACTGACGCCTCCCTCCCTTCTTCCTCCCTTGTCCTGCCCTCTTGGGGGAAGCCAGCCTGCCCGCCCAGCTTACAATGGGATTTTCCTCCCAGGGCTCGGCTACAGAACAGCTCCCCACGGGATCCAAATCCATCTCTTGCTATTGGGGAGCATTGGGATTCCTGGTCACCTAGGTAAGGGGGCTGAGTCTTCCTTTTGCCACAGAAAGAGTGATTCCTTCTTTCCAGGGGTCAGCACCACTTGCTCTCTTCGCTTCTCCCCCCCCCCAATATCTCCATTCTGCAGAGCGCTGACCCTCCCCCAGCTTTTGTACTCTCTTCTCCCTACCTCCAATCCATCCAATCCCTTTAATACGTTGGCAACCAAACCTGGCAGAGTTTGCTCAATTCATCTCCCTCTCTTGGATCGCAGCAGAGCCTATCGCCCAACTCATTGCCCCGTCTTGATCCAGGCAGCCCTGGTTTTATTTTCGTCTTCTTCCTTGTCTGTCCCCAGTGGGGCCTAAATCTCTCATTACAGAGAGAAATGAAGCTTGTCTCCTCTTTTCCCTTCCCTACTCAGGCCAAGCTAGTTAGTTGCATTTGTCACCCCTCCCCCCATCCTAAGTTCCTAGGTGTCCATTAGGACCATTTCTGATTCCAGATGCAGAAGATTGGGGGGGGGCATACTTGGAGACCTGCACCAAGAAATGAGGCCCGGAGTGTGAGCTGAGCATCAGCATGGCCTTGCTATAAATGCCGTGCCATAAAAAAACATGTGCCCACCTGCCCACCTGTGAACGACACATGATGCCTGGGAGATGCTGCTCCTCTTGGCAGATGAGCCCTCCTCCCCCTCCCTGTGCCCAGACTGGCAGGAAGCCAGATTCACCTGGCTGCAGAAATGCCACTGGGAGCATGTGGGTTTCCCAGGGGAGAACCCGGACGCTCCTCCTGTAACCCCTGGAAACTGCAGCAGAACAGAGATGGGATAGTTGCTCTTTGAAGGCTGCCACTCAAGCCCTGGGCTTCCAAGGGCTGGGGCTGTTGCTCAGGGGCAGAGCTGTCCCTGCTTTGCCTGCAGAAGGTCCTGGGGTTCAGACCCGACAGCCTGGGGAGGAGAGTGCCAAGACACCTTGAAGTGGGTGGCTGCAGGCTTTGGTGCAGAACCAGCACTTCTCCGAGTTTGCACCTCTCCTGTGTGGCTTCCTAGAACAAAAGAGCTCTAGCTGGCACCACAGGAGAATTCAGAAAGATCCAGAGGTTTCCTGGGATGGAAAAAAGAGTGACTGGCCCTCAGGGGCTGCATGCTGTGAGTTACATAAGAACATAAGAACATAAGAAGAGCCCTGCTGGATCAGGCCAAAAGCCCATCTAGCCCAGCTTCCTGTGTCACACAGTGGCCCCACCAGATGCCTCAGGGAGCACACGAGACAACAAGATACCTGTGTCCAGTCGCCACTCCCTTGCACCTGGCACAGAGAAAACCTACTCCTACAACCAGGAGGTTGCTTATGGCTTGTAACCTGTGATGGTCTTTTCCTCCATGAATCTGTCCAAACCCCTTTTAAAGGCATCTAGGCCAGATGCCATCACCACATCCTGTGGCAAGGAGTTCCACAGATGAATTACACGCTGAGTAAAGAAATATTTTCTTTTGTCTGTTCTAACTCTCCCTCCACTCAATTTTAGTGCATGTCCCCTGGTTCTGGTGTTGTGCGAGAGGGAGAAGAATTTCCCTCTATCCACTCTCTCCATCCCATGCATAATTTTATAAGTCTCAATCATGTCCCCCCTCAGGCGCCTTTTTTCTAGGCTGAAAAGCCCCAGACGCTGTAGCCTTTCCTCATAAGGGAGGTGCTCCAGCCCACAGATCATTCTGGTCGCTCTTTTCTGCACCTTTTCCAATTCAACTATATCCTTTTTGACCAGAACTGGACACAATACTCCAGATGCGGCCTTACCATCGATTTGTACAAAGGCAGAATGATATTGGCCGTTTTATTCTCAATCTCTTTTTTAATGATCCTGAGCATGGAATTGGCCTTTTTCATAGCCGCTGCACACTGGGTCGACACTTTCATCGACCTGTCCACCAGCACCCCAAGATCTCTCTCTTGATCCATCACAGACAACTCAGAACCCATGAGCGTGTATGTGAAATTTTGGTTTCTTGCCCCAATGTGCATCACTTTGCACTTACTTACATTGAAGCGCATCTGCCATTTTGCTGCACATTCTCCCAGTTTGGAGAGATCCTTATGGAGCTCTTCACAATCCCTGCTGGTCTTCACCACCCGGAAAAGTTTCGTGTCATCCGCAAACTTGGCCACCTCACTGCTTATCCCCAATTCCAGGTCATTTATGAATAAGTTGGGTGGTCTCCAGCAGCCACTTGACATAGTTGCTGGCCAATCAAGGTGTTGAATATTTGAGACGTTGCTAGGCAGGGCTGTTTTTTCCTGGCCCCTGGTGCAAAATTTAGGGCTGATTTGGAAGCAGGAGGGTGCCACGGGGGTGGGGGCTTTTTGGAGGAGAGGCCATGAGCAGTGGATCTCATGGGCTGTTTCTGTTGTGCTTTTTGAAGCACAGCAACTGTGATAGACAGACTCTGGGATGAACTTTCATTGGACAACCAGTAGGAATTTCGCTGGTCCAGTTTTGAACTTCAGTTCACAAGTAGGTGGCCTGGACGGCCTGCCATTTTGTGGCGTCTGTGTGCCTGTGGCCCATTCTGGGGACAGTCTGAGGGTGGGGCCCAATCACTAGCTGAGCTGCTGAAATCCCCCAATGGGGAACGTTCATTGGCCAGCTTGTGCATGGCCCAGAGCACCTGTTTTGCAGGCATGTGAGGTCTCCTGCAGCATCTCCAGGACCTTGGGGAGCAGGAGAGGCACCTGCTTGAAGTCTTGGAACACTGCTGCTCCTCAGAGCAGACCCTGCTGTGCTTGGAGGGACCCCTCATGTTCTGGCACGGAATCAGGCACTTCCTTGGGGCTGCCCTGAGATGAGCACTCCCCTTCTCGGTCTGCCACCTGCTGCTTCCCCCACAGGGTTAATGAGCCAAGACACTGAGGTTGCGGCTCCCAGAGACACAGTGGGGCCAGGCATGACCCTTCAATGGGAGGGGGTGGCTGCTGGAGCCATGAGGAGACAAGGGTGACTGGACCCCAGGCAGTTGGTTCAGTGGGGGGGGCAGACATCTGTGGGGCAGAGCTTGGCCCCAACTAATAGGTCCCCCGGTCACCAGTGGGCATCCTGCAAAGGACTTTGGGGTGCAACAGGGGAGTGAGGAAGACTTGTCTTCACCGGCTGTTTGTACTTTGTGCTGCTTGAAGGTCCGTCGTTGCCCCCTGACCCCTTGGCGCCAGTTGCCACCTGAGCAATGGCAGCCAGTCTGAGAAGGGTACAGAGTTGCAGCCACCTCAGCTGTACAACTGGCTCTGGAGACCAGGAGGCTCGACGTTCCTGCCCGGGGGGGGGGGGATTCTGGTTGCTTTCTGGCCAATTTGTCACTGACTGATCATGTTCTGTTTCTGTTCAATGTCTTGTTCGTGTCTCAGGTGCCCTCCCTCTGAACGATCTGTGCAGTGTATCAGGGCCCATGAGGGGGTAATTTGCCCCTGGGCCTGGGGTCCAAAAGGGGGCCCAGGAGGCAAAGGGCCACCCCCAGAAATTTCCCTAACTGCAGGAGGCACGACTCTGTCGTGAACAAAATGGATCCATGCTGCAGGCAGCCCTCGCTGGCTCCGACAACGATGATCTGCTCCTGGCCTTCAAGTCCCACAAGGCAAAGCGGCTGTCAGAATGAGCTGGGAGGGAGGGGCTGCCGATCCCACCCCCTTCTGGGCCCGATCCACCCACCCCGTCCCCGGTGCTTCCCCATCCCCATTCTGCCTGCCCCTGTTGCTGCCCTCCCCCTGTTGTTTTGCCCCCTCCCCCTTTGGGAAGGGGCCCAAAATAAACTTTGTACCCCCTGATAAAATTCCTCTCAGAGCACCTGCCAAAGCAGATGTTCCTTCCTCACAAAGCCCAGATAGGACACCTCCATTGGTCCAGCGTTACCCTGCTCCAAGTGCTGCCAGTGTTGATTTCCTTCACTTGGCTGGAGAGTTGTGGGATGAAGGTCCAGACTGCAGCGATGGAGTCTTTGGGACATTATTTATTTATTTGTTTAAAGAATTTATCTCCCACCTTTCTCCCGACAGGGCAACCAAGGCAACTTACAGAAGTAAAACAATGTTAAAAGAGTTCAAAAAACAACAATAAAAACAATTAAAACCAAACAATTAAAACCAAACAAATTCCCTCACCTTAAAATTACATTTGATTGAAAAAACCAGCCCACCATGTCAGCAATCGAACGCCAACCTAAATAAAAATGTCTTGAGCCCCTGCCGAAAGGTCACCAAAGAGGGAGCCATTCTTCATTCCAAGGGGAGGGAATTCCACAAATGGGGTGCCATCACCGAGAAGTATTCCTTCTCGTATTCCTTGCTGCCATCCCCCTTCATCTCTGTCAGTGGTGGCATGGTGAAAAGGGCCCCGGCGGCCACACGGGCAGCCACATTCTGCACTAGTTGCAGTTTCCAGACAGTCTTCAAAGGCAGCCCCACGTAGAGCGCATTGCAGTAATCCAATCTAGATGTCACTAGGGCATGGGTCACTGTGGCCAGGTCTGCACGATCCAGGTACGGTCGCAGCTGGTGCACCAGCCGAAGCTGGGCAAAAGCCCCCCTGGCCACAGCCGCCACTTGGGAATCCAGGAGCAGCTGCGCATCCAGGAGAACCCCCAAGCTGCGGACCTGCTCCTTCAGAGGGAGTACAACCCCATTCAGAGCAGGACGATGATCCAGTACCTGAAACTTGGACTTCCGGACCAGGAGAACCTCTGTCTTATCAGGATTTAGTTTCAGCTAGTTCGCCCCCATCCAGTCCCTAACTGCCTCCAGACAATGATCCAGGGCCTCAATCGCCCCATTGGAATCAGGTGGAAAGGAGAGGAAGCGCTGGGTGTCATCAGCATATTGATGGCTCCCGACCTCAAATCTCCAGATGACATCTCTCAGCGGCTTCATATAGACGTTGAACAGCATGAGGGATAGAATAAAACCTTGCGGCACCCCACACCTTAAGGGCCAGGGTGCCGAACAAGCATCCCCCAGCACCACCTTCTGGCATCTACCAGCCAGGAAGGAGCGGAACCATTCCAACATGGTGCCTCCAAGCCCCAACCCAGCCAACCGACCCAGAAGGACACCATGGTCAATGGTGTCAAAAGCCGGCGAGAGATCCAGCAGGACCAACAGGGACGCACTCCCCCTGTCCAGTCCCCAGCGCAGGTCATCCACCAAGGCGACCAAGGCCGTCTCTGTCCCGAACCCCGCCCTGAAGCCAGACTGGAATGGATCCAGATAATCAGCTTCCTCCAAGCCCTCTGGAGCTGAGACACCACTACCTGCTCAGTCACCTTGCCCAGAAATGGGATATTTGAGACTGGCCGGAAGTTGTTCAAAATAGTGGGATCCAAGGAGGGTTTCTTCAGAAGGGGGCGCACCACTGCCTGCTGCAATAACGGTGGCACCACCCCCTCCCTTAGATATAAATTCACCACCCTCCCCGTCCACTCGGCCAGCCCTGCCTGGGCAGATCTAATCATCCATGCCGGACAAGGGTCGAGCGGGCAAGCAGACGGTCTCACGCTCCAAAGGATCCTATCCACATCCTCAGGTTTCAAAAAGCTGAAAAGAATCCCAGGTGGAAGAACAGACAGGTGCCCTAGGGACATCATTAGACACTCCTAATATGATGTCCAAGTCATGCCGAATCCGATCGACTTTATCCGTGGATCCGGGGCCCCGCGGACCCGCACCCCTTACCTTTATTTCTTGCTTAAACAGTTTTTGCTTAAACGACGCTATAAGCAGCAGCATGCTGCTTATAGCACAGAGCCAGAATGATTCTAGGAAGGAGCCTCGGTGCTAGAGAGTCTCTGCACGTTAACAGGAAGTGCTTCCTGTTAACGTTCGGAGCCTCTCTAACACCGCTAGAATCAGTCCGGCTCTGTGCTATAAGCAGCACGCTGCTGCTTATAGCGTTCTGTTTAAGCAAGAACTGTTTAAGCAAGAAATAAAGGGAAGGGGTGTGGGGCCCCCGTGGGGGAGCATTTGCTTTCAAGTATCATACAGCGGTGGGGTGGCTGGAACGTATCCACCATGGATAGAGGGGGGAGGCCTGTACAGGGACTGCTTTGCTTGAGCTAGAGAGCGTGTGGTCAAGTGTGGACAGGAATGCAGGAACATCCCTCCTAGTGATACGTGTGGCATGTAGAAATTAGCCTGAAGGAGAAGATCTGCCCCTCACCAGAGGGTCTCTGTTGGCTGGATCAGACCAAAATGGAGCCCTCCCCCCTGCAGTGGCCTAAGCAGATGCCTCCTTGCTTTTGTCTTCATCATGTCTCCATGGCTGGAACGTCTTTTTCTTTTCTTGTCAACGTCCACCTCCTTGGCAATCCTCCTCCATGGACTCCTGGTTTCATTTTCTTTTTCTTTTTGACTCTGTTGCTAGTCTCTTTGCACACCTGGTCCTGTCAATATGATTCCTCCCTAGAGGGGCATGCAGTTCCCTGATCCAAAGAGCCGCACACCATCCCAAGAGGCAGAAGCAGCTGCACAGAGGAAATGCAGGAACAGGGCAAGAACATTCAGGAAGAAGAACCCTACGCAGCGGAGACAGAGCAGCCGTAAAGCCTTCAGGAAAAAGAGGCACATGTTGAAGTTCAATGAAGGAGCCAAATCCGTCACATATTAGAAAGCAAAAACAAACAGAAAACCAGGGGTATTCCTTGGCTCTTGCAGAGGAGAAAGAAGGAAAACGCAGCTCTCTGTGCCTGGCTCGTGGATCCGGGCCCTTGGTTCTCCAACCTTGATTCTCCTGGTGGGATTTTGGCTGTTTGTTGCTTCCGGCTCAGTCTATATCCAGCCCCCTCTGGGATCGCAGGCAGCCAGTCCTCAGACCCAGGGGAGAGCTTGTATTTTCCCTCCAAGAATCCAATTCGTTTGTCCTCCACACGCCTAACCTTCTCAAAAGACCTGAGCCTCACACAGCGGCCAGAGGAAATGACCCTCTCTTCCCCTCTCTGTCAAATCCTTCTGGTGGCTCTGGACTCCTCCCTCCCTCATCACTCTGCCTGTGCTCAGCCATGCTCTTCTTTGTAATTAGGCCTCCCCCCACTAATGCTGACCTTGACATTGTCCAGCTTAAATTTAACCCAGGTGAAGCCCATTTGATGCTGTAGGTCAATGGTCTTCAACCTTTTTCATGCCATGACCCCCCTAAATAAATAAAGTATGAGGCTGGGGGCCCACCATGGATCCTGCCCCAATCCACCCACCCTCTCCCCTGCCGCCACTCCTCACTGCCATGCTCACCCGGCTGACATCAGCTGCAGCGGGGTCATTTCGGAACAGGGGAGCCCAACTGCAGTTCCCCACCCCAGCAAATCAAAAGGAGGGGGAGGAAATCCCTGTGGAAGCCCCCCCCCCGAAGGTTCCCCAACGCCCCCGCAGCATTATCCCTATAGTGGCCATTTTGGTTCCCATAAGCAGCCATGACCCCACAAATGAGGCTTCACGACCCCATTGGGGTCCCAACCCCAAGGTTGAAGAACAGCTTTTGTTTTCAAGGAACTTGAACTGCCTCCAGCATTTTGGGTAAGCACAGAACAGAATCCATCAATAAAGGAAGCCAGTCACAGGGTCTCGCATCTTGTGTCTGTGACTGGCTTCTGTCTATAACCTCTGCAGAACTGGATTTGGGAGGAAGAAAAAGGACTAGGATCGGGAGCAACACTGGAAGGGAGACAAGAGTTTGGTCATGTTCAAAGCCAGAAAAAATGGGACATTTTGATTTTGGAATTGCAAAAATATATGAAAGAAGGTATGAGCTACTCAAAGATCTCAGCTCATAGTTTTGAAGTATTGTAGAAGATTTCAAAGGAATCCTAATTCCTCTCGACAGTATATGAGGGATATGATGACTCCAAGCAATGAGCCTACGTTGCAAGTAGACTTTGGTGAACCCTGTGACTCTGGGCTGAGATTCGGCCTTGGGCAGAAAAGGTCTCTAGTAGGTCCAGCTCCCTGCTCTGCCCTGAGGGTCCCTGGGTGGCTCCAGCCCACTCCCCATCTCCCATTCCACCCATTCCAGCTTTGTTCACCCAAGAATCTTGCACACTGCAATTGGCCAGGTTTGTCGCTGAATTCCAGTTCTGGAGTCTGTTCCTCCAGGGTCCTTTCAAGTGGAGCAGCCCTAAAGTCAGGGAGGGAATGTCCAGGACTGGTCTTGACCCAAATATGCAACTTGTCCCTTAAAACGGCCAATGTGCCAGAGGATTGGAGGATAGCTAATGTCACACCAATCTTTAAAAAAGGAAGGAGGGGGGACCCGGGAAACTACAGGCCGGTCAGCCTAACATCTGTTCCAGGGAAGATGGTGGAAAGTCTCATTAAGGATAAAATCTTAAAATACATAGAAGAACAAGCTCTGCTGAGGGAGAGTCAGCATGGCTTCTGCAAGGGGAAGTCTTGCCTCACAAACCTGTTAGAATTTTTTGAAAAGGTCAACAGGCATGTGGATGCGAGCGAACCCGTGGATATTATATATCTGGATTTTCAGAAGGCGTTTGACACGGTCCCTCATGAAAGGCTCCTGCGAAAACTCCACAGTCAGGGAATAAGAGGGCAGGTCCTCTTGTGGATTAGGAACTGGTTGAAGACCAGGAAACAGCGAGTGGGAGTCAATGGGCAATTTTCACAATGGTGAGAGGTGAAAAGCGGTGTGCCCCAAGGATCGGTCTTGGGACCGGTGCTTTTCAACTTATTCATAAATGACCTGGAGTTGGGGATAGGCAGTGAGGTGGCCAAGTTTGCGGATGACACTAAACTTTTCCGGGTGGTAAAGACCAGCAGGGATTGTGAAGAGCTCCAGAAGGATCTCTCCAAACTGGGAGAATGGGCAGCAAAATGGCAGATGCGCTTCAATGTAAGTAAGTGCAAAGTGATGCACATTGGGGCAAGAAACCAAAATTTCACATATACGCTGATGGGTTCTGAGTTGTCTGTGACGGATCAAGAGAGAGATCTTGGGGTCCTGGTGGACAGGTCGATGAAAGTGTCGACCCAGTGTGCGGCGGCTGTGAAGAAGGCCAATTCCATGCTCGGGATCATTAAAAAGGGGATTGAGAATAAAACGGCCAATATCATTATGCCTTTGTACAAATCGATGGTAAGGCCACATCTGGAGTATTGTGTCCAGTTCTGGTCACCATACCTCAAAAAGGATATAATTGAATTGGAAAAGGTGCAGAAAAGAGCGACCAGAATGATTCGTGGGCTGGAGCACCTCCCTTACGAGGAAAGGCTACAGCGTCTGGGGCTTTTCAGCCTAGAAAAAAGGCGCCTGAGGGGGGACATGATTGAGACTTATAAAATTATGCATGGGATGGAGAGAGTGGATAGAGGGAAATTCTTCTCCCTCTCGCACAACACCAGAACCAGGGGACATGCACTAAAATTGAGTGGAGGGAGAGTTAGAACAGAGAAAAGAAAATATTTCTTTACCCAGCGTGTAATTCATCTGTGGAACTCCTTGCCACAGGATGTGGTGATGGCACCTGGCCTAGATGCCTTTAAAAGGGGTTTGGACAAATTCATGGAGGAAAAGACCATCACAGGTTACAAGCCATAAGCAACCTCCTGGTTTTTTTTTTTAGAAGTGGGTTTTCTCTGTGCCAGGTGCAAGGGAGTGGCGACTGGACACAGGTATCTTGTTGTCTCGTGTGCTCCCTGAGGCATCTGGTGGGGCCACTGTGTGACACAGGAAGCTGGACTAGATGGGCTTTTGGCCTGATCCAGCAGGGCTCTTCTTATGTTCTTATGTTCTTATGGTCCCTTCTTGATGTGCCTTTTTAAAAAATGTGTGATTTGTGTCCATTTATTCTTGCATAGGGACCTTCCCATTTAGCTAATGCAAACCACTGGATTGTATTCCAGGCGTGTAATGGAATTTAAATAATTTAAATTATTTAATCCTCCTCTCGCTCTTCTCATCAACTTCTGAACGGGAGCCTGCGGCAGCCTCCCAAGTATTAAAAGAGAGGGAAGTCAATGAGCTAGAAATTGTAAGGGCTTTTACAGGTTTTTTTCCGATTTGTCTGTCTCCCTGGCCTGGGTTTCCTAGTATCTGTATCTCCGGCTAAGTTACATACTGTATCATGCAAATTCAGTTTCGTGACAGGAAAGAGAGTTGACTCTCAGGGGAATTCCTCTACGTGTGGGTAAACTCTGGCTGCAGCGCCATCTGGTGGCGAGAGTTGGTAAAGTACTGAGAATCTTCAACTAGTACTTTGCCAGTGCAGTAGTGTAATCATTTTGTTTGCTCCTTTTAAGTCTACTATCTTTCTAAATTAGTCTTAGCCTTTTAATAACATCCTTAAAAAAATTACATTGAGTTTCCTTGTTCTGAGAAACCAGGGATTGTCATCTTCTCACTCTGCAAGTGTAAAGCGCTACTGACAGAGCGGGTTATCTAAGGACTGCGGTCCGGTATTGTCCCAGGAGGGAGTCCTTGTTCAGGCAGGGGGACTTCCTGGCTGCCCTGGTCTCCTGAGCTGGTGGCAGTGGATTGGAACTGCCAAAGGGGTATCGGTCCCCACTAAGCCGTGTGCCCGAACCAAGGGGGAAAGAGAGGGGAGGGAGGGAGCGCAGAGGCCAAGGTGCTATTGCCCTGAAAGCAGCGTGTGGACGCCGCCGTCGAGAGCCCTCCTCCTTCCGCTACATGGCGGGGGGTGGTGTGGAGCCACTCTTCAGCTGGCGGGACGGACTGCAGGGAAGCAGCTGAAGTCTCAGCCAAAAGGAGCAGGCGCAGCGAGTTGGCTTTGATCTCCCAGGCGGGCTTGAACGGGGCTCTCTGTCTCTCCCCACCCAGCCACCCCCCATGTTGCCTCCTGTCTCCTCCCTTCCCCTCTTCTCAGCCCTCCCCCCACGTTGCCCTCTTTGCTCCCCCACCCTAAATCGTTCCAGTCTTGCTTGCTTTCTCCTGTTCTCTGCATGTTAAAGAACCGGTGTATCACAGTCAAGCAAGCCTATGCATGTCTGTTGTTGTTGTGGTTCAGTCGTTCAGTCGTGTCCGACCCTTCGTGATCCCAGGAACCACATCCCGCCAGGCCTTCCTGTCCTCCACTATCTTCCTGAGTTCGCTCATTGTCATGTTTGTCTACTCAGAAGGAAGTGTGCATAGGGTTGCAGCCGGGCAGGCCAGTCCAATGCGGCAATGCGGCAGCACCAATGGTGGGGCACTGATTCTCTGTATCCCACGGGGGAGTTTGGGCCTCCAGAGGCCTCCTCTTGGGGTAAGGGAACACTTGTTCCCTTGAGCCCGTGGCAGCCTGCTGGGTCTAGTTGGACTGGCACCAGCGATATCGCAGGCACAAGGAGTCCATGTGGACCCATGCAGGTGGATTGAGCCCAGGAAGGACTTGGGGCTCTACCCCCTTTCTGGTCCCAATCCGCCCTCCTCCCATGACTTTAAGAAAGGCGGGAAATGGAACAGTAAATTGGGGACAGTAAAGTAAAATGCCCTCGCCCCAGATCTAATTCAGTGGGGGCAGGGCTCCCTCACCAGTCCCCTACAGGACCCCCCTACCACAGCAACCATCCCCACTGTTTCTGTTGCTGCTGTTGCCACTACGGGGGGGGGGGAGAGCTAGTATAGTTCTGGTCCCCTTGAGACTTGAGGGCTCAGCCCACGTGGGGCCGTTTCTGAAAGAGCGACTCGGTTCCAAAGGAGACTGTTCCTTACAGGCTGGTGGCATTTGGGCCACATTGCAGGGGGTATCATGTTGGGGAAGGGGGCATGGAAATGGGGGTCCGGCCAGCAATGTGCTGTGGCCAGGGTAGGTGGCGGGGGTCCTTTGCTGCTGCTGGGACAGGACTGAATGTACCGATTCGGGCTTTTGACAGGCAGGGTTCCACCACAAAGTTCGCATTGGCTTCCTGAATCCTTATGCCAGGGCCTCAGCCGGGCAGCCCATCTTGCCTAAGGATTCGCCGGGCGGCTCAGGCCACCCGCCGGATCCTGAGCTCTGCCACAGGCAGGCTCCGAGCCCTCGTTCGGAGCCATTTGTTTCCAGGCCCAATTCAAGGTGCTGGTAATGACCTTTAAAGCCCTTCACGGTTCGGGTCCAGGATATCTGAGGGACGGCCTTCTCCCATACATTCCAGCCCGCTCTCTTAGGTCATCTGAGGGGGCTCTCCTGCGGGTGCCACCTCTATCGCAAGTTAGGGGAGTGGCAACACGTGGGCGAGCCTTCTCTGCTGTGGCGCCACAACTGTGGAACTCCCTGCCAGGGGATCTGAGAACCACCCCCTCCCTCATGACTTTTCGGCGAGGGCTCAAAACGTTTTTGTTTCGTCTAGCGTTCGGGTGCTGGGTTGTGGTCTGCCTCCTGTGTCTCAAGATGCTCTGCCATGCTGCTTCTCTGCTCCATACTGTCCCCCCCCCCAGTGGATTTTATTGTTTTTAAATTTAGTTATGTATTGTTTAAACTTATTTTATGTATTATTTTAAATTATGTATTTTAATTTTTGTTGTAAGCCGCCTTGAGCATTTGCCTTCGGCATAGGATAAGGTGGGGTATAATTTTTTTAAATAAATGAATTATAAATACTCAGGGAAGGGGATGATCGTCCCTTTCCCCGAGTGTAAAACTGGGGCCGGCCGATTGGCCTCCTCAGAATTCCACCAGCTATTTTGCTGGCGGAAGTCGGGGAGGCCGTGTAACGGCTCAGCTGCTCGGTAGGGGCCAGGATATGGCAGGAGCCATGCCCCCATCCCCGCCCGGGGCAGCTGCGCCTATGGCCGCCCTCCTGGCTCCGCCAAACCTCCCCCCCCGTCCTCCGGATCCTATCTTACCTGGGTCCAGCGGCTGGGCGAGGGCTCTGTCGGCAGAGCAGGGAAGGCCGACCTTGTGCTGGCCTTCCCTGCTCGAAAGTAGTCGCAAACGTGCTTTACGACCGAAGAACAGGATTGTGCCGTGTGAGTCATATTACTCACCTGTAGTGTTAAACCACTGAACCATGAGCTGTCGATCGAAAGGTCGGCAGTTTGAATCCGCGATGGGGTGAGCTCTCGTTGCTTGGCCAGCTCCTGCCAACCTAGCAGTTCCAAAGCACGTTAATGTGAGTAGATAAATACCGGTAGGTACCGCTTGCGGGAAGGTAAACAGCGCTCTGTGTTCCAGCTGCATGCTACGCGCTGCGGCAAGGAGAGTCATGCCGGCCACATGACCACGGAGGCGTCTTTGGACAACGCTGACTCTTCGGCTTTGAAATGGGGATGAGCACCACA
Organism: Plestiodon gilberti rubricaudatus; assembly: GCA_026170595.1. Classification (NCBI taxonomy): domain Eukaryota; kingdom Metazoa; phylum Chordata; class Lepidosauria; order Squamata; family Scincidae; genus Plestiodon; species Plestiodon gilberti. Next base: position 170,821,444 of record JANXHW010000005.1, on the reverse strand, counting down.
CCCTAGAGTTGGACACGACTGGACTTCATTGTCAGGGGTCACCTTTACACCTTTACCTTAGTGTTGCAAGATTCTGTCCCAGGCAGGGTGCCTCTGGCTTGACTAGCTGCCTAGAAAGGTGGATGCTTGGCAGGTGCAGCTTCTTCCAACACTGCAGCACTGGGATCCTTTGTATGAGGCACTCCAGTCTGATTCAAAGGGTTAGGGATGAGACACTTCCATGAAGCCCTGTGCACAAGGACACCTGCTCTCGAGTCCTGCCTCAATGGTTTCAAGAGTTTCTGGGCATGTGTGAAGGGGAGGGAAAGCTTGTGCTGTGCACCAGGGCTCTTTCAGTGGGTCGTCTCTGTGCCAGTGGCTCACTCCTCTCTCCTGCCCTTCACTGGCGTATGAAAATGGGACAAGGCAGGATTTGTGCTGGAGGAAACAGGCTCAGTAGGTCTCTCTCGCTCTTGCGCTCACTCGTACTGTGGCCTCCCTCCAGTCTCTCTCTCTCTCTCTCTCTCTCTCTCTCTCTCTCTCTCTCTCTCTCTCTCTCTCTCTCTTCTGTTCCGTTCTCTGTGCTTCAGGCCCCCTCAAGATATCAGCTTGGAAGAATTTGATGACGAGGATTTGTCTGAAATCACTGACGACTGCGGCATCGGCCTAAACTATGACTCGGACCACTATGAGAAGGTGAGAGGGTGGAGAGGGTCAAGGTGGAGCCATGGAGCCAGGCATCAGACCCAGGGTTGTTACCAAAAGTGCTGGCCAGGGGAATTATCAATGTATGTATCTCTCTCCTGAAGGCGTGGGGGGGGGGGGAGCCCTTTACTGCAACGCTCAGAGAGAGAATTCAGCCAGTATATTACAGCACGGCTCTATTTGATAGAGGGATCTATGACAGGATAACAGACCAGCATAATGCAGAGACTTCCCTTTCCTTCAAAGAGACTGACAGCGCAGTCCTGCGCAACTTTAGGCCGGCAGAGCGAGCGCTCCGCTGGCCTAGGGTGTCGTGACAGTGCCGTAAAGCACTTTTGCGGCACCCTGGAAGTCAGCAGTGCCTGCCGGCACTGATTGGAATGGCACTTCGCCCTCAAGTGTCAGGCCAAGCCTGGGCCCTAAAACTGACACTGTCCTAGTGACACAGCCTCACGTTGGGGCTCCTGTTGCTTGCAGCTTCTGGAGCAGAGCTGTGTAGAAAATGGGAAGAGGCCCAAGATAGCCCAGCATGCTGCTTCCCATAGTGGCCTACCAGATGCCTCTGGGAAGCAGGGCATAAGGGCTTCCAGGCCGCTCGTGCGCATATGTGTGCGGCTCGCAAAAAAAATTCCCGAGCTGTACGCATGCACACAAGCGCATGAACTAAGCGCATGAACTAAGGGCTTCCAGGCTGCGTTGTGCACAAGGCTCGCGAGCCCCACAACGAAAAATGGCGGCGGCAGGAATCCGGGATGGCCACCATACCTCCCGGGATGCCGGGATGGGACCCCGAAATCCGGGAGGGTCCCCGCCATTCCTGGACGTATGGTCTGGTCACCATACCTCAAAAAGGATATAATTGAATTGGAAAAGGTGCAGAAAAGAGCGACCAGAATGATTCGTGGGCTGGAGCACCTCCCTTACGAGGAAAGGCTACAGCGTCTGGGGCTTTTCAGCCTAGAAAAAAGGCGCCTGAGGGGGGACATGATTGAGACTTATAAAATTATGCATGGGATGGAGAGAGTGGATAGAGGGAAATTCTTTTCCCTCTCGCACAACACCAGAACCAGGGGACACACACTAAAATTGAGTGGAGGGAGAGTTAGAACAGACAAAAGAAAATATTTCTTTACCCAGCGTGTGATTCATCTGTGGAACTCCTTGCCACAGGATGTGGTGATGGCACCTGGCCTAGATGCCTTTAAAAGGGGTTTGGACAAATTCATGGAGGAAAAGACCATCACAGGTTACAAGCCATAAGCAACCTCCTGGTTTTTAGAAGTGGGTTTTCTCTGTGCCAGGTGCAAGGGAGTGGCGACTGGACACAGGTATCTTGTTGTCTCGTGTGCTCCCTGAGGCATCTGGTGGGGCCGCTGTGTGACACAGGAAGCTGGACTAGATGGGCTTTTGGCCTGATCCAGCAGGGCTCTTCTTATGTTCTTATGTTCTTATGTTCATGGTCAATAGCCATTGACAGACCTGTTCTCTTTCTTGAGTTTATCAGCAATGGATGAAGCTACCTGAACAGTCATGGAAGTGCAAGGGAAGGGGGCCATTGGCCAAACCAGGCTGGGAGAGGGTGGGGATATTGGCAGCGTCAGCTTCATAGCTGGCGTACATCCGAGGAGGACCATAGGCCCCGGGCAGCCCTACATTCGGGGAAGCCCAACACTGCTTTTGTCTCTCTGTTCCCCAACTACTGTGTTCGACTCACACTTGCACACATTTGCTCCCCCCGCCATGATGTACCTGTCATGACTGTGTCTCTTCGACAGAGAGTAGCCTCTGCAGACATAGCTGTGTTTGGGAGATTTCTCGGTTTCTTGTGCTTCCTCCTTCAGCACAGAAGCCCTACTAGGGTGGGGGCAGGATGCTGAGCAGGGGGAGGGGTCACGGCTCATGGGCAGGGCCAATTCCTGCTTTGCGTGCAGGCGGGCCCGGCCTGGCGGCATCGCCAGGGAAGGCTGGGAAAGCACTCAAGCCCCACCCCTCCTGAACCCCTGGAGAGACACTGCCAGTCAGCACAGAGGATTCTGAGATGCTCTGGCTTTGTCCCCTGTGAGTCTGAGGGAGTTAGAACACGGCTGCTGTGCGACACTTTGCCACCGGACCTTCTCAGTAGTCGGCTGGTCTGGGGTGTTCCAGGCAGGCAGTAGCGCTAGTCAAGGACCTGGGCCTATGAGGCTGACCCCTGGGCCCTTGGAACTGTCGCTTCCACCACGTGGCGAGAGAGAAGGAGCAGGTCTGCCTTACTCCACGGCTGGTCAGGCCTCCTCTGCAGTACTGTGGCCAGTTCTGCCCCCCCCCCGAGTGGCGGAAGGGATGCAGCCAAACTGGAGCGGATTCAGAGAAGGGCAGCGCTGGAGACGGTCGGGTCTGGGAAACAAGTCCTGTGAGGAAAGGCGGAGGGAACTCGGTATCGGAGCCTGAGCGGGGACACGACGGCACGCTTCAAATACCGGCATGCAGGGCTGTGGCGGGGAAGGGGGTGAAGATGTGTCCTCCCCAGAGAGTAGGGGCCAGATCTAAGCAGCTTCAGCTGCAGGGGGGGAGATTCTGGCTGGCTACCAGGAAGCCATGCTGGACAACGGAACCGATTGCCAAGGGAGGGGCGGGGTTCTCCTCCTTCGCAGGAGGTCTTCAAGCGGAGGCTCGACAGGCACCTTTGGGAGGCGAGGACTTTCCCGCTTCAAGCAGGGGCTTGGACTACATGACCTTAAAGACCTCATCCAACTCTATGATCTTTTACCTCCGCGCCAGTGGCAGTTTTCAATGTACTGTGAGAAGAGAGGGAGAGAGTTGGGGTGGGTTTGTTTGTTTTTCTGCTTTACCCAGTGATCCGTAGCACCACAATGCTGGAATTCTTTCCCCAGTGGGGTCAAACAGAGTTGGAAACTTTGCTTTAATTCCAGAAGACATTTCAATTTGCTGTTTCAAAGTGGGTCTTCACAGCTCTTTATATTGTTTTCTGTTTTTATGATGATGTATTTGTTTTTTGACATTGTTATTGTTGTAATACGTATTGTTAGTCGCTTTGTGAATTTGACATGTAAAAGCGGGGTAAAAATACCTCTGAATGTCATCACTAAAGGGTTCGAGGAGGGGTGGTGAGTCCCATGAGCTCCGACCTTTGTGTTCTTTTCCAGGACTGTCTGGTGCTGGAAAGATGTGAGCAGCCCCACCCCATCTGCACCTTCCAGGATGATTTCCAGGAGTTTGAGATGATCGATGACAATGAGGAGGAGGAGGAGGAGGAGGAGGAGGAGGAGGAGGAGGAAGGGAATGGGCTGGAAGAGACATTGCCCTCCCCTTCCCTATCTCCATTACCCTCACCCACCCCTGAGGAGACCCAGAAGCATCGTCCCACCACTCTCAACCTGACTGCGACCGGCACACAGGTGAGGGAGGGAGAGTGCCAGACCCCTCTTCAGCATCTCCTCCAGCCAGGAGTGGGGCACCCAAGTGCTGCAGTGGTCTGGCTTTGTTGAACGCATGTCAGCGACTGATTTCCTTTCTTTGGTCTAAATACAAATATCCCAGTGCTGGATGGTGGTGATGGGAAGTCTACAGTCCTGTATGATCGTTGAAGACAGGCGGAAATGGATCCACCAGTCAAAACACCACTAAGTGAACTCCTTCCTCTCAACACCCTTGCAAGGGAGGTCCGGCTGAGAGAGAGAGAGAGAGAGAGAGAGAGAGAGAGAGAGAGAGAGAGAGAGAGAGAGAGAGAGAGTCACCCGAACAGGGTGACTACTCCAGGCAGGCAGGACCCCAGGCGAGGGAGTCACAGGGTGCTGCTGGCACCAGAATGGAGTGGGTCAAACTCTTTGCTTGTAGGATACAAGCTTGGGTGCCAGTCTGAGCTGGGCTTGCTGCCAGGACAAAGTGGAAGGGGATGCCGAAGGCCGATTGAACATGGAGGAGAGGTGGGCTGCTCCAGTTGGGTGTGTGTGTGTGCAGGTGTGCAGGTGGTGGGGATCAGCCACCAACAGACCCCCACCCCCCTACCTGGCCACCCAGCCCAGTCTATTTTCCATTAATCCAAGGCCATTCATGGGAGCAATGAGTTTCAGTTGTCAGTTATGAATGGAGCATGGCACATAGTTCTTCCTGCCTCCTGCCTATCAGTGTCAGTGAATGAGTTCGAGGACAGACATCTTTTAAGGGGAAAATGTTGCCCTTGTTCAATCCCCCCCCACCCTCCTGCTGACCTGATCTCCCACACTTTTGTTTGTGCATTAGGGCTCTCAGCTGTGGGCAAACACCACCCAACGTCCCTTTATTTATTTAGCAGGTACCGCCTGCACAGATTCTTGCAGTCAATGGGCCAATTGCAGCCATGGACCAATTAAGAAGCACAGGAACATGTGATGAAAATTAGGGATGTGGCAAGGGATGAAGAATGTAACCTAATTTTCTAGCACAGGGGTTCCCAACCATTGGAGGCCTGCGTACCCCTATGTGGGCCTCTGGTTGCCCCGTGTACCCCCGGACTGGCTGCCCCCGTGTACCCCCTGTTAAAGTGGTTTTTTCTGGGTCGCACCGCAACCCAGAAGGAAAGGCTACAGCCCTGCCGAATCTGCAAGGCTGTCGCCTTTTTTCCAGGTTGCGGCGCAAGCAGGAGGACCCACCTGCCTACGCCGTAACCCGGAAAAAAGGCTACAGCCTTGCCGATGTCCCCGGTAGCTCCTCCTACCTATTCTCCTGGGCAGCACCCAGGAGAACAGGTAGGAGGAGCTACCAGGGACATCAGCAGGGCTGTAGCCTTTTTTCTGGGTTGCGGTGCAAGTGGGAGGACCCGCCCACGCCGCAACCCGGAAAAAACCCATTAACAATTGCCCGTTATCAGCTGTTGATCGTAGCAGCTGGTAACGGGCAGCATCTCATGTACCCCCCGCCTGCAGTCCACATACCCCAAGGGGTACATGAACCACAGGTTGGGAATGCCTGTTCTTAACACAATCCAGGATGCTTACGAAATGCACAAGGTAGACAAGGCCTCATGATCTGCCACTGGAGGAAATTGCAGGATTCAAATGCATGGAGATTAGAACATGTTCTTGATCCCCACCAGTGTTGCAGCTTGGACACATCTTACGACTCAATCCTATTCAGGGCTGACCTGCGCTATGCAGTGGCACCAAAATGGCCTCTGCTGCATTCTGCAGGCCGGCTGTGGCCTAGGCACCGGCAGAGATGTAAATAAAGGGTTTTTTTTTTTTTACTTGCCTACTCTGCCACTCCCTGGTTCCCTATCGGCCTACTCAGATCCATGCCAGCTATTTTGCTGGCGTAAATCCAGTAGGTCCAAGTGGGCATGTTGGGCCTGGGCTGGGGGCATAGGATCTCGTGGACGCTGCTACTGCCAAGCTCTGCCCCTTGGCCCAGCCCAATCTCCACCCCAGTCCTCCCACAAACTGCCCCCTCTTCCAAACGACCTGCTCAGTGGCCCTCCGTGGCTTCCCAGATCCCGCGCTGTTGGTAGCAAGCTGCCTGCTGTCAGAGTGGCTTCTGCAATGACAGGCCCAGCCTTACGCTGATGGATCGCGGGATCTGTCAGCATAAGGCCCTGATAGGATTGGGCCATTATAGGCTGCAATCCTAAACACACTTACCTGGGAGTAAGTCCCATTAAAAACAATGACATGTACTCCAGAGTAAACATGTACACTGCTAACCTGGTTCCTTGGCGTAAGCTTTTGTTGGATAACCAATCCAGTCCATGCACTTAATGAAACAGATGCTGCCTAATGAAACTGCTGCATAAGGCCTGCAAGCTAGCAAGTCCAAGGGTGCCTCTGCATTCCTGGCTGCCTGGCTGTGCTGTGAGTGATCAGGTGTGACAACACACTGTGTTACCCATGGACACAGGCTAGGCAGGCAGGGAATCAAAATATAAACCTTTTATTACCACCACCACCACCCACCAAGGAATTAAACCAAGTAGGAAAAAGGAGGTAGAAAAATGCACAACAGGCTGATGGACAATGTCTGACTCAGCTGGATGGGCACAGAGCAATAGCATAACCAAATTGGATGCAGTAAGTGTTAATGCCCAGCAGAGGGAGACTGGAAGTTTGCTGGTTGGGTTAGAGTGAGAAGAGCAAGTGGAACTTAATTAATTTCCAGATTTCCAGCTAGTGACTTACATTGTCTGAGGAATCCTGGTCCTTGCACTTACTAGAGACTAAGAGGGTGCGTCTTTCACAAATTAGCACTAGATTCCCTAGAAGACCTGGCAGAAACATGCAAAAGCTGGAACGTGAGTAGCCTAGGGTTGATTATGTCATAGAGGTACCTGAGTGGAGGAGTGAAACCCACCTGGTCACTCCATCCCACCCTTTTACCCAGACAGGCAGGTTTGGCTGCCCAGTCGGTAGCAAGCTTGCCTACTACTCCAGACAGGGAGAAGGGCCTGAATCCACACAAGAACATGGCTGTGAGTAATGAGGGTTCAGACAAGGGCTGTTGCAAGTGGATGTCCCAACAGTTTCTTAGGCTGCTAAGCCAGCAGAGAAGCTTCTGGGGAGAAAGAAGTGCCCCCAAATAGAGGGAAACCAAGGCATTCATCAGAGTCATGATTCACTGTGTTTCTTTTTTCCTTATGACCAGGACTCCCTGAATAACAACAGCAGCTGCAACCCAGCAGCCCCTCTGCAGCGGGTGACCTGGCAAGAGGCCCTGCTTCAATCCGCATCCTCTGCATCCCATGATGGTGAGCACCCTCCCCCCTTGAGATCGGGAGGGATCTAGTCCATATAGCAAGCAGAGACTTGACAGGAGAGATAGAAGTGCTTGCAGAGACTCTAGGCCAGGGGTTCGCAACCCCTTCCTGGCTGAGTACCACCTCCAGCGCCACTCTCCTGCTGCGTACCACCGGAAGTGACTGGCGATGACATCATCGTCAGTTACTTCTGGGTTTTCAGAGGTCAGAACACACAGGTAGGAGACTCTGGGCGGGTGGGAGGGCCCTTCTCAGCGTTCATGAGAGGCTTGACCAAAGGAGCGAAAATGCGCCACCGAAAGCGCCGCGGCGGAACGGGGCTCTGGTGGTCTGGTGGTCCGAGTACCACCAGCAGTTGGCCAAAGTACCACTGGTGGCACTAGTACCACTAGTTGAGAACCCCTGCTCTAGGCAATGACTGGGGAATTGGAGCCGGAACAGCTGAGCCCTGGGACTGACCAGCCAAGGGCCAGCGCATGGGCGAAGAGAACTCGGGGAGGAAGGTGAGCAGGTGCAAGCTCTGGATAGACTCACTCACCTTGCAGCCCTTCAGAAGGACTTGCTGGACAGAAAACCTCTTTGCCGCGCGCTCAGCCTTGTTCCAAGAAGTGTCGACAAATGGGCTTTTCCCAGCGTCCCAGGTGGCAGCAGATACCCCCTCTTTCCTGCAAACATCTGGATGTGAAGCTCCTCGAGTTGCTTTGTTGCCACCCAAAATTAATGTATTGGCAAATAGGATTTAAGATTGTCATGGTCGGCAACAATCAGCGAAGATACAATATTGGTAACAGGGTTAAAAGCCATGATGCAATTTGAATATGCTAAAACTCAAAGTTAAAACATAAAAATAAAATTGATGTTTTAACTTTGGTTTTTAGCATATTCCAATTGTATCATGGCTTTTAACCCTGTTACCAATATTGTATCTTCACTAATGTCTTAGCAATCTGCTTATTTGCTTAAGGTGGTTTCATGACTAAGCAATACTCGGCTTGGGCCCTAAAATTGAAACCAGCCTGTCCCATCCTTGCCCAAAAAGACAAGCCGAGCCTGACCCAAGAGATTCTCCATGCTGAGAAATGGACGCCAGGCGTTCTGCAGTCCTTTCTGTCTGTTCCTGCCCTCCGTCTCCCTTGCCTCACGACAAGCTGCTAGTGGTGGTGTCGTGCTTGAGCTGCCCGGAGAGTGTTGTCTGGTGACAGGCTGAGAGCGATGGGAAGAAGAGATTTCCACCACCCCCCCCAGCTCACATCACAGACCTACATTGCTGTCAAGCTCTTCAATATTTTTCGTTCCCACAGTCGGCTATCTGATTGGGTAGAGTCAGTCTTGTTAGTGAAGCACCTGCCCTGTGGGTGGAGCCTTACATGTGTGTGAGCCTCCCTTCACGAAACCCTTGGTCTTAAGCTTTGTTCCCTACATGCCTAGTACATCTGTGTTCATACGTGCACCCATGTAGTACTTATGAATACATAGAACCAGCATTTAATTATTCTTAAAGATGATAATGATAGTTCTGTCAATCAACAGCGTATTAAAAGAATTAATTAGAAAGAGCAGAAACAGAAAAAATAAAATACGTGAAATGTACACTAAAAGAAACGTTCAAAGGCAATACAAACAGTAACAATTGGGCAATTTGAACAGGAGCATCATATGTAATATCAAAGTAAGAAGGGTGGGGAATGAACAGAATAGGTGTCGTTCCCAAGATACAATTGGGAGTTTTATAAAAACAAGCTGATCACATCAGAGAAATGCATTGAACGAATCCCCAGCATTTGGACCGACGCTGGGATTTTGCAAGAGGGACGCGGCCGGCTTCACTCTTGCCGTTGGCTACGGCTGTCTGCCTGGTGTGCCTCCTTGTCTCTCCGCTCTGACCCTCTGGAAGGGAGAGGCTGCTGCTGGACTCTGAGGCAGCAGCAAGCCCAGGGGGCCGGAGACGCACTCTCCGCCTCTGGCCCTGGATGCAGGGGGGGGGGGCGTGTGTCTCTTGAAAACACAGAGGCTCAGCACATGCTGCTTACTCAAGGTGCAAAAGGAACGACACTTTAGGAACGCCACTCTCACAACATTAGACCCTACAGTCATTCACACTTCCTAGCACACCAAGTCAGGGGGCGGGGGGGGGGGCGGGGAGGAACACTTTTTGGTAGACACAAAAGTAGCCAGAACCGCCTGACTTCTCCTTAGTGGCTGAGGGGAGATCCAGCTGGTCGGGTGTGTAGATTTCAGAGGAAAGAAGGATGGCAAAAGAGGGGAGCACAAATTAGCCCAACTATCTTTTCCACACACTTTTTCTGCAGAGTGCTATCACCTCGCAAGGACGTTCTTTTAAGGTGGGGGGGGGCAAAAGAGTCCCCCAATTCTGAACTGCTCTGTCTGCGTTTCCCTCCAGAGCGATCATCTCCCTCACACCCCTGCCTGCAGGATGGGCCCTGCTTGGACACTCGGAGCAGCCAAGGTCCAGCTCCAGCTCCTCGCAAACCACCTCTTTATGATGCAGAAGGCAACAGCCGGGCACTGCAGGCCCCCCCGACAGCCGGACAAGCTGGGGAGGATTACAACAGGAATCTCGTCTCTTCTATGTCCCGCTCCCAACCTCCTTTTGCTGGCCAGGCACCTGCTGAGCCCCCTGAAGCTCCAGAGGGGCCTGTTGGAGGCCTAGAGTGCCAGCCCCCCAACACCAGTCCCCACAGGTCACCCGCCACAGACAGCTACTGTGCCAGATTTCAGAGAGATGCGCTGGGCAGCAGGGTGCGAGAGCAGGGTATTGGGAGCCCCACTGGGGGCAAAGCAGGCCACGTCTCCCACGTCTCCCTGACTGAGCCAGGCAGCAGCCCACTCTCTGGGGAGGAGCTGACCAACCACTCCAGAGCTGCCGCGTCTGCAGGGGGGCATCCCTTGGAAGCTTGCATCAGCCCCACCCGAGCCACAGCAGCAGAGCCACTGAGCCCTGGAGGAGAGGGTGCCCGTGGAGGTCAGGCAGCCAGCGCGCGAGCGCTGCCGCCCCCCTCTTCATCCGACACCACGTCGCCCTCATCGGACCCTGGCATAGAGGCCGACCTCACCAGCCGCAACTCAAAGGCCTTCCTGTCCTGCAGCCGGCACAGCGAAGACCTCAGTTCGCCTGGCTCTGACTCAGACGTGGAGGGTGAAATCGAAGCGGCTTTTGCCTGCAACGGGAACCGCCTGGCCAGTAACATGATCTCCAGCATCTCTGAGACCGAGCTGGACCTGAGCAGCGACAGCAGCAGCGGACGCTCTTCCCACCTCACCAACTCCATCGAGGAAGCCAGCTCCCCAGGGTCGGAGGCCGAGCTGGAGGCTCAGGGGGTGATGGGCCTGAAGGACGCCCTTCTGCTGGACCCAGGCAAGGCTGAGGAGGAGCTCGAGTTTCCCCCTGACGAGAGCTTGGCGGCCCTCAAGATCGAAGAGCTCTATGAGGATCCATCTGCTCCCACTGGCCAGACTGAAGGGCCCCCTCTAGGTCCTCTGGAGCTGGAGATCAACCCGGATCACAGCCTGGAAAGTCTGCGCCGCTCCTTCTACTTGCCGGTGGGGCCCAAACTTATGCCAGAGGGGGATGACGACGATGAAGCCAATAGCGAGTATGATTCGGAGTCTGACTCCGAGTCAGAGCCCGATTTGAGTGAGGACTCAGACTCCCCTTGGCTCCTCAGCAACCTGGTGAACAAGATGATCTCCGAGGGCTCCTACCCCCTCAAGTGCGCAGACGAATGCTTCCCAGCCGCTCACTCCATTTCGGACACCATCTCCCCTGCCTCTGACCTGGAGCCCGAGATCCCCAGCGAGGCCCTGAGTGCAGGCCAGCCCTGCCCCCAGCAAAGCATCGAGCTGGTCGACATGGAGACGCTTCGTTGCTCCCTGCAGAGTGTTGAGGAAGAGAAGCCCACAGGGGCTCAGCCTGTGCTGGAGCGAGAGCCTCTCGAGGGTGACACGGGGCCCTTCCTGTTCATGAGTAACCCAACCAATGACACCATCACCCCTGTCTTTCCAGGGCGGCCACACTCCAGCTGCTGCACCAGCATGCCTGCCCACAGCTTGCCGTCCAGGGAGGCCCCCAGCAAGGCTGAGCCAGCTTCTGGGCCGGAGGATTGGGTGGTTGAGGGGGACCTGGACTCAGGCATCCTAGAGGACAATGACATGATTGACGACATCCGGTTAGGGTGCAACGAGGGCCTGGATGTCTCCACCGCCAAGACCAACCGCTGCTTCAGTTTGGCCTACTCCCCTGCGGAGGACGAGGTGCCCTGCTTGGGCAGCCTGAAAGGCTCCCCATTTTCAGAGGAGCTGCCGCTCCCCCCAGCTACCATGGTGCTGGATGACTCCTTGGCCTACGACTCCATCAAGTACACCCTGGTTGTGGACGAGAACACACAGCTGGAGCTGGTGAGCCTGAAGCGTTGCACGTCTGTGCTCAGCGACGACAGTGAGCTGCTCCGTGCCTGCGATGCCACTGATCTGGAAGATGCTGCCAGTGACTTCGGGGAGGGGCTGGCAGCACCCGATGGGCGCAGCTCCTCCTCAGAGGACTCCTCGCCTGAGGCCGACCTCCACTTCTCCAAGAAATTTCTCAATGTCTTTGTCAACAGCACGTCTCGCTCCTCCAGTAAGTGCTGCTTCTCTTGGGAAGAAAGGCTCCCCTCCCCCCTCCTCCTGGGACCACTACCTGGCCACCCATTGCCACCCCAAGTCCCTTGATGCAGGGTTGCAGGGTCCCCTCCTCCAAGTGAGGCCAGTTGTGTTCTCAGACAGCAGGAACCTGCCCCTGGGTCCCCAACCGTTGCTACCCTTTTCATCATGGCCACATCCGGTGCTTCCCATTGTGCCCCTGTGATTGGCTGTTTTCCTGCCTAGAGGTGGCTTCCTGCCCTGAGAGACAGCCCCACGCCTGCAATTAGCCAAGCATGCCATACCCCATCCCTGATTGGTCAGCTCCTCGCTTTGTGCTATCTAGTGTCTCCAGTCTTTGGTGATCCTTTCTCTGCCCCCACCAGGTACAGAGTCCTTTGGTCTGTTTTCTTGCATGGTGAATGGGGAGGAGCGGGAACAGACTCATCGAGCTGTCTTCAGGTGAGGAGGAAGACTGGGGGAAGTGGGAGTTCATAGTGCCCTTCAGAGAGGTTACAGGTGACAAGCCACGACGAGGATAAGCAATCTCCTGGTTTTGGTAGTAGGCTCTCTCTGAATGCCAGGTGCCAGGGAGTGGCAACAGGACACAGGTCTCTTGTTGTCTTGTGTGCTCCTTGAGGCTTCTGGTGGGGCCGCTGTGGGATACAGGAAGCTGGACAAGGTGGGCCTTTGGTCTGGTGTCCTGAATGGACTGGGTTCTATTTTAACACGTTTGAATTGTATGTAGTATGTGTAGTAACTGCATAACTGGAAAAAAAAAACCCTATATGCATTGCTAGTTTTCTTAGAGCCCAATCCTAACCAACTTTCCAGCACCGATGCAGCCGCAATGCAGCCCCTTGGTAAGGAAACAAACGTTCCCTTCATTATTTATATGGCACCATCAGTGTGCATGGTGCTTCGCATCCTGTAGAAAAGACAGATCCCTGCCCCAAGGGGCTTGCACTCTAGACACTGACACAAGGGAGATGACAGAGAGAGGGGATAGGGGCAAATAGGGGCCACAGCAGCCACGCTTTCGGTTTCACGTCCTTCGCTTAGTTACAGCAGGGAATGGGGACTGACGCATGGGGCCAATGGCTGCCTGGAAAAGGTGGGTTTTCAGGAGGGACTGGAAGGTTGCGAGTGCGGGAGCAGGCGGCAGGTCTTCAGGGAGGCGCTTCCGTGCAGAAGGGGCAGTAAGGGAGGAAGGGCAGAGTCACCGGAGGGAGCAGTCTTTGAGGGTACTGGAGCTGGGGGAGTGGAGGATGCAGGCCAGGGAGTGGGATATGAGGCCTGAGGGGTGGGGAGGAGCAAGGGCATGGCGGGCTTGGAAGGCAAGGGCAAGGAGAGGGTGCTGGGTCCAGGACGTTGTGCCTGGGTAGCGGAAACGTTCCTCCAATAGCCTGTCCGGGCCAGCCCGTCCTCTGGCCCCCCGGCCGTCAGGACCGCCTCCAGCCGCAGCTCCCTAGGTTTCCCCGTCGGTGAAGGAGAAGGCTCCGTACCCCAAGAGGGGGTGCCCACCCTGCACCTCGTAGAGCCAGTATCAGCGACCAGATGCGGCACGTGAGACCGCCGATCCTCACCCAGACCAGCGGGTCCAGGCCGAGGCGTCCACGCCGGAAGCCAAGCAGCCGTCCTCGGCAAGCGAACAGACAGAGGGGGTGGAGCCTTCCAAGCAAGCCTAACGTCACCATCTCGGGGGGGGGGGCGCCGGGCAGCTGCCTAGCAACTGGGCAGACTCTGCCCAGTGCGAGGCAGCACTCAGCCACGCTGGCCACGCCTCCCTCGGGGGAGTTCCCCTCTGAGCCCAGCGGCCCTACCGTGGGGGCAGAAGGCTCCCCAAGTGGCGGCCACCCGCACGCCGAGCAGCTGCCAGGATTACCCCCTTCTGGCCGCACCGGGGACACCGGCCCCAAGGCAGGTGGATCAGCAGCCTCCGGACAGTAGCAAGCAGGCGGGGCCGACGGGGGAGGAGTCCAGGGAGGAAACGGGCAGGGCGGGGCTCAGGGGGGAGGCAGGCTATTTAAACGCAGTTTGTGCTGGTGATGAGGGAGATGGAGGAGCACACTGGCCGAGTCAGCTAGCTCCAACGAAGCCAAGCCCTGAGGTGGACACGGGTGCTCACAACCCCCACCCCGGAAACCTACTGAGGCACTTACTGTCAGTCGCCCAAAGGGGGCACGGATGGTCCTCAATCCGACGGGGCTGGAGGTCGACTTACCTGAGCCGGCGACCCCGGGCGTTGGGCTCACCTTGGACACCCCGCTTCCGGGGTCCCCTGAATGTGTACCCTAACATAGGGTACATGTGTACCCCAACGTAGGGAGACACCGGGTTTGAGTGTCTCCGCATCGTACTACGGGGCGAGACAGGATGGGGTTGCTGTTGGTGTACCGTCCACCTGGTTGCCCGTCGGCTTCCCTACCTGAGCTGACCAAGGTGATCTTGGCGGTGGCATTGGAGTCCCCACGCCTTTTAGTGCTGGGGGACTTCAATGTTCATGCCAAGGCCCCTGTGACAGCGGCGGCTCAGGACTTCATGGCCACCATGGCGACCATGGGCCTGTCTCAATGGATCACGGCCCCAACGCATGGTGCGGGGCACACATTGGACTTGGTGTTCACTGGTGGGTATGGGGATGGTGATCTGCCCATGGAGGAGATTAAGATCACTCCTCGGTCTTGGATGGATCACTATCTGGTGAGCTTTAGACTGGCAACGTTTAATCACCCCTGCAGAGCTGGGAGACCGAATTGTATGGTCCGCCCCCGGAGACTGATGGATCCGGATGGCTTCCTGAGGACTCTGGGGGATTTCCCAGCTTCCCGGGTCAGTGACCCATCTGATGCTCTGGCTGCCCTGTGGTATGGGGAGGCAGCTACAGCCTTGGATCAGATCGCTCCCGAACGGCCTCGGCCTTGCCGTCGAGCCAAGGCGGCTCCTTGGTTTACTGAAGAGCTGCGGGCAACGAAACGACTGGGCCAACGCCTAGAGCGACGGTGGAGGAAAACTTGTGATGAATCTGAATGAACACGGGCTAGAGCCCATTTCAGGGCCTACTCCGTGGCGGTGATGGCAGCGAAGAAGGCGTTTTTCTCTGCCACCATTGCGTCTGCGAGTAGCCGGCTGGCGGAGCTCTTTCGAGTTGTCCAGGATCTGCTCCACTCGGCTCCTGTAGTGAGTGAGTTGGAGTGTTCGACGGACCGCTGCAATGAGATCGCACAGCACTTTGCAGATAAAATCGCTCAGATTCACCATGACTTGGACTCTGGTTTAACAGTTCCAGAAGTTGTCCGTATGGCATCTGTCAATTCCATCATTATGGATTCTTTTCACCTTATACAGCCTGAGGATGTGGATAGGGTCCTCTGTAGTTTGAGACCGTCTTCCTGCCCGCTTGACCCTTGCCCAGCTTGGCTAATACGATCTGCGTAGGTTGGGCTGGCCGATTGGGTGGAACCTATTGTGAATTCAACTTTGCGGGAGGGGGTGATGCCTAGCATCTTGAAGACCGCAATTGTGCGCCCCCTCCTGAAAAAACCATCTCTGGATTCCTCCAATTTAAATAACTATTGGCCAGTTTCCAATCTGCCTTTTTTGGGTAAGGTGATTGAGCGGGTGGTGGCGTCTCAGCTCCAGGAGATACTGGATGAAACGGAGTATCTGGACCCTTTTCAGTCTGGCTTCAGGTGGGGCTTTGGGACGGAAACAGCCTTGGTCGCCCTGTTGGATGATCTTCGCCGAGGACTGGACAGGGGGAGTGCATCCCTGCTGGTCCTTTTGGACCTCTCGGCGGCTTTCGATACCATCGACCATGGTATCCTTCTGGGTCGGCTGGCCGAGTTGGGACTAGGGGGCACTGCGTTACAGTGGTTCCGTTCCTACTTGGCTGACAGGTCCCAGATGGTGATGCTGGGAGATGCCTGTTCGGCGCCCTGCCCTTTACAGTGTGGGGTGCCACAGGGTTCTATTCTGTCTCCCATGCTTTTCAACATCTACATGAAACCGTTGGGAGAGATCATCCAGGGATTTGGAGTTGGGTGTCACCAATATGCCGATGACACCCAGCTCTATCTCTCCTTGCCATCTCACTCCAAGGAGGCTGTGGAAGTCCTGGAGCGCTGTCTGGAGGCGGTGGGGGTCTGGATGAGGGCTAATAGGTTGAGATTGAATCCAGAAAAGACAGAGGTCCTACTGGTCAGGAAAGTTTCGATGCAGGTACTGAGTCATCTGCCCGTTCTGAATAGGGTTGCACTCCCCCTGCAGGAACGGGTGGGCAGCTTGGGAGTACTTCTGGATTCACAGCTCTCCCTGGAAAACCAGGTGGCGGCTGTGGCCAGGGGTGTGTTTGCCCAGCTTCGGCTGGTGCGCCAGCTGCGGCCCTACTTGAGACGATCGGACCTGACCACGGTGGTCCACGCCTTAGTGACTTCAAGACTGGATTACTGTAACACGCTCTACGTGGGGCTGCCCTTGAAGACGGTTCGGAAGCTGCAGCTAGTGCAGAATGCAGCGGCCCAGGTGGTCACTGGAGCTAGGCGGTTTGACTATGTTGAACCGCTGCTTCAGCGGCTGCACTGGCTGCCCATTCGTTTCCGGGCCCAATTCAAGGTGCTGGTAATGACCTTTAAAGCCCTTCACGGTTTGGGTCCAGGATATCTGAGGGACCGCCTTACATTCCAGCCCGCTCTCTTAGGTCATCTGAGGGGGCTCTCCTGCGGGTGCCACCTCTATCGCAAGTTAGGGGAGTGGCAACACGTGGGCGAGCCTTCTCTGCTGTGGCGCCACAACTGTGGAACTCCCTGCCAGGAGATCTGAAAACCACCCCCTCCCTCATGACTTTTCGGCGAGGGCTCAAAACGTTTTTGTTTCGTCTAGCGTTTGGGTGACGGGTTGTGGTCTGCCTCCTGTGTCTCAAGATGCTCTGCCATGCTGCTTCTCTGCTCCATACTGTCGCCCCCCCCCCAGTGGATTTTATTGTTTTTAAATTTGTTTATGTATCGTTATGTATTGTTTAAACTTATTTTATGTATTTTAAATTATGTATTTTAATCTGTTGTAAGCCGCCTTCGGCATAGGAAAAGGCGGGATATAATTTTTTTAAATAAATAAATAAATAAACATAGTCAAAACCATTTAAGGAAAAAATAAATAAAGCACACTTTATTTGGTTTCAGTAGTGTAGGAATGGCGTTGCGGGGGGGGGGGCGGACCGCCCCGGTTACAAGGGTGGGTAGGGTGTTAACCGCACCCCCAGCCTTGCACCTGAAGAGATCCACCCCCACCACAATGCCAATTGATAATTACTAACCGGGGGGGGGGGGCTTCTTCCCTGCAGGCCTCTCTGACAAGATTTAAAATCACTTCTGATCAAACTGGAAGTCACGATAAATCCCATTGGAGAGGCTTGCGGAAGCCTGTGGAGGCACCTGCAGGCCTGTGTGAGGGAGAATGCCCCCTCCCCGGTGACTAATTATCGATCGGTGCTGGACCCAGTATCCACGAGGCGCGGATACTGGGGTCCAGCACTGATTGCGTCTTTCGAGGGGTGCGCAGGGGGGCAGGGGGGCTAGGCTTCTGGAGCCCCCCCCCCGGTGCTCTTCCCTGCTGCCTTTTTACAAATAAAACACTTTTTTATTTTAAAAACACACACCCTGGGTGCTGACAACGTCACTATGCCACTGTTTTGTTTAAATGTAGCTATATTCAAACAAATTGACAGCTTTACTTGAAAATAATCTTAGTTGGAAGATTTGTAAATACAGTAGGGGCCATCTGTATCCGCGACTTCAGCATCTGAGGATTTTGTCTCAATGTGGATGCTTTGCAGATACAGGGCGCCAAAGTAAAAACGATGCAACCCACTGCATTTTCTTGCTTGTACAAGTTGAAATCTCATTCCGAAAGCCTCTTCTGAGTTGCGCGACTCCCCCACCCCTCTCCCAAGTTCGCCCCATTGGAATGCATTCTGGGGTGAACTTGTGTTCGATACATAGAAGAACAAGCTCTGCTGAGGGAGAGTCAGCATGGCTTCTGCAAGGGGAAGTCTTGCCTCACAAACCTGTTAGAATTTTTTGAAAAGGTCAACAGGCATGTGGATGCGAGCGAACCCGTGGATATTATATATCTGGATTTTCAGAAGGCATTTGACACGGTCCCTCATGAAAGGCTCCTGCGAAAACTCCACAGTCAGGGAATAAGAGGGCAGGTCCTCTTGTGGATTAGGAACTGGTTGAAGACAAGGAAACAGCGAGTGGGAGTCAATGGGCAATTTTCACAATGGCGAGAGGTGAAAAGCGGTGTGCCCCAAGGATCGGTCTTGGGACCGGTGCTTTTCAACTTATTCATAAATGACCTGGAGTTGGGGATAGGCAGTGAGGTGGCCAAGTTTGCGGATGACACTAAACTTTTCCGGGTGGTAAAGACCAGCAGGGATTGTGAAGAGCTCCAGAAGGATCTCTCCAAACTGGGAGAATGGGCAGCAAAATGGCAGATGCGCTTCAATGTAAGTAAGTGCAAAGTGATGCACATTGGGGCAAGAAACCAAAATTTCACATATACGCTGATGGGTTCTGAGTTGTCTGTGACGGATCAAGAGAGAGATCTTGGGGTGCTGGTGGACAGGTCGATGAAAGTGTCGACCCAGTGTGCGGCGGCTGTGAAGAAGGCCAATTCCATGCTCGGGATCATTAAAAAGGGGATTGAGAATAAAACGGCCAATATCATTATGCCTTTGTACAAATCGATGGTAAGGCCACATCTGGAGTATTGTGTCCAGTTCTGGTCACCATACCTCAAAAAGGATATAATTGAATTGGAAAAGGTGCAGAAAAGAGCGACCAGAATGATTCGTGGGCTGGAGCACCTCCCTTACGAGGAAAGGCTACAGCGTCTGGGGCTTTTCAGCCTAGAAAAAAGGCGCCTGAGGGGGGACATGATTGAGACTTATAAAATTATGCATGGGATGGAGAGAGTGGATAGAGGGAAATTCTTTTCCCTCTCGCACAACACCAGAACCAGGGGACACACACTAAAATTGAGTGGAGGGAGAGTTAGAACAGACAAAAGAAAATATTTCTTTACCCAGCGTGTGATTCATCTGTGGAACTCCTTGCCACAGGATGTGGTGATGGCACCTGGCCTAGATGCCTTTAAAAGGGGTTTGGACAAATTCATGGAGGAAAAGACCATCACAGGTTACAAGCCATAAGCAACCTCCTGGTTTTTAGAAGTGGGTTTTCTCTGTGCCAGGTGCAAGGGAGTGGCGACTGGACACAGGTATCTTGTTGTCTCGTGTGCTCCCTGAGGCATCTGGTGGGGCCACTGTGTGACACAGGAAGCTGGACTAGATGGGCTTTTGGCCTGATCCAGCAGGGCTCTTCTTATGTTCTTATGTTCTTATGTTCACCTTGTACAAGCAAGAAAATGCAGCAGTTTGCAATGGAAAGGTAAGGAAAGCGCTTCTTAACCTTTTTTTTTCTTTTCAAAATGTTCTTAGGTTGACCCGGTATCTGCGATAGCGAACTTCGCTATCTGCAGATTCCAGGAACAGAACCCCCGCGGATACTGAGGGCCCACTATATACAGTACATGACCCATGGCAACTCAATCACAGACACTTTCCTACCTTGTTTACAATGAAACAAGAAAGACTGTAGGCACTGAAAATGTTCACACACAAGCAGCCCAAACAGACTGTGCTGCATGCTGTGGTGGGAGACATGGGAGGGGACATGGAAAATATTCTCCCTTACCCCTTAGTAAGACCCTTGACCGCCAATCTTTAGCTGATGCAAGTCTGAGGAGACAAAGGGGGGGGGGGTTCGGCTGGCTCCAGAGAGGAGAGCAGCTGGTGCAAGTTGCTCATGATAGGTGCCACGATAGGTGCTCCTGCCTCCGACATGCCCCCGGCCCTCCCACACCCCGTTCTGCCTACCCCACTAACTTACCGACGGCTCCTTCCTCTTCGCCACCGCCATGCGTGGCCCTCCCCCACCTGCAGCAGTGGCCCACAAGCGCGCAGCTTTGCATTTACGATGCCATAATGTGCCAGTTAAGACTGGGCTGAAACGTTTGCACACCCAAAGAGTTATGCATGTGTCTTTATTTACGTGCCTTTATTACACATGCGCCCTAGAGGAGGCATGCCCAGTTTGGCTGGCATTGTCTCATGTCATCATGTTCCTGATTAATTATATGAAAAGATGCATTGGATGGATGGGAAATGTTCAGTGGGGAATATGAACAGTAGACATTTCTGGACTTTTTTCTGCTCCACATCACTGCCTTTGGGCAAGTAGACGAGTACTGCTTGACAGGAGCTCTTTCCTTTTGCTGGGATTCCAGAGCCAGCCTGGATCCCATCCTTAAATCGCCACACATCTGGGGAAAACCTGCAGTAGCAACCAGAGAGAAAACACATGCACACATGCGCACACACCCCAAGCCCAATTCTGGACCTGTCCACCTCTCTGTCACGTGTTGTTGTACCTGCACGCACATCTCCTCCCCCCCCCCAGAGAGTGATCCTGGTTGAAACCCCTTCCTCAGGGCTCCAGCAGTGCCTAAGCAACCTCCTCTCCCACCTTCCCCATCCACTAATGGGCTTTCTCAGAGGCCCATGTGTCACCAACTGCACTGGGGAACTTCAGGGGTCAGGTGGTTGAGTCCCTGGGATTCTGTGGACCTCAGCCAGTGCCCAAGATGGCCAGCCTCTGATGCCACCTCTGGATGGTGGCTTCATTTCAGCAGAAGAGCAGGCTTTACAGTGCCGTGGCTTTCAGCTGCAATAGGAGAAGTAATACATCAGAGGATACTTCAGCTCATGTGCAGAGTGCCTTGGCTGGGTGACCACAGCCACCTAGTGGGCTATTGTGTTGAGCCAGCCTGGCAACATCAATGTTCTCATTAAATATTGTAGCAAAGGCAAAGATCTATCTTTCCCATACAAAATGGCAGAGTGGGGTGGTGACTGCAGCCATCATCCATGTAGAGGGGGAAGGGCATTGACCCCTAGAACTGACTGTGACTGACTCAAGGGAAGAGGAAGAACACCTTGGCTGCAGGGGTGACGCTTTGGTCATGGACCCTGGAAGTTACTGCCCTACCCCTTGTTCCCTCTCCAGGTTCATCCCTCGCCATGAAGATGAGCTGGAGCTCGATGTGGATGACCCAATCCTTGTGGAGCTGGAAGAGGACGATTACTGGTACCGGGGTTATAACATGCGTACGGGGGAGCGTGGCATCTTCCCAGCCTTCTATGCCCATGAAGTCGTGAGCCAGGCCAAGGAAGTCACAGGTATGGGAATGTAGTAGGTGGCTTGGGGTTGGGAGGCTGGCCGGGCATGCACTGGCGTCGCTGGAGGTGGGGCGGAAAGCTAAGTTCTGCAGCTTTCCACCCCACCGTTACTCTCCGGTACGAGGTGTCCCGCCCCCTCGTCGTAGGAGCCCGTCAGCGGAGAGAAAGCAACGCGCAGCAAAAGGGGGGGGTTGCTGCTCTGGACTTGCATCATTCCCTTTGTCAGCCTGCCTGAGATCACCTGCCATCTGACTCCTCCCTTCTGTACATCCAGTTCTCCTACTGTTCCCAGGGCCATCAAGGCACAGGGTTCCTTTCTTCGCAGGATGAGGGACTCCTTACTCTGAGACGCTGCTGGTCCTTCAAGGTCAGGGCTGGACCAGGTGGGGCTAAGGGTGGGAATGAGAGAGAGACAGAGAGCTCAGGAAGGGGGGAGGTAGAAAAACTACCAGCAGACCAATTGAAAATGCCTGACTTGGCTAGATGGACAGACAAAGAACAGTGCTTGATCAACTGGATGCAGTAACCATTGACGCCCAGCGGATGGAGCTGGGATGCTGCTGAAGAACAAAGCCCACAACACCCCCAATGCATCAAGTTGCTAACCAATGAAGTTGGAAGCTGGCTTGGAGTGGAAAAAAGTGAACAGATGAAAGAAAGATTAGTTTCCTGAATGTGGCAGGCTAGCAGAATGCAGTCCCTGTCACTAGCCACTTACAATGTGCAAGAAATGCTCGGTCCTTGCACTTACTGGAGAGCAAATAGGTGCCTGCTGTGTCCCAGCACTCATAAGAAGAGCCCTGCTGGATCAGGCCAAAGACCCATCTAGTCCAGCTTCCTGTATCTCACAGTGGCCCCACCAGATGCCACAGGGAGCACACAAGACAACAAGATAACCTGTTTCCTGCTGCCATTCCCTTGCACCTGGCACAGAGAAAACCCACTCCTACAACCAGGAGGTTGCTTATGGCTTGTAACCTGTGATGGTCTTTTCCTCCATGAATTTGTCCAAACCCCTTTTATAGGCATCTAGGCCAGGTGCCATCACCACATCCTGTGGCAAGGAGTTCCACAGATGAACTACACGCTGGGTAAATACATATTTTTTTATCTGTTCTAACTCTCCCTCCACTCAATTTTAGTGCATGTCCCCTGGTTCTGGTGTTGTGCAAGAGGGAGAAGAATTTCCCTCTATCCACTCTCTCCATCCCATGCATCATTTTATACGTCTCAATCATGTCCTCCCCCCAAGGCGCCTTTTTTCTAGACTGAAAAGCCCCAGACGCTGTAGCCTTTCCTCATAAGGGAGGTGCTCCAGCCCACAAATCAATCTGGTCGCTCTTTTCTGCACCTTTTCGAATTCAACTATATCCTTTTTGAGGTGTGGTGACCAGAACTGGACGCAATACTCCAGATGCGGCCTTACCATCGATTTGTACAACGGCATAATAATATTGGCCGTTTTATTCTCAATCCCTTTTTTAATGATCCCGAGCATGGAATTGGCCTTCTTAATAGCCGCTGCACACTGGGTTGACACTTTCATCGACCTGTCCACCAGCACCCCAAGATCTCTCTCTTGATCCATCACAGACAGCTCAGAACCCATTAGCGTGTATGTGAAATTTGGGTTTCTTGCCCCAATGTGCATCACTTTGCACTTACTTACATTGAAGCGCATCTGCCATTTTGCTGCCCATTCTCCCAGTTTGGAGAGATCCTTCTGGAGCTCTTCACAATCCCTGCTGGTCTTCACCACCCGGAAAAGTTTAGTGTTGTCTGCAAACTTGGCCACCTCGCTGCTTATCCCCAACTCCAGGTCATTTATGAACAAGTTGAAAAGCACCGGTCCCAAGAAAGACCGATCCTTGGGGCACACTGCTTTTCACCTCTCGCCATTGTGAAAATTGTCCATTGACTCCCACTCGTTGTTTCCTGGTCTTCAACCAGTTCCTAATCCACAAGAGGACCTGCCTTCTTAATCCCTGACTGTGGAGTTTTCTCAGGAGCCTTTCATGAGGGACTGTGTCAAACGCCTTCTGAAAATCCAGATATATAATATCCACGGGTTCGCTCGCATCCACATGCCTGTTGACCTTTTCAAAAAATTCTAACAGGTTTGTGAGGCAAGACTTCCCCTTGCAGAAGCCATGCTGACTCTCCCTCAGCAGAGCTTGTTCTTCTATGTATTTTAAGATTTTATCCTTAATGAGACTTTCCACCATCTTCCCTGGAACAGAGGTTAGGCTGACCGGCCTGTAGTTTCCCGGGTCCCCCCTCCTTCCTTTTTTAAAGATTGGCGTGACATTAGCTATCCTCCAATCCTCTGGCACAGTGGCCGTTTTAAGGGACAAGTTGCATATTTTGATCAAGAGGTCAGCAACTTCATTCTTGAGTTCCTTCAGAACTCTTGGGTGGATGCCATCCGGTCCTGGTGATTTATTGGTCTTTATTTTGTCAATTAAGTCTGAGATGTCTTCTCTTTTAACCTCTATTTGACTTAATTATTTAGTCAGGGGAGGCCGTTCAGGCAGCGGTATTTGCCCGAGGTCTTCTGCCGTGAAGACAGATGCAAAGAACTCATTTAATTTCTCTGCAACCTCCAAGTCCCCTTTTATCACCCCTTTCTCTCCCTCACCATCCAGCGGACCAACCGTTTCCCTGGCAGGTTTCCTGCTTCTAACATATTTGAAGAAGCTTTTATTATTCCCTTTTATGTTGCCTGCCATACGTTCCTCAAAGTCTTGCTTGGCCTCCTGTATCATCTTTTTACATTTCTTTTGCCACAGTTTGTGCTCCTGTTTATTTTCCTCACTAGGGCAAGACTTCCATTTACGGAAGGAAGCTTCCTTGCCTTTTATAGCCTCTTTAACTGTGCTTGTTAGCCATGCCGGCACCCTCCTGGACTTAGTCAAGCCCTTCCTCCGTTGTGGGATACACTCCCGCTGGGCCTCTATGACTGTTGTTTTAAACAGCCTCCATGCACTCTGGAGCGATTGGACTCTTTTTACCTTCCCTTTCAGCTTTTTTTTAACTAGTCTCATTTTGGGGAAGTCTGCCCTTCGGAAGTCAAGGGTTTTTGTGTCAGATTTGCTCGGCCCTCTTTCCCCGACATGCATGGCAAAACAGATCACAGCATGGTCACTGTTCCCCAACAGTTCGGTACCATTTACATCCCTGACCAGATCTTGAGTGCCACACAATATCAAATCCAGAGTCGCCTGTCCTCTGGTCGGCTCCATGACTAGCTGCTCTAAGGCACAGTCATTTAGCATATCCAGAAATCCAGTCTCTCTTTCATGACCAGAGCATGAGTTGACCCAGTCGATGTGAGGATAATTGAAGTCCCCCATGACTACAACCCTGTCTCTCGTTGACACCTCCCTGATTTGCTTCCTCATTTCAAGGTCCCTCTTTTCCAGAGCGACATCCTCCAGCCCTGAGACTCCCTTCCCTGGCAGCTGAGGAGCTGGCCAACTGAGGGTGGGACGACGCCTCCACGTCCCTAGAAGTCTCACCCTGGTCCCTTTCTACCTGTCTCTGCTTCTCCAGGTCAGCAACCATGACTTCAAGGGAGCGAACCTGTTCCCTGAGAGCCTGGAGCTCTTTGCACCGAGCACAAACCCATGACTTATGCCCAAGAGGCAGATAATCATACATGTGACACTCGGTGCAAAACACTGGATAGCCCCCACCCCTCTGCTGGCTGTCTGACTGCATAGCTTTTGTGTGTAAGGTATGTGTTTATCTAAGTTTGGGTACCTTAATGTTGTTGGAGCTCTCCTGTCTTCAAGGGATGTGCCGGGCCATGTGTGGGGCCTGGCTTCTTCGCCCCGCTGCTGAACTCGCACAGCTGTTTAACTCGCTGTGTCTTCTTTTACCTTGGCACTTTGTCCCAGTGAGACACTTGGTCCCAGGAGGCCACTCGCTGCTCCTGAAAAAAGGGTTCTCCATTTTAACCTCTATTTAACCACTCAGGTTCTCACAGCTCAGCTGACTGGCAGAAAAGCATACCTGAGCTTCCCTGTGCTTGTGCTTAAAAAAACGGAGGTTTGTTGATGTCATCAAGTTTTCTGATTGGAGGAGTGGAACCCACCTGGCTTCTCCATCCCCCTCCCTTTTACCTGGACAGACAGAGGTGCTGCCCAATGGGCAAGGCAGGCTTATCACTAGGCAAGGTAGCTACCCCAGAGAGGAAGAAGGGCCCCAATGCACATCCAGCACATGCCTGGGGTATAATGGAGTTTCCAGACTCCGACCAAGAATGCTGCAGGAGGCTTCTCCAGCAGCTCTGAGATTGCTGAAGCAGCACAGGAGCTTCCGGGGAGGTAGAAGGGTCCCCGAACAAAGGAAACCTTGCCCAAAATGAGGGCGTTCATCACATTTCTGCTCCAAGAGAGAGCCAGGCAGGCAACGCCAGTGAGTACCTGGGCCGTGTCCGCATCAACAGGCAGGTTGCATCCATCCTGGGATGGTTGTATCACCCAGCGAGGAGTGAACATGCTTCCTTCCAGGATCTGGCAGAGCTGCTTAGAGTCAGGCAGCCCACCCAGCTGCGATGGTCCTCCACTAGACAGAGCTTGCTCAGAGGTCTCCTGGCGGCCGCCCGGCATGGCAAGCCAAGCAGGACTGGGTGAAGAGCAAGAGAACTGAGCTCCAGCAGAACACAGCGTCCTCTGCAGGCCAACAACACTTGCAAGTCTGGGGGAAAGTATTGCCTTTGGGGCAATCATGACTTGTGGGTTGGGGAGTTGCCCATCATGGTGGCATTGGCAGTACATGGGAGAAGAAAGGAATGAGCCGGGAGGTTGGCACTCTCCACAGACGGGGGGGGGGGGGGGGCTGCCTGAGCTTTGGTTGCCTCGCAGTGATCAGTCTGGAACCCCAAATGCGATGGAGGAAAGGCAGCGATGGACGTGCCCCAAGCGACACTGTCCACCTCACCCAGGGCTCGGGCTGCTCATAAGCAAGCCAGGCTAGAGACCGACAGCCCCCTCCTGCCCCCAGGTTGCTTGGTTCCTGAGCATCAGTTGGTGCTGGAGGGCCAGAACCAGAGGGGTACCCAGCCGATTTGGCATGTGGGGCCGGGTCCTCGCCGCCCCCCTATAAAACTAATTAGCATAATTTATGCTAATTATTTTTTCCCGCTTTTTTTGCCGATTTTCGGCGATTTTAAGCCTAGAACTGGGGTTTTTAGTAAGTATGTATGCTTTTACCGGCACTTTTGTGATACTGGACGCTCCCTCGACGATTTTAAGCCTTCTCCCGGGCGCGCAGCTTCTCCGTGCACCCGGCCCGGGTCTCTGTACAATCTTCGTAGTTTGCGCATGCGCAAACCCATGGAGTCTCCAGGGATGTTCTGGGCATGCGCAAACTACTCCCTGGAGCGTCCCTGGAGACGCAAACCCACGGCATCTCCAGGGACGCTCCAGGGAGTAGTTTGCGCATGCCCAGAACGTCCCTGGAGACTCCGTGGGTTTGCGCATGCGCAAACTACGAAGATTGTACAGAGACCCGGGCCGGGTGCACGGAGAAGCTGCGCGCCTGGGAGAAGGCTTAAAATCGTCGAGGGAGCGTCCAGTATCACAAAAGTGCCGGTAAAAGCATACATACTTACTAAAAACCCCAGTTCTAGGCTTAAAATCGCCGAAAATTGGCGAAAAAAAGCGGGAAAAATTCAAATTTTTCCCGCTCTCCCCCAGAGCCTCCTGCCCCCCCCCAGGAGCCTCTGCGCCCTTGTGCCCTAGGGCCCACCGCCCCAGGGCCCCACATCTGGTGACGCCACTGGCCAGAACCTGTTGAATTTGCTCTGACCCAGCCTGGCCATTCTTAGGATACACAGAGATGAATAACAAAACAACTCCAGGCTAGATCACAGCCTTCCCGACCCCCTCATTTATGTACTTTACAACATAGCATTCTCTTCTCTGATCCAAGGGCTCACAATCACCATTATGACTCAGGAGCTTTGATGAGTGACAGTGATGTGTGTGTGGGGGAGGGGTGATGATGGTCTGACAGCTGACCATGCATGATGATGGGGAGTCAAGTGCACGCCTCATGCATCATGCGTCCCATGCACTCTTGGGTTCCTCAAGGCAGGGCATGGCACAGCAACCTGCCTGGACTGTCGTTGTGTTGTCGTCGTCCCCCAACGAATTCATTGCCACTGAAAAGGGATTTAAAGCTCTCTCTTCTCTCCTCCAGTCTGTGGGATAGTCCATTAACCTCAGCATCCCTAGGGTGTCCCTTGACTAGTCCCCTCCCACTTCTCTGTGTGCATGTGCGTGCATGAGCGCACACACACACACACCCTCCCCAAACACTTTCTCAACCAGAGGGATGGGACAACGTGTGCATTTAGGCCTGTGCTTGTCGTCTCAAGCCAACCTTCTCTTTTTAGGAGGGTGTTGGGGAATTGGGTTCTTATGTTTCTCAATGGCTAGTCCAGAGGCTGGAAAGCCGAGCCCACCCCTGCACAGTGTCCGTCATATCCGAAGCTTGTCCAGGTAACACCATGCCAGTGCAACCCTCCCAGCAACACCGACAGCATCCCTGAAAACCTGGACACAGTGGCGTCACTAGGCGTCAATCCCACCCTAGTGATGCCTCCCCCCTGTACCCCCCCTCTTACAAATCTTGCTTCTCCCCATCATGGCTTGTAAGCTGTGATGGACTTTTCCTCCATAAACCTTTTTGAGCACAGCAGAGCAAGGGCAGAAAGAGGGCTTCCGTGGAGCAACAAACACAGACCTCTCTCCATGGCGAGGGCTCACGTTCTTTGGGGGGCATCTGACAGCTCTCAGGAGCCCTTTTGCCAGGGGAGGGGCTGGGACGAGTCACAAGGGGAGCCTCAAGGGCACTCGGGAAAAGCAGGGGCTGGTGGCTCACTGCACAAAGGCAGGCGCTGGGAGCCAGGCGAGACGGGTTCAAACCCAGCCAAAGGACTGGCCCTCCCCAGCAAACCTTTTGCATGACGGGCCAGAAACACCCATGGCAGGGACAGAGGAGGAGGAGCAGGAGGCACAGCTAGAACCCACCCGAGCGACTCCACACAGCTGCTCACTATTGCCGTATGGGGTGTCAGGAATGTGAGGGCGTTTGTGCCACATGCCCCCTTTGTGCGCCAAGTGCCCTTTTGCCCTAATTCCCATCAACACACTTCCCCTTAGCAAGACCAGAGAGGTGTGGCCCCATACTGCGCGTCCAATCACCTGAGTCGCAGTCCTGTTCCCTGCATGGCTAACAAGCACAGTTAAGGAGGCTATAAAAGGCAAAGAAGCTTCCTTCCGTAAATGGAAGTCTTGCCCTAGTGAGGAAAATAAACAGGAGCACAAACTGTGGCAAAAGAAATGTAAAAAGATGATACGGGAGGCCAAGCAAGACTTTGAGGAACGTATGGCAGGCAACATAAAAGGGAATAATAAAAGCTTCTTCAAATATGTTAGAAGCAGGAAACCTGCCAGGGAAACGGTTGGTCCGCTGGATGGTGAGGGAGAGAAAGGGGTGATAAAAGGGGACTTGGAGACTGCAGAGAAATTAAATGAGTTCTTTGCATCTGTCTTCACGGCAGAAGACCTCGGGCAAATAATAGTCGGAATGGTCTGCCGGAATGGTCTCCCCTGACTA
Organism: Plestiodon gilberti rubricaudatus; assembly: GCA_026170595.1. Taxonomy (NCBI): domain Eukaryota; kingdom Metazoa; phylum Chordata; class Lepidosauria; order Squamata; family Scincidae; genus Plestiodon; species Plestiodon gilberti. The sequence goes on along the minus strand of JANXHW010000005.1, from coordinate 170,792,468 downwards.
AAGAATTAAGTCAAATAGAGGTTAAAAGAGAAGACGTCTCAGACTTAATTGACAAAATAAAGATCAATAAATCACCAGGCCCGGATGGCATCCACCCAAGAGTTCTGAAGGAACTCAAGAATGAAGTTGCTGACCTCTTGACCCAAATATGCAACTTGTCCCTTAAAACGGCCACTGTGCCAGAGGATTGGAGGATAGCTAATGTCACGCCAATCTTTAAAAAAGGAAGGAGGGGGGACCCGGGAAACTACAGGCCGGTCAGCCTAACCTCTGTTCCAGGGAAGATGGTGGAAAGTCTCATTAAGGATAAAATCTTAAAATACATAGAAGAACAAGCTCTGCTGAGGGAGAGTCAGCATGGCTTCTGCAAGGGGAAGTCTTGCCTCACAAACCTGTTAGAATTTTTTGAAAAGGTCAACAGGCATGTGGATGCGAGCGAACCCGTGGATATTATATATCTGGATTTTCAGAAGGCGTTTGACACGGTCCCTCATGAAAGGCTCCTGAGAAAACTCCACAGTCAGGGAATAAGAGGGCAGGTCCTCTTGTGGATTAGGAACTGGTTGAAGACCAGGAAACAGCGAGTGGGAGTCAATGGGCAATTTTCACAATGGCGAGAGGTGAAAAGCGGTGTGCCCCAAGGATCGGTCTTGGGACCGGTGCTTTTCAACTTATTCATAAATGACCTGGAGTCGGGGATAGGCAGTGAGGTGGCCAAGTTTGCAGATGACACTAAACTTTTCTGGGTGGTGAAGACCAGCAGGGATTGTGAAGAGCTCCAGAAGGACCTCTCCAAACTGGAAGAATGGGCAGCAAAATGGCAGATGCGCTTCAATGTAAGTAAGTGCAAAGTGATGCACATTGGGGCAAGAAACCAAAATTTCACATATAAGCTAATGGGTTCTGAGTTGTCTATGACGGATCAAGAGAGAGATCTTGGGGTGCTGGTGGACAGGTCGATGAAAGTGTCGACCCAGTGTGCGGCGGCTGTGAAGAAGGCCAATTCCATGCTCGGGATCATTAAAAAACGGATTGAGAATAAAACGGCCAATATCATTCTGCCTTTGTACAAATCGATGGTAAGGCCACATCTGGAGTATTGTGTCCAGTTCTGGTCACCACACCTCAAAAAGGATATAGTTGAATTGGAAAAGGTGCAGAAAAGAGCGACCAGAATGATTCGTGGGCTGGAGCACCTCCCTTATGAGGAAAGGCTACAGCGTCTGGGGCTTTTCAGCCTAGAAAAAAGGCGCCTGAGGGGGGACATGATTGAGACTTATAAAATTATGCATGGGATGGAGAGAGTGGATAGAGGGAAATTCTTCTCCCTCTCGCACAACACCAGAACCAGGGGACATGCACTAAAATTGAGTGGAGGGAGAGTTAGAACAGACAAACGAAAATATTTCTTTACCCAGCATGTAATTCATCTGTGGAACTCCTTGCCACAGGATGTGGTGATGGCATCTGGCCTAGATGCCTTTAAAAGGGGTTTGGACAGATTCATGGAGAAAAAGACCATCACAGGTTACAAGCCATAAGCAACCTCCTGGTTTTTAGAAGTGGGTTTTCTCTGTGCCAGGTGCAAGGGAGTGACAACAGGAAACAGGTTATCTTGTTGTCTTGTGCTCCCTGAGGCATCTGGTGGGGCCACTGTGTGACACAGGAAGCTGGACTAGATGGGCTTTTGGCCTGATCCAGCAGGGCTCTTCTTATGTTCTTATGTTCCCCTGCCCCCCCCCCCCCGGGCAGGGGCTTAGTACTGGTGTTTTGAGAATAAAACGGCCAATATCATTATGCCTTGGTACAAATCGATGGTAAGGCCGCGTCTGGAGTATTGCATCCAGTTCTGGTCGCCGCATCTCAAAAAGAATATAGTGGAACTGGAAAAGGTGCAGAAGAGAGCGACCAAAATGATTAGTGGGCTGGGGCATCTCCCCATGAGGAAAGGCTACAGCGTTTAGGGCTCTTCAGTCTAGAAAAAAGGCGGTTGAGGGGGGACATGATTGAGGCATATAAAATTATGCATGGGATGGAGAGAGTGGATAGAGGGAAATTCTTCTCCCTCTCGCACAACACCAGAACCAAAGGGACATGCACTAAAATTGAGTGGAGGGAGAGTTAGAACGGACAAAAGAAAGTATTTCTTTACCCAGCGTGTAATTCATCTGTGGAACCCCTTTCCACGGGATGTGGTGATGGCACCTGGCCTGGGTGCCTTTAAAAGGGGTTTGGACAGATTCATGGAGGAAAAGACCATCATAGCTTACAAGCCATGATGGGAAAAAACAACCTCCTGGTTGGAGGAGTAGGTTTGTCTGTGCCAGGTGCAAGGGAGTGGCGACTGGACACAGGTATCTTGTTGTCTTGTGTGCTCCCTGAGGCATCTGGTGGGGCCACCGTGTGATACAGGAAGCTGGACTAGGTGGGCCTTTGGCCTGATCCAGCAGGGCTCTTCTGATGTTCTTACTGGGCTGGGGGTGCTGTGATTGGCTGCCAAACACCGTCTGTATTTCATCTACAATCTTTGCTGATTGTCCTGTGAAGAGGTTCCGGGTTCACGGAACGAAACGTTGGTGTACTGCATACCTTGGATTTTAATAGTTTTTTCGGTCCGTTTGGCGGCTGCCTAACAAGGGAAACCCGCAAACGGAATGGAGGATATTAAACTTCAAGTTTTTTCTTTTTTTATATATATTTATATTTTATTAATATATTAAAACATAAAAACAATACATATTTCATAAAGTTAAAGCAAGCACGAAGCAATACATCCTACTAGCATACTATTCACTATTTTCTGCATATAATATCCAACTAAGCCAAAATAACACCCACATTCTATTCATTAAATCCGCATATCATCACATCGTTGTTCTCTCTCTCTCTTAAAAAATCAATAAATGGTTTCCAGTTATTCTCGAAAAGGTTAACTGACTTTTCCTTAATTAAAATTGTAAGTTTATCCATTTCAGCATAGTCCAAAACTTTCAGCCACCAATCTTCCAGCGAAGGTATCTCTGAATTCTTCCAATATTGTGCGTATAAAATTCTTGCTGCACTTATCGTATAAAAAAAGAAAGTTTGAAATTTTGAAATTTGAAACTTCTGTAAGTATCCAAAATTTATTTAAAACTTTCACTGTAATATTGTAATATATCGTCTTCCTTCCAAGTTGTATCCTCTTCTCAACAAATCTTCTATTCTTAAATTAACTCGTTATCTTAGTTTATTTCTTCAATTCTTACTGCAGTTCCTCGCCACTTGCATAAGCAAAGCAGAAGTATGAGTGGGAGAGGGCTTGACTTACTATTCGTCTGATTTTTGAGCTTGTTGTTGATCCGTTCTCTTCCACGCTCAAACCAAAACAAACCCGATGAGCCTACGCTCTTCGGGAAAGTAATGGGAGCGATCTGAAGATATGTGGTTTATCTCACTGCACACCCTTTTAATTCAGGGTAGAGTAATTAAGCCCATCAGACGTGCTCCGTCGGTGTAGAGCAACCGACAGAGCTACCAGCCAGCCATTTCCCCCTACCGGAAGTCAAACTTCAAGTTTTTTCTAACATGGCATCTGTTCCCGTATTCAATCTTTCCCAGCATTGGCCGTTTTATTCTCAATCCCCTTTTTAATGATCCCGAGCATGGAATTGGCCTTCTTCACAGCCGCCGCACACTGGGTCGACACTTTCATCGACCGGTCCACCAGCACCCCAAGATCTCTCTCTTGATCCGTCACAGACAGCTCAGAACCCATGAGCGTGTATGTGAAATTTTGGTTTCTTGCCCCAATGTGCATCACTTTGCACTTACTTACACTGAAGCGCATCTGCCATTTGGCTGCCCATTCTCCCAGTTTGGAGAGATCCTTCTGGAGCTCTTCCACAATCCCTGCTGGTCTTCACCACCTGGAATTTTTTGAAACATTGTAAGTACACCAGCTCTGTTGTTTTTTCCCCATTTTTCCCGGCCTCAGAGGCCTCTCCATTGTGTGGCCCCTCCTCATCCGGCCCACATCTTTTCCCTGCTGGCAGAGCTCTGTCCGGGTTACAATGGCGTGGTGTTTTGCTGGCACTGCACTGCACAGGCATCATGGCACATCCTCCATTGGCAGGCAAACGTCCTGTCATTGCACTGGCACATGTGTAGATACGCTGGCGTTCTCTCGAGGAAAGGGTTGAGCCTCTCTTCCCATTGCCAGCCATCCTGCCTGGCTCCTTTGCAGCCGTTCCCTGGTAGTCTTCGGGTGAAAGGAGGGTAATGGCGCACACAGAAGAGAAGTCCTCTCCTGTCGCAGGCTGTGACTGTTCCATTTCTTGCAGGCCTGAAGCGGAATCCATGCTGGGTCGAGCATTTCAACGTACAGTTCCTGGGCTCTGTTGAGGTCCCTTACCATCAGGGCAATGGCATCTTGTGTGCGGCCATGCAGAAGGTGAGACCTGGTCAATGGGGGCCTGATTGGGGGGGGGAGTGCGTGCTGTTCTGTTTCTAGTCTAATCTCCTGCTCCGCCACATGGCAATTATTCCTCCTCTTAAATCATTTCGAGAGCCCTTTTGAGCATGCAAAAGCCTTTTCAGGCAGTTGGGAGGGCGAGGGACCCATGGAGTCCGTCCAGGGGCCCGGCCAGAGTTCACACTTGTTCTCTCCTGTCTGCCTGTCAAAGCCATCCCCACCACCATGTGCCTAACCACCCTTTCCCTGAAAACCTCCATGGGAGTGGATGTCCTTCTTGGGCTGTTTTTTTTTTTTTTCCATCTGTGGGCTTGTGCAAGTGGGAGTGACTGTCCGCATAGCGCTATGCTGGTGCTTGCGCAGCCCAATCCCACGTTGTCAGATCATGTAGCCCCAGAAGCGTCTGGGTGTGGGAAGAACCCCTCTGACATGAATGCCCTCCTTTTGAAGAAAGGCCTTTCCCCAAGCCCCTGGAGAGTCTCCTTTCCTGGTCTCGATGGATGAAAAAGGGAACAGTTCGGTCCCACCTCTTTGAACAGGACAGTCCTGGTCTAGTGGTGGATCTCGATCTTGGCTCTCTCCTGTGCGATGTCCTCCTTGCTCATCCTCAGCACTGCCCTGCACCCACCCACTCTGAACTCTGCTCCCACTAAACATCCTTGCAGATTGCGACCACCCGTAAGCTAACCGTGCACCTGCGGCCTCCAGCCACCTGTGACCTGGAAGTCAGCCTGCAGGGCATCAAACTTATTCTGACTGTAAATGAATACAGCCGGGATGAAGAGGTGAGGAACTGGTGTGGGGCTGGAGCAGGGCAAAGAGGGGAGGCATTGGGGCTTCCGTTCTTCCCATTTGGACCTACGTGCACAGCAAGTCCCCGGGTGCCGTGGAAGGACGGCTGTGCTGCCAGCTGGGCATGGGGCAGCTGGTCCAGATCTACAGGAGGGAGGGGCCTCAATGGGGCCTCCCTTCCACAGGTTTCGAGAGCAGTTTGTGAGGGAGGGTTGGGGGAAGTGGGGAACTGTCTGCCTGTGACTGGCCTGCCTCTCTCTTTCCAGTTTGAGCGCTGCAGCCACTTCTTCCAGATGAAGAACATCTCCTTCTGTGGCTGTCACCCCCGCAACAGCTGGTGAGCTGTCTCCCCTTCCATTTCCTGGGGGGGGGGAGCTACTTGGTGGGCAGGTACTTGCCCAGTGAATGCACTCAGGGGACCCTCCCATTCACCCTTTTGTCATCTCTAGCTTATGACTTACAGAAACTCCCCCCAGTACCATTCTGTCAATTATCACCCCATCCCTGCGGATGTGCCTCCATGATAGTGAGCTGTCAGCCCAGAGAATGGGTGGGAGACGCAAGGCAGAGGTCTACTGTGGACGCCAGGCACTTCTGGCCCTTCAAGAAGGTGCCTGGCTGGGAGGGAGACACCAACTGCTCTGCACTCCTCGCTTGGAGGACGAGTGTGCTAGAAGCTCCTTGAATGGATCAAAGAAGGAAGATTCACAGCCACATATACCCTGGTTCCCAGCATTCTTTCCCAAGAAGCAGAAGTCAGAGTAAGAAGGGTGGGCTCAGTTCCCAACGGTTGGGCTCACCAAAGGGCAAGGTGAAGATGTGGCCTTCACAGGAGCAGCACGGCTTTCCAAGGTCAGACCTGCTATGTCCAGGTAGGGCTGCGGTAGGTGCACCAGCCAAAGCTGAGCAAAAACATTCCTGGACAAGGCCACCACTTGTTCCTCCATGGTCAGCTGTGGATTCAGCAATGCACCCAAACTGTGCACTTGATCTTTTAGGGGGGAAGTGCAACCCCAATCAGAACTAGTTGCTCCCCTCCAGCCAGACCAGTGGACTCTCCAAACAATAAAACCTCCCTCAGTTTGTTCATCCTAACCCCAGAACTACTGTACCACCCAACACTGGTTCAGTCTGTTTCATTGCCTGCCACCCAAGTCCTACCTTCTGGGTGAGGGCATTTGGAAGCAGTTCTATTGATTGTGTTGGTCTTTTCTCTCTCCCCCCCCCCCCCAGCGGAACCAGGGAATCTGCAGGATTACCAGACGCACTAGTAGTAGGAAATTCTATCCAGATCCCTATGTTTGCATTTGAATGGGTTCCCCATCCCTGCAGCATTCAGTGGGACCCAGTAGTCCAAAACTCACCAGATAAAGATCTGTCCTTGACAAGGAAGTCTTTACAGGCTCCCCCACCAACTGATTACCCTCCTGACATCCTTACAAAACACTATACCAAGTGCATGTGCTCCCCGTGTGTTGGACTAGACAAAATCTGAGACATGAACATAAGAACATAAGAACATAAGAAGAGCCCTGCTGGATCAGGCCAAAAGCCCATCTAGTCCAGCTTCCTGTGTCACACAGTGGCCCCACCAGATGCCTCAGGGAGCACACGAGACAACAAGATACCTGTGTCCAGTCGCCACTCCCTTGCACCTGGCACAGAGAAAACCCACTTCTAAAACCAGGAGGTTGCTTATGGCTTGTAACCTGTGATGGTCTTTTCCTCCATGAATTTGTCCAAACCCCTTTTAAAGGCATCTAGGCCAGGTGCCATCACCACATCCTGTGGCAAGGAGTTCCACAGATGAATCACACGCTGGGTAAAGAAATATTTTCTTTTGTCTGTTCTAACTCTCCCTCCACTCAATTTTAGTGCGTGTCCCCTGGTTCTGGTGTTGTGCGAGAGGGAGAAGAATTTCCCTCTATCCACTCTCTCCATCCCATGCATAATTTTATAAGTCTCAATCATGTCCCCCCTCAGGCGCCTTTTTTCTAGGCTGAAAAGCCCCAGACGCTGTAGCCTTTCCTCGTAAGGGAGGTGCTCCAGCCCACTAATCATTCTGGTCGCTCTTTTCTGCACCTTTTCCAATTCAGCTATATCCTTTTTGAGGTATGGTGACCAGAACTGGACACAATACTCCAGATGTGGCCTTACCATCGATTTGTACATGGTTGTTTTGGCAGTCATGATACTCTGACAGCCCATTCCAACCCAACTCCTCTCCAAGTCAGGCATAAGTGTGGCCTAAGTGCAGCCTAAGTTAGGCAGAAGTTATGCCTGAGGTAGGTCAGAGGTATGCCTGAGTTAGGCAGGCTGCAGTTTCTGTGGCCCAGCACCACCCCAGGATCCAGGCAACACTTACCTCCCAGGCAGGCAGGCTCTTCTCCAGGCTCCGTGTCTGGCTCAGGCATGTGCAGGCCTCTGTCTGCATGTGTCAGCGTCCATCCATGGCAGCTGCCACAGGGTCTGTCACAAAGGGGCTGACCGCAGGCAGGGGGGTTGCGCCAGTCTTGTGGTGGGCGCAGGGCAGGTGAGCGAGGTGCCTGAGCCCAGCCGCCACAGGGCACCCTGTGCATCAGCCACCTGCTGCAGGGGAGAGTGGCCGTCCCCTCCCTCCTGCAGAAGGCGATGCCACCCCCAAGCCACGTTGAGGCTGCATTGGGGGGTGAGCGGGGGAGGGAAGGGAAGGGGAGGGGGGTGGGAACGTCACACACAAGGGGGGTCTCATGAGGACTGGAACTGCCTCTGACATGACTCGCCTGTGCGCTGCCTGAAGCCCTGGGCCTCCAAGGCCGGGGCAATGCCCACAAAGAAGGCATCCCGGCGTGCCTGCTGCTCTGTGCCCCGGTCAAGACCAAGAGATGCCTTGGGCTTGTCTGCTGCGAGCGTGAAGGGCTCACGCAGCTCATCACGACCCCAGATGGGGCGACGACAGCGCCTCTCGGCAGGCGCTCTGGCAGGGTGGGGGGTGGCCAGCAGCCATCATCAGGGAGTGGGAGGAGAGGGAGACACACAGGCAGGCAGACAGGGGGTGCTGGGGAGGGGCATGGGTGGGTCAGAGACAGACAGACAGACAAACAAGGCTGGTGGGAGACAGATTCCGAGAGAGGGGTCTGCAGAGACCGATAGGGACACAGGGGGCGCTCCGCAGATGAAGGTGATGCATAAACAGGCGCCTCTTATGCAGACAGACTTTGGGCGGAAGTGGCTGCATTACGGGCGGACCTTCGACGGAGGCGCGTCCATTACAGGCAGACACCCTGGCTGTCACTGTGTGCCTGCCTGAGAGGCCCCCCCGACTCCCCCTCCCCTCTGTGCCATGGGGGTCACGCAGCACCCCTGCTGGGTTCTCCCAGGGAAGGCCGTGGCAGTCCCTGGATGGGACTCATGTAGGGTCTTCAGTGCTGGGGGCTGTCTGTGTGTGGGGGGCAATGCTTGTGTAAACACTGGGCACATATGTTCCATTGGGGCTCTGCCCAAGAGGCATCTTTATTGTTCTGGAACGTTAGCAGAGATGGCCAGGCGAGGCTGCCAGGAGTAGTCACAGCAGCCAATCAGAAAGCAGCAGCAGCACACCTGCCCCATGGACCTGGACATGCAGGCTCTTCCCCTGTGGAACCACAGCCTGCTCCATAGAAAGGGGAGGGGCAGCAAGAACAGCAGCCAGGGAGGTGGAGCAGCAGCAGCACCGGCAGCTGAGGAGGGTTGCAGGGCTGGCTCCCTGACCTCTGGCAGCATCAAGGCAGATGACAGTGGGGCAACCAGACTGCAGGCCCAAGGGTGATCCCAGGAAGGTAGGTGATAGTGGACGTTCCTGGGGAGACAAAAAACAAGGGGAGTTACAGGTCAGCTGGTATGTGGAAACAGTCACCATTGAAGACAAGCCAGTGTGTCGGTTGCAAAAGCCTGCAGGGAGAGAAATAAAACACAGCTGATAGGTGTGACACACATAGCATGGTCTGAGCTGCTTACCTGGGTGTAAGGAGAGCATGATCCTGTAAGGGGAAAGGGTCAAAGAGAGACAACAACACAACTTGGGGGTCACAACCATGGCAAACCTAGCACTACTGACCTGTCAGTAGACGCTGTGGAGAAAAAGGGGGGGGGGGAACAGCTGGTGTCTACATAAGGCTAACAGTTCCACACTTGTGGCATTGTCTGCTCACATGACTACAGGCAGCAACCAGACACAACAGTGCTAAAGAGGCATGTATCCTATATATCATAGCAGGCAGCTATGAGACAACACATTGGTGAAGAGGCATATCATAGCAGGCTATGCAGGCAGCTATGAGACAACACATTGGTAGAGAGGCATGTCATGGCAGGCTATGGAGGCAACTATGAGACAAGACATTGGTAGAGAGGCATATCATGGCAGGCTATGCAGACAGCTATGAGACAACACATTGGTAGAGAGGCATGTCATGGCAGGCTATGCAGACAGCTATGAGACAACACATTGGTAAAGAGGCATGTATCCTTCCTATATTTCTAAATGCAAAGAGGCAGCAGTCAGACCACATGTCAGCACAAACCCTGCTCTTACCTGCTGGTGTTGTTGCCTGTGGGGGGGGGGAAGAGGGGCTGGGAGAAAGACATGGGTTAGCAAACACTTGCATGGAGGCAGCTGCCCAGGCACAGCTGTAAACAGGTTGGCCACAGCCAGAACAGCCATCTCTGCCCTAGAGGGAGGCAGAGAGGAGAAGAGAGAAGTGGGGTGTTTGTGAATTTTGCCCTCCACCAACAAAGTCCCACTTTGTGGCTGTGAGGGACAGACTCCCACGCCACATGCTCAGAGAGAGAGAGAGTGACTGGAGGTCTGGGGCTGGGCTTTTGTGGGAATGAGTCTGGGTGGGGCTGGGTGCTGATAGGCTCCCTATCTTAGGCATAACTCTGTCGGTTTCCAGACCTAGCAGGCCCAACTCCGTCCTAACTCTGACCTAACTCAGGAGTAGGGTGTTAGAAATTTTCAGGAGAGGGCTGGCTTAGGTAAGGTAAAATGACTCCTATGGGTCTCCTCGAATTTGGGTCCACCTTTTTGGTCGACCTAAATTTTGTGTCAGCATTTGTGTTGGAGGGGGCGTGTCTGTGCTTGCCAGGGTCTGGAATCCAACGTTAATTGGTTGCCGCCCCCGTTACACCCACGGTCCGCCCATGTTCCGCCCACTTTTAGGTCAACTTTAGGTCTGACTTGTGCTGCTTAGCCCTTGGGTTGGAATGGGCTGTTCTTAGTCCGTTGGTCGTAACTTTGACCTAACTTCGCCCTAAATGGTTGCATTCCAGACCTAACTTTGACCTAAATGACTTAGGCTGACTTTAGGTCTGACTTGGGCTGCTTAGCACTTGGGTTGGAATGGGCTGTGAGTGGCCCCAGCTAAGATGGCCCATGGCATGGAAGCTGAGAGCACTCGGGGGTCCTCAGCATCATGGCCAAGACCACCTCTGTCAGCTCAGGTAGAGAGACTGTAGTGCAGCTGGGGGACAGTACATGAACAGAGTCCCAGTCCTATCTTGAGAGAACAGGTAGAGCAGTCAGTACAGATGCTCAACATTCAGACAATGCTGGGTGGGGTAGCTGGAGAGGGAGAAAGAAGCCTCCTATCAAGGCAGCATGGATGCTGCACAAGGAAACCTGGAGGAGAAAGCTGCGCAAGATCAACCCCTCCTGCTTCTTCCAGCCAGGTCTGCACGTTCATCCAGGATTAAATCTAGATAGCAAATGTCTTATTACTAGCTGACTAGACCCAGCATGTTCCCAGAGCTGGAAAAGAGACCAGAAGGAGGATAGCACAGATGCCCAAAGTTGGCCCATGCTAGCCCCCCCTTCTCTCCCTGCCAGTGGCGTCGCTGGAGCGTGGCGGGGGGGCGGGCCGCCAGGGGGTGACGCGCGTCACCCTCCGGACGCTCCGAGGCCGGCCCGGGAGCCGGCCTTGGAGCGTCCGTCCCCGCCGGCGCTCCCAGTGCGTCAATATGGGTATTTTTACCATTTTCACACATGCGCAGACCGTTTTGAGGGCAAGAGGGCAGGCCCTTGCCCTCAAAACGGTCTCTGCGCATGCGCGAAAATGGTAAAAATACCCGTATTGATGCAGTGCATGGGCCTTCTTTCAGAAGGCCCTGGAGCGCCGGCCGGGCCGGACGCTCCGAGGCCAGCTCCTGGGCCGGCCTCGGAGCGTCCGGAGGGCGACGCGGGGCGGGGGGGGACCCGGGGAAGGGTGCAGCTGGGTCGCCCCCCCTCAAAATCGCGGCGCGACCTTTGCCCGCGCCGAATGTCAGAGCGTCACTAGGGTGACGCGCGCCTCCCTGCTTTGGGGTGACGCGCGTCCTAGTGACGCTTCTGCTCCCTGCCTCACATCATAGCAATGGTGGCACACACACACACACACACACCCAGCAGCACGATCCAACATTCAAGCTCCTCAGACATCTCAGAGGATAACCACCACCAAATCCAAAAATTTAACAAGCCCCCAACCCAGCCTAACTAGACTCTCCCAAACAGGTTCTCAAAAGAAATCCTTTCCCAGCAGAGCTGATCCTTCCGTCAGAAGCTCAGAAAAAACCCAGCCAACCCTCCCATCATCACCCCTCTTTCTCAGTTCCCCCCCCCAACGTTTCACAGCACCAAAGCCGGCACCCTTCAACCTCTCATGCCACAGTTGAAGTTCCTGCTCTCACCACCCACTCAGTCTCGCACCACCTGGTGCAGTGCCAAGGTGAAGTCCCAAAGAGCCGCTCCTCACCCCGACCCCTTTCGATACAGCCTTCACTCTTATTCAGCCTCCCCCCAGGCCTTTGCGGTGGTGCTGTTCCCATTCTCCAGTGGAGGTGAAGAACTAGCCTTTACCTCACCCACCCACCCCATGACTCTGGGAAGCCGGAGGCTGACCAAAGGGAGCAGCGTCTAGTGGTTAGCATTCGGCGTGTCCTGTTCCTGCTCTCTGCTTCCTGGCGTCACAGAGTTAGTGGCTGAATGGGAGCAGGGGAACTGGTAGCTAGGCAAGAGCTGCTCCAGGCAAGAAGTCTCGTTCAAGCCAGCCCTGCCTGAAGTGGCCCTGCCAAAGCGGAGGGTGCCTTGCAGACCTGGTCCTCTGTGCAAATGGGCCCAGGAAAGCCAGCGCTTGACTATTCCCAGCTCATTGTTCACTTCCTTCCCTTGCAGCTATTTTGGTTTCATCACCAAACACCCCGTGCTGAGTCGCTTTGCCTGCCATGTCTTTGTCTCTCAGGAGTCCATGCGGCATGTTGCGGAGTGCATTGGGTGAGTGGGGGGGCAGTGGAGCAGGGGAACCCCAACATCTAAAGGGTGCCACAGCAGCCCTAGTGGATCAAGGGATGGACCATAGAGTGCACACGTTCTGTGCCAAAGGCCCCAGGTTCCATCCCCAGCAGCATCTCCAGGTAGGGCTGAAAGAAGCCCCAAGACCAATGGCCGGACTCAGTAGGCAGCAGCTCCCTCTGTGCCACAACACCGGTCCCTGCCCAAGGAGGACTGGACATGTGCTTGAAGGCGACTGCTTGCCCAGCCCAGGTGGTACCATGCATGGTCATCCAGATCCTTTGCCAGGAGCCCAGCAAGTGGCCATTTGCCAGAGTGCAGCTAGTTGTGCTTGGAGCCATTTCTTGCACCACCTGCACAGGCTGGTCTCATCGTCTCCTGACAGGGTTAGGCAGATCACGGGGAACGAGCCGTGGTGAGCAGGGGCTTCCCCGAGTGCCATGCTGCAGGGTGATGCATTGCTCTTCTGGCGGGACGGGGAGCCCTTGACTAGCCTGCCTCCTGTCTGAATGGCAAAACATTCTGGGCATGCCAAAGATGGGTGTCCCCACCCCACAGATGGCTTGATGGCCACCTCTCCACTACCAGTGAGGAAGGCAAACAAACAAATGGCCAGCCACACGCGCATAGACAGTATGGATATGCTCCTGGTGACAGTTCCAAAAGACCTTGGTCCCACCTCTCATATTTTGCTGCATGTGCAGCATCACAAATTCATCGTGTGTACACTTAAGCGGGATCCACTTAGGCTTCCTCCAGTGTGACCTGTGCTCTCTTCTTCTTCGGGGGGGGGGGGGGAGACTGCCGTTTCTGAAAACCACACAGTGTTGAGGTGGGGAGGGAGCAGAAGGGGTGGCAGGTTGGTTGGGGAGAGAGAACAGGAAGGGAGTACAGCCCCCTCCAGCCCCTTTCTTCTTTCAAAGGTGCCAGTGGCGGGGGGGGGGGCAGGAGAGGTCTAGAAGTTGTTGCCCTTCCCCACTATACCAGGCTGGCTGTGCCACCAACCCTTGGACCAAGTCAACCAAGCACTCAGCATGTTCTGGTCTGGGTGGCTGCCACTGCCCTCTACGCCCCCCCCCCTCTTGCTCACAGTGTGTCTTCTCTTGCAGCCGCGCCTTTCAGGAATACTACCAAGAGCACCTGGAATTTGCTTGCCCCACAGAAGACATTTACCTGGAGTAGGGAGTGGGTCATCGGGCCTCCTGCTTCAGTACCCCGAGCCGGTGCCCCTGGACTGTGTGCTCTGCCAGGCTCACCACACTCACGCCACCATTTGTTTTATGCCCCTGGCTGAAGAGCAGGATCGGGGCCCGTGGCTGCATCCTGGCCTTTCTTGCTCCCCACCCCACCCCCGCAACATCCAGATTTGGCAGCAACAGTTGAAGCTCCCCGAGATCCTTCCTCAGCAAAGCACACAGGCAGGATGAGACCACCAGTAAGCCTGCTGGAGGTTAGGGTGCCACAGAAAATGGGGTCTGTGTAGCTGGAGAGGTGTGGGGAAGGCACAGCCTCTAGCGTCGCATCAGCTGAGTGGGTGTTTCTCCAGGCAGCTCCGGCCTTTGCATGGCGTGCCTTTTGGGGCGGAGAGGAAGGCTTGGAGCCTGGCTGGTGGAGGACACCTGCCCTCCCCTTGCCAATGCCTGGGGTGGAGGAAACAAGACCTAGCAGTCCCCGTGCATTCCTGGCCCCCCCCTCCATTCCCCTCTTCTAGGGGCAAGAACACCCTACCCTTCTCCAGTGTGAGTGCCCATTCCCCGGCCAGGATGCTCGATCCTCCACTCACTGATCTCCTTGCCTTGGCTCCCTCCTCTCCCAGCTGGTTGCCCCATGGCTGTCTGCGTATGTGCAGAGGCATCTTCTGCTCCTACAGTGCCATAGCACCTCCCCTCCCCCACCATTTGAATCGCTTTCTGTCACCCTGTCCAGAGACATAGTTGTGGGGAGGGGGGGAGGAGAGGAGAGGAGGGCCATGTATCAGGGCAGGGACCTGCATGCTGCATGGAAGCCAGGCGCAAAAGCGGTTGCAGCAGGAGCAGTCAAATGGGGGGGGGGGCAACTGGCTCTGCCCCAGGGTCAGCACAAGGCCTCACTCATCATGCCAGGTCTTCTTGAGAGCTGTCCGTATCCAGTACCCACTGGATGGAATAGGCACATGTGACAGACATGCCACTGTGGTCATTTCAGCCACCCTTGATAGCCCACCTTAATCTGGGGGGGGCACAGGGAAAACAGCAGCTGGGAGCCCCCCCCCCCACTCTCTTTCTCTCTGTTGCTGAATCAGGAGCAGAGCTGGGAGTGCAGCACCGGCTCTGGCTCCCCCCTCTCCTTCCTGGCCCCCAACCACCACTACGCTCTTCTCCATCCCCCCCCCCCGCCAGTGCCACCACTGCTGTGCCTGGTGATCTCCTTTGCTTGCCAGCCCCGCCTATCTCCACCCAGTACTAGCTGACTGACTAGCGCTCACTGCTGTCCGTAAATGTAACAATATTTATCTGTAACTTTAACCAAGCGGAGCAGTGATCTGTACAAACTGTGGTTAAAGGCCCTCCCTCCTCACTGCCTTGTCATGGAGTTGGTCTTTCAATAAAATATATGCTTGGTGTCACCCTGTGGCCTTGCTTCGGTGTTCTGCCTACGGACTCGGGGTGCGGGGGGGGGTTCGCCTACATCTTGGCACTTGCGGGGTGAGTCTCATTCTAGCAATGTGTGATACACTCGCTCGTGAGTGACTGTTCAAAAGGCTGGGGCCTCCAGTTGGCACAGAATATGTGATGGGGGGGGGGGAGTGGGAATCACCTGCTATGGAGTGCCAGATTCAGAATGGCTGGTGGGACTCTTGGCAGCCACGACTGCAGTTTGCTTGGAGCCAATGCCCTATATCCCCAGTGCAGTGGGGCCCTGCTGCCACAGACACAGTGTGGGCCAAGAAAGAATGGACGAGTACAGAGGTGTGAAACATACGGCCTGCAGAAGTTCTTTATCCAGCCCCTGTGATTATTGGCCTCTCCCAGCACCATCATCAGCTGCTGAGCTGTGAAGTGATGAATTGGCAGAAGCGGCACTGCTGAAAAGGTGGCCCACATCATAATTGTGCACTCCCAGCGCTGCCCTTCAGCAGCGCTGCTTCTGCTGAGACGCTGGGAGCGAGAGATGGAAAGAGGCCTCAGAAAGCAAGGAAAGCTACAGGGGAAGGGGCAAACCAGGAGGGGGGAGAGAGACGCTGCCGAGGCCTTGGGAGACCCAATTATCAGGCAGGCTGCCCTTTCAGCAGTGCTGCTTTGCCGAGGCATCATGTTGAGCACCTGTCATCTACTGAGCTGCAAAGTGACGTCTCAGCAGAAGCAACGCTGCTGAAAGAGCAGCCTCCATGATAATTGGGCTGGCCCATATCTTGAAAATATGATCAAGATTTGCATATTTTCTCTCCCGTCATTTGCTCAACGTGAGAACAAAAAGTGCTTATTTCTGGTCATCACTTGCTTAATGATGTCACTTCCTGTTTCATGATATCACTTCCAGCCCTCAGAAGGCACATTAATGCAATTTGGCCCGCTGTATGAAACATCCTTGGCCTAGTAAGAAGGAAGAAGAAGCTTCCCCCTTTTCACAAGAACGTAAGAAGAGCCCTGCTGGATCTGATGATCCAAAGGCTCATCTAGTCCAGCTTCCTGTATCACACAGTGGCCCCACCAGATGCCTCAGGGAGCACACAAGACAACAAAAGACTTGTATCCTGTCACCACTCCCTTGAATCTGGCATTTAGAGATAGCCTACAACTAAAACCAGGAGATCGCATATACACAGGTCGCTTGTAACCTGTGATGGACTTTTCCTTCATAAATCTGTCTAATCGCCTTTTAAAGGCATTCAGGCCAGGTGCCATCACCACATCCTGTGGCAAGGAGTTCCACAAACCAATTACTCGCTGTGTAAAGAAATATTTTCTTTTGTCTGTTCTAATTCTCCTACCACTCAATTTTAGTGGATGTCCCCTAGTTCTAGTGTTGTGTGAGAGGGAAAAGAACTTTCTATTCACTCTCTCCATCCCATACATAATTTTATACGTCTCAATCATGTCCCCCCTCAGGCACCTTTTTTATAGACTAAAGAGCTGCAAATGCTGTAGCCTTTCCTCGTAAGGGAGGTGCCCCAGCTGACTAATCATTTTGGTCGCTCTCTTCTGCACCTTTTCCAGTTCCACTATATCCTTTTTGAGATGCGGCGACCAGAACTGGACGCAATACTCCAGATTCGGCCTAACCATTGATTTGTGGTGTTGTTGTTGTTGTTCAGTTGTTAAGTCGTGTCCGACCCTTTATGATCCCATGAACCACATCCCACCAGGCCTTCCTGTCCTCCACTATCTTCCTGAGTTCGCTCATTTTCATGTTTGTTGCATCGGTGATGCTGTCTAACCATCTCATCCTTTGCCTTCCCCTTCTCCTTTTGCCTTCAATCTTTCCCAGCATTGGCCGTTTTATTCTCAATCTCCTTTTTAATTATCCCGAGCATGGAATTGGCCTTCTTCACAGCCGCCGCACACTGGGTCAACACTTTCATCAACCTGTCCACCAGCACCCCAAGATCTCTCTCTTGATCCGTCACAGACAACTCAGAACCCATTAGCTTATATGTGAAATTTTGATTTCTTGCCCCAATGTGCATCACTTTGCACTTACTTACATTGAAGCGCATCTGCCATTTGGCTGCCCATTCTCTCAGTTTGGAGAGATCCTTCTGGAGCTCTTCACAATCCCTGCTGGTCTTCACCACCTGGAAAAGTTTAGCGTCATCCGCAAACTTGGCCACCTCGCTGCCTATCCCCAACTCCAGGTCATTGATGAACAGGTTGAAAAGCACCGGTCCCAAGACCGATCCTTGGGGCACACCGCTTTTCACCTCTCACCATTGCGAAAATTGCCCATTGACTCTATTTCCTCATCTTCAGCCAGTTCCTAATTCATAAGAGGACCTGCCCTCTTATTCCCTGACTGTGGAATTTTTTCAGGAGCCTTTGGTGTGGGACTGTGTCAAACGCTTTCTGAAAATCCAGATATATAATATCCACGGGTTCGTCCACATCCACATGCCTGTTGATCTTCTCAAAGAATTCTAAAAGGTTTGTGAGGCAAGACTTCCCCTTGCAGAAGCCATGCTGACTCTCCCTCAGCAGAGCTTGTTCTTCTATGTATTTTAAGATTTTATCCTTAATGAGACTTTCCACCATCTTTCCTGGAACAGATGTTAGGCTGACCGGCCTGTAGTTTCCCGGGTCCCCCCTCCTTCCTTTTTCAAAGATTGGCGTGACATTAGCTATCCTCCAATCCTCTGGCACAGTGGCCGTTTTAAGGGACAAGTTGCATATTTGGGTCAAAAGATCAGGAACTTCATTCTTGAGTTCCTTCAGAACTCTTGGGTGGATGCCATCAAGGCCCAGTGACTTATTGATCTTTAATTTGTCTATTAGGTCTGAAATGTCTTCTTTTTTAACCTCTATTTCACGTAGTTCAGGGCAGCCCAATCCTGCATAAAGATACTGGGCCAGCCCATAGGGAGAGCTGGTTGGTAGGAGTGTCTTCCCGCCTGTTGTCCCTCCTGCTGTCCCACCTTCTTAAGAAAGCGCAGCTGTGACTGGTTAAACACAAGTGCACTCCGATTGGCCGAAAACCTTGCAGCCTCGTCTGTGACCCCAGCGCCTTTTCCTCTCTCAAATTTCTAATTTTGGAAGTTCGGTGCCCTCCTCGCTCTCCTAGCATACAGCATACATTGGTTCTTTTCGGAGGAGAAATGGATCCCAGTTCCACACAACTGGAAGCAGTGGAATGAGGGGGTGCTCGTTCAAAGAACTGCGACTGCAACTGTTAAGTGGGCTGGCTGGCTGCTGAGGGCTGATCTTTGAAATGAAAGCGGTCAAAACGTGTCAAGTGGGGGGGGTAGGATGTACTGCTCATAATCGTTAGAAATCCACGGGAGTTTTTGCCAATGGGATAACTTCAGTGAATGAGATGTGATTTGAGCCCCCCAAATGACGCTCCAAGAAGCAGCAGCTGCGGCTGCCAACTAGACTGGCAAGCTCAAGAGCGGAGCCCCGTGGAGGATTCGTGCCAGCCGCCTGCTCTTCCGCCCGCTGAAGCAGAGAACTGAGAAACTGAGAACTGAAGCCGGAGCTACATGACACGCGTCGCGGAGCTTCTGACCTGATTTTTGAAGCAGGCGGAGCCGCTGCGACCTCCGCATGGCCGGCGCATACCTCAAGCTGGAATCCTATTTTTCAGGGGGCGGGCACGCAGAGCTAGGGGGCGGTTCGGGGAGCTACTGCAGCCTGCCAATCGTAGGAGAGGGGAGGGGAGGGTGGCTGCATGCCAATCTGAACAACCACCAATCACCTTGGAGGTAACTTTCACTACGAACATTTCTTCCCCTATAAAATTTATCTGGCCCCTCCTGTTGCCCAACACGACCCCAGATGTGTTTACTCGGAAGTAAGTCCCACGGCACTCAGTCGGACCTACTAGGAACTGAGGTTTGAATTGCTGCATTTGGAGAGGGAGCCAGCCCAGTCATGCTTATTCGAAAGGAAACACTGCGGAGCTCAATAGCCAATCACAGCAGCGCTTTCTTAAGAAGGCGGGACAACATGAGGGACAACAGGCTGGAAGACACTCCCCCTCTTCCAGCGCGGAGGCGGAGGCGGCGGCGGCGACAGAGCCTCTGCCTGTAGTGTAGCTCTGCCTTGAGAACTGAAGGGGGTTGCCTTCGCGAAGCTGGGAGGGTTCGCGGAGCTACTGCAGCCTACCAATCGGGGAGAGTGGCTGCATGCCAATCAGAACTACCTCCAATCACCTTCACAAGAAGGCGGGACAGCAGGAGGACTTCCAGCCAGCTCTGCATGCTGGGGCAGGGGCAGGGGCAGGGGCATCCACGCCTGGAAAAGTGTCGTGTGAATCAGCCTTTCGAGAAGTGTGTGTGGCCGTGGAGGAGCCGAGCGGGCTCGCCTGTCTTCAGAAATGGGGCTGCCAGCCGCTCCTCCCAGCCAGGCCAAGGCGGGCCCTGCCCTGCCCTGCCCCCCCGCCCATCCTGGTCCGTGCCAAGCCAAGGCAACTGGGAGCGAGCGCAGGGCTGCTGGGGGCGGGGGGGGGGTTCGCCCTCCCCTGGCCGCGTGCCGCCCTCCTTCCTTGTCTCTTCGTTTCACAAGCTCCTGCCTGCTGCTGTCTTGCTAAGTTAACGGCTGCACAAGCCTAGCCGTAGGCATGTCTACTCAGAAGTAAGGGGGGGTCTTCTTATCCCCCAGGACAGTGTGGATAGGATGGGAGCCAAAGTCTGCTGTGAGCAGGAAACAAGCCGGACGCAGCTCGAGAGCCGGTCTCGAGATTTTGCGCCCCTCTCCTCCCCGGGTCTGGTTGCTCTGAATTGATCCCATTGCAACTGCCCCGCCTCACTACATGTGCAATTCTGGGGAGCCTCAGTATCCTGTGTAGGACGTGGCCCGTGCCAGCGTGGCCGGGGCTCACCTCGGGGGAAGGGGACGTTCGTCTTCTTCCCCCAGTGTAAGCCCCGGAGGCCCCAATGGTGCGCGTCTGAGCACCCCTTAGCTGGTGCGCCTCTGGGGAGGCCATGTAAGGCCAGCCCGGCCCAGGAAGGGACTCTGGATATCGGTGCTAACAGGACCTGCGCAATTCCTGTGTGTTAGCAGTGCTGGCCTCCGCACCGCACTGGCACCGCTTCACTAGAGGAACCGCAAAAGTGCCTTACGGTTAAGGTTCGGGTGGGTTGCACCGTAGGCGTCTTCCTTTTTGTGCCGATATCCCGGCACCGATAACTCAGCACCGATATCCCGGCCCCCTTTCAGGCTGGGCTGGCCAATGACCCCCTCCCTCACCACCCCCTCCCGCCGACCATGCTCAGGACTTCAGGACTTACCTTTTTGTGTCATTGGACACTTCTGTGTTCAGTGTTTCCCTCCATGCCCATGTGGATGTGTGTGTAACACACAAAACTGCCAACTGCATGTAACCCTTCATGCATCTGATGAGGTGATGAGCTCTACTCCTTGAAAACTGATGCTACAAGAAATTGATTTGTTTTGGAGGGGCCACAAGACCGTTTGTTTTTGCTGAAATGAAGTAGGTTAAAGGTTAGGTGAGATTTCTGGCTGAGAAAGGAGTTGAACTCAGATCTCTCTGGTCCAACACTCTATCCACTACACAATACTCTTTCTCCAAGTATTAAGTTTTGACTAGAAAAACACGAGAGGCCTATGAACGAACCAAGACTGATAGCAAGAGGATGCAGTCAAAATCCTGAATAATGGCACTCCTGAAATAACAACTGCTGTTGTTCAATTATGCAGACAGATTCTTGGAGTAGATGAAAGGGAATCTAACAATGAGGTTGGAGGCTCAGGACCGAGTGCCTTACTTGTAAGAAACTGGTATAGGCACATTTGTACAGGCAGAGGCTTGGCAGAGGGCCAGAGATGCGGGTGATGCATAGCCACCCTATGCAGCAGGGTTCTATGCTGTGCTGGTCCATTGCCCATCTCTATGGCAGGCCAGAGGGGTTTGGGGATCACTTGGATGGCCGGGGGGGGGGCTGCTCCGTGAGAAGAGAGACCCACCTTTTTGATGGAAGCTCTACTTCCAGACTGGCCTAAAAGCACTGTTGCATTGAAATGCCCGTGGGTCTATCTTTGTTCAGAAGGCCTCATGCAGACTCTTTAATGGTACACATATCCCTCTTGCGGGATTCCAGCCCACCTTTATGGAGCAAAGGACCAGGAAACAGCCAAAAGATTTCTTATAAATTTATTACATCATCATCATAATAATAATAATCATAATCATAATATAATATAAGAAACATAGATCTCTGTGGGGGGGCATATCACAACGTTGGGGGTTGGGAGTTGTGAGCACCAACTCCTCCCATACACTGCAGAAGAAATCTCAGGAAATCCATATAAAATAAGGGGTGAAGTCAAACTGACCTGTCAATTAAAAAACAATTGGACAACCCAAAGGGCACACAGGGGTATGACAGCCAGGGGAGCTGCGATGAGTGCCAGTGTCCCTCTTTGTATGCTTGTGTTGTGAGAGTGGAAAACGATGCCAGACTTTTGTTTCTGTTTTCAAATGCTAGTAGCTAAAAGAGCTTCTTGCCTCTGAGAGAATGTTGAGGATTCTTGCTTTAAAAGTCTAGCAATACAAACTGAAGTTTATGCATACAGAGAATTAATGGATTTTGTTGACAAAAAAGTAACCTTAAAAAAAATCTAACACGAAAGTCTTGTTCTGACTTTGTACAGAAGGTGACACAAGACGTCACTGAGAAGCCATGAGAAATCACAGTTGCTCCGTGTGCCAGCCTGCAGACCT
Source organism: Plestiodon gilberti rubricaudatus (assembly GCA_026170595.1). Classification (NCBI taxonomy): domain Eukaryota; kingdom Metazoa; phylum Chordata; class Lepidosauria; order Squamata; family Scincidae; genus Plestiodon; species Plestiodon gilberti. The sequence continues at coordinate 170,770,563 of JANXHW010000005.1, read as the reverse complement.
GGGCTGAGTTCTTGGCCTGACCCTCGCCTAAGATGTCCTTTTCCTGCCTTCTCCAGAATGGCTTTGGGGGATGAAATGCATGACTTGCTCTGGAGACAGTTGGGACGTGGGGTGTGTGTGTGTAGAATAAGGTCAGGAAAGTTATCTACATATTAAAAACAAGAACCTTTACTTTAGCTTGAAACAAAATGCTGAGGAAGGAACATCAGCTGACTGAACGATAACGGACCTCTGGTTCTGCTGCGATGAGACAGAAATGGGCATTTGAGGAGCCAGCTGTAGGAACAACATGGTTCCTTCCAGCAGAGCAGCCACTTGGGCACCCAAATGTCTGGAAGTGAGCAATGCAAAAGACTCTTCTTCTCACAACTAGGAAAGCATGAGTGCGCACTGCTGAAGAGCAGCGCAAGTCATGCCCCACTCAGTGCTGCTTCCGTCTGCAGGGGAGTGGTGGCGGGAGAGGGATGCCTGCTGCTTGTGGCCTACTCAGAAGCGGCTGGCGGGACACTGTGGGACAGAGGACATTGCTGGACTACTGGGGGGGGGGGCTTAGGCCTGATCCAGCAGGGCACTTTTTGCATTCGGGTGATTCCATGAAGCTCTGAAGCAACAAGGGTTCTGTATCAAACTCAAGGAGGAGCCTGTTTTCAGTGGGCAAAAGTCAGACACACCTCTCCCTCCCACCTCATCCCTTCAGATCACAAATGGGTGATTATTCCGAGGTGTCTCAATCAAGCGGATACATAACATAGTGGTGCTTTTTCCCCAAGCCCTGAGGCTAAGCCGATCTGGAATGCTCTGCCTCAGCCAGGCTCTGCTGCAGACAGGCATCAATGGTAACAATCTCCTTTGGGAATGAGAAGTAGTACAGGCCAGCTCTTGAACAAGCGCTTGGAAAGGCAGGTTCCTCAGGCGGTGTTCCTTGCTGACCTCTAAGGTATCCCATCCAAGAGGACATCCCAGCCCCCTCTCTCTGTTTAGCTCCTGTTGGAAGGGTGCTAGTTCCAGGGTGAAGAGGGAATCTTTTGGTTGGTCCAGTTTCTAAAACTAGCACTGAATATGTAACAGCTGAACAGCAGAGCAACCTCTGTGACTGTGTGGGAAATTTGGCAAAAGAACAGGAGATTGGATAAGAATGATGCATCATGCTTGCATAACACGTTCTGTGTGCCAAGTGTATTGCATGTATCTTGATGTCATCCTTGCAACAACCTTGTCAGGTGAGTAAGTATGATGGTCCCCATATTGTAGGTGGGGAAGACTGAGGCTGAGAGGGAGTGGCTTGCTGAAGGCCACCTAGCAAGAAATCATGGCAGAGGAGAGATTCAAGATTCAAACCGGGAAGCCTGGATTCACGACTCAGTCCCTTAGTCACAATGCTTAGGCCCCGTTCGCACAATCAGGTGGAACAAGGCACTTGAAGTTAACTGTTTGCCTGCATTATTTCCTCAGCTATTTAGTAGTGATAGTGTGGCAGGTGCTGTACTTGATCCATTGATGTGGAGTTATTTATTTATTTATTTAAAGAATTTCTACCCCGCCTTTCTCCCAATAAGGGCAATCAAGGCGGCTTACAGTTAAAAAGTTGCAGAATTGTGAGGAGAAAGGTAGCCACTAACCACTGGGTGAGTAAATAAGCCATGCTGAGTGTGTCAATAAAAAGGTGCCAGCGAGAGTGATTCACTGGTCAGATGCTTGGGGAACAATTACCTGACTACACGTCTCCTCTAGCTCTAGTCGTACGCCATATACTGCCTCTCTGTGCAAGCACTCGGGGCAGGGTTTGCTGTCCTTACAACCTTCCAGTACATTACAGAAAAGGAACACGTTTCAAAAGATTCAGAAAGGGATTCAGCATCAGGTTCCTATGCCATGAGCAGGATTTGGTTGGGTGTCATTTTCCTTTGTGCCGTGCCTGACTGGGACTTAGCCGTGGTGTCCCCATGACTGATGGCTCAAGGCCTCAGACGTGTGTCACGGGTATCACGCAGTGTTTGCAAACACAGTTACGGCTGCAGCTGCTTAGTGGGCTAGAAGCTGAGTGGCACCCATGCAGGGGTGCTCAGCTGGCCTTCCTGACCAGCAGCAGAAAGAAGGTTGTGCTGCTTTTCAGCCCTCAAGAGGAGAAACCAAAGCATGAGGGAGGGGGAGGGCTCTTCAGAACAAGGAGGAAGGCAGCCAGCTTTCCCAGTCCCAAAGTGAACGTCCTGCAGACAAGTGATGCTCTGCAGTCTTCAAGCCTCCAGCAGGAGGAGGCTGGGGGCAGGCAGGCAGGGTCTCCTCATGTGGCCCCTGAAACAGCTGCAGAAGGGGACAGAGACCAAAAGTCCATGACAGCCTGGATCTGAAGGAGAGCCTCAGCCTGCACTCACAGGCAAAGAGCCAACCAGCAAGACTCCAACCAGTCTCACCATCGGCATGGAAGTGACCAGACAAGCCAGTCCCTCCACCAATGCACGGGGTTCCAGCCTGGCTGCAAGTGGGGGGCACAGAAGCAGGGAAAATGCAGAACATCCTCTGCGATGTCATCCATACTCTGCTAGAGTGTCGTCCAGTGCTCTGAAGGGGGCTGCACTCCTCTGAAGGAGCAGGTTCGCAGCTTGGGGGGTTGCCTGGACTCGCAGCTGCTCTTGGATTCCCGGGTGGCAGCTGTGGCCAGGGGGCCTTTGCCCAGCTTCGGCTGGTGCGCCAGCTGCGACCGTACTTGGATCGCGCAGACCTGGCCACAGTGATCCATGCCACGGTGACCTCAAGGATAGATTATTGTAACGCACTCTACGTGGGGCTGCCCATGAAGACGGTTCGGAAACTGCAACTGGTGCAGAATGCAGCGGCCCGGGTGATCACCGGAAGCAAGCGGTTCGACTCAGTCGAGCTGCTGCTCCTGTGGCTGCACTGGCTGCCAATTCGTTTCCGAGCCCAATTCAAGGTGCTGGTTTTGACCTTTAAGGCCCTATACGGCTCGGGGCCAGGGTATTTGAGAGACCGCCTACTTCCGTACAATCCGCTCCGCCCCCTCAGGTCATCAGAGAAGGCCCTTCTAAAAACGCCGTCACCTTCAGAGGTGAGAGGGGTGGCGGCAAGAAATAGGGCCTTCTCAGCAGTGGCACCGACCTTATGGAATTCCCTCCCTCTAAACTTACGAACTGCTCCCTCCTTGGAGGCCTTCCGGCGGAGCCTAAGGACATTTCTCTTTAAACAACCCCTCTGAGTTAACCACCCAGCCTAATTATTTTAGCGGTCCAGTCCCTTTTTACAAGAACTTTTTTACTCCTGTTCTTATATCTTGTACTGTGTTTTAAAGAGTGTATTAATAATGTTTTAAGAGTTTTATATTTTTATATGAATCTAATTTGTAATTTTTAAATTTTGTAAGCCACTTTGGGGGGAGTAAGCGGGATATAAATCCAATAAATAATAATAATAATAATAATAATAATAATAATAATAATAATAATACTCGGTGGGATAGGAACAGGAGCCCTGGGCTCAGGCAGCACACATGGGACACTAGGAAGATGGTACAGCTTCAGACAGGGAGGTAGCCAAGGAAGGAACGTGGTCTTGCTACATGGGGGCACTTCAAGGAAGGTGGCCATTCTGGTCGGGAAACAGACCACAGACTTAGCAGAGGAGGTGAAACACACGGTGGGGAACTGGCTGAGCAGCGAGCCCCAAGTTGGGAGAGGGCTTCTGGCCTCTTGGGGTGCCACTGAGCAGCCCCACTGCTGCAGTGCGAATTAGCTGCACCTGCAGAGCGACACCCTGCTGCACAAGGATTGAAGGCAGAAAAGGACCTTTCGGGAAGGGTTGCGCCTGAGGGTGAGGAAGGAGACATAGCACCGTATCCAGGACCCTGGGTTAGCCTGGAACAGAATGGACTGAGACTGGTCTTTAAATAAAAAAAAAAAATGGGGGGGCAGTTATAGTGTCGTATGGTGTTCATTGCATGTGTTTGACATGGTGATGTGATGTTTGAGCTGAGGAGATGACACCAGAGAATATTGTATGATAGTGGACTGTTGGGTACCAGGGCTGTACAGCTTCTGCTGTAGGAAACTGGCATGACGTTCTTCAGAGGTTCTACCCCCCCCCCCCGAGGCTGCCTCCTCCCCACCGGCCTCTGCACTGCCTTGCCGGTGCTGGCCTCCACGCCATCGCAACGTGCTTTACGGCATGGTTGTGACAGTGCAGAGCCCAGTACCGCTGCTGAAGACCAGCAGAGGATTGGGCTGTCAATATTAGACTGTTTGATTCGTTACTGGGTGTTTCCTCCTGCAGTTGGTCTTTTATTTTTCACATTTTTATACCGCCCTTCCTCCAAGGAGCTCAGAGTGGTGTACATATTTCCTCCCCTCCTTTTTGTCCTCACAACAACCCAGTGAGGTAGGTGGGGCTGAGAGATAGTGACTGGCCCAAGGTCACCCAGGAAGCTTCGTGGCTGAGCGGGGATTGGAACCTGGATCTTCCAGGTCTAAGTCCGACTCCCAAACCACTACACTATCCTGGCTTACTTGTAATGCTTACTTGACTTGGCTACTTGATGTCTGGAAAAGGTGGGTTAGAAATGGAGGAAATCAGCCAAGAAAGGGTGGTGCCAGATTCCAGACGGTGGTTTTGACGCTCGGCTGCAAGACTGACACGGTGTTTGAGGCTGGGGTGTTGGTACCAGCATATGGCGCATGAGGGTTTTAGATGTTGAATGATGCTTGGGCAGTAGAAAATGATGTGCAAAGGTAGTGCTTATGTTGGGTTGGAGAGATGGCATAGTGGGAGACATTATTTGGCGCAGTGGATGGTTTACAGTGTGCCTAGGATAGGGTTTGTACCAACGGTACAAACAAGCCTATACGAACAAGCGTGGAAGTATTATAAATATATTAGATCAATAAATATTCCTTTCACTGTTCTCAAACATGCTATTTAAAATCAGTAGTGAAAGTGAAATGTGTAGAGGTGGCCAAGAACACACAGACAAGCACGAAGAACTCTCTACAAACAGACGGAGAAATCCGAACAGCTCTGTGTTACTCACTGTTTGTGTTTTGACATGTGACGTTGGCAAGCTGGGATTCCCTGGTTTCCAGTGAAGGGCTGACATTTTGGAACACTGCCCTCCTCACTTCCTCCTATTGTCACATTTTAAAGGGAGTAAGCGCCTCCAAGTGCGTCTTTGTGATTATTTGCCACTGACAAGACTCGGATGTCTCCCTACCCATCCTCGCCGAGGAGCCAGAATTGCACAGTGGTTGCTGAACAGCGATAGCCCTGGCTTGTGCTTTCAGCAACTCCGATGCACAGAGGTGTTCAAGCAGGTGCAAAGCACCTGTTCTGCACCTTGGTGACATGCGGGCATTAAAAACACCCCACAACCCACCTGGAGTCAGGAGTGAGCCACCCTCTCAGAAGAGTCCATGCCCAGCAAAACAATTGTTTCAAGGATTTACAGTTTGCAGTTTCTGGGTGCAGAACTAGACAGCCAGGGGCCCAGCCCCTCAGGCTCACCTGGACTACAGGGAGCAGAATTGGAAAAAACATGCAGCAGGACCGATTCCAAAGGGAGGCTGTTCTGGGAGCGGGCCTGAACTAAGCTTGGGAACAGTTCAGATGTGTTGAAGGGTAGCAAGGATTTCCCTTGTCCTCCCTCTAGCACCAGAAGAATGAATGCTGCCTGTATACGAAGGGGATTGGTTTTGAGGCACACACTGTTCCCCAAACTCCTTGAAGAGGAACACGGCACTTTGCTGCAAAGGGCTGAATAGGGCACAATACAGCTCCAAAGCTCAGCATCCATGGGAGAAGCTGGAGCACCTCTGACTTTGCTCTCTCCCAGAATCCTCCTGGATGCCAGGTAGGGAAGGCAGGATGTCAGGTGTGTGGGCCAGAAATACTGGCAGAGAAAGCGGTGGAAAAGCAGCTCCCCTGTTACTGTCGTTTTTCTGCTAAGGTGGCATCCAGTTCAGAGGTGCCTGCACTGTTGATTTGTGCAATTTATGTTCAAGCAGATATGCAGGAAGCAAGGCCCACCAAAAAGAGTACAAAGTTGCACTGGCTTGGGGCAACAATCCCGTAATTCAGGTTTCCCGCTCTCTGCAGAACTCCAGATTCCCTGGTCTGCCATTTTGATGTGAGGGGATTATGACAAGGTTTGTGTGTAAGTCACCCCCCCCCCCCCACCTGGAAGTGGCCTTTCTCCATCAAGCAGGATGGCTCCAGTCATTGTCTGTGGTCAGGGAGCGGAGCATGCCAGGCTCGATGCCCATCCACAAGGTTCCCCTGTGCTGCCTTCTGCCCCCGCCATAATTTGGAAAGAGTCCTGGTTTCCTCCCATATTCTGACAGCTGTTCCACTGGAACTACTCCATGGTGCTGCTGCTCCCCTAAGCAGCTGGGGCTTCTATGGCCCTCTGAAGGATGAGGGGTTCCTTCCCTCCCCCAACCTGCCCCTAGAATGGAGGCAAGAGAGGCGTCTGTGGCCAGGGAAGAGCTCCTGTGGGGCTGAGGCCTGTTCTGCAGCTCTGCCCAGCCAGAATGGAAGACTTGGTGTGTCCCCCAAAGCCAAGTGCAATGCTCTCTCTGTGTGTGTGTGTTTTCCAAATCTTAATACTAAGAGTATCTGAAAGTAGGTTTCCAAAGACTCCTCTTTTTTCACATTCAGTCAGTCACTAAAAACTCACAAGCGTTACACGAAGGAGCAGCCACGGCTCTCCCCCTCTAGCAAGATATAGCTTTAGTAAACCATAACAAAACAAGGTGGCTATAGATAGAGATATTTTTTTCTCTTTTCAAATATATAGCTGATTAAAAAGATGCAAAAATGAGTGACTAGGATGGAGTGGGCAGGATCCTGGTGTTGGGCATCCTCTGTTTGGATCACCAGCAGATCTACTGAAATGCACAGATTATCGTGACTCCTTCAATGTGTCCCATGACCCCAGAGAAAACCTCCCCCTCCCCCATGAACATTGGCAAAGCAGAAGCTGCTGGATTTTCCACTTGCCCCCACCCCCGATGCCCCCAAACATGCTTCTATCCATGCGACTTCAGTCCCCCTCTCACCAGGGTAGGAACTCAGTCCTCCAAAAGGCAGGTCCTTCTCTTGGGGCGTGGGGGTCTCCCCCCCCTCTCATCCTCACCCCAGGCACATCCATCTTCTGGTCTTTCTGGCAATGGGACGAGCCTGGCTTGTGTGAGGCCTGCTGACTAGCCTGCAACTAAGGTTCCCTCCTCAGCAGAAGCACCAATTCCTATCTTGCTCCACCTGCGCCCTCGCCCTCTCTCTCTCTCAGGAGCCGGTGCCCAGCCCGAGAGGCCTTTGCCCTGCTTAGTTTCACAAGAATCCCTCATCAACAGCCTGGTGGACCAATGGAGCAGTTTAGACCAGTCCACAGCTACTTGCAGGATAGACACCTGGCCAGCTTCTTGGCCCTCTGAGGCTGGATTCACCTTTCTAAAGATGCCCCAAGTCAGCACCTGAGCCTCTGAAAGGCTAATAATCAATCCAGCACAAACACCTCAGAGTCCAGCACAAACATGCTTAGTGGTGCGCTCTGTTGGGACACAACCAACCAACCCTCTCCAGCCCACTGCAGCATTGCCCCAATCCAGTCGGTTCCTGCCCTGAGTGTGTTCCCATTCCACTAATCATTCCTCCTCCTCCTCCCTGCCATCTGCCTGTTTATCTGAGCCTGTAGGTACAACACACTGGAGAGGTGTTCTCCAATTGGGGAGCACCCCATCCTTCCCCCAGAACCACCTGTCCTGCAGTGGCTCTCCTGGGGGGAAGGACACATCGTGATACACAAGCCAGGCTCCCTGGAAGAAACAGAGAAGGGGTGGGAGTTCATGCAACACTCCTGTTCCCCAAGGCAATGTTGCTCCAGTGCAGGGGACATGGCCAGGTGCATGTGCGAGAGAGGGGAAGAGAGAGTAGGTTCCTGCCAGCTCCCCACCCTTCAGTGCAGTGGTTAGAGGAGAAAGAGTATCCAAATGGTTCCTGTTTTCTAGGGCTCACAGAAATGCCCCCAGGCTCGAGTAAGTTGGCCCCAGAAAAGGCCACGCTGCCTCGGATGGTCAGCTGTCTACCAGCTGTTTGAGTGCCCGCTCAATGTTCATGCGGTGCCCAACCCGCGTCACCCCCAGCTCCACAAAATCCTCCTTGGTCAGAGCTGGCAGGTGGGTGCCCTCAATTTCATGGTCCTCAAATTTGTCTCGGTGTTCCACCAGGTTAATGCTTTCCAGCCAGTCCCCAACATCATACTTGTTCCATAGCTGAAGGGGCTTCTGCATGAAGGGCCGAGGTGGGTGGAGGCTATGCAAGGGGGGCCCCGGGGACGGTGAGGGTGATGGAGAGCGGCTCCGGGCACTGACACTCCTCACCACAAAGCGCACCTCCTTGGGTTCGTGCGGGATGGAAAGGCTGGAAGATTTGAGGATGGTGGGTGGGGTAAGCCCATAGGGCCGCACGGTGCTCAGCGGGTCTGTCCTATCCAGAGCAGGCTTTACCGGGCTGGGGGTGCGGCGGGTCACAGGGTAGCGGCTGCCAGGACGCACGGTGTAGGTGGTGCCAGAGCTGCGCTGGGAAATGGTGCTCAGTTCTCCTAAACTACTGAAAAGTCTGTGGAGAGAGAGAGAGAGAGAGAGAGAGAGAGAGAGAGAGAGAGAGAGAGACAGAGGAGGAGCAAAAGCGGTGGTGAGAGCAGGCCCCAAACACACAAACACACAAACACAAACAGACAGCCTACACAGGAGAGCAGGGCTATTGTGGTTCTGCAGGGGATGCAGCCTCACACCCTGAGGCAGCCAGTTCCAGGGGGCAGCAGCAAGCAGGAACCTTCTCCTCTCCTCTCCAATCACAGAGAGCCCTGCAGTGCCAAGCAGTGCACAGTGGATCCCATGTCAGTTAAGTCACTGACCTCTTCTAGTGGCTCTTCTTAGGAGATCCTTTCAGATAACCTTCAGCTTCCTCTCAGAAATTAAGGGATCCCTAACATCTCCAGAATGCAAGTCTATCTTGACTGGGGCACCGGCAGCTCCAAGTAGCCGGGTACACATCAGAGAAAAAGAAGGCTTCACCCAGGATGTGGGTCTTCACAGAATAACATGGGATGAGACAGAAGCCCCCCCCCCCCCGTCTTTGGTGACGTACACATGGGGAATTTCACTGACTGACTGATGGTGGTGGTGGTGGTGGTGGTGGTGGTGGTGGTGGTGGTGGTGGTGGTGTGTGTGTGTGTGTGTGTGTGTGTGTGTGTGTGTGTGTGTGTGAGAGAGAGAGAGAGAGAGAGAGAGAGAGAGAGAGAGAGAGAGATCTCTCCAGAACTCTCTCATGGCTGTTGCCTGTCTGCTTTCTCAATTCAGAATGGACCAGGTACCAGTGTCCTGTTGTTGACAGTGTATGGCACCAGGTAGTCAGCTGCTGAACAACCACTTTCATTCCTCCACCAATTTTACACATTGTGGTTTTTAGGCAGCAACAAAGCATGTCAGCGTGATCAGCAAACCAACTGACTGGGGGAGGAAATGATTTGCTGTGGTATAGAGAAGACGAGTAGGTATTTGTTGAAGGCAGTCAACCGAGAGGAAAGGGGAGACTTGGAAGACTGCTTGCCCTGGCCACTAGATGGCAGAGAGCATGCTTCCCAGTTGCTCAGACAACTGTTCATCATGTGCGTGCTCTCATCTTGAGCATGACAGCATCAGCACACCCACCCGCCACACATTCATACAACTTAAAGCAAGGTCTGGACTATCACAGCACCACAGCAAAGTGTTTATCTTCCGTGGGAAGGGCAAAACACCAGGCTGCTTCTGGTCTCAAAGGCAGTCTGTGCCTAGTGCCTCCCTTAAGCTTCCTTTCCTACTTTCTACACATCTGAATAACTCCCCAACCTGTATTATTGGCCCCTGACTTCTGCTGAATGTGCTGATGTGTGCCTTGCGATTGGTGTCTCTGAACCAGGAAGTGGCGACTTGCCCCTTGCCAGAGTTCAGGTGTTCCCCAGCACCCAAGTGAGGAACCTCTGCACACTATGCCCTGACGGTCCCTCACGCCTGTGCCGAGACTCATTCCGTGTGTGACCTCTGAGGATTAAAACTAAAGTGGATTAGAAGCAAGCCTGGGCAGGGAGAGTGGGCTTGAACAGTTGTGAGTTCAAGATCGGTGGCTGCTGGGGCTCCCAGAGCAGAGGCCCACCAGTGGGGACCTGGCCCCCCAAAGCATCTCATGTTCTCCTGTACTGGTGAAGGGGCTGCTGGGTGATGCTTGAGGCACCTCCCAGCTCTGGGACTCTTGGCTGTGGAGACCACTTAGTCAGAACATGCCTCAGGCCATGTGAAAGAGACAAAACGTAAGAAAAGCCTCGGTTCTGTTCTCCAGGCTCAAGGCCAAAGCAGATGCTTTAAGTCAGACACTTTGTGGAATGTGAAAAGCAGGACCTCCAACCGGGCAGATTCCTCACAGAACCACAACAAAGCTTCACCAGGTGGGATCTGGCTGCCGCAGTCTGCCTGAGCTGGAAGAGAAGACCAGCTGGCTACTGGTCCATTCCTTACCGTTTCCACTCTGACTCAACAGCAGGATGACTGTGGATGAGGCCCCATGTTCTGACATCTCAGAGCAGGCCAAGAAAGGGACAGGGGAAGCCACCTGTGCCTTACAGAGGTGTAAGGCACAGTTGGTGGCAGGAGTGGAGGCTGCTGGGCCACGTTTTGTAGCCACGGTGACAAAGAACAGGCGAGAAGGCAAGAGAGTGTGTGGAGAAGCTGCCCTCATTTTGACCACCATTTCAAAACAGCCTATGCCAAGGCCAAGACCTTTCTGCCATCTGTTCACAACTGCTAGTGACAATCTGGAAGGAAACCCCCCCCCCCCCGCACAATGGGCCGTTGGCATGCACCGACTCTGGCAGCATTGGCAGCACCTGTTGAACAGCTAGCTGTTTGGCAGAGTGCTCTTCCTTTTGTCATGTGACAAGATCCCTGTTCGGTGCCTAAAGAGGCGGTCCATTTTCCCACTCATCTCACTGCATACTGAACAGCACCAGGCATCCGATGAAACATTTCACCATGCAGCTGGCTACAGTGCACTTATCGTGGACTTATCGTGGGCTGAGAGCCCAGTCACATTTGAACTGGCCCTCAAGCAGGAAGCCTCTGTGCTGGCAGTAGGGAGCTGGCAGTCGGACAGCTCAGGAGAGGCTTGGGTCGTAAGGCTTGGCTTGGCTTGAGAGCTGGCAGACTCAGAAGTGACACCCCCCCCCCCCGTGGGGATGGAGCTGCACAGCATGTGGCCTGGCCCATTTCCTTGAGGCTTCTAGAATATTTGTTGACACAATCTGTTGTAATCTTCTGGGGATGGGGGGTGAACAAGAATGATGTACAACAACTTTCTTTATTCTTGTTCTGTCCGGGGCACATGGTAATCTGCACAATGTGCAAGGTATCTGGGTTGACCCCTGTGCGCCTCTCTCTGCAGGATGAAGCCTACCACCCATCCTTGGGCCACATCATGCTGACCAAACACAAAAGCTCCTGCCATACCTGGTAGCGAGAGCCACTGGAGAGAGTGTGGGGCACGGGTTTCAAAGTGCCTTGGACAAACTCTCGCTCGCTCGCTCTGCCTGCTTCCCAGAAGTAAAATGGGAATACAGTAATAGCAATGAATGTGAGAGCAAACCAAACAATAAAGGACTTTGTATGCTTTAAGTGCCAAGGAAGTGGTTCACAATGATCACTTCCAGCCTGCTTGCCCCAAATGTCCCCTGTGCCAGCTTCAGCTGTGCCAGCTTCAGCAAAGAGGGTGGGGACTGGCCTGGTCCAGCTCCTCCTCCTCTTCACGCTCTGGGTGGTGGCAGAGAATGAGGACGCCCCGGTGCCAAGGTCAGAAATGGAGCAAAAAGCGGAATCTGGCGGATCATTTGTCTTGGTCAAAGGCTTCTTATGTGGTGATCTGGACAGGCTGACGGATCTTAGCAGCATCTTCTTGAGCCTCAGCAGCATTTAGTTAAGGAAGCATCTTTCTCAGTCTGCCCAGAGTAGATCAATCCTAGGTGGGCTGATATAATCCTCAGACTGCTCCCCTCTTAAGCAAAGTCTCTCTCAGCTTGCTTTCACTAGACAGAAATTCAAAGAACATGATGATTGAAAGTGTCAAAATAAAGCACTTAAAAAGTTCCACTAGTGTCGATGGAAAAACTTTGAATATGTGCTTAAATGGATGAGAATTCAAAGGGCTTAACGAGATCATGCCCAAGTAGACTTCGACATGCAACAAATTCCACTTTGAGCTCTGGGGGCTTAAAGCTGGAGATGTTTCTTGCTCTAATGCTTGAGACACACTCCTTGCACCTGAAACGGAGACCGTTCAGGCTTCATCCGTGGATGAGAGAAGTTTTCACTCGATTAAAAATAAGTTTCACCAGAGTTTAGGATCACTTGAAAATTGCGTGTGGATCAGGTGGGAATTGAGCACATCAGTCAGAGGATGGGCTGGAAAAGAAGCTGCTGAGCTTCCAAGGGCCTGATCCAGACACACACCATGCTTGAAGAAGCTGACTTTTGAGTGGAAAGAAATGAAGACTTGTCAAGGGGGCCTGCTGGGAGCGGAGCCCCGTTCATGAAGATGCCAGGAAAGCTGCTGACCACAGCCCCGCCGTGCCGGCGGTGTGCCTGCGGCAAGCTGTTTTCAGATGTACACAAGACAGAAATGGATTGGGATGTTGCCGCCGCCGCCGCCTACTCAATGGAAGATCTCTTCTACACAGTCCTACTAATAATGCCTGGTTCTTCAAACAGCCAAAGCATTCACTATTAAAAGACTCTACTCGATAACAACACTCACTTTTCAGGCCTCAAGCAAGAGCTGAGAGATGCAAATGCTGCCCTTCAGTGTCCTACCTCAGCCCTGCCCATGCGCATGTATCCCCTACCAGTTCCCTTTCTGCATCAGCCACAGGGGCAAAAGCTTCTCTTCCTATAGGCCCTCAAGTTCAGTGGGAGCTGGGAGTGCCAAGCAAGGCTCCTGCCACACGTCTGGTGGTGCCATGGCCATGTTCAGATGGATGAAAGGAAGGAATGGCGGCAGTACGAGAAGCGGCAGTACTAAAACAGGAGCCAAGCTCACGATCACTCCAAGCTAAAACACTGGCCAGAGTATCTGCAGAACGGATGGAGCTGACATAAGACAACCCAAATGTCATGTTCACAGTTCTATGGATTCCAAAATGGAAGCGTCACTGGATGGTATGTAGAAGGAAGGACAAGCTGGGTCCCATTGGTGACCACGAGGGGCAAGCGTTGGGGTAAAGGGAGCTACAGTTGCCTACTGGGGGGCAGAGCTCTGCGGAAGGTTCCAGTTTGAGCCTGTGTAGAAACAGAAGACCAGCCACCCCCGGACTGAAGACATTTCTTCTGAACGATTAGAATATCAGGGAATACCGTCCATGCATGCATCCATGATCAGGAGTGCCGAGAGCAGAATCTGCGGACCTAGGTCCAAAGTTCTCTGCCTGACCCTCTACACTATGTCATGTGCTCACACACCTTGACTTGGGGGGCAGGTGCCAGAGAGGGGGAGGCCGAACTGGCCTCCGCCTGGATCCACAAAGGGATTCGAGGAGAACAGAAGCCGCTCGTGCCAGTTCCTGAAGAAACCTCAGGAAGCGCATCCGACTGCCTGCCAGCGCTCATCGTCCCTCCTAGGCCCCTGCACTAAGGGACGGCTTTGGGGGTCAAAGTGCCTACGGGGGGGGGTTCCATGGCTGGCAATGAGGCAAGAGCAGCAGAAGCTTCCCAAAAGCACAGGCGGCACAGTGCGAGGCCTTGGGCAGCCCGCTCGAGCCGCCAGCTGCTTCTCAGGCCTCCTATGTCAGAGAAATGGTGGCGTTTTCTGTTCCAGATGCAGGACACTTCCCCCCCCCCCCCGCTGCCCTGAGGCTGTAACGGTTCCTACAGTTGGGACCTGGGGGCACCCATTTCTTGTTGCTTGCTTTTTCCAGAAAGCAAGAATGTGGACAGGTGCCTCCACATAGCTTAGGCCCCACATGTTCCCCATCAAGCCACCCCCCTATACATCCCTCAGAAGGCAGACAGGAGCTTCCTCCTGCGACGGAGTGGCACAGAACATCACGAGACAGGAGGACAGGCATGCTAGGGGGCACGGGGGGGCAGGATGGGGACAGATCCACACTGCACAGCAAGCGTTGCCCCTCCCCCTCCCCACGGCCCACCCCCTTGCAGACAGAGCAGCAGCAGCAGCAGCAGCACAGTAAAGACAGACGAGCAGACAGAAGACATGGGGTTGCTATGAGATGAGAACATGCTCACTTACACAACTCGCCCACCCTCCTGAGGCCTGAGGCGGTTCTAGACAGAGCAGCGGAGACATGCAGATGGGACAGCAGGAAGAAGAGAGGCAATGAGAGAAATGTTAGCATCAGTCCAAGGCGCCAGGAACAACACTGCGAAGAATGAACAGACTTCATCACAAACCAGTCTGGAGCCAGTGCAGCTCCCGGAAGGCACTGCTTGGCCAGAAAGGGGAGGGCTAGCAGAGCTTTCGGAAAAAGGGAGTAGGGTGCCCCTTGGTGGCGGCGGTGGCAGCAGGACGAATGCCTTTGACCACGGGAATGTCAGAGGAAGGCCCTGCCCTCCAGGGCTGGACAGGGTCGAGAGGAGCTCTGCTCTCCCACCACCAGTGCGGCTGGTCACTTGCTCACGTGTGAGTGTGTGTGTGTGTGTGTGTGTGCTTGTCCACCAGAGACCCTCTCCTTTGTCTCCAGTGACACGAGCTGGAAATGGAGCTGCTCTGCCTGGGGTGCTGGAGGGCTGACCAAGCAGGGCTGAGGGGTCAAGCCACGTGGGAAGCAAGATGCTCCAGGGATCCAGGCCAGTCCTGGTCCGTTCAGGATTCACGGAGTCAAAAGGAAACGGGACACTCAGAACTGCACGGAGTCAACAGCCAAAGCTTGAGACAAAACAACAGTGGATGTCCAGCTCCTCAAGGCTGGAGGGGCAGGCAGGCAATGGGGAGGAGGCACGGTGGGGAAGTGGGGGGAGAGAGAGGGGGGACATGTGGGAAACGGGACCAGGGAGAATGAGCATGATGCATCACAGGCTGGCATGGTACCTGCTTTCCCCAGAGACGTGCAAACAGGCGATGGCTGCTGCTGATCTACGTATGCAGAGTCTGAGTGGATTCCTGAAGACTGAAAGAGGTCAGTGTGCCCCTGAGAGAGTCTGCTTGGGAAAACAGAGGGCGCTGGAGGCTGTTCCTGCTCCCTTGGGAACAGCAACAGGCTCTTTGCAGAACTGGAGGGGGCCCTCCGCACGTCAGCCAAGGCGGCTGCAACACTCTTCCCTTCTTCCCATTCCAAGTCACCGCCCTTAAATCTGGGCACTTCAGGAAGGCTCTCCCCAGCGCTTGGCCAATACTGCCCTAGGCTTGCTACAAAGTCCTCACTCACTGGATGTGTCCTAGACTTGCACCTTCCCTTTTTGCAGCTGCATTGCAGTGTACACTCGGCAGTGAAAACAAAAAGCTCTCAACATTCTGCGCTAAAAGAACCGAATCCAGCAGCAAGAAAAGCTGAGTTCTGCAAGCTACATCATAAATGATGCCAGGAGAATTCTCACTTCCCCCCCGGTCGCTGAACGAGAAGCACCACAGGGACTGCCTCCAGGAAGAGCCTTCGTTCTTTCCAAAGTGGGAGCCTGCCTGTGCGCTCAGGCTGCCAGGCACTGCGCGGCCCCCTGACTACTCCCTAGCAAGCAGGAGCGACGAGCAGGGCCAGCAAGCATTCGCATGAGCCTGGAGGTTAGGAATACAATCTGCCATGGCTCCCAATGCAGCGCAAAGCTTGCATCCGTAGGCTTACCAGATCGTCGACCGGGATGGAGTGTTCTCCCCTTAAGGGGGCGGGGCGTGGGTGGCATAACGCACCCCTATGCATCCGGGGTGGAAAAGGACTACCTCTTGGCCTGCTTCACCAGAGAATGGCAAGAGGTGCTTTCAGTAGCCTACACACAGCCCACTTGCACCCCCAAGCTCACTGCCTGCTCCTGAGGTGAGAAGCCACCTCTTGCTGGCGTATGGTCGGCTGACCACCTGCTTCTCCCAGGCCCTAGCTCACAGGAGGAAGTCATACTTGTGTCTCAAGGGGGGTGGGGGGGCGTGGCAAATGGAAAGGATTCAGGCCCAGGGCCTGGATCCATTTCTAGTTGTGTGCAATGACCGATGCTTCCAGGTTCACTTCCGGGTGAAGTGTGCAAGTTGGCTGTCAGTCATGAGGGCAGAACTTGCTTGCTGAATTGTAGGGGTTGGCTTGAATTTCTACAGCTGCTCCTTGTTCAGGTAAAAACCATTTATTGCTGGCTGGCTGCTTTCAGTGTTGAAACTGGCACTGAAGGGAGACTGCCTTAGGCTCAGTTTTGGGTCCTTTCAAAATGTAAACTCTCTCTCAGGGGCACAGCATGTGAATGACACACTTCTAAGCAATGTGTCACCCCTGCTTCTCTCCACCACCCTTTCATCTTGCCTCCATGAACATGCAGGAGCCAAAGCCACACTGCCCTTCTCCCCGTTCGCTGGGCTGAACAATGGGGTGTGTGAACTGGGATTAGTAAGAGGTTAGCCAGCAGATGAAGGGTACAAATGCATGCCGTGACTTGTTACCCACAATACCCCGGTATCCTTGTAGGCTCTGTGCACTCATGGTGAAAATCAAGACAGCGCTCCCACCCCTCCCAGAAAAGAGCCCTGCCCCATATAACTGGTTGCCTTTGGGGTAGGGCTCTCCTGCACTTGGTCTGCTGGGAGCAACCCCATCACACTTATTGAACGTGTTCCAGATGCATGGCCTGCTCCACAGAAAGGGGATCCTACAGCAATACTGTGCCCACCTGAGGCACTTTCTCCCCCCCCCCCCCCAGACTGAATTGCCCCAGGCAGGTAGGCAGGGCAAGAGCTTTGCCTGTAGTGGAACAAGGTAAGGGAGAAATTTTCTGGGGTTGGGAGGTCCTTTGCACCACCTCTGCAAAGGGCTCCCTGCCACAGAACAAGGCAAGCTGGATGGCCGGGGGATGATAAAGTGGCAATGAGCACGATGAAATGCCGGCCCCTCAGGAGGTGCAGTGGATCAGGCAGCAGCATTAAGGTCCTTAGTTCTTGTCAGGCAACACAAGAAATGGCAGGCTGCTGTGTGCCAAAGGTGGACACTATTTCACAGGTGCTCAGACTTCCACCCTGATCAGGAGAGAATGAGGCTGGGCCAAACCTCAGACAACTGCATTGTTCCAAGAGATGAATGGGCACACACTGGGGGGGGGGGGGTTGTCCTTTCCTTCCTGCTAAATTTACGTCCCCTGTAGAAGGGCTGACAAAAGAACACGGCACTCTCTTTCCCCGCTCCCCCATTTTGCCCTGTGCTGGAAGAGCCCTCTCATGCTCACGGAGGACCAAACCACCCAAGAGGTGGGAGAGCTGCGATCGGACCCCTGCTGTTCCTCTGTACAGAAAGCAGCTGCCAGCTGGGGGAGGGCTCTGATTTTGACGGGCAGCGCAATCCTGACTAAGTATCCGGTGGCCGGATCCTATCCCCATTCTGGGCCGATCGTGATCGGCCTGGAGGTCTACTTGGAGGAAGGGGACGTTTGTCCCCTTCCCCCGGTGCAGCACGGGGAGGCCCCAATGGGCCTCCTCAAATTTCCACCAGCTATTTAGCTGGCGTAAGTCCGAGGAGGCCGTGTAAAGGCTGTGCTGGCCCAGGAATGGGACGGGGATATGGTGGCCGCTATCCCTGCCCCCCCCCCCCCGGGCTGGCTCGGCCAACCCCCGGTCTCCCTCGCTGCCCGGACTGCCCTCGCCGGGGGATCCCTTACCTGTATCCAGCAGCCGCCGGGACGATGATGATCCAGTGGCAGAATAAGGGCTACCGGCCTCCGCGCCAGCCACCCTTACTCCTGAGTAGTCACAAACGTGCTTTACGGCACGTTTGCGACACTTCAGAACGGCGAAGCACACGCTCCGCTGTTCTAAAGTTGGTGTGGATTGCGCTCTGAATTGCCTTCCCCATGCAATGCCTCTGATTTAAATACACTTCCATTGAAGCTGCTAGTTGCTCCTGCAGTGGGGAAAAAATATGGGGCCCATAGAAGCTGGGAGGGAGGGGGTTGATTTCAACTCAGGAAACTTTGTGAAGGGGAAAGAGCAGTGCCACTCAACTTCAGAGTCCCCGCCTCCAACCCTATACAGGAGTTGCTTTTTCAGAACAAACAGAAACCTACCAAAGCAAACCAAGCATCTCAGGTCGTTTGGCCCTGAAGCAGCTTCAGGCAGGCAGAGCTTCAAGGACAACCATGGCTGCCTTTGGCTTTTCTCCTTTTGCCCAACCTCCGAAGGAACATGGACTTCCTTCTGTTACCTCAATCATGCCAGGGCAGGCCATGTGGGCAGGGTGCTGGCTGCGCAGTGATGTCACCGCAGGTTGTTCTTGCGAATACTCCACCACATTTCTCACAATCGTGCCACATTGTGAAGGTGATGATGGTGATGGGAGGGTTCACTCCACCAGTCACCAGGCAGCTCTGTGGCTGCAGGATGTAGTTACCACCTTCACAATGGCTTGAGGCAGAGGCTCTTCCATTTCTGGGGTCCCAGCACTTGCCTGGCACATGTCCAGGGTTTGGAACTGAAGTGCCAGTCTGTCTTGGCGCACTGGCAGCAGCAACAAAGCCTACAAGGAAACGGGGAGTTGTTAACTGCAGTGGCTGGAAGCTCACACCAGAACACATGGCACCTTGAGACTGAAACAGCATTAGTAGTCGATAGAGAGTTGATATAGAAAGAGGAAGCTTTACCCTAGGAGCTAAATGCCTAAAAGGCTTACTTCTCTTCACTCTCTCTTTCAGATCTGTAGGA
Source organism: Plestiodon gilberti rubricaudatus (assembly GCA_026170595.1). Classification (NCBI taxonomy): domain Eukaryota; kingdom Metazoa; phylum Chordata; class Lepidosauria; order Squamata; family Scincidae; genus Plestiodon; species Plestiodon gilberti. The sequence continues at coordinate 170,751,648 of JANXHW010000005.1, read as the reverse complement.
ATACAAAGCAATGGTGGGTTTTCCAAACAGCACATGCTCTCTCGATATTTATATAAACAAACAAACAAACATACAAATTCTTCTCTTTTTGGCATCTAGCAACTGACTTCACATTCTAGAACTAGATCGTCTTCTTGTTGGTTAGAGAGACAACAACGGATGCACAAAAACACGGGTGTCAGGGATCCAGTGTACTTGGCATTTGTCTAGTACTTTCTGTGTTTCACATGTATGATTATCTGGAAATAGTCCTTACCACAACAAGAATATTATCCTCATACTGTAGCTCTCTAGTAAGGAGGGCAGAACGGGGGAGGGTGGGTGGTGTGATGGAGGCGGGAGGTGGCGGCACCCAGCACGGGCAACTTGCCCTGGATCCAATAGCAGCCGGCATACATACCCCCTTTCTCTCCTTGGATTTGCATCAGTGGTGTGGGGGAAGATAGGATCGAGCTGTACATAAATAAACCAAGGATGTGTTTTGGGATTGATGCTATGTACCTTGTTCATACATTTGCCAGTGTGTGTGTGTGTGTAGGGGGGGAGGAAGCCAATCGTGCAGCCGACACCAATTTATTCAGGATAGTACAATGTTAAGAAGACTTTGAAAAGCTCTAGAAGGGCCTCTACAAAATGGCTAACAGACTGACCAGTGAACTGCAAGCGACATGCAAAGTGGTGAACAGTGGGACGGAGACATCCCACCTTCAGCTGATGACCAGAACCATCTGTGACCCAGGTCTCTGGTTCCTAAGAGAAGTCTTGGGAAAGAGACGAGAAAGAAGAAAACAGCCGGGGTCACAAGGGCATTAGCCCTGGCTGCCCCATCTCGGAGGGGATGCTGTGGAGCCAGAGAAGAGACAGAAAAGGAGCTCTGGATGGTGGCCGCAGAGGAGGAGGAGGAATCACCTTCCTTCTGAAGAGAGACTAACAAGGTTTGAGAAGACAGGGTGCATCAAATGACTCGTGAAATGCCACCATGGTGACAGGTACAGGAAAGACCCGGGGGAGATGGAGAGTCACTGTCTTCTACTCCATCCCATACCAAGGGGTCCACAGAGGACCCAGGTGCCTCAATCCAGTCCTCCATTTGACAGCTCCGGTGCTCAGGGCGGGGCTAGACATGTGAGCAAAGGAGACCCTGCCTCCGTATTGCTCTGACTGGACCCATTCGTAGCAGGCGTCCCATGTGGGGCTCACAAGTCGCTGCCTTACCTCCGCTCTGCCTGCTCTGTATGACGAAAGAGGAAACGTGGAGAGCAGAGGAGAGCGGACGCTGGAGCGCTTCCCTCTCCTTCCACTCTGATGACACACAAGTGTGTGCTGAGCAGGACAGGTGGAGGACGAATGGAAGGAAGATACCTGCAGGCTGCACAGGTGTGTGAGAGCTCGCTTTGAGCTTGGCCCCGCCCCCTTGGCAGCCATCTTACGCCTGCTGTCCTTTCTCCAAATTCCTGTGGCGCCCACAGGCTCCACAAGGTTAGGGACTCCTGCACTAGAACATATGGTGTATCTATCAAATGAAAAGCATCGGCGGGACGGGGGACTCGGAGAGGAGTATTTTAGAGGCCGACTGAGCTGCACATCTCCGCCACTGATGGAGAACAGAGTGAGGAGTGGCATCATCCGTACTGCAGCAGCAGAACTGCATTCCGCTTCTTGGGTTCCTTTATTCATAGGAAATGTCACACATCATGAAAATGGTACCAATCCATCCATAAGCAATCGTAACAGAAGCCTGACAATGTGCCCCTCCTTCCTTTATTCTTAACTGTGTAATTTCCAACGTTCAACTGATGTCCTAAAGGGAAGTAGAAGAACAATAAGGGCGCGTGTGAGTTCTTGGACCTGTGCAGGAACCCTGACGATATCAGGAACAGCGTGGCTTGTGCCATGGGGCGGTTTCCATTGCCAGACTGGGGGTGACCCACAGAGGGAGGCTGAACCTGAATCTGGAGGAGTCTGCCTGGGGGGAGATGTGTTTGTTGTCGCAGCAGGGCAGCCTGCCTGAAAGTGGGGAGGGGCACAGAAGACTCTCAGCTGATGCAATCAATTCCGAACAGAAAGATCCCAAGAAGAGGGTGCAGAGGGCAAAGGGATCCGAGGCATGCAAGGAAGCCAGGGCGAGCAGCGAGGAAGGGGCTGTTGACGACGAGGGCCAAGAGTCTGCCCAGACCAGCAATTGGGAGGGAACAGAACTGTTTGCTCTCCCAAGAGGTGCCAACGGATCCCGCATTGGTCTCCTGTGTGCTTTTCCCCAGCCACAGTCTCAGCCTTCCACTCCCAGAGCCCCAGTGCCGTGGTCTGATCTGGGCAGTAACAGTAGCTGCCGCCCGCGCACAGCCACTCCGAGACTCTTGTGCTCACCCGCTGTTCGGTTCTTGCAGCAGACGCAAAGCGTCACGGCTCTGTGACTCTGTCTCAGCACACACTGGGTCACACTGACTGGGGGCCAAAATCCAAGGTATTTGGGAGGGGAAGTAACGCCCCTAGTACCCCCAACCTATGGTTCTAGGAGGCAGAAGCACATTTGTACAGGAAACACAACAAAGGTTCATAGTCTGGAGGCAGCAAGGAAGAAACTGAAATGAAATGCGAGAGAAGACTGCAGGTCTGGTCACACCTCCAGGGGGCAGACAGAGGGAGCGTGCTAGTGGGAAGGGGTACTTGTGTGAGTCACGGCCAAACATGCCATTTCTATGAGAGCTGTCTCAGCATTTCCCCCATGCTCTCTGAGAAGGGTTCTCTGCCGCGCTTTTAGAATGAGGCCACCCACCTCCTCCCAAGCTGCTTACCCCTTGCTCCTTGCTTACCGGGTATGGGAAGGTAAACTCTGCCCCACTCTCCTTACCGTGCTGCAACCACCGGAGACTTCTTCCCAGGGTCTAGCACGCTCCCGGCAGGTTCCTCCCCCAGTGAGCGTGTGTCCTTGTTCAGCTGCTGAAGACGGGAACTCAGCTCACTGATCACAGTTGGTTTGTCGTCCTCAGCCCCATGGAGTGCCCTGCTGTCCAAGGGGTCCCCCCACAGCTTGGACCTTCGCTGAAAGAGGTAGCGTGGCCGGCCAACGCTGGCAGAAGCCAGAATGGCCGCGTGTTGCTGGGAGATGAGCTCGCTGTCCGAAGACTGCTTCAAAAGTGGGTCCCTGAAAGTAACCGGCCCCTTGCTGAGCTGGGACTTGAGTTTTGGCTTTGGAGGCACTGGTGGCTTCTCGAGTATAAAAGTTTGTCCATCCGCAAAGGAAGTGTATGTGTCAGTGGGCTCCCCACTCTCGGAGGACAATGTTGACATGCTGGAGACAGTGGAGATGGTGCTTGTGGTCTCCAGATGATGGTCACTTGAACTTCTGGTGTCCACCTCTTCCACTCCTGAGTCTGCAGCAGACTCTGGGGCTGTGGGGGCATCAGAGGGCTTCCCTGAGGGTGTTCCACCAGTGGTAGAAGGTGCTACTGCTGCCGCTGGTATGGATGGAGTGGCAACTACTGGAGTGGCCAGTTGGCTGATAGGTGTGCCAGGGGTGGTGACAAGTACCCCATTTGCAAACTCATCTGGGGGAGGTACTAGACCAATCTTGGCCAGTTCCTCCCTGGTCTCCTCATCACTCGAAGACAGCTGAGCAGGTGGCAGGGTGACCATGTACGGCTCTACTTCCTCCTCAGAACTACCTTGTCCGAGCGTCTTGTCAGATGCTGGACTGACCGGAGCCTTCCCCACCGGACTGGGCTGGGACTCTGTGGTGGGCATCTCAGCTAGCTCTGGACCTGCCTCGGGGACAGGTGGTTTCTCCTCCTCCTTCATTGCAAACCCAAGGTCTTGACCGTTGCTTGTCGCGTGCACCATGATGAGGCCTGCCGTCTTCTGTTGCGACGTGTCCACTATGCTGATGATCATAGACTTCTTCTCCTCCTTCCTCTCCTCTTTCATAGATGTCTCGGCTCGTGCCTCGTCCTTTTTCCTCACAGTTGTTGGCGTCCCCCAGTGGCTCTGCGTAGGAGTCAAGGTGCCCGGTGTGGGTGCCTTGGCTCCAGGCGAGTATGCAGGCGATACAAGGCCCTCTAACTCCCCCCGCTCTGGTTCTTTGGTTTGTATGTCCACAAACAGGGGTGCAGCACGATCCGAGTCTGGGCTGTGGATGGGGGTGGGCACTCGGGAGGGGACCTGGGTGGAAAGCGCCCTCTCCCGTGCGGCCAGCGCAAGTGCCAGTGGTGAGTTGGGGTCCAGAGGTTTCCCTGTGAGAGGGTGGATGAATGTCGAGGAGGAACTACTTATTAATGGCTTTAAAGCTGAGACGGGTGAAGGCAGAAGTACATCCCGGCTCCCCAACAGTCGTTCATCAATGGACCGTGACTGCTGCAGTGATGGCATCTCTACGGTGGGGGGGCTCCCTTCAATGGCCCCCACTGAGAGGAAGACAGTGGATTTCCGCTTTTCGTCCAGGCGGCGCTCTCTGTCCTTCATGACTCCGGCGATGGCAGTGGGGAAGGGGAGGCTGGTGGTGTCCACCTGGGACTGGTACTCCATTCCGCTCAGGCGATGGCTGCGCCGGGTGGGGGAGGGCTCCCGTGTAAAACCGCCTGCAATGGAGAGCGCTGCCCGCTCCTGTGCATCCTCCACCTGCAACTGCTTCACCAAGGGGCTCTTCTTCCTCTGTGGCTTGGTGGGGGCAAAGAGGCTGACGTTAAACTGGCCCATATTGGCGTAAGGGTTGTCGACACCACGCCCCTTCCGCTTCATCTTCTCAGGGGGGGTGGCTGCAGGGCCGGGGCGGGGGATGTCAGTGGGCTCCACAGGAATGTGGGAAGAGTCCTGCAGGATAATCATGGATCGCGCCCGTTTCTGCCTTTCGGGATAAGGGATGGAGATCCTTGCCTGGTCATACATCTCAGCTGCACTTATCACTTGAGGCAGCCCATGGAGCTTGGCCTCCAAGCCCGGTTTAAAGCTTGACCGTACTGTGTCATAGACTCGTCCTGGAGGTGGTGGGGGGGAGAAGGATGGGGGCGGGCCTGTGTCAAAATAATATGGGGAAGGCGGTGGGGGGGGAGCGGTCTGAGGCGGGGGTGGGATGCCAGGCCCTTCTCTTACAGTGTCTTGCATGGAGGTGCTCCGGGGGAATTTCCCGTCCATGAGGGAGGCAGCAAATTTCTCATCTTCACCTGCAAAGCAGCACAACAGTCAGCGTCAGAGTGGCTGAATGAAAGGAGGATGAAGCGTGTCCATAAGCCAAAATCCCTAGGGCAGGAATGGAGGCAGAAGGCGCTGCTTCCAGGCCCTTTAAGGCTGATTCACACTAGCCCTTCCGTGCACGTTTGCTCTACTCTAGCGTCTGTACGTGCATCTAGCAGTTCTCTGAACGTTTGCCCGCCTTCTTGAAGAAAGCGCAGCTGTGATTGGGTGAAGAGAAATGCGCTTCTCTGATTGGTGAGCTGCCTAGCACCGGGAGCATAAACGCTAGCTTAAACGCGAGTGCAGCAAAAAGATAAACCGAAACCATCTCTCCTGGCTGCGGCGTAAGCTCATGCTGCGTCAGACGCAAGCATGAAAAACGCACGAAAAGACCAAACGTTAAGCCAAAACGCGCACGGAAAGGGCTAGTGTGAATCAGCCTTTAGGCTGCATCTCAGGCCTGAATATGAACGACTCCCACCCACTGCTTTCCACGCTGCTCTGTGCTCCAGAGGCTCATTGCAGCCCTGCCCCCCCCCCGCCTTTGCCAGGGCCAAGGGAAGGAGGCAAATGGCAGTCCGAAGGCAGAGAGGCCTGGAGCTGCACAAGCTTCCTTTGGAGTGGAACTCACAGGGGGAATGTGCCTGTGTCCTAGTAGTCCAGCTCGTTCTCAGTAGTCAGGACAAATGAAGGAAGACCTTTATGCACCATCCTTCAATGCATAGTTAACTGATGGCATTCATCACCACAAGGTGCCATGACAACCAGGCCAAAATGCCTATGATGTTAAGGCCATTATTAGAAATGACAGCCTTGTTCTTAATAGAGTCAAAAGCAGCTGGATTGGGGGGCTCTGCGGATTAGGCCTGCCTGCAGTAGGAGGGCAGGGGGCTTTGAGCCCACCCCTCATCATGGTACACTGCATCCCCCCCCCCCGTATGTGCCACTGAACAAGGAGCAAAGAAAGCTTCCATCGGTGCCAATAAGAGCACTTTTTTCTTTGCACTTAGCTTATGTGGAGGGAGAGAACATGGAGGGTGAAAGCCCCCTGCCCCCTGCAGTGGTCCTGATCTATCTATCTATCTATCTATCTATATATATATGTACACACACACGCACACACACACACACACACACACACACACACACACACACAGCCTTTCTGGTCATTGGATTTCTCCTCCGACTTTATTCAAGGCGGTGTACATGGGCAGGCTGTTCTAAACCCCAAAGGGTTTTTACAATATAGTAACGTTCTAGTCTTTCATAGAACCCTTCATTCAAGATGTTGCTTTCACAGTCCAGCTCTCTCTCTCTGGCGTTCGCCTCAGCACGCTTCAGCTGCAGCTCCACTCCCCCACAGAGGCTCTGCAGCTTATCAGCTCGGCAAGACAGACTTCCGGCCGTCTTGAACTGCTGTCCTGCAGATCTTCAGGCATTTGTGAGACAAACGCTCTACCAACTGAGCCAGACGTATGATGTCAGGTGTGGTGTGGCTCAGCTGGCTTGAAAACGGGGATGAGGCAAATTCATGTCCTGATGGAGAAAGGGCTCGATGCGAGGGGCCCCTTTTGACTTGTCTGATGTGAACTGAGCCCCCCTGAAGGCTCTAGCCCAGGGTCAGTCCACTGCGCTCTGTGGTGGGCCAGCCCATCCCTCCTGTAGTGCTCCACTAGCCACCCCCTGCCCCTGACGGCTGAACTAGCTGCCAGCGCCCCAGTTCCAGCTGCCGTGCTTGCTTGTGGCACTGCGCCTGTGCACACACGCCAGCATGGGCAGTGTCACAAAGACAGATGGTGACTAGTCCCACGGAGCAAGACTCAGCACCCTGAGAGGAACAGTCCGGTCAGGTCCAGAGGAAAGACTGAGACCCCTTCCATGCGCATTCTTTGCTGATGCTCACAGCTGCCAGAGCTGATTCACACAAGTACTTTCATGGGGACGTTGCTCCTAGTTAATAAAAAATCACCACCAGCAGTATTTATATACCGCCTTTTCTTTGGTCAATGAATGTCTCCTCTGACTTTAATTCAAAGGCGGTTTACACAGGCAGGTTTTCGAAACCCCAAGGGTTTTTTACAATACAATCTTATGTTCTAATCTTTCATAGAACCCTTCATTCTAGATGTTGCTTTCACAGTCCAGCTAGCTAGCTCTCGCTCTCTCTGTCTGGCATTCGCCTCCACATGCTTCAGCTGACAGGCAACCCTGACTCTCACTCAAGTGCAGCTGCAGCTTCTCTCCCTCACAGAGACAGAGTTCCCATGTTATGTGCTGTGTGTGTGTTGCAACCTCTATTCCCCATATTCCGAGTCAATCTGTTTGGGTCTTCCAGAACGCAGCGAGTTATGATTCCAACACGTGCACAAGCATATCCACAAGTCAGATTTGACATATCACAACATCCTGAAAAGACAACTAGAGTTCAAAAGGTGCATGAACCAGCCTTTGCATATTGGGGCCAGAAATCAAAACTTCACATACACGCTCATGGGTTCTGAGCGGTCTGTGACGGATCAAGAGAGAGATCTTGGGGTGCTGGTGGACAGGTCGATGAAAGTGTCGACCCAGTGTGCGGCAGCTGTGAAGAAGGCCAATTCCATGCTCGGGATCATTAAAAAAGGGATTGAGAATAAAACGGCCAATATCATTCTGCCCTTGTACAAATCGATGGTAAGGCCACATCTGGAGTATTGTGTCCAGTTCTGGTCACCACACCTCAAAAAGGATATAGTGGAACTGGAAAAGGTGCAGAAGAGAGCGACCAAAATGATTCGTGGGCTGGAGCACCTCCCTTATGAGGAAAGGCTACAGCGTCTGGGGCTTTTCAGTCTAGAAAAAAGGCGCCTGAGGGGGGACATGATTGAGACTTATAAAACTATGCATGGGATGGAGAGAGTGGATAGAGGGAAATTCTTCTCCCTCTCACACAACACCAGAACCAGGGGACATGCACTAAAATTGAGTGGAGGGAGAGTTAGAACAGACAAAAGAAAATATTTCTTTACCCAGCGTGTAATTCATCTGTGGAACTCCTTGCCACAGGATGTGGTGATGGCACCTGGCCTAGATGCCTTTAAAAGGGGATTCATGGAGGAAAAGACCATCACATCTTACAAGCCACGTTGGGGATAATCCACCTCCTGGTTGTAGGAGTAGGGTTTCTCTGTGCCAGGTGGAAGGAAGTGGCAACAGGAAACAAATTATCTTGTTGGCTGTGTGCTCCCTGAGGCATCTGGTGGGGCCACTGTGAGATACAGGAAGCTGGACCCTGGGCCTGATCCAGCAGCCGGGCTCTTCTGAGGTTCTGATGTTCGAAAAATGGGCTGGGGAGAGGCTTGAAGGCCAGCAGACTCAGACCAGTGTCCTGAGCCCTGGGTGCAGCAGCCAGTGTTTTGGAGTGACAGTGGCCTGGCCAATCCAGCTGTGGCACAGAGCAGATGTCAGAAGAGTCTGGCTCAGTCGGGAGAGCTGCTGCCTTCAAAGCCCAAAGACCGGTGAACTTGATAAGTTCGAGACACGCCGCCGGCAAAAAGCTGTGAAAGCCTCCAGGAGGAGAGATAAGAGCTTCCAGCTGTGTTGGTCGAGTGTGGGAGGCGCCAGCCAGCAAAAAGGATACCACCTGGAAAGTAGCCGTTCATGAAAGATTGGACATTTCTATCTACCCAAGGGGGGGGGGGGTAGGACAGCCTGTCCATGTACACCGCCTTGGATTAAAGTTGGAGGAGAAATCCAATGACCAATACTGTATATTATATTATAAATATTATAATGTCAGCTGCCCACCTCTAGGAGGTGAGACTGCTGGTAGCCGAGGATACATTTAGAAAGAGTCACTAAACACTACAAAAGTCAAAGTGTGTGTGGACACGAGGGTCACACATTTGAGAGGGGCACACAGACTTGGTTCAGAGCTTCAGCGACCCATCCTCTCCTAAGCCTCAATAAGGAAGCGGGCAAGCTCTAGCTAGCCATCTGATCTACTGATTTCTGGAGCTCCTTTCTTCTAACACGCCAACCCCCCCCCCCCCCACATGCCAACACTTGCTGCAGTTTTTCACGGGTTTGAAAACAAAGGCATATTAATACCAACCCCATACACTGTGTCATGGTAAGGCATTGACTCCACTCTGACACGTGTCTATTGGGAAGGAAGTCCCACTATGCTCTCTGTCGAGCACAGGCAGAGGCGTCACTAGGGCGCGCACTGCCCCAGGGCGGGGGCGCGCGACACCCTAGTGAGCACTCCCCCCGACACACCCCCTCTCTTAATCTCTCTTAATCGCGATGGGGGGGAGCGCCAGACGGGTCGCCGCTCCGGGCACCCCCTCAATCGGGAGAGCAGCCCTTTTCCCTCAGTAACAGTCTGAGTATGCGCAAAAAGAACGGTATAAATATTGTTCTCGCAGCGGGCCTTCCTCAGAAGGCCCCGGGAAGCCGGCCGGGGAAGACGTCCCCGAGCCGGCTCTCCCGATTGAGGGGGCGCCCGGCCCGGCCTGGCGAGAGGCCCCCAGGCGACGCGCGCGTGTGCGCGGGCAGAGAAGGCGACGCGCGCGTGTACGCGTGTCACCTTTCTGCGCGGCGTGTGCGCGCGTCACCTGGGGCCCCCCGCACGCCCCGCCATGCCACAGCGACGCCTCTGAGCACAGGGATTGTACCCTTGATTCCTGTGCTGTTTGAATGTTCAGAGTTGCAGAGAAATCATACAAGGATCTCCAACTGTCCCCGACATTCAACAGCACCCCCCTTCCTTGGCCATTCCACCACTCTAGTTTTGATGGATTCATTGAGTATGGGCATAGTCAGGGCATAGTCAGCAGGAAATGGGGGGGGGGAGGAGAAATGTGGACTGCTGATGCACAGCTTCCAGCATCTAGTTAATTGATGCCCCACTCGAGCCCAATCGAGCTTCCAGCTCCAATTTCTTTGTATCCCCCAAGCGCCCTGGTGTCTGCTGGTGGCAACGGCACTCGTTTCTGGTGCAAAAGGAAGCCAAGGGAGGCTGATGCTCCTCTTCAGTTTGTCAGGATCAGCCACATTCTTCTCTCTCTCTCGGAGTGTGAGGGGAAGAACGGCTTCAGTGAGACAGGCCCCATGCCACGCCAGTGAGCCCAGATCCTCGCCGGCAGCCAACAGGCCTTTGCTTGCATCCCCCTGCTCAAGTTGAGAGTGCAGAAATGGTCCTGGGCTGGAAAACGCAGACCTCTCGTCTCTCCCCGCTCCAAATGCAGAGCGGCCGGGAAGCAACCCGGTTGCAGGCGTCACAGCCCAGCTTCTCCTGGCTTGTGACGGAGGCCCTGGCGCATCTCCGCTGTGGCCAGGGCTTCTTCCACAGGCAGGCGCCTACTCCTTCAGTACCAGCTCTTGATTAGCTGGCAGGAGGGCCGGCCCTTCCTCCCCCCTCCTCCCCAGCCCTCTGGCATTCTGCTCTCAGGTGCTGCACCTGGCTGCCATCCGTTGCCTGCCCTTTCCCAGCCTGGGCCTCCGCTTCCCCATTAGTTCATTGCAGCAGCAGCCAGAGGAGGGACAGTTCAGAAGCGGCTGGGTTGCGCCTCACAGCGGTCTGCTGGCTGTTCCGGCCTCGGCAGCCAGACACAACCAGCATCACAGGACTGTCTGTCTTCCTGAATGCTGTGGGGGGTCAGCGCACCCTTCAGCCCTTGTGAAAGTTACCAAAGACCCTTTCAGGTGACTCTCCATTTATCTAAAAAACTTGACAGCGGGTCTGGGATTTACTGGCGCTCAGCTCCCCAAGGGAAGTTCTGATGGCCTTCCAGCTCCAATTCTCAGCTGCAACCCCCAAGCACCAGAGCACACCACACCAGGCCTCTCCTTCCTGACCTCCTACCCCTTTCCCTGGATCCAGTGGCGGGTGTGTACTGAATCAGGGTGACCAGACACAATGGAGGACGTAGTGCCTAGACCTTTACTTTAAGCATTGCATAGAAGAGGGAATTTGGGCAGGTGCAGCTCATCAGGGAAGGGTACAAAAAGCTGCACCTGCCCACATTCCCTCTTCTATGCAATGCTTAAAGTAAAAGTCTAGGCACTACGTCCTCCATTGTGTCTGGTCACCCTGTACTGAACAGACTTTGTGGGAATTCAGAGATCACTTTTCGTTACAAAAAAGTGATCACAGCGGGCCACAGCGGGCACTGACTCAGTTTTCTCCTCCTTTGTGAAGTCCATCTTGCCTGCCTGCCTTTTGATTGGGATTTCTCCCGAATGTTGTTCTCCCTTCTTCCTTCCACTGTTCTGGGACTCCTTGGAAGTAGTAACACCTCCAACTCTTCAGAGAGTGAGGGGGCAGCTTTTTCTTTGTTGTCCTTTCCTTTTCTTTAAAACCTGGGACGTCTAGAGACTCTTATAGCTATTCCTCTTCTCTCTCAATTCCCTCATGTCCTGGAACTACCAGTCCATCCCATCCAGCACTGCTGGACTGTATTCTTATTTTTCTGTTTTTCTTTTTTCTATACTCCCTTTTATTATTTGTTTGCTATTTAAATCTTTCTTTTCCATGGCTCCTCGTACCTTTTCTTCTCCTTATCTTATCCCTATTCGTCCTCTTCCTATTTCTCAACTTCCTTTTTCTTGTGCTCTCTGGAACTGTCGTTCCGCTGCGCCAAAAGCAGCGGTAATTCATGATTTGTTCCTATCACAATCATTTAATCTTCTTGCCCTTACTGAAACTTGGCTTCCGCCCCACGATACTGCTACCTCTGCTTCCCTCTCTCTTGGCGGTCTCTCTTTTACTCATACTGGCCGTCCCGAGGGTCGCGGAGGAGGGGTTGGTATTTTATTATCAAAGTCTTGCCAGTTTCAGGTTCTTTCTCTTCCCCCTAGCTACTCCTTCTCTTCATTTGAGTTGCACTCTATTAGACTCTTTTTTCCCCTGCAATTGCGGGTTGCTGTCATTTATCGTCCCCCTGGTTCAGCTTCCCAGTTTTTCACAGATTTTGAATCCTGGTTGACATTTTTTCTTTCAGATACAATCCCTTCTTTGATCCTGGGTGATTTTAACATTCACCTCGATGATCCTAAGGATTCTTTAACTTCCCGTTTCAGCTCTCTTTTATCTTCTTTCGGTCTTCAACCTCATATCAAATCTTCAACTCACTCCCTTGGTCACTGTCTTGATCTAGTTCTCCCTTCCAAGTGTGTTGTGTCCAATTATTTTGCTTCTGATTTTCCATTATCTGACCATTACCTACTTTCCTTTACCCTTACCTATATCCCCCCTCCCCGTCATACCGTTTTCCGTCAGTTTCGTAATCTTCATTCTCTTAATCTTAATCGTTTTACTCAGTCCTTAGATTTATCTCTTGCTACTTTTAATCCTGGGGACTCTGCTGATTCAGCTATGTCTTTGCTGAACTCTACTCTCTCCTCAACCCTTGACAGCTTTGCCCCAGTTTCTATGCGCGTGTCCTCTTCTTCTTCTACAACTAGGCCTCAGCCCTGGATTACTCCCATTGTTAGATTTCTCCGGTCCTGCTCTCGAGCAGCCGAACGTCTTTGGAGAAAGTCCAGGGAGTGGGCCGACTTCATTCATTTTAAGTTTGTTCTTTTATCCTTTTCACGCGCTTTGTCGACGGCAAAACAAGACTACTTTCAATCTTTGATCTGCGCCAATGAGAGGCGCCCGCAGCGTCTGTTCTCCTGTTTCAACACATTGTTAAAACCTTCCTCTCCCTCTGTTTCTCCATTATTCTCTCCCTCTGACTTTGCTAATTATTTTACTACTAAGATCACTACTATCCGTTCTGAGTTAACTTCTCACGACTCAGTTCCCACTATTAATTTTCCTACTCCCTCTACCAACAAATTTAGTTTGTTTTCTCCTATTACTCTGGATGAACTCACTTCGTTGCTGAACTCATCCAAACCCACTACCTGTTTTCTCGACCCACTCCCTTCTCGTCTTCTAATTTCTATAGCCCCCTCTTTATTACCCTTTCTTCTCTATATCTTTAATCTTTCTCTTTCTTCGGGTTCTTTTCCCTCAGCCTTTAAACATGCTTTAGTTTCTCCTATTCTGAAAAAACCCTCTCTTGACCCTTCTTCTTTGGCTAGTTATCGCCCAATCTCTCTGCTTCCTTTTCTCTCTAAGGTGTTGGAACGAGCTATTTATTCACGCTGTCTTGAGTTTCTTGAAACTAACTCCATTCTGGATTCCTTCCAGTCTGGCTTTCGCCCACGGCACTCCTCGGAGACGGCCCTTACTAAGATCTCGAACGATCTTTTGCGAGCCAAGGCGAATGGCCTTTATTCTATTCTTGTCCTTCTTGATCTATCTGCGGCTTTTGATACCGTAGACCATCGTCTCTTAATAGATATACTTTCTGACCTTGGTTTCTCGGGCGTTGTTCTTGATTGGTTTTCATCTTATTTGTCAGATAGATCTTTCTCAGTAGTTTCGGGTGGACAGACTTCGTCCTCTGTTCCCTTATCTGTCGGAGTTCCTCAGGGCTCTGTCTTGGGTCCCCTTCTGTTTTCTCTATACACACTATCCCTTGGTAAACTCATTAGTTCTTTTGGTTTTTCCTATCATCTGTACGCCGATGATACCCAGCTATATCTTTCCACCCCTAATCTTTCGTCAGAGTTAGAGCTGCAAGTGTCATCCTGTTTAACAGCTGTCTCTCATTGGATGTACCATCGACGTTTGAAGCTCAATATGTCTAAAACTGAGCTTCTCATTTTCCCTCCTAAGTCCACTCTTCATTATTCCTTTTCTATCTCTGTTAATAATGTTTCTATCCAGCCGGCTCAGGAAGCCCGCAGTCTTGGTTTTATCTTTGATTCCTCTCTATCATTCAGTTCTCAGATTCAGAGTACAGTTAAAGTCTGTAGATTTTTTCTCTATAATATTGCTAAAATCCGTCCATATCTCTCCGTTTCTACTGCAAAAACATTGGTTCATGCTCTAGTAGTCTCACGACTAGATTACTGTAACCTCCTCTTGGCAGGGCTTCCTCTTTCTCATCTCTATCCATTAATTTCTGTTCAGCATTCAGCTGCACGCATTATTTCACTTGCTCGCCGTTATGATCATGTTTCCCCTCTGTTGTCCTCCCTTCACTGGCTTCCTTTTCCTTTCCGTATCAGGTATAAACTTTTGTTACTCACTTTTAAAGCCCTGCACGGGCTAGCCCCTCCTTATTTAACTGATCTCCTTTCTCCATATACTCCTACTCGTACTCTTCGCTCTGCTAGTCAAAGCCTTCTTTTTCAACCCAGGATCTCCTCTGCTCTGTCCCGCATCCGTCCTTTCTCTCTCGCTGCCCCTCATGCCTGGAATCTTCTTCCTCTCCATGTACGGCTCCTTACTTCCCTAACCAGCTTCAAAGTTGAGCTGAAAACCATACTGTTTAGGGAAGCGTTCCCAGGGAATTTGTGATTGTTTTCCCGCTGCTTGACAGTGTTGGTTATGATGTAAGTTAACTGACTGATGCGATCTGATTTGTTTTATATTCGATGTTTTAATTTCTATTTTCCTTTTATATGGTAATTTTATTCTTTCCCCTTTTATTTGTAACTATTTTAGAGTGTACGCCTTGGGCAGGCTTTTATATTCTTTCTGAGTTTCTTTTGTAATTTTGTACAGCGCTGTGTATACTTACAGCGCTTTAGAAATAAAGTTTAATAATAATAATACTACAAAGCCCTCCATTTTGTGGTGCTCCAGCAGGAAAACAGGTTGTCCTGCATGTGTCCAGCCTAGGAAAGCCTTTCTGTTCATTCTCTCTGTTGTCATCCAGTCTTGAAATTCATAGACATCACCTGCTCCTAATCCACAAAATCCAGACACAGCACCAAGGAACCGCAGTGTACAAACATGCAGGCCAATCCTAAGCAGGTTAACTCAGAAGTCAGTCCCGTCAAGCTGAATGGGGCTTGCTCTAGGTAAGTGTGCACAGGATTGCAGCCTTGATGGTGCAACTCAATGAACTGCTTGCAAAGCTATGTACCTATGCTGCTCGGTTGCATACGAAAAAAAGAACTCTTCTAAGCCATTACTTACGACGATGAGCAGCATGGGCGGAGGCTGTGGTCAGAGCATTGAACTTGGCTTTCTGCAGCTACATGATGTCTTGACCAGTCTGTGGTGCTCTTTCACTCTGAACACTAGGAAGAAGTTTGCCTGAATTACCATAATTCAGCCTCGAATGTAGCCCATTTGATATCTGCTACACTTGACCAACTCCTCCAGAAACAGCAAATCGCTTGTCTCCTGGTGGCTCCTTGTTCAGAGAATGGGGGCCCAACCCTATGGGTTGTTTACGCAAACTCAACAGCGCCAGTGCACACGGCCTGACCACCACTGCAAGCGACTGGGTCCACACAACAATGGACAGCGGATGCCTGCTGCCACTGCCAGTGAGATTGTGCAAGGGTCAGGAGGGAGTGGAACGGGGCAGGGGGGTGAGGAATGGGGAGGCAACAGGGGTGGGGAGGAGGGTGGATCGAGCGCAGGAAGGGGGCAGGCTTGGTGGCAGCAGTGCCCGCCGAATCCTAACCTCCTTCCCGGGCCTGATCCACCTTCACCAGTCAACGTGGATTTGCACCAGTGATATCGCTAGCACAGGTCCGAGTAGACCCATGGCGGCAGCGGGGGCTTACCCCAGGGGAAGGGAACAAATGTTCCGTTTCCCTGTGAAGGCCTCAACATGCCGACAACCCCCCCCCCCCCCCCGGTTGCTGCTGCATCACTGCACGGGGAGTTCGGTGCGGGTCTTCCTCAAATTCTTCTTGGATCTACTAATGCCCTCCAGGGAAAAAAATGGCCCAGCTTGTGGCTTGTCCCCCGGGGACATCAGCTGCCTATCCACCTGCTCCATGCCCAGTCCTGTATGCTCGGTTTCTTCCTTCGGGTGGAGGGAAGCCTGAACACCCACCAGGAGGGTGCCAGCATGGCTAACAAGCACAGTGAAAGAGGCTAACACAAACCTGTTAGAATTTTTTGAAAAGGTCAACAGGCATGTGGATGCGAGCGAACCCGTGGATATTATATATCTGGATTTTCAGAAGGCGTTTGACACGGTCCCTCATGAAAGGCTCCTGAGAAAACTCCACAGTCAGGGAATAAGAGGGCAGGTCCTCTTGTGGATTAGGAACTGGTTGAAGACCAGGAAACAGCGAGTGGGAGTCAATGGGCAATTTTCACAATGGCGAGAGGTGAAAAGCTGTGTGCCCCAAGGATCGGTCTTGGGACCAGTGCTTTTCAACTTATTCATAAATGACCTGGAGTTGGGGATAGGCAGCGAGGTGGCCAAGTTTGCGGATGACACTAAACTTTTCCGGGTGGTGAAGACCAGCAGGGATTGTGAAGAGCTCCAGAAGGATCTCTCCAAACTGGGAGAATGGGCAGCAAAATGGCAGATGCGCTTCAATGTAAGTAAGTGCAAAGTGATGCATATTGGGGCAAGAAACCAAAATTTCACATATACGCTAATGGGTTCTGAGCTGTCTGTGATGGATCTGGAGAGAGATCTTGGGGTACTGGTGGACAGGTCGATGAAAGTGCCGACCCAGTGTGCGGCGGCTGTGAAGAAGGCCAATTCCATGCTCGGAATCATTAAAAAAGGGATTGAGAATAAAACGGCCAATATCATTATGCCTCTGTACAAATCGATGGTAAGGCTGCATCTGGAGTATTGTGTCCAGTTCTGGTCAACACACCTCAAAAAGGATATAGTTGAATTGGAAAAGGTGCAGAAAAGAGCGACCAGAATGATTCGTGGGCTGGAGCACCTCCCTTATGAGGAAAGGCTACAGCGTCTGGGGCTTTTCAGTCTAGAAAAAAGGCGCCTGAGGGGGGACATGATTGAGACGTATAAAATTATGCATGGGATGGAGAGAGTAGCTAGAGGGAAATTCTTATCCCTCTCGCACAACACCAGAACCAGGGGACATGCACTAAAATTGAGTGGAGGGAGAGTTAGAACGGACAAAATAAAATATTTCTTTACCCAGCGTGTAATTGGTTTGTGGAACTCCTTGCCACAGGAGGTGGTGATGGCACCTGGCCTGGATGCCTTTAAAAGGGGATTGGACAGATTTATGGAGGAAAAGTCCATCACAGCTTACAAGCCATGATGGGGATAAGCAACCTCCTGGTTGTAGGAGTAAGTTTTCTTTGTGCCTGGTGCAAGGGAGTGGTGACAGGATACAAGTATCTTGTTGTCTTGTGCTCCCTGAAGCATCTGGTGGGGCCACTGTGTGATACAGGAAGCTGGACTAGATGGGCCTTGGGCCTGATCCAGCAGGGCTCTTCTTATGTTCTTATGTTCTTAAAGTGCAGTACACTGCACTGGATCAGTTCGTTCCTCTTCCTGTTCCAGGTAGGACAAAGCCCCACAGGGTAGAATCTCACGATGAACAGGCTTTCCCCATATACCCTGAAACTCTCCTGAATTCCTCGTTGTCTGCCTCAACACAAGCTCTTTGGGGTGCTTCAACAGAGTGAAGCAGCAAATTCAGGGAACTTGGCACAAATGTACGTCCTACTGCACGCACAAGGTCGTCTTCCTTTTCCTCATCATATTATACATTTGAGGGCCTCACACATAGCTATGCTCTGCACCACAGTGGAACACTGCCCTTTTCTAGCTCCCAGCTTTACATACATAATAGGTCAAAAACTGACTGTCACCTGCCTGTTGCCTGAAAGCCTCTCCTAGCCATTGTGGAGCTGCTGTGATGTCACAGAATGTTCACCAACATTCTAACTGCTCAGGGTGAAGGTATCAGCAACAGATTGTTGACAAACAGTGCAGCTTCTGTGAGGGAAGTGAAAAAAACACCTTACACAGGGCCTAAAAACTGGGTCATTTATTATTGTCAGAAAGGGGAGGGGGGAACAGAGGCAGAAATATTGGTCAGGCAGGGAGTCCAAGGGCTCTGGGTTTGAAAGTGTCAGCCATAAACCTTTGTCTGCAAGTCTCTAGCCAATAATTAACTGCCCACCTAAGAGAAGGATGTCTTTTACTACAAGTAAGAGGGGTGTGTGTGTGTGTGTGTGTGTGTGTGTGTGTCTGTCTGTCTGTCTGTCTGTCTGTCTGTCTGTCTGTCTACAACAGGGTGAGGTGTCGGCATGAATGTCAATTTGGAAACCAGGCTCAAGGGGGGTTATTGGTCATTATTTCTGCAAGAACAAAGGACTTGGGGTGGAGGCTGCCAGGAAGCCCACAAATGGTTCCTCAGGCATGGAATGCTGGAGTCCTTCACAAAGAAGAGAGGTTTTCCAACAGGCACCTGTCTAATGGCTTCCAATAATAGCAGACCTCAGTATACTTCAGAGAACACAACAGAAATGAAAATTGCACGACTTCTCTCTCATTTCCAACCATCCCAAATGACCATACCTTGCTTAATAAGATTTGGAGCCTGTTTGACTGTAAACCTTGGTTCCTACGTGCAATCCTGTGCACAATTATCATCTGAATTGCAACCATGCGTGGAGTGATGCCCCCTCTGGCTTCAGCAACATTAACCGTTCTATTGAGTCAATGTGGCTGATGTCCTAAGGAACGGTTTGCCATGTCGAGTGGCACTCAGGCAGCTGCAACTCTTGAGCTGGCCACTCTCCCCCCAGGTTACAAGTTAAGAATTGGCCCTTGGTTGGCCTGATTGTCACGTGCCTCAAAGGCTGCTGACCAGGTTGATGGTGCTGGATCTCCCTGGGCTCACTCATGAAGGACTCGCTGCCAGCCCTTGAGCAATTGAGACCGTGGATGGGGGCTGCCCAAGAGGAGGTGGCTGAAGGAGTAGTCCTGATGAACATACACACACGGGGCTGTCTTAAGGGGCTCCTCAGGCCCTGGGCAATGGAGGGAGCATCAGACCTACCTACAGACTTTGTCCGTGGAATTCCTTTGCGTAGCGAAACGTGGGGTTTCTCTGGCCCAGCATGTGCCGCCATCCCCTGCCTCTCAAACAGCGACTAGAAAAGGAACAGAGCAAGAGTGATTCTCACTCTGTCATTAGGAGCAGGGATCAAAGAACAAGTGGGCAGGAAGTGACCCTGCATGAGCAAGTGAGGTTGCATGCGAGAGACCACAACCCTTTTGGGGAAGGGTCTGCCATACGTCAGCTGTGCAGGAGCCAGGAAAGCTCCAGGAAATAGGAGGTGTGCCTGACAAGGCTGACCTAGGGTTGGAAAGGCTGCGTTCAGGCGAGGTCCCACTGGAGTGCAACTACTGTGAGCTGAAGCAGCCTGTGCCCTTCTTCCCTGACCCCCAGGTCAAAGAGGCACTGACACAGTGGCAGGTGCCTGGTTTCCAGCAAGTGCTATAAACATGACCGTTGTACCTTGGGGAACATGCTGGCACCTCTCCTTTTACAGAACAAGAAAGATGGGGACAGGGCTTCCCAGCTACCCAGAAAGGGACCTTTCCCATTCCTTTGGCTATCTAGCCTGAGGCAGACCTCAAGAAGAAATCCATCTGGCACACTGAGGCCCCTCCAACTGCAGCGTGCACAGCTTTACCCCACAAGAGCCCCAGAGAACCCCAGATCCTCTTCCAGGTTAACGCAACTTGAGTTAACATCTTCTGTAGCTCCGTGTGTGTGGAAAGGGTCTTTCCATCCGTCACATGTCCATGACACAGCACAACTTGTCCTGGTTGAACCAGGACACTCTGTGATTTTGACAAGCATTTTAACTATCCAAAAGACAGATTCAGCACATGCACCCTCCTCTATTGGCGCACGTGTGTTGACTTTTCAACCCAGGGGAAACATCCACATGACTCCAGATCTCTGGCTTCATGGTACACCCCTCATGGTACTTCTCCCCTTTCTCAATCTTCCCAGTTTGTGACCTCCCCTCTCCCTCAGATGCCCTCCCATCTGGCTCACACTGATCTCTGCAGGAGTGATGCGCCGGCTGGTTGGTCGCTGCTTCACAGTGGCGGCCCTGGAATCTGCTTCTACAATGTCCGCTCTCAGCGAGGGCTCGGCAGCTGCTAAAATCTCGTCCAGTTTCTCTGCAAAGTCAGACAAAAACCACAGCTGTTAGCCATACTGATACCCTGAGACGAGCCAGACCATGCTGCAAACTGGGGGGGGGGGGGAAAGTGTGCACAAGGAGGGCCCAAGGTGTTCTGATGGAGCCAGGCAGGAGAAAGGATTGGTGGTGAATGGTGCTTCCTTAGCCTTGGTCACTGCATCTCCAAACAACTCTTTTTAGGGTGAGCACAGCACCACTCCAGTCCCTCACTGAATACACTGCCACTGGAATGCAAGATGATACAGTCTTCCCAAGAGCCAAGTGAACTTGGCTGTCTCAAAGCAGAGCTTGTCCTAAGACTCCATTAGGTTCCCACACACGAAGGACCACAAGCTGGTATTTCAGGGCCAGGAGCCACAGGTTACAAAACAGGAGACTTTTCAAGGACTTCTCAGGCTCAAATAATCACCTGCATGTGGCCCTGTTTAAACCATTCCAGTCCTTTCTTTGGAAAGAATGCTCCACATTGCTGGGACACGTAACATTCCAGCAGTTTTAACATCAGTGGATGCAGGTTACTTGTTCTATGATTCTTGTTTAGTGAGATCAGTACAGATCGGACTTCAGTTCCCAGTTGGATCCCATAGAGCAGCGTTTCTCAAAGTTCTCCCCGCAAGGCAGGGAGAACTTTTAGTGTTTGCGGGGGCGGAGCCAGCGGTGGTGGCGATCCAGGGTATCATCACCACCGCAAAAGTGTCCGAAACGGCCGTTGTGGCACTTACCGGGACATGGGGGAGATTCGGGGAGGCCTGCGCGACCCTCTGCAGGCCTCCCCAATCTTTGGATCACTTCAAAACGGCGATCTTCGGTGTTCGCGTTACCCGGATGGTGACCCAAATGGTGGCTTGGGGTGGCAATCGTTGGAAGGGTGCCAGCAAAGCAGTTTGCACTATAAGAGGCACAACCCCGCATCCTCTAAATCGCTGCGAGGAATCATTTGTGGGGCACCTCCTAGATCAGGAGTGTCAAACAGAAGGCCCACGGGCCGGACCCGGCCTGCGGAAACTATTTCTTGGGCCTGCGTGGTGCTGGCCTGGTCTCCAAGCAGCTGGCGCACAGTGAGAACAACTGGCCGACACGGAGAGCCAAGGAGAAGCTGTTTGCAGCAACCAGGCAAAGGGGGAACACACACACACACACACACTGGCCCGTACCCCTACGCATGTGTTGTGCACGCTGGCAGTATGACCTCCTCCTCCCCGGCTCCCCCCCCCATCCCATACTACCTGCCTTCTTTCTCCGCAAAGGTTTGAAAACACTTTGCTTGGCGCTGGGCAGGGCTCCAGTCTGTGTCCCCCCCCCCAAAAAAAAAGGTCAGGCTGCATAATGGAAATTAGGAAGATTGCAGAGTACACAGCAAAGGGCAGTGTCGGTGCTGCTGGGTCATTTGCAGAGCTGGCAAGGAATTTCCCGCACCCTGAGGGTCACTGACAGAAGAATCCTATGCCTGTCTACTCAGAAGTAAGCACCCCTATTTCAGTGGGACTTACTCCCAAATAAGCGTGTATTACAGGATTGCAGCCTGAGCAAACTTGTTTTGTGTCCTTGCATCAAAGCCTCCAGACTGAGTGAGAAGAAGCAAAAAGGTCCGTCTCTCAGGAGCTCAAAGGTGTTAATGAAGCAGTTGAGGGGAATTGAGTTTTCGTGGAAGGGCGAAGAACATTTTATTTGCACCGTTTTGTGCTTTGGAAATTATAGGGAACATATGGATTGCAGTGTCCTTTGGCTGATTGAAATTCTGGAGAGGGGGGATATTGTATTAATTCACAGAGATCACTTTTGTCCAGCTTCCTGCTGTCCAGTAAGAACGTTTTCTATGCTGAAGAAGCGAAACAGGCTGTATCCTCAGTCCTCACTGAAAGGTGTCAATAAGTTCTTGGAAATGGCAACTTGAAGCGAAATGACTCCTAACAAAACCCATTTTAAGAGTTCACGGCATATTTCTGGTCACAAAAACATCACCACACTTCTAAGTAAAGACCCCAAACACTTCTAATATAAAACACTGAAAGAAATGTGAGCTGAAAGAAACCCACGCAGACATGGAGAGAACCTTCAAACTCCACCCTGGCCAGGAATGGACTTTTTTGTTCTCAACAACTTTCAATCAAAACGACTTATAACGACACAACTTTCAGTGAGGCCTTGCTGTACTGTGAACTCCCCCCCCCCCCCCGTTCAGAAGCGATTGTGGCCAAGACCCGAGGCACGCGGCAGCTTGTGCTTGTGCAGTCAGGGTGGGTGACTGATGTCCAATGACTACACACTTGTGAACGATTGGAACCCTTTCCTGTCAAAGAATGGCCTCTTTCCACAGAACGTCCAGTTGAGGAGCTCCCTGGGTGCTGCTTTCAGTGGGACAATGTCACTCTCAACGACGTTTCTCTCACGCAGTCAGTCACCTCTTCTGCGTATCCATCTGTGGAACCAGCGCACCTCCCAGCATGCAAGGAAATGAAGGGAGATGGACTCACGGTACCTGCATCCTGGACATGCTTATGGGTTTCTTCAAGAATAGAAAGACCATTTTGGAACAATAAATATGGTGGCAATAGCCCGATTAAGGGGCTGAATTTGCAGCACTTCAAGGACCATCTTCAGACACATGCAATAGAAATTCTGCCTTCTCTGAGACATCGTCCAGTTGCTGACTTGTAGCTACTTTATGGTGGATCAAGATGTGCCTATTTTCTCTTCTCTCATTTGCAGTTAATGAGCTCCTAGGTGAGAGCAAAAGGCTTATTTCTGGTCATCACCTGCTTCACGACATCACTTCCTGCTTAATGCAATGGTTCAATGCATGAGCCCTCTGAAAATGTAGGTATTTATGTCTTAATGATCATAGTTTTGAACTTTTATGGTGATTTGAATGTTTCGGTTCTTGCTATCAAGAACCATGAGCTGTTTGTCAAAACTAGGAGAGGAGAGCCATTGGTCTGTTTTTGAAACCAACTTGGTTTCAAGTTGGTTCAAACCTGCCAGGAAGTCACTCTCAGCATTGTTGAGGCATCATAAAAACATGCTGATATTTTGCACATGGTCTCTTGTCTTCATTGGGGCACAGACAGTGGGAAAAGGCTGTTGCATTCATAAAAGCACCGCAAGGAGCAAGACCTTCCTCAGGACGTTGAAGGCTCCTGTGGACTTGTGTCTTTTCAGAGAGGATAGAACTCCTCTTATCAATGGACTCAGGGCTCAGTTGCTACTGTTGATCATGTTGCATGGACTGTGGGCAGCCCAATCCTGTCTAGGACCGCCGCAGTGTGCACAAGCTGATCAGCCCAGCGCCGGTGCAGCTGGAGGCCTCCTCGGGGGAAAGGGGCGTTCATCCTTTCCCCCCGGGTAATGCCCCAGTTGCCCCTATGGGTCTCCTCAAATGTATGCCGGCAAAACGGCCAGCACAAAACTGAGGAACCCATGTAGGGCTTGCCAGGCCTAAGATGGTGGATAGGATTCGGTGGAGCACACCACCAAAGAGTCCTCCCCCCTCCAGGGCCAGGCGGGCCAATTCTTCCCTCCTGTTCCTCCCTCCTCACACACCCCGGCGTGTGTCCGCCAGTGGCGTCCCCTCAGCGCCAGCGCTGCTCACTCTCCCAGGTGTTGGAAACATGCCTTATGGCACGTTTGTGACACCCAGGATTGCGCTGTTAGTCTTTCATTGATACCTGGGTTGCTTATTTTCAGCTGGAAGCCCACTCCAGCCCCTCTAGAGGCTGGGTACAAATAATTTAAATAAATTAAAATTAAACATATCCCAAGCAAACAAAGCCCACAAGCACTAGTGGTTCTGTGAGCTCAAAGGCTCATTTTCTTGGCTGGAATTTCAGATACAAGATCCACACCATACATTTCCCTCCAAAGATCCCATTCTACCGTGAGAACAGATCATGAGGACAGTCTTGAGGGAAGCAAGCATGGTTGGCCGTAATTTACCGGTATTTCTAATCCAGGATAGCATGAGACACAGCTCTTTCTCCTTCACAATTGAAATGGGCAGAGTTAGATAAAGGGAGAAAGCGACAGCACATTTGCAAAAGTTTCCTTAATGCAAACTGTCTTCAGAACATTCTGTGCAACCTTAGATTAATCTGAACCATTCTGCAGCAGTCTATGATCGAAACATGGAATGAAATGTGCTTCTGTTCAGAACACAGCAAAATGGGAAGATCTTTTGGATAAGCTCTCATTTATAGCTTCTGCATCTCTTTCCAGAGTACCCTGACTCAAGTTGCGTTTGTTTTTCAACTCCGAAATAGCAGGAAGTGACATTCCTAGCATGCTTGAATACTACTGCTACCAGGGCTCCCAAAAAGAACGGAAATAACTGAAAATCAAGATGGCTGCTGTTGCTCCTCGTCCCTCACACTACATCTCCCAAGCTCCTTTGCAGCCAAGCAGCCTTCCTATTGGTCCATGAGGCTGCCATCTTTTCTAGCTTTGAGCTCGCAGTTGAAACTTCTAGCGTGGTGAGCAGGCTGGAAGGAGAAAAAAACACTGCAACCCGAGCGCGCTAGAAGGAGACCCCCCCCCCAAAAGCTCTCAAGCGCTCCTAGCGCTAGAAGCTGAAAAACGCAGCCTCAGGAAGCCTGGTTTAATTTAGCCAGAAAACCAAATACCGTATATACTCGCTTACAAGGCGAGAAATTTAGGCAGAAAAAAGGACCCAGAAAAGCTGCCTCGTCTTCACATCAGGTCAATGCACGTTCTCCTTTCACTGTATCCCCCACGCCCCCTGACACCCCATTACCTTTGTTGTGTTTTAATTCAAGCCTGTGTCTTAAGAACATAAGAACATAAGAAGAGCCCTGCTGGATCAGGCCAAAAGCCCATCTAGTCCAGCTTCCTGTGTCACACAGTGGCCCCACCAGATGCCTCAGGGAGCACACAAGACAACAAGATACCTGTGTCCAGTCGCCACTCCCTTGCACCTGGCACAGAGAAAACCCACTTCTAAAACCAGGAGGTTGCTTATGGCTTGTAACCTGTGATGGTCTTTTCCTCCATGAATCTGTCCAAACCCCTTTTAAAGGCATCTAGGCCAGATGCCATCACCACATCCTGTGGCAAGGAGTTCCACAGATGAATTACACGCTGGGTGAAGAAATATTTTCTTTTGTCTGTTCTAACTCTCCCTCCACTCAATTTTAGTGCATGTCCCCTGGTTCTGGTGTTGTGCGAGAGGGAGAAGAATTTCCCTCTATCCACTCTCTCCATCCCATGCATAATTTTATACGTCTCAATCATGTCCCCCCTCAGGCGCCTTTTTTCTAGGCTGAAAAACCCCAGACGCTGTAGCCTTTCCTCATAAGGGAGGTGCTCCAGCCCACGAATCATTCTGGTCGCTCTTTTCTGCACCTTTTCCAATTCAACTATATCCTTTTTGAGGTGTGGTGACCAGAACTGGACACAATACTCCAGATGTGGCCTTACCATCGATTTGTACAAGGGCAGAATGATATTGGCCGTTTTATTCTCAATCCCTTTATTAATGATCCCAAGCATGGAATTGGCCTTCTTCACAGCCACCGCACACTGGGTCGACACTTTCATCGACCTTTCCACCAGCACCCCAAGATCTCTCTCTTGATCCGTCACAGACAACTCGGAACCCATTAGCGTATATGTGAAATTTTGGTTTCTTGCCCCAATGTGCATCACTTTGCACTTACTTACATTGAAGCGCATCTGCCATTTTGCTGCCCATTCTCCCAGTTTGGAGAGGTCCTTCTGGAGCTCTTCACAATCCCTGCTGGTCTTCACCACCCGGAAAAGTTTAGTGTCATCTGCAAACTTGACCACCTCACTGCCTATCCCCGACTCCAGGTCATTTATGAATAAGTTGAAAAGCACCGGTCCCAAGACCGATCCTTGGGGCACACCGCTTTTCACCTCTCGCCATTGTGAAAATTGCCCATTGACTCCCACTCGCTGTTTCCTGGTCTTCAACCAGTTCCTAATCCACAAGAGGACCTGCCCTCTTATTCCCTGACTGTGGAGTTTTCTCAGGAGCCTTTCATGAGGGACCGTGTCAAACGCCTTCTGAAAATCCAGATATATAATATCCACGGGTTCGCTCGCATCCACATGCCTGTTGACCTTTTCAAAAAATTCTAACAGGTTTGTGAGGCAAGACTTCCCCTTGCAGAAGCCATGCTGACTCTCCCTCAGCAGAGCTTGTTCTTCTATGTGTTTTAAGATTTTATCCTTAATGAGACTTTCCACCATCTTCCCTGGAACAGAGGTTAGGCTGACCGGCCTGTAGTTTCCCGGGTCCCCCCTCCTTCCTTTTTTAAAGATTGGCGTGACATTAGCTATCCTCCAATCCTCTGGCACAGTGGCCGTTTTAAGGGACAAGTTGCATATTTTGGTCAAGAGGTCAGCAACTTCATTCTTGAGTTCCTTCAGAACTCTTGGGTGGATGCCATCCGGGCCTGGTGATTTATTGATCTTTATTTTGTCAATTAAGTCTGAGACGTCTTCTCTTTCAACCTCTATTTGACTTAATTCTTTAGTCAGGGGAGAACGTTCCGGCAGCGGTATTTGCCCGAGGTCTTCTGCCGTGAAGACAGATGCAAAGAACTCATTTAATTTCTCTGCAGTCTCCAAGTCCCCTTTTATCACCCCTTTCTCTCCCTCACCATCCAGCGTTTTGTCTTGCTTTTACAAAACGTCCGCTTCTATGCTTTACACAGATAACTACGGTAGCTCAGAAGCAGACAAGCCGACTGGAGGGTAGAGAGGCTCAGCAATTAATAGGAAGTAGTTAACTGTAATGGGGGGGCGGCACGGGGGAATTCTT
The DNA here is from genome assembly GCA_026170595.1 of Plestiodon gilberti rubricaudatus. Lineage (NCBI taxonomy): Eukaryota > Metazoa > Chordata > Lepidosauria > Squamata > Scincidae > Plestiodon > Plestiodon gilberti. Next base: position 170,724,670 of record JANXHW010000005.1, on the reverse strand, counting down.
CAAAGCGTTAATAATGTGTGTGTGTGTTGCTGGAGGGGAGCTCTGTGTGTGTGGAGGTATCTTTCTGGCTGTTATTGCTGGTTTGTGAGTGGCACGGATATCTTTTTTTCTAGGGAGACATTCATGCATGTATGTGTGTGTGACAGAGAGAGGGAGGATCTTTAAAATGCAGCTCCCAGGGTGATATTTGCAAATGGCAGCCCAGCCCCCCCCTCCCCGAGGCAGCATGAATCTTTAAAATACAGTGGCTGTGATGAGACTGAGTGGCAAAGCTGCTCCCTCTGAGCCTCCACTCCCAGGCTACAGTCCCTTGTCTCCCCTCTTCCTCCAGACACCCTCCTCTAATCCTCCAGACTCCAGCCATCGGGAAAAATCAGACCAAATTATCTAATTCAAAGAATTGCACAAATCCTTAAGTTTTACCCTTGACTTATCAAAGGGCCATCATAGCAAATGTCAGGATTGGGGGCTCAAAACTTGCCCCTCATTTTATATGTGAGATCGCCTTATATGCAAGTATATATGGTACGTCACAACTTCTGGTAAGCACAGGAGCACTGCTCCTGCTCCATTTGACCTCCATCATCATCATCATCATCATCATCATCATCACGTATACCAATAGTGAACTCAGTGTTTGTGTCCCTAACAGTTTGTACACAAAACAGGGCCAGGGGACTCCCTAGGGCAGGCACTATAGAAATAGAGACATTTTTAACCCCAGTCTGATTCAGCCACGGAATGTTGGGGTGCTAGCTGGAAAAAATAACAGCAACAGAAAACTGGGAGAGGAAATTGGCTTGTGTGAACCTGCAACTGCTTATCCTGCAGGTGGACAATAGAGAAGGAAGGAGGTAACATTTTGTTGCAGATCTTTCTTTCTTCTCTAAGATAAGGCTGGACGTTTGCACCCTGCTAGATTCTACCCCTTCTTTGACATAGATGGCCACCCCACCTCCAACATGTCCCTCTCTGTCCTTCCTACAGAGTTTGTAGCCTGGGATTGCGGTATCCCACTGGTTCTCCGCATTCCACCAGGTTTCCATTATGCCCACTATGTCAATGTTTTCCCTCGCCACCAAACATTCCAGTTCTCCCATCTTCGCTCGGAGACTTGGGCATTTGCATAAAAGCACTTGTATGTCAGGTTCCCCGAGAAGGGTTGTTTGTTTGCTTCCCCCCCCCCCCCCGCAGCCTCTCCTCCTGATGGACCGGCTGTCTCGTCCTATCCCATTTCCACTCCCAATTTTTACTCTGTCGTAACCTTGCCGTTCCTGAACCTCTCCACCTTCATTCCGTAGGGATGAGGAGTCCCGAACCGGATGCCCCTCGGCTCCTGTCGGCTTTCCCCCAGGGGTCATTTTGAAAGCTGCTCTGCCACCTTCTTAATGTTACGCGCCAGCAGACTGGTTCCGTTTTGGTTCAAGTGAAGCCCATCCCTCTTGTACAGGCCCGGCTTGTCCCAAAACGTTCCCCAGTGCCTAACAAACCTAAACCCCTCCTCCTGACACCAGTGTCTCATCCACGCATTGAGACCCCTGAGCTCTGCCTGCCTAGCTGGCCCTGAGCGTGGAACAGGTAGCACTTCCGAGAGGTCACTATGGCTGTCACTATTGGCTGTCACTATGGGGAAAAGATGCCGGGTTAGATGGGCCCCTTTGGCTGTCCCTATGTTCAGCCTATCTTTCCATATTCGATTTCCTTGCACATCTAGCTGTTAAAGGTTTATCTATTCTATTGTATTATACTATTATCTAGTTTATCTATTATCTAGTTTATCTATTAAGTATTCTTCTTCTGCAAAAGCCAACTCAAAGGCACTTTTGTAAACTTGAGTCCAGCCTCCATGGTCCTTGATGTGAAACCACCTTCCACAAAAGCATTTTTGTTCATACTGTCAATGAGACAATGAGCAAATTGAGCTAGTTTGCAGGCAAAAGAGAACACATTTCCTGTTGAGAAAGAGCTAACAGCCATTTCTGATAAACGTGTCTTTCTGTTTTCTAATACTCAGACAAATGCAGAGGATGATCAACAGTGCATTGACTTGGGAGATGGTCGTCTAAACCTTCAAATACTCAGACCCATTTTGTATTCAGTCATTCCTGAAGGACATTTAGCAGGATCGCTATCCACACAAAGGAGAGTGAAAGGGCCGAGACACTTGGCTCCTATATTTGAGTGATGGTTGGTCCCTTCACTGGTCTAGGGTTTAGTGAGCTAGCAGCACATTCCTGATCTTGAGAGGAAGCAGCGGATGACCCCTGAGGAGATCCAGAGTCTTCTCCTGAGCCGATTCCATGCCTTCTGATACAGGAAGTGAAAACATGGTAGAAGTTAAGGGGTGTTTTATCACTGCTCTTTCTTGACATCTCTTTGCCTTCCTTTCGGCAACTCCACTTTTCAATATTGCGAAGACAATGTGGCGTGTCACCTATGCTGGTGATGTAGATGTGGTTCAGGTTAGTGCTTCTGGAACCTCTTGTGCTCCTGCAGTGACTGGTGGGTGGAGTTTGATTCCAGACGTCTTCCAGACGTGATAGGCAGGCCACAATGAACGACTGTTGCATCTGAGATGATGCTCTCTTGGACCTTGACTGTAGCTCTCCTGCTACCTAACACAAGAAGATGAAGCCACCAGATGGCCTACCAATGTGGAGAAAGGAAGAATCCACAAAACAGGGCACTCCAGAGTAGAAGTAACTCTACTACATTATCAGGCCCATTCAGAAAGGTGAACCCTGTTCACTTACTGGTTCATGTTAGTGGGATTTTGAAAGAAAACAATAGTTGGCAAGACTCCTGCAGCTGAGCCAGGAAGTATTCCTTCCTTCCTGCTATTGGCTAGAACACTACTTTTCAACAAGCTGTACTTCACAGTGTGGCAGGGGGTACTTGAGCAGATGGACATGGTGACCACGTGATACTGCCCCATTGGGCCTCGCCCCACGGCAAGTGGAGATGACTGGAGGCAGTGGGCCTTGAAGGTGCGACTGTGCAGCAGTCATCTGACCCTTCAAGAGAGGCACAGTTTGGGGAAAGAGAGTGCAGAGCAAAGCCCCACGTGTTGGGCAAGCCACCCACTCCTGTGAACAGCTGCAGTCTCTGGTTGCAGTGACTGTACTTGCAAAAGTGGCACCCACAAGAGCTGGAACTTGGGAAAGTGATACTTGCAATGGTGAAAAAGTGCGGAGCCAACCCAGGTTACTGGGGCAGAGGACAAGAAAAGCACTTCATGGGCTCCAGACTGAGGGCCCAATCCTCTCCAACTTTCCAGTGCCGGTGCAGCCGCAACGCAGCCCTGAGGTTTCCTTGAGGAGGCCTCCGTGACTCCACCCCCAACAGCAGGATGCCACGCATGCCCCGTTGGCACGGCTGCATCAGCGCTGGAAAGTTGGAGAGGATTGGGCCCTGATTAAATGCGAAGGCCAAACCACAGGGCCGCCAGAGCAGATCCTTCCACCAGAGGCAATGGCTCATGAAAGGAACACAGCAGGTCAACTGCAAGGTACTGAAAGCTCTTCTCCTGGTCCTGGAGTCACATGATCCCTGCCCAGAGTTCCTGCCTTCATCGTTTCAAATCCTGAAAGGTGGCTTGTCAATGCTGTTGAGACCTCCTCGCAGGCGGTGCTGCTGAGGATGCCAGGTGCAACTTTAGGACAGTGTGTGTGTGTGCTGCTGCTGCTGCTTTACTGACACCCCTCAACGGATCAGCATGACAACAAGGGGGCACAGCTGGCAGTGGCACAAAAGCTGGAGGGTCAGACGCATGGCCCAACAGGATCCGTGTGGGATAGCCTCCTGCCACTAGAACTGACAGGGCCTAAGGAGGACATTCTTCTGGGGGGCAGAATGAATCAAGGGAGTTGAGAAAAGTCCTGGACACAGGCAATTGCACTCACCCCCTTTCCTCCTCCGCATCGAGGCTTGGAATCAAGAAACAAAGTACAAGACATCAATGGCAGGCAGGGGGCGCTTTCCTCCCACGGCATGCCACACCCCCTGCCTCTGCCAAGGGGAGACAGTATCTAGGTTCTGGGTCTCGATCCCCCCCCCCCCGGAGCTGGTCTCATGCACACTTCCCAGGGAGACAACAATGTAATTCCACCTCCCGCTGCCCGCATGCTACACTTTTCATGCATCCCCGCCCCCCATGCCATTACGTGTGGGACACTGAGAGGGCTGAGTGAGGGACAAGATGCATCTCTTGCAAGATGCAAGAGAATTAGACTAGAAGTCTCTGCTGGCCCATGCAGAACTCCTTTGGGTCTTCCCTCCTCTAATTGCAACCCCCTTTGAGGAAAGCAACTTGGACATTTGTTCTGTGTGAAAGGCAGACAGGCAGGCCTCCATTTGAGCCAGCTTGTCTCTTCTGTAGTCAGGGCGAAGCTTGGAGTGTGGGCATGCATTTAGGCACCACCTCCTCTACTAAGGTTCCTCAACATACCCAGGCTCAGTGGGAGGGTGCAGCACTACTTGTGGGGCTGCTCACACAGCTTTCCCATCCAGCGGAGCCCAGTGGAAACAAGGAACATCAGAACATAAGAAGAGCCCTGCTGGATCAGGCCCAAAGGCCCATCTAGCCCAGCCTGTATCTCACAGTGCCCCCACCAGATGCCTCAGGGAGCATGCACACCTCAGGGAATCCATGCACACCTCCCAGTAGTTTCTGCACAGCCTTCTCTTCTGGCCAAACAACCATGAGCTCTGAGGGCAGGGGCGATTCCCAGCCTAAGGCATGCCCCCACATTGCCCTTGCCAAACAGTTCCAGAAGCAGGAATAATGAAATGTCCCTCAGGCCAGGGACGTCTATTCCATTGCCCGAGGAAAACCTCTTCTTCAAGCTTTGATCGGAGAGAGGCTTTCTGCTCTTTTTGGAAGGATTGTCTCAGCCATTTTAAAGACTGCTGTCTGTGTGTTTTCCTTCAGCACACTGCCTGGCGTGGCCAACAAAAGTGGGGGGAACCAGATTATAGGACTAAGTTATCTGAAGGGGCTCCCAAAGCATCAGATTCCACAACCCCACCTGCTGGGTGTTCAATGAAGTGGGATACTGAATCCTCTTAGACCCTTTCAGATAAGTTAGTGCCACTGGATTTTCACACCCATTGGGGAAAACAGAGCTTGTAGCTTGCCTCCATGTGCTTGCAGGAGAGCTCTTCTTCTACTGGGCGAAAGGAAACCCAAGAACATGCACAAAGGCCCTGGCAAACTAGCATGCCTCCTCTGGGAAAACTGGGTGGTGGCCAGAAAGAGAGAGTTTGTACTGGGTAGGCAGGGATGGTAAGCCATAACTGGATGATGTGGCGGAAGAGCCAGGCACAAAGCAGCACAGGCCCTCAACGGGGTGGAGGAGCTCGACAGGCCAGCGGAATGGCGAGAAGCGCACAGGGGAAGATCCTTCAGGCACGACAAGCACCTTAGAAGGCTGCGGAAGCTAATTGGGGGGCTCTTCAGAAGGACCAAACAGGCTTGTAGCTATGGCAAAGATTGCCTGAGACCTGTGGCTGAGATGGAGAGCAGAGCAAGATGGAGAGCAGCCACCTGTGTTGCATGAAGATGAAGGCTGCCGTCCAATCCCTGGAAGGGTCTATCTTGGGTAGCAGGTATAATGGGGAGAGACCCCCCCCCCCTGTGTAGCTGGAGACCCTGATGAGCCGCTGCCAAGCCAAGGCGATAGTACTGGCCTACACAAACCAACCCAGCCAAAAGCAGCTCTGAGCCCTCCCAGGAGAGACAAATGGCTCCGTCCTATCTATCAGGCACCTGACAGGCAAGCAGGAAGGGGCGGCTTGGAGACGGAGCTGGGCGGGCGGGGCGGGCAGCAGGCGCTTTGCCTAGATGGGAACAATCTGGAGGAGCAGGGAGGGGACCTAGATGGGGGGGGGGCGGCGGTTCCGGATATAAATGCCTCGGGGCTCCGAAACGCCCCACAGCAACAGGCCCCTGAATAGGGCCGAGAGAGGCTCCCTCCGTCCCTCCGTGGGGCCTCTGGGAAGCACAACGCCAAGGGACCCAGCAGGCCCCGACCGACGCGCCTGGTGGCCAGCAGGAGCCTGGCTTTCCCTCCCTCGGGGCCGAGCGAGCGAGCGAGCGAGCGAGCGAGGTGCCCTGCTCATCATGCCCGCCCGCCGAGGGTCCGTGCCCCGCGCCGCCCCCCTGCGCCGCCGCAGGACTTACCCAGCTCTTCCAGCTCGGCGGTCATGGACTTGGAGCGCAAGGTCAGCGTGGTGCTGGGGGCTCGCTTGGGCGGCGGCGGGGCTGAAAGGAAGAGAGAGGGCATTTTGCACTTCTTGTCCAGCAGCCTGCGCGGGGGGGCCAGGTGGAGGTGCCACTTCTTCTCCACGGCCTGGATCTCCTCGTACTCGCGGGAGGAGGACGAGTCGCACTGCTGCAGGATCTTGTTGAGGCTGCGCGTGGAGGCAAACTTCTTCATGGTCCCCGGGGGGGGGGCGGCTACAGCGGGCGGGGGCCCCCCCGAGCGGACGGCCGTGCCATGAGGGCCCCTCCGGCCGGGCTGTCAGCAGCAGCAGCAGCCGCCTCTGGCTCCCGCGGGGGGCTCCATTGCCGCCGCCCCGCCGCCAGCCTGGGCGGCGCCTGCCCTCGGGGCTCAGGCGCGTGGCTGCAGCAGAGGCGACCCTGGCGGAGCGAGGGGCTCCCTGAGCGGCGGCGGCGGCGGCGGCGGCAGCAGCGATGCCATCTGCCGTGGGCTTCGCAGGCGGCGGCGGCGGCGGCGGCGGCGGCTGCCTCTCGCGCTCGCTCCGGCACAATGCGGGCTTCCACGCTCAGGCGTTGCTATGGAAACCGGAGCCTGGGCTTCTGCTGGAGACCCCAAGCGGGGCGGGCAGGCGGACGTCGCCCAGCCGGGAGCCGCCGCCACCGCCACCGCCACCGCCGCTTGCCCACTCAGCAGCAGCAGCTGCGGCTCCGGTGCCAGTCCGCTGCAGTGGCCAAGAAGGCCGCCTCCCTCCCAGCCCCGGAGCCCGCCCTAGCGCAGCGGCGACGCCGGCCACGGAAAAGGCAGCGGGCTGCGGCTTCGCTCCCTTCCCCACAGGCAGCCTAGAATAGGCGCCGCCGTGGCTGGGTGGCTGGGTGGGGAGCTGCTTACCCGCTAAGCCCCGCGCCCGCCGGGCCCCCTCTCGCAAGGGAGGCGCTCGCTCGCCGAGCCCTGGTCTCCTGGCCACGCGCCCCCGGCGCCCCCAGGGCCCTGCAGGCCGAGCGGGCGGCGAGAGAGCGAGAGCTGCCCCTTCTCCCGCAAAGAAGACCCACCCGCGTCCAGCTCTTCCCCCTGGGGCAGCAGGTCTGCCATTATTCCACCTGCGGCGGGGTGCGCGCGCGTGTGCATTGTGCAAGGCAGCCCGCGGCAGGCGGCGTGCAACTGCTCCTGGCCTTCAACATGATGCGAGGCCCGGCCGGCAAGCAACGGGGGAGGATGCGGCCAGCACGCTGAGGAGGAGCACCAGACTTTCCAGGAAAAATAAGGAGCCCCTCGGAGGAGGGATCGCAGGAGGGATCCTTCATGGATCATTGCCTTGTCGTGGCGAAGGGGCTTGCGTAACTCAATGAAGCCATGAGCTATGCCGTGCAGGGACACCCAAGACGGACAGGTCGTAGCAGAGAGTTCTGACTAAAAGTGACCCACTGGAGAAGGAAATGGCAACCCACTCCAGTAACCTTGCCAAGAAAATCCCATGAACAGTACCAAAAGGCTAAAAGATATGACGCCGGAAGATGAGCCCCTCAGGTCGGAAGGTGTCCAATATGCTACTGAGGAAGAGCGGAGGACTATTCCAAGTAGACCCAGAAAGAATGAAGCGGCTGGGCCAAAGCCGAAAGGACGTCCAGCTGTGGATGTGTCTGAGGTTGAAAGGAAAATCCAATGCTGCAAGGAGCAATACTGCTTAGGAACATGGAATGTGAGGTCTATGAATCAAGGCAAGCTGGATGTGGTCAAAAATGAGATGATAAGATTGAACATTGACATCTTGGGAATCAGCGAACTAAAATGGACGGGCATGGGCGAATTTAAGTCAGGTGACCATCATATCTACTACTGTGGGCATGAATCCCTTAGAAGAAATGCAGTAGCCCTCATAGTCAATCAAAGAGTGGGAAAGGCAGTACTGGGGTGCAACCTCAAAAACGACAGAATGATTTCAGTTCGAATCCAAGGCAAACCATTCAACATTACAGTAATCCAAGTGTATGCCCCAACCACTGATGCCGAAGAAGATGAAGTGGACCGGTTCTATGAAGACCTACAACACCTTCTAGAACTAGCACCCAAAAAAGATGTCCTTTACATCATAGGAGACTGGAATGCTAAAGTAGGAAATCAAGAAATAAACGGAACAACAGGCAAGTTTGGCCTTGGAGCGCAAAATGAAGCAGGGCAAAGGCTAACGGAGTTCTGTCAAGAGAACACACTGGTCATAGCAAACACTCTTTTCCAACAACACAAGAGGCGACTCTACACATGGACATCACCAGATGGTCAATACCGAAACCAGATAGATTATGTGCTTTGCAGCCAAAGATGGAGAAGCTCTATACAATCAGTAAAAACAAGACCTGGAGCTGACTGTGGCTCAGATCATGAGCTTCTTATTGCAAACTTCAGGCTTAAATTGAAGAATGTAGGGAACACCACTAGACCAGTCAGATATGACCTAAACCATATCCCTTATGAGTATACAGTGGAGGTGAAGAATAGATTTAGGGCATTAGACCTGGTAGACAGAGTGCCTGAAGAACTATGGACGGAAGTTCGTAACATTGTACAGGAGGCAGCAACTAAAACCATCCCAAAGAAAAAGAAATGCAAGAAAGCAAAGTGGCTGTCAGATGAGGCTTTACAAATAGCTGTGGAAAGAAGGAATGCAAAAAGCAAAGGTGAAAGGGAAAGATATAAACAACTGAATGCAGATTTCCAGAGAATAGCAAGGAGAGATAAGAAGGCCTTCTTAAATGAACAATGCAAGGAAATCGAGGAAAACAACAGAATGGGGAGGACTAGAGATCTCTTCAAGAAAATTGGAGATATCAAGGGAATGTTTTGTGCAAAGATGGGCATGATAAAGGATAAAAAAGGCAGAGACCTAACAGAAGCAGAAGAGATTAAGAAGAGATGGCAAGAATACACAGAAGGACTATACAAGAAAGATCTGAATGTTCCTGATGACCACGCTGGTGTGGTCACTGACCCAGAGCCGGACATCCTAGAGAGTGAAGTCAAGTGGGCCTTAGGTAGCATTACTAACAACAAAGCTAGTGGAGATGATAATATCCCAGCTGAGCTACTTAAAATCCTAAATGATGATGCTGTTAAAGTGCTGCACTCAATATGCCAACAAATTTGGAAAACTCAGCAGTGGCCAAAGGATTGGAAAAGGTCAGTTTACGTTCCAATTCCAAAGAAGGGCAGTGCCAAAGAGTGTTCAAACTACCGCACAATTGCACTCATTTCACATGCTAGCAAGGTTATGCTCAAAATCCTACAAGCTAGGCTTCAGCAGTACGTGGACCGAGAACTACCGGAAGTACAAGCTGGGTTTCGAAGAGGCAGAGGAACTAGAGATCAAATTGCCAACATGCGCTGGATCATGGAGAAAGCACGAGAGTTCCAAAAAAACACCTACTTCTGCTTCATTGACTACGCAAAAGCCTTTGATTGTGTGGATCACAACAAACTGTGGCAAATTCTTAAAGAGATGGGGGTACCAGACCACCTTACCTGTCTCCTGAGAAACCTGTATGCGGGTCAAGAAGCAACCGTTCGAACCGGCCATGGAACAACTGATTGGTTCAAAATTGGGAAGGGAGTCCGGCAAGGCTGTATATTGTCACCCTGCTTATTTAACTTATATGCAGAGTACATTATGAGAAATGCAGGGCTGAATGAATCACAAGCCGGAATCAAGATTGCCGGGAGAAATATCAACAACCTCAGATATGCAGATGATACCACCCTCATGGCAGAAAGTGAAGAAGAACTAAAGAGCCTCTTGATGAGGGTGAAAGAGGAGAGTGCAAAAGTTGGCTTGAAACTCAACATTAATAAAACTAAGATCATGGCATCGGGTCCCATCAATTCCTGGCAAATAGAAGGGGCAGAAATGGAAGCAGTAACAGATTTTACTTTTCTGGGTTCCAAGATCACTGCAGACGGAGACAGCAGCCATGAAATTAAAAGACGCTTACTCCTTGGAAGGAAAGCTATGGCAAACTTAGACAGCATAATAAAAAGCAGAGATATCACCATGCCAACAAAAGTTCGTATAGTCAGGGCGATGGTGTTCCCAGTAGCAATGTATGGTTGCGAGAGTTGGACCATAAGGAAGGCTGAGCGCCGAAGAATAGATGCTTTTGGTGCTGGAGAAGACTCCTGAGAGTCCCTTGGACTGCTAGGAGATCAAATCAGTCAATTCTAAATGAAATCAAGCCTGACTGTTCCCTGGAAGGACAGGTACTAAGGCTGAAACTCAAATATTTTGGCCACCTAATGCGAAGAGAGGACTCTCTGGAGAAGACTCTGATGCTGGGAAAGATTGAAGGCAAAAGGAGAAGGGGAAGGCCAAGGATGAGATGGTTAGACAGCATCACCGATGCAACGAACATGACAATGAGCGAACTCAGGAAGATAGTGGAGGACAGGAAGGCCTGGCAGGATATGGTTCATGGGATCACGAAGGGTCAGACACGACTTAACGACTGAACAACAACAACGGAGGAGCTCCTTTCTGCTGTCCCAAGAAGCAAAGGACTTGTGGCTGCTTCAACTGTTCGTCCCTGGTCCCTCACTCTTCCCCAATACAGTTAAGTGCCCTGGTGGACCAACCGCCTTAGTGCTTTTGGGGACAAGGGGGCAGGTAAGCAAGGTGTCACTGGGGTCACAGTCCGGGTCACCCAGCAGCCAACTTGACACTCGCACAACTGAAGAAGAGTTCTAGCGTTAGCTCTGATCCCTAGAAATGAGAGCTGACTCTTACGAACCAACACCTTCTGGGTTCCATGTTGTGTCATAACACCACCTCGTTGGCTCTCGGAACAATTGCAGCGCAATCCTAACCAACTTTCCAGCACCGGTGCAGCCGCAATGCAGCCCTGAGGTAAGGGAGCAAATGTTCCCTCGCCTTGAAGAGGCCTCCAGGACTGCCCCTGCAGTGCAGAATGTGGTGTGCCGCTGTGCGCCCTGTTGGTACGGCTAAACCGGCACTGGAAAGTTGGTTAGGATTGCGCTGTTGGTCTTATTGGTCAGTAAATCCACTTTTTGTTACTTAAGGCAGTTGTGTTTTCCTTTTCCGGTTATTTGGCCATAACCTTTGATAGAATACAGATAATTGAAAAAGGTTGGCTTCATTACATTCTGTATTAAATTACCTTTCCAATGATATACAGTATAACATGATTGTATTATTCATGAATACAAGATTTCCACAATTTTGGACACTGGTGGTGTCACACATCAGCCTCCTAGTGAACAGAAGGAGGGTCATTTACTGACTACACGGTACAGCAGGACAGGATCCCTCCACTCCTCCGAACCAGCCCTGTGATGGTGGGCTTCCCTTCCAGCTTCAGTTAAGTCAGGCTTGCTGTTGTAGTTTTCAGAGCCAAAGAGAAGCAAGCGGGCAGGTGCTCCAGAACTGTAATCCAATCACAGATGGCTTTGGGTTTCCACCAACAATCTAGGAGTTATTTTTAGCAGAAGTTGATTGTTGTCTTTTATAGCCCCCACCCCACCCCTTTCCTCAAGCCCTGGCATACAGAAAGCATGTTCTCATCAAATCCTGATTCCCTTATTGGTCCACAAGAGCTGTTCCCACTGCTGGGAGAAAGGACTATCCAGCTGACAGTGCACATTGAGGGAGTTTTAAGGAGAGCAGTAGGGGCTTTGGTGTAAGTCAAGGGTTGTCCCTGGGAGAAGTGGGACTGTCCAGCAGTTAGATTTCCTGGTGGTCTATGCCACAGAAGAAGTGATGGAAACAAAGGTGGTTTCCAGGACAATGTCTGAACCACCATTCACACCTGGAAAGGGCAGGGCGGTTTGTAACAGTTGGGGTGTTTGGCTCTTAGCCTGACAGTCAGCACAGTGGTCTCTAGCAGCCTCTAAACAAGCAGCAAGGAAATCTAAAACAAGAGGGGCATATCTGGTTTTTCACAGGTAGGGTGGGTGGAAGGACAAGTGAGATAAGGGCTGCCAAGTGCTTTGTGTACCAGAAGTGCCCTATGAGTAACCACAGCAAGAGAAACACTGCATCGTAGGGCGAGCTTCAGCTTTCACCAGTTGCCAGAGCCTGGCTCTATGAGTATCCATCCTTGCTAATGCACACAGCGCCAGCACAGTGGCCTACTAAGGGAGCGGGCAGTGGTGCGGGCTGCCCCAGGGCGGCATGCCACTCAGCCGAAGGGGGGTGACAAAAAGGCCGCGGCTGTTTAAGTGGCTGGGATGTGGCCGTGTCTTTGGCTTCTCTCCCCAGCGATCAGGGAAGAGAAGCCAAAAACATGGCTGCCCCCCCCCCCCAGCTGCTTAAACAGCCACAGCCTTGTCGCCTCTCCCCCTCCAGGGCCTGCGTCTTTGGCTTCTTTTCCCCGATTACGGGAGAAGCGAAAGACACAGATGCCCCAGCCCCTCCCTCCTGCCTGATGTCACTTCCAGGTGTCACCAGGCTGGGGGAGGGGTGACATCCATCCTTGCCGCCTGGGAGGGCCACTGCACCAGCAGTGCTAGCCAGCTACTTGAGGGCAGACCAATAGAACCAAGAGCTGTGCTGTGGAATATTCATGTTCCAGGCACACTGGTGAGGTGATGAGCAGAGCAGCCAAGGAGGAAAAACAGAGGCTGAGGCTGCAAAGAAGAAAGGGGCCAGGAGCCCGCTCTGCACTCACCTTTTTTCCGAAGGATGTCCTCAGACTCTGGCTTGCGACTGACAGAGACCACTTTCATCACCAGCTGGTTCCCCCCCTGGCGGATGAGTGACACCACCTGTTTGTGCCCCACCTTCACCACATTCACACCATTCACCTGTGAAGCAAGCAGAGGAATAATGAGGAGGACATTGTGCTGAGCTGGCTGCAGTCTTGAGGGTGGTGGTGCAGGTGGTGTCCCCCAAGGAATTCACAGGAATTCCTAATCACAGCAAGAGCCATCGTTCTTCCTTTAGCCGTTTTCAGCGTATCAGGTGCTTCTTGCCCTGCATGTTCTGGCACAAACCACCAACTGGTGAATAGAGTCAGGCTCAGGCAGAGGGAATGCCCAGCAGAAGGCAGCTTCCTGGTCCTAGTTAAGCCACAGGTCCTTCGAAGCCTTGGAACAGAGGGGCCAATATTGTCTGAATTGTCCTATGGAACAGGGACATCCCCAAGCCTCCCATGGAACTCGAGGGCTGAGCAGCACCAGAACCTGGGAATGCCCTGGTCAATGCCAACCCTCCATTGGCTGCGCCACAAAGGATCTTGATGCCTGCCCTGAAACGTGTAGTGCGAATGTCAAACACTTGCAAATGGGCAAACAGCCTGTTCTGACAAGCCCCTCCTCCAGGAAGATCTCTTCCAGAACTTGCGGGGGCAGCAACCCTGTCCCACACCCAGCTGCTTGAAGCTCAGTCCCTCCAGGGGCAGCACAAAGCCTTTGCCCTCTTGCTCATCCTTCAGTGGACACATCTGGTCTATCTTCTGGTCTGACTTTCTGAACTTGTCATCATCTGACTGGCAAATGTGCGATGTGGACACTAGCATAGCTACAGTGGGGCAAGGGGGGGGGTGCCCCGGGTGACAGCTGTGGTCTCCTCACGAGGAGACCGCAGTTGTTTGCCCCACTGTAGCTATGCAAGTGCCCACGTCACACATTTGTAATGTGCACGTGAAACTTGGGACAGTTTTTCTGCCTTTTCATGTCATGACAGTTGTGGCCAGTCAGTTCATTTAAGAATAAATCAGCTTGACTTTTGCACCATCCTTTTTGACTAACCCTGTTGTTATTCAGGGTTAACAGGGCACAGACCTCTAGATGAGATCTGAATGCAGTGCATCAAAGAACAGGAGGGCTATTCTGCACCCTGAGTCCAGGTATGCGGTTCCAGTGTGTGCCCTCACTCCCTTAACTGGCAAGAAAGCAGACCCACCTGGCCCCCAGCCATGCACAAGCACAGGCAAGCCCCTTGGAGGACCAAACCAGTGCCCCCCCCCCCGAGCCCTTCAGGATGCCTGAGAAGAATTAGAAAAGGGATGCTGCTGCCTCAGTACAGAGTGAGATCTTCTCCAAAGGTCTACCAGTGAACCTCATTGTTACTGTATTTATGGAAGTATTTCCGCCCTGCCAGCCTTTCAGGTAAGGCAGCTAACAGCATGCAAAAATAGCAACGGAGTCAAATGTCAACACACGCAGCAGGGCAACCAACATCCCCAGGAACAGCATCACACGTAACGCTGCTTTGGCTACCCGTCTGTGGACATGCCAGCCACAGGTCTTGGCGGCAAGGCATTTTCCCTGGTCTCTCCTGGTGTCTTGGGGTCAGCTTTGTCCTCTGCTGCAGGTGGTCTTCTCAGTGTTGCCTGGGATCATGGCCCATGGGACAGTGTTGTTGGGCTGGGCTGGGCCTCTGCACTTGCTCTGCACTTGGGGGGCGGTGTCTGCGGGGGGCTTCGCAGACGGCTTTGCAGTCCAGTGGGCAGGTCTGGGGGAGCATCTGGGCAGCGACGGGTGGGTGTGGGTGGACCAGACCCAGGAGGGGGGTGGGATCAGCAACACTGGTGCACGCCGAATCCTATCCCCCTTCCCTGGTTGTCTTTCCCTGCACGGGGCCCAAAAAGCAAGCCCAGATCCAAGGAGACCTGTAGCGGGGGCTGGGGCTTTACCCAGGGTCAGGGAACAAAACTTCCCTTTCTCTGAGGTGACCTCTAAGTTCTTGTTTTCTGATCAGGATCCATCGTTGCCTGCACTGGCCTCGCTGGATCACTGGGCAGAACGTGAGGTCGAATCTGGCTGCCCGGGCCCAATCCTATCCTCCTCCCCCCCCCCACTGGTGCAGTCACGCTGAAAAGGAGCGTGCTGTATCCAGCAGGGTGTGTGTGTGTGTGTGTGTGTGTGTGTGTGTGTGTGTGTGTGTGTGTGTGTGTGTATTGGGAGGCTTCAGAGGGGAAAGGAGATTTATGGTTCAATCCTATCGGGCATCTGCACTAATGGAGTGCGTATTTCGCTGGTTCAGACTGTCGCAAACACGTTGCGTCAGCGTGACTGTTTGCAGCGCATGTGGGAAGGCCATATCCTTCTGCCAGGGACACCCGCCAGAGCAAGTAAGCTGCCTTAGGGGGCAGAGGGAGGGTGGGGAGGGGGCAAAATGGGGAGGGGGTTGCACCGCGCCTTGCAAACTGCTGTAATGCAGCCCCTTCCACTCACCCCTGGAGCCATTCTCACAGCGATGGCAGTTGCTTTCGCTGCCAGAATGGCTCTGGGGGCAAGTGGGAGGGGCCACATTACACCGGTGTGCAAGGCGCGGTGCAGCGCCTTGCACCACTTATGGTGCCGCAACACAGTCCTCAAAAATGGTTCAGAAACTTCAACTGGTCCAAAATGCGCCTGCTGACAGGCGTGAGATGCTCAGAGCATATTGTACCGGTATTATGTCAACTCCCGGTTCAGCTTTGGCCAATTCACCCACTGCGGTCCTATCTGGAGAAGTTGGATCCACATGCTGGTTCTGGCCTGGCCAGACTAGACTACCGTGATGTGGATCACTGAAGCAATAGCCAAGCTGAGAAGCCCCAAAGCCTGGCCTGGACATCCAGGGTCAGGGTTGGGTCCAAGAGCACCGCCAAGCTGCTGCCTTCCTGGGATTAGCCAATGGACAGGAGAGGTAGAGAATATAAAAACATCAGAAGAGCCCGGCTGCTGGATCAGGTCCAGGGCCCCTCTAGTCCAGCTTCCTGTGTCTCACAGTGGCCCCACCAGATGCCTCAGGGAGCACATGAGACAACAAGATACTCCCTTGCATCTGGCATTCAGAGAGAGCCTATTACCAAAACCAAGAGGTTGCTTAGGGCTTGTAACTTGTGATGGACATTTCCTCCATAAATCTGTCCAATCCCCTTTTCAAGGCATCCAGGCCAGGTGCCATCACCACATCCTGTGGCAAGGAGTTCCACAGATGAATTACACGCTGGGTAAAGAAATATTTTCTTTTGTCTGTTTTAATACTCCCTCCACTCAATTTGAGTGGATGTCCCCTAGTTCTAGTGTTGTGTGACAGGGAAAAGAACTTCTCTCTATCCACTCTCTCCATCCCATGCACAGTTTTATACGTATCAATCATGTCCCCCCCTCAGGCGCCTTTTTTCTAGACTGAAAAGCCCCAAACGCTGTAGCCTTTCCTCATAAGGGAGATGCCCCAGCCCACGAATCATTTTGGTCGCTCTCTTCTGCACCTTTTCCAGTTCCACTATATCCTTTTTGAGATGTAGCGACCAGAACTGGACGCAATACTCCAGATGTGGCCTTACCATCGACTTGTACAAAGGCATAATGATATTGGCCGTTTTATTCTCAATCCCTTTTTTAATGATCCCAAGCGACAAGTTGCATATTTGGGTCAAGAGGTCAGCAACTTCATTCTTGAGTTCCTTCAGAACTCTTGGGTGGATGCCATCCGGGCCTGATGATTTATTGATCTTTATTTTGTCAATTAAGTCTGAGACGTCTTCTCTTTTAACCTCTATTTGACTTAATTCTTTAGTCAGGGGAGGCCGTTCAGGCAGCGGTATTTGCCTGAGGTTTTCTGCCGTGAAGACAGATGCAAAGAACTTGTTTAATTTCTCTGCAGTCTCCAAGTCCCCTTTTATCACCCCTTTCTCTCCCTCACCATCCAGTGGACCAACCGTTTCCCTGGCAGGTGTCCTGCTTCTAACATATTTGAAGAAGCTTTTATTATTCCAGATCGATAACTTTCATGGCTTGTAGTTACACAGCAATGTTGAATGAATACGGGAATCAACGCCATGGAAAAATATTTACTGACTTCAAACCGTAGCAGGTCTCCTCAAAGGCAGCCGCACACGGGAAAAAATACGCTTTCTAGAGCGAAACGTTGGGCTTTCTAGAGCGAAACGTTGGGCTGTTTTACCTTGGATTTTATTGTATTTTTTCCCGTGTGCGGCTGCCTTTGAGGAGACCCGCTACGGTTTGAAGTCAGTAAATCTTTATTTTTCCATGGCGTTGATTCCCGTATTCATTCAACATTACTTTTATTATTCCCTTTTATGTTGCCTGCCATACATTCCTCAAAGTCTTGCTTGGCCTCCCGTATCATCTTTTTACATTTCTTTTGCCACAGTTTGTGCTCCTGTTTATTTTCCTCGTTAGGGGAAGACTTCCATTTACGGAAGGAAGCTTCCTTGCCCTTTATAGTCTCTTTAACTGGACTTACAGTGCAATCCTAGGTAACCGTTGCGCCAGGGGAGCGTGCGCTCCCCCAGCGCAGGGAGTCATAAACGCGCCGTATAGCGCGAGTAAGGACCACCGGCGCAGTGACTGGAGGCCCTTACCCGGGCTCCTTCCCTGTCCCTGCGTCCACCGGAGCAAAAGTCCTACCCCGGCCGGGGCAGAGGCGGGGGGAGGGCAGACTGGGTGGGAGTCGGGCAGGGAGGGCGACCATTAGCCGCCCTGGAACCTAGAGAGGGTGGGGATATCGGTGGCGAGATCTGCCGTATCCCAAGCCCTCTCCAGGTCCAGCCTCTCCTTACACGGCTGGCGGGAATGTACGCAAGCGCACACATTTGAAGAGGCCCATTGGCCTCCTGTCGCTTACAGCAGGGGAAGGGAACGACTGTCCCAGCTTCCTTGCCGCCTGGGGACACCCGGAAGTGGCGTCACTTTGGAGCAGCCACGAGGCATGAGGTAGGGACTGTGGCAGCCACGTCTTCCCCGACCCCGGGGGGGGGGGGGAGAGAAGCCAAAGATGCGTCTGACCCCCAGCCGCTTAAACAGCCGTGATCTTTGTCGCCCCCTCCGGCTGGGTGGCGTGTCGACCACTGCCCTCCCATAGTACACCGCTGGCCGGGTCCTCCTCTACCTGGCACAGATCCGCAGGCGCAATGGTGGCGAAGTGTAACTGGTGGAAAAGTGTCGCCTTTTGTTGAGGCCGTTACCAACTTACCGCCACGGAGTCGGCTCCAATCCAGTCAGATTCACAACCACCTTCTTGTGGGGATTTTGCATTTGGCCAGCACACAATGGTTTTGTCACTGAGAAAATGTGATTCTTCCTCCATGCAGCTAAACAGCTCTTTGTGAGCACTACATAGAAAGTGGCCACACCTCCTGTCATGAAATCCCCATTTCATGGGTGTTCCCGAGTCTATTTTCTGATGGGGGTGGGGGTGCTGCTGTTTTTATGCTCCTGTTTTGATTGTAGCTGTGATATTTTTAATCGATTTTTAGATGCTGTTTTTATTGATTTAATCGATTTTTAGAGGCTGTTTTTATTGATTTTCATTAATTGTTTTTTACTGTTTTGGGATGTGATTATTTTTGTATTGTATTTTTTGTATTGTATTCTCTTTTTTTGTTGTAAGCCGCCTTGGGTCCCTTCGGGGAGAATGGCGGGATAAAAATACTGTAAATAAATAAATAAATATGTGCTTAAATTCAGCAGCCCTGTCTGTGTTCTCAGAGCTGGGATGCAACTTCCTGCATCTTGCCAGCCAGGTCCTTTGGTCTTGCTAAGCCCTTCATTAGCACAGCCCTTCCTTTTGGAATGCAGGGATGGGGGGAGCCGGGAAAAAGGTAGATCGTTTCCAAGGGACTGGCCCAATCAAAGGACTCGCCCAATCAGAAACAGCTGACTTGGAGGTACAATGAAAAGCAGAGGATCAGGTAATTTCAAAAATGTATAAATTGCTGCTGAAGTTTGAGACAGAAGAAGAACAGGTCAAAGAATGTATGATTCAATGGGCTAAAAATGTAGGGCATGAAATTGTAATGAAATAATGGAACAATTATGGTTAAAACATGAAATGTATGTTAAATGTTTATATTAAGGAAAATATATACAAAACGATGTATAGATGGTATATAAGACCAAGTAAATTGGCGAAAATGTACGGAAAGATGTCCAATAATAATTGGAAATGTAGAAATCAGGAAGGGTCTTCTTTTCATATGTGGTGGACATGTACTAAAGCAAAAAAAAAATTGGGTTCAGATTAATAAACAGATGCAGTTGATTTTAAAGATTAATCTGCAAATGAAACCGGAAGTCTTTTTGTTGGGTATGAGAGATGATCATGTGTGTGTGTGTGTATGGGGGGGGAATTGAAACCTTGTTTTTATATATATGACAAGTGCTGTGAAAATTTGGTATGTCTGAGTCTGGCTCAGTCAGGAGAGCTGCCGTCTTGTAAACCCGAAGACCGGTGAACTTGACAAGTTCGAGACACGTCACCGACAAAAAGCTGTGAAAGCCTCCAGGAGGAGAGATAAGAGCTTCCAGCTGCGCTGGTCGAGTGTGCGAGGAGCCAGCCAGCAGACAAAAGCCAGGCTGCAGAAGGAGACCACCTAGAATGTAGCTGTTCATGAAAGATTGGACATGTACAGTATATATTGTAAAAAACCCCAAGGGACAGCCTGCCCATGTACACCGCCTTGGATTAAAGTCGGAGGAGAAATCCAATGACCAAGAAAGGTGGTATATAAATTTGTTGTTGTTCAGTCGTTAAGTCGTGTCCGACCCTTCGTGATCCCATGAACCATATCCCGCCAGGCCTTCCTGTCCTCCACTATCTTCCTGAGTTCGCTCATTTTCATGTTTGTTGCATCGGTGATGCTGTCTAACCATCTCATCCTTGGCCTTCCCCTTCTCCTTTTGCCTTCAATCTTTCCCAGCATCAGAGTCTTCTCCAGAGAGTCCTCTCTTCGCATTAGGTGGCCAAAATATTTGAGTTTCAGCCTTAGTACCTGTCCTTCCAGGGAACAGTCAGGCTTGATTTCATTTAGAATTGACTGATTTGATCTCCTAGCAGTCCAAGGGACTCTCAGGAGTCTTCTCCAGCACCACAGTTCGAAAGCATCTATTCTTCGGCGCTCAGCCTTCCTTATGGTCCAACTCTCGCAACCATACATTGCTACTGGGAACACCATCGCCCTGACTATACGAACTTTTGTTGGCATGGTGATATCTCTGCTTTTTATTATGCTGTCTAAGTTTGCCATAGCTTTCCTTCCAAGGAGTAAGCGTCTTTTAATTTCATGGCTGCTGTCTCCGTCTGCAGTGATCTTGGAACCCAGAAAAGTAAAATCTGTTACTGCTTCCATTTCTGCCCCTTCTATTTGCCAGGAATTGATGGGACCCGATGCCATGATCTTAGTTTTATTAATGTTGAGTTTCAAGCCAACTTTTGCACTCTCCTCTTTCACTCTCATCAAGAGGCTCTTTAGTTCTTCTTCACTTTCTGCCATTAGGGTGGTATCGTCTGCATATCTGAGGTTGTTGATATTTCTCCCGGCAATCTTGATTCCGGCTTGTGATTCATTCAGCCCTGCATTTCTCATAATGTACTCTGCATATAAGTTAAATAAGCAGGGTGACAATATACAGCCTTGCCGTACTCCCTTCCCAATTTTGAACCAATCAGTTGTTCCATGGCCGGTTCGAACTGTTGCTTCTTGACCCGCATACAGGTTTCTCAGGAGACAGGTAAGGTGGTCTGGAACCCCCATCTCTTTAAGAATTTGCCACAGTTTGTTGTGATCCACACAATCAAAGGCTTTTGCGTAGTCAATGAAGCAGAAGTAGGTGTTTTTTTGGAACTCTCGTGCTTTCTCCATGGTATATAAATACTGTATATAATATATTTTTTATTATTATTATTATTATTACTACAATATTGGAAGAACCCAGAAACACCTTCACTGGAAGATTGGTGGGAAAACGTTTTGGACGTTGTACATCAGAGTACATGGTATGTGGATTTGATTGGCTCTTTGGCCAATAAGGCAGCAGAGAGCCGTCCTTAGAAAGATTGGGCTTCCCTCCAAACAGATAGGAGTGCGTGCCATCGATTGATTGATTGATTGATTGATTGCTTGGCTGGCTGGCACAGGTCTTCCTTCAGAAAATGTGACCGGTGGTACACCTGGCGGCAAAGTTGAGAACCCCTGTCCTAAAGGATGGGACTGTATTCATGACTGTGTTCAACATCATTACCATCAGCAGTATTACACACACATGACCTTTCTAGAAGTGCACACAACGTGATGGGAAACAGAAGCCCCCACTGGTCCCCTTGGGCTGCCACACCGTCCAGACAGGGCTCGTCTGAAAGGCCTTCCGGGTTCTGCTTTCCCTCTTGGCAGCACCAACAGGCTTTGCTGCTGGTGCCGACTTTCACTTGTGCCCTGATTGTGCTGCTGGTGCTGGATTGTGCTGGACTTTGTTTTTGCTGTTTTATTGTGGCATTATTTTGTTGTCAGTTGTCTTGATTTTGTTTTATCAAAGAAGGATAAATTAAATACATTTAAAATTCAATAATTGGAAACCAATTTTTAACCAAACAGGAAGAGATGAAGCGGCACGGTTAATTTCAACACCGCCAGCCTTTGGAAACCAATGTTTTTCATCTGACCAAAGTGGAGCACCACGACTCTGGTGCTTCGCTGAGTGAACTTTGCCCCGGCCAGCCCAAAGCTGGACCTCTAGAGCACAGATGGCACCCAGGCCCATGTGGATTCTGCAACAGGCACCTTCCACCAGCCCTCCAGGTGGCCTGAGAGCTGCAGGCACCAAGGGCACAGTAAAAGAGCACCTGATCCCAAAAATGTCTGGGCAAGAGGACCCTAAGGACAGTCCTGCTGCTGTCTCCATTTCTGGCTGCCCCCTTCAGAGGATTGTGGGGACAGACAAGCTCCCAATTCTTGCCAAGGCCAGCAGACCCTCCCCCTTCCCTTGCCAGCTTCCAGGACCCACCTCAATCAGGAAGTCTCCAGTACGAAGTCCTGCTCGCCAGGCCACACCCTCCACATCCACGGATTCCAAGTACTGAAGTGCCGGGAAAGCTGGTGTTGGGGTGAACTCCTCAATGGGAGTCTCGGCTGAAACAAAGAGGGAGGAAACAGGCCTTGGAGCACACAAATGTGGAGCAAACAGGCACTTTTGTGTGTGTGTGTGTGTGTGTGTGTGTGTGTGTGTGTGCGCGCGCGCTCTCTCTCTCTCTCTCCCTGCAGATCACCAAATGCCTCAAAACCACTTTTGATCTTAGCCACCACCAGGTTTTGAATTCAGTGATCAGACACCCCCTTCCTCCCCCCACACCAATGATGTGTTTTACATGTCTTTGTTCAATATTTAAGATTTGAGGTTGTCAGAACCCAGATGGGGCCTCGGCTTACTTAGTCAGAGTTCTGCCATTTGGGGAGTTTCTATGCTCCTTCAGAAAGCACTGATCTGCTCGTTTCAGAATGGCTGCCAATTAGTTTATCAAGTATGGAGGGGAGACAGCGGAGACTAGGCAAGGCAGATGCATCTGCAGCCACCGAGTTTTGAGAGATGACAAGGAAACCAGAACAATGAAGACAGTCAAGACTGTCTGTTCCAGCCGGTTGGTGCTAGTTTGGAAGATGCCTCCAGGCCTGGCAGCAGGGGGTCATTGGGGTTTGTGTCACCCGGTGCGAGAGCTCATCGCCTCACCCCACAGTGCTGTCACTAGGGTTGGTCTCACCCGGTGCGGTCCCTCACCCCCATGAACTTTATTTCTTTGCATATATAACAGTCCGGGTCACCCAGCAAAAACCCAGCGGCCAACTTGACACTCGCACAACTGAAGAAGAGTTCTAGCGTTAGCTCTGATCCCTAGAAATGAGAGCTGACTCTTACGAACCAACACCTTCTGGGTTCCATGCTGTGTCATAACAACACCTCATTGGTGCTCAGAACAATCAGTTTTGAGTTAAGGAAATCCACTTTTTGTGACACAAGGCAGTTGTGTTTTCTTTTTCCGGTTATTTTTCCATTATGTTTGCTAGAATACAGACAGTTCCACACAGTAGCGAAAGCCCAGCAGTAACCCAGAAGGGAGGCGGGATGGAGAAAGGGCTAGGATAGAAGAAAAAGGGCTTGCACACCAAAATCCAGAGTCTCTCCTTCCATCCATTGAGGGGCCCACCCCAGGTTGACAGGGTGACCCATCACCCCCATGGCAACAGCTAGCTTGGGCAATATTATCTGTGTTGTCTGTTTGTGTATCTGTTGGAGGACCGTAACAGAGTTTCCCTGACAGATCTTCTGTGTTGTGCTCAGTGTTTATGTTCTAAGTAAAACTGCAACTTGCATCATCCAAGAGTCTCAGGGCCCAAATCTATCCAAATTTTCAACACTGATGCAGCCATGCCAACGGGGTGTGCGCTGCATCCTGCGGTGTGCGTGCGTGTGTGTGTGTGGGAGTCACGGAGGACTCCTCAAGGTAAGGGAATGTTTGTTCCCTTACCTCATAAGAACATAAGAAGAGCCCTGCTGGGTCAGGCCAAAGGTCCATCTAGTATAGCTTTCGTTATCTCACAGTGGCCCGCCAGATGCCTCAGGGAGTCCACGGGATACCTGTATCCTGTCGCCACTCCCTTGCATCTGGTAGTAAGAGAGAGCCTATTACTAAAACCAGGAGGTTACTTATCCCCATCATGGCTTGTAACCTGTGATGGACCTTTCCTTCATAAATCTGTCTAATCCCCTTTGAAAGGCATCCAGGCCAGGTGCCATTACCACATCCTGTGGCAAAGAGTTCCACAGATGAATTACACACTGGGTGAAGAAATATTTTCTTTTGTCTGTTCTAATTCTCCTGCCACTCAATTTTAGTGGATGTCCTCTAGGGGGCAGCCTCGGGGCTGCATTGCCGCTGCATCGGTGCTGGAAAGTTGGTTAGGATTGGGCACTAAGCGTATTTCTTTCCACATGAGATCCTGCTTACCTCTCGCAGCACGGGGACTGGCCATTCCTGTGATGAGACAGGGAAGCCTAAAGGGGAAGGGGGCTAGCCCCTCCCTGGCCCCAGGGCTTGGTTTCTAACAAGGTTGCAGGACTGGGATTTCAAAGGAAGTGACAATTAAAGCAGGCAATTATTATCAGTCATTGTTGCAGGGCTTCCCCAAGACAGCTGCCACTCAAAAGCAGCTGCACAGCACCAGGTGAAATGTGCTGGGATCCCAGGACAACACTGTAACGTACAAGTGCCCAGGACCCTCTGTGGCAGTCAATAGTGGCGTAGGAATGGGGGGGCAGACCGCCCCCGAGTGGCAAGGGGTGCACAAGCCGCCGGGGGATGCACAAGTGCCGAGAAAAGAGTGTTTTCGGCTGGTTTCCGGCGCAAAGGGGGGAAAGGACTCCCCACCTAGTGGAAGTTTTCCGGTGAAAAACCCGCCCAAGAGTGACATCATAAATGAGGGGCAGGGCTTGTGATGTCACAGGGGTGTCACGTGGTGCCCCCCCGGGCGGGCTAGCTACACCACTGGCAGTCAAAGGGATCTGGTGGTGTGGGAGGCAACTCTCTGGTCACACACTGTTTTATTTGTTTGTGCTGTTGAACCAGCCTTGGTCTACTGGGAGCGATGCCAATGTGGATTCAGACAGCACACACACACACACACACACACACACACACACACACACACACAGACACACACCCAATGTGGCGGATGTGCCAACTTTTGCAAGTACCCTCCATTGACAATCAAGTGGAACTTGTCCATTTGCAGGGGTCCAGAACAGGATAGACTAACCAAGAGTTTGTCCAGCAAGCACCCATTCAGTTTGGACATTTGCCTGTGGCATTTACCCAAACATCATAAAGGGTTCAAAGGTTACGTTGATTCTTGAACTAAAATATGCAACATAGCTAAAAGCAATCTCCTTACTGTAAGACAGGAAGGGAGGCACGTAACAACCACTCCAAACAGATCCAGGGAAATGATAGACCTGCCCACCTAACGTCTGCACCAGATAAATTAGTCAAAAATATTGTTAAGGCTAGACTTGATCAAAATATTAAAGAACCAGCGTGACTTCTGCAAAGGGAAGTCTCATCTCAACCACCTCAGGCAGCCCAACTCCCCCTACATGGATGCAGTTGTGGTGACAGGGGGTGCACTGCACCCCTTGGGGGAGTTCCATGTCCCAGAGGTCTGCTCCGGGTACATAAGAACATCAGAAGAGCCCGGCTGCTGGATCAGGCCAAAGGCCCATCTAGTCCAGCTTCCTGTGTCACACAGTGGCCCCACCAGATGCCTAAGATGCCTAAGGGAACATTTGTTCCCTTGCCTGGGGGTAAGCCCTCACTGCCCACTGGGTCTACTTGGATCTGCATCAGTTATTCAGCTGGTTCAAGTCTGAGTGGACCCGGGAAGGTGGGCCAGGAAGGGGGATAGGCTATCGGCGGCGGTGCCACTGCTGCCGATATTGCCTCCTTCCCAGCCTTGACCTGCCCTCTTCCCTTCTTTGCTCTGCCCACTCCCCGCTCCTGCCGCTTTCTGGACCTCCCGCACTGCTGCCATTTGCAGCAGCACTCCTAAAATGGCTGGCGACTTGATGAGGACAGAGCTGTTCTGCTGTTGTCAATGCCTCTGCGCTTCGAATCCTTGGAAAGTACAGTATCAACACATCTGTAGCTGACACATGTCGCACAGCAGAGCCCAAGAGGCTGGCAGGGTGGTCCAACTAGAGCCCAGGAAGCCAACGACACAAAGGAAGCACAAGGAAACCTGTGTCCTAGGAGGAGAGCAAAAAGGAGCTCCAAGTCACCTCCCGGTGGCATCGCCCTGCTGTCTGTCAAAGGGGGTATAGAATCCAACAAGCTAGAATCACTGTGGGTGGAAATCCCAGGCTTCCAAAGTCATGTAGTAGGGGGGGACATGCTATCACCCTCCTGACCAAACTGGAATTGAACAAAGAAGTCAGGGAGGGAGGGAGGGAGGGAGGGAGGGAGGGAAAGAAAGAAAGAAAGAAAGAAAGAAAGAAAGAAAGAAAGAAAGAAAGAAAGAAAGAAAGAAAGAAAGAAAGAGTTGTAGTAATGGGTGAGTTCAATGACATTCACATAGACTGGATTATACATTCATGACAAACGAGAGAGAGGGTTTCTCGCCACCCTACATGACTGTCCTCTAGAACAGTTGTTCTTGGAACTAATCAGAGGGGAGGTGACCCTCGACTTCACCCTACCTGGTGCCCAGGACCTAGTGCAAGATGTCAGTGCCACTAAACCAATAGGAAAGAGTGACCAGGGTGCTGCTATCTAGCTCAACGTGTATGTAACGGGAAGGTTTGCAAGGAAGTCCAACACAGACGCTTTGGCCTTCAAAAGAGGCGACTTCTCAACAATGAGGGGACCAGTAAAAAGGAATCTGAAAGGGACAATCAAGAAGGTCAACCCTCTGCAGACTGCATGGAGGCTGCTTAAAAGCACCACCCACAGAAGCTCAACAAGAACCTCGGCCACAGATCCAGGAGGTGGAGCCAAGGAAGGGACACAAGGCAAGAAGCCGTCCTTCCTTCCTTCCTTCCTTCCTTCAGGAGGGGACAATCCAGGCCGCGAGACAAGAAGAGGAGGAGCACAGGGCTAAAGACCTCCGGGCAAACAAGAAGCCCTTCTTCAAATACAAAAGCAGGAAACCTGCCAGAGAGGCAGTCAGACCAAACGAAGGAAGGCTTGAAGCTGAAAGAATGCTTGGCACCTGTCTCCACAACAGAAGCCCTCTGAGGGAGGGAGGCTGAAGCCCAGAGGCAAAGGCCCGCGAGGTGATTCACAAATCCCTGGGTCCGGATGGCATCCACCCAGGAGTCATTGCCGGTCTTCTCACAACGTATCCTTTAAAGCTGTCTCTATACCAGAGGACTGGAAGGTAGCCAATATAACACTGCTATTTAAAAAGGGATAAGGGGTGGTCTGGGAAATTATAGGCCTGTCAGCTTAACATCTATTCCAGGTGAACTGGTGGAAAGCACAATTAAATATAGAATTATTAAGCACATGCACTCAAATTGAGTGGAGGGAGAGTTAGAACGGACAAAAGGAAATATTTCTTCACCCAGCGTGTAATTCATCTGTGGAACTCCTTGCCACAGGATGTGGTGATGGCACCTGGCCTAGATGCCTTTAAAAGGGGTTTGGACAGATTCATGGAGGAAAAGACCATCACAGGTTAAAGCCATAAGCAACCTCCTGGTTTTAGAAGTGGGTTTTCTCTGTGCCAGGTGCAGGGGAGTGACAACGGGAAACAAGTTATCTTGTTGGCTGTGTGCTCCCTGAGGCATCTGGTGGGGCCACTGTGAGATACAGGAAGTTGGACTCGATGGGCCTTTGGCCTGATCCAGCGAGGCGCTTCTTATGTTCTTAAGGTGCCATCACCACATCCTGTGGCAAGGAGTTCCACAGATGAATTACACTCTGGGGGAAGAAATATTTTCTTTTGTCCGTTCTAACTCTCCCTCCACTCAATTTTAGTGCATGTCCCCTGGTTCTGGTGTTGTGCGAGAGGGAGAAGAATTTCCCTCTACTCTCTCCATCCCATGCATAATTTTATATGTCTCAATCATGTCCCCCCTCAGGCTCCTTTTTTCTAGACTGAAAAGCCCCAAACGCTGTAGCCTTTCCTCATAAGGGAGGTGCTCCAACCCACGAATCATTCTGGTCGCTCTTTTCTGCACCTTCCAACTGGACACAATACTCCAGATGTGGCCTTACCATCGATTTGTACAAGGGCATAATGATATTGGCCGTTTTATTCTCAATCCCTTTTTTAATGATCCCAAGCATGGAATTGGCCTTCTTCACAGCCGCCGCCCACTGGGTCGACACTTTCATCGACCTGTCCACCAGCACCCCAAATTCTTTCCAGGGATGGGTCGGTGTAATCAGTTGGGATTTACCCAAGCCGTGCCCTGTTTAAGGGTGGGAACAGTCGGCACCACACTCTGCAGGATGCGCCCCCCAAAGGCGGCATCCCCCAAGTTGAATGCATCTATTCTATAATGCTTGATGAAGGTATGAGGGGAGCTCCAAGCGGCCACCCTACAGACCACCTCCAGCAAGGGAAATGCTCTGCGCGTGCGCACGCACGCACGCACGCACGCACGCACACAGCTCCTCTCCAGCTAGAACGACATTCTAAGGTGAAGGGAAGGCTGCAGGATCAAGTGAGGAATTCAAACCAGCTGGCATAGAGGCCTGACAGACACTGTGCATGATGGGAAATTTGCTCACTGGCCAAGGGAAGGTCAAAGCTCTTGCATTGCACCTGTACCATTCAAAACCAGAAAACACCCCCGCCCTGTGTTGAGGAGATGCAGGGAGGACTCCCAGAGTTCATAGTGATGCTTTGTACATGAGCTGGGGCTTCTCTTTTCCCCAGACGTGAAGACTGGCAAGAGCTGAGAGCGCCCTCCGAGGATCTTTTCTCTCCCTGCTGCAACACCCACAAGCCCAACACATCTGTCCTAAAGGTCAGGTCCTCTTGGCCTCCAGGAGTCAGGACCTCCTCTCAGATTACAGAAGCTGAGAAGCTGAAGCAAAGGAATGAATTGTGGGGGCAGGAGGGAAACAATAGCTTACAAAAAAAGACCTTCCCCCAAAGGCTGGAAAATGGGGGGGGGGAATGCAAACTCACCTAGCATTCTTTCCCCCATCATTCACTCCACCCCCCACTGTGTCCTGTATTCCTAGATGGTACACTCTCTCTCTCTCTCTCACACACACACACACACACACACACACACACACACACACACACACACACACCCCTCTGTGCATCAATTTACCCCCCTCAGCAAGGTGGTATCTTCTCCACCAGTCTCTCCCTTCAGTCTCTGTGACACCCCAAACTCCCCACGTCCCCAGACAGGCATTGCAGAGACTAAGACACCCTGGGGTGGAAACTGAGTGGCACAGACAACTGAATCTCGGGCTGAGTGGACGGGTCCTGGGCAACCCTCCTCAATGGCAGTGGCAGCCCAGCCCCCAGGTAGGGGAGAGCCAAGAACGAACCCAATGGGAAAACGCAGCGTTTCTGTAGCAGTTGTGAAAGCTGGTTCCGCCTCAGCCCTGGCAAGGGCTGTGCCCCATTGACAGAGGGGTCGTGGCAGTGCCACTGTGGCAAGTCCACTTGGAGCTGTGGAGAGTTCCCCCAGGGAAGCATGCCACGCAGAGGGAGAGGGCAGAGCCTGGGATAAACACACCCGCAAAACGCCTCCTGGGTACACCTGGAGCATCATCCCAGCAAGCAGCATCTGAAGTCTGTCTGAAGACTTCCATCATGCGCCCCCACCCCCACCCCCTTTTCTGTGACTTGCCAATGCCCGTTCCCAGAGAGGAGCCCTTCATGTGCCATCGTGGCTGGGCATGAGTCCATGCCAGGAAGGGCCCCTCTTCTTGGGCAAGGAAGGTGTGCCATCCATCCCCCTGCAGCCAGCCAGCAGCCTCCTCTCCCCTGCCCTGCCCCACAGAAAGCAGCAGCAGCAGCAGCCCCTTACCTTTGGCCCCTCGCAGGACAAAGCCAAACCCTTCATGCTCCCTCTTCTGCAGGACGGCTGCCTTCTCCTCTATGATGTAGTCACTGGGCAGGAAAGAGCACAAGAAAATGAAGCTGGGGGGAGAAGTCAGCACCATGCTGCTGGGGCGGGGCGCCTGCACGCCAGCCTGCCTCTCATTTCCGCAGGGACCTGGGCAAGCGGCTCTCGCCCTCCCGCCCGCTCCCTGGGCACAGAGGCGGCGGCAGCAGCAGCAGCAGCAGGCGAAGGCTCTTTCCTTTCCCTCCCTTCTTCGAAGGGGGGGCCGCCCCCCTGCTGCCCGCTGCTCCCCGCTCAGTCACCTGCATGTGTATGCAGAGAGCTTACTGATCCCACAAGGGGCTTCCCTTTAAATGGAACCGCCTTAGCAGGAGAGGCAGGCAAACAGACTTCCATCCTGCAGAGGCAGCTTGCCTTCTTCTCCCCCTCCCACTCCAGCCCTCAGGGTGGGGGCATAAAAGAAGGGCAGGTGACTTGGGGGGGGGTGTTTTAAGTTCCCAGACTCTGTGTGTGTGTGTGTGTGTGTGTGTGTGTGTGTGTGTGTGTGTGTGTGTGTGTGTGTGTGTGTGTGTGAGAGAGAGAGAGAGAGAGAGATTCTATCCTTTTCCTGTCACTCTCATCTCCTCTTGAAATTCCTCCTCTGTTGCTAAGTAACCGCCTGTCATTTAAAAAAAAAAAAAAGGAGGGGCAATGTGGTTGGGGAGAATGATGAATTGTGTTTCATGGTGTTATTTTAACAAAGCTCCGGGTTCTGCCTCTCAATGGAGGAGAGACACAAAGAAAAAGGGGGGAGGGAGTCCCAAATGCACCCACTGAAGCATTGAATCTCACCCCTTTTGAGAGGAGGCCAAGAAGGCGATTCTGTCCCTGAGCGCAAGCCTCACTGCAGCTCTGCAAATCCCTCCTGGTGCCTGAGAGCAGAATGGGATTCACCAGGGAGCCCAAGCCTACGCATGTCTACTCAGAAGTAAGTCCCATTAGAGTCAATGGGGTTTACTCCCAGGTAAGTGTGGAGAGGATTGCGGCCAAAGTTTTGATCAGCAAAGGAGGGTTTGCCCTGCTGCGGAGCTACTCCTGGGGCACTTTTCCTCCATTCCCTCCTAGAGCATTAGCAAGAAAGCAAAGGAGTCAGACAGCCAGGCTGGCACTGCGAGAAAAGGGGTGGTGGTGAATGAGCACGCCTGTCTTGTGCTCACGGATGTGCGTGCACTGCACACACGCAGCAGGCGTGTGCTATGCTTGCCTTGCACACACTGCAGCAGAGGGAGACACACGTTCACTCTCGCACACGCACACCAGAGCAGCCCCCCCCCCCCCCGCTGTGCACAGAAAGCCAGGCAACTATCACAGGCCCACTGTACAAGACTCAGACTCCATGGTGTACGAGATCTGTGCGCTGCTGCCCTCTTCAGGGCAATGTAAAGCATTACAAGAGTCCCAACAGGCTCTTGCACTGGTGGCCAAGCCCATGAAAACTGACCCTTATTAGCCAGTGTTCTCAGAGTCTGATTCAAGGACTGGGGTGGCAGGAGAGGGGGGAAGGACGGTCCCTTTCCTGGAATGAGAACTGGCTTCCTTGACCACATGGCAGGCAGAGGCGTCTGAGGAGGAGCTGCTCATCTGCACATCTCCCAGCCAGCCAGCAGGCTTTCTTGAAGTCACGGAGGTCCGAGAAGAAGAGCTCACTGCGACCTGGAGGCTTGCGCTTCTAGCCACCCTTCCTGCTCTTGGCCAGTGACTCACGGTGATGCTGAGGAAACAACCCGTCTGTTGAGCAACAGGTTGTTGCCTGAAAGGGTTGGGGGATGGAAGCGGAGGCTTCTGCAGGGGTGCCAAGTGGCACATGGCACTGATTCTCTTGCCTGCAGGTATCGAGGGCTGCACATGTGGCAAGTGCAAGTTGGTCGCCCTTGTGGGCCGAAGACTGGAGCAGCCAGTTGCCACCTGGCGGAAGGAAGCCGAGGAGGAGTGCCCGCCCCCAACTGCAGGCTGACCGTCTCCCGAGGCAGCGACAGGAAGGGGACACACACACACACACACACACACACGCACGCACACACACGCACACACACACACAGCCCGGTGCTGCAGGGGAGGCGAGCGCCAGGAAGGTCAGCAGCCTTTCTGAACAGCCACTGCCAGGCTCTGGGAGGTGCCAGAGGCACAGAGGCAACGCAGCCAGCAAGGACCGCGTGGGGGCGGAGGCGGTTGGCAGTCCCTGCTGAGAGGGATGGAAGCTGCTGTGGGCCGACCCAACCTGCTTGCTCACGAGGAGGCGTCGTCTTGCCAGCGCAAGGATCTGGAGGCGGCGGAGGGGCCGCCAAAGCTGGTCAAGCCCGCAGACCAGGGTCCTTTCCTGCTCGTTTGCGGGGGGACGAGCGACACTGCCAGGCCCAGCTAGGAGCACCTCATTTCTGACGGCCAGCAGGCTTTGGGGAGGACGGCGCGAGGACGGGGGGCCAGGTAGGAGACTTCCCCAAGAGAGAAGACGACTTCGGGGGAATGACTGCTGATGCCAATGGTGTCCCCAGGCGGCCTGGACAAAGGGTGCTGGCAATCGCTTGGGCTGCTTCTCACGAGGCCTGGGCAGGCAGAAGTCTGGCGAACCCGATCAACTGAAGGCAGTGGCAGGTGGAGACGAAAACCCAAAGACTGAAGCACAGGGCAGCGTTCCAGTCGGGGAACTGGGGAGCGTTGGGAGGTGCCCAGCAATCCCCCAACTAAAACAGCAGGAAGGACACCAGATCGTACTTTCCGGGGGGGGGGGGGAACCTATGTGGCATATATACTAACGCACAGAGCATGGAAAACAAACTGGATACGCTGAAACGTCTCAAACCAAGATCAGATCGACTCGACAGGTGCACCCCAAACCCGGGATGGGGATCCAGGGATGGAAGGATATCACTTGTTCAGAAAGGACAGATGTGCTAGAAGAGCGGCAGGGGGTCGCGCTGTCTGTCAAGGAAGCCAACAGAAAGGACAGGGTCGCCCTGTGGAGACCCTCTGGGCAAACAGAAACGCACCCAACCTTGGGGTCAGAGTCTACTGCAGACTGCCAGGCCAAGGCAGGAGGCGGATGAGGCTTTCTGAAGCGCCTCGACAAGGAAATGCGCGGCAGTAGTAAGGGGGGGACTTCAACTCTCCTGATCTCCGTTGGGAGACTAACAGCCCCATCCGACTTAACTTTTGTGCCGGTTTAACCAGCGGCGCAGCGAGAACGGGAGGCCCCAGAACGGAAAAGGGATTCAAATCTCGTTTGAATTCCTGTTTTGGAGGGGATTTGAATCCCTTTTCCGTTCTAGGGCCTCCTGTTCTCGCTGCGCCGCTGGTTAAACTGGCACAAACGTTAAGTCGGATTGCGCTGTAACAGCCCCATCCTGTCCTTGAGATATGCCAGTGTATCTCCACATGTACAGCAGCGTAACAATAGCAAGTGTCGAAGATTTGCAAGGTCCTCCGATTTGCACATCACAGCAGCCATGACACAGACAGAGGCGTTGTTAGGGGGGCTGGGGGGGCCCCGGGCGTCGAGCTCTGGAGGTGGGGGAAGTGCTGCGGCGGTGCCGCCAAATTTCAGCAGTGCCGCGGTGGCAGTGACCCCCTCCAGAGCGTTTTCGCGGCCTTTTTTAGGCCGCATGGAGCCTGGGAGGGTGGGAGGATCGGCCCTCCCACCTTCCCAGGCTCCGTGCGGCCTAAAAAAGGCCGCGAAAATGCTGGGGTGTGTGTGTTCCTTACCCGACATTTGTGCACAACCCCCCCCCCCCGAAGACCGGACATTGCATCCTTCTTGTCACTTCCGTTCCAAGTCACTAGAGAGGCTGTGCCTGCTGTGCAAACTTGCTGCAGCCTCTCTAGCTCCCCTAGTCTCGCCAGCCAGTCCGGAGAGCAAGGGGAGAGAAGGGGAAAAGAGTTAGGGACCATAGCTGGCTGGGAAGAGCCACCGCATGGATAGGACAAGAACAGGGAAGAGGCCCGAGTGGGAGCCTAACTGGGAGGCAAGAGGCAGACGGTGGAGACCAGACCTGGGCACCCAGCGGGAGGAACAAGCGGAGGCAGCTGGAGGCGAGGACTGATGGGACTGGGGGGAACGAGAGAGGGGAGAAAAGCCCAGAGCAGGAGAGCCAAGACGGAAGAAGACGACGTTTCCTGTCAGCCAGAAAGGGGAGGCCGGGCACCGGGTGGGGCAGTCTGGAGGGTACGGGAATCACAGGAATGGGCTGGAGCTCATTCCTCTCCTCAGGTGAAAAAGCCAAGCTGCTTCATATCGCACACTGGGACTGATATGGGGGTGAGCATCAGGAGTTAAAAAAACCACCCTTTTTTCCAGAAGTGACATCGCCAACGTCACCGCAGAGGGCCCCCAAGGAATTCTTCCTCTCACCCCACTGCTGCTGAGCCCCCCAGGAGCCCCCCACGTCACGTCTACAATGGGCTTCCTGTCCTCCCTGGAACACTCACAGACACACCTGGCCCTTGTGCCTTGTCTCTCCACAACCAGGGCCACAGCCAGGGGCGCCTCCTCTGCGATGCCGGGTGTGAGTGTCTCTACTTCAAGGCCTCCCTCCAGGGCAAAGGGGCAATTCACCTGTGCAGGGATGTTTCTCTTACCCGTGACATCACCACACCAATGCTGGCCTTTACACGTGATGGTCTTATGGTTTGTATGTTGTATTCTTGTTTGGGGGCAACCTGCCTTGGGTGCCCATGTTAGTGGGGAAAGGCGGGGTGAAAAGAATCAACCAATGAATTACAGGAACGAAGGGGGGGGGGAGTGGCTGGCAGGCCTCCTTCTGCCTCAGAAATGTTTAAGGCACTGAAGATATTTTTGCAGTATTTCTTTGTTAATACGAAATGTGGCTCTAACCGCTGGGCTTCAAAACAAAGTGCACACAATTTTCTATTTCCTTTTCAAGGCAAAAAGGGGGGAGGGGTGACCAGTAAGGATGGAGCTCAGCGGTGGAGCAGGTGCCTTGCATGGAGAGGGTCCCCGGTTGAGTCCCTGCCGTCTCTACCCAAGAAAGGCAACCAGGTCGCGAGGCTGGGGGACCCCTGGAGAGCTGGACGGAGGGTCCGAGTCAGCAGGAGGCAGCTTCAGGGGTTCACAGAAGAGCCAGTGGGCCGGTGCAGTGGGGAGTGTGCCAGACTCGGACTGGGGGAGCAGGACTCAAATCCCTACTTGCAGCCCAATTCTGCCTAAGATCCGCCACAGCACACTACGCACACTGCGCCGGATTCTGCATGGGATCGGGTCTGCGCCGGCAGAGCTGGGACACACCTCGGGGAAACGGGACGTTTGTCCCTTTCCCCTGGGGAGAGCCCCAGCGGCCCCTATGGGCCTCCTCGGATGTGTGCTGGCAAAATGGCCATGTAAGGCCGGTCAGGCCCCCTGGCCTGGCCAGTCAATCACCCCTCCCCCGACACCCTGGCCCGCCCGCTCCATGCCCAGAAACGGATCCAGGTCTGCGGTGGGTGGCAGCAGCCGCCGCCACGGCCCCCCCCCACGGCCGCTGCCACGTCCCACCCCCAACGCTTTTTGGCTCTTTTTGGAGCCACACGGCACCAGGGAAGGTGGGAGGGCCGAAACGCAGGCCGTTCTTGGCTGCGAAGAAGCAGCGGGGCGCTGGAGGCGGCGGGACAACAGGTAAGCGCCGCCCGCTGCGCCCCACGCCCTGGGGCCCCAACACCCCCAGTGGTACGACGCTTCTGCCCATGCCCTCCCACCGCCTGGCGCAGGAATTACCTGCGTCCGGCGGCACAGTCCGGGTCCGGTGGCAGAATGAGCGCTGCCGGCCTTGGTGCCAGCACCGCTTACTCCATGGGCACCACGAAAGTGCATACAGCACTTTTGAGACACCCAACACCGGTGGAGCACTTGTTCCAGTGGTCTATAGATGCGCAGGATTGCGCTGTCAGCCAAGGAGGTCGATGGATGACCCCAGGCAAGTCTCAGCTTAATCTACCTCACAGGGCTGTTGCAAGGATACAATGGGGATGGGAAGGAAGGCAGAAAGGATGGGATACAAATGCAAAACCAAGAAAAAGTATGAAGGCTGCAGTGAAAATTCTGATGTGTCCCTAAAACCCTGATTTATGTGTCTCATTCCATTGCTGGAATTGCCTCATAGAACATAAGAACGTCAGAAGAGTCTTGCTGGATCAGGCCCAAGGCCCTGGATCTACTCCAGCTTCCTGTATCTCACAGTGGCCCCACCAGATGCCTCAGGGAGCACACGAGACAACAAGATAACCTGTTTCCTGCTGCCACTCCCCTGCACCTGGCACAGAGAAAACCTACTTCTAAAACCAGGAGGTTGCTTATGGCTGGTAACCTGTGATGGTCTTTTCCTCCATGAATCTGTCCATACCCCTTTTAAAGGCATCCAGGCCAGGTGCCATCACCACATCCTGTGGCAAGGAGTTCCACAGATGATTTACAGGCTGGGTGAAGAAATATTTTCTTCTGTCCGTTTAAACTCTCCCTCCACTCAATTTTAGTGCATGTCCCCTGGTTCTGGTGTTGTGCGAGAGGAAGAAGAATTTCCCTCTATCCACTCTCTCCATCCCATGCATAATTTTTTATGTCTCAATCATGTCCCCTCTCAGGCGTTTTTTTCTAGACTGAAAAGCCCCAAATGATGTGGCCTTTCCTCATAAGGGAGGTGCTCCAGCCCACGAATCATTCTGGTCGCTCTTTTCTGCACCTTTTCCAATTCAACTATATCCTTTTTGAGGTGTGGTGACCAGAACTGGACGCAATACTCCAGATGTGGCCTTACCATCGATTTGTACAAGGGCATAATGATATTGGCCGTTTTATTTTCAATCCCTTTTTTAATGATCCCAAGCATGGAATTGGCCTTCTTCACAGCCGCCGCACACTGGGTCGACACTTTCATCGACCTGTCCACCAGCACCCCAAGATCTCTCTCCTGATCCGTCACAGACAACTCAGAACCCATGAGCGCGTATGTGAAGTTTTGATTTCTTGCCCCAATATGCATCACTTTACACTTACTTACATTGAAGCGCATTTGCCATTTTGCTGCCCATTCTCCCAGTTTGGAGAGATCCTTCTGGAGCTCTTCACAATCCCTGCTGGTCTTCACCACCCGGAAAAGTTTAGTTTTATCCGCAAACCTGGCCACCTCGCTGCTTATCCCCAACTCCAGGTCATTGATGAACAGGTTGAAAAGCACCGGTCCCAAGACCGATCCTTGGGGCACACTGCTTTTCACCTCTCTCAAGTGTGAAAATTTCCCATTGACTCCCACTCGCTGTTTCCTAGTCTTCAACCAGTTCCTAATGCATAGGAGGACCTGCCCTCTTATTCCCTGTTATGCCCTTTCCCAGAAGCACATGACCCTTCCTCTGGCACAGTCTGCCAGATATGGATGCATTCTTCTGCCATCATTTCCAAATTCTGAGCCCTGGGAAACATCAGGCCATTTTAAGGGACTTTATTGGCATGCCACTAACAGCAGCCTCCTAGTCCACTTTTTGTGTGGCACTTTGAAAGTGTAACCTGTCATTTTTTAAACATTCCAGAAGGGGTGCAAGGTTTTCAACTCCACCACAGATCCTTATAAGCCTTGGCACA
Source organism: Plestiodon gilberti rubricaudatus (assembly GCA_026170595.1). NCBI lineage: Eukaryota > Metazoa > Chordata > Lepidosauria > Squamata > Scincidae > Plestiodon > Plestiodon gilberti. The sequence continues at coordinate 170,687,533 of JANXHW010000005.1, read as the reverse complement.
GGCCTGGTCTTTAGGAGTGGGACCCAGAGGGTCACAACTGCATCTCAGAACCTTCTCTGTCTGAAAAGAACAGGGGCAGGAAGAGGCTTTCCGAAGACAGAAGCCGGAGCTTACCTGTGAGAAGCGAAGTTGTCATAGGAACCCACAGTGTAGTGTCGGAAGAGTCGCTTGGTCCTGTCTTCTCTCGTTTCTGTAAGAGATCAGCAGAGGGAAATGCTCAGGGATCCGGGAGGCAGAGGTGTGAGACACCTATGGAACCTCCCTCCCTCCCTCCACACACACATTTCCCACATAATGTGTCCCATTCCGATGGCTCTCCAGTGGGGTCCAGATGGAGATGCACACTCATTCCTTTTGGTCACACAACCACTTTGATGTGGATTAAATATCTGGGTTGTGAAACTCTTTCACCTCCCAATGTCCAACTCTTTGATGTACCTTATTCTACTACCAGCAAACTTCCAGGACTGGATATGTGGAAACGTTGCTGTGAAGATGCCAAAGTCCATGGCAAGTGGCCAATTCCTTCCACACCTATTTATTTAAAAACCAACCCCAGGGGGCAACTGGCAAACGGGTCCCGGAGCTTGACTTGTTCATCTGCTGACTGTCCAGGCTCAACTCTTGGTGAGAAACGCCTCCTACACATCCACTCTAGCAGACCAGCTGTCTGTCTCAGTATCTCAAGCAAAAGGATAGCTCCTTGAAAAGGTAAAAACCACAAAGCGCGCCGAGGCACCTTCAAGACTAACGCCTGTGACACACTGCAGGCGGCACGGCGCAAAGCGAGGCAAGGCGAAGGGAAGCCGGCCTTTGCTTGGCGCCATGCCGCTTCCTGTCTATACAAGCCGCAGAGAGAGAGAAGCAAAAGACGTCCTTTCCTCCCCCCCCCCCTGCTAGCCAGTCAGAATCGAGCCTTTTCTGACGCGATTCTGTTTGGCCAAATGCTTCACTTCACCCCAGTGCACTGAACTCAACCTCTGATTGGCCGAAGTTCTATGTTTCCATCTTCTGTCGCGCAAAGTATGAGAAAGCAAAGCACACTGTTTTGTGCTGCTTGCCTACGCACCGCGCCGCGCCACTGTACGGGCAGTGTGTCACAGGCTGAACACATTTATCTTAGCAGAAGCTTTCATAGACTACAGCCCACTCCATCAGATGCCTGAAGTGAAATCACACAGGTACACACACAGAGACAGCAGCAGAGTGAATTTGCAAGTTGAAATTGAACAAGGCTGATCTCCTAACCAGCTTAAACGTATGCAGGATCAGCACTACTGACAATTCCCAACTAGTGACAGCAACCTGATGGGCTGGCAATGCTAAGTTAATTCAAGACATCGTGCCGTGATTCAGATTCCCTCTTGTTTTCATTCCCTCCTGGGCAAGGTCGGAGGGGCCAGGGCTAGCCAGGAACAAATGATTCTCCCACCCACCTGATGTGAGAAGGAACCTCCTTCCCTTGGGCAGAGGAGTCAGGGCCTCTTTGGGCAATCTGGAGCAAAGGCATGTTCGCCAGAGAGAACAGAGAAGCAACGTTCTTTTCTCTGCATGCCGCACGGCAACAGCCACTTTTGGTCCAAGTGCAAAGTGGACCCACCAATCCCAGATGCTGCACAGTCCGGCTCCAGCAGCTGCCCTCAGCACAGAAGCATCTGGGCACGTCAGAAGTCTCCTTCTCAAGACAGGCCCTGCAACTAGGGCCGCATTTCTGAGCACAAGAGCACTTTGGAAGTCAGTGTTAGACACCAAATGCTCCACAGGCAGACTTGTATTGCCTCTGGTGTGCCGCGCCTACAGTTCAAGCCCACTGGACGCAGGCAACCTGCACCGCCTCCTAGAATATGATGGGCGAGACGAGACGGAAAGGTGTTCCTCTGCAAATGATGCTGAGTTGGAAATCCCCCTCAGCTGAGAGGCTGCTAAAGGCACCAGGGGACACGATCATAGACACTTGGTTCACAGAAGAAGCAGACATTGAGGACTTGCAGGTTTCTTTGGGAAGTTGTCCCCATTGGTTGCATTCTGGAACCTGAATTCGGGTCCAGAAAGATGGGACCCTTCTGTCTTTAACGGTGAAATTCACCATAGATTTCTGCCGCTGGAGCGAGCACTCCAGTGCTGGAAGGCGTCGCAAACATGCCGTAAGGCACATTTGCGCCTCCTTTGGAGTAAGGGAGGCCGGCGCAAGGCGGACTGAACATGCAGCCGGCGACAGAAGGTAAGTCTCTGTCGCAGGCCGCATGGGCGGTCCGGCCGGCGAGGGGGGGGCATTGATCGAGCCGGCCTGGGAGGGGGCGGGAATGGCGTTGGCCATATCCCCATCCCCGCCGGGCTGGCTCGGCCATTACACAGCCTCCTTCGACTTCCGTCAGCTATTTAGCTGGCGGAAATCCGAGGAGATCGATAGGGCCAGCCCCGGTTTACACCTGGGGAAGGGGACGAACGTTCCCTTCCCCGAGTAGACCTCTGGACCACCCCATGGCGGTCCAGACGTCCAAATCCTGTGTAAGGATCCACTGCCGGATCATTACACAGGATTTGGCTTCTGAAGATGTATCAAGGCACAACTCTTCGTGGTGATCCATCCCAGCCAACAAGTGCAGCATCTCTTCATCACCAGCAGATGGGAAACGGTCCCTCCATTGGAGAAGCTGCGGGGGGGGGGGGGGCTGCTGCCACTTAGGAAGCATTTCGCCTGCTGACCCCCCCCCCCAGCTCTCATCTCTGTGTCTCCGATAATCAGATGTCCCAACTGCAGGCCAACAGTGATCCGAGGACTGGAACACCTTCCTTACGTGGGGTGGCTGCAACGTTGGCCAAAAGGAAGCTAACAGGGGATACGACGGGAGGTTTATAAAATGTTCTCCCTCCCTGACAATACTAGAACCAGGTCATCCAGTGAACCTGACTGGCAGGAGGTTTAGGACAGCCAAAAGGAGGCCCTTCTTCACACAGCACCTCATTAGTCTGTGGAATTCCTTGCCACAAGATGTGGTGATGACCAGCTGCAGAGTTGGCTTTAAAGGGGGATTGGAGACATTTCTGGAGGACCAGAAATTCAATGGCTATAGAAAGATCAATGACTACCTGTCATGAAGGCCAACATGGAACCTCCAGGTTCAGCAGCAGTCTTGTGGGAAACAGGATGCTGAACTAGATGGGGGCAGCGGCGTCGCTGCAGGGGGGGCGGTCCGACTCTCCGTTACATGGGTGCACAAAGTGGCCCCGCCCCCTCGCCTTCGGTACCATTCAAGTCGGTGAAAGCAACATGGAGGAGACTCCCGTGTAACGGAGGGTTGGACAGCGGCGGAACTTAGAGCTCCGCCCCCCTGCAGCGACGCTAGTGGATAGGGGCCCCACTTTGGCCTCATCTAGCAGGGCTTTCCTGATGTCCTCAGAGTAGCCAACTCCGGGTGGGCCTGTGGGGACAGCCTTCAGCTGGGTCTGCACAGAGCCCTGCAGCAGCTGTGATGGTGCTGAGCTGCCAAGCTGTCCGTCCAAGTTTGCCAAGCACAGCCACAGTACAGAGCTATGGGACCGAGCGCCAGTTCGCAGCCCCTTGCTTTCACAAGCCTGGGCGCTGACTTCTGCTCATGAGAAAGAAGACAGTGGTCCTACGTTCCACGGGGGATGTGGAAGAACTAGGCCTTTCTGCTCAGGAGAACAGGCACATCAAGTATCCCTTACTCCTGGAGCATGTGCCTTGAAAGAGCTATTTCCGGAGGTCAACTCCAGTTGGTCAAATGAGAACCCAAAAGGTGTGTCAAGCAGTAAGCCAGGCGCCTCTCTTTGCCACACATGCAACAGTGGAACAAACTCCCGCTGAAGAAGGAGACCCCTTCCTCCATCGTCGTCACTGGGGGTGAATTCACTGCATGCACCTAGAGGTTCCACGATGTCCCCGTAGATCACCGTTGTCAGAGAGAGCAAGTGCAAACGCCATCCTCTGCCTGCCTGCAGCGCATTCAGTCAGAAGTGCAACAGCGGGAAACCCAAGAGGGGCTTCCTTTGTGCCCACACACACAGGACGGACAGGAAGGGTTGCAAAAGGCTTTGGTGGGGAATATCCAATCCACTGGAAAGATGCCGAGGTGTGGCCATGGGGAAGAGGGAGGGGAAAACAAGAGGACTTCCTGGTGGGGCAGCTGTGGCTGAGGCGTCCGGGTGAACCCTCTTCCTGCCAGGCCAGGCCTCACTGCTGCAGCCTGGAGGGAAACGAACCCAGAGAGCTGACCGACCGAGGCATGAATGACAAACGCGTTGACAAGAGGGGACTCTGCTGCACCGGGCGTTCATATGCGGTAGAGGTGGGCACACAGCTGCAGGTCACCTTGTCCATACCCTGGCAGCTGCACAGACAGCCCGTCCCCTCTTCTTTGTCATTTCAAAATTTCTCGCCAATCAAGACATGAACACAAATCACAAAATGAAAACATAACCAAGAATTAATTCATCCAGCGTGTAATTCATCTGTGGAACTCCTTGCCACAGGCTGTGGTGATGGCACCTGGCCTAGATGCCTTTAAAAGGGGTTTGGACAGATTCATGGAGGAAAAGACCATCACAGGTTACAAGCCATAAGCAACCTCCTGGTTTTGAAAGTGGGTTTTCTCTGTGCCAGGTGCAAGGTCAACGTGCCAGGTCAACGGGAAACAGGTTATCTTGTTGTCTCGTGTGCTCCCTGAGGCATCTGGTGGGGCCACTGTGAGATACAGGAAGCTGGACTAGATGGGCCTTTGGCCTGATCCAGCAGGGCTCTTCTGATGTTCTTATGTTATGAATGCAGAAGAAGTCACACGACAAAAACAAGCCCCAGCACTGACTGCATGACTGCATCTCATTTCCCGACAAAGCATCCCATGAGGGGATCTATACTCATTGCTGGAGAAAAAGACAAAGGGGACGAATCCGTTTCCAGCACAGCCAGGCAAGGCTTGGGACACCTCTGTGGCCAGCATGGAAACAGGATGCTGGGCTCCACGAGGGAGTCCATCGGGTCTCGTCAGGACAGCTCCAAGGAGAGCAGAGCTGGTCAGTTGGGAGCTTGGCTGCTGCTGGTGTGGGTCAGCTGGCTGGCAGCGGGATGAGGCCACAGCACCTGATGGTCGGCAGACCCTCCGAGGGGGGCGGAGATGGGAGAGCCAGGCAGGCAAGAATCCGGGCCCAATTCACGGTGCCGGGATGACCCTGTAAAGCCCTTCCTGGGTTGGATCCAGGATACCTGAGGGACCACCTTCCCCATACAGTCTTCGGTCATCTCAGGGGGCGCCTTGGTCCCTTTGAGGATGTTCAGGTAAAGGACCCACGAGAGTCTGGAAGAGAGACCAGGAACCAGGCCAGGCCGGGCACATTTCCGCTTCCTTGCGTCTGGAAAGCTGAAAGGCAGAGGTGCTCAGGGACATTGGCATCACTAGGGGGAGGCAGCGGCCTGCAATGATGCACCAGGGGGCTGGCCTGGTGACGCCCCAGGGAGGGGTGAGGCACGATTGGAACCTGAAACCGGAAGTGGCTTCCAATCGCGTCTCAGACCTGTTCGAAGGCGCAGGGAGGCCTGTCGAGTGGGCCGGAGTCCTCCCCGCACTTCAGAACCCAGGTCTGTACGCGATTGGAAGCCACTTCCGGTTTCAGCTTCCAATCGCGCCTCACCCCTCCCTGGGGCGTCACCCGTGCCTCATGGGGGTGTCGCGCTAACCTCCCACACCAGGTGACGCAAACCCTAGTGACGCCTCCACTCAGAAATATGAACTCTATACCAGATTTTCCTGGGAAATTCCATGCCTACACATTCGCAGGAAACAAGGAGTCACAAATTTACAAAGGTTTGCGAAGGAAGCCCAGTGCAAACCCAAAAAGAGCACACCCCATTTTATCCCAGAGCTGCTCTGAAATCCCCCCTCACTCAAGTGTTTTGAAATGCCAACGCATTCTCAAGCAGTCAGTTCTATCACAGCAGCTTAGACAAGGACGGACCGTGGACACCACAGTCGTTCAGCCAATAGCTAGGGATGTATCAACAGAGGCGTCACTGGAGGTGGCGGTACCGTAAGTTCCACGCCGTCCTAGTCCCCGTTTCCTCCCCGGTACGAGGTGGCCCTGCCCCCTCGCCATCAGAGCCATTCAGTGCGGCAAAGGCAACGGCAAAGGCAACCAGGAGTCTCCTGCCCGTTGCCTTCGCCACACTGAATGGCTCCGATGGTGAGGGGGCGGGTCCACCTTGTACCGGGGAGTAGAACTGTGCAGAACGTACAGTACCGCCTCCACCGTAGCGATGCCTCTGTGTTTCAAAGACAGTAGCCTGACACTTTATGGTCAAACTGAAAAAGCTACCCCTTGCAGAAACCCAATTAACAGTGCAACCCTACGCAACTCTGCACACGGCCATGCAGCCACACCACACTGTAAAGGACTTGGTTAAAGCTACCTTAAGCTACCTTAAACCTAAGATAGAACTAAGCCTAGCTAAGTAGAACTAAATATAACCTGAGGAGGGGAATTTTAAGGTCCAGTAGCTAGGACACAGACACAGAAGCTAGGAGGGGAAATTAAATAGATTCAAATAAACAAACAAGCACCTATCTAAAAGACAGGGGCAGAAACTGGACAAGCCTGGGAGCAGATTCTAAAGAGAATTGCAGTCCAAATCTAATCAGGTCTACTCTGAGTAAAACCAGTGTTTACTCAAGAGTAAAAGCCCAGGGCAGAAACCTGAGTCTACTTTAGAGTAGGAGCCCAAAACAAAACAGGAGGAGGCTAAAAGAAGGGGAGAAAGCAAGCTAAACTACACCTTAAGCAGAGTTAAACTTAAGCAGAATTTAAAACATACAGTTTAAAACATACAGACCGCATGGTATAGTAGGCCAGATGTAAATTGAGGCAGCAGCAGGAACAATAGCAACAGGAATTTCCTGCCAGTAAACCCCATCAGGCCCCACCCCCCTTAGAGGCCAGTCTTTTCAAACTTTCAGGTAGGCAGGGGGAGGAGCTACACAACAGTTTAAATCTGGGGCTGGTTTGCGAGTGAGCCCTTTCACGAGCAGCGAGTGGCCTCACTGGGACAAAGTGCCAAGGTAAAAAAGACACTGCGAGTTAAGTAGCTGGGCGAGTTCAGCGGCGGGGCGAGGAAGCCAGGCCCCACACACTGCCCGGCACGTCCCTTGAAGAGAGGAGAGTTCCAACAACATTAAGGTACCCAAACTTTGATAAATCCGTAACTTACAAAAAAAGCTATGCAGTCAGACAGCCAGCAGAAGGGTGGGGGCTATCCAGTGTTTTGCACTGAGTGTCACATGTATGGCTATCTGCCTCTTGGGCACAAGTCATGGGTGTGTGCTCGGTGCAAAGAGCTCCAGGCTCTCAGGGAACGGGTTCGCTCCCTTGAAGCCACGGTTGCTGACCTGGAGAAGCAGAGACAGGTAGAGAGGAACCAGGGTGAGACTTCTAGGGACGTGGAGGCATCGTCCCACCCTCAGTTGGCCAGCTCCTCAGCTGCCAGGAAAGGGAGTCTCAGGGCTGGAGGACATTGCTCTGGAAAAGAGGGAAACAATCCCACAGTGGGGACCCCTTCTTCAGGTGATGGGCCCGTATCCAGTCGCACTATGGATACTCCTCTGGGGAGGGGGGGAAGGGGGCTTCTTGTTGTGGGTGACTCTATAGTCAGGAACATAGAAAGGGGGGTCTGTGACGGATGTGAGGACCGCACGGTGACTTGCCTACCTGGTGCGAAGGTTGCGGACATCACCTCTCGTCTAGATAGGCTGGTAGAGAGTGCTGGGGAGGAGGTAGCGGTTGTGGTGCATGTTGGCACCAACGACGTGGGGAAATGTAGCCGGGCGGTCCTGGAGGCCAAATTTAGGTTGCTAGGTAGGAAGCTCAAATCCAGGACCCCAAAGGTAGCGTTCTCTTAGAAGTGCTACCTGTTCCACGCGCAGGGCCAGCTAGGCAGGTGGAGCTCAGGGGTCTCAATGCATGGATGAGACACTGGTGTCAGGAGGAGGGGTTTAAGTTTGTTAGGCACTGGGGAACGTTTTGGGACAAGCCGGGCCTTTACAAGAGGGACGGGCTTCACTTGAACCAAAACGGAACCAGACTGCTGGCGCAAAGACACTTTAACCAAGCTTTAACCAAGTCCCTAGAATTTTTTGAAAAGGTCAACAGGCATGTGGATGCGAGCGAACCCGTGGATATTATATATCTGGATTTTCAGAAGGCGTTTGACACGGTCCCTCATGAAAGGCTCCTGAGAAAACTCCACAGTCAGGGAATAAGAGGGCAGGTCCTCTTGTGGATTAGGAACTGGTTGAAGACCAGGAAACAGCGAGTGGGAGTCAATGGGCAATTTTCACAATGGCGAGAGGTGAAAAGCGGTGTGCCCCAAGGATCGGTCTTGGGACCGGTGCTTTTCAACTTATTCATAAATGACCTGGAGTCGGGGATAGGCAGTGAGGTGGCCAAGTTTGCAGATGACACTAAACTTTTCCGGGTGGTGAAGACCAGCAGGGATTGTGAAGAGCTCCAGAAGGATCTCTCCAAACTGGGAGAATGGGCAGCAAAATGGCAGATGCGCTTCAATGTAAGTAAGTGCAAAGTGATGCACATTGGGGCAAGAAACCAAAATTTCACATATACGCTAATGGGTTCTGAGTTGTCTGTGACGGATCAAGAGAGAGATCTTGGAGTGCTGGTGGACAGGTCGATGAAAGTGTCGACCCAGTGTGCGGCGGCTGTGAAGAAGGCCAATTCCATGCTCGGGATCATTAAAAAAGGGATTGAGAATAAAACGGCCAATATCATTCTGCCTTTGTACAAATCGATGGTAAGGCCACATCTGGAGTATTGTGTCCAGTTCTGGTCACCACACCTCAAAAAGGATATAGTTGAATTGGAAAAGGTGCAGAAAAGAGCGATCAGAATGATTAGTGGGCTGGAGCACCTCCCTTACGAGGAAAGGCTACAGCGTCTGGGGCTTTTCAGCCTAGAAAAAAGGCGCCTGAGGGGGGACATGATTGAGACTTATAAAATTATGCATGGGATGGAGAGAGTGGATAGAGGGAAATTCTTCTCCCTCTCGCACAACACCAGAACCAGGGGACATGCACTAAAATTGAGTGGAGGGAGAGTTAGAACAGACAAATGAAAATATTTCTTTACCCAGCGTGTAATTCATCTGTGGAACTCCTTGCCACAGGATGTGGTGATGGCATCTGGCCTAGATGCCTTTTAAAAGGGGTTTGGACAGATTCATGGAGGAAAAGACCATCACAGGTTACAAGCCATAAGCAACCTCCTGGTTTTTAGAAGTGGGTTTTCTCTGTGCCAGGTGCAAGGGAGTGTCAACGGGAAACAGGATATTATCTTGTTGTCTTGTGCTCCCTTAGGCATCTGGTGGGGCCACTGTGAGATACGGGAAGCTCGACTAGATGGGCCTTTGGCCTCATCCAGCAGGGCTCTTCTTACATTATGTACTCTGCATGTTCTACTGTGAGAGTGATTTTGATAGAGACCTCTGAGGTTCAGGGCGAAATCCACCCTAAGCATCTAGCGCTGGAGCGAGTTTAAGAGTAAGGGAGGCCAGCGCAAGGCTGGCCTCCGTCATTCTGCCGCCGGGACGACCATGCGAGTGCCGGAGGTAGGTAAGGCTCCCGCCGACGCCCACATGGGCGGTCTGGGAGGGGGGACATTGGCCGATCCGGCTCGGGAGGGGGTAGGGATGGTGTCGGCCTTATCCCCATTCCCGCTGGGCCGGCTCGGCTGTTACTTGGCCTCCTCCTACTTCCCCCCAGAGGCGTCGCTCCGGTATGGGCGGTACCGTAGGTTTCGCCCCATCCTAGTCCTGTTTTCCAAGCCGGCAGGAGGGAGGGAGGGAGTCTCTTGCCTGCTGCTTTCTCTGCACGGAATGGCTCCAACAGTGAGGGGCGGGGCCGCCTCCTGCCAGCTTGGTAAACAGGATTAGGACGGGGCGAAACTTACAGTACCGCCCCTACCAGAGCGACGCCTCTGCTTCCGCCAGCTATTTAGCTGGCGGAAATCCGAGGAGGCCGATATGGCCAGCCCCAGTTTATACCTGGGGAAGGGGACAAACGTCCCCTTCCCCGAGTAGACCAGCGGGGGATAGGATCCGGTAGGCGGCCCGATGGATTTGGCTGCCCGTATTGTTCTAGGAGGGGAGTTCTGCCCAAGGGGCCCCTCTGGCTTGCCTGATCTCTTGGGCCAGTGGCAGTGGATGAATTCTACCAAGACATTTCCCCATTAATTTGCGTGTGCAAACAGGGGAGCAAAGAGAGCAGGAAGGGAGTGAGTGTGCTAACCACGAGGCGCTACTGCCCTGGATCAGCATGTGGTCGCTGACAGCCCCTCTCTCGATCCTGACAGGGGCCATCAGACAGCCACCAAGATGTAAACACAAAAATCTTTTACTTATCTGGTTGATCACCAACCAGTCTCATGGATCACCCTGATAACACTGTGTATAACACCTGATAACATTTGAACAATTTCGTGTTTAGCTGAATGTTTTGATATCTTTATTAATTTTGGTGCAAGGATTTAAAAAATACTGCTATTTTTGGCATGGCATCAATAATTCAGCTACAATTTACGCTACTCGGGGAGAGCTTACAACCTCTTGTTGTGTCCGTGTAAGATAGTGGAGGACAGGAAGGCCTGGCGGGATATGGTTCATGGGATCACGAAGGGTTGGACACGACTTAACGACTGAACAACAAAAAGGCGAATGGCAGTGTTTCAACAACAACACAAAATTTAAGATAACTACGGTACAAAAGTTCTGATGACACAAAAAACCTGACAGTACCATTGGAATCAGTGCCTCTGAATTGTATAAGAAACATTAAGAAATAAACATTTTTTGTGTTACACAGTGTAAGTGTAATCAATGAAAAATGGCTTTACCTACTACAACTCCAATATCTATGGATTTTAAATTGTGATTATTTCAACAAAAAAGGTATGTTTAGGGTTTATTGGACACAACAATGCCTCTATATTAAGGGGTTGACCAAAGGTTCTAATTGCTGGCATTGCAATTTTCCTAATGCATTGCTCACACACATGATCTTGCGCTGTGATACAGCTGTGGGGGGACGGGACGACAAACATTGCAGCAAACCTCGATATTGGTTGAGTCTTATGTTCTATGGCTGCACCATTGGAATGTGCATTTTCTGGCAGCGCAGCGCGCTTTAGGGCAGTTGCAAAAGGTGACAACATTCAGCATGACCAGGCCACCACCACAAGTAGCGAGAGGCCACGAACAACCTCCAGCGCCAGTATGTCAGTGTGGGAGGGCAGGCGGGAGGCGGATGTGGGTGGTACCAGGTGGGGAGGGGGAGGAATTCTGGGCGGGGAGGGAGGCGGATTTGAGGGATGTTGAGGAATCAAAACAATGGATGAAAAAAGGCAGGGGATAAAAGCAAGACAAACATGGGGGGGGGGGTGGCAGCTGATGATGGCCTGGAGAGGCAAGCTGAACATAAAACAAATCCCGGCTGCAGCCCCTGCTCTACTGACTCACATTGTTCCAGGATTCTGGTCCTTACACCCCCTGCGTAACACGGGAAGCAGGCAAACCTCCCTCGAAGGGGTCTGCGCCAGTGCGTGGCCCCCTTTGACTGCCACTCTAGACGCCGGGGAAACACCACGCTCTGAGCTGCTTCCCAAGGCTTCGATCTGTACGGCCGCGCAACTTAAAGGGAACAACGGAGGCAGGTCGGCAGAGGCATCGCTAAGGGGGGTCTGGGGAGATGTAATGCCCCCAGGTGGCAACAACTGTGGTCTCCTTGCGAGAAAGGATACTGAAGACGAGCATCCTCCTTCCTTGAAAGCCAAGTGAAATAGATGTGTTTTTAAACCCCGCCGGGAGTTTCTCAAGCGGGAGAGAAGCAAAGGCGGACTCTCCAAGTACCTTCCTGCAGTCCAACAGTGTGATCCAAGCCCAGTTGGACATTTCTACTGCAGCCTATTGTTGTGGGACTCCTCTTGTCTCCGGGTCATGTACAAAGCAGAGGGACACACCTCAACGCTACTGGGCATCACTCCATGGGGAGATGTGGGGGAGGATCAAGGCCAGGAAGGAGGTGGCATTGGCGGCAGTGGCACTGCCAATATCCTATCCCCTTTCCTGGCCCCTCAATCCACCTTCCTGGTTCCATAAGAACATAAGAAGAGCCTGTCTGCTGGATCAGGCCAAAGGCCCCTCTAGTCCAGCTTCCTGTATCACACAGTGGCCCCACCAGATGCCTCCGAGAGCACAAGACAACAAGATACTTGTATCCTGTCGCCACTCCCTTGCACCTGGCACAAAGAAAACCTACGCCTACAACCAGGAGGTTGCTTATCCCCATCATGGCTTGTAAGCTGTTATGGAACTTTCCTCCATAAATCTGTCCAATCCCCTTTTAAAGGCATCCAGGCCAGGTGCCATCACCACCTCCTGTGGCAAGGAGTTCCACAAACCAATTACACGCAGGGTAAGAAATTTTTTCTTTTGTCTGTTTTAATCCTCGCTCCACTCAATTTGAGTGGATGTCCCCTAGTTCTAGTGTTGTGTGAGAGGGAAAAGAACTTTTCGCTATCCACTCTCTCCATCCCATGCATAATTAGCTGGTGCAGATCTGAGTAGACCCAGTGGGGCAGCAAGGACTTTGGCTGGACAAGAGAACAAATGAAGGAGACCTCTGGGGCCTGAAACTCCCCCATGGGATGCAGCGCTCACCCCGGTGGCGCGACTGTGTCGGCACAGAGGGACCGACCCGATTCAGCCATCCCCACCCCTCACCCCGCTCACAGAGAGAGCTTTTTCCCAGTCAGCAACATTCTTGGAGACAGCCCAGTTTTAAAAACAACCCAAACTCCCAACGATTGTGAGCAAGCCTGACTGTAACATTTAAATATTAACATGTTAATGATAATCAAGAGCTGCTTCAGAGTAATTAGTTAGATGACTGAAATCCACAATTGCACATGAAGAGCTTGGCAATTAAATGTTCCTGATTTGGAAAGAAAACAAGAGGCAGCAATTCATCAGAAAGTGCAAAATATCAAGGAGAAATGGGGAGGAAGTCAGCCATGTTTGACAAAGGGGACTTGTTGTCAATAGAATTTGCCTTGAATTTTCACATTCACTTGTCATTCATCTAGCTAACAACAAAGTTACTCCCTCTCCACCCTTAAGAGTTGCATCATCCCCAATACCTCAGGATTCAACCTTACAATCTGCCCAGCTAGGCTCCTGCAAGCCACTGGTAGCGACTGGACTGCCTCCTTTTGCTGCCCAGTTCAGCACATTCTCAAGGCATCTGCCAGAAGCGTCGTGGGGGGGCAGTGGGCCCCCAGCGGGGTGCCACGTGGCATGTGTGTGTACTTGCCTCTGGCTTTGCCACCGGGTCACCCCCTCCGCCGCTCTTGTTGCGCTTTTTCGTTGTTGCGCTTGCCGCCAGCCGCAAGATTGTTTCCAAAAGGCCTGAAAAGCGGCGTGTGTGTTTTCGCGCTGCGCCGTTGCCGAAATTCGGCGGCAGAGCGCAAAAATGACATCACGCCCCAGGGTGGGGCTTGTGGCATCACGTGTGGGGGGTGTTGCATCAGCGGGCCCCCCACGTGGGGTGTAGGAATGCCACTGGCATCTGCACAACTCATATTTGTCTCCTGCCGCATTGATCCCACCCCTTCAAGTAGCTGCTTGTTATGCTCCCCACCCCGAACAAGCTCCTAGTCCTCTCTGTTTGTTCTCATTTCTTGCCAGAACCAGCATGCACTCCATGTCCCATTCCCTTCTGCCATGCTACTGGAACAGCCTCCCCACAATCTTGGTTTGGTGCTTCAGAACTAAACCAGAAGAGCAGTGAAAGAAGAGCTGAGCCAGGCTCTGCAGCTTTGGCACCGTTTTGTCTTCATCCCAGTCAATCAGGGACAGTGACGTTTCCACGGTAGGGGCGGCACCGTAAGTAATGCCGCGTCAAGTACCGTGTGTAGGAACCGAAATGAGGAGGCGCCGCCCCCTCACTGTTGCTACCATTCAGCGCGAAGAACGCGACCGGCAGGGAGTCTCCTGCAGGGAGAGGAGACTCCCTGCCGGTCGCGTTCTTCGCGCTGAATGGTAGCGACAGTGAGGGGGCGGCGCCTCCTCATTTCGGTTCCTACACACGGTACTCGACGCGGCATTACTTACGGTGCCGCCCCTACCGTGGAAACGCCTCTGATCAGGGACCTTGTAGGCGGCCTGGATGAAGACAAAATGGTGCCAAAGCTGCAGAGCCTGGAAAGAAGCTTCTGTGAATATCTCTCTCTCTCTCTCTCTCTCTCTCTCTCTCTCACACACACACACACACACACACACACACACTCACACACACACACACCACAATACAAGGTAGAGGCAGGATCATTAATGAAACTTTTCACACACATCCAAGCCCCCCCCCCCGGTCACAGTTCTTCCATCGGCCTGTTCATGTCCTTCCTTGGGCTCAAGGTGGAGGTTCAGGGTGGGGAGGGCAGGGGTGGATTCCGGCAGCAGCAACTTGCTGTGTTTCTTCGAAAGGGCTTTGTCTTCAGCAGCAAAACGACCAGGAAGCTGTTTCCACTTTGACGACTGCAAGCAGTTTTGCGGGAGAATGATGGCCAAGGTGGCCACCTGCAGCCAAGTGCTGAGAAAATACAGGGTGACCTGCAAGGACGCTCCCAACTCAAGAGAAAAGAGGCAGTTGAGAAAAAACACCAGGCAGCGGCTGTGCCAATCCAAGGGGGGGATCATCTGCCCCCTGAGCTGCAGATGGGTGGAAAAGGGAGAAGGGCTTCCGGGGTGCGGAAAGATTTGGCCATTGACAACGAGTTCAGGTTTGGGTTCTCTGTTGGTAGAAAGGAGAGACCGAACCCTCTAGAAAGAAAAGGAAAGACTGCAAACAAAGCCACCTGTCAGGAGCCCAGTGCACAGATGGCTTCAAGAAGAGCCTTAGGCATCAAGCTCATTGGGCAGCCTCCTGGGCCAAGCTCCTCCAGGTCAGCAGAACCCGCCTCACAGGCCTGTGGAGAAGACAGAGAGTGGAACAGGCTGAGCAGCAGCAGCAGCAAAACGGCAATGGCCGAGTTAGGGGCAGAGAAGGAGAGGGACCGCTGGGGCGAGGAGCCCGCAGTTGGGCAAACAAGGCAGGAGATCAAAGGACTTGCCTCCAGCTTCGCCACGGGGTGGGTCGCCCCCTCCGCGACCGGATGGGGATGGGAGGAGGAGGAGAAGTGAACACTGGGTTGCTGCAAAAGGGGCTGCAGCTGGGGTCAGCTACGCCTCAGGCCCTGGTCCAGTTGAAAAGGGCCACCAACTGACCATTTGCCAAAGCTCAAAAGGGGTGAGAACAATTGGTCCCCGGCACTACTGGGGATGCCCACGAAGCGATGCAGTGGATTTGGGGCCCCGAGGAGGAAGGGTGTCCTCAGACCTTGAATCGTGTTTCCCGGAAAGGGAAGAGCGGCAGGCACTGTGGGGCATTGCGCTCTCTGCACCGGGACCCCCTCCGCACCTCTCACTCAACAAGGGGATACTCATGGCAGAAGCTGCGGGGGGGGGGGAGACTGAGCTGGGTCTGTCTTCCCCTCTGCCCGTTGGCTGCCCCTCCCTTCCGTCTGCTCTCCTTAATGCCCTCCAGGCAAGTGCCCTCCTTCACACAAGGACGGGCGCTCCTCCCAGGCAGCAGTTACCACCACAGGGAGCAAGAGAGGAGGACTCAGGCTGGAAAGTCTTCCTCCTCTTCCTCCTCCTCCGCTGCTGCTGCTGCTTCACTGCTATTGATCGCAAAAGGGACCTTGCAGCCTGACTTCCTGCTGTGACAGGCTTGAGAGGAAGGTGCTGAGACCACGCTGGGTGCTGCCTGAGCCCTTGCAAACATACAGGCGGGTACCACCTCTAAGGGGGCAAAACCTCGGAGTCACCTCCTTCCCAGCCCCAAATTCAGCATCTGCAGCAACAATGAAAGAAGTGCGTTCCCCTGAGGCATGTTCACAAGACACCTTCCTGCTCTCAGAGCTTGGGCACTTCAAGAGTGAAATGTGCTTGCGTCTAGCAGAGTGCAGCGGCACGCTCGCTCCAAGGTCGTTCCCTGTCGAAAGAAAAACACAGACAAGGCAGATGTCCACCACCAAGACCGTGTATTCAAAATACTGTATGTACAGATAAGCAGTTTTAGCAAAGCAACACCTCATATACAAAACTCCAACTCCACAGCATAGACTCCAGCTCTCTCAAACGCCACACAACGACCCTCACAGGTAGGCTCTGCCAGCCTCCTTATATAGTGCCTTTACACCAATCACAGTGGAGAGTGATGCATCTCATTATCTATTGCATCATCTCTTTCCACAGATGCATTGTCACAGTGATTCAACATTTTGAATTGCATCGCTTTACATTACATAGGGAGACATACACATACACATCAGAACCCTGTGCTGGAAATTTTTTTGATCCTTTGGTGAACTAACCCTGACAAGTGTGATGTGCTGGGAGGAGCAGGGCAGGCAGGATGCCAAACCCACCCCAGAACACCTCTCCTAGCATGGTTGGTGCACAAAAGGGAGGTGGAGATGGCTGGGGACACAAAAGTTCCATGTCTGATCGGAAGACATTTCTATCCCACCTTCCAAGATGGCTCAAAATGCAATCAAACAAACAACAAAGAATTATAATGGCAGGATTAAATCAAATCAAAATCCACAACTGGATACAATACAGGAAAATAATTCAACCACCACTGCTGAATGGAAAAGCCAGGTCTGAACATAGCACCTGAAGCAGGGGCCAACCAGGCTTCCACAAGGTTGCACCACCACCAAGAAGGTCCTGGTGAATGCCTACCGTGCTTCTGAAGGCAAGAGCACCTGGAGCAAGGCCTGAGGTGAGGACACACATATGGGAGGCAGTCCTTAAGGGGCCCCAGTCCCAAACCATTAGGGCTCGGAAGGTCATAACCAGCACTTTGAATTGAACCTGGAGACAAATTGGCAGTCGAAACAGTTCAGGACAAAGTGGGTGATGTGATGCCACCAAGTGGCCCTGGCTCATGGCCTGGCTGCCACTTTTGGCCCTGACACGGGATCTTGAGATGAGGAAGCAAATCAGGGAGGCGTCAACAAGAGTCAGTAGTCAGTAGTCATGGGGGACTTCAATTCCCCTCACATCGACTGGGTCAATTCAACCTCTGGTCACAAGAAAACAAGAAGAGCCCAGCTGGGTCAGGCCAAAGGCCCACCCACCCAGTCCAGCTGCCTGCATCTCGCAGTGGCCTGACCAGATGCCTCAGGGAGCACACAAGACTACAAGAGACCCGTATCCTGTCGCCACTCCCTGGCACCTGGCATTAAGAGACAGCCTACTACTAAACCTAGGAGGTTGCAGATACCCATCATAGCTTGTAACCTGCGATGGTCTTTTCCTCCATAAATCTGTACAATCCCCTTTTAAAGGCATCTAGGCCAGGTGCCATCACCACATCCTGTGGCAAAGAGTTCCACAGATGAATTACACGCAGGGTAAAGAAATATTTTCTTTTGTCTGTTTTAATACTCCCTCCACTCAATTTTAGTGGTTGTCCCCTAGTTCTAGCGTTGTGTGAGAGGGAAAATAACTCCTCTCTATCCACTCTCTCCACCCCATGCATAATTTTATACGTCTCAAACATGTTCCCCCTCAGGCACCTTTTTTCTAGACTGAAGAGCCCCAAACGCTGTAGCCTTTCCTCGTAAGGGAGGTGCCCCAGCCCACTAATCATTTTGGTCGCTCTTTTCTGCACCTTTTCCAGTTCCACTATATCCTTTTTGAGATGCGGCGACCAGAACTGGACGCAATACTCCAGATGCGGCCTTACCATCGATTTGTACAAGGGCATAACGATATTGGCCGTTTTATTCTCAATCCCTCTTTAAATGATCCCGAGCATGGAATTGGCCTTCTTCACAGCCGCCGCACACTGGGTCGACACTTTCATCGACCTGTCCACCAGTACCCCAAGATCTCTCTCCTAATCCATCACAGACAGCTCAGAACCAATGAGCGTATATGTGAAATTTTGGTTTCTTGCCCCAATGTGCATCACTTTACACTTACTTACATTGAACTTACATTGAAGCTTCTTAAATGAACAATGCAAGGAAATCGAGGAAAACAACAGAATGGGGAGGACTAGAGATCTGTTCAAGAAAATTGGAGATATCAAGGGAACGTTTTGTGCAAAGATGGGCATGATAAAGGACAAAAAAGGCAAGGACCTAACAGAAGCAGAAGAGATTAAGAAGAGATGGCAAGAATACACAGAAGAACTATACAAGAAAGATCTGAATGTTCCTGATGACCACGCTGGTGTGGTCACTGACCCAGAGCCGGACATCCTAGAGAGTGAAGTCAAGTGGGCCTTAGGTAGCATTACTAACAACAAAGCTAGTGGAGATGATAATATCCCAGCTGAGCTATTTAAAATCCTAAATGATGATGCTGTGAAAGTGCTGCACTCAATATGCCAACAAATTTGGAAAACTCAGCAGTGGCCAAAGGATTGGAAAAGGTCAGTTTACGTTCCAATTCCAAAGAAGGGCAGTGCCAAAGAGTGTTCAAACTACCGTACAATTGCACTCATTTCACATGCTAGCAAGGTTATGCTCAAAATCCTTCAAGCTAGGCTTCAGCAGTACGTGGACCGAGAACTACCGGACGTACAAGCTGGGTTTCGAAGAGGCAGAGGAACTAGAGATCAAATTGCCAACATGCGGTGGATCATGGAGAAAGCACGAGAGTTCCAAAAAAACACCTACTTCTGCTTCATTGACTACGCAAAAGCCTTTGATTGTGTGGATCACAACAAACTGTGGCAAATTCTTAAAGAGATGGGGGTACCAGACCACCTTACCTGTCTCCTGAGAAACCTGTATGCGGGTCAAGAAGCAACAGTTCGAACCGGCCATGGAACAACTGATTGGTTCAAAATTGGGAAGGGAGTACGGCAAGGCTGTATATTGTCACCCTGCTTATTTAACTTATATGCAGAGTACATTATGAGAAATGCAGGGCTGAATGAATCGCAAGCCGGAATCAAGATTGCCGGGAGAAATATCAACAACCTCAGATATGCAGACGATACCACCCTAATGGCAGAAAGTGAAGAAGAACTAAAGAGCCTCTTGATGAGAGTGAAAGAGGAGAGTGCAAAAGTTGGCTTGAAACTCAACATTAATAAAACTAAG
This sequence comes from Plestiodon gilberti rubricaudatus, assembly GCA_026170595.1. Lineage (NCBI taxonomy): Eukaryota > Metazoa > Chordata > Lepidosauria > Squamata > Scincidae > Plestiodon > Plestiodon gilberti. Next base: position 170,668,294 of record JANXHW010000005.1, on the reverse strand, counting down.
ATCATGGCATCGGGTCCCATCAATTCCTGGCAAATAGAAGGGGCAGAAATGGAAGCAGTAACAGATTTTACTTTTCTGGGCTCCAAGATCACTGCAGACGGAGACAGCAGCCATGAAATTAAAAGACGCTTACTCCTTGGAAGGAAAGCTATGGCAAACTTAGACAGCATAATAAAAAGCAGAGATATCACCATGCCAACAAAAGTTCGCATAGTCAGGGCGATGGTGTTCCCAGTAGCGATGTATGGTTGCGAGAGTTGGACCATAAGGAAGGCTGAGCGCCGAAGAATAGATGCTTTTGAACTGTGGTGCTGGAGAAGACTCCTGAGAGTCCCTTGGACTGCTAGGAGATCAAATCAGTCAATTCTAAATGAAATCAAGCCTGACTGTTCCCTGGAAGGACAGGTACTAAGGCTGAAACTCAAATATTTTGGCCACCTAATGCGAAGAGAGGACTCTCTGGAAAAGACTCTGATGCTAGGAAAGATTGAAGGCAAAAGGAGAAGGGGAAGGCCAAGGATGAGATGGTTAGACAGCATCACCGATGCAACAAACATGAAAATGAGCGAACTCAGGAAGATAGTGGAGGACAGGAAGGCCTGGCGGGATATGGTTCATGGGATCACGAAGGGTCGGACACGACTTAACGACTGAACAACAACAACACATTGAAGCGCATCTGCCATTTTGCTGCCCATTCTCCCAGTTTGGAGAGATCCTTTTGGAGCTCTTCACAATCCCTGCTGGTCTTCACCACCCGGAAAAGTTTAGTGTCGTCCGAAAACTTGGCCACCTCGCTGCTTGTCCCCAACTCCGGGTCATTGATGAACAAATTGAAAAGCACCGGTCCCAAGACCGATCCTTGGGGCACACCGCTTTTCACATCTGGCCATTGTGAAAATTGCCCATTGACACCCACTCTCTGTTTCCTAGTCTTCAATCAGTTCCTAATCCATAGGAAGACCTGCCCCCTTATTACCTGACTATGGAGTTTTTTCAGGAGCCTTTGATGAGGGACCATGTCAAATGCCTTAAGAACATAAGAAGTGCCCTGCTGGATCAGGCCAAAGGCCCATCTGGTCCAGCTTCCTGTATCTCACAGTGGCCCCACCAGTTGCCTCAGGGAGCACACAGCCAACAAGATAACCTGTTTCCTGCTGCCACTCCCCTGCACCTGGCACAGAAAAAACCTACTTCTAAAACCAAGAGGTTGCTTATGGCTTGTAACCTGAAGATCCAGATATATAATATCCACGGGTTCTCCCGCATCCACATGCCTGTTGACTTTTTCAAAAAATTCTAAAAGGTTTGTGAGGCAAGTCCTCCCCTTGCAGAAGTCATGCTGAGTCTCCCTCAGCAAAGCTTGTTCTTCTATATGTTTTCCGATTTTATCCTTGATGAGGCTTTCCACCATCTTCCCTGGAACAGATGTTAGGCTGACCGGCCTGTAGTTTCCTGGGTCCCCCCTCCTTCCTTTTTAAAAGATTGGCGTGACATTAGCTATCCTCCAATCCTCTGGCACAGTGGCCGTTTTAAGGGACAAGTTGCATATTTGGGTCAAGAGGTCAGCAACTTCATTCTTGAGTTCCTTCAGAACTCTTGGGTGGATGCCATCCGGGCCTGGTGATTTATTGATCTTTATTTTGTCAATTAAGTCTGAGACGTCTTCTCTTTTAACCTCTATTTGACTTAATTCTTTAGTCAGGGGAGAACGTTCAGGCAGCGGTATATGCCCGAGGTCTTCCGCCGTGAAGACAGATGCAAAGAACTCATTTAATTTCTCTGCAGTCTCCAAGTCCCCTTTTATCACCCCTTTCCCTCCCTCACTGTCCAGTGGGCCAACCACTTCTCTGGCAGGTTTCCTGCTTCTAACATATTTGAAGAAGCTTTTATTATTCCCTTTAATATTTCTGGTCATACGATCCTCAAAGTCTTTCTTGGCCTCCCATATCATCTTTTTACATTTCTTTTGCCACAGTTTGTGCTCCTGTTTATTTTCCTCATTAGGGCAAGACTTCCATTTACGGAAGGAAGCTTCCTTGCCTTTTATAGCCTCTTTAACTGTGCTTGTTAGCCATGCTGGCACCCTCCTGGCCTTAGTCGAGCCCTTCCTCCTTTGTGGGATAAACTCCCTTGTATTGCTGTTGTTTTAAACAGCCTCCATACACTCTGGAGAGTTTGGACTCTTTTTACCTTCCCTTTCAGCTTCTTTCTAACTAGTCTCCTCATATTAGGGAAATCCGCCCTTCGGAAGGCAAGGGTTTTCGTGTCAGATTTGCTCGGCACTCTCTCCCCGACATGCGTGGCGAAACAGATCGCAGCATGGTCACTGTTCCCCAACGGCTCTGTAACATTTACCTCCCTGACCAGATCTTGAGTGCCACACAATATCAAATCCAGAGTCACCTGTCTTCTGGTCGGCTCCGTGACTAGCATATCCATATCCATTTAGCATATCCAAAAATCCAGTCTCTCTTTCATGACCAGAGCATGAATTGACCCAGTCGATGTGAGGATAATTGAGGTCCCCCATGATCACAACCCTGTCTCTCACTGACATCTCTCTGATTTGTTTCCTCATCTCGAGGTCCCCTTCAGGTTTTTGATCTGGAGTACGATAACATACCCCCGCTATTACATCGCTCCTTGAGCCTGGTAATTTAACCCACAGTGATTCTGTGGTATAGTTGGACCCCCCCCCTTCAATCTCTACTCTGCTAGATTCTACCCCTTCTTTGACATAGATGGCCACCCCACCTCCAACACGCCCCTCTCTGTCCTTCCTATAGAGTTTGTAGCCTGGGATTGCGCTATCCCACCGGTTCTCCGCATTCCACCAGGTTTCCGTTATGCCCACTATGTCAATGTTTTCCCTCGCCACCAAACATTCCAGTTCTCCCATCTTCGCTCGGAGACTTCGGGCATTTGCATAAAAGCACTTGTATGTCAGGTTCCCTGAGAAGGGTTGTTTGTTTGCTTTCCCCCCCCTGCAGCCTCTCTTCCTGATGGACCAGCTGTCTCGTCCTATCCCATTTCCACTCCCAATTCCTACTCTGTCGTAACCTTGCTGTTCCTGAATCTCTCCACCCTCATTCCCTAGGGATGAGGAGTCCTGAACCAGATGCCCCTTGGCTCCTGTCGGCTTTCTCCCAGGGGTCAGTTTAAAAGCTGCTCTGCCACCTTCTTAATGTTACATGCTAGCAGCAAATTCCTCTGAGTGGTCCTGCATCAAGGAAAGAATCCTGCTTGGGATTCTGTCTCATGTGCCGAGCCTGTAGGGATAGGAGAGGTTATCTGTGTCTGAAGGTTTCCTTTTAATTTCCCCAGCACCAGCTGGCTGGCCTTGTCAATCACTGCTCTGTACCCTCCTAGGCTCCACTGTTATCAGTCCTACGTCCTTTCCACGCACAACTTCTGTCCTCATGTGATGTGCGTGCACACTGTGAAATGCAGTGCCACTGCAACGAGAACACCACTTCTTCTTTTCCGCACCAGTCCTGGGCCGCTGGTTACCCACCGTGCTGGGAAGCAGACTGACTGAGCCTCCTGAGAATGCCAGCCTCTGGTCTTGGATGGACCGCCGCTTCCAAGAGGGATCTCTACCTTCTTGCTGGTGGCACGCATGCCCCCTGCGCCCCTCGCCAAATCAAGAGGGCACCAAGTGCACTGACCAGCTTGCGACTCAAAGTGGCTAACAGCAACACTGTGACTCACCCCCCCCCCACCCATACACACACATATGCACACAGAGTCCTGGCCTTGTTTGAAGCCCTGCTCAGCCATCTGCTCTCTGGTCTGGACACCTTTGGGCAAACATCTCTCAGCCTTAGTTCACCACCTGTCACAGGGAAGACTAATATCCTCCCTTCTGAGATAATGGCAGAAAACCAAAAATGTGTACTAGAAATTAACAATGGAAACACTGTCAGGGTTAGCTCACCAAATGATCCAAGAAATTTCCTGTCTGAATAGTGCAGGGCCCTGATGTTTGGGCAAGCACGGCTACCATAGACTCTGTATGTATATATCTCTAATGCAGTGGTGGAGAACCTCCGGCCCCAGGGCCGGATCAGGCCCCCGAGGTCATCCGGTTCGGCCCCTGGAGAGATTGCCGGGAGGCTGCCCAACCGGCCCCTGGAGGCTCCGCCGGGTCCGTGCGTCACCTCCGGAGGCCGGGAGAGGGCCTTTGCATGTCCTCCCTGGCCGCCGCCTCGACCCCTTCTCACCAGGCCGTTGGCCATTTCGCACATGCGTACCACGCTGATGAGGGCAAGCTCTTGCCCTCATCGGCATGGTACGCCGGAGGTGACGCGCGGACCCAGCGGTGGCTTCGGACGGTGAGCGTGGAGCCTCCGGAGGCCGGTGGGGGCAAAAATTAAATAAATAAATAAAAATGGTGCCCGGCCTTATGGCCGGTCCTCAAGCAAATTTCTAATATTTAAAACGGCCCTCGCCAGGGAAAAGGTTCCCCGCCCTTGCTCTAATGTAATGTAAAGTGAAAGTGAAATGAACAGGAAAAATGCTGAATCACTGTGACATTTTAAAATTTTGGCACTGTGACAAAGCACCTGTGGAAAGAGCTGATGCAATAGATAATGAGATGCATCAATCTCCACAGTGATTGGTGTAAAGCACTATATAAGGAGGCTGGCAGAGCCTACCTGTGTGGGTTGTTGTATGGAATTTGTGAGAGCTGGAGTCTGTGCCGTGGAGTTGGAGTTGTGTATATAAGTATTGTTTTGTTGAAGCTGTTATCTGTAAATGTGTAAATACAGTCTTGGTGGTGGACATCTGTCTTGTCTGTTTTACTTTCGTCGGTGGTGAACGACCTTGGAGCAAGCGTGCCGTTGCTCTCTGCTAGAAGCAAGCACATTAGACTCGACATTTCTTAATAAACACTCTCAAGCAAACAGTGGATGTTCCATGAAGTCACTACAAACTGGACCGTTGTGCAGGATTTTCTTGAGGCAATCTTGTCCAAATGTGTCATGAGTACAGTTCACCATCTCTGAATTCAAACCCATCTTTGAAACATTTTTTCTAGCTGCAATTTCAATGCAGAGAACAGCATTGGAATCAGGGGTGGAAGCAGCAGCGTCACTGGGGTGCAACCCCCCACGCTGCCGCCGCATCACCTCCCACCCCCACCGCGTCACCCCCCGAGGCCGCCCAGTACGAGCCAGGCGAGGTTATGACACGTCCCCTTTGGCCAGCAGCTCGGCCGCTTCTGACGAGGCCAAAAGCAGTGTTTTCACACATGCGCACAACGCCGCTTGAAGCCTCTTGCCCTCAGCGGCGTTGTGCACAGGTGCGAAAACACCGCTGAGGGCCTCCTCAGAAGCGGCCGAGCCGCCGGCCGAAGAGGATGCGTTGTAACCTCTCTTGGCTCATACCGGGCAGCCTCGGGGGGGGGGGGTGAAGCGGCCGGCGATGCCCCCCAGCGGCCCACCACGCCCTAGTGACACCAGTGGGTGGAAGGCAGCTTCATGCATTTTACCATGTAAGCATCACACACACAGTACATGTGCACGTGAATCTCTCACATGTGTGCGCACAGGCATTCTTTCTTCCCTTCTATTTCCCCCCCACACATGCATACTGCTCAGTAGCATCCACTTGGTTAAGTGGACCTGCATGTAGCTGCACATGCTCACAAGTCTTTTCTCAGTGGCTGTTCATGACTATTACACAAGGAGGCTCCTGCTTCAGGGCACGGTCTTGGCAACCCACCAGCAGATCCCCTTTGTTCAAGGTCTCTCTCTCATCAGTGAGCTCTTGGCCACATCCTCAGGGCACAGCAAACTCTCCCAGCTGTTACTGCTCTTTTCTGCCATGACTTTTGAATGTACCAAGTCACTTTGGTAGCTGCAAGGAACCTGGCGGCTAGTAAACCCTACGCTTGTCACCAGCGACAGAAAGGCAGAGGCGTCTGGGGGCGGAGTTGGTCATCCCGCATATCTCCCAGCAGGCTTTGCAGTGGACAGGGGATGACTGAGATCGGCACTCACCACGAACTGCAAGGAATCCAGTGAAGGGGGACGGAAAAGGGAAGGAGAGGCCTCTGCAGTGGTGACATGGAAGGCATGTGCTGTTTGTCTTCTTGCCTGCAGTCACTGAGGACGGCACAGGTAGCAAGAGCAAACTGGTTGCACTGGTGGAAGGGAAGGTTAGTTTCTAGCCTTCGTCAAATCAAAGCAGCTGAGGAGTCCCTGGACATGACCCAGGCAACAGGAGGAGACTGCTATGAACAAAGAGACCTCTACAGGGGAAGAGTCGACATGGAAAAGGGGGGCTGTCAGGAGCAAGAAACTCAGGAGGCATTTTGAACCACTGAACCTACACAGCCGATAATGGGAGACAGTAGGGGGGAAGCTCAACTCGGCAAGGGACAGAGCAGAAAGGTGGTGCTGGTTGGGGGTGTGCCAGCCTGACCCGCTGGCTCCTGAGGTGTACTGTCTCCCTGGTGTCAGGATCCGGGATGTGATGGAGAGATTGCCAAAGCTGGTCAAACCCACAGATCACTACCCTTCCTGCTCAGCCATGTAGAAACAAAATGACACTGCTGGGCGCAGCTCTGAGCAGTCATTTCAGACTACGAGGCTCTGGGTGAAAGACTTGGGGGCCCAGGAGGCATTCTCATCCATTCTCCCGGTAACAGGTAGAGGACTTCGGAGGGAGAGAAGAATAGTCCGGGTGAACGGCTGGGTGGGTCGATGGCATCGTCGGGAGAGAATTGGCTTCTGGGACCACAGACTGCACTTCCTGGATGACGGGCTGCTGGCACGAGATGAGCTGCACCTCACGAGGACGGGGAAGAATGGTTTTGGCGGAGGCATGGCAAACCTGCTCAGGAGGGCTTTAAACTGAAAGCGGAGGGGCTTGGAGACGTCAGCCCGAAGCTTCATTCACAGGTAAGTGTTCCAGATGGGAACCTTTGGAACACTGCTGTACGTAGAGAGCATTTGGAGAGGACCAGCCTAACTGAAGGAGGAGGAGGGACATTGGGGCCTAACCTCCAGGGCTTACGTTGCATATATACAAATGCGTGGAGTCCGGGAAATAAACAGGATGAGCTTGAAGTCACTGGAGGTGGGGCGGAACGCTACGTTCTGCATCGCGCCGACCTCTGTTACTAGGTCAGCGCGGTGCAGAACTTAACGTTCTGCCCCACCTCCAGCGACGCCACTGCTTGAACTTCCAGCAAGAGAAGGTAAATTTGACTTGATAGAAATAACCAAAACCTGGTGGGATGACTCTGCACAAACGGAAGGGTATCAGTTGTTCAGGAAGAACAGATGTGGTAGAAGGGGAGGGGGGTGGCATTACAAGTCAAAAATGTAACACCTGCTCAGAAACCCAACAAGACGGTCAGGGTAGCCCTGTGGCGAGCATCTGGGTACAAGCTAGGAGAGAAAGCAACAAACCAAACATGGTGGTGGGCGTCTACTGTCTGTCGGGCGCCAGGCCAAGGGGAGGATGTGGAGGATGCTTTCTCGAAACAACTCACAGACAATACAAGGAAACATGAGGTAGTTGTAATGGGGAACTTTAAGAACTAGTTAAGAACCACCTAACTGGCCTCAATGAATTCAAGTCATTTGGACGGGATGAACTGTATCCTAGAGTACTAAAGGAACTGTCAATTATCTTTGAAAAATCCTGGCAGAGAGGGTAGGTGCCGCTAAACTGGAAGCAGGCTAATGTAGTCCCAGTCTTGAAAAAGGGGGGAAAGAAAGACCCGGGAAAGTACAGGCCCATCAGTCTGACTTCAGTACCGGGGAAGATATTAGAACAAATGATATAACATACAGTCTGCACACATCTGGATAACAAGTGGGTGGTTAATAGAAGCCAACATAGATCTGTCAAAAGTAAATCCTGCCTAACAAATCTCATCTCCTTTTTTATCGGATTTTTTGAGCTTACTGGACAGGGGGAATGCTGTGGATGTAATTTATCTCTACTTCAGTAAGGCATTCGACAACGTTTCCCACAACATCTTAATCAAAAAGTTGGTAAAATATAGGCTAGATGATACAATCGTTAGGTGGATTCGCAACTCGTTGGTCAACCGTACACTTTACACATTACTTTCCACATTTTTATACCGCCCTTCCTCCAAGGAGCTCAGAGTGGTGTACATATTTTCTCCCCTCCTTTTGTCCTCACAACAACCCTGTGAGGTAGGTGGGGCTGAGAGATAGTGACTGGCCCAAGGTCACCCAGGAAGCTTCATGGCTGAGCGGGGATTTGAACCTGGATCTTCCAGGTCTAAGTCCGACTCCCAAACCACTACACCATCCTGGCTCTTACACAAAGGGTGCTCATCAATGGCTTCGCATCGGCCCAGAGGAGGGTTTCGAGTGGAGTGCCCCAGGGCTCCGTCTTGGGCCCGGTTCTCTTTAACATCATCAATGACTTGGGTGAAGGGATACAAGGAGGCCCTATCCAATTTGCAAACACAATAGAAGACAGTAGAAGCATTCAGGAAGACCCTGACAGAATGGAATTCTCCCTCACTGGGGATCTTCAAGCAGAGGTTCAACAGGCACCTGCTGGAGATGCTCTAGAAGGATTTCCTTCTACAGACAGTGGGTTGGACTAGATGACCTTGTGGGTACCTTCCAACTCTATGAGTCTGCTTTCCTGCCACGCTCATTTCTTCTTTATTCACTTTTACTTTCCCGTTTCGTTTAATCCTTTTTGTTTAGACTTTTAATAAATTTTGACCCCTGTCTGCCTGGTTCATGTTCACAGGTAATTCAGTGGATTGTCAAGTCTCTTTGCTCGGCCGACACTACTGTGGGATTGATTTTTAAGAGGATCCCTTGGGGTTCAGTGCTCTACTGGGAGGGGAGTTTTGCCAGACCCCCCCCCCCCCGGGCCTGGTCTCTGTAGCCTGGAATGGTGACAGTGGATACAAACTACCAAGGTTTCCCCCCCCCCCATTCAGCTACTAGTCCAATAAAGGGAAAGTGGAAAGCAGGATGGGTGGGTGTGCACACGCTAACCACTAGACACTACTCCCCTAGGTCAACCTGCCTTTTATGGGAGTTTCCTTCCCTAACAGGGATAAGATAAGTAGTATGAATGTATCTACTGTGTCCCCATTCTTCAGGCACCATTTCTCATTGTTTCGTTCTTCAAAACAGGTCTTTCCTCCCAGCCCACTTTTAACTGTTCCTTCCTAACAGTCATTCGTGATCCTGCAACCTAGTATTGGCCTGATGGGGGCCATTCATTGGACCGGCACCTGCCCCCGCCATCTGCTTGGTTCACCCTAACTGCCAGCTTGGGGGGGGGGGGTAGGTCCTTGCATGTCTGTCCAATGTGGGCTGATGTGGGGACACCGCTGGGCTATTGCCCCATGGCTGGTGGGCTGTGTCAGAGTTCTGGCAGAGGGATGGGGACGACTGTGACTCTGTGGTGTTTGGGCTTATTTCCCTCCTCCCCCTTTGTGCTGGATGGACTTTGGATATGAATGACGTTGCTCCAGCGTTGCACAAACGTAGCAACATAGCAGGGACACCGGCACTACTTGGGCATAACATTGTACCATGATCCAGTCAAAACTCCATCACACTGAACAGTGTCATTAAAACATTTTTGTTCGGAGCTGATGATGAAGCCACGGCATTGCAACAGGCCAAAATATTGATCCCTGTGCTGCGACTAAGGTAAAGGTGACCCCTGACAATTAAGTCCAGTCGTGTCTGACTCTAGGGTGTGGTGCTCATCCCCATTTCAAAGCCGAAGAGCCAGCGTTGTCCGAAGACGCGTCCGTGGTCATGTGGCCGGCGTGACTCTCCTGGAACACGGAGCGCTGTTTACCTTCCTGCAAGCGGTACCTATTTATCTACTCGCATTGACATGCTTTGGAACTGCTAGGTTGGCAGGAGCTGGCCAAGCAACGAGAACTCACCCCGTCACGGATTCAAACTGCCGACCTTTCGATCGACAGGTCATGGTTCAGCGGTTTAACCCACTGTGCCACCCGCTGGCCTTGTTATGAGAGTACCTTCAGCTAAACAGAAACCAGCAGAGCAGCCTGGTTCTTCGTCCTGCGTGTGGATCCTCTTCTTTCTTTCAATGCATCTGGCATTGTCGAAGAGAATGGAGTGTCCTGTGCTGAGAGAATGCTCCGCAATCGAAGATTGTTCAGGATGTTTGAGCCGCAATGATCTTTCATGTTCGGCAATTCTTGTTCTTATCGCTCTACAAGTCACGCCAATATAACATTTCTCACAATCACAAGGCACGCAATAGATTCCCGCATTGGACAGTGCTGGTCTCCTGTCCTTTGGATTATTCAAGACTTGTTGTAGTTTGGTTGTGGGTTTGGTTGCAATCTTCAATTGTGGAGCATTCTCTCAGCACAGGACACTCCATTCTCTTCGACAATGCCAGATGCCTAAAAAGCGAGAACAATGTGAAAACTTTACGCCATTTAGAAGCTCTTGAAATCAGTAAAAGACCTATGGGGGGGGCTTCTGAATAGGCAACAGGACCTGGCTTTTACAAATAAAATCTGGTTGCCAATATTACATAAAGTATACCATCGGGAAACTGAGAAAGGAGAAAGCGGAAGCAGTCTAATTGAAATTGACGGATAGCTGTGTTACTGTGTCAGGTCATTTCCACTGCTAATTGACTGTTCTTTCCCGCTCTTTTGCTGTTTTAAACAAGAAGGGGTAAGCCTTTGGGGCAATTTCATCTGCAATCCGTGGTGATTGTTCCTGTGAAGAGGTTCCGAGTTTGCGGAATGAAACGTTGGACTATACTGCATGCCTTGGATTTTAATGGTTTTTTGTTCCGTGCGTGGCTGCCTGATATTGGAAACCCGCGAGCGGTAGAGGAGTGCATTAAACTTCAAGTTGCTTTACCAACATGGCATCTGTTCCCGTATATCCTAAACACTGTAAGTTAACTGCTCTGAATGGGGTTGTACTCCCTCTGAAGGAGCAGGTCCGCAGCTTGGGGGTTCTCCTGGATGCGCAGCTGCTCCTGGATTCCCAGGTAGCGGCTGTGGCCAGGGGGGCTTTTGCCCAGCTTCGGCTGGTGCGCCAGCTGCGACCGTACTTGGATCGTGCAGACCTGGCCACAGTGACCCATGCCCTAGTGACATCTAGATTAGATTACTGTAATGCGCTCTACGTGGGCTGCCTTTGAAGACTGTTCGGAAACTGCAACTAGTGCAGAATGCGGCGGCCCGGGTGGTTGCCGGGGCTTGTCGGTTCGACTCAGTCGGACCGTTGCTTCGGCGGCTACACTGGCTACCGGTTCGTTTCCGGGCACAATTCAAAGTGCTAGTTTTGACTTTTAAAGCCCTTAACGGCTCGGGTCCAGGGTATTTGAGGGACCGCCTCCTTCCTTATAATCCGACCCGTACTCTGAGGTCATCAGGGGGGGCCCTGTTGACCGTGCCGCCATTGGCGGAAGTGAGGGGGATGGCGGCGCGGAGTAGGGCCTTCTCGGCGGTGGCGCCCCAATTGTGGAATTCCCTCCCCTTGGAATTAAGAACGACTCCCTCTTTAGAGGCTTTTCGGCGGGGCCTTAAGACGTTTTTATTCAGGACTGCTTTTAATGTCTGACATGGTGGGCTGACTTTTTAACAAATGGTTATATATGTAAATGCTGGTGACCCATTGGGGTTGTTTTTTAATCTCAAGTGTTTTTAATTATTTTAATGTGTTTAATTAATTGTTTTAAAGTTGTTTATATGTATTTTAATATGTTGTAAGCCGCCTTGAGTGCCTTCGGGAGAAAGGCGGGCTACAAATTCTTTAAATAAATAAATAAAATAAATAAACTGCTGGCCATGAAAGCTTCCGTGCCAAATTCAAATGAACAAGAAGAGAGAGAAAGGAGAATTGAATTTGGCAGGAAAAGGGTCAACCTGCAAACATTCAAATCGCCAGCAGATGGCACTGATGCGCTGTGGAATCTTATGCATGCTTGTAACTGAGAGCTCAGCAAGTTAGCTGGGCATTTTTGAATGAGCTTATAATGTGGAGAGAAAATACAAGCTTTAAGACAACATAAAACTGAACCAGTTTAGCCGGTCTTGGCTGCTTTCTAATCTGCATGTCTTTCCCTTTCTGTCTGGCAGCTACTGTAATTTGCATTCCAGTTTTGAACAACACAAACTGGTACTGGTGAGTTTAGCCTGCTCCCAACATAAGGGAAATGGACAAAACATGAACAGAACCAAAAATATATAGAAAGGAATAGAAGCACACACAAACTATTTCAATTTTTTGACAGCCACTCTTCCCAGTCTCGCTCTGCTATCCTCCCCACCCCGATCTTCTCTCCATTCCTCCCCCACACCTCTGCCTCTCTCCCGCCCCCACACTGACTTACTGGTGCCTGGGGATGCGGACGGACCACTGGCCTGCAGACCAGTCTGCTAGAAACTTGCGGCCAGGCCACGCAGAATGGTATGTTGCACTTTGCAACAGCCATAAAGGACCTATGCTGCCGGAACACTCGTCCTGGCAGCGGAAGGCACTATGAAGAGAAGGCCAAGAAAGGACTGCTGAGTCATAAGAACCTCAGAAGAGCCCTGCTGGATCAGGCCCAAGGCCCTGGATCTAGTCCAGCTTCCTGTATCTCACAGTGGCCCCACCCGATGCCTCAGGGAGCACACAGCCAACAAGATCCACTCAGCGCCTGAGGGGGGACATGATTGAGACTTATAAAATTATGCATGGGATGGAGAGAGTGGATAGAGGGAAATTCTTCTCCCTCTTGCACAACAGCAGAACCAGGGGACACGCACTAAAATTGAGTGGAGGGAGAGTTAGAACAGACAAAAGAAAATATTTCTTTACCCAGCGTGTAATTCATCTGTGGAACTCCTTGCCACAGGATGTGGTGATGGCACCTGGCCTAGATGCCTTTAAAAGGGGTTTGGACAAATTCATGGAGGAAAAGACCATCACAGGTTAGAAGCCATAAGCAACCTCCTGGTTTTTTTTTTTATTTTATTTTTAGAAGTGGGTTTTCTCTGTGCCAGGTGCAAGGGAGTGGCGACTGGACACAGGTATCTTGTTGTCTCGTGTGCTCCCTGAGGCATCTGGTGGGGCCACTGTGTGACACAGGAAGCTGGACTAGATGGGCTTTTGGCCTGATCCAGCAGGGCTCTTCTTATGTTCTTATGTTCTTATGTTCTTAAGATAACCTGTTTCCTGCTGCCACTCCCCTGCACCTGACACAGAGAAAACCTACTTCTAAAGCCAGGAGGTTGCTTATGGCTTGTAACCTGTGATGGTCTTTTCCTTCATGAATCTGTCCAAACCCCTTTTAAAGACATCTAGTCCCTGTTGGGTGTGGAATATCTGAATTTCTGTTAGCATAAGAACTCACAGTATGAAGCTATACTTCACACCAGGCCTCTGCTTTAGTCATTCCCCTTGAAAGACGCATCTCATGCACAAACTTCTCTGATATTGCCACGTTCCAGATCATCTTGAACCATCCACTCAATTCAAAGTCCAGCCATGTCTTCCACTGAAGCACTATTTCTAGTCTTGCCACATTTCCTTCCCACCCACATTCATGTTCACCAGATGCTGCCTGTAACATCATCTCCTAGAGTTGGAGATCTCTCTAGCCCAAGAGGAACCTGGCCCCCCTTTTTGGAGACGGTCTCCTTGAATCATGCGACTGGCACAGAAAGAAATGCTTTGGGCACTTCAGAGTCTGGACATCTGCACAGGTTTGAGTCCGGGGGGGGGGGGGAGGTGTGTGAACATCCTACTCATTTCTTCCCCAGGTGCAGACGTGGGAGGGGTGAGGTGATGGTGCCAAGTTAACAAGTGGAAAGGTTCCAGTCAGCACTATGCAAATTTTGTGCATCTGTAAGCACAGGGTCCTGAAGCCAGGGAGTCTCAGCTTTTTCTTTTTTCTTTTAAAAACCATGTTTCTAGTCCTCAGTGAAACCTCAGAAAAGAATGGCAAAACATGGCTTCCGTGTTCAGAACTGTGTTGCATGACTGATCTTTTGTACCTCACAATCACTTTTCTTTACACCAAAGCTTTTAGAAAAAACTGCACAAGATGGGCGCGGTCACGAGCCAGGCGCTCAGATGATGAGTTCTCCCTTCCCAGCCAGCAAACCAGCGCTTCTCATAGCACAGCCAGAGAACTGCAATCAGCGCAGAATCCTGACACCAGAGGAAGAGCAGCTGCAGCAGCAGAGCAGAACCCAGAAGGTGTGCCCGGTACTCACAGGCACCCTCTGGTGCTACACAAGGAACCCAAGAGAGTCCCACAACTGCAAGAAAGCACATGTGGAGGGGTGTTTTAGAGGACTCTGCTGCCCCCCCCCCCGAGAGCTTGCTGGGGGACTCTGGCTGGCCACTGCTGGAGAGACAACATGAGGCGAGTTGCCAGCTCGTTCCCAAGCTGCTGCTGCTGCTGCCGCCGAGCGAGGTGGGCCATGCAGCAGGGCAATCCTTTCTCTGAGCCCAGGCGGACCGCCAGACTCTCAAGTGCAGACCCCCAGGCAGCGCAGTACTGCCCTCTGGCCCCCATTACAAGACAGCCCAGGCACACTGAGCAAAGCGTCTGGGAGACTTCTGCCAGCACCCAGCACCCCCTCCAAGGCACCCACCTTGCCGTGAATCATACTGCCGCATCTGCACCTCTTCCACACATTCTGCCGGGAACCAGCCGGTCCGTCCTTTCACGCTTCCTTCCCAAAAGCCTCCTTCTCCAATGCTGAGCACTGTGGGGGGAGAGAGAACTCCATTAGCACTGAGTAGCATCAGGACACTGCAGAACGCTACTGGTGGTGAGCAACACATGGAAAGGCCTGTGACAATGCTGGCAAGACAACTCCCCGAGGGCAGCTGCCAGCCTCGGCCGCCCTTTTCCCTGGCACTGGCTGCCTCCCTGCAGCTGCGAGCAACTCTCATCCTCTCCCCAGCCTTTGCCCTCCAGTCTCTGCCACTCCTTCTCCTGTCCTCGTCTCTGGACACTGGAAGTCCGTGACCAGGGCTTGTCCTGTCCCGCTCCATCCCTACGCAAGGCCTAGTCTGGAGGCACTTTGTACGTCCCTGAAATCACTGCTCGAATCCTTGCGTGACCTGGACAGGAAGCCACCTGTTGGTGACCCTCCTGGCCAACCTGGCCTTGCAAGCACGCCTGCTGCCCTCGAAGGACTGCAGGCAACAGGTGCCCAGCCCCCCTCCTGTGCTTCTCTTTTACAGGCTTGTCTTGAACATTTAGGACAGGGGTTTTGGCAGACCTCTTTCAAATTATTATCTAGTAAAACTCAGCAACAAAAAAGTCACTTGTTGTTGTTGTTGTTGTTGTTGTTCAGTCGTTAAGTCGTGTCCGACCCTTCGTGATCCGATGAACCATATCCCGCCAGGCCTTCCTGTCCTCCACTAACAAAAAAGTCACTAATTGATATTAAATAAAATGCAATGTGTTCTATAGTTGTTTTTAGTTCAGTTAATTCAAAATTACTATTAAAAGTAGCAATAGTCAAAGTACTATTAAAAGTGGGGGGGGGGCAACATAGCAGAGTCAAGTTAGTGTTTCCCGTAAGTGTTGTACATTGTCGTAGAGTCAAGTTAGGCATTTTCAAGGCATGTTGACACCCCGAGCCCAACTGGTTCGCCATCACTGTAGGAAGTAGGAACAGACAAGGAACGGCAGCCAGGACTTCCAATGAATGGCATTGTACCCTATGCGTTAATGGCAAGAAACACAAGTGGAAAGGTGGGTGACCATCAGGCGCCTCCAAACGAGGCTGGTGTGATGTCCAGGGCCTCCCTTTCAAGAGCAGTCCAGGCTTTAGGGTTCCTGGCCAGCCACTGCGGCCTCAGAGGCGGAACTGGAAAAGCGCAGGCAGCCCTGTCAGTCCTCAGAGCGGCTGCTGAGGGACAGGGGCCGTGGGGGTGCTTCCAGCCATGCGCCTGCTCTCTTCAGTGACTCCACCCTTTCTCCCTTGCTGCCCCTTATGCCCGGAACTCTCTTCCCAGCACCCTCTTGCCTCCCTCCCTCTCCCTCCAAAGCCAGCCTGCTTTGGTGCCAATCACTGGTCCTCACCCTCCACCCCCTCAGTATGTGTGACTGAAGTGGGCACAGATTCTTCCCCGTGGCCCCCGCTGCCTCCATCGCTATCCCCTCTTTTCATCGTTTCCCACTCTGTCAAAAGCTGGATTGTAAGCGCCTTGCAACAGGGAGCTGTCCTTTCTTTGGCTTCTGTTACTCTGTAACAGTGACTTCCAACCAGTGGCCCATCCATGGACCACAGGTGGTCTACAAGAATCTGAAAAGTGGTTGAACCAACTTCCGGTCAGAGATAGCTGATAGCTCTGTCGGTTGCTCCATACTGACGGAGCACGTCTGATGGACTTAATTACTTTACCCCTGGATTAAAAGGGCGTGCGATGAGATAAACCACATATCTTCAGATATCTTTGTTGGCTGTGTGCTCCCTGAGGCATCTGGTGGGGCCACTGTGAGATAGAGGAAGCTGGACTAGATGGGCCTTTGGCCTGATCCAGCAAGGCTCGTCTTATGTTCTTATGACATATGGAGACAGAAAAATGGGAACTCTAAGGAGTTCAGCAAGAAGAAAAGGAATATTTGGCAAAGCAAAATTTACCAAAAGTATTGGAAGACCAGAAATTAATCTTAAATGAAAGGATTATGTCTAGAGAAGTGGCAGACGCGATAAAGAGAGTTAAGTTGAATAAGACACCAGGTCCAGATGGTTTGACTGGGAGATTTTATAAATGTTTAGAAGACGTAATAAGTATGCCATTACAACAGACAATGAATGATATTTTACAAAATAGAAGAATGCCAGATTCATGGAAAGAGGCGAACATAACTTTAGAAAGGATCGAAGACTGTTATAACCAGCTATGATGTAGACAGAACAAGACATCTTCGGGATTCCGGTTATAAAATGGTACAAAAATTTTCCGGTACAACATTTTTTACATTTTATAAATCATTTTATAACCGGAATCACGAAGATGTCTTCTTCTGTCTCTAGAACATAACTTTGATTCCAAAAGGAGGACAAGATTTAAGTAGTATAAAAAACTATAGACCTATATCGTTGCTTAACAATGACCGTAAGATATTTACATCAATTTTAGCGGAGAGAATAAAGAAGATGTTGCAAAATTTTATACATGAAGATCAATGTGGGTTGTTTTTTTTTTTGGTTTTTTACCAAAAAGACATCTGAGGGATAATATAAGAATTGCGGATATGTTGGAACATTTTGACAAACGTATAGACAAACAATTAGCATTAATATTTATTGATGCAAGGGTGTGTATCAATATTTATTGATGCAATATTTATTGGTGCAAAAGAATGGCGACAAGATACAAGTATCTTGTTGTCTTGTGCTCCCCGAGGCATCTGGTGGGGCCACTATGTGATACAGGAAGCTGGACTAGATATGCCTTTGGCCTGATTCAGCAGGGCTCTTCTGATGTTCTTATGTACTTATGATGCTGAAAAAGCTTTTGATAATTTGAACTGGTCTTTTTTATTAGAAGTTTTACAAGAAATGGACTTCGGGGAAAATTTTAATAGTTGGATAAATTCAATTTATGTGACGCAAACTGCAAGAGTAATAGTGAATGGTGAACTGACTAAGACATTTGAAATTCAAAAAGGTATGCGGCAAGGATGTTTGTTATCACCATTGCTGTTTATATTGGTGTTAGAGGTTTTGAGTAGAAATATTAGACAAGATGAAAGAATACATGGTGTGAAGATCAAGAAAGAAACATTCAAGTTAAGAGCCTTTGCGGATGACTTGTTATTAATGCTGGAAAATCCGTTAAAAGACAGAGTTGTTGATGAGTAAATTAAAAGAATTTGGATCTCTTGCAGGGTTCAAAGTTAATAAACAGAAGACAAAAATAGTGACTAAAAACATGAAGACTCAAGATCAACTGAAATTGATGAACAGGATTTAATGTGGGAAAAAAGTTAAATATTTGGGAATTGTATTGACGAGTATGAATTGTACGTTATTTCAAAATAATTATGTTAAAGTACGGAATGAAATTAAGAAAGATCTGTTAAGATGGAAAAGATTGAAATTGTCTTTACTAGGAAGGATATCGGTGATTAAGATGAATGTATTACCAAAAATGATGTTCTTATTTCAAACGATACCAGTGATTATATCTGATGCACCATTTAAAGAATGGCAGAAAGACATTTCCAAATTTATTTGGCAAGGGAAGAAAACAAGAGTGAAATATAAGATTCTTCAAGATGCAAAGGAGAGAGGAGGATTAGGACTACCGGATTTGAAAGTATATTATGCAGCATCAGTGGTGTCGTTCCGCCCCCATGTGGGGGGGGGGGGACACGTGTGACATCAATATCACCCCTCACCGTTTTTCTTCTCATTTTGGAGCCGTTCAGCTCCAGGGCGGGCGGGAGGGCCCAGCTCCAACGCAGACCTGCCGGTAAGAGTTTCGTTTTCCCCCCCTTTATGCGGCGAAAGTCCCCCCCCCGAAGCGGCACCTAAGAACATAAGAAGAGCCCTGCTGGATCAGGCCAAAAGCCCATCTAGTCCAGCTTCCACTATCACACAGTGGCCCCACCAGATGCCTAAGGGAGCACAAGACAACAAGATAACCTGTTTCCTGTTGTCACTCCCTGGCACAGAAAAAAACCCACTTCTAAAACCAGGAGGTTGCTTATGGCTTGTAATCTGTGATGGTCTTTTCCTCCATGAATCTGTCCAAACCCCTTTTAAAGGCATCTAGGCCAGGTGCCATCACCACATCTTGTGGCAAGGAGTTCCACAGATGAATTACACGCTGGGTTAAGAAATATTTTCATTTGTCTGTTCTAACTCTCCCTCCACTCAATTTTAGTGCATGTCCCCTGGTTCTGGTGTTCTGAGAGAGGGAGAAGAATTTCCCTCTATCCACTCTCTCCATCCCATGCATAATTTTATACGTCTCAATCATGTCCCCCCTCAGGCGCCTTTTTTCTAGGCTGAAAAGCCCCAGACGCTGTAGCCTTTCCTCATAAGGGAGGTTCTCCAGCCCACGAATCAATCTGGTCGCTCTTTTCTGCACCTTTTCCAATTCAATTAATATCCTTTTTGAGGTGTGTTGACCAGAACTGGACACAATACTCCAGATGTGGCCTTACCATTGATTTGTACAAAGGCATAATGATATTGGCCGTTTTATTCTCAATCCCTTTTTTAATGATCCCAAGCAAGGAATTGGCCTTCTTCACAGCCGCCGCACACTGGGTCGACACTTTCATCGACCTGTCCACCAGCACCCCAAGATCTCTCTCTTGATCCGTCACAGACAGCTCAGAACCCATTAGCGTATATGTGAAATTTTGGTTTCTTGCCCCAATGTGTAAGTATTTTCACTTACTTACATTGAAGCGCATCTGCCATTTTGCTGCCCATTCTCTCAGTTTGGAGAGATCCTTCTGGAGCTCATCACAATCCCTGCTTGTCTTCACCACCCGGAAAAGTTTAGTGTCATCTGCAAACTTGGCCACCTCACTGCCGATCCCCAACTCCAGGTCATTTATGAATAAGTTGAAAAGCACCGGTCCCAAGACCGATCCTTGGGGCACACCGCTTTTCACCACTCGTCATTGTGAAATTTGCCCATTGACTCCCACTCGCTGTTTCCTGGTCTTCAACCAGTTCCTAATCCACAAGAGGACTTGCCCTCTTATTCCCTGACTGTGGAGTTTTCTCAGGAGCCTTTCATGAGGGACTGTGTCAAACGCCTTCTGAAAAATTCTAACAAGTTTGTGAGGCAAGACTTCCCCTTGCAGAAGCCATGCTGACTCTCCCTCAGCAAAGCTTGTTCTTCTATGTGTTTTAAGATTTTATACTTAATGAGACTTTCCACCATCTTCCCTGGAACAGATGTTAGGCTGACCGGCCTGTAGTTTCCTGGGTCCCCCCTCCTTCCTTTTTAAAAGATTGGCGTGACATTAGCTATCCTCCAATCCTCTGGCACAGTGGCCGTTTTAAGGGACAAGTTGCATATTTGGGTCAAGAGGTCAGCAACTTCATTCTTGAGTTCCTTCAGAACTCTTGGGTGGATGCCATCCGGGCCTGGTGATTGATTGATCTTTATTTTGTCAATTAAGTCTGAGACGTCTTCTCTTTTAACCTCTATTTGACTTAATTCTTTAGTCAGGGGAGGCCATTCAGGCAGCGGTATTTGCCCGAGGTCTTCTGCCGTGAGGAGAGATGCAAAGAACTCATTTAATTTCTCTGCAGTCTCCAAGTCTCCTTTTATCACCCCTTTCTCTCCCTCACCATCCAGCGGACCAACCGTTTCCCTAGCAGGTTTCCTGCTTCTAACATATTTGAAGAAGCTTTTATTATTCCCTTTTATGTTGCCTGCCATACGTTCCTCAAAGTCTTGCTTGGCCTCCCGTATCATCTTTTTACATTTCTTTTGCCACAGTTTGTGCTCCTGTTTATTTTCCTCACTAGGGCAAGACTTCCATTTACGGAAGGAAGCTTCCTTGCCTTTTACAGCCTCCTTAACTGTGCTTGTTAGCCATGCCGGCATCCTCCTGGACTTGGTCGAGTCCTTCCTCCTTTGTGGGATACACTCCCGCTGGGCCTCTATGACTGTTGTTTTAAACAGCCTCCATGCACTCTGGAGCGATTGGACTCTTTTTACCTTCCCTTTCAGCTTCTTTTTTTTAAATTAGTCTCCCCATTTTGGGGAAGTCTGCCCTTCGGAAGTCAAGGGTTTTCGTGCCAGTTTTGCTCGGCACTCTCCCCCCGACATGCATGGCGAAACAGATTGCAGCATGGTCACTGTTTCCCAATGGTTTGGTAACATTTAGGTACCTCCCTGACCAGATCTTGAGTGTCACACAATATCAAATCCAGAGTCACCTGTCCTCTGGTCAGTTCCGTGACAAGCTGCTCTAAGGCACAGTCATTTAACATATCCAGAAATCCAGTCTCTCTTTCATGACCTGAGCATGAATTGACCCAGTCGATGTGAGGATAATTGAAGTCCCCCATGACTACAACCCTGTCTCTCATTGACACCTCCCTGATTTGCTTCCTCATTTCAAGATCCCCTTCAGGTTTTTGATCTGGAGGACGGTAGCATGCCCCTACTATTACATCACTCCTCGAGCCTGGTAATCTAACCCACAGTGAGTCTACGGAGGAGTCAGAGCCCCCCTCCAGCTCTACTCTGGTGGATTCTACCCCTTCTTTGACATAGATGGCCACCCCACCTTCAACGCGCCCCTCTCTGTCCCTCCTATAGAGTTTATATCCTGGGATTGCAGTATCCCACTGGTTCTCCGCATTCCACCAGGTTTCTGTTATACCTACTATGTCAATGTTTCCCTCGCCATCAAACATTCCAGTTCTCCCATCTTTGCCCGTAGACTTCGGGCATTTCCATACAACACTTATATACCTGGTCCCCCAAGAAGGGCTTCATGTTTGCACCTTTATTCCTGCAGCCTTCTGTCCTGCTAGACTGGCTGTCATGTCCCATCACGCTACCACTCCCAATTTTTACTCTGCTATTACTTGACTGTTCCCCATCCTCTGCACCCTCATTCCCTAGGGATGAGGAGTCCCGAACCGGATGCCCCTCGGCTTCTGTCGGCTTTCCCCCAGGAGTCAGTTTAGAAGCTGCTCTGCCACCTTCTTAATGTTACACGCCAGCAGTCTGGTTCCGTTTTGGTTCAAGTGAAGCCCGTCCCTCTTGTACAGGCCCAGCTTGTCCCAAAACGTTCCCCAGTGCCTAACAAACCTAAACCCCTCCTCCTGACACCAGCGTCTCATCCACGCATTGAGACCCCTGAGCTCCGCCTGCCTAGCTGGCCCTGCGCGTGGAACAGGTAGCACTTCTGAGAACGCTACCTTTGGGGTCCTGGATTTGAGCTTCCTACCTAGCAACCTAAATTTGGCCTCCAGGACCGCCCGGCTACATTTCCCCACGTCGTTGGTGCCAACATGCACCACAACCGCTACCTCCTCCCCAGCACTCTCTACCAGCCTATCTAGACGAGAGGTGATGTTCGCAACCTTCGCACCAAGCAGGCAAGTCACCGTGCGGTCCTCACATCCGTCACAGACCCCCCTCTCTATGTTCCTGACTATATAGTCACCCACGACAAGAAGCCCCCTTCGCCCCCTCCCCAGAGGAGTATCCATAGTGCGATTGGATACGGGCCCATCACCTGAAGAAGGGGTCCCCACTGTGGGATTGTTTCCCTCTTTTCGAGAGTGATGTCCTCCAGCCCTGAGACTCCCTTTCCTGGCAGCTGAGGAGCTGGCCAACTGAGGGTGGGACGATGCCTCCACGTCCCTAGAAGTCTCACCCTGGTTCCTCTCTACCTATCTCTGCTTCTCCAGGTCAGCAACCGTGGCTTCAAGGGATCGAACCCATTCCCTGAGAGCCTGGAGCTCTTTGCACCGAGCACACACCCATGACTTGTGCCCAAGAGGAAGATAGTCATACATGTGACACTCAGTGCAAAACACTGGATAGCTCCCACCCCTCTGTTGGCTGTCTGACTGCATAGCTTTTGAGTGTAAGTTATGGGTTTATCAAAGTTTAGGTACCTTAATGTTGTTGGAGCTCTCCTCTCTTCAAGTGAAGTGACTGGCTGTGTGTGGGGCCTGGCTTCCTCACCCCACTGCTGAACTCGCACAGCTGCTTAACTCGCTGTGTCTTTTTTACCTTGCCACTTTGTCCCAGTGAGCCACTTCATCCCAGTGAGGCCAGTCGCTGCTCCTGAAAGGGCTCACTCGCAAACCAGCCACAGATTTAGACTGTTATGTAGCTCCTTCCCCTGCCTACCTGAAAGTTTGAAAAGACTGGCCTCTAAGGGTGGGGTCTGATGGGATTTGCTGGCAGGAATTCCTGTTGCTATGGTTCCTGCTGCTGCTGCCTTAATTTACATCAGGGAACCAAGGCACCAAGCATTACGACGCTACTGCGCAGCATGCTATTTTGTATGGTTGAAAGAGTGGGTGCATTTACAAAATAGGACTATTGGAGTTAGAAGGCTCTGACTTGAGATTTGGTTGGCATGGGTATATGTGGCATGACAAAGTGAAAGCAAATTTAGAATTTAAAAATCATTATGTTAGACATGTATTATGGAGAATTTGGAACAGATATAAAATCAGGTTTTATGAGAAAATACCATTATGGGTTGCACCATATGAAGCACATTTTGGTGGGAGTAACTTGCCAAAAGAGAAACGACTATTATATAGAAATTTATTAATTTTTTCGCAAAGAGAATGTACAATGAAGTCAAGAGAAAAATTAATGGAAGATGACCTTAATTGCCAATGGTTTGTACTGTATATGCTCAAATGTTGGAGATTTAAAGTGGATAAGAAGGCAAATGGATTTGTAGAAGAAGAATCAATACTGGAGGTACAATTAAAATCTGAAGACCAGATAATCTCAAAAATGTATAAATTGCTGTTGAAGTTCGAGACAGAAGAGGGAACAGGTTAAATAATGTATGATTCATTGGGCTAAAAATGTAGGTCATGTTATCTTAATGGAGCAATGGAAACAACTATGGTTAACACAGTTGACATTTATGTTAAATGTTAATATTAAGGAAAATATGTATAAAATGATGTATAGATGGTACTGTATATAACCCCAATCAAATTAGCAAGAATGTATGAGAAGGTGACGAATAGTTCCCCGACGAACCGTTGGGGAACAGTGACCATGCTGCGATCTGTTTCGCCATGCATGTCGGAGGGAGAGTGCCAAGCAAATCTGACACGAAAACCCTTGACTTCCGAAGGGCAGACTTCCCCAAAATGAGGAGACTAGTTAAAAAAAAGCTGAAAGGGAAGGTAAAAAGAGTCCAATCGCTCCAGAGTGCATGGAGGCTGTTTAAAACAACAGTCATAGAGGCCCAGTGGGAGTGTATCCCACAAAGGAGGAAGGGCTCGACCACGTCCAGGAGGGTGCCGGCATGGCTAACAAGCACAGTTAAGGAGGCTATAAAAGGCAAGGAAGCTTCCTTCCGTAAATGGAAGTCTTGCCCTAATGAGGAAAATAAACAGGAGCACAAACTGTGGCAAAAGAAATGTAAAAAGATGATACGGGAGGCCAAGCAAGACTTTGAGGAACGTATGGCAGGCAACATAAAAGGGAATAATAAAAGCTTCTTCAAATATGTTAGAAGCAGGAAACCTGCAAGGGAAATGGTTGGTCCGCTGGATGGTGAGGGAGAGAAAGGGGTGATAAAAGGAGACTTGGAGACTGCAGAGAAATTAAATGGAGTTCTTTGCATCTCTCCTCACGGCAGAAGACCTCGGACAAATACCGCTGCCTGAACGGCCTCCCCTGACTAAAGAATTAAGTCAAATAGAGGTTAAAAGAGAAGACGTCTCAGACTTAATTGACAAAATAAAGATCAATCAATCACCAGGCCCAGATGGCATCCACCCAAGAGTTCTGAAGGAACTCAAGAATGAAGTTGCTGACCTCTTGACCCAAATATGCAACTTGTCCCTTAAAACGGCCACTGTGCAAGAGGATTGGAGGATAGCTAATGTCACGCCAATCTTTTAAAAAGGAAGGAGGGGGGACCCAGGAAACTACAGGCCGGTCAGCCTATCATCTGTTCCAGGGAAGATGGTGGAAAGTCTCATTAAGGATAAAATCTTAAAAAACATAGAAGAACAAGCTCTGCTGAGGGAGAGTCAGCATGGCTCCTGCAAGGGGAAGTCTTGCCTCACAAACTTGTTAGAATTTTTCAGAAGGCGTTTGACACAGTCCCTCATGAAAGGCTCCTGAGAAAACTCCACAGTCAGGGAATAAGAGGGCAGGTCCTCTTGTGGATTAGGAACTGGTTGAAGACCAGGAAACAGCGAGTGAGAGTCAATGGGCAAATTTCACAATGACGAGTGGTGAAAAGCGGTGTGCCCCAAGGATCGGTCTTGGGACCGGTGCTTTTCAACTTATTCATAAATGACCTGGAGTTGGGGATCGGCAGTGAGGTGGCCAAGTTTGCAGATGACACTAAACTTTTCTGGGTGGTGAAGACCAGCAGGGATTGTGAAGAGCTCCAGAAGGATCTCTCCAAATTGGGAGAATGGGCAGCAAAATGGCAGATGCGCTTCAATGTAAGTAAGTGTAAAGTGATGCACATTGGGGCAAGAAACCAAAATTTCACATATACGCAAATAGGTTCTGAGTTGTCTGTGACGGATCAAGAGAGAGATCTTGGGGTGCTGGTGGACAGGTCGATGAAAGTGTCGACCCAGTGTGCGGCGGCTGTGAAGAAGGCCAATTCCATGCTTAGGTTCATTAAATAAGGTATTGAGAATAAAACCTCCAATATCATTATGTTGTTGTTGTTGTTCAGTCGTTAAGTCGTGTCCGACCCTTCGTGATCCCATGAACCATATCCCGCCAGGCCTTCCTGTCCTCCACTACCTTCCTGAGTTCGCTCATTTTCATGTTCGTTGCATCGGTGATGCTGTCTAACCATCTCATCCTTGGCCTTCCCCTTCTCCTTTTGCCTTCAATTTTTCCCAGCATCAGAGTCTTCTCCAGAGAGTCCTCTCTTCGCATTCGGTGGCCAAAATATTTGAGTTTCAGCCTTAGTATCTGTCCTTCCAGTGAGCAGTCAGGGTTGATTTCATTTAGGATTGACTGATTTGATCTCCTAGCAGTCCAAGGGACTCTCAGGAGTCTTCTCCAGCACCACAGTTCAAAAGCATCTATTCTTCGGCGCTCAGCCTTCCTTATGGTCCAACTCTCGCAGCCATACATTGCTACTGGGAACACCATCGCCCTGACTATGCAAACTTTTGTTGGCATGGTGATATCTCTGCTTTTTATTATGCTGTCTAAGTTTGCCATAGCTTTCCTTCCGAGGAGTAAGCGTCTTTTAATTTCATGGCTGCTGTCTCCGTCTGCAGTGATCTTGGAGCCCAGAAAAGTAAAATCTGTTACTGCTTCCATTTCTGCCCCTTCTTTTTGCCAGGAATTGATGGGCCCAGATGCCATGATCTTAGTTTTATTAATGTTGAGTTTCAAGCCAACTTTTCCACTCTCCTCTTTCACCCTCATCAAGAGGCTCTTTAGTTCTTCTTCACTTTCTGCCATTAGGGTGGTATCGTCTGCATATCTGAGGTTGTTGATATTTCTCCCGGCAATCTTGATTCCGGCTTGCGATTCATTCAGCCCTGCATTTCTCATAATGTACTCTGCATATAAGTTAAATAGGCAGGGTGACAATATACAGCCTTGCCGTACTCCCTTCCCAATTTTGAACCAATCAGTTGTTCCATGGCCGGTCCGAACTGTTGCTTCTTGACCCGCATACAGGTTTCTCAGGAGACAGGTAAGGTGGTCTGGTACCCCCATCTCTTTAAGAATTTGCCACAGTTTGTTGTGATCCACACAATCAAAGGCTTTTGGGTAGTCAATGAAGCAGAAGTAGGTGGTTTTTTTGGAACTCTCGTGCTTTCTCCATGATCCAGCACATGTTGGCAATTTGATCTCTAGTTCCTCTGCCTCTTCGAAACCCAGCTTGTACGTCCGGTAGTTCTCGGTCCACGTACTGCTGAAGCCTAGCTTGTAGGATTTTGAGCATAACCTTGCTAGCATGTGAAATGAGTGCAATTGTGCGATAGTTTGAGCACTCTTTGGCACTGCCCTTCTTTGGAATTGGAACGTAAACTGACCTTTTCCAATCCTTTGGCCACTGCTGAGTTTTCCAAATTTGTTGGCATATTGAGTGCAGCACTTTCACAGCATCATCATTTAGGATTTTAAGTAGCTCAGCTGGGATATTATCATCTCCACTAGCTTTGTTGTTAGTGATGCTACCTAAGGCCCACTTGACTTCACTCTCTAGGATGTCCGGCTCTGGGTCAGTGACCACACCAGCGTGGTCATCAGGAACATTAAGATCTTTCTTGTATAGTTCTTCTGTGTATTCTTGCCATCTCTTCTTAATCTCTTCTGCTTCTGTTAGGTCTCTGCCTTTTTTGTCCTTTATCATGCCCATCTTTGCACAAAACGTTCCCTTGATATCTCCAATTTTCTTGAAGAGATCTCTAGTCCTCCCCATTCTGTTGTTTTCCTCGATTTCCTTGCATTGTTCATTTAAGAAGGCCTTCTTATCTCTCCTTGCTATTCTCTGGAACTCTGCATTCAGTTGTTTATATCTTTCCCTTTCACCCTTGCTTTTTGCGTTCCTTCTTTCCATAGCTATTTGTAAAGCCTCATCTGACAGCCACTTTGCTTTCTTGCATTTCTTTTTCTTTGGGATGGTTTTAGTTGCTGCCTCCTGTACAATGTTACGAACTTCCGTCCATAGTTCTTCAGGCACTCTGTCTACCAGGTCTAATGCCCTAAATCTATTCTTCACCTCCACTGTATACTCATAAGGGATATGGTTTAGGTCATATCTGACTGGTCTAGTGGTGTTCCCTACATTCTTCAGTTTAAGCCTGAATTTTGCAATAAGGAGCTCATGATCTGAGCCACAGTCAGCTCCAGGTCTTGTTTTTACTGATTGTATAGAGCTTCTCCATCTTTGGCTGCAAAGCACATAATCCATCTGGTTTCGGTATTGACCATCTGGTGATGTCCATGTGTAGAGTCGCCTCTTGTGTTGTTGGAAAAGAGTGTTTGCTATGACCAGCGTGTTCTCTTGACAGAACTCCGTTAGCCTTTGCCCTGCTTCATTTTGCGCTCCAAGACCAAACTTGCCTGTTGTTCCGTTTATTTCTTGATTTCCTACTTTAGCATTCCAGTCTCCTATGATGTAAAGGACATCTTTTTTGGGTGCTAGTTCTAGAAGGTGTTGTAGGTCTTCATAGAACCGGTCAACTTCATCTTCTTCGGCATCAGTGGTTGGGGCATACACTTGGATTACTGTAATGTTGAATGGTTTGCCTTGGATTCGAACTGAAATCATTCTGTCGCTTTTGAGGTTGCACCCCAGTACTGCCTTTCCCACTCTTTTATTGACTATGAGGGCTACTCCATTTCTTCTAAGGGATTCATGCCCACAGTAGTAGATATGATGGTCACCTGACTTAAATTCGCCCATGCCCGTCCATTTTAGTTCGCTGATTCCCAAGATGTCAATGTTCAATCTTATCATCTCATTTTTGACCACATCCAGCTTGCCTTGATTCATAGACCTCACATTCCATGTTCCTAAGCAGTATTGCTCCTTGCAGCATTGGATTTTCCTTTCAACCTCAGACACATCCACAGTTGGACGTCCTATTGGCTTTGGCCCAACCGCTTCACTCTTTCTGGGTCTACTTGGAATAGTCCTCCACTCTTCCTCAGTAATAATAGTCATCATATCATTATGCCTTTGTACAAATCAATGGTAAGGCCACATCTGGAGTATTGCGTCCAGTTCTGGTCACCACACCTCAAAAAGGATATAGTTGAATTGGAAAAGGTGCAGAAAAGAGCGACCAGAATGATTCGTGGGCTGGAGCACCTCCCTTATGAGGAAAGGCCACATCATTTGGGGCTTTTCAGTCTAGAAAAAAGGCGCCTGAGGGGGGACATGATTGAGATGTATAAAATTATGCATGGGATGGAGAGAGTGGATAGAGGGAAATTCTTCTCCCTCTCGCATAACACCAGAACCAGGGGACATGCACTAAAATTGAGTGGAGGGAGAGTTAGAACAGACAAACGAAAATATTTCTTAACCCAGCGTGTAATTCATCTGTGGAACTCCTTGCCACAAGATGTGGTGATGGCACCTGGCCTAGATGCCTTTAAAAGGGGTTTGGACAGATTCATGGAGGAAAAGACCATCACAGGTTACAAGCCATAAGCAACCTCCTGGTTTTAGAAGTGGGTTTTTTTCTGTGCCAGGGAGTGACAACAGGAAACAGGTTATCTTGTTGTCTTGTGCTCCCTTAGGCATCTGGTGGGGCCACTGTGTGATACAGGAAGCTGGACTAGATGGGCTTTTGGCCTGATCCAGCAGGGCTCTTCTTATGTTCTTAGGTGCCGCTTCGGGGGGGGGGGGGACTTTCGCCGCATAAAGGGCGGGAAAACGAAACTCTTACCGGCAGGTCTGCGTTGGAGCTGGGCCCTCCCGCCCGCCCTGGAGCTGAACGGCTCCAAAATGAGAAGAAAAACGGTGAGGGGTGATATTGATGTCACACGTGTCGCCCCCCCCCCCACGTGGGGGCAGAACGACACCACTGATGCTGCATAATATACTTTCAAATCCGGTAGTCCTAATCCTCCTCTCTCCTTTGCATCTTGAAGAATCTTATATTTCACTCTTGTTTTCTTCCCTTGCCAAATAAATTTGGAAATGTCTTTCACCCTCGTTCTCCGCTACCCCAGAAGGGCTGCTCTAGATCATAGCCCAACGCCAAGCAAGGCCTTGTGGGGGTCCTTTTTGTCCGGGTCCTTCCCCCCCCCCCAGGTCTGGCTTCTCTACCAGCGCTGGATTCTTTCGGCTCTCTGCCTAAGGAGATATCATCCTGCATCTCGGAGGCCCCCCATGGCTGCCCCATCCCGGGCATTCCCTGGCCCAGGGGAGCCTCTCTTCCCAGCGGGTCCAGGGAGTAGCAGAGCCGCTCCATCCCAGGCCCCCTTCCCCTCCAGTCTGTGGGGCCCCTGCCTCTCCAGAGCCCACTGTCCTGCTGCTGCTTCTCGTCTCCCTACTCCTGCAGTCTTCTGGCCGCTTGCCATCCATGGTCCTCTTCTCGTCCAGAGCCACCCACTTGCCACTTCCTGGCCAAGCCAGTCTCCAGGTCCTTGGGGCCTTTTCCTGGGGCTCAGCTGCTGCAACATCATCACTGGGAACCCTCCGGCACCACCAGGCTGATTTGGAGGAGTCTGCTCCAGAGGAAGCCAGACATGTAGGGCTCCCCCTCTGCCCACGCTGGGTCTGTCAGTGATGCCGCATCTCTCGTTACGCTCTCAAACAGTTCTGTCCATTTCATCTCCAAGTCTCCAATGGGCAGGGCAGACTCATGCAGCCTGGCACAGGCCCCAGATCTGCCAAGGCCTGCTGGGCATGCCAATACGCACCTCTGGGGGGGTTGGTCATCAGCTGGGCAGAGCAGTGGACATGCACAGTCCTGGCTAGTGAGGGCCCAAGAAAGGCTGGCAGGCAGGGAAGCAGGGCACTCACACTGGCACCAAGAGCTGCCTTGGCCAAGTCCACATGCAAATGAAAGGGCTCGATCCAGTCAGGTGGTCTTTTTCATCATGGCACCCGCCTGGCTTGTGACTGACTAATGAACTGAACAGATTTACCCCAAGAGCTGCCAAAATCCAAAGCGCCTGAAAATGTCATGCCCCCCTCTTTTGGGCAGTCTACCCCCCTCCCTTTGCCTCAGACTTGTATGCAGAGGCGTTCCTACGGTTGGGGAGGGGGGGCCCCCGCACCCCCTAATAAAACATTTTAGGTTTCGGTTTCATTTTTCCCTTTTTTAACTTTTTTTTTTCCTTTTTCCAGGGCTTTTCTAGTGGTATTTTAGTGTGTGTGTGTGTGTGTATGTACGCGCTTTCCCCCACTTATCTTGTGTCTTGGAGCCGTAGCGTGAGCTTCCAGCGTTTCGTGTTTGATCCGTGTCCGGAAAGCGCAGTTCGATCGCGCAGGCGCAGAACGATTGGAAACTTCGTCGTTCTGCACTTGCACAAGTCTTCCACAGTTCGCACAGGCGCAGAACGACGAAGTTTCCAATCGTTCTGCGCCTGCGCGATCGAACTGCGCTTTCCGGACACGGATCAAACACGAAACGCTGGAAGCTCACGCTACGGCTCCAAGACACAAGATAAGTGGGGGAAAGCGCGTACATACACACACACACACACACACACACACACACACACACACACACACACACTAAAATACCACTAGAAAAGCCCCGGAAAAGGGGGAAAAAAAGGGGGGAAAGGGAAAAATGAAACCGAAACTTAGGGAGCCCCGCCCCGCCCCCCAGCCTCAGCGCCCTACGCCCTGGGGCCCCCCGCCCCCCATCAGCCGACGCCACTGCTTGTATGCTGGGTCCTGAAATGTGGTTGTCGCATCTGAAGTGTGAGCTTACAGAGCGGAAAGCCTGCCTCAAAATACAAGCCAGCCAGTTTTCGCAGCAAGGATGGGGGCCGGGGCCCCCCATTCTGTTCTCTGGCCAGTTAGCATTCTTCAGGCAGGGTTTTTTTTTCCTTCCTGGCAGAACCAGGAAATGGCTGCAGCTTCCTTATGATGAACATCCTAGACGCAGTAGGGTTGACCATTTCCAAGAAGAGCAACTCAGTGCAGACCTGTGTGTATCCGGCAGACACTGAAGCAGAGGACGTGGCAGCCAGGGGGGTAACTCAGCAGCATCCCAAAGAAGTTGCAAGCTTTGGGGGAAGCCTGGTTCAACGGCACCCACCAGGAGAGAGCAGGGTCATCAAGGAAGACCCCCTGGCAGGGCCCTGCATAGCTCCCTATCACCAAACCAAGATGTGCTAGCACCTTTCCAAGTCTTCCTCAGAAGAGAAAAGCAGGATGCTGAGCATTACCCCCCCCCACCTGCCGGCCTTGTTGCCACCAGTCAGCCCACCTATTCCTAATGTCCAGACAGCCCTCCTCCTTTCACGTGCCCAGTCAAATGATGGCCACGTTTCAGTTCGAGGGAATAGAAGGATGTTCACAGAGAGGCATAAACTGGCTTCATTTGTCCACCATATTCTAGTGGTAGAATTTGCCGTTCTTGGATGCAAAAGGTGGGAGTTTGTTGCAGCTTACTCAAAAAGTCCTCCCAGCTCTATTTATGTAGACACCTTGCAACAGATGGGAGAACAGGTCCCTGCCCCAAAGGGCTCACAATCTAGCAATACACAAGGTCACATGTGGAGAGAGCCGAGCTTCCGCAGGCCAGATGTGAAGTGGGGGATGCTACGGAAACAGCAGGAGAGCCCAAGCTCAGGCACCTTTCCTCCTCCCTTTGGCCTTGGCCAGCAGTGGTGTTGTTGGAGTGGTGAAAGGGGGAGCCCAGCTGGGATGGAAGCTCTGCCTGCTGGCCTCTTCCCGGCGCTCAAGGAACACTCGGCCGGGGCAGGCATGGGGGCAGCCCTTGGCAGAGAGAGGGCTAGGACAGCCTGCAAGCCGTGGGCACAACTAGGAGGTGGCGGAGGCAGTGGGGGGAAGCGGCCTCTGCCCGGTCGCCTCGCCATCGGCCACACCTTGACAACGGCTTCGCCCAGGTGCTGGCCTCAGGACCCGCCCAGGGAGAACCGAGGCAAGGCTTGCTGGGGCCAGAAGGACACCCTCTGCCAAGGGTCACGTGGCTCCCAAGCCTCTGGGGGGAACTGGGGTCCCCGCTGTGCTCAAAGGCTTCAGCGTGCCTGTCTGCCTGCCTGCTCCAGCCTACCACATGCAAGCAGCTTTGACCGCTGACTACTTGGAGGCAGCCGTGGTTCCCCAAGGCTCGGCTTCCTCCACCTACATGGAAGCGAAGGGATTGGCAGCCACCCATAAGAACATCGGAAGAGCCTGGCTGCTGGATCCAGCCCAAGGCCCATCTAGTCCAGCTTCCTGTATCTCACAGTGGCCCCACCAGATGCCTCAGGGAGCACACAGCCAACAAGATAACCTGTTTCCCGTTGACGCTCCCTTGCACCTGGCACAGAGAAAACCCACTTCTAAAACCAGGAGGTTGCTTATGGCTTGTAACCTGTGATGGTCTTTTCCGCCATGAATCTGTCCAAACCCCTTTTAAAGGCATCTAGGCCAGGTGCCATCACCACATCCTGTGATGTGACCCCACAGCCCTCAGGGGCCACGAAGAATGGCGAGCAGCCTTCACTGCACAGCATTCAAAGGTGGCTCAAAGGAGCTGTGCTGGGGCCACAGGCACAACTGGAGGAGGAGGAGGAGGAGGAGGAGGGCCCCAGCTGCGGGCCAGCATCTGCGGCATGTGTCCCTTTCTCTCTACCTGTCAGGAGCATTCGCTACTCAGGGGTGGGGATGGTGATCTGCCCATGGAGGAGATTAAGATCACTCCTCGGTCTTGGACGGATCACTATCATCTGGTGAGCTTTAGACTGGCAACGTTTAATCTCCCCTGCAGAGCTGGGAGACCGAATTGTATGGTCCGCCCCCGGAGACTGATGGATCCAGATGGCTTCTTGAGGGCTCTGGGGGATTTCCCAGCTTCCCGGGTCAGTGACCCATCTGATGCTCTGGCTGCCCTGTGGTATGGGGAGGCAGCTACAGCCTTGGATCAGATCGCTCCCGAATGGCCTCGGTCTTGTCGTTGAGCCAAGGTGGCTCCTTGGTTCACTGAGGAGCTGCGGGCAATGAAACGACTGGGCCGACGCCTAGAGCGACGGTGGGGGAAAACTTGTGATGAATCTGACCGAACACGGGCTAGAGCCCACTTCAGGGCCTACTCCGTGGCGGTGATGGCAGCGAAGAAGGCGTTTTTCTCTGCCACCATTGCGTCTGCGAGTAGCCAGAGCAGTGCCAGGCCACTCCCCCCCCCATCCCACCAAGGAACTGTCAGCGGAAATGGCCTGCTGGCGCTGGCTCCCAAGCCTGGATGTCAAGAGGCTTCCTGGAAAGAGGCCACTGCTGAAGCCCCAGCCTGCATACCTTCCAGAAGCAACTTCTTTGTAGCCAGCTTTAAGAAGGTATATCAACCATTTTGATGACATGTCTCTAATTGCTGTGAGCTACCCAGAGTCTCCAACCGGGACAGAGTGTTAGACCTTTAGGAGAAGGAATGTGGGCAGGTGTCGCTTGTTAAACCCTTAGAGCACAATCCTAGGCATGTCTTCTCAGAAGCAACCTTACTCCCTTACTCCCAGCAAAGTGTGTATACAATTGCAGCCTAGATAACACTAATCGAGTGCAGAGCAGAGGAGCATCACAGTTTGAAGGCAGCAACGGAAGATCAAAGAGGACTGCAGCTCCAAGCAGGAAACTGATCGACCCAAGGAACAGCAGGGGGGAGGGCAGAGCAGAGCACCACCAACCTGGACTTCCAGACCCCGTGCAGGAAGAGTCCAGGTGCCTCTGCTGCAGCTGTGCATTCCAGGAGCACACAAGGAACGGTGCGGAAAACCAAAAGGAGCTATCAGTCACAGGAACTGGGTCTGCCATCCCGAGTGGGTAGGTGGAAAAGGGGAGGGTTGTTGGAAGAGGACCCTGTGGCTGTAGCTCAGTGACAGTGGACCCACTTTGTACCATCCCGTGTTGAAGGACCTGGGGCAGTCGGGCAGGGGGAGGCCCTCAGCAGGAGCCAACGCAAGTCCAGGTTCAGGGAATGGGAGAGAAGGCAACTTGGCACCAATGGCTGGGAGTGAGACACACTGACATCTATTTTCATTGGAAAGAACAAAGACCCTTTTTCTGTGTGGCTTTGCAGCCAGAAAGCTGGTCCTTGGCCACTAGCAGCTGGGGCTGCTGCAGGATTCTTCCACTCATTTACTGCACAGCGTGCAACAGAACCTGCCTGGGACGTGCAACAGCCTTCAGACTCGCAGCTGTCATTTCTTAAACAAAAGAAAAACTGAGCAGGTTTCAAGGTTACCGTAGGAACCTTGGGCGCAACACGATGTTGCTGACCTCTATCCCTGCCACTGCATCTCCCAAAAAATCCCAGACCCTTCACTGAATTATGGAAAATAAAAAAGCTGCTTTTTGCTGCAGAATACACAGAGCCTTGACCGAGAGCTTGCACAGATACTCTAGCCTCTGCACACCTTGGCTGCATTTGTTTTTCACATTCCAGTGCTAGGAGCGCTGGAGAGCTGGGTTTTTTTTTCTCCTTCCAGCACGCTCAGGTTGCATTCTTTCTGCACATTCTAGCACACTCCCCACCACGCTAGCAATTTGAGCTTCAAGCTCGAAGCTAGAAAAGATGGCGGCCTCATGCACCAATAGGAAGGCTGCTGGCAGCAAAGGAGCTTGGGAGATGTAGTATGACTGAGGGACTAGGAAATAAGACTGATCTTTTCAACGGAGGCTTATGTCTGCCGAATTCATTCAAAAGTGTTGACTCAAAACAGCTAAGGTGGCTTGCAGCAACACTTTGTCATCTTCAGAGTCCCATCCAGCTCTTGTAAATAAATATTTAACGCTGCAAAAGCACCCTGAACTAAAGTAGGATGCCATTTTGTCATTTTTAAAATTAGCCGCTTAGAAGCATGCTAGAGGCACGCTAGAAACGTCACTTCCTCCTATTTGTTATCAGAAAAACAAACGCAGCCCTTGTCGCAGCAGTGTGGCCAGTCTCTTGACCAACTTGGAGGTGCCTCACAGTTCTTGCTAAACAGACCAAGTTAAACACTTCTGTTACCTTTGTGTAGTGTAACAGGCCCCTAAACATCAAATGAAACCTATTCACTCCGACTTACCTGCAGCCACCAGGCATCTGACTCCCAGGTCCGTGCATGTAACGTGTATGTATGTTGCCCCAGCCAGTTCGGCTCAAACCTCCCCCTCCGCATGCTGGGCATAAGAGACAGCCATAGCCATGCTCTTTCTTGAGGGCCCAGGCAGGTGCAACCACTGCGAGGAAGGTGCAAGTCCCAGGAAGGACATACTCCTCCTCAGTGTGGACTTTATTCCTGCTGCAGCTCCAATGCAATTTGGAGAGCTTTGAGTTTACTCAGCACATACTATACTCTAGACCCCCCCCCCACACACACACACAGACCAAGGTCCACCCCCCAACAATCTGGAGCCCGTCCTCCTGCCTGCTTCCAGACCCCACTTCCACTGTGCTAGAATGGAACTTCCGTTCAGGCAGAGAGGCCTTTTGGAGTCACCTCTGCACTTGGGGTAGACCGACGGCTTCTCTTTCCTCTGCAAATGACATCAGAGATTCACCCCAAATTTCTGATGGATCCCAACATTTTGCACTTCTTTCCTCTCCCGCTTCCCTTTAGGAGAACTACAGAGGGGAAACAACATGGGACAGTGAAAGAGGAGTTAGCCCCACCCCCGCTCCCCCCTCAAGACACCATAAGTGACAGAGAGAAGAGGAGGAAAATGGGGGTGAGAGAACAGGAGAAGAGCAATGAGCAAAGGCCATAGTTACCCAGCGGAGGTGGCGCTTCGTCTGGAGCAGAGCATGCTGGGTGAGAATGAGGAGGAAGAGCGACAGATGGGGCAGAATGTCCAGCTGGCAACAAAGCAGATGGTCAGAGACACCAACACACTCAAACACACACAGCACCTTCCAGGAGAAAGCCCAGACCCCATTGCCCCAGTCGTGTGGCCTTACAGCCCACCTCCAGCCAGGTGGGTAAGAGACATGGGGAGAAAGGGGGTCTTTCAGCTTGAAAAAGTCCTGCAGAGCCTTGGAAACCGCGCAAAGGTAGGAATGGCAATTTGGGGGCTTCCCCCCACTTTTACAAACTTTTTAAGGTGAACCCCTGTGGATCCGGGATAGCAAGGATCCACTGTAAAACCCTTTTGTTTCTTACAAGTTCTGTGGCTTCTGTTTTCATTTCTTCCTACTTCTCACATGGAAAAAACTGATCCATACGTTTCGGTGCAGCACATTCCAAAGGAAATCCCTGTGTGCCGCAAGCCCCCCCCCCCCGTTTGCAATTCTGCCTGCACAAAACTCGGGCTTTTAAACTGCATATACAGTATATGCCAAATATTACAATTTTACATGCTAACTGAGTTATGAATCCTGCATTTCATGCTGCTAAAGCAGTAAACTATGCTTGTTTGTTTATTTAAAAGCTTTATAAGCTGCTTTTCCAATGCTCAAAGTGTACAGTTAATGTAATAAAACATA
The DNA here is from genome assembly GCA_026170595.1 of Plestiodon gilberti rubricaudatus. Lineage (NCBI taxonomy): Eukaryota > Metazoa > Chordata > Lepidosauria > Squamata > Scincidae > Plestiodon > Plestiodon gilberti. The sequence continues at coordinate 170,631,516 of JANXHW010000005.1, read as the reverse complement.
ACACGACAGTAATAAAATACTGTAACAAAAACAATTAACATGACACATGGTTTCGGCTTGATACAAAAATAAATAACTATTGCATACTATATATTGTAATTCCCCCCAACATTTCCATATTTTTCCAAAACAAGGGTGTTAAGTTCCCCCCGCCCCCCATTCCTTCAAAACGTCCAGACATTTTTACATCTCTAGCTGTAGGTCTGAGCTATAGTCCTATCCTGGTCTGAAGTAGATCAGAGTAGGTTGCATTCACTTTTACCTTCCTTGGAGAGCACTGGACCCTTTTCAACAAAATAAAAGCATCAAGATGCTCGTTTAAGCCTCCCTTGTTTAAGACAACATGCTTACTATCCAATTCAATGTCACTTCAGAGTGGTTCATGTGGGTTCCCAGACTGAGGGGCCAACCATTTTTGGGTTGGTTGGGGGGTCAAGATCCCCAGTGCTGGCTCTTCTCCATAGTTCTAGTGTGGTGAAGTGGTTTTGTGAACATGATAGAGGGCGTCAAACACAAACCACTATGCTACTGGGAAACCCACAAAACCAGGCTGAGATTCAACTTGTACACGGCCATCTTGATGTACACTGGTGTATTCATGAAACCGCAAAAAGAACTGTGGTGCTGGAGAAGACTCCTGAGAGTCCCTTGGACTGCTAGGAGATCAAATCAGTCAATCCTAAATGAAATCAACCCTGACTGTTCCCTGGAAGGACAGGTACTAAGGCTGAAACTCAAATATTTTGGCCACCTAATGCGAAGAGAGGACTCTCTGGAGAAGACTCTGATGCTGGGAAAAATTGAAGGCAAAAGGAGAAGGGGAAGGCAAAGGATGAGATGGCTAGACAGCATCACCGATGCAACGAACATGACAATGAGCGAACTCAGGAAGATAGTGGAGGACAGGAAGGCCTGGCAGGATATGGTTCATGGGATCACGAAGGGTCGGACACGACTTAACGACTGAACAACAACAACAACAACATTCAAAGAAATCAATAAACTTGGCCTAGGTTTTCCGAAATCGTGGTCATAATACTACTGAGATCACAGGATTTCGAAGCTACATGTAGGAGGTCACCTTTCAGGATCAGTGGTGTTCCTGGGTAACCACAATCCGCCTTTCCCTGACCTTGGGCAGCTTGGGGGACCTTCTCTGCGGCCTGCTGGCAGCTCAGCCGGCATCACGCATTGCAAGGAAGTGAGCTTTCCTTGTAACCGTGGCAGTGAGATTCAAGTCCTTCACAGCAACATGGACTGGATTGACAACTGATGACAAGGCAGCACTCTCAAGCCACCAGGCCTGGCTTTCTGCTATCAGCCCCTGAACTCTTTTTCCTTTCTAGGAGGGGTTCATTCATGTGGTCAGATGGACCATGTGCTCTTGTCTGGCCCCCTTTTGCCTGCCAGACCAGCTTCTGCTATGCTGGTGGCAAAACAGGTCACCCTCATTCCAAACAGGTATTAATGGGACCCGAATGCACCTACTCACCCTCCTGGCCAAATGTTGAACCACCAATAAGTGTGCCTCTGAAAGGTGCCAGCCAACAAATAGACTCAAAACTAGCAGAGTTACGGCAAGGCATAAACTAAAGCCAGTATCGGAGAGTCCTCAGCAATGTAAAATTGGTCCTGCTAGGTTGTTCGGGGGGTGGGGGGCAGACAGAAGAAGACCCACATTCCAAATGCAAGCAGCAATGGCCCTGCCCTTGTACATTCACCTCCGCCTAAGGCTGGGCTCTTCCCCTTCTTCCATGGACTTGTCCTGTCTCTATCTGACAAAAAGCTGTGAAAAAAGCATCTGAGAGGAGAGATAAGAGCTCCCAGTTGTGCAGAAAAGCCAGGCTGCAAAAGGAGACCACCTGGAATGTAGCTGTTCTTGAAAGATTGGACATTTATATACATTGTAAACCCCCCCCCCCCAAGGGGGGTTAGGACAGCCTGCCCATGTACACAACCTTGGATTAAAGTCGGAGGAGAAATCCAATGACCAAGAAAGGCGGTATATGAATACTGTAGTATAATAATAATAATAATAATATCATCATCATCATCATCATCTGCCATGTGCATTCTAATTTACCGGTACATCGGGATATTCTTCCCAAAATTAACTTTGGAATAGATGCATGCTTGTCACAGTCTTCAGTCTGCATCTCAACATGGACACTGATTCACATGGACCATTTTGGCACGCCTGCATACTGGGGCGGGGAAAAGCATAGGATTGGGCCCTCAGAATCCCAAAGTTTAAGGAGAGATTAGGACAGGGAGAATTTAATAAAGATTCCTTCCTGACATCCCTCAAAACCAAGAGCTCAGAGTTGCAGTTCGTTCGGCACGCAATTCAGGCACTCTTGTGTGCAGGTAGGTTTCAACCTTTGAGTAGCATTAGTTGTCTGTGGTGCTCCCAGTGGACTCACAGCCAAGCGGCACTCACACCGAAGTAGCTGCACATCTTCCTGGGGACTCTCTACATGGGCCCTATGATCGGCAGTAACGCAGGGGTGCTTTGGGTGCTCTGGCCGTTGCCGCTGTGCAAGTCACAGCAGCCACACAGAGATGTTGGTTCAGACCTTGAAGCGGCTTGAAGGCAGCCAGCAAGGATAAAGCAGCCCTCCCTTGGCCTGAAAGGACCTTCGTCTCTCCATTCAGCAGATCGCTTCCCCCCCCCCCCATCAGAACCATTCTAGCCTCCTTATACCTGGGGTCCTCCACTACCTCTCCTCTCTCCATCCAATCGGCACTACTCAGACTCTCGCCACCATCTGCACAAAACAGAACGCAAGGCTTACTGGCTGCGAGGTTGTACAGCAGCCAGCATATCGTTGACGTGGTAGCTATGAGAAGCCAATAGTGGTTCTGTCTCCATATAGGTCTTTGGACGTGGTTGTCAAGGCCTTGGTGCTAGCCTTCCCTCCCTCCCTCCCTCGGAAGACCAGCTTTCCGCCACTAAAACATCATCCCGAGACAATGCAAGAGTGATGAACTTCCAAAAGCCTTGTTGTTGTTCAGTCGTTAAGTCGTGTCCGACCCTTCGTGATCCCATGAACCATATCCCGCCAAAAGCCTACAGAATAGGAAAAAAATCCCAGTGTCCTATTTTGGCGTTTGCTTCAGATACACAGCACAGATCATTTCCTAGCTGAAAAACTTTGCCTCTCTCTCTCTTAAATCTACAGCATGTGAATCAGCTCTAGGCAAATGGATATTGAACATAATTATTCCTCACACTAGGACTCTTTCAAGAAAACTTGATTTAAGAAGAGATTAAAAACCCTGGGGGCAGGACACTTCTTCCTTTGGCAAGCATCCATCATATTAGACATGCATACTTTTGGGGCAACAAGAAGTGTTTTAGCCCAGAGGATTAAAGCGGCAACCCTAACAAGCTTACCAGAGAGAAAGTCCCAATGGCCCTAGGGAGACTACCTTCTGAATATACACAATAAATCATCTACCGTGGGGAGCTTAACCTTCGGGGGGGCGGGCAGAACCTCTTTCAAGGCATGACCACATCACACCACTGCGACATCATCTAAGCTGGCTACCCAGCTGTTTCCAAGGTGCTGCCAGTCATTGCTGTTCAAGTCCTCAACAGCTGAGTCCACGCACCTGAAGGCCCACCCCCCAAGTCACCTGGAGAGGCGGGGCCCCCATTCCTTCACACTCAAGTGGCAGTATGGCGTGGGAGGGCCTTCTCCATTACCCTGCTCATCCTAGAACTCCCCGAACACAGCCCTCACTTGGGCCATCTTCTGCAAACACTTTGGGACAGTCCTACTTTGACAGGCATTTGGCCCAGACTAGCTGTGATCCGCCACTGCCTGCCGCGCTGCCTTTGCGATTATTATGCACGACCAGCTTTGCTGCTATGACCAGCGTGTTCTCTTGACAGAACTCCGTTAGCCTTTGCCCTGCTTCATTTTGCGCTCCAAGGCCAAACGTGCCTGTTGTTCCGTTTATTTCTTGATTTCCGACTTTAGCATTCCAGTCTCCTATGATGTAAAGGACATCTTTTTTGGGTGCTAGTTCTAGAAGGTGTTGTAGGTCTTCATAGAACCGGTCAACTTCATCTTCTTCGGCATCAGTGGTTGGGGCATACACTTGGATTACTGTAATGTTGAATGGTTTGCCTTGGATTCAAACTGAAATCATTCTGTCGTTTTTGAGGTCAGGAAAACTCAGCAGTGGCCAAAGGATTGGAAAAGGTCAGTTTACGTTCCAATTCCAAAGAAGGGCAGTGCCAAAGAGTGCTCAAACTATCGCACAATTGCACTCATTTCACATGCTAGCAAGGTTATGCTCAAAATCCTACAAGCTAGGCTTCAGCAGTATGTGGACCGAGAACTACCGGATGTACAAGCTGGGTTTCGAAGAGGCAGAGGAACTAGAGATCAAATTGCCAACATGCGCTGGATCATGGAGAAAGCAGGAGAGTTCCCAAAAAACACCTACTTCTGCTTCATTGACTACGCAAAAGCCTTTGATTGTGTGGATCACAACAAACTGTGGCAAATTCTTAAAGAGATGGGGGTACCAGACCACCTTACCTGTCTCCTGAGAAACCTGTATGCAGGTCAAGAAGCAACAGTTCGAACCGGCCATGGAACAACCGACTGGTTCAAAATTGGGAAGGGAGTACGGCAAGGCTGTATATTGTCACCCTGCTTATTTAACCTATATGCAGAGTACATTATGAGAAATGCAGGGCTGAATGAATCGCAAGCCGGAATCAAGAATGCCGGGAGAAATATCAACAACCTCAGATATGCAGACGATACCACCCTAATGGCAGAAAGTGAAGAAGAACTAAAGAGCCTCTTGATGAGGGTGAAAGAGGAGAGTACAAAAGTTGGCTTGAAACTCAACATTAATAAAACTAAGATCATGGCATCTGGGTCCATCAATTCCTGGCAAATAGAAGGGGCAGAAATGGAAGCAGTAACAGATTTTACTTTTCTGGGCTCCAAGATCACTGCAGACGGAGACAGCAGCCATGAAATTAAAAGACGCTTACTCCTCGGAAGGAAAGCTATGGCAAACTTAGACAGCATAATAAAAAGCAGAGATATCACCATGCCAACAAAAGTTCGCATAGTCAGGGCGATGGTATTCCCAGTAGCAATGTATGGTTGCGAGAGTTGGACCATAAGGAAGGCTGAGCGCCGAAGAATAGATGCTTTTGAACTGTGGTGCTGGAGAAGACTCCTGAGAGTCCCTTGGACTGCTAGGAGATCAAATCAGTCAATCCTAAATGAAATCAACCCTGACAATTCCCTGGAAGGACAGGTACTGAGGCTGAAACTCAAATATTTTGGCCACCTAATGCGAAGAGAGGACTCTCTGGAGAAGACTCTGATGCTGGGAAAAATTGAAGGCAAAAGGAGAAGGGGAAGGCAAAGGATGAGATGGTTAGACAGCATCACCGATGCAACGAACATGAAAATGAGCGAACTCAGGAAGATAGTGGAGGACAGGAAGGCCTGGCGGGATACGGTTCATGGGATCACGAAGGGTCGGACACGACTTAACGACTGAACAACAACAACAAAAGCCTTGCTGCGGCCACTGTTTTTAACTGCGTTTTTATTGCTATGGTGAGCTACCTTGAAGCCCTCCTGATAGAGAAGAAAGGTGGCATATCAGTACAGTACTGCAAGGAGGACTTGTCATTTTCTATATGGAATGAGACAAATCCAGGACTTGGCACTTCTGTCCTGAGATTATGGGAGTTCATTCGGGGGCACCATTCACAGATTTAATTCTCATTCATATAATGCTGTTACCCCTTGATGCACACTTTATTATATTTGCGCACGCGCACACACACACACACACACACACACACACACACACACACACACACACACACTTCATTATATTTGTGGTCATCATAGCTGGTGTTGCATAAGAGCAGCCCTGCTGGCTCAGGCCCAAGGAGACCCATCTTGTCCAACATCTAATTTCCCACCAGTTGGCCCACTGGGGAAGCTCACAAGTAGGAGATGGTTCTCTGAGGAGCCCCCATCAGCTGCTCCTTATCTTCAGAAGACCACACTTCCCAGGTTCTTGGCAAGGAACTACGGTAGGCCAGTCAGATAAACTGGCAACAAGCCTTCAGAGGCTGATGAAAGGAACAGGATGTCAGAAAGAAGAGGGAGAAAAGTTGCTCCCCTCCTGTCCACCAAGAATCAACTAAAGTCAGTGAGTTTAAAAAACCAAGCAGGGGGATTTGAATAGCATCACAGAAAAGCACAACATAACACCCATGAACCATTTTCAGCCCCGTTGGGTGGGCACGACTCCTGGAGACAAGAGACTTTGCTGGAGACCCCCAGGCAGACCCATCAGAGAACTGCACTTCCAAGGTCTCTTTTGGGTTGAACATAAGAAGAGCCCTGTGTGGTGAAGCCCATCCTGCTGGTTGGAGCTCAATCAACTTGCTCTTCTGCCAAGCAAAGGCCCATCAGCCTCATCTCCACCACCAAAACCTTTGGACATGCCAAGTCCTCCCACATAGCTGGGGCAAGACCGGCCTTCCACTCCTGCCATCTCAACGGTGACCAAGGCTGCACAGGCCGACGTCAGTAGGACGTTGTTGTTACTGTCCTCAGATCCTTGCCTCTTGGACAGCAACAGCAAACTCAATAGCACCAAGAAGTGGTTCCCACGCCAGAAAGGAACTCAAGAAAAATGGATGCAATATCTGGAGCATCTGCAGACTCAGAGCACAGGGAGGCAGGCAGCTTCCCTCCTTCGGAGTCCTGCATTTGAAGAGCATTTTGGCCAAACCAAACCACATCATTCACTGCTGCCCTGTCCACAGCTTCTGTGGCTGCCCTTGATTTCTGGGCTGAGGTTCTCCCTCCAGCCAGCCAAGTCCACGTGAAGATGGTGCACAACATCCATTACAAGCATTCCAGTGTCTTTGGGCTTGTGCCTCATCATCATACATATCCACTGAACTCCATGAGTGCCAAAGCTCCTTGAAGCTGAATGCAGACAAGACTGACACGCCACACTTGGACTGGGTGCACGTGCACCAAGAGCACCTTCCTCAACATTTCCCACCCCAAACGCTCTGAATCCCGAGACTGCATTGCAAGATGTCTCTATACCCTCCAGGCCAGAAGTGGAACAATAGGAGCTGGTTCTTCTCTCAAGACCACAACCTGTAGCCAACCGCAAGTTCTGATACAAGGAACTACTGGACACAAATGAGAACTTGCCTTCTGAGACTCCCTCCACCCTCGAATATCTGTACTTGACAACACCAGAGATGCCCAGAATACCTCCTGCTCCTCCCTCTGGGGAACACAGCAGTAGAGGCCGGCCGGCCTAGGGGCTTGTCTTGGGGAAGCACCACCCTCGGGGGTCCCCTCTCACACAACTGCTTCTTGCCATTCGAATTATACCCCTGCTGAGGTCCCAGCTCCAAGAGTCACTCCGGGGGGGAAGCAAGTGACTTCCCAAAGCACCTCCATCATCCCTCCTGCTCAACGGAGACTGCACTGCAACACGTGCGTGCGAGCAGTTCCCTCCTCGGCTGCCCTGTCCTCAGTTCCCATCAGAACCTGACTGCGAGCGCTCAGTGCCCACCACCACTCCCGCTGCTCTGCACCAACCCACCGCTGGTAGAGGACCCACTCAAATATTCCCAATGACTACATGAAGGGACCCGCCTCCCCCGCACCACCCCCAGTGGCCTACTGGCGGGGCGGGGAGCAATGGGGCGTGTCGTGCCGCCCCGCTGACACTCCCTGACTCACCCTTGACGGCTTCTCCGCGGTTCAGCTGGATCTCGCCCTCGCCCTGCGGCGTGTAGCTCTTGACGGCGATGAACTTGCGGCCGGGCACGGCGCTGTACAGCTTCCTCTTGGGGCCTCGCAGCGGAGCCGGGGCTGCGTGCGGGGTGGGCTCCACGCCCGGCCCGGCGCCCGGCGCCCCGCCGGATCCGCTGCCGCTGTAAACGAAAACATACGTTACGGTGCTGATGCCGCCGCCGCCGGGCGGGGGTTGCGGCAGCTGCTCCTCCTGCAGTGCTGCCATGGCCGCGCTGGGGGCCCCTCCTCCCTGGATCGGGGCCGCCTGCTGGGAGGGATGCAGCAGGCAGGGAGGCTAGACCGAGCGAGCCGGCGCCGGGCCGAAGAGCGAGAGCGGCGGTGGCGGCGGCGGCCCTGCCCGCTGGCCGGGCTTCCCTCCTCGGCAAGGCTCAGCGCAGCCCGGGCAGCAGCAGCAGCAGCGGCGGCGACAGGAGCAGGAGCTGCAGCAGCCGCCCGGAGTCGGACTGCGAGCCGGATCCCGCCGCTCGTCGTCCGGCCGGGACTCCAGCGGGCCAGCTGCCGGGGCGGGGAGGAGGCTGCTGCTGCTGCTGCCGCCGCTGGGCGCCGGGGCCGCTGCTGCTGCTGCTGCCGTGCCCTCCGCGTCCAGCCGGCGACGCCACCGCCGAGGAGGGCAGCTCCATGGCTCTGCCGCCGCGCCAGCCGCCCCGATGAGGAGGAGGAGGAGGAGGATGCGGATCCTGCTCCGGACTGCCCGGGTCAGGGTGGGTCCTCCTCCGCTCCTGCTACCGCCGCCACCTTCGGGATGCTGACCAGGCGGGGGGTGCCGGCGCCTCTCCCCGCTGCTCGCACATGGCACCGGCCGGGCGACTCAGCGGCCAGCAACGGCCAGCCAGCCGGCTCGCCAAGCCGGCCGGCCGCAGCAGCAGGTGCCTCCCCGCAGCAGCGGCGGTGGCGGCGGCGCGGGCGGCTCCTCCCCTTGCTTCGGCGGGAGGCGGAGACCCAGTGAGGCCGAGCCTCCGCCCGCCCGCCCGCCCGCCCGCGCACAGTGGTGCCGCCGCCGCCGCCCTGGCCCGCTTGCCAGCCAACCTGCCAGGAGAAGGAGCCCTTTCTGCCCCGTACGGGCTTGGGACTCTGCAGCGCACAGGAGGGGCAGCTCTGGAAGCGGGCCAAGACCCCCCCTTCACCTCCTCCTCCCCCTGCCACCTCCGGGCCAGACAGCACGATCTTCTGCAATATTACAAGCCCGGCTTGTCTCCGAACCTGGCCTCAGCACAAGCCCACGAAGAAGTGATAACCAAGGGCCGAGCATGTGCAGAGTGCTTTCTGTCACTACTAAGCAAGTCAGGCCTCCCCCCCCCCTCGAACAAGCCTACTACTGCTCATTATACCTCCTAATCTTTAGCCCCACACTACCACCTACCCTCAAGGCCCGGCCCCACTGACTGCTGCTATTTAATTTGAGCCCCGCAGGAACAAATTACCATAAGGAAGGCTGAGCGCCGAAGAATAGATGCTTTTGAACTGTGGCGCTGGAGAAGACTCCTGAGAGTCCCTTGGACTGTTAGGAGAGGCCAATCTTTTCAAACTTTCAGGTAGGCAGGGGGAGGAGCTACACAACAGTTTAAATCTGGGGCTGGTTTGCAAGTGAGCCCTTTCAGGAGCAGCGAGTGGCCTCACTGGGACGCAGTGGCTCACTGGGACAAAGTGGCAAGGTAAAAAAGACACAGCGAGTTAAGCAGCTGGGCGAGTTCAGCTGCGGGGTGAGGAAGCCAGGTGCCACACACTGCCCGGCACTTCTCCTCTGTGGAGAGGAGAGAGGAGAGCTCCAACAACCTTGAAGAGAGGAGAGCTCCAACGACATTAAGGTACCCAAACTTTGATAAATCCATAACTTACACTCAAAAGCTATGCAGTCAGACAGCCAGCAGAAGGGTGGGGCTATCCAGTGTTTTGCACTGAGTGTCACATGTATGGCTATCTGCCTCTTGGGCACAAGTCATGGGTGTGTGCTCGGTGCAAAGAGCTCCAGGCTCTCAGGGAACGGGTTCGCTCCCTTGAAGCCACGGTTGCTGACCTGGAGAAGCAGAGACAGGTAGAGAGGAACCAGGGTGAGACTTCTAGGGACGTGGAGGCATCGTCCCACCCTCAGTTGGCCAGCTCCTCAGCTGCCAGGAAAGGGAGTCTCAGGGCTGGAGGACATTGCTCTGGAAAAGAGGGAAACAATCCCACAGTGGGGACCCCTTCTTCAGGTGATGGGCCCGTATCCAGTCGCACTATGGATACTCCTCTGGGGAGGGGGCGAAGGGGGCTTCTTGTTGTGGGTGACTCTATAGTCAGGAACATAGAGAGGGGGGTCTGTGACGGATGTGAGGACCGCACGGTGACTTGCCTACCTGGTGCGAAGGTTGCGGACATCACCTCTCGTCTAGATAGGCTGGTAGAGAGTGCTGGGGAGGAGGTAGCGGTTGTGGTGCATGTTGGCACCAACGACGTGGGGAAATGTAGCCGGGCGGTCCTGGAGGCCAAATGTAGGTTGCTAGGTAGGAAGCTCAAATCCAGGACCCCAAAGGTAGCGTTCTCAGAAGTGCTACCTGTTCCACGCGCAGGGCCAGCTAGGCAGGCGGAGCTCAGGGGTCTCAATGCGTGGATGAGACACTGGTGTCAGGAGGAGTGGTTTAAGTTTGTTAGGCACTGGGGAACGTTTTGGGACAAGCCGGGCCTGCACAAGAGGGACGGGCTTCACTTGAACCAAAACGGAACCAGACTGCTGGCGCGTAACATTAAGAAGATGGCAGAGCAGCTTCTAAACTGACTCCTGGGGGAAAGCCGACAGGAGCCGAGGGGCATCCGGTTCGGGACTCCTCATCCCTAGGGAATGAGGGTGCAGAGGATGGGGAACAGCAAAGTAATAGCAGAGTAAAAATTGGGAGTGGTAGCGTGATGGGACATGACAGCCAGTCTAGCAGGACAGAAGGCTGCAGGAATAAAGGTGCAAACATGCAGCCCTTCTTGGGGGACCAGGTATATAAGTGCTTTTATGCAAATGCCCGAAGTCTACGGGCAAAGATGGGAGAACTGGAATGTTTGGTGGCTAGGGAAAACATTGACATAGTAGGTATAACAGAAACCTGGTGGAATGCGGAGAACCAGTGGGATACTGCAATTCCAGGATATAAACTCTATAGGAGGGACAGAGAGGGGCGTGTTGGAGGCGGGGTGGCCATCTATGTCAAAGAGGGGGTAGAATCCACCAGAGTAGAGCTGGAGGGGGGCTCTGACTCCTCCGTAGAATCACTGTGGGTTAGATTACCAGGCTCAAAGAGTGATGTAATAGTAGGGTCATGCTACCGTCCTCCAGATCAAAAACCTGAAGGGGATCTTGAAATGAGGAAGCAAATCAGGGAGGTGTCAATGAGAGACAGGGTTGTAGTCATGGGGGACTTCAATTATCCTCACATCGACTGGGTCAATTCATGCTCAGGTCATGAAAGAAAGACTGGATTTCTGGATATGTTAAATGACTGTGCCTTAGAGCAGCTTGTCACGGAACCGACCAGAGGACAGGTGACTCTGGACTTGATATTGTGTGGCACTCAAGATCTGGTCAGGGAGGTAAATGTTACCGAACCGTTGGGGAATAGTGACCATGCTGCAATCTGTTTCGCCATGCATGTCGGGGGGAGAGTGCCGAGCAAATCTGACACGAAAACCCTTCACTTCCGAAGGGCAGACTTCCCCAAAATGAGGAGACTAGTTAAAAAAAAAAAGCTGAAAGGGAAGGTAAAAAGAGTCCAATCGCTCCAGAGTGCATGGAGGCTGTTTAAAACAACAGTCATAGAGGCCCAGCGGGAGTGTATCCCACTAAGGAGGAAGGGCTCGACCAAGTCCAGGAGGGTGCCGGCATGGCTAACAAGCACAGTTAAGGAGGCTATAAAAGGCAAGGAAGCTTCCTTCCGTAAATGGAAGTCTTGCCCTAGTGAGGAAAATAAACAGGAGCACAAACTGTGGCAAAAGAAGTGTAAAAAGATGATACGGGAGGCCAAGAAAGACTTTGAGGAACGTATGGCAGGCAACATAAAAGGGAATAATAAAAGCTTCTTCAAATATGTTAGAAGCAGGAAACCTGCAAGGGAAACGGTTGGTCCGCTGGATGGTGAGGGAGAGAAAGGGGTGATAAAAGGGGACTTGGAGACTGCAGAGAAATTAAACAAGTTCTTTGCATCTGTCTTCACGGCAGAAAACCTCAGGCAAATACCGCTGCCTGAACGGCCTCCCCTGAATAAAGAATTAAGTCAAATAGAGGTTAAAAGAGAAGACGTCTCAGACTTAATTGACAAAATAAAGATCAATAAATCACCAGGCCCGGATGGGATCCACCCAAGAGTTCTGAAGGAACTCAAGAATGAAGTTGCTGACCTCTTGACCCAAATATGCAAATTATCCCTTAAAACGGCCACTGTGCAAGAGGATTGGAGGATAGCTAATGTCACGCTAATCTTTAAAAAAGGAAGGAGGGGGGACCCGGGAAACTACAGGCCGGTCAGCCTAACGTCTGTTCCAGGGAAGATGGTGGAAAGTCTCATTAAGGATAAAATCTTAAAATACATAGAAGAACAAGCTCTGCTGAGGGAGAGTCAGCATGGCTTCTGCAAGGGGAAGTCTTGCCTCACAAACCTGTTAGAATTTTTTGAAAAGGTCAACAGGCATGTGGATGCGAGCGAACCCGTGGATATTATATATCTGGATTTTCAGAAGGCGTTTGACACGGTCCCTCATGAAAGGCTCCTGAGAAAACTCCACAGTCAGGGAATAAGAGGGCAGGTCCTCTTGTGGATTAGGAACTGGTTGAAGACCAGGAAACAGCGAGTGGGAGTCAATGGGCAATGTTCACAATGGCGAGAGGTGAAAAGCGGTGTGCCCCAAGGATCGGTCTTGGGACCGGTGCTTTTCAACTTATTCATAAATGACCTGGAGTCGGGGATAGGCAGTGAGGTGGCCAAGTTTGCAGATGACACTAAACTTTTCCGGGTGGTGAAGACCAGCAGGGATTGTGAAGAGCTCCAGAAGGACCTCTCCAAACTGGGAGAATGGGCAGCAAAATGGCAGATGCGCTTCAATGTAAGTAAGTGCAAAGTGATGCACATTGGGGCAAGAAACCAAAATTTCACATATACGCTAATGGGTTCTGAGTTGTCTGTGACGGATGAAGAGAGAGATCTTGGGGTGCTGGTGGACAGGTCGATGAAAGTGTCGACCCAGTGTGCGGCGGCTGTGAAGAAGGCCAATTCCATGCTCGGGATCATTAAAAAAGAGATTGAGAATAAAATGGCCAATATCATTCTGCCTTTGTACAAATCGATGGTAAGGCCACATCTGGAGTATTTTGTCCAGTTCTGGTCACCACACCTCAAAAAGGATATAGTTGAATTGGAAAAGGTGCAGAAAAGAGCGACCAGAATGATTTGTGGGCTGGAGCACCTCCCTTATGAGGAAAGGCTACAGCGTCTGGGGCTTTTCAGCCTAGAAAAAAGGCGCCTGAGGGGGGACATGATTGAGACTTATAAAATTATGCATGGGATGGAGAGAGTGGATAGAGGAATATTCTCCTCCCTTTCGCACAACACCAGAACCAGGGGACATGCACTAAAATTGAGTGGAGGGAGAGTTAGAACAGACAAAAGAAAATATTTCTTTACCCAGCGTGTAATTCATCTGTGGAACTACTTGCCACAGGATGTGGTGATGGCATCTGGCCTAGATGCCTTTAAAAGGGGTTTGGACAGATTCATGGAGGAAAAGACCATCACAGGTTACAAGCCATAAGCAACCTCCTGGTTTTTAGAAGTGGGTTTTCTCTGTGCCAGGTGCAAGGGAGTGGCGACTGGACACAGGTATCTTGTTGTCTTGTGTGCTCCCTGAGGCATCTGGTGGGGCCACTGTGTGACACAGGAAGCTGGACTAGATGGGCCTTTGGCCTGATCCAGCAGGGCTCTTCTGATGTTCTTATGTAAGACTCCTGAGAGTCCCTTGGACTGCTAGGAGATCAAATCAGTCAATCCTAAATGAAATCAACCCTGACTGTTCCCTGGAAGGACAGGTACTGAGGCTGAAACTCAAATATTTTGGCCACCTAATGCGAAGAGAGGACTCTCTGGAGAAGACTCTGATGCTGGGAAAAATTGAAGGCAAAAGGAGAAGGGGAAGGCCAAGGATGAGATGGTTAGACAGCATCACCGATGCAACGAACATGAAAATGAGCAAACTCGGGAAGATAGTGGAGGACAGGAAGGCCTGGCGGGATATGGTTCATGGGATCACGAAGGGTCGGACATGACTTAACGACTGAACAACAACAAAGGAACAAATTAGAACAGGGTTACAATGTAGTCATGATGAAGCAAGTAGTTCATGGGAAGCATGTGCAGAGTGCCTCTTTGTAGAAACTATGTATGACCCCTCCCTCCGCCCTCAGTGGCCACTGGCCAGTTAAGAAGCATGTGGCCATTCAGCCTCCATCATCTTTACATCCCTTGCCAAGTACTGTAGTTGCTACTACCAGCTATTGTGGGGCCACAGCGCCCCCTAGACGTGCTACTTCCGGCCATTCCCTACCTCCCCCAACCCTCTTGTACCAACACTTTGCACACAACCTCGCAGGCTACGAGCTGCTTCCATGAGAACACCTCTCAACCTCTACATTTCCATCTAGAGCAGGCCATGCTGTGGGGGGGGGGCAGCATGAATGAGGGGGGGCATAGATGTGAGAGAGCACAGAACTGAGCCCAGGCTTTAATTTTCGCCACAAGTCACCCTTGGACCCATTTTCAGAATCAAAGTTGAGTTCTAGCAAATGAAGGGCACCTCAGAAGGGCATCTTGACCACTGCCAGCCCCAAAGATCCTGTATGGCAGTGGTTCCCAAACTGGGAGCCGCGGATACCAGCCAGGGGAGCTGTGGAGTGCCACGGAATCCTCTCGGAAAACAGTGCAATGCCAATTGGCAGGCATCAACAGCATGTCATGGGGAGTCACAACCAATGGTCGCCAATATTCAAGGGAGCCGCAGATCGAAAAGGTTTGGGAAACGCTGCTGTACGTGATTTCCCAGAGGTGGAGGAGGGGCGGGAAGAGCAAGGAAAGGGGATGCAGCATCACAGTTTCACCAGTTTCCTGCTGGTCCAAGCAGGGCTGACCCAGCCATGAGGCTAGTTGAGACTGCTGCCTCAGGTGGCATTCACCCACCAAAACGGCAATCGTGAATTGGTAACGGACAGTCCCTGGACCTTGGTGTATTCTGAGTATGTTGATTTCATGTTTTCTTTTTTAAAACATGTCACCCAGTTCTTGTGCTTTCAGAGAGAGAGAGAGAGAGAGAGAGAGAGAGAGAGAGAGAGAGAGAGAGAGAGAGAGAAGGCCTGAAAACACCACAGCATTCAATGCCCAGCTTGGCTATCACAAATTCACTGTTTGTCCCCCCCAAGACTTGCAAACGCAAATCAAGCTGTTGGGGTTTGTCAAGGTCTATAAGAAACCAGCAAGAGACATCTTAACCCCCTGCTGCTACCTGGGCAAGAGGCACTTTTTCAAGTGGTCCTCTTATATCTGGACCCTTTTCAGTCTGGCTTCAGGTGGGGCTTTGGGACGGAAACAGCCTTGGTCGCCCTGTTGGATGATCTTCGCCGAGGACTGGACAGGGGGAGTGCATCCCTGCTGGTCCTTTTGGACCTCTCAGCGGCTTTCGATACCATCGACCATGGTATCCTTCTGGGCCGACTGGCCGAGTTGGGACTAGGGGGCACTGCGCTGCAGTGGTTCCGTTCCTACTTGGCTGACAGGTCCCAGATGGTGATGCTGGGAGATGCCTGTTCGGCGCCCTGCCCTCTACAGTGTGGGGTGCCACAGGGTTCTATTCTGTCTCCCATGCTTTTCAACATCTACATGAAACCGTTGGGAGAGATCATCCAGGGATTTGGAGTTGGGTGTCACCAATATGCCGATGACACCCAGCTCTATCTCTCCTTGCCATCTCACTCCAGGGAGGCTGTGGAAGTCCTGGAGCGCTGCCTGGAGGCAGTTGGGGTCTGGATGAGGGCTAATAGGTTGAGATTGAATCCAGAAAAGACAGAGGTCCTACTGGTCAGGAAAGTTTCGATGCAGGTACTGAGTCATCTGCCTGTTCTGAATGGGGTTCCACTCCCCCTGCAGGAACGGGTGCGCAGCTTGGGAGTACTTCTGGATTCACAGCTCTCCCTGGAAAGCCAGGTGGCGGCTGTGGCCAGGGGTGCGTTTGCCCAGCTTCGGCTGGTGTGCCAGCTGCCGCTGTACTTGAGTCGATCGGACCTGACCACGGTGGTCCACGCCTTAGTGACTTCAAGACTGGATTGCTGTAACACGCTCTACGTGGGGCTGCCCTTGAAGACGGTTCGGAAGCTGCAATTAGTGCAGAATGCGGCGGCCCGGGTGGTCACTGGAGCTAGGCGGTTTGACTCTGTTGAACCGCTGCTTCAGCGGCTGCACTGGCTGCCCATTCTTTTCCGGGCCCAATTCAAGGTGCTGGTAATGACCTTTAAAGCCCTTCACAGTTCAGGTCCAGGCTATCTGAGGGACCGCCTTCTCCCATACATTCCGGCCCGCTCTCTTAGGTCATCTGAGGGGGCTCTCCTGCGGGTGCCACCTCTATCGCAAGTTAGGGGAGTGGCAACACGTGGGCGAGCCTTCTCTGCTGTGGCGCCACAACTGTGGAACTCCCTGCCAGGGGATCTGAGAACCACCCCCTCCCTCATGACGTTTCGGCGATGGCTCAAAACATTTTTGTTTCGTCTAGCGTTTGGGTGATGGGTTGTGGTCTGCCTCCTGTGTCTCAAGATGCTCTGCCATGCTGCTTCTCTGCTCCATACTGTCGCCGCCCCCCCCAGTGGGTTTTATTGTTTTTAAATTTAGTTATGTATTGTTTAAACTTATTTTATGTATTTTAAATTATGTATTTTAATTTCTGTTGTAAGCTGCCTTGGGCATTTGCCTTCAGCATAGGATAAGGCGGGATATAAATTTTGTAAATAAATAAATAAATAAATATATTTAGCAGGGGGAGAGTAACTGCCCCCCTTTCACCCCAGCAGTGTCTTTTCTGGTGGCTGTTTGCTGGTGGTGGCCTGCATCTTTTTTAGATTGTGAGCCCTTTTGGGACAGGGAGCCATTTAACTATTTGCTTTTCTCTGTAAACCACTTTGTGAACTTTTGTTGAAAAGCGGTATATAAATACTGTTAATAATTAAACATGAATGGATGTCTTTGGCTCCAAAATGAGGCAAAACTAGGGCTGGGCTTGTGGCATCACGTGGGGGTGTCGCGGTGGCGGCCCCCCCACGGGGGGTGTAGGAACGCCACTGACCATGGTATCCTTCTGGGCTGCCTAGCCAGGATGGGACTTGGGGGCCATGTTTCTTCCTGGAGGGCAGGAAGGTGGTATTAGGGGCCTCCTGCTCAGTTCCCTGCCGATTGACCAGTGGAGTCCCCCACAATCCTGTCCCCCATGCTATTTAACATCTACATGAAAACCGCTGGGTGAGGTCGTCAGGGAGGGGGGTGGATGATTCCCAGCTCTACACCTCACTTCCATCTGATGCTAGGAAGGCGTCGGAGGTTCTAGATTGCGATGGGAATCATTAATTGGTCAAATGGGGGCAAACAGGTTGAAATTAAATCTGGATAAGACGAGGTGCTGTTGGTGACCCGCGACCTGCACTGCCAGCCTGCTCTGGGATGGGGAGCACTCTCCTGGACCTGGTATGCCCAGGTGTCAGCCGGGTCCCGGGGCAAAATAAAGCAATGGAGGAAACTGTTTCAAAACAGGGGATGTGTAACATACCTCTACCTCATGCAGTTTGCCATCTGCTGGGTCCATGCGATTGATTTGCAACCCATGTCCACTGCATACAGCAGGATGTGCCAATGAGCTGCAGGCCTCTGGCACATGGCAGGTTTCCTCACCACCACTACAGCTTGCCAACAGAGCCTCTCTACAGGGACTGTCAAAAAGCATTACAAAATCCTCCCTCCACCATAGCAAGCTATTCTGAATGAAGGGACAGGATTGTCACGCCATGTGGTGTACCTAATACAATGTACCAGATGCCCCCATTGGTAACGACATATGTGGGTGAATCCAAACTGGCTTTAAGAAGATGCAGAGAAAAAGGATTATGGGCAAGCTAGCATGACTCTCCTTCCCTGGCCTCTCAGCCTGCTTCTTTCACATTCCTTGTTTAAAAAAGATGTCCCATGTTCTGACTAAGGATGTCATTCAAACCATGCTTAGCACTTAACAGGCTATGAGATTAGAATCTGAAATCTAAACCCTTCCTGACCCTAATGGAGGAGCCTGGGGAGTTAGGTGGAGAGTTCATGCAAAGGACACCCTCCCTCCTCCACACCCTCCAGGTCCAGCAGGCCACCCATGTCTGACAACTTCTTGGGGAGTCATCACGTATATGAATTGGGCCTCTGCAGTGACATCACTGCAGGGGGGGCACACTGGGTGAACACCCTTGGGGGGGGGTTGACAACCACTAGTGGCCAAATTTGAGGAAACCTTTATGAATAATTACCTCTGTAAAGGTAATTTCATGCAGAATGAAATGAAACAAACCATGTTGAATTGTCTGTATTCTATCAAACATTATGGTCAAATAAACAGAAAAGGAAAACACAACTGCCTTAAGTAACAAAAAGTGGATTTCCTTAACTCAAAACTGAACAATGACACAGATTGTTCCGAGAGCCAAAGAGGTGGTGTTATGACACAGCATGGAACCAAGAAGGTGTTGGTAGGAGTCGGTTCTCATGTCTAGGGATCAGAGCCGAGACTAGAACTCTTCTTCAGTTGTGTGAGTGTCATCAAGTTGGCCACTGGTTTTTTGCTGGGTGACCCGGACAGTTCATGGGGGTGACGCCATGAGTGACCGCACTGGGCGACACAAACCCTAGTGATGCCTCTGGCCCTCTGTAAGGCTCAGTTAGACCGATTTTGAGAACCACGAGCGTAGTGGGTCCTAGTTGAGGCCCTTAGTTGAGGGCTAATTCACACAATCACATCAGCATATTGGGAATGAGAATTAAGAGAACCCAGGCAGAATCTGGCAAGTAGTAAAAGGGGGGGTGCAGTTGTATCAGAGCACATACTCCAGGTTGTAACTGAGCCCACCTTTGTCAAACCGCTGCTGAACCCATTTTCAGAAGTCTTGTGGTGCTGCAGTAAACGTGTGCCAAGCTGCAATATGGCCGTGTGCCAGAACAATCACTTTATGGTGTGCCAAACTCCACATGGATCCATTCACAACAGGCCATTGTTGTTGTGATAAGAACATAAGAAGAGCCCTGCTGGATCAGGCCAAAAGCCCATCTAGTCCAGCTTCCTGTATCACACAGTGGCCCCACCAGATGCCTCAGGGAGCACAAGACAACAAGATAACCTGTTTCCCGTTGTCACTCCCTTGCACCTGGCACAGAGAAAACCCACTTCTAAAACCAGGAGGTTGCTTATGGCTTGTAACCTGTGATGGTCTTTTCCTCCATGAATCTGTCCAAACCCCTTTTAAAGGCATCTAGGCCAGGTGCCATCACCACATCCTGTGGCAAGGAGTTCCACAGATGAATTACACGCTGGGTGAAGAAATATTTTATTTGGTCCGTTCTACCTCTCCCTCCACTCAATTTTAGTGCATGTCCCCTGGTTCTGGTGTTATGCGAGAGGGAGAAGAATTTCCCTCTATCCACTCTCTCCATCCCATGCATAATTTTATACGTCTCAATCATGTCCCCCCTCAGGCGCCTTTTTTCTAGACTGAAAAGCCCCAGATGCTGTAGCCTTTCCTCATAAGGGAGGTGCTCCAGCCCACGAATCATTCTGGTCGCTCTTTTCTGCACTTTTTCCGATTCAACTATATCCTTTTTGAGGTGTGGTGACCAGAACTGGACACAATACTCCAGATGTGGCCTTACCATTGATTTGTACAAAGGCATAATGATATTGGCCGTTTTATTCTCAATCCCTTTTTTAATGATCCCGAGCATGGAATTGGCCTTCTTCACAGCCGCCGCACACTGGGTCGACACTTTCATCGACCTGTCCACCAGCACCCCAAGATCTCTCTCTTGATCCGTCACAGACAACTCAGAACCCATTAGCATATATGTGAAATTTTGGTTTCTTGCCCCAATTTGCATCACTTTACACTTACTTACATTGAAGCGCATCTGCCATTTTGCTGCCCATTCTCCCAGTTTGGAGAGATCCTTCTGGAGCTCTTCACAATCCCTGCTGGTCTTCACCACCCAGAAAAGTTTAGTGTCATCCGCAAACTTGGCCACTTCGCTCCTTATCCCCAACTCCAGGTCATTAATGAACAAGTTGAAAAGCACTGGTCCCAAGACCGATCCTTGGGGCACACCGCTTTTCACCTCTCGCCATTGTGAACATTGCCCATTGACTCCCACTCGCTGTTTCCTGGTCTTCAACCAGTTCCTAATCCACAAGAGGACCTGCCCTCTTATTCCATGACTGTGGAGTTTTCTCAGGAGCCTTTCATGAGGGACCGTGTCAAACGCCTTCTGAAAATCCAGATATATAATATCCACGGGTTCGCTCGCATCCACATGCCTGTTGACCATTTCAAAAAATTCTAAAAGGTTTGTAAGGCAAGACTTCCCCTTGCAGAAGCTATGCTGACTCTCCCTCAGCAAGGCTAATAATAATGATATATTATGATACATTATGTGATAATGTACCAGAGACAGTTGGAGTACAGGCAAGTAGGGTGAGAAATAAATAGAACTAGACAATTAGCAGAATACCACGGTGTGTCCATCTAACCCAACAGTGAAGAAATCGGAATTATGGGTTTTTCAGCCATGTACGTTTTGTTGAAGAAATAAAGTTTAATACTTATACCGATTTGTCTGTAGAAATTCCTTAACAACGAAATAAACAGCACCTTCAACCAAAGCCGAAGGAAACAGCGTCCAAGGATTATCCAAACCAGACAAAAAACAAAAACAAAAAACTTTAGTCCTCTGCTGACGTTTCTCCCCTCACTTGGGATTTTTTCAAAGCAATAGTCCGACACCAGCCGGTAGATGTTCCAATACCTGTGTGAATACCTTGTAGGTTTAAATAGCGCAGCGCTGCGAAAAGCGCGGGAAAGTTAATTGCTTAATCAGAGCCGGAAATGTTCATCTCCGAGATGACCGGAGGTAACCTCTGCAGCGGAGGCTGTAGCTTTGCCTTATTCAAAAACGGAAACCAAATCTTGTTTACATAAATCAGCTCTTGCTGACGATTCAACGGGTTCAAAGACCTTCTTTGAGAAATTGCAATTGCCTTCAGGTTCCTCCGTTGCCTATTTTTAGCCTCATTAAATAGCGAACGGGTTTCCTCGAAAGCGATTGTATGTCCGGTTTGGGCTACGTGCGCAGCTACTGCAGATTTATCTTCCTGAAGAGATTTAGTAGCTCTTAAATGTTCCTGCACTCTGATCCTAATCAGACGCATCGTATTTCCCACATAAGTCCGTGCACAATCACCACATGGGATCTCATACACCCCGGGTCTTTTTAGACAGGGGAGGTCTTTTGTCCTTGGGATTGCGCAACATTTGTTCCAGTTTTAACCCATATAGTCCCGTTGAGTCCCTTGTGGTACGCCCGAAACTAAATAGTTAAAAAAAAAGGCTTCCCCAAATTCTCTGAAATTTGTTTTGTGGAAAGTAGACAGATGAAACTATGTTATAAAGCAATTTTCAGAGTTCTAGGGTCACCCCAACATGCCAACATGCGCTGGATCATGGAGAAAGCACGAGAGTTCCAAAAAAACACCTACTTCTGCTTCATTGACTACGCAAAAGCCTTTGATTGTGTGGATCACAACAAACTGTGGCAAATTCTTAAAGAGATGGGGGTACCAGACCACCTTACCTGTCTCCTGAGAAACCTGTATGCGGGTCAAGAAGCAACAGTTCGGACCGGCCATGGAACAACTGATTGGTTCAAAATTGGGAAGGGAGTACGGCAAGGCTGTATATTGTCACCCTGCTTATTTAACTTATATGCAGAGTACATTATGAGAAATGCAGGGCTGAATGAATCGCAAGCCGGAATCAAGATTGCCGGGAGAAATATCAACAACCTCAGATATGCAGACGATACCACCCTAATGGCAGAAAGTGAAGAAGAACTAAAGAGCCTCTTGATGAGAGTGAAAGAGGAGAGTGCAAAAGTTGGCTTGAAACTCAACATTAATAAAACTAAGATCATGGCATCGGGTCCCATCAATTCCTGGCAAATAGAAGGGGCAGAAATGGAAGCAGTAACAGATTTTACTTTTCTGGGTTCCAAGATCACTGCAGACGGAGACAGCAGCCATGAAATTAAAAGACGCTTACTCCTTGGAAGGAAAGCTATGGCAAACTTAGACAGCATAATAAAAAGCAGAGATATCACCATGCCAACAAAAGTTCGTATAGTCAGGGCGATGGTGTTCCCAGTAGCAATGTTTGCGAGAGTTGGACCATAAGGAAGGCTGAGCGCCGAAGAATAGATGCTTTTGAACTGTGGTGCTGGAGAAGACTCCTGAGAGTCCCTTGGACTGCTAGGAGATCAAATCAGTCAATTCTAAATGAAATCAAGCCTGACTGTTCCCTGGAAGGACAGGTACTGAGGCTGAAACTCAAATATTTTGGCCACCTAATGCGAAGAGAGGACTCTCTGGAGAAGACTCTGATGCTGGGAAAGATTGAAGGCAAAAGGAGAAGGGGAAGGCCAAGGATGAGATGGTTAGACAGCATCACCGATGCAACGAACATGAAAATGAGCGAACTCAGGAAGATAGTGGAGGACAGGAAGGCCTGGCGGGATATGGTTCATGGGATCACGAAGGGTCGGACACGACTTAACGACTGAACAACAACAACAAGGGTCACCCCACTGACCCCCCCAGAGGAACAAAGATCACTGTTTTTAGGGAAAATGATGCCCCGGAATTGGGGGCAGGCCCCCCCCTCCTCACTGAAACTCTGGCTTTGTTTTCATGGCCAGGGCCCTGGCTTTTGAATCCACCTTGTTTGGAGCACCTCAGGTGCAGGGGAGCAGCTGTACACAGCTGTACACATGCACAACATTAGGCGTACCTCAAAGGACTCAACGGGACTTTATGGGTAAGTGTTGCTGAAACAACTCACTGGTCTTTTACATGCAGAACTCATAACTAAAGCTGCGTATTTCAATAATTTAAAGTGCCATAAAAAACCCTTGAAGGTAGGGACTTGAAACTTGAGGTACACTTAGGTGAGACATCCCCCTAAACACCCCTAAAGCCCTGGAGCTGTGTGTTAAACACAACTATGTTTGTTTGAGCATTTTCGTGCTGAACCCACAACAAAATCTGCGTATTTCAAGAATTTAAAGGGCCATAAAAAAATCCCTTGAAGGGAGGGACTTGTAACTTGGGGTACACTTAGGTGAGACATCCCCCTAAACACCCCTAAAGCCCTGGAGCTGTGTGTAAAACACAACTGTTTGTATGAGCACTTTCGTGCTGAACTCACAACAAAATCTGCGTATTTCAAGAATTTAAAGGGCCATAAAAAAAAAAAACCTTGAAGGAAGAGACTTGAAACTTGAGGTACACTTGGACTTCCGGCTGGGAGGACATGGCAGGCTGACAACTCCGCCGATCGCTCCGTATCGATGGAGTACATCTGATGGACTTAACTACTTTACCCCTGGATTGAAAGGGTGTACAAAGAGATAAACCACATTTCTTTAAATCGCCCCCATTCTGACACTTCAAGGCAAAGGCTTTGAAGTTTCGGGTCGATGGGTGACGAAGAAGGATAACAACGATCTCAAACTTCAGATGAATTGTAAGCCAAGCCGCCTCCCACATGCTTTGCTTTACTTAGGCAAGAGGCGTAGAAATGATTTATGAACTGAAGAAATTAGCCGAGATAAGAGTTAACATTAAAAATAATTAATACGTTGCGAAAAGACGAAGTGTGAAAGTGAAAGTTTCTAAAGTGGAGAGTTTTAGCTATTTTTTTTCTGTACTTATGGAAGATTAAAACAGTAAGAGAAGGAGAAGGAAAGATATGAAGAAGTTTTCTTAAATAGACTGTTCCGGCGAGATAAAATTGTTTGGGATTTGTGTGTCTGTTTTTTTTTCCCTACATATTGTTGTCACTCTTGACATTCTTTCTAAAAGAATATGAGCCCTTCCGTGTCAGAGTTCATGGATTCTGGCAATTAATCTTTCTGTTTCACGTCGGCGACTGCAGAAGTTTTTTATTTTACCTCTATTTTTTAAGAGAAGGAGAGATTGGCACCTGGTGAAAAATTTGCAACATGATTACACAATTGGAGTATTGTTTTAAAAAATGGGAAAAGAGATTTGATGCAAAAATGGCAATTTTGCAGGAAGAACTTCAGAACATGAAAGTAGAACAACTGAAACAAGAATTCTACATGATAGGTAAAGTGGTGAAGGAAAAGGAAGAATTGTAAGGAATAAAGGCTACAATGGAAGTACAGAAAGATAAAGAGAAAGATAATGATAAAGAGAGAGATTTCCTGAAAGAGACTGCAATAGAGGAAGTACCAAAAGTTAAACCAAGACTTGAGAAAGAGAAGCAGAGTACTTTACTAAAAGACATTTCGTTAAAAATCATACAGAAAAAGAAGAGTTATATATTTTTCGTGGAGGTGCTGAAGAAAACGAAGATTGCCTTTCGGGGGAGGAACTTAAAAGACGTGAATGATCCCGTGGAAAAAATTGTAAAGTGGATACAATTCAAAAAGCAAGGGACTTTCGGGAAAGATTTAAGGATGAAGAAGAAGAAGAAGAAGGAGGAGGAGGAGGAGGAGGAGGGGGGAGGGGGAGGGGAGGGATGGAAGGTGTAATGGCAAACTGTCAACATTAAAAAGGGATTATAATTTTTTGTGGGGAATATTACTGGAGTTAAAGTTATATAAAAAGAAAAAATATGTTATTATTTAAAAAGCAATTAAGATATGAATTGTTTTTAAGAAACTAATATAAAGAGGGATGGAAAAAAATTGATTTAGAAAAATTTGGTGGTTTTTTTTTCCTTAATAAATTTAAAGAAGAAAAATGGGGTGACTTAATAAATTTAAAATATTTGAAGTGGCAACTAAGATTTTTTAGATGATAAAGGAAAAGTTAGTTAACTCCTTTGTGAATACAAGAAAAAGAATGTTTTATTATTTGAAAAGATTTAAATAAGATGTGATTTGTTTTCAAGAATCTTATATAAAAAGGGGATATATATGGGGATATATATAATTTAAAGTGCCATAAAAAAACCCTTGAAGGTAGGGACTTGAAACTTGAGGTACACTTAGGTGAGACATCCCCCTAAACACCCCTAAAGCCCTGGAGCTGTGTGTAAAACACAACTATGTTTGAAATCTTGTGTTGTCAGGTCCATGCTTTACATAGGAGTAAATGGACGAGTTGAGTTGACCTTAAGTCCCGTTGAGTCCCTAAAGCACCACCTGTAGACCAGGTGCAAGGTGCACCAGCGAAATTTACTGCAGGTGATTCTTTCTACATGGGGGTCCCTTAGACATGTGGATCACACTGACATTTGGGACTTCTGGAAAAGTCATACCGCGGGACCAGATGGGTTTGAAGATGGGTGAAAAGCGAGTTTTGATGTTATATTGCCTGAAGATACGAGCTATTTTGTCCGACAAGCCTTGTATATATGGCAGAGATAACCAGGCATGTTCCTTCGTCTCTGGGTCTTGTTGCTCCTTTTCTTCTTCAATATCTCTGGGTCTCAAAATGTGTTGGTTCTTTGCCAATTGTTTCCTCCAGCACATCTCAATTTGTTGTTCTTTGTACCCATTCGCTTTTAACATATTTATGATGGTGCATTTTTCTTCAGCCAATGAATCTGGATCACATACATGGATGGCTCTATATACCAGAGAATTTATTAGGGAATTCTTCTGTGCGGGATGATGGTTAGAGGTTTGATGTAAATACCTTCCCGTATGCGTGGGCTTTCTATATACTGCATGACCAAAAGTGAGATCTTGTTTCCTGGTCACCTGTACATCCAAGAAGGGCAAAATCCCTTCTTTTTCTATTTCCATCATGAACTGGATTTCTGGACACAAGCCATTGAGGTGTTTCAAAAAATTGTCCAATTCCTTTTCACCATGGTCCCACACGCAAAAAAATCGTCTATATACCTTAACCATGTAGACGGTTTATACTTGGCAGATTGTAAAGCCTTCTGTTCGAAGAATTCCATAAATAAATTCGCCACGACTGGGCTCAGCGGGTTCCCCATCGCGACCCCCTCCTTTTGCTCTCTGAAGAACCCATTCCAAAGAAAATAGGTCGAGGTTAGGCAATGATGAAATAACGGTACTAAGTCCTGAGGAAGAGTGAGGTCGCTGATTAGGTTCATCACTTCTACCAGTGGCACTCTAGTAAAAAGAGACACTCTAGCTGTTTATTTCGTTGTCAAGGAATTTCTACAGACAAATCGGTATAAGTATTAAACTTTATTTCTTCAACCAAACTTACATGGCTGAAAAACCCATAATTCCGATTTCTTTGCAAGTTACAACAGGCCATGAGAACCTCCATACTATGTTAACCCAACAGTGGTTAGCCAGCCCCCCCCCCCCATGGGAAGCAGATGCCACCACTCCCCTGCCTGCTTCAGCACCATCTTGCCGCCTCTGAACACCATGTTTCTGTTGAGCCAGGGTGGCTAATCGTCCTGGACAGACCTCTCCTCCTCCCCCTTTTGAAGGACCGAAGCAGTGGCCCTGCGTTCTAGTTAATCCTGATAAGACTTGGATGCTGGGGGATTTTAGCCCTGCCCCATGGCCTCTGGCGGCACTCTATATTATCCCCATGCTGTGCAACAACATTTCTACATGAAACCACAGAGAGAGGTCAGAGGTCTGGCTGCAGAGCCATCAGGACATGGATACAATCCAGCTCTACCCCTCATTTCCATGTGTTCATCACAGGGAGGAGCACTCGAAACCCTAAGCCAGTGCTTGGAGGCAGTTCTAGTCTGGAGGAGGGCCCAACGTTGATGTCCCTCTTAGCCAAGGTCGATAATGGCATTAGGAGGTTGTCCCAGAAGATTCCTGTTCTGTCCCTTCTAGAGGCCTAGGTCTGCTTTAGGCTAATTAGCTCCCCTTTTCCACTCACGGGTCAGGCAGTCCAGGTTTGTGAGCCAAGTCAAAGTCCAAAAGCCAAATCCAAAGGCCAGTCAGGATCCTCAAGTCAGTCCACAATAGCCAAGCCAGAGTAGGTCAGTGAGCCAGTCCAGGAGTTAGTTCGTAAAGCCAAGATCAGGGTAAGTCCAAAAGTCAGTCAGCTCAGCCAACCTTCTCCTTCCAGCTTTGCTCCTCTCTACCACCCACACCCTCCCTGCCTCCAGGTGTTGCTTTTATGCTTAATGGCCTGGCTGCCTCTAGTCAGTGGCTGCAGCTGCACAGCAAGCCTAGGCTTGCCATCCGTCCCGGAATGTCCGGGACCATCCCAGGCTCTGGGCTCCGGTCCCGGGCTTTCCGGGCCCGGATGAAGCCGCCGCCGCTTCAAAAAGATAAAAAGTACCTTTCGCAAGATTTCAAGATGAAGAGGTTTCATCGCGATACAAGATACAAAAAGAGATTTCACGAGATACAAGATGGTGGCGCCCGGAAAAAGGTACTTTTTATCTTTGAAGCGACGGCGGCGGGAGCACAATGGGCGGTTGCAGGGGCATGACAGGCGACAATGGCGGTGGCGACGGGCAGCAATGGCGACGATGACGGGCGGTGCCGATGGCGGCGGCGGCGACTTCAGCGGGGGAACAACGACGATGATGATGGTGGTGGCGGCGACAGAATGACGGCAGTGGAACAGGTAAGTCAATTAATTAACTAATTTGTTAACTAAAATAAATAAATAATTAAAATTTTCGGACACCCTTTGGGTGGCAAAAGGGCACTCTGCACCCAAAAGAAAAAGAAAAAGATTTTTTAAATTTATTTCAATTAATTAATTAATCAATCAATTAAATAATTAATTGTGGGGGGGTGTCCCAGTTCAGAACCGGGAAAATCTGGTAAGCTAAAGCAAGCCTATTACTAAGGCCTGGGTTTTAACCCCTCATTCCCTAGGCCTGTCAAGGTGAGGCACCACTGCCGACAACATATCCTATCTCCCCAGGGGAAGTCTTCCGCATTTTCCAATACAGTGGTTTATGAACCTCAAGTTTGATATCAATGTGTTCGTTAGTTTTACCACACATGCTAATATTACATTCCATTATAGTCCCCACATCTTTTAAACAGCGATGTCTACAGTGCAAAGCCTCAGAAGTGCATTTTTGGCCCAATTCTATTCACCCAAATGAGAGTTCTGCCAGTGCGCGCTGTCACAAAAGCGCTGTACAGCACTTTGCAACAACATTTGTATTAGGAGTGCTGGTGGCCTTCCTGCTGGCGTCAATGGAAACAGGAATGCCTGCTGGACCAGGTACGCCCATGCAGCGGGTGGAAAGGGGCGGGCAGGGAGGGGGCTAGGCAGTGATGGGGCGGGTGGGGGTGGAAGGATTGGGTCCGGGGGCAGGATCGGTGGTGTTAGCATGCACCATATCCTATCCCCCCTTCTTGGGCCTGATCTGCTGACACGGATCAACATGGACTTGCACCAGTGTCATCACTGCACAGGTCCAAGTTGACCCGCTGCCGCTGCTAGGGCTAAGGGGGAAAATGTCACCCCGAGGAGACTTCCAACATGCTAAATTCACCTGCAGGATGCAGCATAGCCTGTGCCGGCGCTGCTGCATCACCGCACAGGAATTTTGTTAGGATTGGGCTGTCTGGGATTGTCCTAGAATCACTGATGTTGTTTGCTGGATGAGAGGGTGAGGGAGGACCCAGTGATTGGAAACAGCTGAGCCTCGAGGGCTGAACCAGCTCTCGAAGCCTCATTGCATCTCCTCCCCGAGGTGAGCCTGCTAAAGCCTCTGGCTTGCTGGTGGTGCAGGCCGAAGGGCAGGAGCCAAAGGACTCTTTGCCCAGCGGATCTTAACCCTGGAAGATACCATCGAGTCGGGTTCTTCTCTGCCACCATTGTGTCTGCAAGGAGCCAACCAGTGGAGCTTCTTTGAGTGGTACGTGATCTGTTCCACTCGGCTCCTTCAGCAGGTGAGTTGGAGTGCTCGACTGACCGCTGAGATGAGTTCGCAAGGCACTCTGCAGATAAAATTGCTTATGTTCGTCATGACTTGGACTCTGGTTTTAACAGCTCCAGAAGCTGTCCCTACAGCAACGGTCAAGTCCATCATTATGGACTCTGTTCACCTTATACGGCCTGAGGATGTGGATAGGGTCCTCTGGAGCTTGGCTAATACGATCTGCGCGGGTTGGGCTGGCCGATTGGTTGGAACCCGTTGTGAATTCGTTCTTGTGGGAGGGAGTGATGCCTAGCATCCTGAAGACCACAATTGTGCACCCCCTCCTGAAAAAACCCATCTCTGGATTCCACCAATCTAAACCATTATCGGCCTGTTTCCAACCTTCCCTTTTTGAATAAGGTGATTGAGCAGGTGTTGGCGTCTCAACTCCAGGCGATCCTAGGTGAGAGAGATTATCTGGACCCCTTTCAATCTGGCTTCAGGCCAGGCTCTGGGATGGAGACAGCCTTGGTCGCCCTGTTGGATTAACTTGGCAGGGGACTAGACAGGGGGAGCGCATCCCTGTTGGACCTCTCAGTGGCTTTTGATAGCATCGATCATGGTATCCTTCTGGGTCAGATGGCTGAGGTGGGGCTTGGGGGCACTGCGTTGCGGTGGTTCTGCTCCTTCTTGGCTGATGGGTCCCAGATGGTGATGCTGGGAGACACTTTTCCGGCACCCTGCCCTTTAGGTGCCATAGGCTTCTATTCTGTGTCCCATGCTTTTTAACATCTACATGAAACCGTTGTGGGAGATCATCTGGGGATTTGGAGTCGGGTGTCACCAATATGCTGATGACACCCAGCTCTCTCTTTCTTCTTGCCATCTCGCTCCAGGGAGGCTGTGGAAGTCATGGAGCACTGTCTGGAGGCGGTTGGGGCCTGGATGAGGGCTAACCGGCTGAGATTGAATCCAGAAAAGACAGAGGTCCTACTGGTCAGGAAAGCCTCGATGCAATTACTGAGTCATCTGCCCACTCTGAATGGGGTTGCACTCCCCCTGCAAGAACGGGTGCGCAGCTTGGGAGTACTTCTGGATTCACAGCTCTCCTTGGAAAACCAGGTGGCGACTGTGGCCAGGGGTGCGTTTGCCCAGCTTCAGCTGGTGCGCCAGCTGCAGCCGTACTTGAGTCAATCAAACCTGACCATGGTGGTCCATGCCTTAGTGACTTCAAGACTGGATTGCTGTAACACGCTCTACATGGGGCTGCCCTTGAAGACGGTTCGGAAGCTGCAATTAGTGCAGAATGCGGCGGCCCGGGTGGTCACTGGAGCTAGGCGGTTTGACTCTGTTGAGCCGCTGCTTCGGTGCCTGCACTGGCTGCCCATTCATTTCTGGGTCCAATTCAAGGTGCTGGTCTGACCATTAAAGCCCTCCACAGTTTTGGACCAGGTGATCTGTGGGCCTGCCTTCTCCCATACGTTCCAGCCTGCCCTCTGAGGTCATCTGAGGGGGCTCTCCTACAAGTGCCGCCTTTGTCCCAAGCTAGAGGGATGGTGGCACGAGAGCGAGCCTTCTCTGTAGTAGCACCACAATTATGGAATTTCTGCTGGGGGAATTAAGACCGATCCCCTCCACAAGGCTTTTCCGTAAGGGCTCAAACAGTTTTGTTTTGTAGCGTTTGGATGGTGGGTTGGTGTCTGCCAACTGTGCCTCTGCAATAGTGTTTTTGTTCTACTGCTTTTTCTGTTCTAAATTGTCATCATAAATTGTCACATAAATAGTGTGTTTTAATCAGAGGCGTTTCTACGGTAGGGGCAGTACTGTAAGTTGCGCCCCGTCCTAGTCCCGGTTTACGAACCGGAACGAGGAGGCCACGCCCCCTTGCCGTTGGAGCCATTCCGTGCCGCGAAGGCAATGGGCAGGGAGTCTCCTTGTTCCGGTTCGTAAACCGGGACTAGGACGGGGCGCAACTTACGGTACCGCCCCTACCGTAGAAACGCCTCTGTTTTAATTTATTGTGTTTATATATTGTAAAAATTTATTCCTGTATCTTTGTCAGCCACCTTGGGCATTTGCTCTGGCATGGGAAAAGGTGGGATACAATTTTTAAAAGAAAATAAATTGAATAAGCAAACGACACTGGGCCTCCAGCCTGTGTCTGTCAGGGACAAGAAGGGCCTGGACTGAGCACATCTCCTTCCCTTGGAGATGCAGAGAGTCACATGGTCCAGCAGCAGCCAGTTGCTTTTCCATCGCCTCTGACTGCATTTGATCCCAACTCGACTCCTGTTTCCAGCAGAGACCTCTTTCTTTCTTTCTTTCTTTCTTTCTTTCTTTCTTTCTTTCTTTCTTTCTTTCTTTCTTTCTTTCTTTCTTTCTTTCTTTCTTTCTTTCTTCCACCAGTTCCTGCCCAGGACCAGCCAAAGACACTGGCTCTTCAGCCCAATCCGGAATCAAGGCCAGTCCACTGCAAGGGCTCCTGGCTGAGAGGGGCACTTTTCTGATCGTCTGGTGGCTGTATTATTCTGCTCTGGGTCAACAGTGTTCTGGGACATGGGGTGAGCTGGGTCAGGCCAGCCGGGCCTCCAAGGATGCAGGAGTTTCTGCAGCAGGCACCAAAGAGCGCTCCGAGACTCTGGAGCCGCCAAAGAAACGGGGCCAGGTGCAGCATGCAGGCTGTGGCTCCAGCAGAGCCGGGAGGCTGACTGCCTGCGGGTTTCTTAGAGAGCTGGTGAAGAGTGGAAGATGGCGAGCTCCTCTGGGAAAGCCTGTTGCGGCTCCTGCATTCTCCAACCATGAGCTCCACCACACAGGGGCAACGGGGCCTCCTTTGCCAGTTCCGCCTCTGAGCATCGGGGCAAGGTTGCGTCCTGGGCATTCTTCACCCTCCTGCCTACTATTCCTCACACTCATCCGCCTCATCCCCTGATGAGTCCTGGACTCAGGTTGTTTCACTGGCACCCTCACGTGGTCACTAGGACTGTTGGTGCAGCATGACCCTGTCACCACCAGAACAAAGTGACAACCCAGACAACATGTAATGTACTAACTGTGAAACAGAAGTCCCCAATGTGAAATCTTGCCATTGCACTGAACTCACTAGGTGGCCTTAGACAAGCCTCAATTCTCAGACTCAGCCCCTCTCCTGCAATATGGGGACAATTCTGGCTGACCTTACAGGGTTGCTGTAAGGATGACAACAGGATAATGGATAGGAATACTTGGAAGTGCTGTATAAATGCTGAGTATTGCTACTATAGCTTTGTAATTTCGAACAGGAAGACAAGGCAGAGACCCTGGGGCAAAAGACCAAGGAATGATGTACCAGGCTGCCTTAGCAGGAGGGGGAGTGGAGCGACAAGGCAGGGTTCTTGAGGACCTCTCCGCTAACTCTTGCTGTCTGGATTCTAGACCATGACACTGGTTGGCAGGAGATTTAGGGTGGACAAAAGGAGAGACTTTTTCCACACAATGCATGATTAGTCTGTGGAATTCATTGTGACAGGAATGAATGAATGAATGAAAAAACGAGTTCTGTCTTGCTAGTTTTTGCGGAATCATCTTTGCTTGAGCTAAAAGGTATCTATTTAGATACGAAGAGTGGGGGCCTTAGTGTTGGAGATGGGCAGCTTTCGGCTGTTTGGACACTAGGGGGGGGGGGAAGTGTATAGCCTGGTCACCTGAGAGACCTTCTTTACTTTGACCTCTCTGTGTCTAAGTAGTCAAGTTGTTGAAGGCGGGTAGTCTTTGGGCACAGGCCGATTTGGAGCTCGGCTCTTAGCCACCGTCACATCACGCCTGGCCTCTCCCGGGCAAGATTCCCCAAATGCAGACATCTCTCAATGTGTGACCTGACCTCACCGTGTCTTTATGGTCTCCATTCCTATCAGTTTCTCAATTGTTGTTCAGGGTCTACTTGGAAACATCCAGTCTCAGATGCCCTCCTTGCATAGCAAGGGAGAAGAACACAGCCAACTAGTGCCAAGTGTCACAGGCCAGTTCGGGAGGAGGCAGGCAGCTGAGAGACACAGACAGAGACAGCAGCTCCATCCTCATTCCCGAGCCTCAGTGCTGCTCTTCCCCTTGGAGAGCAATCAAGCCTGTGCATGTCAGTTCATTAGCAGCCAACAAGAGAAGATGAGGCAGCACAAGTAACCCAAGCAGTCACCTGGGACAGCAATATTTTTTTTTGGGGGGGGGGGTCCATGAATCACCAGCCATTGTGCCCCAGCACCTTCTGTGACATTTCCAAGAACCCTAAGGTGCACCTCTCCAGTTATGTAACAAAATGTGTTGGACCAACCCTGAGGAGGGGCAGCAGCTCAAAGATGAACAATGACTACAATTGCCTCCACAGGAGTGAGACTCTATGCAACTTCTATACGTAGCAGGCACAGAGCTGCACGCCAGGGAGAGCGAGAAAGAGGAAGGAAGGAAGGAAGGAAGGAAGGAAGGAAGGAAGGAAGGAAGGAAGGAAGGAAGCCTGATTTGATTTGACACCCACTGTCGATACAGGAAAGCCAGGGTTGCCAACTTTGTAACTGGTCCTGGCAGCAATTCGTGACCCCCATTTAACTCCTTGTCATGAAAAGCTTCACCAGCTGATTGCTGTTTCTCAAACTGTGGGTCCAGTGAAAAAGTTGGCAAAAACCGGGAGTGCATGGAAGCTTTTTGGTGCTTGTAGCTGAAGTGGACAAGGGGGGGGGGGGCTGCGTCCCTGCGGGGAAGCAGGAGCGGCAGTCAGGATCGTGGGGGGGGGGGGACACATTTCAGGGACACACAGCTGTTGCTGTGACTCTCAAGCGACTCCAAGTGTTCCAGGGTTCCAACATGACAGGCACGTTTCCTATGTGAAAACTGCATGTGGACGGTTGCATGTGACCAAGACGTACGAATCGACGTTGCTGGCTCCAGCTGCCTCTGGGCGTAGCAGGGTCCCCGCCTCTTGTTTGCTCGGCAGAGGGCTCTTCTGGGGATGAGGAGGGGAGTGAGCGACTTCCAGAGGACAGAGACACCAGCCATGGCCGGGAGAGGTTTTCCTGATGGTCCTTTTGGTCCCGTCCTCTAGCAAAATGCCAGTCATTATGAGAGGGAGAGCTGGAATGCTGCCGATTCACTGCCCCCCCCCCCCCCCGGGTCTGCCCACCCAGCATCAGAGGAGAATTGCACTGCAGCGCTGTGCTGCACTTCTCCCCCCAGGAATGAATGGAAGCCATTTACTTGGATGAGGGCTCGTTTCCTCAAGGACCAATGCGAGTGCTCGGTGTGATAGAAGGTCCTCTTGCAGGCAGGCTGAGAAACCCAACCTAAGGGCCCCAAGGCCTCTGGCCTGGACATGCAGAGGGTTGTGGCAGAAGTTGGCCTTGCTGACCATATCATTGATACAGGAGGTGCAGAGGAGAAGCCGACGCCCATCAGACACACACACAACGGTGGGAGGGGCAAATCTCAGTTCTCCTAGTCTGGATTTTTGACAGTCCCCAGTAGCATGATCAGAATCACCTCGTCTGGAAAGAACCGTGACGGAAAGAAGACGACACCTTTGGATGAGATGAGATGAAGAAGACAGCCAGCTGCCGAAGACCCTGCTGCGTCAGGCAGTCTGGTCTCCTTGGACTGGCAGCCGCTTGCCTAAGATCCTTTGAACTGGAGATGCTGCCAGGAATTGAACATGTGCCAAACAGCGACGGCTTAAAAGGCAGGAAGGAAAAGCTATTGAGTTACACAGAATTCTTCCACATGTATGTTCCAGGAAGAATTCTCTGTAAGTCAATAGCTTTTCCTTCCTGCAATTTTAACACTCACTAGTTGGACTGAATAAAAATATCTTGCCTCCCTGTTCCATGGGACTAACATGGCTGCTGAGAGATCTGCAAGGGAGTCTTAGCAACCATGCTGATCCTACAGAATAGGAAACAGAGAAATTGAGACAATGCTTTTTTTTTTTGCTTAGTCCAACTAGTATTTAAGTGTAGGAGGCGAGTTGTTGATCTTCAGGAAGAAGCAAACCATTGGGGGAAAAGGGATTGCTTAAGCTATCTGTCTTTCTCAACAGGTGGAAAGGATTCCACAACCTCCTTCCAACTGGAGGGGAGAACATGCAATTCACAACAGAAAGCAAAATATACCTTGTGCTGTACTTTTCACCTGGCAAGAAACTCCCCCCCCCCCCTAAGATTCCCTAACTCATGTAGCAGGGAGTTCCAGTCTCAATCAGCAGATATCACAACTCGGTGAAAACCTTTCATGCATTATGGACGAAACTTTGACAGCATTTTCCCAGAGATTTCTTGATGCTTAACTACTGATTTCCTGTTTCTTTTTAATAAAGCAGAAACATTTTGGAGTCATACAGAAACCTTGTTTCAAGTAAGAACTTCTGGAAGCAGACCAATTCTGTCCAGCTTCAAAGCCTGGTCTGCAGAAGAAGAGCCCATCTGGTCTTCCCTAGATTCCAACCTCTGGATCTTTTCCTTGGGAGAGTTCAGGAGCCTGCTTGGCCTATTCTCAAGAAAACAATCTCTCTCTCTCTCTCTCTCTCTCTCTCTCTCTCTCTCTCTCTCTCTCAAAGTCAGATAAAACAGCTGTGGGCCCAGTTCTTATGTGCATTTTTCAGCATGGTCACTGCTGAGGACACAGCCCCCCCCCCCCCCCCGCGGCATGGTGGACACTGCTGATCCCTGTTGGTTTTCTGCAAAGCAGTGGAGATCCAGGATGTGTCTGGCTCCAAAGCTCTGCTGTCAGAGAGAGGGTGGGCGGGCCTCTGGCTCTACTGGCTGAGATGCATGGACCCCCAAACGCCTGGGGCACCAGGGGCCTTCTTGGAAAGGAGGAGGCAGAGGCCTGAGAAGCCAGGAGGGGGCAGCAAGGAGAGGAGGCTTCAGAGGAGGAGCCTGAACGTGTTAGGGGGCTGCATTTCCATTCCCTAATTATATATACACCACGTCTCCCATATGTTGGTTCAAGCAGCTCTCTTTGCTTTCAAACTCTTGTAAGAAAACGGATGCAAATTCCTTTCGGTCAGCAGAGAGTGTGTGTGTGTTCACAGATGTGATCTGCTTACAATACCCGCCTTAGCAAAGGGATTAAGGACAACAAAATGAATGTGGAGTGGACTGTAGATAAATCATTCATTCTCTAGGACAGGGGTTCTCAACCTCCTCCTGGCCCCTCTCCTGCTGTTGTGTACCACTGGAAGTGACTGACCATGACATCGTTGCTAGTTCCTTCTGGGTTTTCAGGTTTTGGGAGGCCAGAAATCGCAGGTAGGAGGCTCTGAGAGGGTGGGAGGGCCCTTCTCAGCATTCCTGAGAGGCTCGGCAAAAGGCAGCAGCCTCTCGGGAGCAAAATCGCACCACCGAAAGTCGGAGTGGGGTTCCGGTGGTCCAGCAGTCGGCCAAAGTATCACTGGTGGTACTAGTACCACTGGTTGAGAACCCCTGCTCTAGGACGCCTGGGTGTCTATTGGAAGGTTAGGAGGTGAGAATCAATTACATATTGGCCTGAGGCTCTGACACTAGGGGTTAGAGGGCTGCAGGAACTTTTAGCTTTATATAAACTTCAGAGAGAGATACGTTAACGCCTAGGTTAGGAAAATAGCAGAAGGATTGACCCTGGGAAAAAGGGATCTGTTGTCAAGAAATGTAGGATGTATGGTTCATGGGATCACGAAGGGTCGGACACGACTTAACGACTGAACAACAACATGACGTAGTGCCTTGAAACGTACTTGTAATATAACTTGTGCCCTGATTTTGGGGGGCATGCATGATCTGAGTGTGCTACTCCATACATCAGTTATTACACAATAAAGTGTTTGATCTTCACTCTAGTGTGAATTGCTGGTTGGGACTACGCACCGGGAAGAACCCACTTACTAAACAGCACAACAAATGGGCAAGGAAAGCTGGGAGAGAGGTGATGGGCAGAGAGGGGGCATCTGGAAGCAGCTGCAGTGACCATGGCTGAAGGTCACATGACATGAACAATGAGAAGTAACCAGCTGAATCATCCTTGCTGCCCTGACACCTGCAAGCAACTCCCGCTGAAAAGGCCGCCTCCTTCCCTTCCTTCCCATCACTCCCATGAAGCCCTCGGCCCACCCCATTAGTCCTCCTCACCCCCTTCTGAAAGACAGGCAGAATGAAAGCAAGGCCTGGGTCTGACTCCATTGTGAGACCCTGATCATTAGCACAGGGAGAAGGCGCTTTCTGGCTAATGGCCGGGTCTGGGTCATGCTAATAACAGAGCTAGCTCAGCTCTTCTGCATCCCAAGTGGAAACCAAACGCAGCTGGGGGTTGCCAGTTGGGAGCAGAAGGGGGAATGGCTTGCAATAACCCCAGGTGGCTACATCCTCCTCCAGAAGGTTCAGCTGGTTCCAACTTCTGACTGGCTGAGAGTTGAATCGAAAGTATAAAGACGACCCTGGATTTGGGAGGGGTGGTTGCTCTTCACCATTCCAACAAGTCATAAGAACATACCGTAAGAACATCAGAAGAGCCCTGCTGGATCCGGCCAAAGGCCCATCTAGTCCAGCTTCCTGTATCTCACAGTGGCCCCACCAGATGCCTCCGAGAGCACAAGACAACAAGAGACCTGTATCCTGTCGCCACTCCCTTGCACCTGGCACAAAGAAAACCTACTCCTACAACCAGGAGGTTGCTTATCCCCATCATGGCTTGTAACCTGTGATGGACCTTTCCTCCATAAATCTGTCCAATCCCCTTTTAAAGGCATCCAGGCCAGGTGCCATCACCACATCCTGTGGCAAGGAGTTCCACAGATGAATTACACGCTGGGTAAAGAAATATTTTCTTCTGTCCGTTTTAACTCTCCCTCCGCTCAATTTTAGTGAATGTCCCCTGGTTCTGGTGTTGTGCGAGAGAAAGAGGAACTTCCTTCTATCAACTCTCTCCATCCCATGCATAATTTTATACGTCTCAATCATGTCCCCCCTCAGGCGCCTTTTTTCTAGACTGAAAAGCCCCAGACGCTGTAGCCTTTCCTCATAAGGGAGGTGCTCCAGCCCACGAATCATTCTGGTCGCTCTTTTCTGCACCTTTTCCAATTCAACTATATCCTTTTTGAGGTGTGGTGACCAGAACTGGACACAATACTCCAGATGTGGCCTAACCATTGGCATAATGATATTGGCCGTTTTATTCTCAATCCCTTTTTTAATGATCCCGAGCATGGAATTGGCCTTCTTCACAGCTGCCGCACACTGGGTCGACACTTTCATCGACCTGTCCACCAGCACCCCAAGATCTCTCTTGATCCGTCACAGACAACTCAGAACCCATGAGCGTATATGTGAAATTTTGGTTTCTTGCCCCAATGTGCATCACTTTGCACTTACTTACATTGAAGCGCATCTGCCATTTAGCTGCCCATTCTCCCAGTTTGGAGAGATCCTTCTGGAGCTCTTCACAATCCCTGCTGGTCTTCACCACCCGGAAAAGTTTAGTGTCATCTGCAAACTTGGCCACCTCACTGCCTATCCCCGACTCCAGGTCATTTATGAATAAGTTGAAAAGCACCGGTCCCAAGACCGATCCTTGGGGCACACCGCTTTTCACCTCTCGCCATGGTGAAAATTGCCCATTGACTCCCACTCGCTGTTTCTTGGTCTTCAACCAGTTCCTAATCCACAATAAATTCCTAATCCTTCAACCAGTTCCTAATCCACAATTATTCCCTGACTGTGGAGTTTTCTCAGGAGCCTTTCATGAGGGACCGTGTCAAACGCCTTCTGAAAATCCAGATATATACCGTATTTATCGGCATATAACACGCACTTAAATGTTGGCCCAAAATAGTTGGGTGCGTGTTATACACCGATGCTGCAAAATTGAGGCTTCAAAATCCCCCCCCCCCCGGATTTTTAGAGCCCCATGGATCTCTCTTTCTGCCTGCAGTTGGAGCCTTGGAGCTTGGAGGTGGAGCGGTGCAGGCAAGAAGGAGCTCAGCAGCACTTACGTCTAACCTCAGCTATCAGCTGTTTGTCGGGAGTTAATTTATTCACACCTCCGAAGCTGAAGAGTCTGAAGGCTGATCTACACGACAGCGTCGCGGCTCTGCCGTCGCCTCTGCCTGGCGCCTCCGCGCTGGAAGCGGGGGGAGTGTCTTCAAGCCTTTTACCCCTCATGTTGTCCCGCCTTCCTAAGAAAGCGCAGTTGTGATTGGTTAAACTCTTCCCCCCCCTCTCTGTGATTGGTAGGCTGCAGCAGCTCCGCGAGCCACCTCCAAGCTCTGCCGTACGCCCCCTAAAAAATAGAGCACTCGACTTGGAGTACGCGGCAGTGGGGCGGAGGTCCAGCGGCTCCGCCGGATTACAAAAACGCTCCGCGACGCTGTCGTGTAGATCAGCCTTGAGAGTTAGTGGGGAGGAGGTAATCTGAGCCGCCTTGCTTTGCTATCTCTTTGTTTTCCCCTTTGCCTTCAAGGTATTTTGGTTTATCTCTGCAAGTTTGTCTGAGGGGGGAGGGAAATGCTCTCTACTATGTGTGGTTTTGTTTCGTAGTCTCCTGTTGCTTCAGAAATAAAGTGGCATTTTCCCACAGTAAGTTTCCTTCTTTTTGCCCTGAAGTTCAGATTGTCTTTTTGCAATCCCCCTTCTGTCTCTCTAATTTCTGCATGGTGTTTTTCCAAAATTCTGTTTGTTTGCTGTTTCTTTTTGCACCCCTTTCCTCTCCTCTGCAACCCTGAACAGAGGGGGCAGACACCTTTTTCTCAGAATTGGAAACAATTCTGTCCTGCTTGGGTAAATGTGGCAGTGGGGCCAATATAGGTGGCAATGGTGGTCCCACAGAACAGGAAAACTACAGTCAAGTGAGAACCACAGGTGGAAAAATGCTTAAGGTGTTTTTTACTCAAATAGCACTGTTAAAACTAAGTTGCGTGTTATATGCCTGTGCGTGTTATACCCCGATAAATACGGTAATATCCACATGTGCCTGTTGACCTTTTCAAAAAATTCTAAAAGGTTTGTGAGGCAAGACTTCCCCTTGCAGAAGCCATGCTGACTCTCAGAAGTGTCGCGGGGGGGGGGTTGGTGCGGTGGGCCCCAGGGCGGGGACCGGACGTGGCGGCGAAGGGCCGCGTTTACCTCCAGGACGCGTTCCCTCCGCCGCGTTCGCCCTGGAGGTGGGCCTGCCCGCCCGCCCTGGAGCTGCCTCGGCTCCAAAATAGGCTGAAAAATGGCGGGGAGCGTGACGAGCCACGCTGGGCACGTACGCATCATCACGCTGGGCGTGCACCGACGAGTCACATGAGGGCATGGCGGTGGCGGTCCCTCCCCCAGGATCGTCTCTGCTAACTCTCCCTCAGCAAAACTTGTTCTCCTTGATGAAACTTTCCACCATCTTCCCTGGAACAGATGTTAGGCTGACCGGCCTGTAGTTTCCCGGGTCCCCCCTCCTTCCTTTTTTAAAGATTGGCGTGACATTAGCTATCCTCCAATCCTCTGGCACAGTGGCCGTTTTAAGGGACAAGTTGCATATTTTGGTCAATGTCCTTACCAGCTGTGGTGGCACAGGTAGAGAGACCTGTCCTGTGCTTTGGCCCTAAGGTTTGGAATACCTTGGTGAGTGTTTGGGTTCAAGTTAGCTTTAGGAAAGCTTAGCTTTGTTGTTTTAACATTGTTTGTCAAGGCGCTATTGGCAGACAGAGTCCCAGAGAGGTCTGGCAGTCCCTGAAACTGCGCCCAGCTGTGGTCGGCCAGAAGGCCCAGGAGAAACCCAGCAGCGGCCAGCAGTTCCCTGATGCCTCCCAGAGGCTGCCAGGAGCTGTCGGGTGGCTGCAGCTCTCTCTCTTTCCCTCTTCCGCCTCCCGTCCCGCACGGCTCTCTTACCTGGCCTTGCTGCGGCTGCTCCTCCTGAGGGTGTGGGCATCCGCCTCCTTCTCTTCCTGCACGCGCTGCAGTGATGGGGAGCGGCTGTGTGTGCTCCGGGAGCTACCTGTGCTCACCAGGCTACTGTCCCCCACCCCCACCCCTACCCCCACAGCCGCTTCCTGCATCTGAGCCAGCAGCTGTGGGGGCAGGCTGCGGAGCGAGGGCACTGGAGAGTAGAACGGGTGGCTCTCGGACTTCAAATTGTTGTCGCTTGCAGACCGCTGCAGCAGGCGGGGGGAGGAGAGGCCGCCCACACCGATGGTCCTTCTCCTCTTGGTGTAGCTAGGAGTTTCTCTAAAAGGCACTGCAAAGGGGGGGGGGAGAGAGAGAGAGAGAGAGAAATGTTCAGTAAATCAATAACAATAGCACCACCCACTGGCAGCTGAAGAAAGAAAGCAACAATGCACTTCAGTGTACTTTAGGGCTGGTCAGTTTACCTCCAATGCGCTTTGAACTAAACCCTTATAGAGGACCACTGATGGTCTATTAATGGATCTGGAAGGACCTTTGCTGTCATGTAGCTATTAAAGGGCAGGGCAGAAGACAGATACAAAACCTGGTTCCTTTGAACAGAGCAGTGACCAGTAATATAACCTCTGGGCCCATTTAAGGCAGAACACTGCAGCCAAGGATCACAGACTCATTGTTCATAGAAGGCACTGCTGCCGCCCCACAGGCACGGCTCTTTCCAGGACAGCTTCCTTGCCCACTTGCCCAGAGAAAGTGGGGCGTCATTTGCAATGATTGTGGGGCACCAAAGCAGCCGACCTCACTCAGGAGCAAATCCAGCTACCACAGATCTACAGAACCAGTTCAAACAACCTGCTCTTGGGTCCCTGTAGGGCGAGTTTATCCACAACACAGTGCCCAGGCGCGCGCGTGTGTGTGCGTGTGCACGTGTGTGAAATCAGGAGGTTGTGGGACTGCAGCACTATGCACTGATGTTCTGGGAGCACTCAGTTTTCTTCTGGGGGGTTGTTAAATAAGACGGCAGCAGGAGCACAGTTCAGTTTTGTCCCAGAAGGCGCCACCTGACTGCTTGGCCATGCGCTCTAATGCACAGCCTTGACATTCTTCACAGCCTAAAGCCCTGCCTGTCCCTGACTTTTTCCAGGGACGACATCATCATCATCATCATCATCATCATCATCATCATCATCATCATCATCATTACCGTATTATTAACAATATTTATATACCACTTTTCAACAAAATGTTCACAAAGCGGTTTACAGACAAAATCAAATGATTAAATGCCTCCCTGTAAGGGCTCACAATCTAAAAAAGATTTTTAAAAAATGTAGTTTTGTTTCTAGTGTACCAAAACAACACACACCATACTGAATAGGTGTGATGTGGGAAACAGTGCACCAGTAATTGGAACATCAGCCTCTAGAAAGAGGTTAGTTTCTGGCTGCTGTGGGACTTTGAGGACTCCAGATGCCCCATCAAACTCCCGGCAGGGGAGCAGCAACTGGCACCATACCGCCAAAGCACGGATTCCCATCCGGACCACCCACTGTCCTCCAAGCCAGCAGGGCATGACGTTGGGGACAACCCTCAGCCTCCGGAATTGGAAGACAGCAGGCTGGCGGTAGAGGGAGCCGCAGAGGGAGAGAACCCTAGTGCATCTTTGCCATGCAAGAAAAAGAGGTGGAAACCTCGCAGGATGAAGACTTAGTCTCTGCCCTGGGACAGCATGCCCCCTGCAGGGTAGCGCCAGGTAAAGCAGGGGGTGAGGCTGGGGGAGAGAGCCCAGGCACGGATTAATTAAAAAAAGGAAGAGGGGGACAAAGCAGAAGAGGAAGTGTGGAGGAAAGGAGAATGCTGAGCGTCTAGTCCACCCCACCCCTCTCCTCCACACTTCCTCTTCAGCTCTGCTCCTCTCTTCCTTTCCCAATTTGGGAGGAGCAGAGGCTGGAGCATCACCAGGTAAGAGGGGGCAGCATTGGGCATAAACAACCCAGTTGAGAGTCAACATCAACCATACAAAACACCGTGAAAATACAGCCACACAGATGGCAATGCAGGAGGGTCAGATCCAGTGGCGTAGCTGGGTCTTCTGGTGCCGGGGCAGTGACTTGGGATGGAGCCCCCCCCCCCCAGTGCCAGAAGACCTGAACGTAATTGGCGGCGATGATGCCACCGCTGATTACTTCTGGTTTACGGAAGAAGGGTCACCAGAGTCCCGCTGCCGGGGGGGGGGGGGATCGGCTGCCCTTCTCCTTTGGAGGCCTCCAAGGGAGAAGGGCAGCCAATCACGACCCCCCAGCTGCCACCAGCACCACCACCCCACACACACACTGCAAAGCGGCTAGCGCGAGCGCCCCCTCGGGCAGTGGAACCCAGGGCGGACCGCATCAGCCGCCTTGCGGTAGCTATGCCACTGGTCAGATCAAATACACACCGAGTCCAGCATCTGCTTCCAGGAAGTCCACCTGTCGTCGTCCCCTGCTGTCACTGCCCCTGCCTGGGCCTCCACCCTTAACAACTGGCATTTGGCTCCTGAACCCTGGAAGTCCCCTAGAACATGGCAAAAAGACCTGGGGAGAGCTCCAGCTCCAGCGGCCACCAGCCAGCGTGAAAAGCCGAAAACGAGGGCTGAGTGGGCAGCAGAGGCAGGGAGGGCTCCGTGCCCTCGCTGCTTGCTGCTCCGTATGAGGCAGGCAGGCACCCGCGTCACACAGGCACCCTGGCAGACCAGAAGGAGGATGCTGCTGGTTGCGCCTGACAGTGGTGGGAGAGGCAGCATTTTGAAAACCAATATGAACCTTTGAACACTCCCAATGCAACTTCTGCAGCAATTCCTTCTCTGCTTGCTGCCCACCAGAAAGGGCCGTCCTCCTCCAACCTCCACACATTCCAGAAGAAAGACCAGGTACAGTGCAGGCCTCCTGAGAACGTACCATTGCAGACTGTGGCTGGGGGGGGGGGGGTGCAGTTTGAACACTCCCAGGCATAATAAAACCATAGTGTGCACAGAAAAGGAGCACAGCAAGGAGAAGGCTGGGATATGGATTCTCCCTGACCTGCTACCCAGTAGCTGGTCCCACCCCAACTAGGCCAGGATACAATGACAGGCTGGCCGCTGCACTGTTGATTCCCATAAGCAACTTTCATCTTAGAGATACTGTACATACTGTAGATTACAAGTGCCTGCAAACCGCTCTGTCGTCATGGCAACTCGATACATTTATTCTGCCATCAGTTTAACGGCGATGCAATTCTTGGAATTTATTTCAAGGCATCCAGGTTCCCCATGATGACTGAGCTTGCGCAAAAAGGGCGATGCTGGACCATACCAGAAGTCCAGCATCATTTCCAACCAAGGCCAGCCACATGCCTCAAGGTATTGGGATTGCCTCTATTTGGGAGGTTATCTAGGAGATTCATAGCAGCGTTTGTTCCCTCCTACACCCAGGCAGACTGCTATTAGCTAAATAAACACACGAGGCATAGGCTGAGTTAAGTTGCAAAAAGAAGACGTTTAATCACGGTTTCAGTTCACATATACAGCATCTGATTAAGATCAGAGGTTATTCTAACTTAAAGGATGAAGCTCCCCCTACAGCTGGGAGCCTCCTGCATGGTAGGTCTGCTTGGATCATGGCCGCCATTCATCAGAGCTCAGGCATGCCACGTCCTTCCTGCTTGGAGTCAAGATAGCAAGAGAATGAGAAAGAGCATGAAGAAGGAGGAAATAGGTCAGGGGCCAGACCCCTTCCTT
This sequence comes from Plestiodon gilberti rubricaudatus, assembly GCA_026170595.1. Taxonomy (NCBI): domain Eukaryota; kingdom Metazoa; phylum Chordata; class Lepidosauria; order Squamata; family Scincidae; genus Plestiodon; species Plestiodon gilberti. The sequence goes on along the minus strand of JANXHW010000005.1, from coordinate 170,586,897 downwards.
TAGACACAGAGAGGTCAAAGTAAAGAAGGTCTCTCAGGTTACCAGGCTATACACTCCCCCCCCCCTAGTGTCTAAACAGCCGAAAGCTGCCCATTTCCAACACAAGGAAGCCTGCAAGGAGGGCATGAAGGCAAGAGCCCTCTTTTGTTATTTGTCCCTAACAACTGGTTTTGAGGTAGGCTGTCTCTGAACATGGAGGTTCCACCTTCAGTTATTGTAGGAACAGAAGAAGAGCCTTGCTGGATCAAACCAGCACCCTGATTCCAACAGAGGCCAGTCAGATGCTGCCAGGAAGAGCACAAACAGGAGCTGAAGAGCGCTCCCTGATGGTCAGCCCACCAGCACAGGGTCTTGAGAGGTACACTACTTCTGAAACTGGAGGCTCCACCTAGCCATCATGGCTAATGACCATTGCTTGACCTCCCCTCCTCTTCCTCCTCCATGGTAGCCCAGTGGGGGGGGGGACATCTGGGTAAAAAGAAATAAGAACATCATGGCCAGAGTCTACTACAGACAACTCTTGGCCCTGAAGAGTCACCCAACCCTCTGGTGAATATTTGACACCTCTGGGTTGCTCAAGAGGGTTTGAGGAAGGCAGAAGATTAGGTACTCCCATGGGGAAGCCATAAGAACATCAGGATAGCCTGACTGCTGGATCAGGCCAAAGGCCCACCTAGTCCAGCTTCCTGTATCTCACAGGTGGTATGTTTCACTCCGTACGTTTTAATCTTGTTGTCAACCCCTTGAGTGTAGCCTGGGGAAAGGCGATATGGAAATCTACCTAAATCAATACATGTCCACAGTCAGGGCACAAAGAGAAGGCACAACTGCTCACCTTCTCTTCGGCCTCCGTCTTCTCCCCAAAGGGGAACTGCACGGTCAATGGGAATTGCAGGTCAGGGTTGACAAGCAGTAGGTCAGGAAACACTCTCTGCATGAAAGACATTCAGCTCTTCAGGGTCAGATGAGTTGCATCCTCAAGGCCCTAAGGAACTCCTGGTGTGCTCTGAGAATCTCTGACCAGCATCTTTGGAAATGGATGAGGTGACATAAGACTGGAGACGGACTCATGCTGTCCCAGTTTTGAAAAAGGAGAATCCAGGAAGCTACAGACTGGTCAGTGCGCCTTTCATACAAAGAAAGATACTAAAACAGATTATAAAATCATAGAGTTGGACGAGGTCTTTAAGGTCATCTAGTCCAAGCCCCTGCTTGAAGCGGGAAAGTCCTCGCCTCCCAAAGGTGCCTGTCGAGCCTCCGCTTGAAGACCTCCCGCGAAGGAGGAGAACCCCGCCCCTCCCTTGGCAATCGGTTCCGTTGTCCAGCATGGCTTCCTGGTAGCCAGCCAGAATCTCCCCCCCCCCCTGCAGCTGAAGCTGCTTAGATCTGGCCCCTACTCTCTGGGGAGCAGAGGACACATCTTCGCCCCCTTCCCCGCCACAGCCCTGCCTGCCGGTATTTGAAGCGTGCCGTCGTGTCCCCGCTCAGGCTCCGATACCGAGTTCCCTCCGCCTTTCCTCACAGGACTTGTTTCCCAGACCCGACCGTCTCCGGCGCTGCCCTTCTCTGAACCCACTCCAGTTTGGCTGCGTCCCTTCCGCCACTCAGGGGGGGGGGCAGAACTGGCCACAGTACTGCAGAGGAGGCCTGACCAGCGTGGAGTAAGGCGGACCTGCTCCTTCTCTCTCGCCACGTGGTGGAAGCGACAGTTCTGCTAAGGCAGCCTAAAATGGCATTTGCCTTCTTTGCAGCCGCATCACACTGCTGACTCTTGTTCAGCTTGCGATCCACTGCAACGCCAAGGTCAGGCAGAGGCAGGTATGGCTCAATCATTCTAGACCTGTGCCTTGCTTCCATTTCGATGTGTTTGGCCTGAGTGCAGAGCCTTGCATTCGCCCCGGCTGAACTTCCGGTCGCTAGTTTCAGGCCAGGGCTCCATTCTGTGCAGGGCCTCCTGAATGCCGCTACTGCCTTCTGCGGTGTCAGCTATTCCTCCCAGGCTGGCGTCATCTGCAAACGCGAGACCACGGATTCCTTTTAGCCCTTCATCATTCTAAGTCACTGAGGAAGATGTGGAAGAGAGCCGGGCCAAGACGGAGCCCTGGGGCAGTCCACTCGAACGGTCCTCCGGGCCAAGGAGGAGTCCTTGAGGAGCACTCTCTGTGCAGGGTTGCCCAACATCTACCGGTTGTATCATCTCTAGCCTGCATTTTACTAGCTGGCTAATCAAGGTGTCGTGGGGAATGTTGTCGAATGCTTTACTGAAACCAAGAATAAATTACATCCACGGCATTCCCACCATCCACAAAACCCCATCAAAAAAAGAGATGAGATTTGTTATTCCATTTGTAAGCCAACCCCAGGACACATTGTATCAGACAGTGGGACACTGCAGGTCAGAAATATATAAGGCTTGTTTTGGAGTTGCTTTAAAAAAAAATCTTTTGACCGCAACATGAGTCACCCAGATTGCCATGGCACCCGTGCTCAGTGAGTTGTGTCCGTGCTCTTGTCTGTCTACATTCACCTTCCTGTGGAAGAGGAAATCGCAGCCAATCCCATCTGAAATAGATGCTTCTGTGGGCAGAAACAGGGCAGGGAGGGGAAGGAAGGCAGATTGAGGTCCGGAAGGGGACAGTATAGGCAGCAACGGCACACGCCAATATCCTATCCCCCTTCCCGGCCCCGATACCCCAACCCGCGGCGAAAACTTGTGCTTGTGATATAGTTGGCGCAGGTCCGGGTAGATCCAGCTCACCGTGAGGAGGACTCCAGGGCCAGGAACTCCCTTGCGGGGTACAGCATGTGCCCCGTGGGTGTGGCTGCATTGCCACACGGGGAGTTGCTTTGGATTGGCTTGTAAGACTTTATTTATTTATTTATTTTATTTAAAAAAATTATATCCCGCCTTATCCTATGCCGAGGCAAATGCCCAAGACTTTGCACATGGATGAGTCGGGAGCATCAGGTCACAGAGTCTGAGACCTGATAGGGCCTCCTTGGAAAAGGAGTACCCCACAGTGCCCCCCCCACACACATGCCAGGACGAGGAGGTGCCGACGCCCCCTAGTGGGGACTCCAGAAGGACACTCAACCCTTGGACCCTGCTCAATCCTGGGATTGGACAAGACCCCTTTGCCATATGCCTGGGCTCCCCTATGCCACAGGGCTCCTCACAATCATGTCTTGGTCCGAGCAGAAGTGTAGGCTGCCATGCCATAGGCTTGTCGATCTTCTCTGAACAGAGAGGCTGCTCTGGCATATTCCAAGCAGGGATGGTGGGACTTTGCAGAAGCCGGCAGCATCACTGTCTGTTCCAGCTATCTGAGTGCCTGGGCTAGCCTTCCCTGCTCGAGAGATGGCTCCCGCACCTCACTTGCTCCAGGCCCTCCAGCACCTGCCAGGGCAGGAATGGGGCAGCTTGTTCCAGAACTGAGGGGGCTACCAGGGACTACCATCGGACATGGCAGCAGCCCTGGCCAGGTGGCCATTGCTCATGTTCTGCCTGGCTACACAAATATGGTAGGACCTCCACATCCAGAACTAAGCATCACATCCTGAGTACAAAGTATGCATGTGCTATGTAGAAGGAAGGAGAGGGAAAGCGGGAGATGTGCGCAGGCGCACTGGGAAGACAGATGGCAGCTGGACCCCCTGGGTCTGTCAAGCCCCATCACACTGAGACGAAGGGCCCAATCCTCTCCAACCTTGCAGCACTGATGCTGCAGCTGCGCCAGCAGGGCATGCGCTGCATCCTGTGGCGGTGGGGGGGCAGTCATGGAGGCTTCCTCAAGGTAACTAGGTAAGGGAACGTTTGTTCCCTTAACTCAGGGCTGCATTGTGGCTGCATCAGCACGGGAGAGTTGGAGAGGATTGGGCCCTAAGGAGCACCGAGAACATCCAAGGTGGTCAAACCTGCGGCTGAAGCAGAGTCTCCATTGCTGAGGCCACTTTGGAGACGTTTCTTAAGCAGTGGAGCAGGCCACAGCATCACAGGAAACGCCGAGGAAACAAGGGTCAAGCAGGGACGGAGGGAGGCATGTCTCTTGCAGCCAGGAGTCTCCACTTCCTTAGACAGGAGGAAAAGTTCCCCCAAGAAAGCCACATCACTGGTCTCTCGAGACGTGCTAAAGAGCGACCACAAGGAACTGGGCTGGATGCAACCCCCCCCCCCCCCGGCTCCTAGCGTTTCATGCAAGAGCCCAGACTGGATGGCAGAGAGAAGAAGGGGCTGCCTTCCAAATGAGCAATTCTGACTTGCTGGCTTAGCAGACCGCTGTTTCCAGCGGTAGCAGCAGCAGCCAGTGACCCTGGGAGCCGATCTGGAGACAAAGCAGCGTGGGAGTGGGGAGACTCAGAACAGACCCTGGAGGGCCCCGATCCACGCAAGAGTCTTGGGGCCATACATACTTGACACTCTCGCCTCGACCAGCGGATGTCACTCTGCCCTCTTAGTCTTCCTCTGTTGCAAAGTCCTTGCAGTACCTCCAGAGCCACTTCCAGGTGGAGGAGATTTTCCCAGGGCAAGGGCGGAGCCAACCCCCTGGCTGAGGCTGCAGCCAATGTAAGCAAAGCACCAGACCGTTGCCAGGGCAACACCTGAGCCTGCCCTGGTGCTAGCACCCAATCGGATCTCTCTGGACTCTCCTCTGAGCCTGTGAGGGGCTGGTGGGGGCAACCCCTTGTCCCCCTAGGAGACAGCTGCTACACCTGGCGAGGCCCAACTTGGTCCAGGTTGGCTAGGGCAAGCCCCGCGCTTTGTGGATTGTATGACAGGGGCCACAGGGCCAGGTGACACTGGTTCCCCACCTAAACAGGCACACCTGAGCCCAAATGGAAGGAAGTGGGTGAGGGAGGCGGCTGGGGAAAGGAGGGGGGTCCAAGAAGGAAAGCGGGGAGAGGCGCCCAGCGGAGGTACAACCCGTTGGAGGTTGCCCGGGCCTGCTCTCCACTGGGATCCGACTCCTCTGTCTTGGGAGACCTTCAGGAAGAGGCACCTGGGATCGCGCCCACCTGGATACCAGGCAGAGCCAGACGCACACTCAAGATGGGAGGCAAAGCGCGATTGGTGCCGGCAATCGTCGATCAGTCTAGGAGAGGAACCGAGCGAGGGAGCGGCATCGTCGGGGTGGGGGTGGAGGCCTGAGAGCAGCACCCCTAGGACTCTCGCTGTTGCAGAGCTTGTGGCAGCACAAGGACTGGTCAGCACGATCCTTAGGAGGACGTGAGATGACCGCGGGTCCAGGGGGGGCCACACAACAGATCCTCTGCCTGAACCCGGGCCCTCCCAGACCCATCTGGGGTCCAGAAGCTCCCCTGCCCTTTTGGGACAGGGAGCCATTTCATCATTTGATAATCATTTGATTTTGTCTGTAAACCTCTTTGTGAACGTTTTGTTGAAAAGCAGTATATAAATACTGTTAATAATAATAATAATAATAATAATAATAATAATAATAATAATAATAATAATAATAATAAAAACAAACTCAGGAGAAGGCCAGACTGTTTTTTACTGTCTGCTTAAAACAAGGCAGTTTGGAGCAGGGAAGGGGGTAATTGAACTTATGCCTCCAGAGGCCTGTGCCTCCCCCCCTCCCAAAAAAAAACCTGGAACACAATTAAATAAGTTACTTTGGGTAGCAGAGCCATTGACAATTCTCATTAATGTAATCTCCCTTTCATTTGTTAATAGGCCCCGCTTTCTCTCTGTGATCCTATACCTGATATGGGGGAGGGGGAGTCACTGCTATATTTCTCTCTAGCAGCACAAGTGCCCCCCCCATCAGAAGCCCTGCAAGCATGCATGAAGTCAGAATCACCTGGCTGAACCCTGACCTGAAGCTCTGCCTGGACTACAGGTGGTGGTAGTGGGGGGGGGCCCTCACTTGACTGAATGTTCCTCCATTTCAAAGAAAGAGAATCTCCCTGCATGTAGAAAATTAGTATGGCAGGGAGGAAGCAAGGTTAGGATCCTCTTCTCTGGCATGCCAGCTTTCTACGGGGAGGGAACCGAGCATGCAGGCCACCTGCAGTTTGAAGAGGTACGTACAGCTACACGACAGGCTGACCAGTTCAGTGGGAAGGTGGCCCCAAGAATCAGCTGGTTTGGGCTTCTTGTGCAACAACTCACAACAGCAGAATGACTCATTTGCTCTCCAATGACTGTCTCCATCACACTGCTCAGAATGTTATGAACTTCCGTTACTTTTCCTGCTGCTGCCTTTTCCCGAAGCAAACAAGCCCCGAATTGCAGTTGCAGCAGCCCCTCCTCTGCTACACATGGCGCTGATCACTGTGTTTGCTCCCTCCAAAGGGGCACCCAGAGCTGCTGCAGATACGACTCCAAATCTAGGTGGACCACAGAGGGACTGAGCCGTGCTGTGGCAGATGTGCGGCTTTCTCAGAGGAGGAGCTGCAAGGACTGGTACACCACCAGCAAGGCAGGAACACCCAGCAAGGCCAAGTCATTCTCCTCCTCCACCCCACAGGTGAATAGGTAAATACATGGCCACTATACTTGCGGGGGTCAAAGCCCCCGGGTCAAATGCAGGCCCAATGGGGTTCCAGCTGCCCCTCGTATTGACAGCTCAAAAGGCAAAGGAGGTGTGGCAATAAAACATGCTTGCAGGCCACAGGAGGGGGTGGGCAGAGCTGAGGTGCTGCTGGCCCAGCTGCCCTCGAGCGCTTCTCAGAGAGCATCCCTTCTTTCTGATCCTGGTGGGATTGATGTACGTGCATGCAATGACCAGGCTCTTGTGCAAGCTGCATGATGTGCTATCCCAGTATTTTCTGAACCGTGTGAACTGGGTGGGGGCTTCCAAACTTACACTGCCTTCGCCGCCTCCCCCCCAGCACCAATCATCTCTCTTTGAAAGCTGAACATGTGGAAACGACCCTTGCATGGAGTTGTGTGCATACAGCCTGCTGCATTGTTGCATGGGAGGGTCAGTGGCTTGGGACAAAAACCCCACATTGGCATTCAAAGAGGAATCCAGCAGGAGCTCCCTGGCCCACCCTGAACGACAGCACAGGGAACCAGGAGAACAGGACAATGGTCAAGCCAGCCCAATCTGTCACCGGGGGGGGGGGGGGTCAGCTCAGATGGAGGCCTGGGCGGTCTGCAGGGAGTGGGAGCTCGATGCAGAGGGGTCAGGAGTCTGCAGCTGACCCACTCTGGCCAAGAGGTGCACGGCTGCGGCTGGGCTGCCTGCAGGTCCCTCTTTTGGCCAGAGCTGAGTGCGGATGCACTGGCTGAATAGCCAAACTCAGGCTGCCAATGCAAGCCCTGGGAGGGACTCAAGAGGGGCATCTGGCAGACAGCTGCCTGCTCAGGGCACAAGCCGCCTGGAAGGGCCTATTTCAGCCAAGCTTGTGCAGGAGGGCTCTGCTGCCCTCAGACTGAAAGCCCGAAGTTCACCCAGGAGAGCCACAGAGCAGGGGCAGCCTGGGTACCTGGACCCCCGGCAGGGCTGGGCTGGGCAGGCTGTGTGGCTGTGCCCCTTTCGCAAGTGCTCCAGGCCCCCCAGCGGTCCAGGGAGACAAACAGGCAGAAAAGGCTCCAACTCACCAACATCACACTCCTTGTGGGTCTTGATGATTTCAGCCAGCTCAAAATTCCCTGCAATGATGGCCACCTGCAAGGGGAAGAAGGAAGAGGCATAAGCAGGACTCTCCCACCGCCATCGGGTTCCTGCACTGACTGGCACAGGACTCACCTGCGGCGGCTGGTGCAAGTCCAGATCCGTGGCACAGTACGCGGTGCTGGCCTCCGCGCCAGTGCCACTTACTTCTGAGGAGCCACAAACGTGCTTTACGGCACGTTCACGACTCCTTAGGCCGGCGGAGCGCTTGCTCCGCCGGCCTATTTGTATGCAGGATTGTGCCGTTAGACACTGTAAGGGTGTGCAGCATCTTTTGTAGGTGGGGGGAACACCACACCTCATAAAGGATATAGTTGAATTGGAAAAGGTGCAGAAAAGAGCGACCAGATTGATTCGTGGGCTGGAGCACCTCCCTTATGAGGAAAGGCTACAGCGTTTGGAGCTCTTCAGTCTAGAAAAAAGGCGCCTGAGGGGGGACATGATTGAGACTTATAAAATTATGCATGGGATGGAGAGAGTGGATAGAGGGAAATTCTTCTCCCTCTCGCACCACACCAGAACCAGGGGACATGCACTAAAATTGAGTGGAGGGAGAGTTAGAATGAAGAAAAGAAAATATTTCTTTACCCAGCTCGAGTCCGAGGTGAGCAACAGCATCGTCGTCTAGGCAACGCGCAGCGCGCTCTCAGACCCTGTGTCTGCGGGCGCGCTGTGCGCGTTGCCTAGACAACGAGGACGCTCTCCTTGAGGGCCCCCCAGTCAGCTAGGCGCCTGGGGCCCTGTATATCAGGGCCCCAAGCGTTTCTACGCTACTGTCCAGCAGGGCTCTTCTTATGTTCTTATGTTCTTACATGCTCAGAGGCACCCTTTCTTATATGTATATGTATATTCCCAAAACGAGCCCTAAAGTGGATTTTCCATGCTTATGCTGAGCAATAGCGAAGCCAGGAGTGCACAGGGTGGGGTTGGGATGCTGCCCTCCCTCCGTTGGCAGGCCTGGGGCGCCTACCTGGTCGAGGGCACTGATGCCGTCTGCGCTGGTCCCATTCATGGCAAGAGAAACATCAAAGCATGGGAGGGAGGTCATTTCTTTTCATTGGTCATGCCTAGGGTTACCATATTTTTGATGACCCAATCCGGGACCTCCTCTCCTGATCTTTTTGGGGGGGCCTCTCTCCCAGGGCCTCTCTCCCAGGGGCTGCTGGTGGGCCATCAGGGGAAATGCAAAGCTGGACTGGAAAGGCCCTCTTGGGCTTGATCCAGCAGCGCCCTCTTCTGTCCTCTCTGTTTTTGTTAAGAGAGGAAGATTTCCCCTCTTCTGAATTGGCCCTGACAACCAATTCTGCCTCCCCCCCCCCCCCCGCCACAGCCCAAGCAAAACGTACCCAAGCACTAATATGCAGGAGACATCCTGGAGATCAGCTTCCCCCAGCCTTTTCTGGGGGAGGTGTACGTGCCTGTGGAACGCTTTGTGTCCCTGCTTTGTTGGCCTACCTGAAACGCTGTCTGGCTGTTGTAGTTCCGAATCTCCTTACTTGCACCACGGAACAGAAGAACCCGAGCACAACTCTCCTGGTCGAGGGAGAAGAGAAAGGGTTAGGGCCTGCCTGGCGGGGAGAGGAGAAGAGAGAAGGCATGGAGAACGGGACTGTGGCTCCGGTGGGGCAGGCCTGCCGGAGCGCCTAGAGTCCTCCTATGCCGGCAAAGGCAGAAGAAGCTGCTGTAACCACAGCACCCTCAGGGACGCAAAGGGCTTCCTGCCTTCCGTGATGGACTGCAGTTTTAATCCCATTTCCATTCCCCTGGAACTAGATTGCATTGTGCGCTGCAGTCTGGAGAGCACACTGTGGCCCAGGAAGGTGCCGGGCCCTTGCAAGGCCGCTACTCTGTTTGTACATGCAGCAGCTCAGATCCATCCTTCACCAGTTCACCACAAGTCTCAAGCCAACAGTCAGTGGGTCGTGGCATCCATAGCAGTCTTAGGTCAAGCCCCAGGGCTCCTTCGTGCGACTGAAGTGAAAAGAACGTCACCTGGATGGAACTCCACAAGGAGCCATCTGCACTAAAAAGAAGAGGCCAGCAGTTGGGGGGGGGGGGGGGAGCGGGAAAGGGAAGTCTGGGGAACTTTGGAGAAACCGGAGGTTTGGCTGGTCAAATCATTTCCTTTGTACAACTTGTATAGTTAAGCTGCTGCACTATTTTAGAGCTAGAGACAACAAAACTAAGCAATATTGGTGGTTACCTTCAGGGGGGGGAAGGGGGGACCAGAATTCAAGCCACCCTGAAAGCTCCCTGCAGTGATTTGCCCTGAAATTCCCTGTCCCTAGACCAAGTCAACTTAGGATGACAAGTGCTGAAGGGGACACACTCAACACGTGCTCAGAGGCACTCCCAGGCCCTTGAGAGGAGGGTAAAGGGGTGGGAAGACCTAGGTGCCATATCAGGAAGCCTGGTAGACCTGTACTCCGGAGACTTCCGGCTGTTGCTACCCTCCCCCTGCCCTATTTTGCCCCCTCACCTTTGAGAAGGGGCCCAAAAGAAACTTTGTACCCCTGATAAAATTCCTCTCAGAGGCCCTGCTCCCGGTAAAAGTGTTCCAGAACTGAACCACAATGAGGCCTAGCAGAAACAAAGCCCCTTCAAAGCCCCTCTGCCCACAGATCTCTCTAAGAGCACAGACTGGGCCTCCTGCCTGCGCCACTCATGGCCAGTGGCAGCCCAGATGCTGAGGGGGGGGGAGCTGCTCCTTGATCCCTACAAAAGCGGAGTCAATCAGGAGGGTCCAAGGTGGGGCAAGGGAGGAGGTTGCCTCACCTGGTTGTAGAGGGCGCAGACGTGGAGGGCAGTGTTCCCCGAGGCATTCTGCGCTGTCATGTCAGCCCCATAGAATAGAAGGTGCTCCAGGTGCTGTACGTGCCCATAGCGGCAGGCCTGCTCAGGAAGGGAGAGAGCAAAAGAGGCTGGGCGGGGGGGGGGGCAACTAGAGCTCTGGGCTCATCAGCCCCTTCCCAGCCTCCAGCTGAGAGTCTACAGTCGGCCTCTGCGCACTGAGTCTCAGAAACACACACAGCACACACCTGTGGTGGGAGTTTCCAGGCCCCTCTTACAAGCAGCAAGTCAACTCTCTGTCCTCTTTTCCCAAGAGGGTTCTGGAACTTGGCCGCGTGGGTGGCGGATACACCCAAGGAATGACCTGAGACGATGACCAGTTAATTGGGGCTTTATTGCCAGAACACAGAACGACAACAGGCAAGGGCCGCTTCACCCTCAACTGTGATGGGCGGCAATGTCCCCTGGGTCAAGTAGACCATGTCCTCCTCAAGGGGAGTAGCCCTGGAAAGGGCCTGCAGGATTAAGCCTGGGCTACATTGTCCACGGCTGCGTCGGCGGCTGCGTTCCGTGTCCCGCCCCCAGGTCAAACAAAGGTTCTGATTGGCCGGACGTAGCGCGAACGCGGCAAAAGTCGAGCCCGGCTCGACTTTTGCCGCGTTCGCGCTACGTCCGGCCAATCAGAGCCTTTGTTTGACCTGGGGGCGGGACACGGAACGCAGCCGCCGACGCAGCCGTGGACAATGTAGCTTGGGCTTTACTGTAGCAGAGGGCTGTCAGCCATGACTCCACAGGGCTACATTCTCCACTCTGTCTTGGGATGGGGGTGGGGTTCAGTGGGTAGGTTCACTCCTGAAGTTGCCTTTGGAGAATCAGAACTGTTAGAAAGTGGCTTCTTCGAAGCCTTTTTACTGTCTTTGCTCTTATTTTATTCTCAGTAGCAATCTAGCGGGGGGGGGCAATTGAAAAAGGGGCCTTCTGCGTGTGATGTCATCGCCGAGTGTCCAGAGACAGCATCGTGACGCCACGCTGGAAGAGAAGGGGTCCACATACCGGCATGGACCCCATACAGGGAATATGGTTGGTAGGTTGCTTTGGAGAAAGGGTCTTCCACTTGATAACTCTGCTTAATAGAGATGGCTTAACAGAGAGGCCAGCAGGCGGCGCAGTGGGTTAAACCACTGAACCATGAGCTGTCGATCGAAAGGTCGGCAGTTCGAATCTGCGACAGGGTGAGCTCTTGTTGCTTGGCCAGCTCCAAAGTCAGTTCCAAAGCATGTTAATGTGAGTAGATAAATAGGTACCGCTTGCGGGAAGGTAAACAGCGCTCCGTGTTCCAGCCGCATGCTACGTGCTGCAGCAAGGACAGTCACGCCGGCCACATGACCACGGAGGCGTCTTCGGACAACGCTGGCTCTTCGGCTTTGAAATGGGGATGAGCACCACACCCTAGAGTCAGACACGACTGGACTTAATTGTCAGGGGTCACCTTTACACCTTTACCTTTAGGCCCCCTTTTTCCATCAAGAACCACAAATGAGGGCAAACAACCCCTTTTCTCTTGTGTCTGCAAGAGTGACATGGCTTGCAGGCACAGGTCTTCTGCACTGTCCCAGGTCAGTGTTTTGCTCTCCCCAATTCAAGCCTCTGAGGCAGACCCCACCTCACACACAGGGACCCTCTTAGCTACACACCTGGTGGATTTCTTGCCATCCATTTTCATCGATGCAGCCCACTTTGGCGTAGTCGTGCAACAGAAGCTCGCAGGAGTAAGGGTCTCCTCCGACCATGGCACTGTGGTACAGAGGAGTTAATCCACGGCTGTCCTTGTAATCTGTAGAGGCACCCAGGTCTAACAGCGTCTGCACAAACACAGTCACAAGCAGGAGGGGGGCGGTGTCAACGTTTGCCAGACTTCTCAGGCAGGGGGAGGCTGGGGCAGCGTCAGGGCTCTAACTTGGCCCAAGGCTTTTCAAGAGTTGGCATTAGCAGCACTGCAAGGTATGGGGAGGAAAAATTCCTCCTGCTGCAACTTGCGCATAGAGGGGGCAGTCATGGAGTGCCCCGACACAAGTCCCACCTGGCAAGAACTGGTTTCCCATAGGGGAGCTGGGAAGTTGCCACTTCAGGCTCAAACAAACCCCCATCCCTTTCCCTTAGCCCTCCCACCAGCAATACAGGTAATACTGCCTACCTTATAGGGCTGTTGAACAAATTACTGGGATCTCCTATAGGAAGTGCTTTGAACCCTTGAAACTCATCAATTGCAATAGTCATGCTATTGCTACGTGCATCAGAAGAGCCCTGCTGGATCAGGTCCAAGGGAGCCCATCTAGCCCAGTATCCTTAGTGGCCCATCGGCAGCCTCTGGGAAGCCCGCAAGCAAGAGGTGGAGGCATAGTCTTCAGCCGCCACTGGCATTCAGAGGCACACGGGGCGGGAGCGGGGGCAGGAAGGAGGACGGATCAGGCCTTCCTGGGACAACATGGACTCATGCCAGCTATAGAGCGGGCCCAGTGGATCAACTCGGACCTTCTATAGCTAGCCTTACCAAATCCCCCCCCCCGACGCAGGGGGGGGGCAGAAGCGATCATGGCCAGGGCATGGCCGGGATTGGGGGCGTGGTCAAGGGCGTGGCCAGGGGCTGGGATGAAACTACACGACAAGGCTGTAAGCTCTCCGAAGCAGCCCGAGTGAGCCGTTACGGAGAGCTTCCAGCCTCGTCGCGTAGTCGCGCGAAGCTGGAAGCTCTCGGAAAGGACCGGGCCGCTTTGGAGAGCTTACAGCCTCGCGCAAGTACGCGACAAGGCTGGAAGCACTTTGAAAATGTCCAAGTGAACTCGGACTTTTTCCAAGTGCTTGCAGCCTCGCGCAGCTGCGCGATGCTGGAAAAAGACGGGGGCAAGTCCCAGCTGGCTGGGACAATGACGGAGACCGGCCAGGAGCCCGGGATTGGGCTCCCGAACCGTGATTGTCCCGGACAGAACCGGGACTATGGTAAGGCTATCTATAGCTTACCCCGGGGAAAGGGAACAAATGTTCCCTGACCCCAAAACTCCCCCGTGGGATTCAGCAGAGCCCGCACCAGCGCTGCTGCATCACCGCGAGGGGAGTTGCAGTTGGTTGGGCTGCGAGTAGCCAACAGCATTTTCTTGCAGAGGAGGGGCACAGCCACAGGCACTCACAATAGGTCAAGGAAAGTGGCACGGGCATGAGGTGGCTGCTCGAGGGTCTGCGGGAGGGGCAGCTTGTGTGGGCAAGGCACAGCTGGGCCTTCCTCTTCAGCCAGGGGAGAAGTGAGAAAGAGACGGCAAGGAGGAGCCAGCAGCAGAGCCTGGAGAGCCAACCCCTGGCCTGTCCCATGCGGAGCCTGGTGAGCCTCTGAGGCTGGCCGGGTTGGGCACCAGCTGGGGGCCACATCCAGAACAAGGGCCACCTGGCCGGGCAACCCCCCCCCCCGAGCCACTGCAGGTCAGTCTGGGTGGAGCCACTGCCTGCTGCTGCCTTCACCCATCAGCGGGAGAGGGTCTCAGTGCAGAGCTTTTCCCAGCACTGCCAAGGGATTGTCAGGAGCTTTTCTTCCTCGGCCCCCCTCTTCCACAGCCATCAAAGCAAGCAGCTCACCATCAGGGCAGTATGGTTTCGGCACCGGACCGCTTTGTGGAGCGCCGTCATCCCCTCCCGGGTCCTGAAGTCCAGGTGAGCGCCTCCGTTCCTCAGGGCCTTCATCACCTCGCCGCTGTACTCCAGCTGGGCAGCCAGCGTCAGTGGGCATTCTGCAATGAGAAGCCACAGAGCTGAGCCACATCTCCAGACCTGACCTACTCTCTGTCGGTGGGGGAGGACAGGCCATCACCTCACAGGTGCACCGGAAGCCAGCTACTGCGCCAGGGCCCCGCCCTCCTCAACTTGGAGGAAGAGGCTGGCATTGCCATTTGGCCATGGAGCAGTCACTGGGTCACTCCACGGGGTCATCTAGTCCAACCAGGTCTCCAAAGAAAGACAAACCTCAGACCTAGAGCCAGGGGCGTCTTTAGGGGTGGCGGTGGGCCCCTGGGCGGCTGGGGTGTCAAGGGGCAGGGGGTGCACTTTCACCCCGCGCGCTGCCGAAATTCAGTGGCGGGGCACAAAAGCACCCCCTGGCGTTATTGGAGCCTGGGAGGGTGGGAGGATTGACCCGTACTGCCCCAAAACAGCCGAAAAACCGCTTTCGCGCTGCCGCCGAATTTTGGCGGTGACATGTCAAAAGTGACGTCAAACCCCCCAGGGGGCGCGGCATGTGGCGTCACGTGGGGGGTCTCGCGTTGACGGCCCCCCCGGGGGGGTGTAGCGACGCCTCTGCCTACAGCACCCCCGACAGATGTCACCCCTTTCGTTCTAGGAGCCATAAGCTCTGCTCTCTGAAGTTGTTTCAACTGGTCAGTGCTGCTCAAGGAGCAGGCGATAAGAAGACTATCACATGAAGCGAGAGAAGTCGAGGGGGGCTGCCGCCGAGTCCTGCTGGCTCCCCCAGTGATGTTTATCACCACGTCCAAACTGAAGCTCTTCCTCTGCCTGCTGCTAAAAGAGGGCAGCTGTGTTCAGAGTTTGGCCGCCACCCCCGCACGAGGGAGAAGGCAGTGAGGGCACTGGTGGCCCTTACTCAAAAGTAGTCGGAAACGTGCTTTATGGCACGTTTACAACAGTTTAGAATGGTGGAGCGCATGCTCCACCGCTGTAAACATACACAGGATTGCGCTGGAAATGTCCTCACCTATACTACCATTAAAGGGCCAGGAGCATTCATGTTGAAAGGTTGGCCACCCCTGTCATAGAGTCTGCCAGTGGCCATCTGCCTGTTATAAGAGTGCAAAAGTGAGCGTATTGAAGTCTCTTCAGGGGAAGAGGTCTGTGCCAGAGGGACCCCTTTCATGATCTCTCTGTCATGTTTACTGAGTGAGACTAACATCGTTTGGAAGACTGTAATTCAAAGACAAGCAGTCTGGAGTTGTGGTCTGGCAAATTGCTATACAAATTGCAATCTACACTGAGGACATAATGGAGATGCAGTTCCATCATTAAAGAAAAATATTTTTTGATGACAGAAAAACTCTGGCTATGCAATGCAGAAAGTGAAAACTAAATGTATAGACATACTGTACAGTATATGATCGCATCAGATGAGTGGCAGAGAGGCTTGAGAATTTGCCAGTCCTGTCTGGCTCAGGAGGGGCTGATGGTGACTTGCCCCAGAATTCTCAATGCAGATCTTCATCTCCAGCAGCAGGTCCCCACACGCAAACACCCAACCGGAAACCCCACGTCACCACCCCAATAGGAAGGACAACACACCCCACACAGGTAAGCAAAGGGGAGAGGGAATCCCATCCCGCAACACATCGGGGATGGAGACCCATCCCACAGCCCCTCAGCAACACACCAAGGGGTTCCCATTACAAACACAGTGGCCCATCCTCATGGCCAAGAGCCGGGAGTGCCTCCCCCAGGGAACGCCTGAGACTCCAACCATTGCACATTCTAAAAAAGATCGAAAACTGTTGTGACCGGCTACAGTGTAACATGAACAAAGCATCCTCCGGATTTGTGGTCATAAAAATTTGTGGTCACAATTCATCTGCCTTCACTAGAGCTCTGACCTTATTCGAACCTGTTCACTGCCCCTAGTGGCCAACCTTTTAATTGCAGTCCTATTCGTTGTATTTTTTATTTATTGCAGGAGTCCAAATTTTGTTTATCATAGATAACTCCTGCTTATGATGAAGAACCTGTTTACCATGTTTAAATATTTCTATCGCTTCCAGACTTAATCTTGCCCTGTAATTGGTTTCATGGCACAGTTTTTTCTGTATCATCCAAGTTAATACCGTGACCTGTGTCTATCATGTGTTGTGCCAGGGCGGATTGTTCCAGGTGTTTTTGCCTGCACGCACGTTCATGCTCCTGAATTCTGGTCGAAATAAAACGCTTGGTAGTCCCTATATATACCTTCCCACAGCTGCAAGACACCCTATATATTCCTGGTGCATTTAGGGGTGGTCTAGGGTCCTTGGGGTTTCTTAAAAGCTGAGCGATTTTCTGTGTGGGTTCAAAAATTGTTTTAAAATTATACTTTCCCATTACCCTTCCAATTTTATCTGTGGTGCCCTTAATAAAAGGTAAATATACCGGTGTTCTAGTTTCCTCTTCTGTTTCCTGTCTTTCTTCCCTCCCATTTTGTTTTCTCCTTATCTGTTTGTCCCATGCCCTCTTTATCTGGGTTAGAGTGTATCCCTTAGCTAACAAAGCATCTCTTACTTTCATCTTGTCCTGTGGGAAAGATGAGGGATCACATATGTTAAGAGCACGATACATTAAAGAAGTCATTATTGAGGGTTTTTTGGCCGGGATGGTGGGTTGAGGCATTATTCAAATATCGTCCTGTATGAGTAGGTTTCCTATACACTCTACAGGCACATGTCATATCCTCCTTCCTAGACACCATTACATCTAAAAAGGGTAATACTCCTTCCACCTCCAATTCCATTGTGAATTGAATGGAAGGGCATTTTTTATTCAAATGTTTTAAACATTCTTCTAATTCCCTTTCTCCATATTCCCATACACAAAATACGTCATCAACATAACGCAGCCATAGGTCCGGTTTTAATCTTGCTCAGCTTTTAAGAAACCCCAAGGACCCTTGTTGTTGTTGTTGTTCAGTCGTTCAGTCGTGTCCGACCCTTCGTGATCCCATGAACCACACATCCCGCCAGGCCTTCCTGTCCTCCACTATCTTCCTGAGTTCGCTCATTTTCATGTTCGTTGCATCGGTGATGCTGTCTAACCATCCACCCCTAAATGCACCAGGAATATATAGGGTGCAGGACCACAGTATTGCCACAGGGGGCTGAACAGTGATCTGCTTCACAGGGCCACTGTAGCCCCCCAAAGAAAGGTAAGGATCTAAGCCACTATGATCTTGCCCCCTACAGGGCACCACCGCATGTATACCCCATGGCACCCCTCCCCCTCACAAACACGGAGTATGCATCTCAAACCAGGGATCAGGTGTGGCTGATGCTGTTGTTAAGTCCTTGTTACTCTCTGCGTTTCTCCTTGCTCCCCACGGGTAGCTGCAACTCCCATGCATGTTCTGCTAGTGCAGACTTGCATTTGGCTCCAGACGACCTGTGCAGGCGTTTTGGCTGGTACCTTCTGATGAAGTCAGCAGCACAGCTGAGGAAATGTCAAGGTTTTCCAACTTTTGAATGGTTTTTTTAACTGTTGAATTGTTCTATTAATAAACGATCTGTAAACCCGGAGATGAGAATTTTGAATTCAGTTATCCTTAATGATTGTGGTACCCTCAAAATGTACGTTGGAAGTTTATGCTCTAAGGAGACCAACGGACGCTTGTATCAGCTGCTTGCTCTTGTAATTCTGGTGATGCCACGAGTACTTACGTGGCGAAACGCCAATTGTTTTTAATGTTTTAATAAACCCGTCAACTCTCTTAAAACGACGTATCTCCTGGAATACGGAAGTGTGTTTAACTCAGGAATGTTTAGTGTTTACACTATCTTCGGTACCCCACACATTTCAACATAGTCTCTTCCAGGGCAAATAAAGGTCTTCCGTTCTTTTATTCCAATGAGATAAAGTGCAGCAATTCCCCCCGAGCACGTCTTTCAAAAAGAATATACATGCACACACATTTGGGTGGGGGAAAAGAAAGCTTTTTCCTTCTTCCCCCACCCACCTCGTTGACTGAAAATACAATATCAATTCAGACTCCTCTTCTGGCATGCTAAGACTCAGGCCTAGTCCAAGGAAGGGCCCTTTTGTTTCTGCAAGAAGGATTGAGGCTGTTTTCAATGTTTATTGTATTTCTTCCTCTTATTTGCCAAAGGGCCCAAAGATAGGCAAGGTCACCTGAGGAGGAATGAATGCAGCAACCTGTGCAGATTCATCTCCAGCACCGCGAGGGGTTGTAATTCATGGTTCTTTGCATCAAAACAAAGGACTGACTTCATCACGACGCCAGACTGCACTATTCTATGAGCTAACTGTTCAGTGAAATTATACATGATGCTTTTCACTGACTCAAAGTGCAACATAAAGTTTTAGTTTAAGCAAGAAAAACAAAAAGAACACAACAAGCAAACAGCAAAACTGATCATTCCTGAACTAAGACCCACATCATCTGAACTCCCCCTGCCCACTGAATAGAGTCTCAAGCTCCCTCCCCTTCCCAAACACAAACGATCCCTTCCAACAACGCTGACGGTACACACACTCACACACTTCACAACAAGACCCAGCTGCCACAAGTGGTCTCTTCCGAAGTGGTCTCAGAGTCCACACCCGTACTCCTCACCATGGCAGGTGTGGAAGAGTCAATGCAAGCACAGAAACAAGAACTTTGAAAAGTACCTCTGAAGATGTACTATTCTCAAAGATAACTGCATGTGAAAATACAATATCAATTCAGACTCAATTCAGATAATTGAAATAATAATAATAATAATAATAATAATAATAATAATAATAATAATAAATATTTCAGATATTGAAATGCAATATCAATTCAGAGAAGTGTATTTCCCACTTTCCATGGGGATGAAAAGGCAACACGTTGTAACTTCTCACCCAGCCCGGCCTCCTGGAATCTAGCAGGATTTTAAAAAACGGCACAACCTGGCTCGGAGCCCTCTGTGCACATTGCTCCCTTCATTCTTCTTGCTACTCGGAGAAATCCCCAGCACAACCCCCTGAGACGGTCCTTCAGCATCCCCCTCCTGTCCTTGAGCGAAGCTGCTCTCACCTCCAGTGTCCGGATCATGGAAGTTGGGGTCCAGGCCCTTCTCCAGCAACTTGCTGACCTTCTCCACATTCAGAGTCTGCACATACTCCATGAACTTCTTCAAATTTGCCTGCAGCCACAAAATCCCAGAGGGGGGAAAAATGCCAGGTTAATAGCCTCTTACTTGAGTCAGACTGTGGGCTGGCTTAAAAGTGATTTATTGCCCAGGGTTACCACCCAAAAACCCTTTCATGGGGCACGTGGGTAACATTTCAATCTCTCTTCCAAGAACACTATCAAGAATGGGAACCATTTGTGCACCATCATCATCAGTTGCCCCCGTGACACGGATGTGCACATGTTTCATGTATTTAGACTGCCACACATGGAGGAGACATTCAAATACTGTATTATTTCCCACTGTGTGGACTGCCAGCAAGGGGAAGTGTTTTTTAAGCAACACCTACAGGCAATGAGTTCCATCTAAACCAGTCCAGCTTTAAGAATACAATACAGTACAGCACTTTTCTGAGAGATCCCTATTGTTACTTGACAAGCTTTTTTAAGAGGCATGTGTGTATACAGGAGCCTTGCCAAGAGAGCACGAGCCAGGCCAGCAGTGTGGTTTCAGAAGCAGGACTGATGGCCAGAGGTCTCAGATCCACAGGCCATGAGGAAGGCCACGCCTTCTAATGTCAGCTCAATCATGACCCACCCCACTCTGCCAGGCTGGCTTGGAAGGAGCCTTGCCTGACCCCCTTGGAAGAGTCCAAGGGAGACTGCACTCGGCCTGCACAGCACATTGGACCCACCCTGTGGACAAAAGCCGCCGCCACCTCCTCACCGCTGCCTCCCTGGGAGCGGACAAGTTGTTTGCAACAAAAGACGACTCCCCAACCTAGCTGGCCCTCAACCGGCCAAATTCAATCAAGGGGCCTTGCTAATGGAGCAACTGGCCTCCTGGGCTAGCTACCGCACCCTCCACCATTTACATAAGAACATAAGAAGAGCCCTGCTGGATCAGGCCAAAGGCCCATCTAGTCCAGCTTCCTGCATCACACAGTGGCCCCACCAGATGCCTCAGGGAGCACAAGACAACAAGATACTTGCATCCTGTCGCCACTCCCCTGCACCTGGCACAAAGAGAACCTACTCCTACAACCAGGAGGTTGCTTATCCCCATCATGGCTTGTCAGCTGTGATGGACTTTTCCTCCATAAATCTGTCCAATCCCCTTTTAAAGGCATCCAGGCCAGGTGCCATCACCACCTCCTGTGGCAAGGAGTTCCACAAACCAATTACACGCTGGGTAAAGAAATATTTTCTTTTGTCTGTTTTAATACTCCCTCCACTCAATTTGAGTGGATGTCCCCTAGTTCTAGTGTTGTGTGAGAGGGAAAAGAACTTCTCTCTATCCACTCTCTCCATCCCATGCATAGTTTTTAGGACCAGGGATAAGCCATCAAGACACAAAAGGAGGTTCCTTGTTGAGCTCACTCCACAGAAGATCCCACAGAACCTGCGGGGGGGGGAAGATATAAAAAGCTGGGTCACAGGACCCCACCTCTTCGCCGTTCATTCCTCCGGTTGCTGCCTTGCAGTCCGCCTGTCATTTATTAACCTGCTGGTGCTAACCTACGCCACTCCCATTCCAGCCGCAACCCAAGGACCAGCGTGTCAGGACGGCACTCAGGATCGGTCACCCCCACTCCCTTCGTCTTCTTCCCAGCCTGTCTCCCTACTTCTCTCCGAGCGCAACCAAAGCCACTGTGCCAGCACAGGCTGGAGCGTCATCCTTCCTGGTGGGCTGCTGCGCAACACGCCCCTTTCCCCTGGGGAAGCAACCCCGGCCGTCTTGCCCCGCTTCCCTCCCCCCATCAGCTAACTAAGGCTACTGCCGAGAGCCCTCTGTTCGGCCTTTGTAACCAGGGGACCTTTAAAACAGGACAGTAACAACGCAATCCCATCCAACTTACACCACAGGTGTAACCAGCGGGGGAGGGCAGGGCGGGAGGCTTTGGAGGGGAGATTTAAATCCCCTTTGAAGGGGATTTGAATCCCCTTTCCGTTCTGGGTCCGCGTTCTCGCTGCACCACTGGTTACACCGGTGGTGTAAGTTGGATAGGATTGCGCTGTAAGTGATGCACACTGGGGCAAGAAATCAAAATTTTACATATACGCTGATGGGTTCGCATCGCTCGAGGTGGGGTGGAAAGCTAAGTTCTGCAGCTTTCCACTCCACTGTTACTCTCCTGCACAAGGTGCCCCGCCCCCTCGTCGTAGGAGCCCGTCAGCGGAGAGAAAGGGACTCTCCTGCGCGTTGCCTTCGATCCACCGACAGGCTCCTACGACGAGGGGGCGGGGCACCTCATGCAGGAGAGTAATGGGAAAGCCGACCAGAGGACAGGTGACTCTGGATTTGATATTGTGTGGCACTCAAGATCTGGTCAGGGATGTAAATGTAAATGTTGGGGAACAGTGACCATGCTGTAGCATGTAGATTTTCATGGCTTTTTGCAATGTACAGAGAAGTAAAATTTATGGGTTTTTCAGCCATGTTGCAATTTTTTGAAATCAAGAATAAAGAGATGTTACAACTTTAACTTGCCTGAATGAGTTCTTTATCAAACGAAAAAATCCCCGTTGAGGACACAGATGTCTAGATAAAATTGTTCTGTAGTCAGACAAGCAGTCAAAATCACTCCAACTCCAACCAGCCTGAAGAAATTCTTTTCCAAACGAACTGCTCCATGGGAAGTACAGATGTCCTGGAGAGATTATCCTGAAGTCAGGCGGGCACTAAAGTCTTGCTCCTTGATGTCTTTGAACTAGCTTTACGTTTCCTCCCGTTTTCTCGGGACTTTGTCAAAAGCGGATGCAAAGGGAACAGCAGTTGCCTATAAAATTGCCTATATTTTTAGGCAACAAAATGTAAGGACCATTCTTCTTCCTACTACTAAGTTGGAACAACTATGGGGCAATCCAAAGGATAAAAGACCACAGCTTTGCAACCCAGGAGCTTATGAAATACCCTGTGAAAATTGCCCAAGTACTTATGTGGGACATACAGGAAGATTTATTAGAACAAGGCTGCAGGAGCACATTCGTGCTGTCAAAAATCAGCAGGAAGAAAAATCTGCTGTTGCCGCGCACGTAGCAGCAACCGGACATTCCATTGCCTTCCAAAAGACTTGTGCACTCTTCTCAGAACCTCAGCTTAAACAACGTTTAAATTTAGAAGCGATTTCAATCTCTCAGAGGAAATCTGGGACTTTGATGAATCGCCAACAGGAATTAACATTCATTAATCGCATTTGGTTTCCCTTTCTAAATAAATCCTATAAGCAACGCTGCGCCTTTAAGAACTCACTGGGTTTCGAGGAAAGGTTACTTTTGGTCAGCCCAGAGAGCGCAACTCCTGCTGTCAATGAAAGTGATTAAGCATTTCCCGGGCTTTCCAGAAGAGGTCTCTAATTTAAACGGTTGGTTTCTCTGCAAAGGCAGGACCATCTCTCAGTGGTTTCACTGCTGTTCCCTTTGCATCCGCTTTTGACAAAGTCCGGAGAAAACGGGAGGAAACGTAAAGCTAGTTCAAAGACATCAAGGAGCAAGACTTTAGTGCCCGCCTGACTTCAGGATAATCTCTCCAGGACATCTGTACTTCCCACGGAGCAGTTCGTTTGGAAAAGAATTTCTTCAGGCTGGTTGGAGTTGGAGTGATTTTGACTGCTTGTCTGACTACAGAACAATTTTATCTAGACATCTGTGTCCTCAACGGGGATTTTTTCGTTTGATAAAGAACTCATTCAGGCAAGTTAAAGTTGTAACATCTCTTTATTCTTGATTTCAAAAAATTGCAACATGGCTGAAAAACCCATAAATTTTACTTCTCTGTACAGTGACCATGCTGCGATCTGTTTTGCCATGCATGTCGGGGGGAGAGCGCCAAGCAAATCTGACACAAAAACCCTTGACTTCCGAAGGGCAGACTTCCCCAAAATGAGGAGACTAGTTAAAAAAAAGCTGAAAGGGAAGGTAAAAAGAGTCCAATCTCTCCAGAGTGCATGGAGGCTGTTTAAAACAACAATCATAGAGGCCCAGCGGGAGTGTATCCCACAAAGGAGGAAGGGTTCGACTAAGTCCAGGAGGGTGCCGGCATGGCTAACAAGCACAGTTAAAGAGGCTATAAAAGGCAAGGAAGCTTCCTTCCATAAATGGAAGTCTTGCCCTAATGAGGAAAATAAACAGGAGCACAAACTGTGGCAAAAGAAATGTAAAAAGATGATACAGGAGGCCAAGAAAGACTTTGGGGAACGTATGGCAGGCAACATAAAAGGGAATAATAAAAGCTTCTTCAAATATGTTAGAAGCAGGAAACCTGCTAGGGAAACGGTTGGTCCGCTGGACGGTGAGGGAGAGAAAGGGATGATAAAAGGGGACTTGGAGACTGCAGAGAAATTAAACGAGTTCTTTGCATCTGTCTTCACGGCAGAAGATCTCGGGCAAATACCGCTGCCTGAACGTCCTCCCCTGACTAAAGAATTAAGTCAAATAGACCAATAAATCACCAGGCCCGGATGGCATCCACCCAAGAGTTCTGAAGGAACTCAAGAATGAAGTTGCTGACCTCTTGACCAAAATATGCAACTTGTCCCTTAAAACAGCCACTGTGCCAGAGGATTGGAGGATAGCTAATGTCACGCCAATCTTTAAAAAAGGAAGGAGGGGGGACCCGGGAAACTACAGGCCGGTCAGCCTAACATCAGTTCCAGGGAAGAAGGTGGAAAGTCTCATTAAGGATAAAATCTTAAAACACATAGAAGAACAAGCTCTGCTGAGGGAGAGTCAGCATGGCTTCTGCAAGGGGAAGTCTTGCCTCACAAACCTGTTAGAATTTTTTGAAAAGGTCAACAGGCATATGGATGCGAGCGAACCCGTGGATATTATATATCTGGATTTTCAGAAGGCGTTTGACACAGTCCCACACCAAAGGCTCCTGAGAAAACTTCATAGTCAGGGAATAAGAGGGCAGGTCTTCTTGTGGATTAGGAACTGGTTGAAGACCAGGAAACAGCGAGTGGGAGTCAATGGGCAATTTTCACAATGGCGAGAGATGAAAAGCGGTGTGCCCCAAGGATCGGTCTTGGGACCGGTGCTTTTCAACTTGTTCATAAATGACCTGGAGTTGGGGATAAGCAGCGAGGTGGCCAAGTTTGCGGATGACACTAAACTTTTCCGGGTGGTGAAGACCAGCAGGGATTGTGAAGAGCTCCAGAAAGATCTCTCCAAACTGGGAGAATGGGCAGCCAAATGGCAGATGCGCTTCAATGTAAGTAAGTGCAAAGTGATGCACATTGGGGCAAGAAACCAAAATTTCACATATACGCTAATGGGTTCTGAGTTGTCTGTGACGGATCAAGAGAGAGATCTTGGGGTGCTGGTGGACAGGTCGATGAAAGTGTTGACCCAGTGTGCGGCGGCTGTGAAGAAGGCCAATTCCATGCTCAGGATCATTAAAAAAGGGATTGAGAATAAAACGGCCAATATTATTATGCCGTTGTACAAATCGATGGTAAGGCCGCATCTGGAGTATTGTGTCCAGTTCTTGTCACCACACCTCAAAAAGGATATAGTTGAATTGGAAAAGGTGCAGAAAAGAGTGACCGAAATGATTAGTGGGCTGGGGCACCTCCCTTATGAGGAAAGGCTACAGCGTTTGGGGCTCTTCAATCTAGAAAAAAGGCAGTTGAGGGGCCTCAGAGGGGGGACATGATAGAGCGACTGCCCGGCCCTGTTTAGAAGCGATGGGGTGCATCTGTCTCCAGAAGGAGCAGATATTTTTCTAAGAGACTTGCATCAGGGCTCGTTGAGGTTTTTTGCCCATGTGGGGCGGGGGGGAGCGCTAGGTTGATCCCCCCCCCCGGGTGGCAGGTGTCGTGTGGGCGGAGCAGGTAGGAAGTGTTATACGGCGTCCATCTGAGGATTGCAAGGTCAGGGGGTGAGCCAGGACCGCTCTGATGGTGCTTTACCGGCTTGAGGAGGCTGGCTGGCCCCCTGGCTGGCCTTTGCAGAGGGAGTATCTGGCTTAGAAGGTGCCCAATGTGGTCCTGCTACCTTGAACCCTTGCAGGGTTGACCGTGATAGGCTGACTCGGTCTATGACCTGGCCACGCCTGGAGTCAGATGGCACACCAAATTTGGACGAATGGGGGAAGTGCATGGTTCTCACCGTTTCCCCGACAACAGGCCTGCACGAAAGGGGTGGTGTGTTAGTGCCCGGCTGCAATATTTTCTGTTGGCATTGATTAATAAAGTTGCCATTTATCCAAGCCTCTGTCTGTGCGTGGTTTATGGGGGGGCAGGGGGGTGCCAGGGTAATAACAGAAACCCAAACTGGAATAAAAGCAGCCTGCCTTAGGCTACAGAACTCGGTGACAGTGTGGAGTGGTCTGCTTTCAAATGCTTGCTTTTTATAATATGATGATGAATAATAATACATATACGAGAAAGAATGTGAAGCAGCCTGAGAGCCTGCCTGCCTGCCTCTTAGGCTGAAGAACTTGCTGGCTTTGTGGCGAAAGAGTACTAGTACTCTTCCCACCCAGTTCCCTGAATGCCTGAGCAATACACACCCACCAGTACCGGGAAGACAAAGGAAGCAGCCTTCTCTGTAACCCCAATAACCACCCCTGCCGACGAGAGAGAAGTGCAGAAAACGCTGAAGCCTTCCCCCGATATTTGGCCTGCCCTCGCCCCTTGTGCAGCCCTCCCTTGTGCTCGTTCCTAAAATGGTCGACGCTGAAGCAACAAGCCTGGCCTTCTTCTTCCCTCAGTCGCCCCCTCGACAATTCCTCCCACCCTCCGCCTTCGCTGGGCCTTGTCTTCTTTCAGCGTCGCAGATACCTTCTTCCGGGTTTACGCAAATTGACTAGGGACTTGAAATGCGACTCATCTGACAAGGGGCCAAGTTGTGAGTCAAGTCGGGCGAGTTGCTGACGATCCACGAGTCAAGTCCGAGTCAAGTCACTTAAGTCGGACTCGTGAGCAAGTCACCCGACTCGAGTCCACACCACTGCGGCTACAGCTACTTGCAGAGGGCAGAAAATACATCCACAGTGCATTTTGCTTGCTTGTTCCCAGCAGACCATCCTTGTGCTAACATTTCATTCCACAGGGCGGCAGCACACAACAGAAGATAGGATGTGTCCCCTCTTCTTTCTTGCAACCATTTCTGATTGATGCTGAAGAAGACTCTCATTTTACCTGAAAGTCAGCAAAAACCATCAGCCATTTGCAGCCCGGCAACTCTCTTGCCCACCAAACTCCCGTTACTGCACTGGATCTGGCCGGTTCAACGATGGGGACCCATCAACCTTTTAATCCAGCATCACATCTCCTGTTCTGTCCCTCAAGCTGGCGCCACTGAGGCAAGGCTGATAAGGGTTGCAGAGAGCTGGAGACCTGGTCAGAGGAGATATTAGGCCTGAGACTGAGAGGGTCTCAACGAAGGGTATAGGTCCTAGAGGGTAGGGGAAAAATATGCTTGAGGGCAAACAATCCCAAACCTCCCACCCATGCCTGAGCTCTCCTGCCTAGTGGAACTCCTTTGTGTGGGGACACACTGACACCTGCTAAGACCTCCTCCACGGAGGGGGAGGAGGATCCTGGCACAGCCAGATGCCACCCGCCGCCACCCTAGATGACACCCTCCCTGCCCAAGGAGCCTTCTTCAGTACTGAGGAAGGAAACAGTGCCCCTTGCTAAGAGCAAGCAAGCCTGCCGGGGGGAAGAAGACTTCTGCAGCATCTTCTATGCATTCGGGATCCTAGCCGCTTGATTGTTCTCATTTCTTTCACCCTAACAACAAGCGGAGAGAGAACAAAGAAAGTTTGGGCTTGAACCCAGATCTAGAGGCAGCTTCCTGCTAAGCACCACCAGCAGCTGGCTCTGTGGCTCTCCTGATCTCGCAAGAAGTTCCCTCTGCCGAGTCTGTTTCCTTGCAAAACAGGGCATAAGAACATAAGAACATAAGAAGAGCCCTGCTGGATCAGGCCAAAAGCCCATCTAGTCCAGCTTCCTGTGTCACACAGTGGCCCCACCAGATGCCTCAGGGAGCACACGAGACAACAAGATACCTGTGTCCAGTCGCCACTCCCTTGCACCTGGCACAGAGAAAACCGACTTCTAAAAACCAGGAGGTTGCTTATGGCTTGTAACCTGTGATGGTCTTTTCCTCCATGAATTTGTCCAAACCCCTTTTAAAGGCATCTAGGCCAGGTGCCATCACCACATCCTGTGGCAAGGAGTTCCACAGATGAATCACACGCTGGGTAAAGAAATATTTTCTTTTGTCTGTTCTAACTCTCCCTCCACTCAATTTTAGTGTGTGTCCCCTGGTTCTGGTGTTGTGCGAGAGGGAAAAGAATTTCCCTCTATCCACTCTCTCCATCCCATGCATAATTTTATAAGTCTCAATCATGTCCCCCCTCAGGCGCCTTTTTTCTAGGCTGAAAAGCCCCAGACGCTGTAGCCTTTCCTCGTAAGGGAGGTGCTCCAGCCCACGAATCATTCTGGTCGCTCTTTTCTGCACCTTTTCCAATTCAATTATATCCTTTTTGAGGTATGGTGACCAGAACTGGACACAATACTCCAGATGTGGCCTTACCATCGATTTGTACAAAGGCATAATGATATTGGCCGTTTTATTCTCAATCCCCTTTTTAATGATCCCGAGCATGGAATTGGCCTTCTTCACAGCCGCCGCACACTGGGTCAACACTTTCATCGACCTGTCCACCAGGACCCCAAGATCTCTCTCTTGATCCGTCACAGACAACTCAGAACCCATCATGACTTGCAGGCTGAGAAGGAAAGACAGAGGTGCAGTAGCTGCCCACCACGGCATGGGGAGTTCCAAGGCCCTGCTGCTTGTGTCATTGTTATTTCAGCATCTCTGTCCACCCAGCTAGGACCAAATTCTCTCTCTCTCTCCCTCCCTCCCTCCCTCCCTCCCTCCCTCCCTCTCTCTCTCTCTCTCTCTCTCTCTCTCTCTCACACACACACACACACACACACACACACACACACACACACACACACACACACAGATCACAAAGATGCTGAAGGCTCCTTGGGAAATTCTTTGGAAATTCAAAGTGTCGGGATGTCTGCGTTGCATGTTTACTTGCTGTTTCCGCCACAGATGTTGTCCATTCCCAAAGAGACAAGCTGCTGCTCATTGCGAACAGCAGCTGGCCTCTTTGGCAGCAAAACAGACGAGAGTTCTTTGATCTAAGGTCAACCTGAACAGTCTCCATAACCAAAGGCTCCCACCGTCCAGGGGCGTGCCAGGGGGATGGGACTGGTGCAGGCCACAACAGGCGCAAGCCCCGGGGGGGGGCACCACACGGTCCGAGCCTCCCTTCAGCAATCTTCGGACCCAGCTGCCTTGTGTCCTCCTTGCCGATCAGGTTTTTGCTGCTCACTGGAACCTGAACAAGGAAACGACAAAGCAACCGGGCCTGAAGATCGCCAAAGAGAAACAGTCCGGAGGTGGGCATTCTCCTTGAATGCAAGGTGGGAGCCCAGAAGGTCGGGGGCAACGTGATGACAGCATTAGGTCACCCCTGAACTTCCTGAACGCTGCGACGCAGCTGCCCCCTTCCATAGCTACGTGCTGGTTGCCCCCTCAGCTGTGGCGACAGAGAAGGGATTCTCTTTCACTACTGCTGGGTAGGAGTGACAAAAACCCAAACTAGATTTGGGGGGGGGGGGAAGGAAGGAGGGATGATGCAACGGGAGAGGGAAGTAAGGTAAAGTTTTACTTAACCTACTCTCCCTATGGGTCTACTCGGACCCACGCCAGCCCTTTGCTTTGGCGCAAGTCTGAGTGACCCGAGGAGGTGTTGCAAGGTGCAGGATATTGGCGGCGCCATTAGCGCCGCTCTCCACCCATTGCCACCCACTGCCCTCGATCCCACCCCGTTCTGCCCATCTCCTGTTCCCGCCATCAGCCTACCTTCACTGGTGGACGCAGCGGAGTCCGTCGGCGACGCACCAGAACTGCTGCCATTGTTGGCGGCGGTTCTAAACTGGCCACTGAAGGCCCACTGCACCACGCGCCACCAGAAACCAGTTTACAACAGCAGAAGGCTCTTTGCCCTTTGCTGTGAATGTGGAGTTACCGGTAGTTGTGTGTGAGAGCAGTTTGGAGAGTACATGGCGTGTGCTTGGAGGGAGGGAGTGTTGGAGGACAGATGGGTGCTGGGGGAGGAAGCCAGCCCAGGAGGCCATTTGTGGCCCATGCACCGTTTATGGGAGATCCAGCCTGGGGGAGCAGGCCAACAGGAAACAAACAGGCATCTCGTCCATTCCCCACCGCAAACTGTCAGATCATCCATTTCCTGACACGCACAAAAAGAGAGGTCTTCAGTTGCCACCGCAGCATGAACAACCCGGAGGAGGGAACAGGGCTGGAGCCCCGGCCTTGCAGGCCACCATGCCAAAGGCAGGCGCAGAGTAGTGAGTCACTCTGTCCTTACATTCCAGTTCTGGTCCTGGGGAGCCTGAGGCGCAGACTTCAGAGGTCTTCTAGCAAACCAGGCCCTGTCACCAATGAAATCCTATTGAGGCTGCAGCCACACACACATGCGCACGCACCCACGCACCCACTACACTGAATCGCAGCCCAAGTATTGATTCAACAGACGGGGGGCAACAGAGCAGTGCAGAGATCCCCGACTCCTGGCTGGCTACACATCCATGGCCATCACTCAGTGAAGCCTGAGTCAGACAGGCTGCAGAAAGACCCAAGCCCCCCCCCCAGAATAAAAGCAGAGGGAGGAGAGGTCAAAATGGGGGGGGGAGAGAAGGGGATGGGTACCTTGTTCTCTGCTCTGGGCATGCCATGCCCTGGCGAGGACCTCTGCTCTCCCTGGGGAGGTGGCTTCCTTCCTAGAGAGGCACCCATCTTCTGTGTGCTCCCTGAGGCATCTGGTGGGGGGGCCACTGTGTGATACAGGAAGCTGGACTAGATGGGCCTTTGGCCTGATCCAGCAGCCAGGCTCTTCTGATGTTCTGATGTTCCTAGTTTCTCCCCACACAGCCCCTCTGTGCTCTCACTCTGTCCCTGCTTCATCTCAGCACTGGCTGCAGCAGGAGAGAGAGGGTGTAGAGCTCCCACATGGACACACACGCACGCACGCACGCACACACATTCCACCACTTTGATTCCATCCAAGCAAAACAGCCGCAGGGGACAGCTTACAGCAGGGCCTGGCGCTTTCGGAACTCTCCTTGCTCTGAGCAAAGCCCCCACATTCCCTGCGTCCCCCCAGCCCTGCCTCTCTTCTGAACGGGCCCCTCTTCTGCTGCTGGAGCCAGTCAGCTTCAGCGCGACACACCAGAGAATGATGCCCCCCCCCCTGCTCCCCTCCTCTCTGGAAAACAGCCCTGAAGTCGGAAATCAAATTCCATCCTGGTCCTCCAGAAGCAACAAAGCCCAGAAGAGTGAAAGAGGGATGGACTCCTGGGTGTTCGGCCCGGATTGTTTAAAACAATTGTGCTGCTTTTCCTCCATTCAAAAGACTAACAAGAAGTGTCAAACAATCCAATAAACAGACAGCAGCAATGTCATCAATGCAGTCACAGCAGCAGAGAGAAGACCCTCCAGATCAGCTGTCAGGCTGCACACAAAATCCTCACCAAACAGAATGTACATAATGATGGGGCCAGGCGGACTTCCCTGGGGAGGGCATGCCAAGACACTGGCACCATGACCAAAAAGGCCCTGCATCTCATACCCCCCCACTACACCTCAGTCAGAGGGAGGAAAGGTAACAGAATCCAAAAGTGTTGATCAGAGAGCATGGGAGGGAACATACGAGAGGAGACCGTCTTTAGGGTACCCGGGTCCCTAAGCTATTTTCATCTATAAAGGTAAGAGAACCAGCTCTTCCAACTGAGTCCAGGAACTAAGAGTTACAAGCCAATACAGCTCAAACAAGGCCAGAATCATGTGCTGCATCTGGATAGCCTCAGATAATGTACTGGATCATGGATTTTGAACCAGTTGACATTTCCAGATGTGAAAAGAGCAGCCCCATGAAGAGTGTGTTACGGTCCTCCAATCTGGAAGCTACCAAAGCAGGAATTAGTCTCTATATCGGCGCTCTCTCCCAACTCACATAATCCAGACCACAGCCTTGAAGACTCACATGTGAGAGCTACTTTGGCTATGGTCACAGGACTAAACAAGGATTTGAGTTTTTCCGGTAGCTTTCATGGCCCGAGATTACTGTACAATGTTTCCAAATTACGGGTTTAGATGCCATGAGAAAAAGATATATACTTGCACTTTAATAATTCTCCGAAACCGTGGACGGATCTCCGTGTAGGCAGCCGCCCCAGGCACAAAACCCACTAAAATCCAAGGTTATTGTTGACCCAACGTTTCGTTCCGACGTTTCGTTTCGTTCCGAAACGTTGGGTCAACAATAACCTTGGATTTTAGTGGTTTTTGTGCCTGGGGCGGCTGCCTACACGGAGATCCGTCTACGGTTTCGGAGAATTATTAAAGTGCAAGTATATATCTTTTTCTCATGGCATCTAAACCCGTAATTTGGAAACATTGTACAAGGATTTGAGTGCTGGTCTTCTTTGTTGTACAGCCCAATCCTACCTACATTCTCTGCTGGCGGGATCCAGGTGGTAGTGCCTGGATCCTGTCAGAAGTGTATTAATATTAAGAATATTTATATACCGCTTTTCAACAACAAAAAAAGTTCACAAAGTGGTTTACAGAGAAAATCAAATACCTAAATGGCTCCCTGTCCCCAAAGGGCGCACAATCTTAAAAAATGCAGACCACCACCAGCAAACAGCCACCAGAAAAGACACTGTACTGGGGTGAAAGGAGGGCAGTTACTCTCCCCCTGCTAAATATAAGAGGAGCACCACTTGAAAAAGTGCCTCATGCCCAGTTAGCAGGGTAATACTTACCCTTATGGCTAGGCTTACCATCGTCCCGGAATCGAGGCGTGCTTTGGTCTAGAACGGACCTGAGCTGCGCCCAAGAGTGCACCGCGGTTGCCCAATGCGGTCGCGTCATTGACCGGAAGCCGCACATGCATTGGGCAGCCGTGGTGCACTCTTGGGAGGGGCTCGGGTCCGCTCTAGGCCAAAGCACGCCTCGATTCCGGGACGATGGTAAGCCTACTTATGGCCAGTACCAAGAAACCCCTAAAGGGCCTTGAGACTTGAAGGGCTGCCTGCTCTCATATGAACCTGGCCAATTCTCAAGACCTTCCTCAGGGGCCCTACTCAGGGTACCTGCTACCTCCTGAGGCAATGCGGGTGGCAGCGAGGGACAAGGCCTTCCCAGCTCTGGCACCCTGCTGATGAGTGCCCTACCCCCTGTGCCCCAGTTTGCCACATCCTCTCCAGTTCTGCTGAATATCTAGGGTGGGAATGGTGGCTCAGAGCCCATCCCAGGAACTGCCTGCTCAGAAATGCGGCTTTTATTGACTGACAGTGCAGACACCCAAAGCCGATGGCCGAGCAGAGGGCCTGCAGGCCCACAAAAGCCACATTGATTGGCAAGGAGATTGATTGGTATAGAGGGGGGTGCAGCAGCCACATGGTTCTCGGTTGGGAGGGTGGCGGGAAGGCATAGGAAGATCTCCTTTATGGTGTTTTCAGCTCTGGAGTGCCCTGCCCATTTGCTAAGCACCCTCTTCAGTGCCAGGCAAAAGCACTGTCGATGCAGGCTTGGCTTGGCTTAGGAAGGAAGTCCCCTTGAGCACATTTTCTGCTCCTAGTTTTAAATGTGCCTTAATGCTGCTGAGGATTGGTGTCGTTTTTCTCTCTGCTGCCATCTTTCTCCTGTCCCTTCCCCCCCCCCCCAGGTGCCTTGCTTATTGTCTTTGAATGAAGTAGGCCATGGTGGTCCAACGCGTGGCCCACGGGCTGCATGCGGCCCCCGAAGGCCTCTGCTGCGGCCCCCGGATACTCTTGGAGCTCCCCTCCCCCGCAGTCACCCACGCTCCCCTGATGATCGGATCTTCAGGGGCGTGTGGGCGGGGCATGCTAGACAGCGGGGCGGTGCATGCATCGGTCATTATTAATTAATTAATTAATAATTTAATTTATTGTGCGGCCCCGGGTTTCATGTCGAAGTTCGCATGCGGCCCTCGAGGTACGAAACGTTGGACCACCCTGAAGTAGGCGATCCCTGAATGCCAGATGCGAGGGGGTGGCGACAGGATACAGGTCTCTTGTTGTCTTGCGTGCTCCCGGAGGCATCTGGTGGGGCCACTGTGAGATACAGGAAGCTGGACTAGAGGGGCCTTGGGCCTGATCCAGCAGCCAGGCTCTTCTGATGACATTGTGAGCCACCTCAGGAGCTAAACTTAAGAAGTAGTGGCGTACAAATATTGGTAAACACACACTTGCAGAAGTGAGCCCCGAAGTACTTTGACACCCCCCCCCCCGGCTCCTGCAGAGTGAAGTCAGCTTCGCACACACCACCCTCTTTGTTTCCAGTTGACAAGAGACACTGGACACTTTAGTGAGATCTGAGCAAGCTAGGGCGCGTGCGCGCGCGTGAGTGCGTATGTCATTCGCACAGAGCCAAGCTGGCACTGCAGAATCTGAAAGAAGAGTTTAAGCTCCTCTACGCGGTGTGTGATGTAAGCACTGCCAAGAGAGCAGCCCCCTGTCTAGCTTCCTCCCTCCACTCCTTCTCGACTCTCCATCTGGAAGGTAGAGTCACAGTTCACGTGACCAACGGCTGGAGGGGGTGAATGAGATCAGGAAGGGCAGGCTCATCTTGGTCACATGAACAGGGCTTACACCTTGTCCTCACTCAGGTAAGATACAGAGTGTTGTAAGCCGCCTTGGGTCCCTTTGGGGAGAAAGGCGGTGTAGAAATATTGTAAATAAATAAATAAGTAAATACAGAGGAGCCCCTCCTTGATGCTTAGAGAGATTAGGCAAAAAGCCACACATATACAGTCCTTATAATGAACAAAAGCGAAAAGCACTTCTTTGTAACTCAGAAGCTCTCTACCAGCATGATCAGAGGAGGAGCAGAGACCCGAGCTCGGGTCCCAGATTGGTCCCGGAACGTTTATGGGCCGGTGCAAGCCCCCAAAGCTGACTTTGGGGCTTTTAAAATTTTAAAGTTTTAAAATTTGCAGCTGCTTCTTGCTGCTGCCGGGGGTAGTGGGCGGCTGGAGGCTGCAGGGGGACTGGAGGCTGCTGGGGGCTGCTGGGGGCTGCTGGGGGGGCTGGAGGCGGCTGGGGGGGGCGGCTGCTGCAGGCTGCTGCAGCTGGGGTGTTTCAGCAGTTCCAGTGTTGATTTCTTCATGTCCTTTGTTGCCTTAACCTGCCCTCAGTTATGTCATCAGTAGTAAAACCTGACTGAGATGATGATGTGATGATGATGTAGCCCTGTGATGTGAACCTGTTCTCTGTCTTATCCCTGATTGGCAAAGATGGTGTAATCCAGGAAGGAAAAAGAAGCAGCATCCAAGGCAAAAAAAAAAAAAAAAAGTACCAAAGCAGCACTAACCACCAGGAGAAACAATGACACTGATTAATTAGCCAAATTAATTAATTTGGCTAACTAAAATAAATAAATAATTAAAATTCGGCTGCCCTTCAGGTGGCAAAAGGGCACTTCACACCCCCAAAATAAAAAGATTTTTAAAATTTTATTTATTTAATTAAATCATTAAATAATTAAATAAATAATTGTGTGTGGGGGGGGGGGTTTGTCCCAGTTTAGAACCAGGAAAATCTGGTAAGTAAGCCTACCTCTGGGGTACTGCAGCGGCCACAAAGGGCCCCCGTGGCCTGCTGATTGCCGCTGGCTGAGTTGGAAGCATCCATCTGCACAAGGGAGATCCCTTCATGTGCTGCAAGGTTTTTCCTTGCCCAGCATCTGCTGTTTCCCAAACCAAACTTCCTTTTCCCACAAGAGGAAAACATTGGCTATGGCAGCAGCAGACATTCCCAACAACAGCAGACATTCCTGCACAACCACGGCAGGATCCCTTGAGCTGAAGGTCAAAGCAATCAAGCTGGTAGTGGGAACAGAGGAAGGAGGGGGGCCTTCCTCCATTGACACACTCTGCATCACACACACACACACACACACACACACACACACACACACACACACACACACACACAGAGGCGTCGCTCCGGTAGGGGCAGGGCTGTAAGTATCGCTGCGGTCATAGTCTCTTTACCGAGCGAGGAGGAGGCAGCCCCGCCCCCTCACTGTCCGAGCCAGTCCCCTACGGAGAAACCGGCAGGCAGGGTCTCTTGCCTGCTGCTTTCTCCACAGGGGACTGGCTCCGACAGTGAGGGGGCGGGGCTGCCTCCTCCTCGCTCGGTAAAGAGACTATGACCGCAGCGATACTTACAGCCCCGCCCCTACCGGAGCGACGCTTCTGCACACACACACACACACACACCCTTATGTTTCATACAACAAGAGCAGCTTGAACAGCTGGCGTCGCTTCTAGCCCAGGCCTGCTAGTGGCCAAGGCCGGAGGTCCACACTTTATATGGGGGCATGTGGAGCCCTTGGCCAGGCAGGGCAGAGCCAAGTGGGGACTGGGCATCCAGACTGGGCAGGAGAGTGTACAGTTGGCAACTTCCTGCATGCTCTGAGAAAAAGCAAGCCCCCTTTAAGGTAAAGGTATCCCCTGACAAATAAGTCCAGTCGTGTCCGACTCTAGGGTGTGGTGCTCATCCTCATTTCAAAGCCGAAGAGCCAGCGTTGTCCGAAGACGCCTCCGTGGTCATGTGGCCGGCGTGACTCTCCTTGCTGCAGCGCGTAGCATGCGGCTGGAACACGGAGCGCTGTTTACCTTCCCGCAAGCGGTACCTATTTATCTACTCGCATTAACATGCTTTGGAACTGCTAGGTTGGCAGGAGCTGGCCAAGCAACGAGAGCTCACCCCGTCACGGATTCGAACTGCCGACCTTTCGATCGACAGCTTATGGTTCAGCGGTTTAACCCGCTGCGCCACCCGCTGGCCTTTAGGGCACCCCAAAAAGCCAGCTGCACAGGCCACTCTGCTCTCCATTCACTGCATGGGGCTGCAAAAGGAAAATGAGGGGCCAGGCCGTGACTGCACCGGCTTGTGGGGATTGGAAGTGCTGAGACAGCAGGCACAGCTGGCAAAGACTTCCCTACATGTGACCATGTCATGATGTGATCTTATACTGCCACAAGGTTTCCTTGCTGGAAATGTGATGCTGACACATGGCACAGAGTCATACAGGCCAAGCCGACAAATCCAGGGACACACAGGCACCAGTCAGTTGAGGAGGCAGTCATGGTCTGATGTTCATCACCACTGCCAGCTTGGACACCTCAATTTCAAACAAGCACATGCAAACGTTGTGGGAGAGAGGGCTGGAGAGAAGCTGAAACCAAGCAAGAACGTTCACAGTTGGTGGAAACAAACTGGAGCGGAAGAGTCGAGGTTCACTTGTGTGTCCTTGCCCAGAGGCCAGTTCTGTTTATTGTCTGTGCTAAGTGTCCATCACAGTCTCCGCAAAGCAACAGCTGAAAAGAACGTCCCATCTCTCCCCACCCACCCGCCAGGCATCGGAGTAGCCAGCAAAGCACGTCTATGGGGCAGGCAGCAGCCACCTTACACTGAGTCAGACCATTTGAGTCCGTCTAGCTCAGTCTGGTCCACACCAACTGGCAGCGGCGGCTCTCCAGGGCCTGGGGCAGAGAAGGCTTCTAGCCCCACCTGGGGGTGCTGCCAGGCACGGAGCCTTCTACCTACCACCAAGCCACAGCCCTGTTTCCAAACTCAGGCCATATAAAGCAGAGAGTCCGATTTCCAGAGCAAAAGGATATGCAAGAAGAGGGTGCTGAGCCCCCCAGATCCGTCCCCTGGTGTCACTCGTCCCTCACTTGGGCTCCAATACAGGAAGTGAAGCTGGTGGGGAGAAACACACCTGGGGGCAAATGCAGCAGGGAGGTAAGCATCCGGGAGGGGGAGGGTTCAGCTCTCCTCACACCATGGCCTGCTACTGCTGCGCTCTGGCTGGGACTCCTCTCACCCCCACTGTATATACGATTGGGGCGGATGTGGGATTAGAGAGACAGGCCTACCAATGGCACATATGACTTGGGGCCCAAGAAGAGCTAATGACACGAAGACCGGCCACAGTCCACCCGCCTGGCCAGGCCACCAACATCAAGCACACTAGGAGGGCCATTCTTCTTACCTTGGTGTGCAACTTGGCAAACTGCTTGTCATCCAGCAGGCTCTGGGTGTACACTCGCCTCTTGTACCGGAACTGGAGAAGGGAAGCGAAAGAGAAGAAACGTCACTCTGAAAATAGTTACCCCTAGCCCCCCCTCACCCCCCCCCCGGCCTGGCGTTTTCACAGCAGCATTCATTTGTTACGCAGTGATTTCTAACACAGTCTTTCCCTCAAGCTCAGGGAGAGGAACAGTCGTTTTGATGCACAACATCATAAAATCAACAAGATGAGGCACCCAACTGAAAATAAAAAGACCCCAAAGTTTCCCCAAACTGGCTGAGTCATGCCTGTCAAAAGCTCAGATGAGGAGGCACAGTTCCTCTTCTAGGAACCACCAGTGGAAAGGAGTGCTCCACCTGTGAAGCAGGCACCAAGAATGCCTCTCGGCACACTGCACGCATAACCCAGGCTGATATCGTGGGTGGTGGTGGGGAAGCAATCGTGTGGAGGGACGCAGCAGTAGGGAGACCTCTGGGGTACGCTGGGCAAAAGCTATTTGAGATTTATGGGCCAAAACATTGGGCATAGAAGAACTGGCCCCAATCCCACGCGTAGATGGCAGTCCAGGGACCAAATGACACATGCCATTAAGAGTAGCAGCATCTCTGGGCTGGCCCGCGCCTGGGGCAAGGGGATATGACAACATCGTCACCCTCCGTGTCATGACGTCACCCCCCTGCTTCCAGAATGGCTCCAACTTGGAATCAAATGGACGCAGGTAGAGCGGGAGGACATTCCCCTCGTACTCAAGCAGAAAGCGTGGCGCACCCTCCTGGATAGCACTGTGCACCACTGGAGCGCCATGGGGGCAGTTCCCCCGGCCCCATGCCCCCTGTTGCTGGCCCTGACATGCCTTACGTTTCCTTGGTAAACAACAGCTGGATTGGGGCCATGGTGGGGGGACTTTAACCTTAGCCCCTCACCATAGACCTGATCCACTTGGGACACCAGGGGGCAGCATAGAATCTTCTGCAGAGTTTCGCTTCCGGTGAAACAGGACTGCTTCTGAAATTCTCCTCACTCACATCTCTTCCTGGATTTTGGAGTTTCAATGTGGAACAGATGCATCAGGCATTCTCCACTGCTCCACGTTTAACCCCCACATTTTGCACAGACTAGTGCTGGGCAGGACCACTTGGCCACCGCTTTCAGTTTCTTCCTGTCTTTCTCCTTTACATTACAGTGCACATGTGTGCACTGGCAGAACATCTTGGAAAAGCAAGCCTGGGTGTGATCGAGCCCTTTGGTGGGAGTTCTATCCATTAGCAAAAGCCCTTCCCTGCCACACATCAGCACAGCGCCATGCAAAAAGAATTCTGATGCTATCACGTAACAGTATCGAGAAATACGATCCTACCACCAAGACTGCTGCTTTCCCATGTTTTAGCCATGTGTATCGTAATGGCAGGGGAAAGGCATGAAGGGACTGAGAGCCGAGACAAATCACACATGTTCCAGTTCTTGGAATCCAGAAGCAATGGGAGGTGACCCAGAGGAACAGCCCAGGAACGGAAGGCGGGGGGCTCACTTGGGCTGCAAAGGCATCTTTCCTATTAGAACACACACACAAGAAGAGATTCGCCTGCACACATGCCGAGGGAAAACACACACATGCAAGCCGGGCCCAACAAGAGGGTCCCAGGAAGTCAGGCCGGTTCTCCCTGGGTTGGAGGTTCTGGCCCTCCACAGGCCCAGCGCTCCAGCTGCACTCAGCCCCCTTCCTAAATTTAGCTCACTGGTGAATCATTTGTTCAGTGGCAGTGTGCATCTGAAGAACTATGTCACACAGAGCCCAAGGTGATCAAAGATGAGATGTGAGACCTAACGGACAGATTATTCATGAACAAGGGCCCGGATTCTTGGGCGTTCAGCCAGGAGTTAAGGAGGAGTTAAGGGCGTTCAGCCAGGAGTTAAGCACAGTTAAGGAGGCTATAAAAGGCAAGGAAGCTTCCTTCCGTAAATGGAAGTCTTGCCCTAGTGAGGAAAATAAACAGGAGCACAAACTGTGGCAAAAGAAATGTAAAAAGATGATACGGGAGGCCAAGCAAGACTTTGAGGAACGTATGGCAGGCAACATAAAAGTGAATAATAAAAGCTTCTTCAAATATGTTAGAAGCAGGAAACCTGCCAGGGAAACGGTTGGTCCGCTGGATGGTGAAGGAGAGAAAGGGGTGATAAAAGGGGACTTGGAGACTGCAGAGAAATTAAATGAGTTCTTTGCGTCTGTCTTCATGGCAGAAGACCTCGGGCAAATACCGCTGCCGGAACAGTCTCCCCTGACTAAAGAATTAAGTCAAATAGAGGTTAAAAGAGAAGACGTCTCAGACTTAATTGACAAAATAAAGATCAATAAATCACCAGGCCCGGATGGCATCCACCCAAGAGTTCTGAAGGAACTCAAGAATGAAGTTGCTGACCTCTTGACCAAAATATGCAACTTGTCCCTTAAAACGGCCACTGTGTCAGAGGATTGGAGGATAGCTAACGTCACGCCAATCTTTAAAAAAGGAAGGAGGGGGGACCCGGGAAACTACAGGCCGGTCAGCCTAACCTCTGTTCCAGGGAAGATGGTGGAAAGTCTCATTAAGGATAAAATCTTAAAATACATAGAAGAACAAGCTCTGCTGAGGGAGAGTCAGCATGGCTTCTGCAAGGGGAAGTCTTGCCTCACAAACCTGTTAGAATTTTTTGAAAAGGTCAACAGGCATGTGGATGCGAGCGAACCTGTGGATATTATATATCTGGATTTTCAGAAGGCGTTTGACACAGTCCCTCATGAAAGGCTCCTGAGAAAACTCCACAGTCAGGGAATAAGAGGGCAGGTCCTCTTGTGGATTAGGAACTGGTTGAAGACCAGGAAACAGCGAGTGGGAGTCAATGGGCAATTTTCACAATGGCGAGAGGTGAAAAGCGGTGTGCCCCAAGGATCGGTCTTGGGACCGGTGCTTTTCAACTTATTCATAAATGACCTGGAGTTGGGGATAGGCAGTGAGGTGGCCAAGTTTGCAGATGACACTAAACTTTTCCGGGTGGTGAAGACCAGCAGGGATTGTGAAGAGCTCCAGAAGGATCTCTCCAAACTGGGAGAATGGGCAGATGCGCTTCAATGTAAGTAAGTACAAATTGATGCACATTGGGGCAAGAAACCAAAATTTCACATATACGCTAATGGGTTCTGAGTTGTCTGTGACGGATCAAGAGAGAGATCTTGGGATGCTGGTGGACAGGTCGATGAAAGTGTCGACCCAGTGTGTGGCGGCTGTGAAGAAGGCCAATTCCATGCTCGGGATCATTAAAAAAGGGATTGAGAATAAAACGGCCAATATCATTATGCCTTTGTACAAATCGATGGTAAGGCCACATCTGGAGTATTGTGTCCAGTTCTGGTCACCACACCTCAAAAAGGATATAGTTGAATTGGAAAAGGTGCAGAAAAGAGTGACCAGAATGATTCGTGGGCTGGAGCACCTCCCTTATGAGGAAAGGCTACAGCGTCTGGGGATTTTCAGCCTAGAAAAAAGGCGCCTGAGGGGGGACATGATTGAGACGTATAAAATTATGCATGGGATGGAGAGAGTGGATAGAGGGAAATTCTTCTCCCTCTCGCACAACACCAGAACCAGGGGACATGCACTAAAATTGAGTTGAGGGAGAGTTAGAACAGACAAAAGAAAATATTTCTTTACCCAGCGTGTAATTCATCTGTGGAACTCCTTGCCACAGGATGTGGTGATGGCATCTGGCCTAGATGCCTTTAAAAGGGGTTTGGACAGATTCATGGAGGAAAAGACCATCACAGGTTACAAGCCATAAGCAACCTCCTGGTTTTAGAAGTGGGTTTTCTCTGTGCCAGGTGCAAGGGAGTGACAACGGGAAACAGGTTATCTTGTTGTCTTGTGCTCCCTGAGGCATCTGGTGGGGCCACTGTGTGACACAGGAAGCTGGACTAGATGGGCTTTTGGCCTGATCCAGCAGGGCTCTTCTTATGTTCTTATGTTCTTAGGAGCTCTTGAAGAACTCCCTGTGAAATGGTTGGTCTTTGGGCTGAGCTCTGTGCCTTGCCGTCGCTCACATCAGCCTCCTTACCTGGGAAAGGTAAGGCAGTCAATAGGAGGGATGGAGGGAACGATACAGGAAATTGCAGAGCAGTTTGCCCAACTTCTTTTCCATGTCAGCAGACCCGGGGGTGACTTGGGGAGGCAACTGTGTGTCCTCTGCAAGGGATTCTGGGGCAGCTGCTTGAGGGGTCATATCACAGGCCAGCCCCTGGTGGCAGAGGTCGCTGTCAGGATGGGCTAGAAAAGCAACCCCCACATTCTCTTCTGCCAGGACCTGGAATTTCCACGGGAGCTTTTAACAGATTTGGGAGGTCCTAGGCCAGGATTGAGAGCACATCGACGGGCCTCCAGTGCTGCAAGGGATCCATGGATTTGTTTCCATATATTGTAATATCAAGCTGATAAAACTAAGGGCCCTTAGAGGATATAGAGAGGAGATGGGGCAGGGGCAGTGACATCCCAAGGGGGTAAGGCCGGTGCAGACTGCACTGGGTGTCACCTTCGGACACCAGAATGTCACTGGTAGGCTCGCTCCGCACCGTGACCGTCCGCCCAAGGAAAACAAACGGTGGCAGGACAGGCAAAACAGTACAATTCCCAGAGTAGATTGAGGGGGAGATTTGTGAATGCGACGGAACAAAAAGCGTCCAGGCGTCCGGTTCCATGAGCTCGTGCTTTCCAAGAAGGGATGCTTCGGTTCAGACTCCTTGGAACTCCAAGGAGGGATGCTTCCGGTTGCGGCATTGGAAGGCAAAGTGGGTCTATTTTGGTTTTGCACAGTGGGGAGAGACTGACTGGGTGACAGAAGAGGGAAGGGGCAACTCGTCCCGTGTGCAGCTCAGCAGGAATTTCAGACTGGGCGGAAGGGGGCAGCCCTGAACCAACCAGGAGGTAGACAAAAAGGGAAGGAGCCACTGCTGTGACAGGACCCCTACTCAGCCCGGTGCAGAGTGTGAGATGGCAGCCTCCCAAGACCAGGTGAAAGCTCAGCAACCTGGAAGTTTGGCGGTGACGTGATGTCACCACGCCAAACTTCCGAGTTGCTGCACTGGGTGACACCCCCCTGTGACACTGCTGGGCAGAGGGAAGGTGGATTGGGTCCACGAATGGGGCAAGTTTGGCGGTAGCAGCACCCGCCGAATCCCTACCCCCTTCCTGGGCCTGAGCTAGTTTCATGGGTCAACGCGGACTTGCGCCAGCATTATTGCCGGTGAATTAGTGTGGTGAACTCCGGCCGGCTGGCCAAAGAAGACGTACCGAACTTGAAGAGGATGCCGTCGCTGCCACACTTTGCCCCACACGCACCTTGCTACTGGTCATCTTCCCCTCATGCGCACTGGAACGTACTTCTCGCATG
The DNA here is from genome assembly GCA_026170595.1 of Plestiodon gilberti rubricaudatus. Lineage (NCBI taxonomy): Eukaryota > Metazoa > Chordata > Lepidosauria > Squamata > Scincidae > Plestiodon > Plestiodon gilberti. The sequence continues at coordinate 170,543,967 of JANXHW010000005.1, read as the reverse complement.
CGCACTGGCCTCAGACATACACGCACGCGCGAAGTACGTTATAGTGCGCATGTGGAGAAGATGCCCAGTAGCAAGGTGCGTGTGGGGCAAAGCGCGGTGGCGTCCTCTTCTTCAAGTTCAGTGCGTCTTCTTTGTCTGGCCGGCATTCACCGGCAACCCCCCCCCCTAAAAGATGCCTAAAATCCGCTGCAAAAAAGCCCTCCCCCTGTGTTTTTTAGGCCTCTTTTAGGCCATTTTTTTGCAGGGGCCTCTTTTGCGGTGGGGGGGGTCAACCCGTCTGGCGGCCCCCCACTCAGTGGGGGCTAGCTACGCCTCTGATTGGAAACACTACCGTCTGTGTCCAACTCTCGAGTCCAACATGTCCACAGACAGACAGACAGACAGTCAGACAGACAGGAAGCCATGCAGGAAGGTTGGTACCTCCAGGTAAGGGACTGGGGTGTCCGGGTTCAGGGGGTAGTCCCTCAACAGCCGCTCTTCGTCCAGGAACTTCCCAGCCCTGCCATTGAAGGCTGGCTGGAAGAGGCCATAGTTCAGCACATCCTTCAGGCTGTGGTTCAGGATGCAAAGAATGCGCTGCTTGGAGACCCAGACGGGGACATCAGGGTTGAGCCGCAGACACTTCTGTAGAGGGCAGAGCAAGAGAAGCAGGAAGATTATCGCTCGCAAATGGAGGGCAGCTGTTGCAACAAGCATAGAGTCTTTCTATTCTTTCTCCAGGCCGAAAGCAGACTGGAATCCTCCCCGTTTTCAATGCATTTTAGTTTGGCTGAAGATAACATGCGCAAGTCGCGCATACAGACACACAATCCTCTGGACACTCTTCCTACTGCTGCACAGGCTACCTGTGAACATCCAGGATCCCTCCCCAATGTTCTGTTCCAATCCTGCAGAAGGAGTTGCGTGTGTGTGTGTGTGTGGGTACACATACGTACATACAGACTGGAGCTGGGCTTGAATGGCAAGTGGGGTCGAAGCCCAGCAAAGGATCCGCAGCAGTCGCGCACCTGCATTGCAATACAGATGATCCCAGAGGCAGTCCCTGGCACCCCAAATTGAGGCCCAAGGGTCCAACAAGAGGAAAATCTTCCAGTTTTTTTTAATGGAATCCTTGTCAGGGGACCTCAGGTGAGAGATTGATGCCACCAGAAAAAAAAATCCAGGTGTTTCATATACCTATGGTCCGTTTGGTGCCCTCTAGGACTTGGACGGGTCCCATTGACTTGTCACAGAATGTTGCTTTCACTTACTTTGGAACATTACAGTTGCACAAAAAAGGACCCACAGCACACACCTACGCACGCCTACCCAGGAGGAGGTCCCATTGGTCAACAGGGCTTACTCCTTACTCCCAAGAAAGTCTATAGAACTGCAAGCTATTGGCTACAACAAGAAAGAACTGGTCTAAGTAATGACCGACAAGACAGATCCAGCAGCAAGTCTCTCTTCTCCGTCTCTCCCCTCAACCCCGGCCTCAAGGGGACAGCCAGATAGGTGCACACCTGACCTGCCCTTGTGGGTCTGGCTTTGGGCTTGTCTGGTTGCAATCCTGCGTCACTGAAGTAGATTCCGTTTTGGAGTCATGTCAGCTGTTCAGGCCAAGGGGTTTGGCCCGTGGCCCCTCCTCAGGTGGGCCGCTTGGTGGTGGTTCCCATGTGCGCACTTTGTGGAAAAGTGAACCAACACCTCACCCTGTTTTGAAGAATATGCCCCATATACCATTTCTAAAGCTTTCAGTGCCTTCGCTTCATTATTCTCAGGAAATGACTGGAATGTGGCTCGATTTATTTTTTCCCCATTTCGATGCTGGCTTCTGGGTCTTTGAGATTCTAGTGCGTTCGGGAGAGCAGGTGAGTACAGGTGTTTCTGTGCCACTGCAGTGAGCAAGGGTAGCCCCTGATCTCAAAAAAGATGCCAAAGTTTCTGCTTTTATTTCATTCAGGGGGGGGGAGCTGTAATGAATGAAACAAATGACACTGGCGAAACCCCCCCAAACTACTAACATCTGGCCTCTTTTCTATGTACTTCTCAAAAGGTCCATCTTTGAACGGTTAACACTAAAAAGCTCAGCTAAATTGGGGGGGGGGTTGTGAGCCATTTTTAAAAGCCCCTGTATTTCTCAGTGGCCTGAAGCCATGCCAGGCAGCCTTCCTGGGTTGGGCAAGGTGATGGGAAAATCCTTCTCTCTGCCTCCGATCCTGGAGTCAGCCAGAGCAGACATAATCCTGCGCCAGATGGACCAGCAATGGCACATGCTCTGTAGTTTCTCTGCTGCAAGGAGGAAGAGAGGTCAGGGGAGGGATGGAGGTAGGGGAGAGTGGGAGGGGGTTGCCTGGGAGGATCACAGGGCAGCTGACATCTTTCGAGGGCCTCCCGACCCTACAGAAGAGAGACCCAGCAAGAGCACAGCTGACCAGTGGAGGGTCCTGGTTCACCTGCTGATGGCTCTACAGCAGGTGAAGAAGCTCTTCATGGCATGGAGCTTCACATGATCCGTGTCCAGTTCTGGTCTCCACACCTCAAAAGGGACATTGATGAATTGGAAAAGGTGCAGAAGAGAGCGGCCAAAAGGATTCGTGGGCTGGGGCACCTCCCTTATAAGGAAAGGCTACAGCGTTTGGGGCTCTTCAGTCTCAAAAAAAAGGTGCCTGAGGGGGGACATGATTGAGATGTATAACATTCTGCATGGGATGGAAAGAGTGGATAGAGGGAAGTTCTTCTTCCTCTCGCACAACACCAGAACCAGGGGACATGCACTAAAATTGAGTGGAGGGAGAGTTAGAACAGACAAAAGAAAATATTTCTTCACCCAGTGTATAATTCGTCCGTGTAACTCCTTGCCACAGGATGTGGTGATGGCACCACCTGGCCTAGATACCTTTAAAGGGGGATTGGACAGATTTATGAAGGAAAAGTTCATCACAGGTTACAAGACAGGATGACTCAACCTCCAGGTTTTAGAGGTAGCCTCTCTCTGTGCCAGGTGCAAGGGAGTGACAACAGGAAACAGGTCTCTTGTCTTGTGTGCTCCCTGAGGCATCTGGTGGCCTTTGGCCTGCTCCAGCAGGGATCTTCTGATGTTGTTAAGGCACGGGGTCCTGATGAATTTCCTGTGGAATGTTATACTAAGGATATTTTCTGATACCTTAGCCCCCAAATTGTTTTTACTCAACAAGGAGATCACTGTAACTGATATTCTGCCTCCTTCTGTTGTACAAACTTACATTACACTTATCCCAAAACCAGATAAAGATCATACCTATTGTGTTATTTATAATGAATGTTGACACCAAAATTTTATCAACAGTCTTAGCTAATAGATTACAAAGGTTTATAAAAAAAACTTGTACACCCAGACCAGGTGGGATTCATAAATGGACGACAAGGGAACCGATAACTTAAGACTTGCCATTGGCCTGATTGCTTTGGAAGCTAAACAGGCGCAGCAAACGGCCAATTCTCTCGCTTGATGTTGAGAAAGCTTCTGACAAGGTACGGGACAATGGAACTTACTCTTAGGAAATGTGGTATAGCCCCAGAATTTCTGCAATGGATTTGAATTCTAGATACAGGTCCCATATTGCAAATAACAGTGAATTTGTGAACCCTAACCCTAACCTGTCCCCCAAGATACACCTGGAAAAGGGTACCAGACAAGGATGTCCATTATCTCCCCTAATATTTGACCTTTGTTTGGAGCCATTCAGGGGTATTACATAAACATATATACCAGTGAATTTAAACTTATTATGTACTATATGCTAATGCGATATTGTTATTTATTGCAGAACACCTTGTTTCTATACCTGAACTACTGAAACTTGTCACTGCTTTAGGACAAATATCTGGTTATACTATTAACTGGATAGTATAATATCGGGTGTCACCAATATGCCGATGACACCCAGCTCTCTCTCTCTCTCCTTGCCATCTCGCTCCAGGGAGGCTGTGGAAGTCCTGGAGCGCTGCCTGGAGGCGGTGGGGGCCTGGATGAGGGCTAACCGGCTGAGATTGAATCCAGAAAAGACAGAGGTCGTACTGGTCAGGAAAACCTCGATGCAGGTACTGAGTCATCTGCCCACTCTGAATGGGGTTGCACTCCCCCTGCAGGAACGGGTGCGCAGCTTGGGAGTACTTCTGGATTCACAGCTCTCCTTGGAAAGTAAGGTGGCGGCTGTGGCCAGGGGTGCGTTTGCCCAGCTTCGGCTGGTGCACCAGCTGCGGCCGTACTTGAGTCGATCGGACCTGACCACGGTGGTCCACGCCTTAGTGACTTCAAGACTGGACTACTGTAATGCGCTCTACGTGGGGCTGCCCTTGAAGACGGTTCGGAAGCTGCAGCTAGTGCAGAATGCGGCGGCCCGTGTGGTCACTGGAGCTAGGCGGTTTGACTCTGTTGAACCGCTGCTTCAGCGGCTGCACTGGCTGCCCATTCGTTTCCGGGCCCAATTCAAGGTGCTGGTAATGACCTTTAAAGCCCTTCACGGTTTGGGTCCAGGATATCTGAGGGACCGCCTTCTCCCATACATTCCGGCCCGCTCTCTTAGGTCATCTGAGGGTCCTAAAAGAACCTGCTGGTGTACCCTTGGAAGCTCCGACCGTCTAGTATCTCCGAGAAATCCTGGAAGACGGGGGAGGAGCCGCAAGACCGGAGATCGGCTCATGTTGCCCCGATCTTCCAAAGGGGGAAAAAGGGGGACCTGGGAAACTACAGACCTGTCAGTCTCGCCTCAGTACTAGGAAAGATATTAGAATACATCATAAGAGCGTCTGTATGCATCTTGATATCAGTGCAATAATTACTAGGAGCCAACACAGATTTTCCCAAAATAAATCTTGCCAGACAAATCTCATCTCTTTTTTTGATGGGGTTTTGTGGATGGTGGGAATGCCGTGGATGTAATTTATTCTTGGTTTCAGTAAAGCATTCGACAACATTCCCCACGACACCTTGATTAGCCAGCTAGTAAAATGCAGGCTAGAGATGATACAACCGGTAGATGTTGGGCAACCCTGCACAGAGAGTGCTCCTCAAGGACTCCTCCTTGGCCCGGAGGACCGTTCGAGTGGACTGCCCCAGGGCTCCGTCTTGGCCCGGCTCTCTTCCACATCTTCCTCAGTGACTTAGAATGATGAAGGGCTAAAAGGAATCCGTGGTCTCGCGTTTGCAGATGACGCCAGCCTGGGAGGAATAGCTGACACCGCAGAAGGCAGTAGCGGCATTCAGGAGGCCCTGCACAGAATGGAGCCCTGGCCTGAAACTAGCGACCGGAAGTTCAGCCGGGGCGAATGCAAGGCTCTGCACTCAGGCCAAACACATCGAAATGGAAGCAAGGCACAGGTCTAGAATGATTGAGCCATACCTGCCTCTGCCTGACCTTGGCGTTGCAGTGGATCGCAAGCTGAACAAGAGTCAGCAGTGTGATGCGGCTGCAAAGAAGGCAAATGCCATTTTAGGCTGCCTTAGCAGAACTGTCGCTTCCACCACGTGGCGAGAGAGAAGGAGCAGGTCCGCCTTACTCCACGCTGGTCAGGCCTCCTCTGCAGTACTGTGGCCAGTTCTGCCCCCCCCCCCCGAGTGGCGGAAGGGACGCAGCCAAACTGGAGTGGGTTCAGAGAAGGGCAGCGCCGGAGACGGTCGGGTCTGGGAAACAAGTCCTGTGAGGAAAGGCGGAGGGAACTCGGTATCGGAGCCTGAGCGGGGACACGACGGCACGCTTCAAATACCGGCAGGCAGGGCTGTGGCGGGGAAGGGGGCGAAGATGTGTCCTCTGCTCCCCAGAGAGTAGGGGCCAGATCTAAGCAGCTTCAGCTGCAGGGGGGGGGAGATTCTGGCTGGCTACCAGGAAGCCATGCTGGACAACGGAACCGATTGCCAAGGGAGGGGCGGGGTTCTCCTCCTTCGCGGGAGGTCTTCAAGCGGAGGCTCGACAGGCACCTTTGGGAGGCGAGGACTTTCCCGCTTCAAGCAGGGGCTTGGACTTGTTTACAGCGATTGGTTTGTTCGTGACCCAGCAGCTTCTTTTTTCAGCCATGTGGGCAGGGTCAACCCAGTCTTGAGACCAACTGAGGCGATTGCCTCAGGCATCGGATTACGGATTACAGGCATCGGGGGCACCCACCACACACTTCCACCTGCCTATTTTTATGCATGCAGTTGGTTTATTTCTTCTGTACAATTACTTTCCTTGACTTATATTTTGAGTACAGCTCTCAAATTTAGCAAAATAATGTTTACTTTCAATCCCACCCTCTAAAGCAATTGTTTCCAAACCTGGGGTCGCAACCCGAACGAGGGATGTGTGGATGTTCCTGAGAGTCGTGGGCAGGTGTGGCGCCGGCTGAGCCGCACACCATGAAAGTGAGCGCGGATAAACCAAGATTGGCCAGCTGAGTCATGCGCTGTGCAACGAGCCCCAACAAGCCAGGCAGGGCCAGGCTCGTGAGACCAATCGCGTGAGGCGGATGTCGGCCCTCACAATCTGTCCTGGGAAGTAAGATGGCAGGAGAGGGCAAGGAAGAGAGGAGGGAGGCAAGGAAGCGGTATAAAAGTGGGGGGGGGCAGGGAACCAGGAGGGGGGGAGGAAGGAGAGGCGAGAGAACTGAGGGCACAGAAAGAGAGAGAGAGAGAGAGAGAGAGAGAGAGAGAGAGGAAAACAAGCCACATCAGAGAGAATGGGGGGAGAGAGAGAGATCCCCAAATCTCATCTATTTGCAGAACCTGAGAACCTCCTCCTGGGCTAAACATATGAGAATCACCAGTGCCAACATAGCCCAAGTCTGCGTACAGTATATGTCTATGCTGTATAGTTATTAACCACATTTATCTATCACCCTTCTGCCTTGCAGGGATGGGGACTCGAGTCAAATGACTCGACTCGCAAGTGTGACTTAGCCACTTTTTCCCTGACTCGTACTCGTACTCATACTCGTGACCCACTAAGTCGCACTCGCACTCGTACTCGTGACCCACGGGACTCGTACTCGACTCGCACTCGTGGGGGTAACGACTTGCCATTTCCAAGTCATTTCCCAAGTCATAGGGGAAGCCAAGTGGGTGCTTTAAAAGCCTCAGAGGTCCCCACACACACACCCCATTTTCAGGGAAAAAAGCCATTTTCCCCAAAGTGACTCGACTTGTGACTCGTGGTTTCTGGCCTTACTCGTACTCGACTCGCACTCGTGCAAAAATGACTTGCACTTGACTCGTGCTTGCCCAAAAATTTTGGCACTGACTCGCACTCGTACTCGCACTCGTGCAAAAATGACTCGTACTTGCACTCGCACTCGCGACCTAGTTACTTAGATACATCCCTGCTGCCTTGGCATTCAAGTTAGCTCACAATTGATCAAATCTTCGATTAACCAGAATAATTGCAGGAGGAAACGGAGTTGTCTTACACCACAATCCTACACGTGTTTACTCAGAAGTCAGTCCCACTTGGTTCAATGGACCAAAGGTAAGTATGCTCGAAATGGCAGCCTAAGGCCACTGGTGGTCCCTTCAGGAGATGGTGGCCTGAGCCCCCCGGCATGGGTCCCCTTTCTTCTGGGTACGGGATGTTCTCGTCGTCGCCCCTGGGAGCAGCGGGCATCTTCTCCAGCGGGCTATCACTGGTCTCTGGAAGAGCTGATGGGATGATGGTGATGTTACTGCACCCCCCTGCTTTGGGAGCCGCCTCTTCTTCTTTCCCTTCAGGTCACACCTGTCTTCTCTAGCGGTCCTGGATCAGAACCTCCTGGGCAGAGGCCTGCTCTGCTTCTCACTGTTTGATGGGCTGATGGGCTCAAGGGAACGGACTTCTCATTCTTTGCTGCAACCATGCCCGTTTCGGTTGGGTTCTTCTTTGCAGCAGCCCGTTAATTCATCTGGAAAGTTGGCTGCCCCTGGGCACGTTCAGGACCAGAGTCTCTTAACTCCTGCAGCTCAACCAGCATGTGAAGGCAGTCTTGGAAACCTCCATTCATAAGTATCCATGGGGACCCATACATTAAAAATGAAGTGAATCTCAGCATTTGCCATCAACCCTGGAGAGGGCTGTAATATCGAGCTGCAGAGTCACTCCTCGCATTACAGTCCAGTCCAGCTTTTCTCCAGTCACAGTGAGTTATTGCTCAATTATGCTCTCTCTGTCTGTCCTCCAGGCACAGCCAGAGTGGAGAGGAGGAGGACGGCTGCCTGTTGCTGCCCATACCAGCCTGAAGCTCTTCTCTCGCCTCCTCTCACACCTCAGGGTCGTGAGTGTGTCCAAAGGAGGGTGCCCCCACTTTCAGCAGCGCCCTCCCTTTTTGAATGAGCTGACTAAACCCCTCCCAGCTTTCAAGCTGGAGAACTCACAAGCTTAAAGGAAACAGAGGCAAGATCTGTGGACGATCCCAGTGGGCACGCACAGCCAGGCAGGCAGCTGTCCTTTTGGAGAGCAGCATTTCGGACAGTCCTACCAGTGAGCAGGATGCTTCTGCCTCAGCAGCCAAGATGGGCTCCCATCAATCCACCACATGCCACTGCCTTCTCATGGTGAGCAGCATTGGGGTGACCCAACCCAGGGGACGTATCACACTCTCCTTAGGATACTCCAGCTTTCTGGAGTTTGTCTCCAGAGGACCAGTCTGTCTGTCCACCTGTTCATCATCATGCATCCCAGAACTCTTCCTCATCCTCCGCCGCCCTCTCTTCCCACCACTTACTGACAACCCACCGTTTTCCACGTTCCCTCTTCTATGTGGCTGTGGCTGCCCTGCTCCCCTCTCACTCTTTCAGACTCAGCCATGAGTGCAAAGGAAGCAGCAGCCATGATCAAAACACCGAGTCAGCAGAAGACTTGCTCACACATCCGAGGAGCCTGGGGTTGAGGCCCTGGGGGAGCACCCATCGCCCCCACTGTGGAAAGCTGTGCTAGCCACAGCCCTCTTTATCCCCCTCACTTGGCTCCATGTCCCTGCAATGTTCTTCTTGGCTCCCTATTACATGCACCTCAGATTGGGGAGGGACCACAGCTCAGTGGTGTTCTGGGTTGGCCCTCTCTGGAGTGGCAAGAAGACTCCCCTGCTATGACCCAAGGCTTGGATATTCCCTGCTTGGCTCAGGCAAAACCAGGGAATTTTCAGGAAAGGAATGAATGCTTTGATGGTTCTTTGCAGCAGGGGCTCTTAAGCTGCTCTGGCAAGGCCAAAGAGTCCATGGTGCAGTTCTTAGGCGAATTAACACAAAGGTAGATAAATAGGTACCGCTTGCGGGAAGGTAAACAGCGCTCCGTGTTCCAGCTGCATGCTACGCGCTGTGGCAAGGAGAGTCACACCGGCCACATGACCACGGAGGCGTCTTCGGACAACGCTGGCTCTTCAGCTTTGAAATGGGGATGAGCACCACACCCTAGAGTTGGACACGACTGGACTTAATTGTCAGGGGATATCTTTCCCTAATATAGTAGGCTACCACCCACCCAAGGTTAGGCCAAACTCTCCAGCCCCCAGGCACTGAAGGTTTCTAGTCCACAAAGGAATGTAAATTGACCTTCCTCTCTGGAGGATGTCAGGCTAGGCAAGTAGAAGACAGCTCTGGGCAAAGCGGCTCAGGCCGGACTTAGGCGGCACTTGATTGGAATAAAGGTCACGTATTGTAAATATATCTTAAGGCTCTGGTTACATAGAATAGAAGGAAGGCATTTATAATATAAGGCGTTGACATATATCTGGGTACAAACAGGAATAAAACAAGAAAGCTGATCTCCTAAGCTAAACATTTCTAACACTCACAATTGGCTTCCAGGCTTCTGAGCCTAGTTGGGAAGTTGACTGGGGAGACCCAGGATTGGGAAAGGCAATCACCCATGGCCGAGGCGGCTCATCTCGGGAGGAGACGTGAGAAGTGAGGTTGCAGAGGCGTGAGATGCAAGAGAGCGAGGACCACCCCTTGGGTGCCAACGTAAGTACTTTTTTAGGATGTCTTTGATTGATTAATCGGGGGACTGACTTACTAACCAGCGTTTCTGACACAGGAACAGCGTTTCTTTGGGGAACCGAGATGAGAACAGAATATTGTGCATCATCTAGGAAGCAAACAGAGTGGTCACACACTCCCGCACCGCTGGCGAACTGGGCAGCGGCTTGTGCCCATGGTCAACGAAGATGTGGGAGGCTCAAGAAGCACAAAGGAGCCCCTCCTGGGTCTCCACATTGCAGGGGCTAAGGCAACAGGGGTGGCCTTGGGCAGCCTGGGCAGCGGCTTAGAAGGCCCGTGCCAGTCATCCACACCTCACCCCAGCTGCAGACTTGACACACACACCCCTCCTAGCCCCACGGCAGGAAATGGAACAAAGGTTTCTTGCACAACAGAATCAGACCGTTTCCAAGAAATCATAAGTGTAAAAGAAAGCAGGTAAGAACGACTTTAGTTTGTCTCCTGGTTTAGAATTCAGTCAAACCTAAAGAGTCAAGCAGTGACACCTCCTGGAGAAAGAACGTCAACTTTCTAGCCCACCAACATGGGACAGCTGGCCCACAGCAGGCTTGCGGCCAGTGGCCCACTAGGCCCGGCCAGTCTGACCACAAAGGCAATGTGGCCTGTATCAGCAGTCCAGGAAATGCAGAAGAGAGACACAATCAAGATGTCTTTAATGGTTTGTTCTGTTTGAAAAATCTATGTGGAATAAGAATAAACGTTCCCCCCCCCCCCCACACACACACACACACAAACATGGCCACATCTAGCTGGGCAGTTTTCACTAACACCTTGGTGTATTAAAAGATGGGCAGGAAGAAAGTACATTGTCTCTCCCCCAGACACACAGACACATTCTGGATTCATAGGCTACAGTTCCTCGCAGCAGGATGCAGCCCCTACAGAAATCATGGCACTGATGATCCTTGCAGCAGTGGATCTAGTCACTAGCACCGACCTCTTGGCCACGTCGTGCCTTGCACCAGCCCCACAACGTTCCCCTCGTGTCTTTCCCACTTGACACACTCTACCCTGCTGCCCCCCCCCCCCAGACTTCTAACTGAGCAGCTGGTCGGGAGCCTGCCTGTGTGTGTCTCCTGAAACCTCCATTTGTAAAAGCCCTCAAGCCCACCCTTGTGATGCCTTGGCCCCTTTTCCAGAAAGAAAAACCGAGAGGCCCGTTGCTCGGAAAGGCAGGACACCCAAACACGGCCTTCAGTTGTGCCTCCTCAGTGCCGCTTTTGGACGGCAGCATCCGGCAACTGAAGCGTTAGGCGGCTGCTCAGCAAATTACGGCCGAACAGCTGCCTCATGCGTGCGGTGCCATCCATCTCCTGCTCTGAATGAGGCAGGGGTGCTGCAGGAAAAAAGAGTCTGTCATCATGAAATTAAAGAGGGTATCATAAAGCACACAGAGCAGTCATTCAGTGGGGAAGGAGGGTTGGGTGTGGAGATCAGGAGGTGGCCGTTGAAAGCAGAGGGTTACGTGGGGCAATGAAAATGTTTGTTCTCTCTCTCTCTCTCTCTCTCTCTCTCTCTCTCTCTCTCTCTCTCACACACACACACACACACACACACACACACACAGAAACAGGCTGCAATCTGGCAAGGCCTGTCCTGGGAACCCTTACCTTCCCAGTTCCCTCCAACCACAAAAACCTAAAAAGCCCAGACGCTAAGGGGGCCAGGGGAGCAAACTATTTTGATTTATTTTACTATGTAAACCGCTTTGTGAACGACTCCTGTTGAAAAGCGGTATATAAATATTCTTAACAATAACAACAATAAATACCATATTTTTCACTCCATAGGATGCATCGGACCATAGGATGCATGCATCCTATGGAGCTAAAAATAAGGAAAAAATTTTTTTACTTACCTGGGCTTGTGGGGGCTTCGGGGAGGCCTGCAGAGGGTCATGCAGGCCTCCCTGATCTTCAGTTCGGCGATAAATGGCTTTTTTCGGCCATTTCCGGGTTTCGCGAAAACCGGAAATGGCCGAAAAGAGCCATTTATCGCCGAACTGAAGATCGGGGAGACCTGCAGAGGGTTGTGCAGGCCTCCCCGAAACCCCCACAAGCCCAGGTAAGATTGCAAATTAAACATTCGCTCCATAAGACGCACGCTTATTTCCCCCTATTTTTTGGGGGGGAGTGCGTCTTATGGGGTGAAAAATACGGTACATAGGGACTCGCAACCAAAGAAATGGGGACATTACCAGCCGGTGCCTGCTGGGCCCGGAGAGATCCCTGTGTGCTGCCTCTGCCCCACAAGCTCTTCTTCTCTCTTTGCCCTTTACCACCCCAGTGTCTGCCAAATTATTCCAAACTCCGAAGACAGCCAATTGCTGCAATCAGTTATGCAAATATTTGGTTTGCCGCTTGCAGTATGAGCGTCTTGCTGGGGAATCTTTTGGGTGAGTGTGTGCGTTTTTAAACTTGTGTCTATATGCGTAGTAGTATACAAAGGGGAGAGGGAGAGGGGCGCATGCCATGTGACATGTTGTTAGGGTTGTCCACCCAAGGCTGAGATGTGCCTTTTCCATTTCAGATCTTTGCTTGCCGAGTGACACTGAAGAGCTGTTTCCTGCCAGACATTTCTTCTCCCCTGATCAAGAGAGCTGGCTTGCTGTGCAGTCACAAGAAGGCGGCTGGGAGCACACGGTCTCTCGCTGGGATTTTCCAGACCTCAAAGCATATTAGCAGCTCTCATCTAAACTCGTTCAAAGGTTTGCTGCATTGCTTGCCAAAAATGTGCATCGTGTTCCTGATGAAAGAGGCTCAGGCAGCCAGCAGATGCAGAGTGACCAGAGACCAGGGAGGACAACGTGCTGCCAGGCAGCTATACAGGCCCTTGAAGTGCCATTGGCTATAAGAGGGAATTGGAGCAGGGGTGGCTCATCATGGACGGGGGCAAACAGCAGCAGCCTGCCTGGGGACAGCAGGCACAGTTTGTCCTCCATTGTCTCTGGTCACCCTGCAAGGCATCTAATGGGGGGCAAGCCTGGAACACTGGCCTCTCTGCAGTTAAGAACATAAGAACATAAGAAGAGCCCTGCTGGATCAGGCCAAAAGCCCATCTAGTCCAGCTTCCTGTGTCACACAGTGGCCCCACCAGATGCCTCAGGGAGCACACAAGACAACAAGATACCTGTGTCCAGTCGCCACTCCCTTGCACCTGGCACAGAGAAAACCCACTTCTAAAACCAGGAGGTTGCTTATGGCTTGTAACCTGTGATGGTCTTTTCCTCCATGAATCTGTCCAAACCCCTTTTAAAGGCATCTAGGCCAGATGCCATCACCACATCCTGTGGCAAGGAGTTCCACAGATGAATTACACGCTGGGTAAAGAAATATTTTCTTTTGTCTGTTCTAACTCTCCCTCCACTCAATTTTAGTGCATGTCCCCTGGTTCTGGTGTTGTGCGAGAGGGAGAAGAATTTCCCTCTATCCACTCTCTCCATCCCATGCATAATTTTATAAGTCTCAATCATGTCCCACCTCAGGCACCTTTTTTCTAGGCTGAAAAGCCCCAGACGCTGTAGCCTTTCCTCGTAAGGGAGGTGCTCCAGCCCACGAATCATTCTGGTCGCTCTTTTCTGCACCTTTTCCAATTCAACTATATCCTTTTTGAGGTGTGGTGACCAGAACTGGACACAATACTCCAGATGTGGCCTTACCATCGATTTGTACAAAGGCAGAATGATATTGGCCGTTTTATTCTCAATCCCTTTTTTAATGATCCCAAGCATGGAATTGGCCTTCTTCACAGCCGCCGCACACTGGGTCGACACTTTCATCGACCTGTCCACCAGCACTCCAAGATCTCTCTCTTGATCCGTCACAGACAACTCAGAACCCATTAGCTTATATGTGAAATTTTGGTTTCTTGCCCCAATGTGCATCACTTTGCACTTACTTACATTGAAGCGCATCTGCCATTTTGCTGCCCATTCTCCCAGTTTGGAGAGGTCCTTCTGGAGCTCTTCTCATTCCCTGCTGGTCTTCACCACCCGGAAAGGTTTAGTGTCATCTGCAAACTTGGCCACCTCACTGCCTATCCCCGACTCCAGGTCATTTATGAATAAGTTGAAAAGCACCGGTCCCAAGACCGATCCTTGGGGCACACCGCTTTTCACCTCTCGCCATTGTGAAAATTGCCCATTGACTCCCACTCGCTGTTTCCTGGTCTTCAACCAGTTCCTAATCCACAAGAGGACCTGCCCTCTTATTCCCTGACTGTGGAGTTTTCTCAGGAGCCTTTCATGAGGGACCGTGTCAAACGCCTTCTGAATATCCAGATATATAATATCCACGGGTTTGCTCGCATCCACATGCCTGTTGACCTTTTCAAAAAATTCTAACAGGTTTGTGAGGCAAGACTTCCCCTTGCAGAAGCCATGCTGACTCTCCCTCAGCAGAGCTTGTTCTTCTATGTATTTTAAGATTTTATCCTTAATGAGACTTTCCACCATCTTCCCTGGAACAGACGTTAGGCTGACCGGCCTGTAGTTTCCCGGGTCCCCCCTCCTTCCTTTTTTAAAGATTGGCGTGACATTAGCTATCCTCCAATCCTCTGGCACAGTGGCCGTTTTAAGGGACAAGTTGCATATCACAGCTCTAGTGTTGTGTGAGAGGGAAAAGAACTTCTCTTTATTTATTTATTTATTTATTCAAAAAATTATATCCCGCCTTTTCCTATGCCGAAAGGCAAATGCCCAAGGCGGCTTACAACAAAGATTAAAATACATAGTTTAGAATAAAATACATAAAATAAGTTTAAACCAAACATAACCATACATAAACAAATTTAAAAACAATAAAATCCACTGGGGGGGGGGAAACAGTATGGAGCAGAAAAGCAGCATGGCAGAACATCTGAAGCAGCGGCTCAACAGAGTCAAACCGCCTAGCTCCAGCTACCACCCGGGCCGCCGCATTCTGCACTAATTGCAGTTTCCGGACCATTTTCAAGGGCAGCCCCACGTAGAGCACGTTACAGTAATCCAGTCTTGAAGTCACTAAGGCATGAACCACCATGGTCAGGTTTGATTGACTCGAGTACGGCTGCAGCTGGCGCACCAGCCGAAGCTGGGCAAACACACCCCTGGCCACAGCCGCCACCTGGCTTTCCAGGGAGAGCTGTGAATCCAGAAGTACTCCCAAGCTGCGCACCCGTTCCTGCAGGGGGAGTGCAACCCCATTCAGAACGGGCAGATCTCGGTACCTGCATCAAAGCTTTCCTGACTAGTAGGACCTCTGTCTTTTCTGGATTCAATCTCAACCTATTAGCCCTCTTTTTTTTTTTTTTTTTTACAATATTTATATTCCGCCTTTCTCCCCGAAGGGACCCAAGGCGGCTTACAACAGAGAAAAATACAATACCAAAAAAAATACATACATAAATAGTTAGTTGCAAACTAGTTTGCTCCAGACAGCGCTCCAGGACTTCCACAGCCTCCTTGGAGCGAGATGGCAAGGAGAGATAGAGCTGGGTGTCATCGGCATATTGGTGACACCCAACTCCAAATCCCTGGATGATCTCTCCCAACGGTTTCATGTAGATGTTAAAAAGCATGGGAGACAGAATAGAACCCTGTGGCACCCCACACTGTAAAGGGCAGGGCGCAGAAGTATACCATGGTCGATGGTATCGAAAGCCGCCGAGAGGTCCGAAAGGACCAGCAGGGATGCACTCCCCCTGTCCAGTCCTCAGCAAAGATCATCCAACAGGGTGACCAAGGCTGTCTCCGTCCCAAAGCCCCGCCTGAAGCCAGACTGAAAAGGGTCCAGATACCCCGTTTCATCCAGTATCTCCTGGAGCTGAGACGCCACCACCCGCTCAATCACCTTACCCAAAAAAGGCAGATTGGAAACTGGCCGATAGTTATTTAAATTGGAGGAATCCAGAGATGGGTTTTTTCAGGAGGGGGTGCACAATTGGGGTCTTCAAGATGCTAGGCATCACTCCCTCCCGCAAAGATGAATTCACAATAGGTTCCACCCAATCGGCCAGCCCAACCCGCGCAGATTTTTCCACTCTCTCCATCCCTTGCATAATTTTATACGTCTCAATCATGTCCCCCCTCAGGCGCCTTTTTTTCTAGACTGAAGAGCCCCAAATGCCCCAAAGAGCCTTTCTTCATAAGGGAGGTGCTCCAGCCCACTAATGATTTAGGTCGCTCTCTTTTGCACCTTTTGCAATCCTCCAGATGTGGCCTTACCATCGATTTGTACAAGGGCATAATAATATTGGCTGTTTTATTCTCAATCCCTTTTCTAATTATCCCAAGCATGGAATTGGTCTTCTTCACTGGGTCGACACTTTCATCGACCTGTCCACCAGCACCCCAAGATCTCTCTCCTGATCCGTCACAAACAACTCGAACCCATAAGCGTTATGTGAAGTTTTGATTTCTTGCCCCAATGTGCATCACTTTGCACTTACATTGAAGCGCATCTGCCATTTTGCTGCCCATTCTCACAGTTTGGAGAGATCCTTCTGGAGCTCTTCACAATCCCTGCTGGTCTTCACCACCCAGAAAAGTTTAGTTTTATCCGCAAACTTGGCCACCTCGCTGCTTATCCTCAACTCCAGGTCATTGATGAACAAGTTGAAAGGCACCGGTCCAATGTGCCCCAACTGTACTTGGGGCACACCGCTTTTCACCTCTCGCCATTGTGAAAATTGCCCATTGACACCCACTCTCTGTTTCCTAGTCTTCAACCAGTTCCTAATCCACAAGAGGACCTGCCTTCTTATTCCCTGACTGTGGAGTTTTCTCAGGAGCCTTTCATGAGGGACTGTGTCAAACGCCTTCTGAAAATCCAGATATATAATATCCACGGGTTCGCTCGCATCCACATGCCTGTTGACCTTTTCAAAAAATTCTAAAAGGTTTGTGAGGCAAGACTTCCCCTTGCAGAAGCCATGCTGACTCTCCCTCAGCAACGCTTGTTCTTCTATATGTTTTATGATTTTATCCTTGATGAGCCTTTCTACCATCTTACCTAGAACAGATGTTAGGCTGACCGGCCTGTAGTTTCCCGGGTCCCCCCTCCTTCCTTTTTTAAAGATTGGCGTGACATTAGCTATCCTCCAATCCTCTGGCACAGTGGCCGTTTTAAAGGACAAGTTGCATATCACAGCTGACCACTGGCGTCACTGCAGGGGGGGTGGAGCTCTAAGTTCCACCGCAGCCAGACCCTCTGTTACACGGGAGCACGAAGCACTCCCGCCCCCTTGCCTTTGGAGCCATTCAAGTCGGTGAAAACGCACAGGGAGTCTCCTGTGCGTTGTTTTCACCGCCTTGAATGGTTCAGAAGGCGAGGGGGCGAGGCCGCTTCGTTCACCCGTGTAACGGAGGGTCGGATCGCGGCGGAACTTAGAGCTCTGTCCCCCCTGCAGTGGTCCCACCAGCCTAAACTCCCCAAGTTGCTCCTTCACTTGTTACAAGCAGCCCCCCACCCCGATTCCATGTCCTCCTCTGTCCCCCCGCCTCCCGGCAAAGATTGGAAAATTTCAGATCCCATGTTCTGCTCCAGAGTGCCATCTACTCACCCCACTCTTTCTTACAAGCTGCAGTGCATATCTGAGTGCCAAGCCTCGAGCCCTGGGCCTCTGCCCTCCTAAGGACGCTGCTTCCTAACCTGGAAGAGGGTGCAGCACGCGCCAAGGCTGTACTTAATAAGGCTGCTGAGCCACACCCTTGACAGCCCTGGCTCGGGCACACAGCCAGCCAGTCCTCAGTACCATCATTACAGCCACACCCCAACTTCGCCCTCAGATATGCCTGTCCATCACCTGCCACCTTCACTGGTCAGCTCCCCAAATAAACAAAAGTGCAACGTGGGGCCAATAAGGCTGTTGTAAGGGACTGCCACGGTCATCCACCTGGAGCACTCTGAGCATCCCGGTGTGTTGTGGTGTGTAAATGCTCAGAGTTACTCTGACTCGTCATAGATAGACTCATCATCATGTCACTTTCCCTGCTTTTTTGTGTCTGGAAAGAAAGAAAAAATGGTTCCCCAGCAGTCTCAATCCTTATCCAAGGAACCAAAGAAGGCACATGCTGGCTTAAGCCTGGCACACACCCCTTCAAAGTTCACCCAAGCTAGGCTTACCACCTGTCCTGGAATTTCCGGAACAGTCCCAGTTTCGGGGGGCCCTCCCAGCCGGTCGGATCCAGTGTCCCAGCCGGCCTGCTGTGTCGTCCACGGCCAGACTGAATAGAACTAGTTTGCACGTTTACACGAGCCTCGCACAGGCGCACAATATCTCGGAGCAGAGCTCGCGCGAGGCTGTGCGAGCCAGTTCTATTCAGTCCGGCCGTGGAGGACGCAGCAGGCCGGCTGGGAAAGTCTCGGATTCTCCGGGACAGTCTCGGTTTCCGGGACACTGGGCCCGACCGGCTGGGAGGGCCCCCGAAACCGGGACTGTCCTGGAAAATCCGGGACGGGTGGTAAGCCTAGCCAGTTCTTTTTTTTTCCAATATATATTTATTTTTTATTACTAAACTACTAAACAAAACAAAACAATAAAACAAAACAATACAACATACTACGAAAGATTACAGCAAGCGCGAAGCAGTAGATCCTACTTGTATACTATTATATATTTTCTACTTATAATATCTAACTAAGCCTATATCTCTAATATACTATTCATTAAATCCACATTTCATCACTTCTTCTTCTTCTTCTTCTTCTTCTTCTTCTTCTTCTTCTTCTCTCTCTCTCTCTCTCTCTCTCTCTCTCTCTCTCTCTCTAAGAATCTATAAGTGGTATCCAAATATTCACAAAAAGATTAACTAACTTTTACTTTATCTAAAAATCTTAATTCCCGCTTCAGATATTTTAATATATAAAGCCACACCATTTTTCTCCAAATGTATTAAAATAAAAACCTTCCAAATTTTTCTGTTTTTTTAAATATTCTATATCCCCTTTTTACATAAAATTCTTGAAAACAAATCACATCTTATTTAAGTCTTTTCAAATAATAAAACATTATTTTTCTTTTATTCACAAAAGGGTTAACTAACTTTTCCTTTATCATCTAAAAGTCTTAATTTCCACTTCAAATATTTTAAATTTATTAAGTCAACCCATTTTTTCGTCTTCAATTTTGTTAATTTCCATCATCAGAAATTTTCCATCATTCTTTATATGAGTTTCTTAAAAACAAGTCATATCTTATTTTTTTAATAATAAAACATTTTTTTCTTTTTGTATAACTCCAGTAATATTCCCCACAAAAAAATATAATCCCTTTTTAATTTTGACAGTTGCCCATTACACCTTCCATCCCTTCCCCTCCTCCTCCTTCCTCTTCCTCTTCTTCTTTCTTTCTCTTCTCTTCTTCTTCTTCTTTCTCTTCTTCATCCTTAAATCTTCCCCGAAAGTCCCTTGCTTTTTGAATTGTATCCACTTTGCAATTTTTTCCACAGGATCATTCACGTCTTCTAAAATCCTCCCCCGAAAGACAGACTTTTTCTTCAGCACCTCCATGAAAAATATATAACCAAGTCTTGATTTAACTCTTGGTACTTCCTCTGCTACAATCTCTTCCACTAAATCTTTCTCTTTATCATTATCTTTATCTTTCTGTATTTCCATTCCTTGCGGTTCGTCCTTTTTCTTCACTGCTTGTTGCAATTCTTCCTGCAAAGTTGCCATTTTTGCATCAAATCTTCTTTCCCATTTTTTTAAAACAAAACTCCAATTGTGTAGTCATGCTGTAATTTTTTCACCAGGTGCCAATTTCTTTTCTCTTAAAAAAAAGAGGTAAAAATAAAAAGCTTATGCGGTCGCCGACGTGAAACAGAAAGATTAATTGCCAAAATCCATGAACTCTGACACGGAAGGGCTCATATTCTTTTAGCAAAAATGTCAAGAATGTCAATATGTAGAAGGAAACACACACGCACACGCAAATCCCAAACAAATTTCTCTTGCCAGAATAGTCTATTTAAAAAAGCTTCTTCATATCTTTCCTTCTCCTTCTCTTACTGTTTTAATCTTCCATAAGTACAGAAAAAAAATAGGTAGAACTCTCCACTTTAAAACTTTAATTTCGTCTTTTCCAACTTTCACTTTCGAATGTTCACTTCGCCTTATCGCAACGTATTAATTATTTTTAACGTTAACTCTTATCTCGGCTAATTTCTTCAACTCATAAATCATTTCTACGCCTCTTGCCTAAGTAAAGCAAAGCATGTGGGAGGTGGTTTGGCTTACGCTTCATCTGCGGACGGAGCTTCGATGGTAATCCATTCTTCCTCACCGACAACCCAAAACTTCAGAGCCTTTGCCTTGAAGTGTCAGAATGAGGGCGATTGAAAGAAATGTGGTTTATCTCTTCGTACTCCCTTTCAATCCAGGGGTAGAGTAATTAAGTCCATCAGATGTACTCTGTCGATACAGAGCGATCGGCGGAGTTGTCAGCCTGCCATGTCCTCCTAACCGGAGTCCGTAAGCCTAGCCAGTTCTATTCAGTCCGGCCGTGGAGGATGCAGCAGACCGACCGGGTCTGGGGGGGGGCAAGCGGCGGCAAGCGGCCGTGGGATCATGGCCTGGGGGGCGAGCGGCAAGCAAGTGGCCGGGAGAAAACCAGAGGAGGCAGTGGCGGTGGCAACCAACAGCAGTGAGAAGGAGGACGGCTTTTAAAAAGTAAGAAAATACTTACAAGTACAATGTAGTATGGAAACTTTCATGGCTTGGTACAATTTGTAACGAAGCAGGCATTATGGGTTTTCTAGCCATGTTTATTATTTGAGAAATAAAAAACTAAAATCGTACTGTCTTCTTAAGAGATTTCTCTCAAACACACACTCTGGAGATGTGCGTAGAGGCGAAGATGAGTCTTTATTTCTCCTACCAACGTTTCATCCCACACGAGGGACCTTGTCAAGGTAATTCAGCATAACACTGCTGGATGACACTGAGAACATGGAGCTCTCAAATAATAAACATGGCTAGAAAACCCATAATGCCTGCTTCGTTACAAAACTTACAAGTACCTTTAAAAAGTAAGAAAATGGTGCCCAAAACAAATAATTAATTAAAAAATCTGGCTGGCCTAATGGCCAGCAGCAGCCACTCCACAACTGGGGGGGGCGGGAGGACCAGCAACTACTCAGCCAGAATTAAAAAAAAAAAAACATGGCGGGGAAAAATAGTGTTGGGGGTTGTCCCGGTTTGAATCTCTCAAAATATGGTACCCTACCCAAGACCAGCCCAAGCAGAAGAGATCTTCACAATCTGTCCTAAAGACGCTCGAGGCGAGGTGTTGGTGAGCCTCCAGTGGCCGGAAGAGCCACACTAGTGGCAGCAACCGCAGCAGAGACGACCTCAAAGAAGCCCTGGGAAGCCCTCCTGCCTTCAGAGCTGTGCCTCCGGCCCTCTGAGCACGACTGCTCAGTTCCCACCCTCACTCAGGGAACTCCTTGCTATAAAACATTGGTTCCACATCCATGAAGAGGACACAGGCTCCTGGATTTGGGTGTGTGTGTGTGTGTGTGTGTGTGTGTGTGTGTGTGTGTGTGTGTGTGTGTGTGTGGAGGAAGCTGGGGCAGGGGGAAAGTTTGCCTCTCCCTCCCCTTCCTGCCAAGCCCTGCATCTCGGGCTTCCTTGGCTTGGCTGCCTGTGCCAGGTGAATGTCAGAGAGCCCACCTGACCCGATGGGCTGTTTGGCTGCTGCTGCTGTATTGCAGCCCCTGTCAGAGCAGCGCTATCAGGAAGCCAAGCAAGGGGGGGGGGAAGGGAGGCATTTCTGGTCCAGGCCAAAATGCACCTCAGGAAACCCCCACCCCACGCTCTCGGTGTGCACGCACACACACACACACACACACACACACACACACACACACACATATAGAGCAGCCGCCCGGCGGCACTGACCACCCCAGCCCTGGGCTGGCTCTGCAAGACCTCTGCATAGAGCGTAGAGTTTCCGACCCTTGCAGAGGGCGCAGCAGGACTTCCCCAGCTCAACTCTTGCCTCTACCATGAATTGCCACTAGGAGGCCTTAGGCAAGCCCCACTCCTGCTTAGCCTCAGTCTTCCCCAGCTGCAGTATGGGAAGAAGAAGACAGCACCAAGAATAATGCATGCAAAGCAGTTTGCACATTCCGAAAGCACGACAGAAATGCTCAGTCTCATTTTCACATCATATTAATGTAGAAGAATTGCATCAGGACCAGAAAGCTGCTCAGAGCAGAGACCCCAGAGGGAGGCCTCAGTTGCCTAACCCCTGCTCTCCCCCAGCTCCAGGCAACCCGGATGCAGTCCCAGCACCCAACCCAAGACTTTGAGGCTTGGCCCTTCTGTCAAAACATGCAGAGCCCCTCCAAAGGGGGGGGGGGCTCAGTTTACAAGAGAAAGAAGAGGGACCAGGCAGCTCCCCCACAATCTGCACCCTCTCATTAGCCTCACAGTGGAATCAGCACAGACAGGGCTTTGCTGGTCCCCAGACCACTCCAGCTCCTTAAAACCCACAGGCGAGGTGTCGCAGACCCCCCCCCCATCTCAACAGGACAGAAGAGTCATCCAGACAGGAGCATGGGATGCCCCAGCTCCTCAGAAGCCTAATTTCACAGACAAGACACCCCACACAGTCAGTCCTGTGGACCCTCTCGCATCAGGGGCACCCTAGTAGCTCCCTTTGAACTGCTCAGGGGGCCCCCCAAAGCAGGAGCACCCCAGCTCTGCCAAGAGGCGACTCACCCACCAAATGATCATTTCCCCCCTTCCAGGAACTCCTGCTGAGGCAACAGACAGCCCTGCTGCTGCACACACTACCCAGCCAAAGCTGCTCACGGCTCGACTGCTGCTGTCTTGGCACTGACCAAGCAGAGGGTGCCTGCCTGCTGCTGCTGCCCTCCTGGCCACTGCCTCGAGAGCAGGAGAGCTCCGTTCCCAGCCGGCAGGGCCTCATCCTGCTTGGACTGGGATGGGATGTTCCAACCTGCCCCCCCCCGCCCAGCAGCTCTCCCTCAGCCAGACAGATGCAATCAGGTATTCTGGGAAGAGCCCCCAGCCCCACCCCAGCACCCCCCTTACCCAAGGTGCAGGGCACCATCCTGCATAGCAAGCAGGGGATCTGCACAGGGCTAAGGATGCCCCCTGCCCGGGGAGAGCAGAAACCTCTAGGTGGGGGTCATTCCCACCACCCCCGCTAAGAGACTGCAGTCGCTGCAAAAGTTTAGCCAGCCATGGCACAGGCAGCTGTCACATCCCCCTGGCAGGGATTATGCGCCCAACTGGACTCCAGGCCCTGCCCCCTCCCTCCCTCCCCCCAGGGCCCCCTGGCGACAAGGGAGAGCAGCCTTGCAGTTGCTGCAACGGGGCTGCCTGGCACCGGCTGCCTTACTCACCGTTTGCTGGAGGTCTGGGATTCCGATGCGAACGACAAGGGCATTGGGAGCCGGCTCGTCCATCCGCCCTGGCGGGGATGCCAGCTTGTCCGGGCAAGGGCCAGTGCCGGCGGCGGGGGGCTTGATGGTATCATACAGGGTCTCCTCTTTGAGGCTGCCTTCTGTGCTCTCCCCTGGATCACCGTTGACAACGCAGGGCTGGTGCCGAGGCGGAGGCTGCTCTTCCTCCTCCTCCTCCTCCTCCTCCTGCTGCTGCTGCTGCTGCTCTCTCTTCTGCTGCTCCTGCTCCTGATGCTGCTGCTGCTGCTGCTCCGGAGTCTCATGTTTGCTGCTTGCTGGACTAAGAGGCATGCTCTGTGCGCCAGAGAAGTGTGCGGCAGGCGGGCGGGCGAGCGTGCGTGAGAGTGGGCGAGAGTGAGAGAGCAGAGGGAGTGGGCAGGGCAATTAAAGAAAGAAGAACATCACACTCCTGGGGCAAAGAAGCACCCCATGCGCCAGGAACAAGGACAGGCAAGAAGCCCGTAGGGGCAGGGGGCACACATTCAAGACACACAGAGGAAGCAGCATGCCCAGCAGGAGACAGGGGCACCGAGGGTGGGGATCCAGAAACAGGCAGGCAGGAGGAGGGTGACACAAACACACGGGGCAGCACGAAGGGCCACCATAACAGAGAGAGAGAGAGAGAGAGAGAGAGAGAGAGAGAGAGAGAGAGAGAGAGAGAGAGAGCAGAGCAGAGCCAGGGCAGGGCAACAAGCAGAAGGGTAAGAGGGAGCCAGGTACAAAACCACATGAGTCGGGGTGCAGGGAGCACATGATGTATATGGAGGAGCATTGACAAAAAGGAGACGGAAAAGAAGGGGTGGGGAGGAGAGGAAAAGAAAGAGAAATTAGAATCATCCTGCTAGCAGCAATTGCCTCCAGACCCGCCCAAAACACACAAGCAACTCGAGGGGGGGCGGGGGGCTGTATTCTTGGGGCACCAACGCAGCAGCCATGCCCACGTGCCACTGGAGGCCAGGAGGACCCCTTGAAACATCGCCAGGGATGCTGCTGGGATGGGACACAACCTGCACATGCTCCAGCATCCTTTGCAACACCATCCATATGGGATTCTGGGCGCACCTCTCAGATCCCGCAGGTCAGTAACACAGCTTGTTGTGGCAGAAGCGGAAGGTCCGAGAACGGTGGTCCATCTTGCCCATCAGACCCCATTTACAATCAACTGTCATCTGTATTGCCTAGATACAGTTTGAACTTATGTGACTGCAAATCGCCTTGACGGTTTTAAATATGAATAAATAAAGGCTGGAATAGAGGAAACAATGGCAAGGAGAAGAGTGCGGCTGAGCATGTACAGAGGGATTGCCCTGGGTAACTGCTAGCAGCACAGAAGAGCTGCCACGGTCCCTGTTAGTCAGTGTCCCTCCCTCCCTCCCACTGCTGCGGCTGGCTGGGTCTCCCTTGGGTGGACTCCTGTGGGTCAGGGAACCATTTTGCTACATAAACACTTTGTGACTCTTTTTTTGCTAAAGAGAAGTATTATTATTTATTGGGGTCCATGGGGGGCGGGGGCGGGTCGTGGAGTGAAGCACGCTTCCTCTCTGCATGGGAGGAGGAGAAACGTAAGCCTTTGATAACCTGGGGAAGCTAGCGTCATCTAGGTGACAGTCATCAATCACATTTAGCCAGGACATCACAAACTGATGACTGGGGTTCAACTGTCATGGTTCCCTTTCCCCTAAAGAACTCTGGGAACTGTAGTTTTCAGAGCACTCTCTGTGTGGCAGCTTTTAAGCCCTTTCTCTCTGCAGAGATGCTCGTCCTACCCCAGGGGAAAGGGGAGGGACTAGTAAACTGGTGGATAAGTTTGGATGGCGTTGCTTCGTTTTGCAGGCATGACAAGCTGCCTTGGGCTGCTGTCTATCATCATCAAGTACGGCAAGGCAGGGCAGGCAGAGCATGTTTTAAAATAATACAACACACACACACACACACAGTAGACGTGCCCAGAGGCCACTGCGGGTGCCAGGATTTCGCTTTTTGAAAACCATCCCTCACAGCTGAATTTCAAAGGGGATCGGACAGTTTGATGGAGGAAAAGTCCATCGCAGCCGGTTACAAGCCATCATAATGAGTATATATATGCAGCAACCTCCTGGTTTTAGTAGTCAGCTATCTGAATGCCAGAGAGCAGCAACAGGGTACGGTAGTAGTGGCTGGTGCGGGCTCTGCCGCCTGAGGGGGCACTCCCAGCTCCAGCCCCCCTCTACTCTAGCACTGGAACAGCTGGTGAGCGCTAGACATCAAAGCACTAATCTAGCGGCACCCAACACTGATTGGCACTGGGGCTTAAATCCCCAGGACCCCCACACGGCACAAGTTTGATGATGGTGGAGATTGTGCCAGTGATTGGGTGTCAGCCACATTCAGCCCCCCAGTCACCCTTGCCAGATCCTGCCAGGTCCAGGCCCCAAGCGGTGGTTTCCTCGCTAATGGCCCTGGTAGGCAGCCTTGGTGGCGCTGCAGCAGGCGCAGTCAGGTCCCCATTGGGCCCCTTTGTCCTCAGTCCTTCGCAGGTGGTCCTTTGCTGCCTCGGCCCCTCGCCTGCCCTGCTTCCCAGGAATGACCCAGGCCAAAGGCATAGCTGGCCTTTTTAGCGTGGTTGCCGACAGCTTCGGCAGGAATGCCGGGGCGGGCGTCCTGATCTTAGGGGTGGTCTGGCACAAGCAGGGATTGACAGGGGTATGGGAAAGACCTAGATTAGGGGGATGACCCACATGATTGTAACAGCAATATGTGCAGAATATGCCACCGCAGCCGTCCCTAAGGCTGCAATCCTAACCACACTTTCCTGGGAGTAAGCAAGCCCCATTGAACACAATAGGACTTACTTCTGAGTAGACATGCCTAGGCTTGTGCTGTAAGAGAGACACGCATGGATTTATGCCAGGCCAGGCCATTCTCTCTCTACCTCACGTTGTCTCAAAGAAGGCCAAGAATCAAGACAAACCACAAACAGCAGGAGCCCTTTGGCTTGTGAAAGGGGGGGGGGTCACAAGGAGGCCTGGAGACTGGCGTCTTCCTGGAGTCTGGTGGGGTTCGGCCTGGGCTCGCTGGCAGCAGACATGCGGCACTGCTGCCCACAAAACCGGGAGCTGGGCTGGGGGATGGCATCCGTCTGGCCGCAAGCCAGAGCCCCGGCCGGGTCTCTCTTCCAGCCCCTGCACTGGTCCCCCCACCAAGACCATCCCTGCTGCTGCAAAAGTCCAGACTCCAGCCTGGAAGCCCTGGGAGTGCAGCAGCCTGGCAGACAACCTGCTCCATCCGCTTCTGGTGGCGCCCAGTGGCAGGCAGCAGCAGCAGGCTCTCTTCCTGGAGGCGTGACCACCCCTGGCACCTCTGTGGGGCTGACCCCCCCCTCCTGCTGCTTGTGGGCTTCCCTTCGGGAAACAGAAAATGCTGGGTTGGGTGGGCCCCTTTGGCCGCACAGGAACAGGCGTGCTGTGGGGGGGGGGGGCAGCAAATGCTGGCTTCAACGTGCCTTTTGCAAGCGGCCTCTCTGAAGCCGCCTTCCACTGAGCCAGACTGTGGCATCACCACGCTCAAGGCTGTCGGTCCGCTGACGGGCTTTCAGGCGCGGGAAGCTGCCAGGAAGCAAGCCTCCTGCCGCTGAATGCCAGCAGCCGCTCTCTTACCGCGGTGTAGAGGATCTGATTAGGGGGCTGTTTGGAGGAATGGTGGGGGGAATCAAGGGCCTTGAACTTCTGGGAAAAGGAGCGGGATGCAAGGCAGACACACTCCTGTCTTTCGTCTCCGCTCATGGCCCCATTACAGCCCGCTGAGAGGCTCCAGCAAGTGGCACAGCAGCTGCTCTGCCTGGCAGGGAATAAATGCCGGGGGAGACCTGTGGCAGGGCACGGCAAGGCTTTCCAGGCCGGACAGACAGGCTCTCGGCCTAGTTTCTCTCCTGCCTTGTATTATATGAAGACAGCGATTTGGGAAGCGTGCGTGTTTCACACATGACACACCAGCAAACCTGAGTTGGCCACTGACGGCACACTCAATATGGACCCACAACCAAACCTGGGCTCTCTGACAAATACACCTCTACAAGAGAATACACCGACAAGAAAAGGGGTGGAAACCCGTTTTTGTTCCACCAGCTTGCGTTGCACTGATGTTCCTGTGTCAGGTCCTAGTGGGTGTGCCTGCCAGGCTTGTTGCCTGGGGAAAGATGGTGTCGAAATCTCCTAAATAAACAATAGTGGCTGGTTTGGGGACAACTCTGCTCATCCTTTTGTCCATATTAATTGTTTTAATTGTTTGTTTTAATTGTTTTAATTTTTGATTTTAAATGTATACATGTATTTTAATGTTTTTATTGTAAGCCGCCTTGGTTGCCCTTGTGGGAGAAAGGCGGGGTAGAAATTCTATAAATAAATAAATAAATAAATATTACAGCATCTCTTCCAGTGGCTGTTGCTGGTGTCTCTTTTAGACTGTGAGCAGCTTTTTGGGGACAGGGAACAATTTTTTGATTTATTTTGCTAAGTACCTTTTGCTGAAAAGCAATAGGTAATTACACACACGCACACACAAATACAGGTATCCCCTGCTTAACGATGGGGATATGTTTTGGAAAACCCGTCATATAGTGAAACCGTCATTAAGTGAGTCCTCAATGTAACACAGTGGAGTTGTAATAGGGAATGAATGGTAAACACACGTGTACATTATGAGTGTAACACAAAGCACAACAAGATTTCTACCTGTCAATGAAGGTAGAAACACACACACAAACACAGAGAGTTAAAGACATTTTTTTGCATTTAAAATACAGTACTGTAGTTCCAAAGCATGTTAATGTGAGTAAATAAGTACCGCTTGTGGGAAGGTAAACAGCGCTCCGCGTTCCAGCCGCATGCTACACGCTGCGGCAAGGAGAGTCATGCCGGCCACATGACCACGGAGGCGTCTTCGGACAACGCTGGCTCTTCGGCTTTGAAATGGGGAGGAGCACCACACCCTAAAGTCGGACACGACTGGACTTAATTGTCAGGGGTCACCTTTACCTTTACCTTACTGTAGCTTTAATTCTGTTTACACTCTGGGAACCTCAGTCATATATGCGGATCGTAGTTAAGGGATCCATCATTAAGGGGGACACACCGACCTTGTGTGTGTGTGTGTGTGTGTGTGTGTGTGTGTGTGTGTGTGTGTGTGTGTGTGGATATAGCTATAGAAGTTAGATAGATTTAGATTTTTGTTTGTTTAAACTTTAGTTGTATTTTGATTATGTAAACGTTTTGATTATGCTGTAAGCTGATTTGAGCTGCCCTGGGGCCTTGAAAAGCAGGATATAAACACCTTGCATAAAATAAATAAGAGCATCCTCTGTTGTTGTGTTCACACTTTCTGCTTTTAGGTATAATCTGTAAAAATGTTAGGTGTTAGTATATCTAAAAAAATACCGCCACCCCTTTCTTCTGTATTTTTAAAGCTGCAATTGGTGTGCTTTCTCCGCCGCAAACAGCAGCTTCGCCGATACAGTCCATGTGTGTGTTAGATTCATTGTCTAGATTAGAAAATAGCAGGCGGGAAAGGCCGAACCTGCCCCTCCCCTCTGCAGCCACAACCAACCCGGGTCGATCCTGTGGCTCCTTTCCAAAAAGCCAGAGGGGAGCAGCGCAGCACGGATCTCGCACGGACTGCCTCGTCCAGGGTGCTGAAGAGGCTCCGCTGTTTGCAGGTTCTGACAGGGCTGAAAGGGAGTCCCAAGAAGCGGAAGGGGGGGGGCGGCCGGGGGGGGGGAAGCACACACCTCTCTCTGCCACTGAGCAGAATTTCAGAACCCGGCCGAGCCCGGGCTGTTGCACACTCTGAAAGGGGCGGGCGGGGAAGGCGGCCAGTCCCGCAGCATGTGGCCTGTCTTTAGGAGAGTGCCACCTAGAGGCTGAAGAGACGCGCGCAACACAGCCCACATTTTCCTGGGGATCGCAACAGCTTCCTTTCCTCCAGTTTACCTTACCTGTGAGTTGGTTCATCCCCCAGTTGCACCCTTTGTATGGCAAGTCCTCAAATACTGATTCGCAGACAATAGTGCAATAGGCATAATCACTGGGGACAGGGAAAGAAACAGCCTCACTGGGGTCTGTTCACCTCCTTTAAAAAAGGCATGGAATTGCATCCCTTCCATCCCATCATCTTGAGACACCAAATAAATGTCGTGGGCAGACCCTGGCTGCCCACTTGGGGCAGCTTTACAGAAACACAGTAAAGGGACATGAGTCCCACATAATATTGTGAGCATGGGGAAGCAAGTCACCTGACAAGGGATAAGCAGGCAGCTCCTCTTATGGAGTAGGGACTGGTTAAAAAGACCAGGAAACAGTGAGTGGGAGTCAATGGGCAATTTTCACAGTGGAGAGAGGTGAAAAGCGGTGTGCCCCAAGGATCGGTCTTGGGACCGGTGCTTTTCAACTTATTCATAAATGACCTGGAGTCGGGGGTAGGCAGTGAGGTGGCCAAGTTCGCAGATGACACTAAACTTTTCCGGGTGGTGAAGACCAGCAGGGATTGTGAAGAGCTCCAGAAGGACCTCTCCAAACTGGGAGAGTGGGCAGCAAAATGGCAGATGCGCTTCAATGTGAGTAAGTGTAAAGTGATGCACATTGGGGCAAGAAACCAAAATTTCACATATACGCTCATGGGTTCTGAGTTGTCTGTGACGGATCAAGAGAGAGATCTTGGGGTGCTGGTGGACAGGTCGATGAAAGTGTCGACCCAGTGTGCGGCGGCTGTGAAGAAGGCCAATTCCATGCTCGGGATCATTAAAAAAGGGATTGAGAATAAAACGGCCAATATCATTCTGCCTTTGTACAAATCGATGGTAAGGCCACATCTGGAGTATTGCGTCCAGTTCTGGTCGCCGCATCTCAAAAAGGATATAGTGGAACTGGAAAAGGTGCAGAAGAGAGCGACCAAAAGGATGAGTGGGCTGGGGCATAATGGACGTAATACTCCAGATGTGGCCTTACCATCGATTTGTACAAAGGCATAATGATATTGGCCGTTTTATTCTCAATCCCATTTTTAATGATCCTGAGCATGGAATTGGCCTTCTTCACAGCCGCTGCACACTGGGTCGACACTTTCATCGACCTGTCCACCAGCACCCCAAGATCTCTCTCCTGATCCGTCACAGACAACTCAGAACCCATTAGCGTATA
The DNA here is from genome assembly GCA_026170595.1 of Plestiodon gilberti rubricaudatus. Classification (NCBI taxonomy): domain Eukaryota; kingdom Metazoa; phylum Chordata; class Lepidosauria; order Squamata; family Scincidae; genus Plestiodon; species Plestiodon gilberti. The sequence goes on along the minus strand of JANXHW010000005.1, from coordinate 170,513,423 downwards.
TGTGAATTTTGAGAACTTTGAGCGTAACTTTGAGAACTTCTGGTCTAGAAAAAAGGCACCTGAGGGGGGACATGATTGAGACGTATAAAATTACGCATAGGATGGAGAGAGTGGATATACGAAAATTCTCGCACAACACCAGAACGAGGAGACATCCACTAAAATTGAGTGGCGGGAGAATTAGAACAGAACTCCTGCTTTTCAGGAGCAGCGAGTGGCCTCACTGGGATGCAGTGGCTCACTGGGACAAAGTGGCAAGGTAAAAAAGACACTGCGAGTTAAGTAGCTGGGCGAGTTCAGCGGCGGGGCGAGGAAGCCAGGCCCCACACACTGCCCGGCACTTTCCTTGAAGAGAGGACAGAGGAAGAGAGGAGAGCTCCAACAACCTTGAAGAGAGGAGAGTTCCAACAACATTAAGGTACCCAAACTTTGATAAATCCATAACTTACAAAAAAAAAAAGCTATGCAGTCAGACAGCCAGCAGAAGGGTGGGGGCTATCCAGTGTTTTGCACTGAGTGTCACATGTATGGCTATCTGCCTCTTGGGCACAAGTCATGGGTGTGTGCTCGGTGCAAAGAGCTCCAGGCTCTCAGGGAACAGGTTCGCTCCCTTAAAGCCATGGTTGCTGACCTGGAGAAGCAGAGACAGGTAGAGAGGAACCAGGGTGAGACTTCTAGGGACGTGGAGGCATCGTCCTACCCTCAGTTGGCCAGCGCCTCAGCTGCCAGGAAAGGGAGTCTCAGGGCTGGAGGACATTGCTCTGGAAAAGAGGGAAACAATCCCACAGTGGGGACCCCTTCTTCAGGTGATGGGCCCGTATCCAGTCGCACTATGGATACTCCTCTGGGGAGGGGGCGAAGGGGGCTTCTTGTAGTGGGTGACTCTATAGTCAGGAACATAGAGAGGGGGGTCTGTGACGGATGTGAGGACCGCACGGTGACTTGCCTACCTGGTGCGAAGGTTGCGGACATCACCTCTCGTCTAGATAGGCTGGTAGAGAGTGCTGGGGAGGAGGTAGCGGTTGTGGTGCATGTTGGCACCAACGACGTGGGGAAATGTAGCCGGGCGGTCCTGGAGGCCAAATTAGGTTGCTAAGTAGGAAGCTCAAATCCAGGACCCCAAAGGTAGCGTTCTCAGAAGTGCTACCTGTTCCACGCGCAGGGCCAGCTAGGCAGGCGGAGCTCAGGGGTCTCAATGCGTGGATGAGACACTGGTGTCAGGAGGAGGGGTTTAAGTTTGTTAGGCACTGGGGAACGTTTTGGGACAAGCCGGGCCTGTACAAGAGGGACGGGCTTCACTTGACCCAAAACGGAACCAGACTGCTGGCGCGTAACATTAAGAAGGTGGCAGAGCAGCTTTTAAACTGACTCCTGGGGGAAAGCCGACAGGAGCCGAAGGGCATCCGGTTCGGGACTCCTCATCCCTAGGGAATGAGGGTGCAGAGGATGGGGAACAGTCAAGTAATAGCAGAGTAAAAATTGGGAGTGGTAGCGTGATGGGACATGACAGCCAGTCTAGCAGGACAGAAGGCTGCAGGAATAAAGGTGCAAACATGCAGCCCTTCTTGGGGGACCAGGTATATAAGTGCTTTTATGCAAATGCCCGAAGTCTACGGGCAAAGATGGGAGAACTGGAATGTTTGGTGGCTAGGGAAAACATTGACATAGTAGGTATAACAGAAACCTGGTGGAATGCGGAGAACCAGTGGGATACTGCAATTCCAGGATATAAACTCTATAGGAGGGACAGAGAGGGGCGTGTTGGAGGTGGGGTGGCCATCTATGTCAAAGAGGGGGTAGAATCCACCAGAGTAGAGCTGGAGGGGGGCTCTGACTCCTCCGTAGAATCACTGTGGGTTAGATTACCAGGCTCAAAGAGTGAGGAAATAGTAGGGGCATGCTACCGTCCTCCAGATCAAAAACCTGAAGGGGATCTTGAAATGAGGAAGCAAATCAGGGAGGTGTCAACGAGAGACAGGGTTGTAGTCATGGGGGACTTCAATTATCCTCACATCGACTGGGTCAATTCATGCTCAGGTCATGAAAGAGAGACTGGATTTCTGGATATGTTAAATGACTGTGCCTTAGAGCAGCTTGTCACGGAACCGACCAGAGGACAGGTGACTCTGGACTTGATATTGTATGACACTCAAGATCTGGTCAGGGAGGTAAATGTTACCGAACCGTTGGGGAACAGTGACCATGCTGCGATCTGTTTCGCCATGCATGTCGGAGGGAGAGTGCCGAGCAAATCTGACACGAAAACCCTTGACTTCCGAAGGTCAGACTTCCCCAAAATGAGGAGACTAGTTAAGAAAAAGCTGAAAGGGAAGGTAAAAAGAGTCCAATCGCTCCAGAGTGCATGGAGGCTGTTTAAAACAACAGTCACAGAGGCCCAGCGGGAGTGTATCCCACAAAGGAGGAAGGGCTCGACCAAGTCCAGGAGGGTGCCGGCATGGCTAACAAGCACAGTTAAGGAGGCTGTAAAAGGCAAGGAAGCTTCCTTCCGTAAATGGAAGTCTTGCCCTAGTGAGGAAAATAAACAGGAGCACAAACTGTGGCAAAAGAAGTGTAAAAAGATGATACGGGAGGCCAAGCAAGACTTTGAGGAACGTATGGCAGGCAACATAAAAGGGAATAATAAAAGCTTCTTCAAATATGTTAGAAGCAGGAAACCTGCCAGAGAAACGGTTGGTCCGCTGGATGGTGAGGTAGAGAAAGGGGTGATAAAAGGGGACTTGGAGACTGCAGAGAAATTAAATGAGTTCTTTGCGTCTGTCTTCACGGCAGAAGACCTCAGGCAAATACCGCTGCCGGAACGGCCTCCCCTGAATAAAGAATTAAGTCTTCCCCAGGTGAGCCAACTGAAAGCCTCTGGCTTGCTAGGCAGCCAGTTTAAAATCTCTGGGGCTGCTGCTGGGGCTGCTGCTGCTGCTGCTGGGCAGGGGGGAGGACCCATAATTGGAAACACCTGAGCCTCTGGGGGCTGGATCTCAGCACTCAAGGCTCGATTGGATCTCTTCCCCAGGTGAGCCAACTGAACGCCTCTGGCTTGCCAGAGGCGCGAGCCTTTGGCGCGAGCCGAAGGGCAAGAGCCTAAGGGCTCTTTGCCCGTGGCTCTTCGCCCAGTGGATCGCGCCTGGAGGACCAGAAAGATCGTCTCAGCAGAGTCAATGACCTGGGCATTCGGACAGCAGACCATCTACCCCCCTTTCTTATTCACTTGTGGGGAAGTGTTCCACATAAGCTACAGCAGCATGAGGGAGTGACAACATATATATACGCCGTGCCAGCGGGTCGCCCAGCTTTAGGGTCAGCCAGTTTACATCTTGTGGCTGGCCCTGCTCAATGACTGAGCTGGGAGGACAGGCTCAGAAGGGTGGCCTTGCCGAGTAAGTTATGTGTTTCATCTTGGGAGGGAGCTTGGGGGAGGGGGAGGGTGCCACTATTAAGGTAGTGACGGGCCATGGAAGATATGGTGGTGGGGGTCAGACAAGCCGTTCCAGGAGAAGGAGGGTCCATCATAGACAGATTGTCTCTCCTTCTGGTCTCTCCCCCAACTCTTGGATGACTGGTACTCTTGGCAGTGACTCCCTGAAGCTGAAGCTGCTGCTTTTGAATGCCAGGTCCGTTAATAATAAAACCAACCTCATCCGGGACTTGGTCCTGGATGAGAACGCCGACCTGGTATGTATCACGGAAACCTGGCTGGATGAGGCGGGAGGGGTAGGCCTCTCCCAGCTTTGTCCCCCAGGTTTCCAGGTGGTGCAGCAGCCACGACTACAGGGACGGGGAGGAGGAGTTGCAATGGTCTATCGTGAATCCATCTCCCTTACCAGGTGCCCCGTTCAGCAGTTCACTGGGTTTGAATGCCTCCATGTTGTGTTGAGAGGGCCGGACAGGACGGGGATTCTGTTGGTGTACCGCCCGCCTTGCTGCCCAACAGTCTCCCTGCCTGAGCTGACAGGGGTGATCTCGGCGTTGGCGCTGGAGTCCCCCCGCCTATTAGTGCTGGGGGACTTCAATGTTCATGCAGAGGCGCCCAAAGTTGGTGCGGCTCAGGACTTCATGGCCGCCATGACAACCATGGGCCTGTCCCAGAAGATCTTGGCCCCGACACATGAGGCGGGACATGTACTAGACCTGGTGTTTACAGCTGAGCAAGGGGGCGGTGATCTGGAAGTGGAGGAGATTGACATCACTCCGTTGTCAGATCATTTTCTGGTAAGGTTTAGGCTTGTTGCAGCTTCCTTCCTCCGCAAAGGCGGGGGACCGCATTCTATGGTCCGCCCCCGGAGGCTAATGGATCCAGAAGGTTTCCTGAGGGCTCTGGGGGACTTTCCCACTGCCAAGACTGGTGACTCGTCTGAGGCCCTGGTTGACCTCTGGAATGGGGAAATGGCCAGGGCAGTGGATGAGATTGCTCCTGAGCGACCTTTGCCACGCCGCAGACTCAGAGCGGCTCCTTGGTTTACTGAGGAGCTGCAAATGATGAAGCGACGGGGTAGATGTCTTGAGCGACGGTGGCGGAAAACTCGTGCCGAATCCGACCGGACACGGAGTAGGGCCCACTATAGAACTTACTCCGTGGCAGCGATAGCAGCGAAGAGAAATTTCTTCTCTGCTACCATTGCGTCTGCAAGCAATCGTCCAGCGGAGTTGTACCGTGTGGTGCGAAGCCTACTCCACCAGGCCGCCCCAATAGATCAGGAGGAACACACGGTGGCCCGCTGTGACATGTTTGCTAAACATTTTGCAGATAAAATCGATCGGATTCGCCATGACTTGGATGCCTCATTGACAATATCTGAGGATGTCCCCTTGGCATCTGCTTGTCCAGTGTTGTGGGACTCTTTTCAGCTCGTACAGCCTGAGGATGTGGACAGGCTCCTTTGGAGTGTGAGGCCAGCTGCCTGCATGCTTGACCCTTGCCCGGCTTGGCTAATTAGATCTGCCCGGGAGGGACTGGCCGAGTGGACGGGGAGGGTGGTCAACTCTTCGTTGGCGGAGGGGGTGCTGCCGCTCGCTTTGAGGCGGGCGGTGGTTCGACCCCTTCTGAAGAAGCCCTCCCTTGACTCCACAGTAATGGACAACTACCGGCCAGTTTCAAACCTCCCGTTTTTGGGCAAGGTAATTGAGCGGGTGGTGGCGTCTCAACTCCAGAGGGTCCTGGATGAAGCTGATTATCTAGACCCCTTTCAATCTGGTTTCAGGCCGGGCTTTGGGACGGAAACAGCCATGGTCGCCTTGGTGGATGATCTACGCCGCGGACTGGACAGGGGGAGTGCGTCCCTGTTGGTTCTGCTGGACCTCTCAGCGGCTTTCGACACCATCGACCATGGTGTCCTTCTGGGCCGATTGGCCGAGCTGGGGGTCGGGGGCACCGTTCTGCGGTGGTTCTGCTCCTACTTGGCAGATAGGTCCCAGATGGTGGTGCTGGGGGATGCCTGTTCGGCACCCTGGCCCTTGAGGTGTGGGGTGCCACAGGGTTCCATCTTGTCCCCCATGCTATTCAACATCTACATGAAACCGCTGGGAGAGGTCATCCGGGGATTTGGAGTGGGGTGCTATCAATATGCTGATGACACCCAGCTCTATCTCTCCTTTCCACCTGATTCCAGGGTGGCTGTTGAGGTTCTGGAGCGCTGCCTGGAGGCAGTGGGGACCTGGATGAGGGCTAATAAGCTGAAACTAAACCCGGACAAGACAGAGGTTCTCCTGGTCCGGAAATCCACGATGCAGGTGCTAGAGTATCGTCTTGCTCTGAATGGGGTTGCACTCCCTCTAAAGGAGCAGGTCCGCAGCTTGGGGGTCCGCCTGGATCGACAGCTGCTCCTGGATTCCCAGGTGGCGGCTGTGGCCAGGGGGGCCTTTGCCCAGCTTCGGCTGGTGCGCCAGCTGCGACCGTACTTGGATCGCGCAGACCTGACCACGGTGATCCATGCCACGGTGACATCGCGATTAGATTATTGTAACGCGCTCTACGTGGGGCTGCCCTTGAAGACGGTTCGGAAACTGCAATTAGTGCAAAATGTGGCGGCCCGTGTGGTTACTGGGGGTAGGCAATTCGACTCTGTCGGGCCGCTTCTTCAGCGGCTGCACTGGCTGCCAATTCGTTTCCGGGCCCAATTCAAGGTGCTGGTTTTGACCTTTAAAGCCCTATACGGCCTGGGGCCAGGATATCTGAGAGACCACCTACTTCCATACATTCCGGCTCGTCTCCTTAGGTCATCAGAGAAGGCCCTTTTGAGGGTACCGTCGCCCAGGGAGGTGCGAGGGGCGGCGGCCAGAAATAGGGCCTTCTCAGTAGTGGCACCAACCCTATGGAATTCCCTCCCTCTTGATTTACGTATTGCTCCCTCCCTGGAGACCTTCCGGCGAGGCCTGAAAACATTCCTGTTTAAGGAGGCCTTCTGAGTCCTTGCCTTTTTAACATCCTGCACAGGTGGAGTGCTGCTGCTTTTTAATGCTTTTTTATGCTTCTGTTTTAATTGTAATTTGATGTGGTTTTATTAATTTTAGATGATGATTTAGATGATGTTTTTACTAGCTTTTGTGGATTGTTTTTATTGTTTTAAATGAATGATTATTTGTTTTATCTGTTGTTGTGAGCCGCCTTGGGTCCCTTCGGGGAGAAAGGCGGGATAAAAATATTGTAAGTAAATAAATAAATAAATAAATAAGTCAAATAGAGGTTAAAAGAGAAGACGTCTCAGACTTAATTGACAAAATAAAGATCAATAAATCACCAGGCCCGGATGGCATCCACCCAAGAGTTCTGAAGGAACTCAAGAATGAAGTTGCTGACCTCTTGACCCAAATATGCAACTTGTCCCTTAAAACGGCCACTGTGTCAGAGGATTGGAGGATAGCTAATGTCACGCCAATCTTTAAAAAAGGAAGGAGGGGGGACCCGGGAAACTACAGGCCAGTCAGCCTAACATCTGTTCCAGGGAAGATGGTGGAAAGTCTCATTAAGGATAAAATCTTAAAAAACATAGAAGAACAAGCTCTGCTGAGGGAGAGTCAGCATGGCTTCTGCAAGGGGAAGTCTTGCCTCACAAACCTGTTAGAATTTTTTGAAAAGGTCAACAGGCATGTGGATGCGAGCGAACCCGTGGATATTATATATCTGGATTTTCAGAAGGCGTTTGACACGGTCCCTCATGAAAGGCTCCTGAGAAAACTCCACAGTCAGGGAATAAGAGGGCAGGTCCTCTTGTGGATTAGGAACTGGTTGAAGACCAGGAAGCAGCGAGTGGGAGTCAATGGGAAATTTTCACAGTGGAGAGAGGTGAAAAGCGGTGTGCCCCAAGGATCGGTCTTTCTTGGGACCGGTGCTTTTCAACTTATTCATAAATGACCTGGAGTCGGGGATAAGCAGCAAGGTGGCCAAGTTTGCAGATGACACTAAACTTTTCTGAGTGGTGAAGACCAGCAGGGATTGTGAAGAGCTCCAGAAGGACCTCTCCAAACTGGGAGAATGGGCAGCAAAATGGCAGATGCGCTTCAATGTAAGTAAGTGCAAAGTGATGCACATTGGGGCAAGAAACCAAAATTTCACATATATGCTAATGGGTTCAGAGTTGTCTGTGACGGATCAAGAGAGAGATCTTGGGGTGCTGGTGGACAGGTCGATGAAAGTGTCAAACCAGTGTGCAGCGGCTGTGAAGAAGGCCAATTCCATGCTCGGGATCATTAAAAAAGGGATTGAGAATAAAACGGCCAATATCATTATGCCTTTGTACAAATCGATGGTAAGGCCACATCTGGAGTTTTGTGTCCAGTTCTGGTCACCACACCTCAAAAAGGATATAGTTGAATTGGAAAAGGTGCAGAAAAGAGCGACCAGAATGATTCGTGGGCTGGAGCACCTCCCTTATGAGGAAAGGCTACAGCGTCTGGGGCTTTTCAGCCTAGAAAAAAGGCGCCTGAGGGGGGACATGATTGAGACTTATAAAATTATGCATGGGATGGAGAGAGTGGATAGAGGGAAATTCTTCTCCCTCTCGCACAACACCAGAACCAGGGGACATGTACTAAAATTGAGTGGAGGGAGAGTTAGAACAGACAAAAGAAAATATTTCTTTACCCAGCGTGTAATTCATCTGTGGAACTCCTTGCCACAGGATGTGGTGATGGCATCTGGCCTAGATGCTTTTAAAAGGGGTTTGGACAGATTCATGGAGGAAAAGACCATCACAGGTTACAAGCCATAAGCAACCTCCTGGTTTTTTTAGAAGTGGGTTTTCTCTGTGCCAGGTGCAAGGGAGTGTCAACGGGAAACAGGTTATCTTGTTGTCTTGTGTGCTCCCTGAGGCATCTGGTGGGGCCACTGTGTGACACAGGAAGCTGGACTAGATGGGCTTTGGCCTGATCCAGCAGGGCTCTTCTTATGTTCTTATGACAAAAGGAAATATTTCTTTACCCAGTGCATGATTAATCTGTGGAACTCCTTGCCACAGGATGTGGTGATGGCACCTGGGCCAGAGGCATAGTAACGTGGGAGTGGGGGCGGTCCTCACCCCGATTCGGTGGCGATTTGGCAGTGGTGGCGGCTCCTTTTCGTGCCATTTTTTTTGCAGGCCTCGGCAGCAGCAGCGCAGCACGGTTGCCAAAGCTTCCAGAGGCTGGGGGTGGTGTTCCCCCCCAGCCGCCCCCTGGAGCCGTTTTCAGCCAGTTACAGGCCGCGTGACAGCACCCCGGGGGCATGGCTTCCGGGTTATATCACGTGGCAGGGGCATGGCTTCCGCCGGGGGGGGGGTGCAGCATCGCGACCTGCCATCCCCCGGCCGGGGGCAGCGTTCCTACGTCTCTGCACCTGGCCTGGATGCCTTTTAAAGGGCAGATTTAATAAACAGATTTAGGGAGGAAAAGTCAATCACAGGTTACAAGCTATGATGGGTATAAGCAACTTCTTGGAGGTAGGCTATCTCTTAATGCCAGATGCCAGGGAGTGGCGACAGGATACAGGTCTCTTGAGGTCTTGTGTGCTCCCTGAGGCATCTGGTGGGGCCGCTGCAAGATACGGGAAGCTGGATGAGATGGGCTTCTGGCCTGATCCAGCATACACACTTGCACATTTGCTCTGCAATTGGAACACAGATCACTTTTGCTTCTTACCCCGCAAATCTGGCTCTTGGGTGCAGCAGGACACGAGACCCTTGCTAGGCATACAGACCAGGCATTCCGCATCTACCTGCCCACTGTCCCTGCAGGCCTCGCCCATTTCCTGTCTTGCATTTGCACACAGAACAGGGAGCACAGGCACTCCCATGCCCGCATCCTGTTTCCCTAAAGGCCCATCTGCAAACAGAGAACATCTAGTACACAATGTGCCTTCCCTCAGAGTGCTCTGAAATGCATGCTGTATGTATCTCAGGTGGGAGATTCAACCCAAGACAAATCTTCAGGAAATCTGGCCAGGAGAAGCCCTGGGCAATGAAAGCTAAGAAGAATTATTTTATTATTTATTTTTTCACATTTTTATACCGCCCTTCCTCCAAGGAGCTCAGAGTGGTGTACATATTTCCTCCCCTCCTTTTTGTCCTCACAACAACCCTGTGAGGTAGGTGGGGCTGAGAGATAGTGACTGGCCCAAGGTCACCCAGGAAGCTTCGTGGCTGAGCGGGGATTTGAACCTGGATCTTCCAGGTCTAAGTCCGACTCCCAAACCACGATACCATCCTGGCTCCTGAATCATGAAGCACCAGAGGGTGGCTGCTGAAGGGATGCCACTCTCTCTGCCCTCGGAGATGACTACTCACAGGTGGCCATCTGATGGTAAACTGGAGGAAAGCTGTTGCCATCCCCAGGAAAATTTGGATTGTGTTGTGTCTGTTCAGCCTCTAGGTGGCACACTGTCCTAATGACAGGCCACATCTATGGACACACGAGGATGCCATATACTGTGGCCAAACTGTGGCTCCTGAGCCACATGCGGCTCTTTAATGTATAATGTCCGGCTCTCGGAGATATGTTGGCTGAGCTCCTTTTTGCATCACAATTAATTTAAAAGGTAAAATGTAAGGTAAATAAGAAGTTTTCACGCTTTATAATTATTTACCAGGTATAAACTGAGAGTCAACTGGATTAAAACACAAGTGTAATGTTCATGGTGAGTAAATATAGTTAAGAATTTAAATGCTTCTTAAATATTGCGGCTCTCAAATGTCTCTCTTGGGGCTTTCAAACATCTGAAGTTTATCATATGTGGCTCTTCCATGAAGCAAGTTTGGCCACCCTTGCCATATACAGTACTGAATCAGAGACTCGTCCTCTGGCTGGCCAGCAACAGCTCTCAGGTGAGAGGTCTCTCTAAGCCCTGCTACCAAAGACCCTTTTAAAGTGAAGATGTCAAGGGCTGAACCTTCTGGATGCAACACATGTGCTCGCCAGTGTTGGGATCAGACCTGCCAGGAATGTCCAGGTTCAAAACACCTTCTCAGCCCTGAAGCAGTGAAGCTCACTGTGGGTGACTGCTGTGTCTCAGGGTCCATTTCAACATTGCTGCTCTGGCTTGAACCCGTAACAAGATACCCAGTCAAGAGTGGTGGGGCAGAAGTGGGGAGGGGGGGGGAGAGGCGATGCCTTGGAAAACAGGCACAACGAGGCAGGAGACATTTGTGGATGTGCCTGGGGTACTGGGGACAACACGATGCCCGAAAGCTCAATAAGGAGGAGGGACTGTGGCTCCGTTGAACCCTTGGCAGGTCTCAGGCGACTGGGCTGCGACCCTGGAGAAAGCCCGGCTGGGAAGAGGAAACAGCAGCCCACTGGTCTGGCTCTAGGGGTTCATGTCAGGGTGAGACCCACCCTGGGAAAGCACTTATTTATTGAAAAAATGTATACCCCGCCTTATCCCATGCCAGAGCAAATGTCCAAGGCGGCTTACAACATCAAAGATAAAAATATACATAATGTAAAACAATACATACAATACATTAAAACAATACAATCCACTGGGGGGGGGCTACAATATAGAGCAGAGAAGCAGCGGAGCAAAACATCTTGAGACCCAGAAGTCAGACCTCAACCCATCACCCAAACGCCAGACGAAACAGTAACGTTTTGAGCCCTCGCCGAAAAGCCATGAGGGGGCAGTTCTCAAATCCCCTGGCAAGGAGTTCCACAGTTGTGGTTCCACAACAGAGAAGGCTTGCCCACATGCTGCCATCCCTCTAACTTGAGAGAGAGCCTCACAGCCCACTTTTGAGGGCTGCAGTGTTGAAACTGGTCTTCAGCGACCAGTTGAGCTGTTGCAAGACGAAAGGAGAAGAGACCGCCAATGTGCTACCTACAGGAACAATTCCCTCACTTAACATGCGTATGGAACAAGGGGACACATTTCAGCAGCTGAAGCAGGCACACCTGGTGGAATTCCTCCTTCTGTAACGCTATGAAAAGTGCTGGTGCCCCGGCACTGGTCAGTTTTAGCCCAGGTTTGCCACAAAAATGCACCTGATATCCATGCTGACTCCCACTTCTCTCCCCCCCCCCCGCCAGGGCTGCCCCCTTTTTTTCGTGGCACAGCAGAATTCTCAACACACATCCTACTGCCACAGTAACAGCGTGAAGCAAAAGCTGCCTCTGTAGCCATGGGAACATCACTCAACACACTAACCTGCGTAACCATAGGAACACCAGAGGTGAATGGCACAGCAGGGAAAGCTTGGCGGAAAGTGGGCCCAACACAGTGAGGAGGATCATCACTGAGGCCGGGCGATGGACAGCCAAACCCACTGCTGGGGGCCTCAACGCCACTGCCCCCCCCACCGTTCCTGGCCCACCATGCTTCAGGGTTACTGCTCACATAAAGCTGCGCAACACACCACCTCAGGCTGCTCTCTGAGAAGGCCAAGGGGACACTGCATGGAGCCCTGACCACTTTTTCTGCTTGGCATGTCATGTGGGAAGCAGTAACACACACACACACACACACACACACACACACACACACACACACACACACACACACACACACACACACACCATGTTTCCCCTTGCATCTGGGCATTTTTGCTGTAGAAGCCCCTTTTGCCACATGCCAGCCAGCTGCTCCAGTGTGGTGCAGATGGCACGGGCTAATCACGCATTGGGGCTGGGGCAGGGAAGAGTGAACAGCCTCAGCTGTGTGACCCTGTCTCACAGGAAGGGGCTGACTTGCATGGCCTTCAGATCTCCCCATCACAGTGGATGATAGCTATTTCTACAACTTCCTGGGATGTAGCTGTTAACTTGGAACATCTGCTAGACACCCACCTCCCATTCCTAAGAACCAGCTCAGCCCCATCTTGAAGGTGCGGTGATGTAATGTGGCAATGACAGACATAACTTTGAAGGAAAGTTATGTGCACCTAAGGAAACATGCGCACCTAAGCCCCTCCCTGGGAGCATGGCAGACTCAGAGTCTAACGAGCAAAAACTGGGTTTGGGATTTCTAAGGGTGCAGAACCTCAACTACTGCACATGCCTGTGTCATCCATGCATCCTGGGTGGGATCATCATACAAACAGATTTATTTATTATTTAAAACATCTCTTGCCTTTAGGCAACTCAAGGAGGCTTACAATCCACAAAAGAATAACATACATTATTGCATTAAGTTGGACTAGAATAAACATCAGGCCAGGTAAGTACTGTATATGTTTCCATAGCTGTATGTAAGAGGGTTGGGGCTATCAATTTCCTGTGGTTCTGCAATAGTGTAATTTTATACAGAATGTATTATTTAGTATTGGATGTGGGTTCCTGATCATTTCAAAACAAAATAAGCACATGTTTCTAGTCCTTAAGCTTGTGCAAATACTTCCTATATGTTTTCAAAGGTAAGTGCAAAATACCAGTAACGTAGCTAGCCTGACCCCGGGGGGGGGGGGGGCCCTGATGACGTGTTTCACCGATGTCGGCGTGTTTATGCTCCGCGGCTGCAAACACAGCCCTCCGGCTACAATAAAGCAGCCACGGAGCACAAAAATTCTGCCGGGGCTCCTCCTCGCGAGGAGACCACAGCTGTCACCCGGGGGCACACCATCCCCACCCACCCCTTAGCAATGCCTCTGCAAAATATTCCCAGCTCAGAGCTGTATCCCAACTTTCACTGTCCCTCTTTCATGATTCCTTCCTTAGATTCGATTTCTCCATTCCCCCCCCCCCATGCTCCTCTCTTGAACATGGTTCTCTTCCTGCCATTGCATTGCTCTTTGTCAAAATATTCCAAATTGTGAAAAAGGTAAATGAGCATGCAAATGACGCCACTTATGCACTTACCTCCTCTCTCACACACACTCAAATCCCTGCATAAATGTGAAGTATTTGCATTTGGATGGAAGAACTGACATTTTGGGGACACCGCTTTGATTATTATTATTTTTTTGCCATGCAAGAACTGAATGCCAGTTGTTAAATCAGAGCTGGTCTGAACTGTGCAGCTGGGTCCCAGCACACCCAGAATCAGGTGCAGACTGAACCATGCCAGCTCTTGCCCTGGGCATACAGCTGCCCCAGTTGTAGCACGCTGGACTGGCAGTCAGTCGTGGCATCGGGCAGCTGACCGGTCTTGGAGTAGGAACCCCCCAGGAGCCAGCAGACTGCATTGGCTAGAAGCCCCCCTGCTGCCCCTGGCCGCCCCCAATGCAGTACCAATTCCACATTCTCCCCACACCCCTTGGACATGTGGTAGAGCCGGCGGCGTCTCCTGCTGCTGCATCTCATTTTGCCCCAGCACGACACTGACCTGCTCCCCAAGAAGGTGGACATCTGCTTGCGTGTCCCTCGCTGACTGCCGGGAGTCAAAGCTTGGGCAGAGGCAGCATTCATGATTGGATCCCACTTCCTTCCTTCTATGCAGCTCCAGGCTGCAGTTGGCACAACCCAGACCGCCCTGCAACAGTTGCTCTGCTAATAGGATCAAGGATCCTCCATCTGTTTGTCTGGGACTGAGCAGCTAATCGTCTTCTGTCCCTCCCCTCTTGGCCACACCCTCTGTCCTCCTGGCACCTCCCCCTTTCAGCTGCCCCCCCCTCCCGCACACCCACTGCGAGCGAAGAGGTCAGCTCCTCTTCTCATCCCTGCCACCAACTCACTAGGCAGCTCTAGGCAAGTCACTTATCTCTGCACCTCCACTGCAATACAGGGAGAATAGTTTGCCGTACACCGTGGCTGTCAATCATCCTGGCTGGGAAGTGTTTGGAACACTCAAAAAGCACTACACACATGCTTGCAAAAACGACTGCTATAATTAGTACAGTATTATTAAGATTTTCCTCTCTCCAAGCTGACTGGCCTGACTGCTTTTCCCCCCGACAGCTTTCTCTAGTCCAAAGGCTCAAGCAGGGTAACAAATGAAAAGAAGTACAAAAGCTCATTAAAACAGAACAGAAGAAGACTTTTCAAGCACTAACACACATGGTAACAACTACTCAGCCGGTCTGGGGTGGGGGGTGGATGACATAGGAAGCAGCTGGGGGAGGGAGGAGAGAAGAGGAACTCTTCCAATCAACCACACACCAGTCACTGGGGAGAACATCACACATCCTAGCGAACAGTATTTGTCCAAGGAGGGAGTTTAGGTGATTTGGGCTGCAATCCTATGCACACTTACCTGGGAGTAAGCTTCACTGAACACAATGAAACGTACACCTGAGCAGACATGCATAGGATTGGACTGTCTATTTATGTAAATATCTGGATTAGAGACTCTCAGGACGTAGGTTCTCCCTTTAAACTTTAACGTTTCAAACTCAACCACAAATGGTGGGATATTGGGGGAAGGGGGCTTTTCACCATACCAGCCAACTTGGCTTTGAGGGTGGCCCTCTTTCTCGGCGCAAATTGCCATGGCTTCATGGGTGGACCCTACCACAGATGGGTTTCTATTCGCCCAAGTCAAGGGTCGGCAAGGCACAGTCTTCAACTTGTCTCCAACAGAAATGGTCCCAATTTGGGGGAAACGGGGATTGGACTGTACTTGTGAAAAGACAGAAATGAAAAGATTCCAGCCCCGGACCCAACACTGCAGGGTTTGGAACAGGGGCCCATCAGGCCCTCTGGCACATGCACCCCGCTATGCAGAATAGACATGTCCTGGGGCACACCGAGTCCTGTGGCATCCAAAGTTCCGACTCCACCAGCGTCCACACCTTCCCCATCCATCCTCACTCTCACTGTGGTCCCCAAAACCTGAGGTGCAGGGAGAGAATTGTAAGTGTGCTTAGTTCTCAGGCCTCCATTCAGCACATCTCCATCCTGTCTTCCCGTCAGATTTTACAGATGTGAAGATTGCCCCCCCAAAATTTATGGAGGAGATTCCTCTCTGGGGGACCCCACTTTCTTGCTAAAGAACAGAACTTAGCCAGAGGGTACAAGACTGCACTGGTGAACAGATGGGAACAAAAAGTCTGACCCATTACTGCAGGGCTTGAAGGGGGGGGGCTCTCCATATACATCATGTAATCGCCCTAAAATATGCAGCTGCTCCACTTCCTTGCCACGGCAGCCACTGGGCTGGGAGGTGCGCTGCCCTGAGAGGGGCAAGCTGCCACACACGGATGCCACCCTCCCAATATCCCTGGGTGGGGGGGGGCTTGTTTTTCCCACGCACAAAGAAAATCATACGAAATGGGTGCATGCGGAATGTGTGGTTTTCAAAACACTCTCCTTCCATAGGCCATATTCTCTGTCCATTTCCCCCCATCCTTCCTCCTCGCTCTTGTTGTGGTCCCAAAATGTGAGCATGGGCAGTGAGGCAGAGGGGCGCAATCCAGCCCTTTCAGCAGGCAAGAGCGACTGGAAGTCTGCTGGCCTGGCTTGTGCCCTGGATTGCAGTGAACATGTAGTCACACGTGACTCCGCACATGAGTTGAAACCCACGGATGTGACTCACAGATGTATTTCGCCACAGCAGCATCATTGCCTGCGTGGCCTGGCCTTAAATCTGGCTTCCAGCCCATCTGCAGAACGGAAATGGCTTTGGTTACCCCAGGGGATGATTGATGGAGCCAGTCCCTAGTGCTGCTGCTAGACAACGGGACCCTGCGGAATCACCTGGCTGGGATGGGGCGGGGCCCCCTGTGTCCTTCTCTGGGGCTTCGTTCTTCCTGGAGGAATAGGGGAAACACTAGAAGGAGGGGCTGGGAAACTCCCGCTCAACGGATTGGTCTTTGGCTTGTGGCGTACCACAGTGTTCCACCTTCCCCCCCCCCATGCATCTTAACATCTGTGTGAAACCACTGGGGAAAGGTCTTCTGGGGGTTGGTGTAGGGTGTTAGTTAGACTTACCATGCGTCCCAGTTTGCCCGGGACAGTCCAGGTATTACTGGGTCCATCCCGGGCAGGTCCCGGGAAGCTTCAGGTCCTGGGAGGCCTCCGATAGCCACAATCGAAAATAAAAAAATAATAAATTTTAAAAATGGCCGCAGCCATTTCTTCCCGGAAGCCCTACATTCTGAAGGGCTCCTGGGTCGCTTGTGTGCATGTGTGTGGCTTTTGCGAGCCGCACACGTGCGCACAAGTGGGCGGCGAGGAGGCGACAGTGGCGGCGGGAGGCGGCGAGCGGCGAGGCTGCGAGCAGGCCAGCGCCAGCCCCGCTCCCCGAGCCAGCTCGCCGGCTCTCGCCGCTCCGAGCTCAGAGCGACGAGAGCCGGTGAGAGCGGCGACTCGCCCTCGGATTGCCCGCTCTCGCCGCTCCGAGAGCGAGACCAGACGAGCTGGGTGAGCGCGGCCCGGCCCGGCCGGTGGAGGAGCAGCAGCAGCGCGGTGGTGACGACGGCGGCGACGAGATAAGTCAATTTAATTTATTATTTATTTTAATGTTAAAATTAATAAATAATTTAAAATTTCGGGCTCGCTTTGCGCGGCAATGGGGGCATTTTACACCCCCTTCGTTTTTTAAAATTAAATTGATTTCTTTAATTATTATTTAGTTAGTTTGTAGATTAAATAAATATATAATTAAAAATTCCTGCACCCCCTCCGTTTTTTAAAATTACATTGATTTTTATTTTTTTATTATTTTATTGATTGATTGATTGATTGATTGATTGATTAATTGTGGGGGTGTCCCGGTTTGAGGGGGGGAAATATGGTAAGCCTAGTGTTAGTTGAATTGGCGGCTGGAGTCAGTGAAGGGCTGAATGTGGGCAAACGAGCTGAAATTAAAATTAGACAAGTCAGAGAGTCTCTTAATCAGGAGCTCGATTGAAGCAGTTTTGGCATGTCTGTTCGGGGGGGGGGCTACCCTTCCCTTGAAGCATAAGGCTTGCAGTTTGGGGGCCAGGCAATAGCCACAGCCTGAGGTGATCTTGTCCCCCTTTGGCTGTGCAAAAACTGCACCCATTTCTGTCAGAAGCAGATGTTCCCATGCTTATCCCACGTCTGAGTCACATCTTGGTTGGACTGTTACATGGTTTGTGTGGGGCTGCCCTTGAAGGCCCTCTAGAAACTTCAGCTGGCACAGGCTGCTGCTGCTGCAGGGTTGCAACTGGAGCTCCGGGCCGTTCCCCTGCAACTGTGCTGCTTTTTCAGCTGCACTGGCTGCCGGTGAGCTTCCCAGTGCAATGCAAACTGCTGGCTCTGTCTGACCTTTAAAGCCCCAAATGGCTTAGGGATCTGAAGACCCATCTCCCCCCACAGGAAGCTGCCTCCCCCCCCCCCCAAGATCCTCTGGGTCAGGAGATTCCGTGGGTAGCAGCAACTCTGAGAATGTCACAACAATGCCTCTGCGGGATTTGTGTGGCACTGGGATTTCAGGTACAACAGTGAATCCAGAAGCACCCCATGTTCCTGAGGCATCCCTGAGGCAGTGTGCTCCCTGAGGCATCTGGTGGGGCCACTGTGTGATACAGGAAGCTGGACTAGATGGGCCTTTGGCCTGATCCAGCAGCCGGGCTCTTCTGATGTTCTGATGTCCCTCACCTTCGTGACCAGGGAAGGCTGAGCCCACTCTGGCTGGCTTTCCAGCCGCACACACAAGGACTACCCCAGCAGCGTCAAGGGTTCCACCTTGTTTGGATTTGGTCTTGGTCCCGACCAGGTGCAGGCCTGGAGACGGCAGGACCCAAGTGGGATCAAAAGGCCAAGGGACCAGCTCTGTTGCTTTCAGACCAATGATTACCCATGACACATCACTGTATGGATGTATGTAGTTGTCTCCTGTATACACGGAAGTGGAGGAGGTCCTGGACGGACCACCCCACAGGACCCCCAACAGCAAAGCCCCAAGGACATGATGAACAGGGTCTCCCTGGCGGGGAGGGAGCTCATGAGCCCCTCCAGTCCCCCCCCCTGCACCGGTCAACCACATCAAAGGCCACAGAAAGCCCTGACACCTCGGCAGCAGGGTCAATGACCCCATAGATCCTGGCAGGGAGTCTCAGTTCTGTAGCTAGGAGAGGAGTTCCAGGAAAGACTCCTCTATGCCTCCCCCACTGGCCAGCTTGACTGCTTGCTTGGGGTGGCAATAGCTATATGGGCTGCACTGGAGCAAGCGTGTGGGCCCCAACGTTCTCTGGCCACATCCAGAGATGCTCCTCAGGGCAGTGGTCTGGGGAGGCAAACTGTCAGGAGAGACCATCGCTGAGGGGTCGAGTTGAGCTGGTTGGCTCTGGTGATGCTCTGGGAAGCGAGTCGTAAACAGGTCAGTTGAACATTCACAAGCCAAACAGCCAGAGGAGGGCGGATTTTAACACGGGCAGGCAGGAGGCCCATTCTGCTGCATGTGGCATGTGCTACACCCCCATGCTCAATGCAAGTGAGCACAGACAGACAGGTGGCTGCAAGATGGCATGTGAAACAGCCGAGTTCCTTTCTGGGCAGAGACTGCACAGGCCTTGAAATAGCCGCCCAGTCTCGAAAGGCTTCTGAAAGATCCATTTGCACTGCTGCTCCAGGTGGTCGCAGCGCCAGCCACATGCTAGGAGCTGTCAGGACTGCAGCCCCTGCTGCCCCAAAGGCTCCCACCTGACTGTCCGATAGACTAGAGAGGGAGCCAAGGGATCCTCCCAAGGCTGCAGGGCCACCTGTCTGTCTCCAGGCAGCACAAACTCTCATGCTACTCCTGAAACCATCAGTCCCTGTTGGCAAAGAGGCCACCACTGCACAACGTCTTTGGGCATGGAGGTGGTTGAAGGGACTGGCAGTGGGCTCTTTGGAGAGCAGCTACCCAGTGTGCCGACCCTTGGTGCCAGCTCTGCCTCTGCATACAATTCACTTCCTGTTGTCTCAGCAGGGTGAGATGGCTGCTGCCTTGTAGGCAATGAAAAATGCATGACTTGGGATTTCTGCAAGTGGCATTTGCTGTAAGGCAACTCCGAACAGCAGCAACAGCGCAGGAGGAAAGACAAGACGCGGATGCTGTGTGTGTGTGTGGGGGGGGGGGGAGGAAGCACCAAGAGGAGAAGGCCAGGCGAAAGGGGAGCACTGCAAAGCCACAGCAGCAAGAGGCAGCAGAGAGCTGGGTCGGGCTAATCTGTGCCACAATGTCATGAAGGAAGGGGTGCGAGAGGGAAAGTGAGTGGGAAGGCGCTTGCAGAACACCCCCCCCCACACACACACACACAGGGAGCACAAGGAGGAGCACTCCACCCAGCGATGCTGCTGAGTCCTCGATGGCGGCAGTGGTCCCCAGGCGATGAGCTGCAGCCCAGACTGGGTTCATGGCAGCACCAAGACGGGCTGCATTTCCCTGCTGGGCTCACCGCTTTGTTCCCCTCCATCCAAGCAAGCAGAGCTTTTCTCCCCCCCCCCCCCTGCTTGCTACCACTTCTGGGACGTCACCAAAGGCAACCCCAGTCCCAAGAAACGTCATGGCCCAATTGTAGCCTGTCCTTGGAAGAAGCCTGGTGGTTGTGGCACCAGCCAGCCAAAGTACAGGTGGGGCACTCAGTCCTGTATGCCACAGATCCTACCTACCCGGAGGGAGCATCACTCAGGGATGGCCCCCTCTGATCCCCGAGAGACGGTCTGTGGAGGAGGCAGAGCCTGCCAAGGGGCCCCTGAAACCGAGAGCCAGCCCAGCCAGAGAACGGGCCCAAGAAGACATGCCATCGTTGCCACCACACAGTCGGAGAGACCCCAAGGCAGAGGCCCAGCTCTGAGCCGACACCGGGGAGGGCCCTGCCTGACCCTGCTGCTGAGAGCCGGTTTCTCATCAAGTGAACAAGCCAACGGACCCACGGCCAGTCGCTGAGTGCAGGAGGGAATGCCAGGACAGTCCACAGGCAGAACCAGTCGTGTGGGCGGGCCACAAGGGGCAACGTCGCCCTGCCCTCGAATGAGCAAGAGAAGAGGCTGGACTCTGTGGGTCGCCAGGTGGAGCACTTGCACACAGGCAGCCGGCCTGTTTCCAGCAGCTCTGACAGAATGAGCCGCCCAAGCCAAGCCTGCTGACAACCAAGGGAAAGGCAGCAACAGGCCGGCCCTGGCGCCAGGGCTGCCCTCGAGCACTGGCGTCGCTCCCGTGAAGCGACGGGAGCGGGCCGCCTCGGGGCGACGCGCGCACAGGGGTGATGCGCGCATCCCGCGCGCACCTCGCGCGCACTCCCGCACGCCACCTCTGTGGCACGCATCGCCCTCCGGACGCTCCGATGGAGCGTCCGATCTGGCCGGCGCTCCAGGGCCTTCTGAACGAAGGCCCACTGCGTCAATACGCAACCTTTTTCGGGTTTTGCGCATGCGCAGACCGTTTTGAGGGCAAGAGGGCAGGCCCTTGCCCTCAAAACGGTCTCTGCGCATGCGCGAAAACCTGAAAAGGTTGCGTATTGACGCAGTGGGCCTTCGTTCAGAAGGCCCTGGAGCGCCGGCCAGATCGGACGCTCCGAGGCCGGCTCCCGGGCCGGCCTCGGAGCGTCCAGAGGGCAATGCGAAGGGGCGGGGGGGCCCCCGGGGCCCCCCCAAAGGGCATCACTGGGGTGACGCGCGTGCCCCCGCCTTGGGGTGTCGCGCGTCCTAGTGACGCCAGTGCCCTCGAGGCTCCTGCCCGCTGGGCCTGCGCCATTGGCGACCCCCGTTCTTGACCTCTGCAGCTCTTCCAGGTCCACACATCATGGCAGCTACTCTTGGTTGCTCCCCAGAACGACTTCCGAGCTACAACCACGAGGGGTCCTATTAGCAGTCACTCCCAGATGACAACCATTCTTCTCAGTGTGCTTCAATACCAGATTGAACCATTTTGCTAGCATACAATGCAGCCGAAACCACTGCAAACTTATAGTATTTTGAGTGGTTAGCTTGTTAGAGCACTCAGTGAAAAATATACAGATCTGTGCAGGTACATAGGAAAAAATACGCCGTTCAATCTAGCACATCCCATTGATTTGAATGAGCCTTAAACATGCTTGGCTGCGCTGCACTGCAATCCATGTTTGCAAAGTACCAGGAAAGAACATCTTGAGGTTAGGCTGCACCTTAACAAGGGGCGAAGATGTGTCCTCTGCTCCCCAGAGAGAGTAGGGCCAGATCTAAGCAGCTTCAGCTGCAGGGGGGGAGATTCTGGCTGGCTACCAGGAAGCCATGCTGGACAACAGAACCGATTGCCAAGGGAGGGGCGGGGTTCTCCTCCTTCGCGGGAGGTCTTCAAGCGGAGGCTCGACAGGCACCTTTGGGAGGCGAGGACTTTCCCGCTTCAAGCAGGGGCTTGGACTACATGACCTTAAAGACCTCGTCCAACTCTATGATTCTCTACCCAGCGTGGGCAGATCTGGATTGTGCCCTCCAATTTATAATATCCATGTAACTTCTTAAATCAAACTGGTGCTAACTTACACAGTTTCACACAATATATTCAAAGGAATTGTCAACAGGAATTGTCCTTTGTTAACCGCATTTGGTTTCCTTTGCTAAAGAGATCCTTCAAAGAACACAGCGCTGGAGAGAGGTCATCACCGGCTAAAGCCTGATTCACATATGACAGCGTTTTCCCTGCTGTGCGCTTCACGGACCCGCTCTGCCCTGTATTTGCATATTCATAATGTAAAAGGACACCATTACGGGGCACCAACGCTAGAATCGCTGGAGATGGCTCGGTTCAACTTTGGCAAAGCGTGTCTCGTGGAGCTTGTGGGCGGGTTCAAAGCGCAACAACAGCCACCAATCGCGCGAGAGGGGGGGGGGAGAGTGGTTGCATGCCAATCACAAGTTGCTCCAATCACCGCGAATGTTACAAGTCCACTGCTCTTCAGAGAGGGAAACTCCGAGGAGAGAGCAAGCCTCGTTATTGCAAAATGTCATTGCAAAACTCTCAAAATGTTCCCAGTTCATGCTGGGATAATGATATAAAATTTGTGGTTGAAGTAAGGGCAAGAACTTCCGAGAGGAAAAGGCAAGCAGAACAAGAGTTCACAAGACTTCGGCCAATCAGAGCGCGGCTGTGTTTAACCAATCACAGCTGCGCTCTCTTAAGAAGGCGGGACAGAAGGAGGGACGACAACCAGAGCGACGCTCCCCCTGCTCCAAGCGCCTGATCACGCCTGATCAGTGCGTACGCTGGACAGGGATGTCCGCAGTCATCTGTGAATCAGGCCTAACTCGGAAACTGTGGTTTCCGCATCTAATTAATCAATTGAGCGGTTCCCGCGCTTTCCAACGCTCCATTACTATTTCTACCTTGTGCCCATGGACAAAACTATGGACATCTATCAGCGTGCTAGCTGAATTTCTCTCATCTGCTTTTTGAAAAAAATCCCTGGAGTGGGAAGAAACGTAAAAGCTACAAGTTCTAAGGCTTCTCATCACTTGACTGATTTGGATAGTCCGTTCCTGCGCTCCTGCTTCCTCGAGTGCACCAGGATCAAAGGAGAGGAATTTTCTTCGGTCAAGTGACTCCCCAGTTTGCAAACCCGTCCTCGCATGCATTTTCAGTTGTGGCTGTCATGATTGCTTCCATGTGGTTTTCTCCAAAATGAACATCATTCACTCCATTTTTTATAAGCAGCGGTGTAGCCACGCCCCCGGGGGGGTGGGGGTGGGACTGCGGCACGCCGCACCGCTCCCCGCCTGACGCTGATGCCGCCTGGAACGTGAGCCAAAAGGCTCAACCAATGCTCCGGGCGGGCCAAAAAGCGTGCGTCTTTTTCGCTGCTCCCGCCCGCCCGCATCTGCTGCCGGTAAGTTCCTCACCAGCCGGTGCACTGCTGCCCCACGGGTGCTGCCTGGGGGTGGGCCGTCCCCCCCGCCCCAGGCATTCCTCCGCTACTGTTTAGTTGTTCTCTTGTACTGTCTGACTTCCTACTCACAAGAAGTCCTTTAATTAGCTATATCTTATTTGCAGTCCAAGCAACCCCATCATTTCTTGTGCTTTTTATTATTTCAATTGCAGTAATAAACAAATGAGTAGCTACGTTCTCAGATTTTCATGACGTGTCCAAATCTCAGAGTTAAAAACAAGCATCATCCCGGGAAAGTAACTGTTCAGGGTTGCTGAGGCAGCAAATAGGAAACCACTTAAGGGCTATTTATGGCCAAGAGGTAGCAGGAACTGACTAATTCAAGGGCCAGTAGCCAGAGCCTTTTCTGAACTGGACTTACTTCTGAGTAAACAGTATACCATTTTTACTGAGCCATTTAATCATTTGATTTTGTCTGTAAACCGCTTTGTGCACTTTTTGTTGAAAAGCGGTATATAAATACTGTTTAATAATAATAATAATAATAATAATAATAATAATAATAATAATAATAAAAACAACATTTTTCTTCCTTTGTTCAACCAGACCCCTGCTAACTGGACCAAGAGGCAGTTTTGAAAGGGGTGTCCCCTCCTCTCTAGCAGTGGGAGAGCAACTGTCCCTCTTCCCCCCAGCAGGCCGTCCGTTCCAGTGGATGCTGCTGGGGTCTCTAAGTTCTGCACCTCTTTTTAGACTGCAAGCCCTTTGGGGACAGGGAATCATGTCTTGATTTATTTTGCTACTTAAACCGCTTTGTGAACTACTCCTGTTGAAAAGCGGTATATACATTTTCACCATCATCATCACCATCATCATCATCATCATCATCTATTCGGGTCTTGTTATGCAGAGGAAAGAAAGTACTCCATACTAAATGCCACATAGAACCATGATTTAAGTTCTGCTTTCAGTTCACCACAGCACAGCAACCAGGGACATCACTTCCAGAAGCAGACTCTGAAGGCAGCGGTCCCTGCAGAACCAGCCCGCCTTCCCCCACTGCCAAGAGGACTGATGCAGTCACAGCAAAGCTTCAGAAGCAGATCCCAAAGGGGAGGCAGTCTTACAGAGCAGCTCAACTCTGGGGAGGAGGGATGATGCTGGTGTGTGTGTGTGTGTGTGTGTGTGTGTGTGTGTGTGTGTGTGTGTGTGTGTGTGTGTGTGTTGGGGGGATGATCTCTTACTCACTGTCTTACAAAAGTAGCTTAGATTCCTTTTGGAAAGGACTCACAAATCCAGAGAGAATATGCCTGCAAAGAGCAAGGCAGCTAAACAGAAGCCCTGTGACCAGAGGCAGCTGCTGGGGGCCTTTAGCAGTCCGAGTGGGTGGCTGCCTCCAGGCTCTGCTGGTGGGCTTCCGAGAAGCCTTTGGGAAGAGGATGTTGGCTGTCCATCAGCAGCCAGCCCTGGAGCAGAGCATGGACTGACATGGGCAGTGGAGTTCCCTGGACTCCCCCAGGGCCCAGCTCCTCTTCCTCTCTGGGGCCACAGCTCCGGGCTCCCAAGCACGAGTCCGGCAGGTCTAGAGGGGGAACCACTGCCTGAACACAACCCCAGATCTGCTCCCTCCCCAGGTTTCCAGTGCCTGGTCCTGGACATTGATTTGGCATTTGGAAACTGCCTAGGTGACAGGTGGCAAGCTTAGGAAACATCCCAATGGATCGGCCTGTTGCCTTTGGATCTGGAGTTGGGGCTCATGGCTTGAAGACAGATTTGGAGGATGGTGTCAGCTGATGACCAGTTTAAAGTCATGCTCTGCCAGCGTTTGGCCATCACTGAGGAAGTGCTGTGTAAAAGATTTCGTGGTCTGGAATAGAAGACAGGAGAATCTCATGCAATGTTTGCTGCGAGTATACAGACAGTTTGCGAATTATGGCTTGAAGCAGCAGAAGTGAAAACTCTTCATTAAATGGCAGCTTGGATGCAAAGGGAGCTGCTCCTTTTTCAACAACTGAACCCCAACATTGGAGCCTTAGTTCAGGACCACCAACCGAAAACACTTCAAGATGCCACCCTGATTGCAGACCAAATGGTAGCAAGAATAGGTGGTGGAACTAGTCAGAGCTTGCGGACTGGAGGGAACGAGGGACTAAAGGAGAGAGATGACCCTTCTCACCTAGGAGGGGAGGAGAACGGAAAAATTGGCTTGGATCACATGACCCTCCCAGAGGCGCATACCCCACTCCAATGGAGAGGAGAGAAAGGGAATGGTCCTTGGGAGTGGGGTGTTGTTACCAAGGTGGAGATCCAAAGCCTATCCGGAGGAGCTGCCCACAGTTGGCACCAAGAGCATCAGATGGCAGCCGACCCCAAGTCAGACCGAGGGAGTCGCCTGCTGAACTCAGGAGGGGAAGAGCACATGGAGGAAGAGGTGCCACAGAACTGCAAGACGGGAAAGTCCCGTGAGCAAGGGATAGCTGCTCCCATCTCCACTCCAGCCACTGGCATGGCAATGGCGTCAGAAATGCAGATATGGAGTGAAGGGGGGGGGGGACTTGAAGGCATAACGCTCTGCTCGCATTTCTGTTATCGCCACCGGTTGCCCTCCTGATGCTAAAGAAATTCCCCTGCAGGAATTACCGGTAGTCCCTTTGGAACAAGAAGAATGGCTCCTCCGGAGACAACAAGAGGAAAACATCATGGTGCTCCAACCCATGGGAAAGGGACAAGTGAAAGGGCTGGTAGATTCTGGAGTCGCTATCTCATCGAGATCGCAAAGTCTACTATCCCCAGACCAAATCAGGTATGGGTACTGTTTTGGAGACGTGGCACCTTTTCCAAGCCCAACACCATCTTTCCATGTTGTTGACGTAAAAGTGGAGTTTAGAAACTGGACTGTACTTTGTTTAGAACAATGCTTGTTCACGAAGAAACTGACCCAGCTGTCATCATTGGAGGAAATGTGCTGTATCAAACCTCACGTGTTCAGACTACATGAGAAGAGGCGAAGGATAGACGGGAATCAAATGGAGAGGAACGACAATATTCAAGGATCAGTCTGAGAGAACTTGAGTGAGGCCAAATGGGAAGGACCATACCTTGGAAAAAGAAACCTATCTGAGGTGAATGTCCTAGTTGCATCTTTGGGAGAAGGGCGGAAGTGTCTAAAGACCATGGATGTTAATTGACTCAAGCCCTACTATAAATGCTCTAGTGCCATCTTTTGTTTACAGGCAGGACTTCAAGATACCAAACTGGATTGGGATTTGCTGGATGACGTGAGGTAGAAGGGAGGCGTAGGAGAGTTGGTTCTTCCTTCTGAGTTACCCCTGGTCAAACAGCAGCAAATGAGCGAGATTTTCCATGAATTATCAGAGGTATTCTTTACCATTCCTGGGCAAATGACTTTAATTGAGCATGTCATTGATACCGGAAACCATCCCCCTATTCAGGGCAAACCTTAAGCCAGACCTACACTGCACGAGTCCTGGCACGTCCCAGACGCATACGGAGCTCATGCAGCTATGTGGGTTCCATTTTATGAGATCGCATCAGAACGCGGGAGACCTGTGCTCTCCCGAGTTCCGGAGCGATCTGAATTGGCCATGCTCAAGATTTTGAGGGGGCCGCGGGGCGGGACGCGGCACTAATCCTTTGAGCTGTATTGGAGCCAATCACCGTTGAGCTGTATTAGAAGGTGGGACAATCAGGAGGGACTATTTGCCAACTGTTTCTTGAGGCTCCGGGTTACCGGGCTTGCAAACGGCAGCACTTTGCCGCCAGTCTTTGCGGGTGTTCACGTGCGCGTGAATGAGAGAGACACACATGTGATTGAATTGGGGGGGTGCGTGGTGTGCCCCCAAACCTCTGACTTTCCCTTACTGCTTTCACCTCTTTGTCCAGCCTGCCCGAACAAAAAATAACCCAAAGATGCGCTCCAAAGCCGGTGAAAACCAGGATTGATAGAGTCGTTCGCATTCGTCCACTATTCCCCAAAGCCCTGTCGCCTTTTCCCTCAGGGTCGGAGCGCACTTGTGTTTCAGCCAATCACCGCTGAGCTGTATTTAGAAGGCGGGACAGTCAGGAGGGACTATTTGCATAAGAAACTGGTGAAGACAAGGGCAGCGTTTGGAGGCGGGGCATCCAGTCTCCTACGCTCGCGCGCCTCCAGACGTGAGCACAACAGCACTCATGCGGTGTAGGTCCGGCTTTACCCCATAGCTGGGAAAATGAAGGAGATAATGCAGAAAGAGTTAATGGAAATGTTGGAACTGAGGATTTTTACACAGCATACAAGGCAGTTTACACAGGCAGGCAGAAGAGTCTGGCTCAGTTGGGAGAGCTGCTGCCTTCAAAGCCCGAAGACCGGTGAACTTGATAGGTTCGAGACACGCCGCCGGCAAAAAGCTGTGAAAGCCTCCAGGAGGAGAGATAAGAGCTTCCAGCTGCGTCAGTTGAGTGTGGGAGGCGCCAGCCAGCAGAACTGTCAGACTGTAAAAAGGATACCACCTGGAAAGTAGCCGTTCATGAAAGATTGGACATTTATATATATTGTAAAAAAAAACCCAAGAGGGGTTAGGACAGCCTGCTCATGTACACCGCCTTGGATTAAAGTCGGAGGAGAAATCCAATGACCAAGAAAGGCGGTATATAAATACTGTATATTATTATTATTATTATTATTATTATTATTATTATTATTATTATTCAAACCACCATTTTTCAATGGGATTTTTACAATAATGTTCTGTGGAATTCACAGAACCCTCAATAGACCAGATGTTTTCCTTCACGGTGTGTTTATCTCTTCTAATTGAGAGATCTGAAAGCTATTGGGCTTTGGGCAAGCCCAGTGGTGCTGGTGACAAAGGAAGTGCTAGACTCTAATGGGGACCCTCAGTTCAGGTTCTGCACTTATAGGGAACTAAACCAACTCACCATTCCTGACCCCCAGCCTCTTCCCAAGATCGATTTCTTCATAGAGGAGGTGGGGAAGGCCCAGTATCTCTCTGTTTTAGATTTAACAAAGGGATACTGGCAAACCCCATGAAGCCAGAGAGCCGGTGTAAGAGTGTTTTCACAACCCCGCTTGGAAATTTTCAGTATCGTTTTTAGCCTTTTGGATTGAGTAATAGCTCTGCCACTTTTCAATGACTGATTAACAACATCCTGGCACCGTTCTCCCCGTTTGCTACTGCCTTTATTGCTGATGTTGCCATATTCTCAAACACCTGGGAAGAACATCTTGGACATGTATGGACTGTATTAAAGCAGCTATTGGAAGTAGAACTGACGGTGAAACCTGCCTAATGTCAGTGTGCCAGGACTTAGGGTACTAGGGAGGGGCTGGCAAAAAAAGTCCACTACAGGCCAAGATTCAAAGTAGAGTGGACTGGCCCCGTTGGCTTACCTGGCTATTATAGACAATTTGATTTGTGGCCAATTTCAGTGAATTGGCCACTCCTTTGAATTATTTAACAAAAAAGAAGTGCCCAAACAAAATTCAGTGGACAGATAAATGTCGGAGGGCTTTTGATACTCTCAAGCAACGGCTGAGTGATGCTCCAATATTATCTGCTCCCAATTTTTATCAACCCTTTGTGGTGCAAACAGATGCTTCGAGAACTGGTTTAGGATGTGTGTTATTGCAATATGATGCATCACAACAATTGAGACCCATTTGCTATTTGAGCCGCAAACTGCTTCCTGTGAGCAGAATTATTCAACCATAGAACTGAAATGCTTAGCGTCGGTTTGGGGTTTCTCAAAGCTCTGACCCTATTTGTCGGGTCAAAGGTTTCACTTGCAAACTGACCACTCCCCTTTAACTTGTCACAGCAAGGTGAAAACTAATCAGCGGTTATTACGTTGGTCATTGGCCTTGAAAGACTATAGATTTGATATACAGTTGTCCCCCGCTTAACGACTGGGGATACGTTCTGAAATCCCTGTCGTGAAGTGAAACCATCATTAAGTGAGTCTTCAGCACCATCTAGTGGTGTTGATGGTGGCTTGCTGTGCTTTGAAGTTCTTTGATGTTTAGCACTGTGCTTAAAGACCCAGTGCTAAACATCCAAGCTCTTATCTTGCCCATTAGCTGTTTCGCTTTAGATAAGGGCTTGGATGTTTAGCACTGGGTCTTTAAGCACAGCGCTAAACTTCAAAGATCTTATCTAGCGCCAAACAGCTGATGAGCTGGGGATTTTAAGACTTTTTTAATCCTTTGCTCTTTTTTTACTGGGACCTCCGTCGTATAAGTGAAATCGCATTATGCGATCCGTAGTCCTGTA
Source organism: Plestiodon gilberti rubricaudatus (assembly GCA_026170595.1). Lineage (NCBI taxonomy): Eukaryota > Metazoa > Chordata > Lepidosauria > Squamata > Scincidae > Plestiodon > Plestiodon gilberti. Next base: position 170,484,034 of record JANXHW010000005.1, on the reverse strand, counting down.
CAGACCGGTAGTCCATATTCCTGGGAAGTTAAATGTGGTAGCTGATGCCTTGTCCCAAGAGTGGGAAGGGGAATATGTAGATGTGGAACAGAGTTAAGTGAGTATTGTAATAATAGCAGAGAATAGAGTGGTTGTTAATGTGATATCAGTTAGAGCAGTGTTTCTCAAACTGTGGGTCGGGGCCCACTTGGTGGGTCACAACCCAATTTCTGGTGGGTCCTGCAGAACCTCCAATGAAAACACTGTTGATGGAAAGAGCAGATAAGTAGCTGCCTCGATCCCTGAGGCTATTCAAAAATCAGATAGCTGCAAAGAGCAGAGCTCCTGCTGTTTGCAAGGAGCTGAGCTCCTGCAGTTTGCAAGCTTGTGTAAATATAGGGAGGTAAATGTTTGAGCGTCTTTTTTTCTGGTGTTTTTTTTCCCAAGTCTGTCAATGACAGGTAAGTGGGGGCAGGTGTGTGATAGGAATTTAAAAATCTATTGGGAGTGAGTTTGGTTTGACTATTGTAAGTAGTTGCAGTATTTGGTCTTAAGAAGTGTTGAGGAGTTTCAACACTAAAGACCTGGGTCACATAACTAAGCCCCTCAAGTCTTGAGGCTATTCATTAGGGCTGCCTCATTATGAAAAACAGATTGAGGTTTTTTGTAAATAAAGTCTCATCCTAAGGCTAGGTGGCTAGGTGGCTAGGTCACTGTCATAACAGAAATCTCTGGTTTCTATTCTCATTTTGATTTAATGTCTTTGGTTCCTGGATTCTGCTTGTTAGCAGTGGTGTCTGAGGGTTGGCTGGCTTCCAACAGGCATGATAATGCAGTTTTGGTTGCCTGCTACTAGCCCTTATCTGCATGAGAACCGGGATGGCCTTGGTTCTCCAATTATAACTTACACCTGCAAGGGCCATCACGGGACCATCCTCGGAGGGAGGGGGAAGGAGTACTCAATTTCAAATTCTACCCTTTCTGACCTATGATTGGCTAAAGTATTAGGTCACTCCCCTGACCCCCAAAAGTGTACTTAAACTATGCTGGAACCATTTTGTATCTCTCTCTCTCTCTTGTCGTTTTTACTTGTGAGCTGTCTGCGCGTGAACATTCCTGTGGCTCTGCTGGAATCCACTTGCAGGTTCATGTAACCTAGAATGGCTCTCAGCCTGTGCCAGGCTGAGGCAAGGCCCTGCAGCATCCTTGCAAGGATGTCTGCTGATATTCTATCTCTGGTGAGTTCTATTAGGAAAGTTGTCATTAGCTATAGGAGATAGCTCTTTGTTGTTTTCTGTATCCTGTACTTCTCTGTCTGAACGTTATGCCTTTTTTGTAGCAACAATAGTTGCCTGTAATCTCTCTGCCTTCTATGCTTTGCATAGTCTGAACCAAAATAAATCATCTCTATATTTTAAACAGATGGGTATTCCTTTGAAGCGGGCTATCTAAATTCAAAGCCTTCGTCAGGGAGTCCAGTCTGACCCAGACCCCTTTGCACTCTGTGGCCGTCAGTAGCAAGAAACTGAAGGGTCAAGAGGTTTAATTTCTTGCTGGTGGCAGGTCTACCGTTAACTCTGATACTTCCTTGGTTAGGAAGGAGAAGATTGAGTAGCTGAGGGGCTCATTCACGGGGGTGCTGGCCTTGGACTGCTGGACCTGGCTGGGGTGACCGCCTGACGCTAGCTTAAATCTTCGCCCCATATAAATCATTTTATGACAGTCACTTTAAACAATGGGCCCTGGTGCTAAAACGTTTCAGAACCACTGAGTTAGAGAATAGAGTTTTAGAGAAAAGTAAAGTTGAGCAAAAAGGTTGTGATACAACAAACTTTTTGAAGAAAAGGGGGCGTGTTGAGATAGTGAATGTCAGGGGAAAGGTTGGTGAAGGAATGGAACAGTCCGGTTACAGGGGAAGGAGTGCTGTGGGGGTCGCCTGACTTTGTTTTGACTTCAGCGGTCCGGCTGGACCTATAGAGGGAGGACAGGTTCAGGGAGGATTTTGTGCTAGGAGGCTGTGTGCTTCTGGGGCGGAGAAATCGGGCTTATTCCACGCTGTCCACTATGGCGCTAGGGGACAGTGGGGAACAGTATTGATGCTTGCAGCTTGCTGTGTTGTGCTTTGCCTGACGATGGTCATCGAAAGATGATTGAAACGTTGCAATTTGAAGATCAATTTTAAAATCTATAAAGTGTTAAACCAGAGTTTGTATTGTGTTTTTAACATTGGATTTTTTTGTGTCATGGTTTTTAATCCTGTTGTGTCTGAGAATAGTATTGATGCTGCACCCCAGGAAACAAGAAGGGGGTGAGAAAAGCAAGGAGACACTCTAGGGTCAAAATAACTTTACTGTGGTTGGGAAAAGGCAGTTAGAAAAGAGCAGTTGGACTCCATTTTGGCAAAGGGAGGAGAAGAAGAGGGCTTCTCTGGAGGCAAACTGCTGGTCAGATGCTTTAGAAGGAGCTGGAGAAGATCAGAACCGTTCCCTGGAATAGCACCATCTGGGAAGCACCACTGAGAAGCAACCTCCATGAGGACAGAACTAAGCTTGAGTGGCCTCTTACCGTTTGGTAGGGTGCACGGTATTCTACTTCAATATGTACCAAGCGTAAAAGGCGGTTTCTGCTCCCATATACAGTGATGCCTCACAAGACAAATGCCTCGCACAACAAAAAACTCGCAAGACAAAAGCATTTTGCAAGTTTTTTGGTGACTCGCAAGACAAATTTTCTTGCAAAAACAATTTCGTCTTGTGGAACACTCAGCTCCTAAAGCCACAATCTATTCAAATGTTAAAGTATTCAAGAGGGTTAGCAGACTGCAAACAGTACAGCCCGAGGCCACACCGATTATCACCCGACAAATAGCTAACACCAGCAGAGATAAAGGCAAAGCAGAGATAAAACTACCATCCTGAAAAACTTCCCATCTGAGTAGGTGTACTGATTAAGACCCTACCCATTCTTCGTTTTGGCCCGGAAGCGGCAGCAGCAACTCGGCACAGGCTGCCTGCCTGCCTGCTTCGAGTCTCTTACTGACTCACACAGGAGCCGCCCTCACGCCGAGGAAAGCCTCTTCAGCTGTTGCACGGCCGAGAGGTAATGGTGCATTTAGTGGTGCCTGCTCCGCCCCTTAGCCTGGCCGGCACCGCGGCAGGAGGATACTGTAGGCGACAGCTACACTTGCCATTTGAATAAAGTATTCAAGAGGGTTAGCAGACTGCAAACAGTACAGCCCGAGGCCACACCGATTATCACCCGACAAATAGCTAACACCAGCAGAGATAAAGGCAAAGCAGAGATAAAACTACCATCCTGAAAAACTTCCCATCTGAGTAGGTGTACTGATTAAGACCCTACCCATTCTTCGTTTTGGCCCGGAAGCGGCAGCAGCAACTCGGCACAGGCTGCCTGCCTGCCTGCTTCGAGTCTCTTACTGACTCACACAGGAGCCGCCCTCACGCCGAGGAAAGCCTCTTCAGCTGTTGCACGGCCGAGAGGTAATGGTGCATTTAGTGGTGCCTGCTCCGCCCCTTAGCCTGGCCGGCACCGCGGCAGGAGGATACTGTAGGCGACAGCTACACTTGCCATTTGAATAAAGTATTCAAGAGGGTTAGCAGACTGCAAACAGTACAGCCCGAGGCCACACCGATTATCACCCGACAAATAGCTAACACCAGCAGAGATAAAGGCAAAGCAGAGATAAAACTTCCCTTCCCTTCCAGAAACGGTGTGCATTACTAGAGCGGAGCTCTGGGAACTGTGAGTACTGTAAATACTTAAAAGTAAATAGCACGGCAGGGGAGGTGACTCGCAAGACAAAATTATTCGCAAGACAACATGACTCACGGAACGAATTAATTTTGTCTTGCGAGGCACCACTGTACATGACAGGCAGGGAGGCATTTCACTCGCAGAGCCACCTTCCAGCTCCTGACCCTGACACATTGACAGGCATGGGCCCAGCCATCTCCAGAACAGAAAGGGGGGGGGAGACACATGCGCACAACTCGGTACCTAGGGTAGTAGAGGAGGCCTTGTAGAGGCAGGCAGCACTGCTGCCATAGCAACAAGTAGGGCCAGGAAGTAGGGCCATCCTTCATGTGGCATCTCCCACTGGTCTCCTAAGTGCTTTTTAGTCTGTCTGTGGCTGCTGCCACACAGAAACCAAGTACAGGACATTCCTTCCTAACCTCAGCAAGCATCTGGATCATGCCAGCCACATAGGTACAGCTGCCCACCACTTAGACAATGCTTGTCCGACTACGACTCTTCATGCATGGCCAGCTCCCCTCTTGGCATGCCTTTTCCTAAGGGGGGGGGGAATGTCCAAATTCCTTTTGCTTGCACTTGGAGAAAGGGAATATGCACCGGGGGGGGGCACAGGTAAACTCCAGGACTTACGCAATTTGTACGCATAAAGAAAGGGTGTATTAAATTAGTACTGTACTCCTGAAATATCAGATGTGCTGCAAGCGAGGAGGGCTTTATTCCTGGTTGGGCCCAAGGCTGATCTGTTTGAATCTTGACTCTCACTAAATAATTCTAGGATTTAAAAAAGTCAAGACCTTTTGACACATGCACCAAAAAGGCACAGAAATGGTAAGTTAAAGTGCGCGCCTTAACTTCTGCACCACGTACGCATGTTCTGAGAACATGCGCCTCCTTGCGCACACACAGTACCTTCCCGGGGTCTCTCAGACTCCGGCCTCTTTTTCTGAAGCTGGGGCCAATCCTACATCAAGGCTTAGGAGGAGACAGAAGGCATCTACATTCTAAGCTTCTTTTAAAGAAAAATGCAGTCTGCCTTTCTGAACTGATAACCACTTTTAATGTTGACAACCAACCTTGTACAAAGTTCATCTTCCACACTTGTGCACCTTTAACCAAAAGTAAACTCAGAAAAGCAATTACTCAAGCACCATCAGAACTTGTTCTGCTTGTAAATTTGAAAATGAGAGGTCCATTACCCCAGAAAGGTTAAGAGCCGCTACATTAAAGGCTTGCTGTGTAGGCATCCTGTCGTGTTCCAACTCCTAACTGAGAGGGAGATATGCAGGTGTATCATTGGGATGACAGATTAAATCTCTTTGGAGGAGTATAAATTATGCAGATGAGCTGGTGTTGCATTTCAGAGGAAAACATCCCGCCTTTGATTGCCGTCCTGGTGCAGCTGGAAATCTTCCTGGAGGCACAGAGTCGTGGGGCTCCAGTCCAGTTGGCTGATCAGCTCACTCACGCCAAATAGGCAGCAGAAAGAGGGGGGTGAGGACCGGGGCTTGGCAGGCGGGCGGCTCCCTAGCAGCGTTTCCACTTGAAGGACCTCTCCTAATGGCCAAGGGTCTTCTCTGCTTGCAACCTTGGGGAGCTGCTGCCCTCCTGAAAAGCCAGCCCGGGGCAAAAAGGACTAAGGGCCTGACAGAGGACGGAAAGCACCTTCCTATATAAGAGGACATTTTCAGTAGAGGTTGCCAAATCTTGTGACGCCTCTGAAGATGTGCTCAGAACCGATCTTTCACACTCCTATCCAGGTCTATATACCCCGTTTCCAGCCATTCACAAGAATGTCTTCCATCACGAAAGTCCAGCTCGTGGTGGCTTCACCACATGAGCAACAAGCTAGAGAGAATGGGGGCTGGGTGCTAGGACCTCCGGCTGCTGGTATCTGGAACGTTGGTAGGCTGGGTCAAGGATTTGGTTGCCTCTCCTGAGTCCTTGCGAGCCCCATCTGCGCTAACCGGATGGATCCTACTCTGGTGTGCAACCTCATGCATTAACGTCGCCCAAGGCAGCAGCTCTTTTGTTTCCCCAGGATTACGATTTCAGCAGCAAAGTGTTTTTCGGCATTGTTTGGCCTGGATGGTTCCATCACCATTGTCCTCGGGAGGGAAACGGTGTTCTCCACAAGCAAGGATGACATATGCCACGATCCTGACTGTCCCCACACCCCAGGCTATCGGCAAAAAGCCCATGGCGCAAAAACTCAGCTGGCCTTGTTTGCCTCTGGCCAGCTCCCCCACAGCAAACGTCTCTCTTTCTAGCAATCATTTCTTGCTTGCCACCATGAGGAAGGGAAGAGGGAGGGACACCAAAGGCAGAAAACAGCAGGGAAGCCCTGAGAAGGGCCTTGAGAAAAAAAGATTGCTTGGGCACTTTTAAAAGGGGAGGCAGCATAGACTTGGCGCAGAGGTACCTGCCACAGCACAAGTGTGTCGAGACTGAACGTGGTCAAATTATATCAAGTGTCCATACATACAGTGGCAACCCACCCCGCCCTAAATTAACATTTTTGCAAAGTGAGTTGCAGTCTAGATATGCTTTAAACGTTCCAACGCTGGTTCAGCATCTGCAAATACCCTCAAAAAGTTCACTTCACAGTGCAAATAAATAACAACGCTACCCTCAAATGAGGGAAATCTCTGGAATCGAGCTGGTGGCTCCTGGCTCAAATTGCAACTCAGTTCTGTAGTGACATCCGTGACAGGAATTGACCAACATCAGAGGTGCAGCTAGCCTCTCCGGTGCCCCCCCCGCGCACACTGGCACAAGCCCCGCCCCTGCCAGTGCCGTCCCCGCCACACTGCGGTGAGAAACGCCTCCCCCCCCAGGCGGTTTCTCTCCAGAATAGAGCTCCTAGGAACCCGGACAGGCAGGCCAATCATGGAAGCCACGCGGCCTAGGGTGTTTCATATTATAGGGTTAAAATTAAAATATTACGTTTTTGTTGACTTTGCTCATTCCCTCATTCCAATTGATATAAAAAAGGATATCTGACCAATTTAAGGAAGATTGGGTAATATTTAGAGGTTGCACATTTTTCAACATCAATTCCTGGCAAATAGAAGGGGCAGAAATGGAAGCAGTAACAGATTTTACTTTTCTGGGCTCCAAGATCACTGCAGACGGAGACAGCAGCCATGAAATTAAAAGACGCTTACTCCTTGGAAGGAAAGCTATGGCAAACTTAGACAGCATAATAAAAAGCAGAGATATCACCATGCCAACAAAAGTTCGCATAGTCAGGGCGATGGTGTTCCCAGTAGCAATGTATGGTTGCGAGAGTTGGACCATAAGGAAGGCTGAGCGCCGAAGAATAGATGCTTTTGAACTGTGGTGCTGGAGAAGACTCCTGAGAGTCCCTTGGACTGCTAGGAGATCAAATCAGTCAATTCTAAATGAAATGAAGCCTGACTGTTCCCTGGAAGGACAGGTACTAAGGCTGAAACTCAAATATTTTGGCCACCTAATGCGAAGAGAGGACTCTCTGGAGAAGACTCTGATGCTGGGAAAGATTGAAGGCAAAAGGAGAAGGGGAAGGCCAAGGATGAGATGGTTAGACAGCATCACCGATGCAACAAACATGAAAATGAGCGAACTCAGGAAGATAGTGGAGGACAGGAAGGCCTGGCAGGATATGGTTCATGGGATCACGAAGGGTCGGACACGACTTAACGACTGAACAACAACAACAAACATTTTTCAAACTAATATATAACATAGTATATAGGCAAGAAACAAGATTTCCAATTTTATTCTCAAATCCATCCAACAAAACTAAACTTCAAACAAGACTTAGATGAAACAAATAACATTCATATTATCTACATAATTGGGCAGAAGAGTCTGGCTCAGTTGGGAGAACTGCTGCCTTCAAAGCCTGAAGACGGGTGAACTTGATAAGTTCGAGACACGCCGCTGGCAAAAAGCTGTGAAAGCCTCCAGGAGGAGAGATAAGAGCTTCCAGCTGCATCGGTCGAGTGTGGGAGGCGCCAGCCAGCAGAATTGTCAGACTGTAAAAAGGATACCACCTGTTCATGAATGATTGGACATTTATATATATTGTAAAAAAACCCAAGGGGGGTTAGGACAGCCTGCCCATGTACACCGCCTTGAATTAAAGTCGGAGGAGAAATCCAATGACCAAGAAAGGCGGTATATAAATACTGTGTGTATATATATTATATTATACATTAGTTAAATTTGTAAGATGCAACTACTGTTTTCTCCAGGAATTTAATTCAAACTCCAAGCTTGAATTAAAACACAACAAAGGTAATGGGGTGGTTAGGGGGCACCGTGGGGGGGACACAGTGAAAGGAGAACATGCATTGACCCGATGTGAAGACGAGGCAACTTTTCCAGGTTCTTTTTTGCCTAAATTTCTCACCTTATAAGAAGCGATTTATATACGGTAATACAACTACATGCTACAGCTCTCTAGCAAAAAAAGCTGAACCACCCTACAAAAGTGACAAGTGTGCAACCTCTGAATATTATTCAATTTGTCTAAAATTTGGCATAAGGATCATTTAAAAAGATGAATAGAACCAAGGAGATGAGCAAATTGACATGAAAATAGGAACTTTATTTTATTTATTTAAAAAAATTATATCCCGCACTCTCCTATGCCGAGGCAAATGCCCAAGGCGGCTTACAACAAAATTAAACAGTTTAAAATACAGAAAATAAGTTTAAACAATACATAACTAAATTTAAAAACAATAAAATCCACTGGGGGGGGGGCGACAGTATGGAGCAGAGAAGCAGCTTGGCAGAGCATCTTGAGACGCAGGAGGCAGACCACAACCCATCACCCAAACGCTAGACGAAACAAAAACGTTTTGAGCCCCTGCCGAAACGTCATGAGGGAGGGGGTGGTTCTCAGATCCCCTGGCAGGGAGTTCCACAGTTGTGGCGCCACAGCAGAGAAGGCTCGCCCACGTGTTGCCACTCCCCTAACTTGCGATAGAGGTGGCACCCGCAGGAGAGCCCCCTCAGATGACCTAAGAGAGCGGGCTGGAATGTATGGGAGAAGGCGGTCCCTCAGATAGCCTGGACCCAATCCTGAACTTTAGAAAATTGAAATACCCTAGCGCAGCCATTTTTTGAATGCCACCGCGGCGCGCTTCCCCCCCCCCACCGCCTGCTGCCCGGGGGCCCACCGCCCCATCGCTGACTCTGCTACTGACCCACATTTGCCTTGTGTGTTCTAGCATCCAAATCCCAGAAGGGTGGCCTCGTTTTCCCCTCACACAGGACGCTGTTGCCTCCAAGGGCAACAAGCTGGTCACTTTGCTTCCTCAGCCCCCTCCTCGCTTTAAGGGAGGGCACTCAAGCAGCAGCCTAGGACATCCAAATGGAAAATGTCTTGCATCTGGGTCTCCTTCCCTCTCTGCACCAAGACGTCCATCTGGAAATCTGTTCCTCCTTTCTTCTTGGACATCAGGAATGTCACCTGGCAGACTCTGGTAAGCCTGTCTTTCTCCTACATCTGCTGGGGTGCCCCCAAATTTGCCTCCAATTCTAGATTATTTCTAACTCAATAGCGTAGCCAGAGGGGGGGGGCAACCCGGTGAGTGCTGCACGGCGTTGCAAAGTGGCCCCTCCCATTCGCCATCAGAGCCAGTCCAGCAGCGAGCCTTCGCTGCTGGACTGGCTCCGACGGCGAGTGGGCAGAGCCACTGTGTAATGCCGTGCAGCACTTATCACGTCGCCATCCCGCCCACCCAGCTACGCTACTGTTCCAACTCAATTTTTTTCCTTTTACATTTTGAAATTAAATGAACTTTTCCACTTTCCAGTGCATTTGTAGAGGCTGAACCAATTGTTACCCAAGTACAAGGTGGAAAGAGAAAAAGAAAACTCAGTGAACTAAAATCATACTAGTCTGATTTACAGACATTGCAAGACCTTAGATCTGATCAACCTGCCGGTTCAGGCTTAGTGAAGTTTCTTAATTAGCTGCTTATTCAGCAAGCTAAGCAGGAAATGTCTAGTTTATGTAAGTGACAAACATAACAGGATGGAAAACAGCCATTGCCAACTTTCAGCCTGAAATGGTGATCACGTGACGCTCCTCTTTAATGCTGCCCCTTCTATTTACAAATAGGTGTCCTAAACTGTCCCCAGGGGTTTTCATCTTGGGTAGCTTTTAAACAACAGGGAAGCTTCAAGGGTCCTCACTCAGCCTTTCTTGGCTGGATTCTCAATAGAGGAGGGCCTCCACACCCACCCACCCAGCCCAAAGAGTAGCTTCTATTTGCCGGTGAACAGGCCGGAGGAGAACAGAGGGGAAGAGCACAGCCAGCCAGCCCCTGACCTGTGGCTGCACGCCGGGTCCCTTGTAATAGTGCAAAGGAAGCTGGGCAGCGGCTCCCAAGCTGGGTGCTGCAACTGTGATTCAAGAGCTCTGCTCCAGCCTCCACTCGGACAGCCAAGCCAGGGCTGGAGTGCTTGGCAGAAGGCACAAGCAGCCTACTTGCTGCTGCCCCAGTTAAGGAGGCCCTGCCTGGAGAGGCCGCTTCCGAACCGCCTCTAAACAATGGCAGCCTGGGCTGAGTGGCAGCTTTTCCTGTCATTCTTCAGGGTCCCCTGGGAGCATCTATATTATAAGAAGGTGGAGGATCCAGGCCTGGAAGTTCAAGCTGCCACTTCAATGAACTCAGCACAGCAGCCCTTCCGAAGGCGAGAGCCTCCCATCCCTGGCGCCTTGAGGCTGTGCCTGTGCCCTCCCTGGCCACTGCAAACCCCACCTTTCCGCAAACACCCTCTCTTTGGCACAACCCCTAATCCCACCCCTCGCCCAAATACGCTTCACTAAAAGCATGGCCTCCCTCTCCCTCTGTTGTTTCCCTGCAGCCAATCATAGACTGCAAGCTCCAGAACAAACACTTGTCCTCTCCTATTTCGTAAAGGGCACTGATGGTGCGATAGGATATTCTTAATTATCAATATTATTATACAGAAGCGAGAGAAAGCAATCCTAAGAACATAAGAAGAGCCCTGCTGGATCAGGCCAAAAGCCCATCTAGTCCAGCTTCCTGTGTCACACAGTGGCCCCACCAGATGCCTCAGGGAGCACACAAGACAACAAGATAACCTGTTTCCCGTTGACACTCCCCTGCACCTGGCACAGAGAAAACCCACTTCTAAAACCAGGAGGTTGCTTATGGCTTGTAACCTGTGATGGTCTTTTCCTCCATGAATCTGTCCAAACCCCTTTTAAAGGCATCTAGGCCAGATGCCATCACCACATCCTGTGGCAAGGAGTTCCACAGATGAATTACACGCTGGGTAAATAAATATTTTCTTTTGTCCGTTCTAACTCTCCCTCCACTCAATTTTAGTGCATGTCCCCTGGTTCTGGTGTTGTGCGAGAGGGAGAAGAATTTCCCTCTATCCACTGTCTCCATCCCATGCAGAATTTTATAAGTCTCAATCATGTCCCCCCTCAGGCGCCTTTTTTCTAGGCTGAAAAGCCCCAGACGCTGTAGCCTTTCCTCATAAGGGAGGTGCTCCAGCCCACGAATCATTCTGGTCGCTCTTTTCCGCACCTTTTCCAATTCAACTATATCCTTTTTGAGGTGTGGTGACCAGAACCGGATGCAATACTCCAGATGTGGCCTTACCATCGATTTGTACAAAGGCAGAATGATATTGGCCGTTTTATTCTCAATCCCTTTTTTAATGATCCTGAGCATGGAATTGGCCTTCTTCACAGCCGCTGCACACTGGGTCGACACTTTCATCTACGGGTCCACCAGCACCCCAAGATCTCTCTCTTGATCCGTCACAGACAACTCAGAACCCATGAGCGCGTATGTGAAATTTTGGTTTCTTGCCCCAATGTGCATCACTTTGCACTTACTTACATTGAAGCGCATCTGCCATTTTGCTGCCCATTCTCCCAGTTTGGAGAGATCCTTCTGGAGCTCTTCACAATCCCTGCTGGTCTTGACCACCTGGAAAAGTTTAGTGTCATCTGCAAACTTGGCCACCTCACTGCCTATCCCTGACTCCAGGTCATTTATGAATAAGTTGAAAAGCACCGGTCCCAAGACCGATCCTTGGATTAGGATCATCATCCTCAATCGTCTCTAGGGAACAAATACAAATACACTTTGTCTTGCAGAAATTCAAAACTAGTGATGTGAAATGGGGGGCTGGAAACTTGTCATGGCACTTCATGTACAGTATCTCAGTAACAGACACAACTGTCCTGTAAGGTAGGCCAATTCTATTAACCATGTTAGAGGTTTGGTGAGTGCAGCACAAAGGATGAGAGAGGGTGGTGGCTTGTCAAAGGCCACTTTGCAAGCATAAGCATGAAGTAGGGATATGCTCGTGCATAAATCATTCTCTAAAAAACACGACGACATGACATTCACACTCTAATGGAGAGAGTGCCTCTCTGAACATGTACAGAATGCCTGCCTCAGACATTGGGTAAGAGCATCCCCAACCTCTCACACTGAAATGTTAACACTTCCAGGCTAAAGCATTTAGTTAGCATATTTATCCCCATAACTTTGCATTCCTGGGCAGAGGCACAGGGATGTAACTCCCTTCTGCCCTGGCGCTTCACACAAGTGGCTTTAGTTCCTTCTTTCTCCGTTCCAAAGAAAATGCTGAGAGTCCAAGGAAAAGTATTTTTCAATGTTCCTCCAGAGTTTCTTTAGTGTGTTTTTTAGAGGGTTTCCATCTCGCGTCCAAAGAAGAGCTCTTGCCTCCTCCAGGCAGAGCCACGCCGATGCCCCCGCATGATTTCCCCCCCCCTCCTGCCTTCCACCCTGCCCCTTTTTCTCCTCTCTCTCCTTCCTTCCTTCCTTCCTTCCGACGGCTCCTCTGCTGCTGCCTTTCCAACCACCACGCGCGCGGCACGGAGTCTGCTGGGCCTTGGGGGGCGAGGCGAGGCGCCCGCAGCAGACCGGCCGGCCACCACCTAGCCGGGACAGACAAGGGGGGCCGGCCGGGAGCGCGCGCGGCTGGCCGAGGAAACGCCCCCGAAGGCAGCTGGGCCCGGAGGGAAGGGCTGCCGCGGCGGGGGGCAAGGAAGGGCGGCGGGCGGGGCAGCCGGCGCCTCGGCCTCGCTCTTACCGGTTCCGGAGCCGAGTCCCCAACGAGCGCCGCGCCAGCCCTGCGGACTTCGGTCTACCCGGAGCCGATCCGCAGCGACGGCGTCCGGCGCGGCTGCCTCAATATTTCATGACCTCCCCCCTCCCCCTCCTCCTCCCCGGCCGCTTCTCCAGTAACGTCTCCCGGGCGTGACTGACGATCGGGCTGCTCAGGGCCGGGGCCGCCTTCGGCAGCGAGCCTAGTCTCGCAGCCGGCTAGAGTCGGACACCGGCCGCCGGGTTCCTGCTGCGGCGGAGACCGGGAGCCGCCGCCGCCGCCGCCGCGCTCCTTCCCCCGTCCTGCCGAATCCATCCATCCGGGCGGGCGGTCGCACGACGCCCCCCGCAGGTCAGGGACGCGGCTGCTCCCTCCCCTCGGAAGGAAGGAAGGAAGGAAGGGGCTACGCAGCAGCAGCAGCAGCAGCAGCAGCAGGTACAGCAGCGTGCTTTTCAGGGCGACCCCCAAGGCCCCTCCCCCCAAGGTTCCTGGCTGCCCCGGGATGGAAGCTCCCATTCCCGACGCCGCTGGCGGGCGGGCGGGCGGACCAGAAGCAGCCCCCGAGCCTCCTTGGGCATCTCCCAAGCCTCTGCAGGCTGCCGGAGCCGGGCCGTGAAAGGGTGTGCTCGCTCAGAAGGCGGCGGCGGCGGGTCCGTCAGCAAGGGGCACCGGGATCCTCTGGGCAGCCTGCAGCAGCAGCAACTTCTGGCATTACTAGGTGACCGTGTGTGTGAACAACTGGCATCCTGAGGGGGGCTGCAGCTCAGTGGGTAGTGCCATCCCTGCTCTGCACGCAGGAGGAGGCCCCTGATTCAAGCCCTGGCAGGCAGCATCTCCAGCCAGGGCTGGGAAAGAGCTTTCTCCTCTCGGTGAAACCCTGGAGAGCTGCTGCCTGCCAAGCCTGAGCTAGATGGGCCCATCAGGGTGCGACTCCGCCGAAGACAGTGTCGTAGGCTCGACTCCTCCTTCGTCCTTCCCAGAATGCCCCAGAACCTGCACCACGTCCCCTCAGTGGTGGCAAGCTGTGACGTCTATTCGCCCCCGAATCCCAGGCCCCTCACCCAAGCGACTCCCTCTGCCCAGTGCAAAGCCACCCCTTCCTCCTCGTTTCACACGTGCCAGCCAGAGAGAGATAGTGCTGCTGCTGGGGAATGAATGGCCGGCCGGCCGCCACCCATGATTGTGCACTGCTGTCCTACAGACCTCTGAGTGAGCAGCACTCCGACAATCTCACACAGCAGCAGCCCTTGCAGCCTAGCAGGTCAAGGACCACTCACAGCTGACAAGTGCACTGGCAGTCAAGCTCCCCCACACAAGCAGGACTACAACCGTTTCAGACATGATGCCTGACTACGTTCCCCAGCATGCATCAGCAGCAATTCTTTAAAAGGCATTTCTGCTGCCCTGGGTTCTAAAGCCAAGGCCTGCAGAGAGCCAACCCCTTGGACCACATTCACTTCTTCCTGGCTCTCTGCAAATGCCCCCCCCCCGCTATGCACTTTTGACACACAGGGGCTGTTGTTCTCTCATACATAATTATATCTATTTGAATGATTTATCCTGCCTTTCCCAGTGAAAAATAGGCACATATATGCACGCACACACACGCACGCGCACACACACACACACACACACACACACACACACAAGTGTGTCCTGCCTTCAGTTCTATGCCTTGGTCTGTTCCTCACCCACTCTCACAACAAAGTTGTCCTGGGAAATGTACATGCAGAAAGGGACCGTGCAAGTATGTGCAAGCAGACAGTACATACAATCTACATGCTCAGATATCATATTCTGCCATTCTCTTCCAGGGGGTACAGAACTCTCCCCTTGAGAGACATTCGCTAGCACACTGCTCCTGCAGCCTGGTGCGCCACAAGGCTTGAGTGACGGTATGGTTTTCTGTCACTCCTGACCCACTTTCTTTCTCTCACATGTCCACTTTAACATGCACCATCTACTTTTGCATGCATCCCGCTGACGCTCACGCCAACAATTCTGACCTTGCCCACTTTGTGCACGCTCACAGTAGACGGTAGCCGCCCCCAAGTATGCTGCTTCTTGCACACTCATGGTGGGTGTAAGAGGGCTGTCTTTCCTCTCCACTCATGGCAAGAAGTTGGCCCTGGTGCCCAGATCACCCTCACGTTTTTCCAGCACACCAATGTAGTCTGCAGCTCTTTGCCAAGAGTTTGCAAGGTGCCACCGACCTGTCTGGAGCCCACCCTTGGACCACCTCGCAAGACTCTTTCTTACCTTTGGTGGAGAGGCCACTGGTGGTTCTAGAGTGGCCAGCCAGGACCATAGCAGCGCTGGCTTGCTGGCTGGCTTGCTGGCTCACTCGTTCAAAAGAGTGAGTGAACGAAGGGTGGTGGACGATGTGGGGGGGAGGAGAGAGAGAATCTGGAAAGGAAAGGCACAAGAAAGATAAATTTTCTGCTGCGAACTCAGCCCCCTCGGCAGCCTGGGGAACAGAGTGTTAGTTTAAGGTGTTGTCATGGTAACAGGAGGAGTATGTGTGAGAGGGGGAGAGGCAGAGGAACAGGAAAGGCCAGAGCCTGCTGTCGCTGCTGCCTGTCTGCTGCAGCCCAGCAGGGCCACGAAGGCAGGCAGGCAGGCAGGCAGGGTGGGTGGGTGGGTGGGTGGAGTGAGCCCAGGCCCGCCCTGTAGTCCTCCACCACGTGTCCACTTCCCCCTTCTGGAGGTCACAGCATCAGTGCCTGGAAGGTCTCGCCCTGAACTCCAGATGTGCGGATGCAAGTTGTGGCTATATAGTGCTGGCAATGGAAGGGACACTCTGTACATCCTCAAAGGCACTCTCCTTATTACATTTGTAGTCTGTCCTTCCACAAAGAAGCTCAGCACGCATGGTGGGCCCCTCCTCATTTTAGTCTCACAACCACCCTGTAAGGTAGTGTAATGTACTGGCCCCTTTAAGGCCCTAGTTCTGTCCTTGTAGGGTGGGTGTAATTACCTGTACCAACTGTGGGGGATTCAGTGATTAGGGAAAGGTTGGCTGGTTAATTGTATAACAGATTTTACTTTTCTGGGTTCCAAGATCGCTGCAGACAGAGACGGCAGCCATGAAATTAAAAGACGCTTACTCCTTGGAAGGAAAGCTATGGCAAATTTAGATAGCATAATAAAAAGTAGAGATATCACCATGCCAACAAAAGTTCATATAGTCAGGGCGATGGTGTTCCCAGTAGCAATGTATGGTTGCGAGAGTTGGACCATAAGGAAGGCTGAGCGCCGAAGAATAGATGCTTTTGAACTGTGGTGCTGGAGAAGACTCCTGAGAGTCCCTTGGACTGCTAGGAGATCAAATCAGTCAATCCAAAATGAAATCAAGCCTGACTGTTCCCTGGAAGGACAGGTACTAAGGCTGAAACTCAAATATTTTGGCCACCTAATGCGAAGAGAGGACTCTCTGGAGAAGACTCTGATGCTGGGAAAAATTGAAGGCAAAAGGAGAAGGGGAAGGCAAAGGATGAGATGGTTAGACAGCATCACCGATGCAACGAACATGAAAATGAGCGAACTCAGGAAGATAGTGGAGGACAGGAAGGCCTGGCGGGATGTGGTTAATGGGATCACGAAGGGTCGGACACGACTTAACGACTGAACAACAACAAAGAACTGAGAGGGAGGATGTCTTGTCTCTGACCATCTGGAGGAGTCAAAATGGCACCTGTGAGTAGAGTGGTGCCCTTTACAATGGCCCTGGGAAGCTTCAAGATGCCCGTAGTGAAGCTATCCGTGCCATTTTGAAGCTTCCCCGGGCCATTTAGGCTCCACGCTGCTCATGGGTGCCATTTTGAAGGTCTCTGCTGCACTGAGAATGTCAGCAGAGACCTTCAGAATGGAGCAGAGACCTTCAAAAAGGTGCCCGTGAGTAAACTGGACCTGGGAAGATTCAAAGTGCCAGTGAGACTGCGGATAGCTGAGAACAACCCGCGAATCCCGAGAGGTAGGTGGCAATAGTGCTTCTCACGGATAAGCAAATCTGCGGGTAGCAGGACCTGACTGTATGTTAAAGCCCAGACCAGGGTTGTTGAACATAAGGTCCGTGGGCCGGATACAGGCCACAGAAGCTCTTTCTCTGGCCCGCGTGATAATTGGCCTCTCCTAGCACCATCATCCACTGCAAAGTGACGCATCAGTAGAAGCGGTGCTGCTGAAAGAACAGCCCGCACAATAACTGGACTCTCCTATCTTGGGAAATATGATCAAGTTGTGCATATTTTCTCTTCTGTCATTTGCAACTGATGAGTTTCTAGGTGAGAACAAAGTCCTTATTCCTGGTCATCACCTGCTTAATGACATCACTTCTGGCCCTTAGCAGGTGCTATGAATGCTATTTGGCCTCCGCAGCTGCTAACCAGCAGCCAGTGCAGCTGCTGAAGCAGCGGTCCGACAGAGCCAAACCACTGACCTCCAGCAACCATCCGAGCCGCTGCATTCTGCACTAATTGCAGCTTTCAAACAGTCTTCAGGAGCAGCCCCATGTACAGCGTGTTACATAGTCTAAACTTGATGTCACCATGGCATGGGCCACTGTGGCCAGAGCCAACTGGCACAGGCACACCCACCCAGTGGTGTAACAAGTGTAACAAGGGTGGTGTGAAGGCAAGTAGTTGTGCAAGACTCCGTTACACTGGAGTCAGCGGCCCCTCCCCCTTGCTGTTGGAGCCATTCTGGCAGCAAAGGCAACATGCAGGACACTCCCCTGTTGCTGCCAGGATGGCTCCAACAGCAAGGGGGAGGAGCCGCTGACTCCAGTGTAACGGAGTCTTGCACAACTACTTGCCTTCGCACCACCCTTGTTACACCACTGCACCCACCGTTCCTATATGTAGGAAAGAGTATGTAGGGGGTGCCCATTATAAGTCTCCCTATTATAGTTCCCCTGCATTTAACTCTTCAACTTTCTGAGAAATTAGACATACAAATTCCCAGCCTTTATTGCTGGAACCCTCTCTGCATATCTTCTTTTTCCTCCCCACACCCTCCGGCACTCTAAGTAATGACGATGACCACAACAATGCCAAAAGTGACAATATTGTAATCAATCAGGGCATCCCTTTAAGAGCTTGGAGGCCGGAGGGTGTGGGGAGGAAAAAGAAGATATGCAGAGTGGGTTCCAGCAATAAAGGCTGGGAATTTGTATGTCATCGTCATTACTTAGAGTGACAGCCCCACCCCACCCCTGCCCACTTCACTTACATCCAGTGCTGCTGCCACTTCCACAGAGGGACTGCTGGCTCTCAACATTCCCTCCACCAGCCATTAGAAGCGGCGGTGGTGGCAGCAGCAGCCCAGGACACGGAGAGGAGGGTGGGGAGGGCTTCCTTCCCTCCCTTGGCAGGCATCCACTGTCGCCCCCCTTCCTCCTCCTCCTCCAGCAGCAGCTGGTGAATCAGCCATTTGAGGAAGCCGAGGGAGAGAGTCAGTGGAGCAGGGGTCAGGAGGCTGGCCACTCTCCCTCGGTGTAGGTCAGTGGTTCCCAAACTGAGAGGCGTGGCTTCCAGGGGAGCCACGGATACCAGTCAGGGGAGCCGCAGAGTGCCACGGAATCTTCTCGGAATACAGTGCAATGCCAACTGGCAGGCATCAACATACTGTAAGGGGGAGCTGCAGCCAAGGGTCGTCAAGGGAGCCGCGGGTTGAAAACATTTGCGAAACACTGCCTCAAGGTCAGGAAGGATAGGCCCACTTCTAAGTCTTTTACAGTAGTGGAGCACAACAATGCTGCATGAGCAACACTGGTGAGGTGACACTCTTGTGTTGCACCAGTGGAGGAGCTGGGTAGAATTGCGCTGTAAGCCACGTTTTCATGTGGGACTCCTTGCCTAAGGAAGACAGTTCTTCTCATTTACTGCTCTATTTTGGTTGAAATGTGAGAGCATGGAACATGCAATATTATCTCTAACAGGCAATCATATTCCCTAATGCAAATGAATTTAAATATTTGCTCTCTATATATTCAATATATACACTTGCTCCACCCTTATTGAACAGGCAGAGTAGCAATTAGCTGTCCCACTGAAACGTTGAGATTTAAATTCATTAAATGCGCGCGCGCACACACACACACTACACACTACGTACTTGAGTCGATCGGACCTGACCACGGTGGTCCATGCCTTAGTGACTTCAAGACTGGATTACTGTAACGCGCTCTACGTGGGGCTGCCCTTGAAGACGGTTCAGAAGCTGCAATTAGTGCAGAATGCAGCAGCCCGGGTGGTCACTGGAGCTAGGCGGTTTGACTCTGTTGAGCCGCTGCTTCAGCGGCTGCACTGGCTGCCCGTTCTTTTCCGAGCCCAATTCAAGGTGCTGGTAATGACCTTTAAAGCCCTTCACAGTTCAGGTCCAGGCTATCTGAGGGACCGCCTTCTCCCATACATTCTGGCCCGCTCTCTTAGGTCATCTGAGGGGGCTCTCCTACGAGTGCCACCTCTATCGCAAGTTAGGGGAGTGGCAACACGTGGGCGAGCCTTCTCTGCTGTGGCGCCACAACTGTGGAACTCCCTGCCAGGGGATCTGAGAACCACCCCCTCCCTCATGACGTTTCGGCGGGGGCTCAAAACGTTTTTGTTTCGTCTAGCGTTTGGGTGACGGGTTGTGGTCTGCCTCCTGTGTCTCAAGATGCTCTGCCAAGCTGCTTCTCTGCTCCTTACTGTCGCCCCCCCCCCCGTGGATTTTATTGTTTTTAAATTTAGTTATGTATTGTTTAAACTTATTTTATGTATTATTTTAAATTATGTATTTTAATCTTTGTTGTAAGCCGTCTTGGGCATTTGCCTTTCGGCATAGGATACGGCGGGATATAATTTTTTAAAATAAATAAAATAAATAAACAAGATCACCTGTTTCCTGTTGTCACTCCCTTGTACCCAGCACAGAGAAAACCTACTTCTAAAACCAGGAGGTTGCTTATGGCCTGTAACCTGTGATGGTCTTTTCCTCCATGAATCTATCCAAACCCCTTTTTAAAGGCATCTAGGCCAGGTGCCATCACCACATCCTGTGGCAGGGAGTTCCACAGATGGAACTCACTACCTTTGGTGTCACCCCGGTGTGGTTGCTCGCAGTGTCGCCCATCCACTCACCAAGCCGGAAGGAATTGGCAGTAGCGCGATGGTGTCACCACCAATTACTTCTGGCTCTGCGAGCCAGGAACACGAAGAAGCGGCTCGGAGCGACGGAAGATCGCTGAGCCAATGCATCTCCTGTGGTGTCACCCCCTGAATGGGTGTCACCCGGTGCGGCCTGCACCCAACGCACTCCCCTTACGATGGTTGACATACAAGCTGCCCACCCCTGCATATCTGCTTATGGGGTCCTGCTCCATCTCCTGTAAGGGCTGGCTTGGCTTCCACTAGGAGAAGGTACGAGAAAGCTCTTTCTTGTGTTTCCACAAGAGCTTAGAAGCCTTTGCTAACTGTTGATTCAGAGCATAACTGTTGGCCTCGGCAGCAGAGCGTTGGATGGAGGGGAGCCGACGGAGGAGGCTGCCCTCCGAAAGCTGATCGACGCCAGCCAGTTCACTTGAACGGAAGAGCCCCAACTGTCTGAGAGGAAATGGCTTGGCTGAGGCCATTGGCTGGGGGGGCTCCTGCTCGAGACAACATCTGGCCTGGCCTGGGGCGTTTCCCATTTGGCGCTTAGTTTCGGCCCCCCTGCTGCCTGCCCCCCTGGCTTGGTCTCAGTGACATACCTCATGCTGCACTTCCATGGACCCCCCTGCCCACCCTGCTAAGGGCCCAGGCCTTACCTGCTGGAGGCGCCTGCTCTGGAGCCAGCTCCCTGTTCAACTCCGGAGAAGGACTGCAGCTCCTTGCTCAGCCCTCTTCCTTCCTTCCTCCGGCTGGCCGGCCGGCCAGCTGGCCTGCCCCGGAAAAGGACACACGGCAGGCTCCCCCACCCCCACTTCCCTCCTCCTGGCTCTAGCCTCTCTTTCTGGGAAGACAGAGCAGAACCGAGGCTGGTTGATGGCTGGCCACAGGCGCCCAGGGAGCAGAGAGCAGCCTTCTGGGCACCCGCTCAGCCAGCGGGCATGGTGGCAGCGGCAGCTGAAGAGCCCTGCTCGAGTGCTCGTCCCGTCCCGGTCCCTCTACCGGCGCAGCAGCTTCTCAGCCTCGTCAGTGTCCCCAGGCAAGGACCAGCCGGGCACACTGGCAGTGATGACTGTGGAGCCCTCTTCCTGCCCCTGCTTAGGATCTCGGCTTGGAAAGCTCTGGGCCAGCACCTGCCCTCGAGGGCCCCAGGTTGTGGGAGGCTTTCTTCCCGAGCATGTTTTGCCTCTCTGACTGAGGATGGCATGGGCCTCCCATGCGGACCATTCTGCACCCTGAGGCAGTGGGAAGGACATCTCCGCATCAGCAAGGCAGTCCACATGTTTAAGAAAAACCGGATGAAGGCCCAGTGGGCTACAACCGAAGGACAGGTGGCTTCCCCCTCCTTGGAATGCCCCCTGCCGCCCCACAAAGGGGGATCTCGTTGTCATCAGCTCCCTCTACACTTGCCCCACTTGGCCAGGTGGGTGGTGTGGCTCACTGGCAAGGCGGCTCCTTGGAGGGTGCCCTGGCGAAGGGCGGTCCTCCGTCTTGGCCCCCTGGGGGTGGCATCTCTAGCGCATGGCTCTGTCGTTCGCAGGACTCTGTACAGGGGAAGCCTCTCCCTCCCGTCTCCCCCAGTGCCCCTCCTGGCCTCCCCTCCGGAAACGTTCCCTGCCTGTCTCCTCCGCCTCCAGGTTGTCCTGCTCTCCTTTCCAGCCGTCTTTGGCCGCCGCCTTCTCACCTTTCTCCTTCCCCCCGAACTAATCCTACCCCAGCTGATGCCACTCTCCAGCTGCCATCAATTGGGAGTGACGATGGACAGCTGGTCCCATCCCAGAGGTGCACAACAATGACATCATCGTTGAACGCCTCCACAGAGGCTCATTCTGGGACCCCGGCAGCAGCAGCAGCAGCAGCAGCTTGTCTTGCACCAGGGGGAGTTGCAGCACATCACAGGGGGGGGGGGAGAAATATATGCATAGCTATTATTAGGCATAAGACGCATCTCCAAGGAAGCCCTGAGCCCATCAGTGAGCATCTGTTCCAGCTCTCACAGCATGGCCATAGAAGTCTCCCCTTGCTGAATGGGTGCTCCCGACAACACAAGGTGGGTACGCCCGCTATCGACCCTGTTCACGTGCTTGAAATCGTTAATGCACGTAAGTAGTGTTATCAAAAAAGCATTTGCTTTCATTGAGGGGCTTGTTGTTGTTCAGTCGTTAAGTCGTGTCCGACCCTTCGTGATCCCATGAACCACAGCCCGCCAGGCCTTCCTGTCCTCCACTATCTTCCTGAGTTCGCTCATTTTCATGTTCGTTGCATCGGTGATGCTGTCTAACCATCTCATCCTTTGCTGTCTCCTTTTGCCTTCAATCTTTCCCAGCATCAGAGTCTTCTCCAGAGAGTCCTCTCTTCGCATTAGGTGGCCAAAATATTTGAGTTTCAGCCTTAGTACCTGTCCTTCCAGGGAACAGTCAGGGTTGATTTCATTTAGGATTGACTGATTTGATCTCCTAGCAGTCCAAGGGACTCTCAGGAGTCTTCTCCAGCACCACAGTTCAAAAGCATCTATTCTTCGGCGCTCAGCCTTCCTTATGGTCCAACTCTCGCAACCATACATTGCTACTGGGAATACCATCGCCCTGACTATGCGAACTTTTGTTGGCATGGTGATATCTCTGCTTTTTATTATGCTGTCTAAGTTTGCCATAGCTTTCCTTCCAAGGAGTAAGCGTCTTTTAATTTCATGGCTGCTGTCTCCGTCTGCAGTGATCTTGGAGCCCAGAAAGTAAAATCTGTTACTGCTTCCATTTCTGCCCCTTCTATTTGCCAGGAATTGATGGGCCCAGATGCCATGATCTTAGTTTTATTAATGTTGAGTTTCAAGCCAACTTTTCCACTCTCCTCTTTCACCCTCATCAAGAGGCTCTTTAGTTCTTCTTCACTTTCTGCCATTAGGGTGGTATCGTCTGCATATCTGAGGTTGTTGATATTTCTCCCGGCAATCTTGATTCCGGCTTGCGATTCATTCAGCCCTGCATTTCTCATAATGTACTCTGCATATAAGTTAAATAGGCAGGGTGACAATATACAGCCTTGCCGTACTCCCTTCCCAATTTTGAACCAGTCGGTTGTTCCATGGCCGGTCTGAACTGTTGCTTCTTGACCCGCATACAGGTTTCTCAGGAGACAGGTAAGGTGGTCTGGTACCCCCATCTCTTTAAGAATTTGCCACAGTTTGTTGTGATCCACACAATCAAAGGCTTTTGCGTAGTCAATGAAGCAGAAGTAGGTATTTTTTAGGAACTCTCGGGCTTTCTCCATAATCCAGCGCATGTTGGCAATTTGATCTCTAGTTCCTCTGCCTCTTCGAAACCCAGCTTGTACTTCCGGTAGTTCTCGGTTCACGTACTGCTGAAGTCTAGCTTGTAGGATTTTGAGCATAACCTTGCTAGCATGTGAAATGAGTGCAATTGTACGGTAGTTTGAGCACTCTTTGGCACTGCCCTTCTTTGGAATTGGAACGTAAACTGACCTTTTCCAATCCTTTGGCCACTGCCGAGTTTTCCAAATTTGTTGGCATATTGAGTGCAGCACTTTCAGAGCATCATCATTTAGGATTTTAAGTAGCTCAGCTGGGATATTATCATCTCCACTAGCTTTGTTGTTAGTAATGCTACCTAAGGCCCACTTGACTTCACTCTCTAGGATGTCCGGCTCTGGGTCAGTGACCACACCAGCGTGGTCATCAGGAACATTAAGATCTTTCTTGTATAGTTCTTCTGTGTATTCTTGCCATCTCTTCTTAATCTCTTCTGCTTCTGTTAGGTCTCTGCCTTTTTTGTCCTTTATCATGCCCATCTTTGCACAAAACATTCCCTTGATATCTCCAATTTTCTTGAAGAGATCTCTAGTCATTTCTCATTTCTTTTTCTTTGGGATGGTTTTAGTTGCTGCCTCCTGTACAATGTTAGGAACTTCCGTCCATAGTTCTTCAGGCACTCTGTCTACCAGGTCTAATGCCCTAAATCTATTCTTCACCTCCACTGTATACTCATAAGGGAAGGGGGCTTAC
Organism: Plestiodon gilberti rubricaudatus; assembly: GCA_026170595.1. Lineage (NCBI taxonomy): Eukaryota > Metazoa > Chordata > Lepidosauria > Squamata > Scincidae > Plestiodon > Plestiodon gilberti. The sequence goes on along the minus strand of JANXHW010000005.1, from coordinate 170,460,022 downwards.
TGAGGGGCTTACTGCTTTCAAATCCAAAAAGAGCTATTGCCTTCTGACAATACAGGCACGTTCATGAGGCAAGTGTGCCTGTCATATATTGTAGTTCTTGGTATCCACAGGGGTTAGGTTCCTGCAGCCCCCCGCGGATACCAAATCCACTAATACTGACAGCGCAATCCGATGCAAGTTGCAGTGGCCGGCCTAAATGCCCGGCCACTGCATCCTGCGCAAGATGCGGCCCATGCCAGCGTGGCCTGGGCTCACCTTGGGAGAAGGGGATGTTTGTCCCTTTCCCCCGGTGTAAGCGCCGTAGACCCCAAGGGGCCTCCTCGGATGTGCACCAGCTCTTTAGCTGGTGCTTAACCGGGAAGGCCATGTAAGGCCGGCCTGGCCTGGGAAGGGGCTCCGGATGTTGGTGCAACTCAGTGCCGATATCCCCGCCCCCTCCCAGACCAGACTGGCCAATGGCCTCCTGTCCCGCCACCCCTGTCTGCACTCCCCACGTCCCTGCACCAACCGGAGCAGCACTCACCTGCATCGACCGGCACGGGTCTGGGATGGCAGCGGAGTAAGTGGCCTCCGCGCTGGCGCTGCTGACTCTAAAAGGGCCGCAAAAGTGCTTTCTGGCACTCTTGCGACTTCTTAGGCCAGTGGAGCAAGAGCTCCGCCGGCCTATAGTTAGCCAAAAGAACATAAGAACATCAAAAGAGTCCTGCTGGATCAGGCCCAAGGCCCATCTAGTCCAGCTTCCTGTATCACACAGTGGCCCCACCAGATGCCTCAGGGAGCACAAGACAACAAGATACTTGTATCCTGTCGCCACTCCCTTGCACCTGGCACAGAGAAAACCTACTCCTACAACCAGGAGGTTGCTTATCCCCATCATGGCTTGTAAGCTGTGATGGACGTTTTCTCTGTCCAGTCCCCTTTTAAAGGCATCCAGGCCAGGTGCCATCACCACATCCTGTGGCAAGGAGTTCCACAGATGAATTACACGCTGGGTAAAGAAATATTTTCTTTTATCTGTTTTAATACTCCCTTCACTCAATTTGAGTGGCTGTCCCCTAGTTCTAGTGTTGTGCCAGAGGGAGAAGAATTTCCCTCTGTCCACTCTCTCCATCCCATGCATAATTTTATACATCTCAATCATGTCCCCCCTCAGGCACCTTTTTTCTAGACTGAAAAGCCCCAGACGCTGTAGCCTTTCCTCATAAGGGAGGTGCTCCAGCCCACGAATCATTTCGGTCGCTCTCCTCTGCACCTTTTCCAGTTCCACTATAGCCTTTTTGAGATGCGGCGACCAGAACTGGACACAATACTCCAGATGCAGCCTTACCATCGATTTGTACAAAGGCATAATGATATTGGCCGTTTTATTCTCAATCCCTTTTTTAATGATCCCGAGCATAGAATTGGCCTTCTTCACAGCCGCCGCACACTGGGTCGACACTTTCATCAACCTGTCCACCAGCACCCCAAGATCTCTCTCCTGGTCCATCACAGACAGCTCAGAACCCATTAGCGTAGCAGTATCGGGCTGTGATTCATTGATCTAATGGGATCAATGGGGTTAGGAGGAGGTGCCAGCGGAAGACCTGCTGCTGCTAACTTACCTGCAAGCAGGAGACCCTCTGAATGCAACAGAGACCTTTAAAATGGTGCCCACGAGTAGCGAGGAGCCCTTTAAAATGGCCCTGGGAAGCTTCAAAATGGTGGAGATAGCTTCACAACTGGCATTTTGAAGCTTCTCACAGCCATTTTAAAGGGCTCCACACTATTCACGGGTACCATTTTAAAGGTCTCTGCTGCATCCAGAGGGTCTCCACAGCATTCTGAAGGTCTCTGCTGGCATTCTCAATGTAGTGAGGAGCTCTTTAAATTGGACCTGGGAAGCTTCAAAGTGCCAGTGAGACCGCGGATAGCTGAGAATAACCCGTGCATCACGAGAGGTAGGTGACCCCCTGCCTTGCCACCCCTGTCTGCACTCCCCACGTCCCTGCACCAACCGGCACAGCACTCACCTGCGTGGGTAAGCGAATCCCCTGTGGATACCAAGAATTCGCGGATAAGCGATTCCGCGGGTAGCAGGAACTGACTGTACATATTTAACAGCCCAATCCTATGGCTTTCCCTGCCAAAGCATGGAGCTGCACTAAAACGGGCTGCACTGCATGCCGGGGGTGGGGGGCTGATGGGGAGGCTTAGGAGGGGAAAGGAAAAATATTTTCCCTTACCCTTCCATAAGCCCCTCAACTGCCAATGGGTCTTTTTGGACCTGTGCCAGCTCTTTATTTGGCGCAAGTCCAAGGAGATAAAGTGGGTGTGCTGGTTCGCTCACAAAGGGACAGCATCCAGCACAAGTCACCGTGCCAGGGGCCACCCCCTCTTACCTCCAACATGCTCCGGCCCTTCCCCCGTGTCTGGGGTAGCCAGTCCCCAGGTGGGCAGCAGCACATCAAAGGGGTTGGGTGCAGTCATACCTCTCTCCAGGGGTCCAAATGAATGTGACGTAAACCAGGGCGTTCGTCAACACAAAGCTTTTATTGGGCAAGGTTTACAGCCGGGTCGGTCCCTCTTCTGTGTACCCTCCCCACCCCAAAGTTCACTTCACTCTGGGTGGGGTTGCCTCTGGGGTCCCGGAGTCCTTTACGGAGGCAGCCATCTGATTGTTCAGAGGGGATGTAACAGCTAAGCCTTCTCCCGAGGCAGGGCACCGATGCCCTGAGTCTTGCCTCCATCAGCGCCAACAGCCGGGGCGTGTCTCAGTGGCGTCTGCCGATCCAACATGGGCAGGTGGTCCAGCGCAAGGAGTTCTCATCCGCTCTGGCTTCTCCGACTCGGGAGACTGGAGGGTCTAAGGTCCCTTCCAATGGGGGATATCCGGATAGGCCAAGGGAACCACTCTAACCGGGTCTGGCCAGGCTTGGCAGCGAGGCTGACCAAAGTCCAGCCACAATCCCAGGGAGCCTTGACGCCCGGGGCCCCAGAAGCTCCCTGACCAAGTCTTCCCCTGCTTCTCTTTGAAATGCCTCTCCGGGGCCTGCCCACCTGGGGATTGCTCCTCCCTCTCCCAGCTATAAGTGTTGGGGAATCCCTACGGTTTCCCCTGGCTGTCGCGGCCATGCCCGGTGAGGGGGATGGCTCCTGGGAGCACTTTTCTTTTGCCTCGTGTGGGACCTGATCATCATCACTTAGGTGTTCCCTGTGGGAACTCAGGGCCTGCCCATGTCGGAGCCTTCCCGGACTTACGGGCCGGGCGGGTGAGACCTGACCGGGGCTCACAGCCCATTACACTCAGCCTCCCCACCCCATTACTCCCTCCCACACTACTGACTTACTAGCTACTCTTTACTTACTTTGTCTTACTAACTAACTACTTACTACGTACTGACTTCCTAATACTTACTGACTTAGCAGGCCTTCTTCGTCCCAGCACCACGTGACGGCTGTCCGGGCGTGGGCAGGCCCCGGAGAGGCATTTCAAAGAGAAGCAGGGGAAGAGTTGGTCAGGGAGCCTCTGGGGCCCCGGGCGTCAAGGCTCCCTGGGATTGTGGCTGGACTTTGGTCAGCCTTGCTGCCAAGCCTGGCCAGACCCGGTTAGAGTGGTTACCTTGGCTTATCCGGATATCCCCCGTTGGAAGGAATGGCAGGATGGAATGAAGAGGCTGTTTCTAAGTTGCCTCCCCTCCCCCCGAGCCTGCATCGCCTCGCCTCCCTCCAGTCTGCCGTGGACAGAGCTGCTCAAATCTAGGGGCGTTGTTTTGCGTCATCGCCCTGCCCCCTGCACTCCCGGACGTTTTGAACAGCGAGGGCAGGCGGGCAGGAAAGCACCGAAAACACCCCCAAACCAACCGGTTTAAGCTCAGCCAGGGACTTGCCTCCCCAGCAAGGCACACCAAAGCAGCCGCGGAGCAGAAAGGAGGAGACTGGCAGCTGTCACCTGGGGCACAGCATCCCCCCCCCCCAGCCTCGGCCTGGCTACGCTACTGTCCAATCCTCCCCTCACCCTCTTCCAGCCAAGTGGACTAGGAGGGGGGGTGGCGGCAGCAGTGGCAGCGGCGGCAAATGTTTCCCACCTCAGGCGCAACAAGTCTGTCCAACCCTTACTGGAGGGGGTTCAACAGAGCAATGTCAATCTCCCGCGCCACCAATCCCCACCAGGCCCAGAGTGTGTCCCGCAGAATGCATAGGGACTGACACAGGGGAATGCCCAAGGGTGCCATCTTGTCGTGTGTGCCATGATGTCATGTGCGTGTATTGGAGGGCGGGGCAGGTTTGTGGCACGTGGCTTTTGGAGATGGGGTGAGGAGAGCTGGCTGTTGTCAGGGCCAGTTTGTTTCAGGATGTTGTTAGCACAAACTATCTGGAGAGGCCAGGAAGCAGATTGCCAGAGCTGTGCTTGCCGTTTCCGCCTGCTTTATAGCAGTGGAGCTGAAAAGCCCCACTGGGAGTTATGCTGGTCATCATCGTATTTTTTTCCAAGGCCACAGAGGAAACTTCATACCGTTCAGAGCTGCCCAGATTTTCAGGCAGCCCGATCCTGCCTACGATGGGGCGGCCACCCGAAACAAAAGGGCTGCGGTGTGGGCTGCGGCAGCGTGGCTCACCATGGGGGAAGGGGACGTTCGTCAGCAGACGTATGCCAGCTCTGAAGCTGGCGTGCGTCCAGGGAGGCTGTGTATGGCCGGCCTGGGACGGGGTATAAGATATTGGCGCATCTCAGCACCGATATCCCCGCCCCCTCCCAGCCCGGGCTGGCCAATGGCCCCCTCCCTCATCACCCCTGCCCACCCTCCCCCTGTGCCGACCGGCGTGGGACCTGCCTGGGTTGGCCAGCGCAGGTCCAGGTCTTCCATGCAGTGCACCGGCCTCAGCGCTGGCGTCACGGACTCTAAAAGACCTGCAAACGTGCGAAGAAGGAGGCCACAAGGAGGAGAACGATGTTCGGGTGTTTTCCCCTCCCCCATTGTTCCCTACATGGCATCTAGGGCAGGTGTCACCACCACATCCTGTGGCAAGGTGTTCCACAGATCAATTACATGCTGGGTGATGGTAAAGAAATATTGCCTTTGTTGTTTCTGGCTCTCCCGCCAGTCAATTTTAGTGGCTGTCCCCTGGTCCTGGTGTTGTGCGAGAGGGAGAAGAACTTCCCTCCATCCACTCTCTAGAATGGAGGTGCAGTAAGATGTGTGGGTGAGGAGTAGGGGAGGCCTTCATGACATCTACAAGCAGCAGCAGGTTTTAGCCAGATCAAGGCCCCCCTTGGCTTCACTGAGAGGGTTCATCACAACAACTGAGAGAGCCAGCCAGGTCGTTCCAACACGAGCCCTCAAAAGCGTCGCTCTCACGGGAGGCTCCAGGACTCGCATCCATGTCTGTGATGGGTGCTGGACTGTGTCAGTCTGACATAGGCAATCTCCCTTGGGGCACTCCCCACAGCCAGGGAAGGAAGCTCCTCCTCCCTCCAACCAGGGCCAGTCTGGCGGAGCACGAACCCTGCTGCAGCTGTGCGGAGCCGGAGGGAGAGCTGCCACCCTCGGGGGAAAGAGGTCTGGGAGGCGAGAGTGGGCCGGAGGGGGGAGCCAGGGAAAGGGGTCAGTCAGACTAGCCCAGCAGTTCCAAAAGCCTTGGGCCGAGCAGAGCCCAACGTTACTTGGGGGGGGGGGGTCTGGGAATGGAGACCAGCGCACAAGTCACAATGGCTTTGTGGGGCTGCCTTGCTCCGGGGCAGCCTACCTCTGCATACCAGGTGCTGGGGAGTGGGCAACGGGGGGGGGAGGGCACTTGCCTTCCGGCCCTGGACCCACCTTGGCCCAGCAAGGCAGCTTGTCTACTACACAGGTAGGGAAAACAAGGGCCCAAAGGGGGACACCCCCTGGCCGCCTTGCAAATGGCCAAGAATGCGACGACGCACACACAGAGCCAACCATTGGAGAACCACTGCCACTGTCACGGGACAGGCTTGGGGCACAACCCTGGGCTCAGACCCTTAGGGTCAGCAACAGGCAAGATCAGGGGAAAGAAAGGGGGGTTGCAGAACAGAAGTTCAAGCACTCGTGAGCTCAGCTGCTGTAGCCCCCTCCCTCTCCACTGAGGACAACATGTTATTGTTTGCAAAGAGCCCAGCAGTGAGTTCCAGGCTTATTGCAAGGGACAGGATGCACGCAGTAAAGCCACCTGGGCTGGGGGGGGGGGGGTTGAACCTTAATTCAAGAGATATGGGAATGACATCAGATGTCAAAGTGGGGACGGGAAGAGAGCCTGGAGGAAGTCTCTCTGAGAGCGGCTGTTAATTGAATCTGGCTTCAAAAAGAACAAAGGGGGCTGAAAAGGAAAATTGGCCCAGGGGATAGTCTAACTAACAGGATGTCTCTTTTTCATCCCAAACCCAGGATGTGGGTGTGTCTGTCCCTCTCTTTGCTAAAAGGGGTGTCCCCTCCTCTCTCGCAGGGGGAGAGCAACTGTCCCTCTTCCCCCCAGCAGGCCGCCCGTTCCAGGGGCTGCTGCTGGGGTCTCTAAGTTCTGCACCTCTTTTTGGACGGCGAGCCCTTTGGGGACAGGGAATCATGTCTTGATTTATTTTGCGACTTAAACCGCTTTGTGAACTACTTTTTGTTGAAAAGCGGTATATAAATAGTCTTAAGAATAATGATAATAATAATGATGGTCATGACGCTGTTTTCCTCAACTTCTACGCTCTGCCTTGCAAAGGAGCCATGTTCCACGCAAGTACTACAGACAGAGAGGGCTGATGATCTGCACAACTGCTGAGATACTTTGATGGCTGCAAAGTAGCCCCCCCCTCCACTTGGCGCCCCCTGTGCCCGGGGGCCCCGCCCCCCCCCAACGAAGCAAAGAGCTTCCTGACTCACCCACCACCTTAAGCCTTCAAAGAGTCCTGTGGCACTTTAACAACCAACACATTTATTTCAGCAGAAGCTTTTCTGGACTACAGTCCATCCACTTCATCATGCGTGAAGTGAAATCCCCAGGAAAAAAGTTGAAAACAGCAGAATAAATTGGGAGAGGAAATGAAACAAGGCTGACCTTGTAACAAATTGAAAAGTATACGGTACAGATACGCACTGGTGATCATTCACAGCTAGCGTCAACCACCACCTAGCATAGCAATGCTCAGTTCACTGACTCTGGAATGTCACTGATTAACAGAAAAGGTGCAGAAAAGAGCGACCAGAATGATTCGTGGGCTGGGGCATCTCCCTTGCGAGGAAAGGCTACAGCGTTTGAGGCTCTTCAGTCTAGAAAAAAGGAGCCTGAGGGGGGACATGATTGAGACGTATAAAATTATGCATGGGATGGAGAGAGTGGATAGAGGGAAATTCTTCTCCCTCTCGCATAACACCAGAACCAGGGGACACGCACTAAAATTGAGTGGAGGGAGAGTTAGAACGGACAAAAGAAAATACTGTATTTCTTCACCCAGAGTGTACTTCATCTGTGGAACTCCTTGCCACAGGATGTGGTGATGGCACCTGGCCTAGATGCCTTTCAAAGGGGTTTGGATAGATTCATGGAGGAAAAGACCATCACAGGTTACAAGCCATAAGCAACCTCCTGGTTTTAGAAGTGGGTTTTCTCTGTGCCAGGTGCAGGGGAGTGTCAAAGGGAAACAGGTTATCTTGTTGGCTGTGTGTTCCCTGAGGCATCTGGTGGGGCCACTGTGAGATACAGGAAGCTGGACTAGATGGGCCTTTGGCCTGATCCAGCAGGGTTCTTCTGATGTTCTTATGCTACACTTCAAGTTTACCACTACACTATGGGTCCCGCAGCTCTCCTCTCCTCCGCACTTCCTCTTCTGCTCTGTTCCCTTCTTCCTTTTCTAACCCAGGGAGCGCAGTGGAGGCAGTAGCTGGCATGCTGCATGAGGGAGCAGCATTTGGCTGCCATGGGGGGGGGGGAAAGGCCTTGGGCGGGCCCTGACCTTCGCAACTGCAGGGGAGGATTGTTGGTGCGATCGAGCAGGCTCTGGCTGAGAGGCTGTGGCTCGAGTCCTAGCAGACCAGTCCACGCAGAAAGGCCTTGCTAGGTGTCCTTGCAGAGACGCTCGGGCTTCCAGAAGGTCTACTGTGTTGTGTTGACATGCCTGCTGCTTCTCATTTCGCAGTTACGTCTTGCCGACATTGTGCTTGGTGCTGTAGAGGTCACAGGGTGGACCTGGCTGTTTCCCCGATGATCCCCCTCCCGCCTTATATCTGGTGCTGGGTTCATTCCAGCCCCTGCCTCAATGGCCGAGGCCAGGCCCCGTCTCCTAGCAACACAGAAGGAGAACCTGCTGATGTCGACATCCTGGTGTTGAGGCACAACTCGATGATGTGGAACCGCTACCAGGAGCCGCAACTCATGATGGGCGCCCCAGCTGGGCTGCTTCTGGGGCTCGTGGCTTTGCTGCGGTTGTTAGGGACGCATGGCTATGACCCAGAGAGTAAGCAGGGCCTGTGATTTGGGGGGCTCTCTCCACAGGTCCAATTGCCAGGATCCCTGACCCACCCACCTCTCTCCCTTGCCCAAGTAGACCTCCCCGTTTTCGTGAAGAGCCTTGTTTGAACGAGTTGGGAAGAATGACGGTCATTTCCCTGGCCCCTCTTCTCAGATCGGTCTCTTTGGATACAAGGAGCCCGGTGTGGAACCATTGTGATGCTGGCCCTGCTGTATCTGTGGCACTGGCTTTTAGTTCTAGAGAACCGTGTTGCTGGTCGAGGGAAATGACAGTTGGAGCACACAGTGGCGGCTGGTGCTCCGCTCCAGATGCGGGTCGGACTGGGTGAAGCTGATGCGTCGACCTCTTCCAGTCTGACTGCCAGTCCAGTTTCGGAATGGAAACTGACTTGGTTGCCCTGATGGATGATCTACGCTGGGGCTAGACCAGGGGAGTGTGACCCTCTTGGTTCTCCTGGACCTCTCAGCAGCCATAGTATCTTCTGGGCCGCTTTGCCAGGTGAGGATTCAATTGCCCAGTTTTGTGCGGGCTCCAGACCTACCTGGAGGAATGGTCCCAGAAGGGGGACTACCACTTTCCCCCATGGCTGTTGGCTTATGGGTTGAAGTGAAATCTGGACAAGACAGAAGTGCTCTGAGTCAGCAAACCCCGTGATCTGGGCAGTGGTGTCCAGCCCATTCTTTACAGTCCATTCCCACTCTTCCTGAAAGATCACGTCTGTGACTCAAGAGTGCTTCTTCGGTGACCAGCATTCTCCATGGATGCTCACATGGCTCTTGCCCAGCTGCAGCCCTACTTGGAGAAGATGGACCTGTCCTCAGGCATTGATGACAGCCAGACTGGGCGACGTATAGGAGTGGCTCTGAAGATGGTTCAGAACCATCATGCACCCGGTGCCAAACGTAGCTGCCCGGATGCCATGGAAGGCCAGAGGTACAACAGCGTCACTCCAGTTCTATGCCACCTGTGCTCGTTGCCACTTTGTTCCTGGGTCTGGTTCAAAGTGCTGGGTTTTGCCTGGAAGGTCCTATGTGATCTGTGTCTAGATGACCTTAAGGATCACCTTTGCCTGTTTGGGCTGTGCCACCAGCTGGGCAAGCCCTGCTCTCTAGCTTGCCAGGTCAAACACCCGTCCATCTTCTGTGGAGACCTGTGGCTCTGGCCTTCCCTGCCTGAGGCCCTCTGCCAAGCCCCCTTCACCCCGGCTTTGAAATGGGCCCGTCAAACGTTCCGCAAGGTTTTGATCAGGGATGTGGGTTTTGATGGCTACACCATTGTTTTTCGCTTTGGCCGTTTTTAATGATTGTGTTTGATTTTAGTTGTGCTTATTGTACGTTGAACTTTTGTTGTAAGCTACCTTGTGAGATTTTTAATTGAAAAGGTGGGGCAGAAACCTTCTTGGTAAGTAAATCAATCATGGTCTCAACGGGCAGCCAGGGCACCTCAGCCGCTCTAGGTGGTCTTAAGTAAGTCGCCATTTTTTCCGCCTTGCTCAGCACTCTGTAATATGCTAATAGCCCGATCCTAGTTGGACGCTGGGCCCAGCACAGTGACTGCAGCATGGCAGCACGACACTGGTGCAGCCCCCCCCCCCAGGAACGCCAACAGCATCCATGCAAACTCCGACACAGCCTGCCACCCTGATGTTGATGTGTCATCAGCACGAGGTCCAAGGAGCCAATCACTGCATCCATCCAGTCCCAATGCCGGCAGCCAGAAACACGTGGCAAGCAGGGGCAGTGATTGGCCAGGGTGTGTGTGGGGGGGGGGTTGCCCCTGTGCCTTCCCCTAAGAGTGAGCGACACAGCAGCAGGCACCACTGCCCACCATGGGGAGATGGCCCAAGAGTGTGCATGCACTCACACACAGAGATGACACACCACAACACAAGGATGCCACAGCAACCCCCCCCACACACACACACAGGACGTCCTGGGACATCGGCAGCAAAGGGACAAAGGCAACGACCAGGGCTCAAGTCCCCTCATCCCACTCGCAAAAACACACACATTCAAGGAATACCTTTTTGAGGGAGGGGTGCCACCAGAGTGAGCATGCAGTGGTGCCCTGTGGGGGTGGGTGGGGGGAGCATGCTGGCTTGGGGCATTACCTTTCCCTCTCCTGGGGGCAGTGCAGTCTTAACTGCATTATGGGCCCCCAGGCACCGACACGATCGCGACCCACTTCCAGTTTGGTCGCCATCACATCGGAGGGCCGCTCTGAGGCCCGGGGAGGCATGCAGAGGGGTCTGCAGGCTCCCCGCACCCCCCAGGGGACCAGCCCCCCCCTCAGGGACTGTTTAAAAAAAGCATTTTAACACTTCTTTCCGGTGGCGGCGGCACGATGGGGCCCCCCTATGGTCTTGGGCCCCCGGGCAGCTGCCCAGCATGCCTAATGGATAAAACAGCCCTGCCTGGGGGGACACATGCGATAATCCTGAAGGGCCGGGGGGGGGTGTAGAGACAAGGAACAGAGCCGAGGTGACGCACCAATACCTTGCAGCAGCCTGGGATTCGTTCCCCTCCCTTGCTTACCTGTGCGTGGTGCTTTGTACTCATGCTCCCCCTCTTGGGCCGGTGAGGCAGAGGTTCCAGTCGGGGGCCTGTCTGTGGAGTCCCTGCAGTAGGAGTTCTCCGGAGTCCAGTCTTAGCGAATGGTCTTGCCAGGCATGCTGTGAGGGACAAGAGGCTGCTTTGTGCGCCCAGGGCCCTTTCACCCAAGGAGGGGGGTGGCCCCCTGCCGCAGGCCTGGTCATCTCCGCTCCCCGGAACGAGGGGCTTCGAGGCAGTACTTGAGCTGGAGTGCTGTGCTTGGCTGTCAAATGTAGTCTGTTTTGTGGTCGGAAAGTAGGCAGGGCAGGGGTGCCCGGGTGTGTGTGTGTGTGTGCCCTTGCCTGCTGTTTTTCTTTTCCTCATTGTTCCCTATGGGGTTAGGAGATGGCGTACATTGACTCTTCTTCATCCTGTCCACGTTCCTCCCACATCTCCTCCCCGTTTTAGCCTCTGTGCTGGTCAAGTTGCACTGGTAGCCAGGGAGGGCACATTGGTGTGGCGTTTTCCCGGTGTTGTGCTCGTGTCCGTGACAAGTCCGTTGGTGGGTGCGCCGGTGGGGCCATTGTTGCGCTGGTGTCTTGGGGATCGGATTGGGCCATAAGGAAGGAAGCAGCTCTGTACACAAGAATAGTGTATGTACGGTACTATCATATCTAACTGGGAAGGAGCTCACTTTTTACCACCTTGTCTGAGAGTTTGAAAAGATGGTGACAATATCTTAAAGCATAACTTCCTGGCATGCAGTCATTTGAATAAGTGCCCTGCTTTGTCTGATAACAGTTACCTTCAGTTTACCCAGGAACAGCGACGCATATCTTTGTTCGATGGAGCAGCCAAACTCCGTTTGTCAAGTGACGAGGACTCCCAAAGGCACATCAAGGCAATGCAGAGACCCAGGGCCCAATCGTATTCAACTTTCCAGCGCCAGTCCAGCTGTGCCAGCGGGGTGTGCGCTGCATCCCGTGGCAGGGGCCCTCCTCAAGGGGACCTCCTCAAGGGAAGGGAATGGTTGTTCCCTTAGTTGCCCCCAGAATGGCAATGGCTTCTTCCCTCCTTTGTCAATGCCAAGCATTTCTTCATCCAGCTGCTTGTCTCATTTGATTGTAGGGGGCCCATTAAATATGCTGCAGGCTTCCTGAGAAATCCAAGCTGCATTTGTCCATATTGGCCACAGGGTGTCAGCCTTGATTGCCAAAACAGGAAGTCTCCGCTCTACATTCCCAGGCAAACCCAGGCCTGTGTGTGTGTGGAGTTTGAAGAGCATGGCACACAGGCAGGCTGGGCTGGGTTGGGCTGGGGCCCCCTGGCCCTGACCACAGTGAGACGTCACTTCCCCAGGAGGACAGGCTCCAGTGGTGCTGTCGGGATGGCCAGGCAGGGTACCGGCTGACGAGGGCCCAACTGGCCAGGCCGCTGACTTGTTAACCTGCCACCCTCTGTACCAGCGCTAGCAGTGGTTGCCCCCAGCTAACAGGTGCCAGCACTGACTGGCAGTGGCTCACCAGGGACCAAATGATGCCACCTCCTCATTTGTTCAACTGTTGAACACCTGATCGTTTTGTGTTGCATCTGTCGTGCCCTTCACGACTTGGATGCGTGATCCCTTGCCTAGCATAGGCCTTGTCCTAGAAATGTGTACATCTGTATGTATTCATGCCGTCATACAACCCAATAAAAACACGCTTCTTTTCTCTAAGCTGATTGAAGCTGTTGATGTTTTAGGAATCACCACCTTGCCTGGCACATCCCCCAAGTCTGGCGCTCCAGGCATTCTCCTGGGTTGCCTGTCCTGAAATCGAGCCCTGGGTAGCACACCCGACTCCAGTCTCCGGCCATTTGTTTCTGCAGGTCTTTGTGTCTCGCCTCCCTCAAGGGAAACCAGTAAAGCTCGTGGCAAGAGTCGCGCCACGAAAAGCACCCTTCAGAGCCTCCACAGAGTCCAGCTGCTGGCTCTGGCTCAAGGGAGCTCCTCACCCTAGCGCCCGGCCCTCTTTCCCCAAGTGGCCCACCAGCTGCCTCTGGGAGGCCCCTAAGCCAGCAAGAGGCACCCCCCTCATGCACCATTGCTCCCCAGCAACTGGGACTCTGAGGCAAGGAGGTAGCGCCTGGCCATGGGGACCAGTAGCTGTGGCCACGAGGTGAGAGGTGCAGGCAGCCCTTGCATGTTGAATACTCTACAGCAAGTCCGCAAAGTCGTTGCGTTGGAAAGTTGTGGAGAAAAGAACCTGGGGCCTCTGTCTGCGTGGAGTGGAACGTTCTCTCCAGGCCTGCGTGGCTTTTCTCGGGCTCAGAAAGCTCACATTAATTCCAATGTTTTACATTAGAAGTGTTTGGGGGTCTTTATTTAGAAGTATGGTGCTGTTTTGGGGACCAGAAATATGCCGTAAACTCTTGCTTACGTATATCAATGAGCCTACGGCAGCGTTTCTCAAAATCTTACAGGGGAGTTTACAGTCCTCGAGAAACCAGATCTGGGATTCCGAGAAGACATTCCAGGGCAGAAGAGGGTGCTTCCACGTGAACCCTGCTGGTTCTCCTCCAGAGGGGACCACTTGCAAGTGCCACCACTTGCCCACCAGTTTCCTCCTTGCTTTGCTCATCTTCACCTGTTGCTTTCCTTCCCTCCCCTTAGCCTGTGGGAAACGGCCCCTGGCCCCCAGCCACGGTGGCAGTGTGCGGATTGTGGGCGGCGTCGATGCCTTGCCTGGAGCCTGGCCGTGGCTTGTCAGCATCCAGATCCCCACTGCCAAGGGCCCTCGACACTCCTGTGGGGGATCCCTCCTCTCCACCAGCTGGGTCCTGACTGCAGCTCATTGCTTCAAGACCAAGAGGAGGTGAGCAAGAAGGGGTCAAGACTGAGTGACACTGGGGGGAGGCAAGGCTGAATGTCGGCCAGGGGCCTGGCATATGTGAGGCCTCTGGGCAGGGACAGAATGCCTTTGGGCCCAAAAGCCAACCAAGCCATCCAAGCAGCTTTCTAGTTTGCAGGCAGGGATTCCAAAGGGCCCTGCCTTCATTTCTTGCACCCCTCGTTTGAGAGGGACACTGCTGGGACAGGCCAGTTTCCTCCTGTCTTTCTCAGAAACGGTCTCACCGTAGGTTTAGTTGAGATGGCAGGTTGTTGTGAGCCTGTTGCTTGTTTCCCAAATGCATTGGGAGGGGCCACTCAGGCTGCAGGCCAAGCGATCAGGCATGGGGTTGATTCCTTCTCTGTGGGGTGAGCAGATCAGTGACCAGTACTCTCCATCCCGACGTCGGTCCTTCAGCATCCAAGGCACTTCTAAACCGTTTAGGAACCTCTGTGTGGATCTGCTAGAAGGGTAGCAGTGCGTTAGGATCCATTTGTAGGCGGCTTCTGCGCCACTGGCTGTGCACCTGCCTGCCTAACCTGTGCTAGGCTGTCGGCGGCCTGTTCCCCCTTTTCTCTGCCACTGCCGACCGTCGCTACAAGACGGTCTTGGATGTGCTCAACTCTGCATGGCCACTGGGGTTCATCACATGCCACCTCCTTCCTGATTTTAGTATGCATCTTGGTAGCGCTTCTGGGGGGGGGCAGTGTGCACATCTGATCCTCATAGGTTGCACATGCTGTGGTCATCAGCCCTTGTCAACCTCAGTCATGAGAAGCTCTTTGGGGCTTCGGAGGGCATTCAGGACCTTTGTTGAGGGGGACAGAGTTGAGCTGGGTTTGGAAGACTTCTGTGGGCCTCACCCTCACTGTGCTCTGTTGCATGTGCCTGCAGATCGCTGAATCTTTGGAGGATTGTGGTAGGTGCCACCGACCTTTCCCAGTTGCCCAGCTTAGTACAGATGCCCACAGTGCGCAAGGTCCTCCTCCACCCGGATTACAATCCACGCACTGAGGCCAATGACATCGCACTAATACAGCTGGACAGTCCTGTGACCTTCAACGACTATGTGCAGCCGTCCTGCCTGCCTCATATTACCAAGAACTCGAAGAGCTCCTTCTCAAACTGCTACATCAGCGGCTGGGGCACCACCTCCCAGAACAGTGAGTGGGGGGTGGGGCTGGTTGGCTAGCAGTGGAGATACAGGCCAGGCAGGAGCAGAGTCAGAAGCTGCGCAGGACTCGGAAGTCCTCCTTGGGGTTGAGTTCCAGTCAAGCAGCAGATCAGCACCAGCCACTAAAGTTGACTTGCTGATAAAAGCACAAAATGTCATACACCCATGGGAACATCTGAAGCTTGCTCAAAATAAGATAGGAAGCCATCCCTACTCCTGTATTCTTGGAAGTAAGTCTCACTGTTCAATGGGGCTTACTTCCAGGTAAGTTTGCTTTTCCCAGAAAGCCTCACTCCTTGAACGGAATAGGGCTTGGCAAGACACTGACCCTGCCCGTCGTCGGGGATGAAGAGGGTCTGACCCCTTCTGCTGGTCCTCTTAGTTGGCAACTCCTTTCTCACCAAGGGCACAATCGCCAAACATAGCCGGGCTTGGCCACTGCCCTGCTCCCACAGTGAAAACCCTGCGGATCTGCTCTGCTTTCGTACTTCCTGCCCAATCCTATCCCCACCGTTGGCGCAGAGTTCTGGCAGCGCAAGGGGACTCCAACACTAACACCATGCTATAAAATCTGGTTTTAAAATCTGGTTTTGGAGGCTCCTTTTCACCTTCCATGTTGCTTACAGGAGCTTGAAGCCCAAGAATGCGGAAATGTCTTGACCAAGCCACGAAGGGAGGGTTTTTCCCATCCATAGCAGCCACCAGGGTGGGGCGGGGTCCAGATTGTGCCCCTGGCGTGGGAGTAGGAGGTGTTTCCCCCCCCTCAAGGCTGCTACTTGCCTGGGGAGGAGGAAAGCTTCTAGTACTTGGACTGGAGAGTGGGGAAGGGAAGGGAGGAAGGAGCTTGGAAAAGAGCAGACTCTGCTGTCTTTGCTCCCAGGTGTGAAGACGTCGGACACTCTGCAGGAGGCCAAAGTGAACCTTCTCGATACTGAGAAATGCAACAGCAGTGAGTGGTACAACGGAGCCATGAGTCCCCACACCATGTGTGCAGGATACGAGGAAGGGGGCATCGACAGTTGCCAGGTAAGGAAGGAATCCCAGCCTCCCAGGACGGATGGCACTTGGGCTGGACAGGCAGCCCGCATGTTACGGGCAACTGACTTGCTCAAGTTCTAATATAAGCACTCGCAACCCGTCCCCCATCCCCCCCCCAAAAAACACCCGAGAAAAACAACAGTGTAAAGAGTGCTGGAGACGTAGAGGTGTAGTCTTGTTTTTTTAATAATTTTAGCAGATTATCAAGTTCCCTGATTGATGTCTGAATGGTTGGTCTGTCTTGGGATTTTAATAATGCACCAGATATTTTACATGCTCTAATGGTCTTGGGTCCACAGACAGTAATCCCAGGCCGTGTATTACACCTCAACGTATTTGACTGCATTTTAATCTAACGTTTTAATTCTGGTTTTAGGATTTTATAGCATGGTGCTAGTGTTGGAGTCATTGTTACTGGCAGCTTTGGGTTTTTTTACAATTCACAATTTGTTCAGAATGACTGTATATTTTATACACCTGGCAATGCATAAGAACCTCAGAAGAGCCCTGCTGGATCAGGCCAAAAGGCCCCTCTAGTCCAGCTTCCTGTCAGTGGCCCCACCAGATACCTCAGGGAGCACAAGCCAACAAGATAACCTGTTTCCCGTTGTCACTCCCTTGCACCTGGCACAGTGAAAACCTACTCCTACAACCAGGAGGTTGCTTATCCCCATGCGTTGGCCGGCGTGGCGACTGGAGGGCGGCGGAGTAAACTGTGCCAGATTACCAGATTGAAAAGAATCTAGATAATCTGCTTCATCCAGGACCCTCTGGAGTAGAGAAACCACCATCCGCTCAATTACCTTGCCCAAAAACGGGGAGTTTGAAACTGGCCGGTTAGAACATAAGAACAGCCCTGCTGGATCAGGCCAAAGGCCCCTCTAGTCCAGCTTCCTGTATCACACAGTGGCCCCACCAGATGCCTCAGGGAGCACAAGACAACAAGATACTTGTATTCTGTCGCCACTCCCTTGCACCTGGCACAAAGAAAACCTACTCCTAAAACCAGGAGGTTGCTTATCCCCATCATGGCTTGTAAACTGTGATGGACTTTTCCTCCATAAATCTGTCCAATCCCCTTTTAAAGGCATCCAGGCCAGGTGCCATCACCACATCCTGTGGCAAGGAGTTCCACAGATGAATTACACACTGGGTAAAGAAAAAAATTATTTTGTCCGTTCCAACTCTCCTTCCACTCAATTTTAGTGCATGTCCCCTGGTTCTGGTGTTGTGCGAGAGGGAGAATTTCCCTCTATCCACTCTCTCCATCTCATGCATAATTTCATACGTCTCAATCATGTCCACCCTCAGGTGCCTTTTTTCTAGACTGAAAAACCCCAAATGCTGTAGCCTTTCCTAATAAGGGAGGTGCTCCAGCCCACGAATCATTCTGGTCGCTCTTTTCGGCACCTTTTCCCAATTCAACTATATCCTTTTTAAGGTGCGGTGACCAGAACTGGACACAATACTCCAGATGTGGCCTTACCATCGATTTGTACAAAGCCATAATGATATTGGCCGTTTTATTCTCAATCCCTTTTTTAATGATCCCAAGCATGGAATTGGCCTTCTTCACAGCCGCCGCACACTGGGTCGACACTTTCATCGACCTGTCCACCAGCACCCCAAGATCTCACTCCTGATCCGTCACATTTAACTCAGAACCCATTAGCGTATATGTGAAATCTTGGTTTCTTGCCCCAATGTGCATCACTTTACACTTACTCACATTGAAGCGCATCTGCCATTTGGCCCATTCTCCTAGTTTGGAGAGATCCTTCTGGAGCTCTTCACAATCCCTGCTGGTCTTCACCACCCGGAAAAGTTTAGTGTCGTCCACAAACGTGGCCACTTCGCTGCTTATCCCCAACTCCAGGTCATTTATGAATAAGTTGAAAAGCACCGGTCCCAAGACCGATCCTTGGGGCACACCGCTTTTCACCTCTCGCCATTGTGAAAATTGCCCATTGACTCCCACTCGCTGTTTCCTGGTCTTCAACCAGTTCCTAATCCATAGGAGGACCTGCCCCCTTATTCCCTGATTACGGAGTTTTTTCAGGAGCCTTTGATGAGGGACCGTGTCAAATGCGTTTAATGGGATCTATTTTACGTATGGTTTGGTGTCAAGGGATTGTTCATACCATGTTGGACTGCATTTAAAGTAATTATGGAGAAATCTTAAACGCATCAGCGGTGCTGCCAATACAACCTGTGGAAGATGTAATTGGGAAGAAGGGGGACTGCTGGTCAGCCACGGACATGGCGGCTATGCTTGGATGTCGGGGGAGGGTTTGGGGTACTCCATCTGTGCAGGAAAGGATATTAACGTGCGGGTTACCAGTCACCCAGACACGTGGTTGTCATGACATTGTCTTTTTCATGTTGTTTTATTAATTGATTAGACAAGGATAGTTGCTGTTAGTTCTCTTATGAAAACCGAATCAGGGAAGGATGGCGATCATACGTGAGGTTTTAATTGTTAGCTAATCACATGAGTTCACAAGCTAGAAAATCTATGTATCTATTGGTAATGTTGGCAACTATGGGCAAACGCTATCACTTTAATGAATGAAGAAGGAAATTTAACACACAGTATTGTAAGTTTTAGCAGGAGCAATGAATCAGCTACACAGGAGTTGCGAGTATGATTGAAGCAACGTGCCAATAGGGCAGGTGTTAAGGCTAACTGTAATGCCAAACACATCTAGTGTAAGAAAGGAATGAGTAGTATTTATGTGGGTTTGCAACAGTACAGATACTTCTGATGATGCCTCCTATGCTGGAGACGAAACGTAAAGTTTTAACCATCTGTTTAGAATAATAAAATTATATATATACACGATGGAGTTCCCTGGCAAAATGCTTGTTCTGAATTCTAAAAGGGATTCTGATGAACAAGGAGACAATGTTTATGGGATTTCCAGCCATGTGTGACAGCTCTTTTAAACTGAAGAAATAAAGAGTATTCTTACACTTGTCTGTAGAAATTCCTTTTCTTGGTCCTACCGCGATGAATACAAATGCAGGCAACCGAAATGGATTATCCAAGCCAGACGAAGCGGTAAAAAAGCCTTAGATCTTCTTTGCTTGACGTTTCTTCCCAGACACTCGGGATTTTTTCAAAAGCAGGTAGAGAACTCAGCAACATGCTGATCGGTCTTTCTAACCTAGTCCTGAGGACACCAGGTACTTATAGGAGACGAACATTAAGAGCGTGGTGAACACTGATTGTTTAATTGGGAGCAGGAGCCGCAGGTTCCTGGATGACCAGCGGTAACCTTTCTTTTGCGCTCCGCTTCCCTGGTTCATTCCGCTGCTTGAAAGACTTATTTAAAGAAGGAAGCCAAATTTTGTTAATGTATGCTAATTCTTGCTGGCGGTTCAGAAGAAATTTGGGTTGTCTTTGAGCAATCGAAATAGCCTCAAGGTTTAAACGCTGCCTGTTTCTTGACTCGTTAAACAAGGACTGGGTATTTTGAAAGGCGATCTCATGTCCTGTTGCTGCAGCGTGTGCAGCAACCGCGGATTTCTCCTCTTGTCCATTTTTGACAGCCTGTAGATGTTCCTGTATCCTAGTTTTAATCAGTCTCTTGGTGTTTCCTATGTAAGCACCATGACACCCCCACAAGGAATTTCGTAAACACCTGGATTGGATAGCTCAGGTCTCCTATCCTTGGGGTTCCCTAATAATTGTTCTATTTTTGTTGTGGGCAGAAATATCGTTCTTACATTGTGTTGTCTAAACACATAGGCAATTTTGTCAGTGACCCCATGCACAAAAGGCAAGGACAACCATTTGCGTTCTTTATTTTCTGACCTTTCTAGTTCTATCTCCTTATTTCTCTTATTTATTTCTTCAGGTGTAGGGATATGATTAATTTTCTCCAACTGTTTATCCCAAACCTGATCTATCTGCTTCATTTTATATCCATTAGCCATCAAGGTTTCTCTAATAATCGATTTTTCTTCTGCCAGGGATTCCCTATCACAAACACGCATAGCCCTATAAATCAAAGAATTAATCAGCGAATTATTTTGAGCGGGGTGATGGTTCGAGGAATTATGTAAATATCTGCCCGTAAAAGTGGGCTTTCTATAGACCGTGAGGCCAAAGGACAGATCTTCCTTCCTAGTCACTTTCACGTCTAGAAAAGGTAGTGCCCCCTCCTTTCAGGAGCAGCGAGTGGCCTCACTGGGACCAAGTGGCTCACTGGGACGAAGTGGCAAGGTAAAAAAGACACAGCGAGTTAAGCAGCTGGGCGTGGAGAAGGTAAGTTAACTCTCTCAGTTGTGCAGCTTTGTCTAACTTTAATTTATCATTAACTGTAAAGGACTTGGTTAAAGCTACCTTAAGCTACCTTAAACTTAGGATAGAACTAAGCCTAGCTAGAACTAAGCCTAGCTAAGTAGAACTAAATATAACCTGAGGAGGGGAATTTTAAGGTCCAGTAGCTAGGACACAGGCACAGAAGCTAGGTGGGGAAATTAAATAGATTCAATAAACAAACAAGCACCTATCTAAAAGACAGGGGCAGAAACTGGACAAGCCTGGGAGCGGATTCTAAAGAGAATTGCAGTCCAAATCTAAACAGGTCTGCTCTGAGTAAAACCAGTGTTTACTTGAGAGTAAAAGCCCAGGGCAGAGACCCGAGTCTACTTTAGAGTAGGAGCCCAAAACAAAACAGGAGGAGGCTAAAAGAAGGGGAGAAAGCAAGCTAAACTACACCTTAAGCAGAGTTAAACTTAAGCAGAATTTAAAACATACAGTTTAAAACATACAGACCGCATGGTATAGTAGGCCAGATGTAAATTGAGGCAGCAGCAGGAACAATAGCAACAGGAATTTCCTGCCAGTAAACCCCATCAAGCCCCACCCCCCTTAGAGGCCAATCTTTTCAAACTTTCAGGTAGGCAGGGGGAGGAGCTACACAACAGTTTAAATCTGGGGTTGGTTGGTGAGTGAGCCTTTTCAGGAGCAACGAGTGGCCTCACTGGGACGCAGTGGCTCACTGGGACAAAGTGGCAAGGTAAAAAAGACATAGCGAGTTAAGCAGCTGGGCGAGTTCAGCAGCGGGACGAGGAAGCCAGGCCTCACACACTGCCCGGCACTTCTCCTCTGTGGAGAACAGAGAGGAAGAGAGGAGAGCTCCAACAACCTTGAAGAGAGGAGAGCTCCAACAACCTTGAAGAGAGGAGAGCTCCAACAACATTAAGGTACCCAACCTTTGATAAATCCATAACTTACACTCAAAAGCTATGCAGTCAGACAGCCAGCAGAAGGGTGGGGGCTATCCAGTGTTTTGCACTGAGTGTCACATGTATGACTATCTGCCTCTTGGGCACAAGTCATGGGTGTGTGCTCGGTGCAAAGAGCTCCAGGCTCTCAGGGAACGGGTTCGCTCCCTTGAAGCCACGGTTGCTGACCTGGAGAAGCAGAGACAGGTAGAGAGGAACCAGGGTGAGACTTCTAGGGACGTGGAGGCATTGTCCCACCCTCAGTTGGCCAGCTCCTCAGCTGCCAGGAAAGGGAGTCTCAGGGCTGGAGGACGTCGCTCTGGAAAAGAGGGAAACAATCCCACAGTGGGGACCCCTTCTTCAGGTGATGGGCCTGTATCCAGTCGCACTATGGATACTCCTCTGGGGAGGGGGCGAAGGGGGCTTCTTGTCGTGGGTGACTCTATAGTCAGGAACATAGAGAGGGGGGTCTGACGGATGTGAGGACCGCATGGTGACTTGCCTACCTGGTGCGAAGGTTGCGGACATCACCTCTCGTCTAGATAGGCTGGTAGAGAGTGCTGGGGAGGAGGTAGCGGTTGTGGTGCATGTTGGCACCAACGACGTGGGGAAATGTAGCCAGGCGGTCCTGGAGGCCAAATTTAGATTGCTAGGTAGGAAGCTCAAATCCAGGACCCCAAAAGGTAGCGTTCTCAGAAGTGCTACCTGTTCCACGCGCAGGGCCAGCTAGGCAGGCGGAGCTCAGGGGTCTCAATGCGTGGATGAGACACTGGTGTCAGGAGGAGGGGTTTAAGTTTGTTAGGCACTGGGGAACGTTTTGGGACAAGCCGGGCCTGTACAAGAGGGACGGGCTTCACTTGAACCAAAACGGAACCAGACTGCTGGCACGTAACATTAAGAAGGTGGCAGAGCAGCTTTTAAACTGACTCCTGGGGGAAAGCCGACAGGAGCCGAGGGGCATCCGGTTCGGGACTCCTCATCCCTAGGGAATGAGGGTGCAGAGGATGGGGAACAGTCAAGTAATAGCAGAGTAAAAATTGGGAGTGGTAGCGTGATGGGACATGACAGCCAGTCTAGCAGGACAGAAGGCTGCAGGAATAAAGGTGCAAACATGCAGCCCTTCTTGGGGGACCAGGTATATAAGTGCTTTTATGCAAATGCCCGAAGTCTACGGGCAAAGATGGGAGAACTAGAATGTTTGGTGGCTAGGGAAAACATTGACATAGTAGGTATAACAGAAACCTGGTGGAATGAGGAGAACCAGTGGGATACTGCAATCCCAGGATATAAACTCTATAGGAGGGACAGAGAGGGACATGTTGGAGGTGGGGTGGCCATCTATGTCAAAGAGGGGGTAGAATCCAACAGAGTAGAGCTGGAGGGGGGCTCTGACTCCTCCGTAGAATCACTGTGGGTTAGATTACCAGGCTCAAAGAGTGATGTAATAGTAGGGGCATGCTACCGTCCTCCAGATCAATAACCTGAAGGGGATCTTGAAATGAGGAAGCAAATCAGGGAGGTGTCAACGAGAGACAGGGTTGTAGTCATGGGGGACTTCAATCATCCTCACATCGACTGGGTCAATTCATGCTCAGGTCATGAAAGAGAGACTGGATTTCTGGATAGGTTAAATGACTGTGCCTTAGAGCAGCTTGTCACGGAACCGACCAGAGGACAGGTGACTCTGGATTTGATATTGTGTGGCACTCAAGATCTGGTCAGGGTAGTAAATGTTACCGAACCGTTGGGGAATAGTGACCATGCTGCGATCTGTTTCGCCATGCATGTCGGAGGGAGAGTGCCGAGCAAATCTGACACGAAAACCCTTGACTTCCGAAGGGCTGACTTCCCCAAAATGAGGACCCCAAAAAAAGCTGAAAGGGAAGGTAAAACGAGTCCAATCGCTCCTGAGTGCATGGAGGCTGTTTAAAACAACAGTCATAGAGGCCCAGCGGGAGTGTATCCCACAAAGGAGGAAGGGCTCGACCAAGTCCAGGAGGGTGCCGGCATGGCTAACAAGCACAGTTAAGGAGGCTATAAAAGGCAAGGAAGCTTCCTTCCGTAAATGGAAGTCTTGCCCTAGTGAGGAAAATAAACAGGAGCACAAACTGTGGCAAAAGAAATGTAAAAAGATGATACGGGAGGCCAAAAAGACTTTGAGGAACATATGGCAGGCAACATAAAAGGGAATAATAAAAGCTTCTTCAAATATGTTAGAAGCAGGAAACCTGCCAGGGAAACGGTTGGTCCGCTGGACGGTGAGTGAGAGAAAGGGGTGATAAAAGGGGACTTGGAGACTGCAGAGAAATTAAATGAGTTCTTTGCATCTGTCTTCACGGCAGAAGACCTCGGGCAAATACCGCTGCCGGAACGGTCTCCCCTGACTAAAGAATTAAGTCAAATAGAGGTTAAAAGAGAAGACGTCTCAGACTTAATTGACAAAATAAAGATCAATAAATCACCAGGCCCGGATGGCATCCACCCAAGAGTTCTGAAGGAACTCAAGAATGAAGTTGCTGACCTCTTGACCCAAATATGCAACTTGTCCCTTAAAACGGCCACTGTGTCAGAGGATTGGAGGATAGCTAATGTCACGCCAATCTTTAAAAAAGGAAGGAGGGGGGACCCGGGAAACTACAGGCCAGTCAGCCTAACATCTGTTCCAGGGAAGATGGTGGAAAGTCTCATTAAGGATAAAACCTTAAAATACATAGAAGAACAAGCTCTGCTGAGGGAGAGTCAGCATGGCTTCTGCAAGGGGAAGTCTTGCCTCACAAACCTGTTAGAATTTTTTGAAAAGGTCAACAGGCATGTGGATGCGAGCGAACCCGTGGATATTATATATCTGGATTTTCAGAAGGCGTTTGACACGGTCCCTCATGAAAGGCTCCTGAGAAAACTCCACAGTCAGGGAATAAGAGGGCAGGTCCTCTTGTGGATTAGGAAACAGCGAGTGGGAGTCAATGGGCAATTTTCACCATGGCGAGAGGTGAAAAGCGGTGTGCCCCAAGGATCGGTCTTGGGACCGGTGCTTTTCAACTTATTCATAAATGACCTGGAGTCGGGGATAGGCAGTGAGGTGGCCAAGTTTGCAGATGACACTAAACTTTTCCGGGTGGTAAAGACCAGCAGGGATTGTGAAGAGCTCCAGAAGGACCGCTCCAAACTGGGAGAATGGGCAGCAAAATGGCAGATGCGCTTCAATGTAAGTAAGTGCAAAGTGATGCACATTGGGGCAAGAAACCAAAATTTCACATATACGCTAATGGGTTCTGAGTTGTCTGTGACGGATCAAGAGAGAGATCTTGGGGTGCTGGTGGACAGGTCGATGAAAGTGTCGACCCAGTGTGCGGCGGCTGTGAAGAAGGCCAATTCCATGCTCGGGATCATTAAAAAAGGGATTGAGAATAAAACGGCCAATATCATTATGCCTTTGTACAAATTGATGGTAAGGCCACATCTGGAGTTTTGTGTCCAGTTCTGGTCACCACACCTCAAAAAGGATATGGTTGAATTGGAAAAGGTGCCGAAAAGAGCGACCAGAATGATTAGTGGGCTGGAGCACCTCCCTTATGAGGAAAGGCTACAGCGTCTGGGGCTTTTCAGCCTAGAAAAAAGGCGCCTGAGGGGGGACATGATTGAGACGTATAAAATTATGCATGGGATGGAGACAGTGGATAGAGTGAAATTCTTCTCCCTCTCGCACAACACCAGAACCAGGGGACATGCACTAAAATTGAGTGGAGGGAGAGTTAGAACAGACAAAAGAAAATATTTATTTACCCAGCGTGTAATTCATCTGTGGAACTCCTTGCCACAGGATGTGGTGATGGCATCTGGCCTAGATGCCTTTAAAAGGGGTTTGGACAGATTCATGGAGGAAAAGACCATCACAGGTTACAAGCCATAAGCAACCTCCTGGTTTTAGAAGTGGGTTTTCTCTGTGCCAGGTGCAAGGGAGTGGTGACTGGACACAGGTATCTTGTTGTCTTGTGTGCTCCCTGAGGCATCTGGTGGGGTCGCTGTGTGATACAGGAAGCTGGACTAGATGGGCTTTTGGCGTGATTCAGCAGGGCTCTTCTTATGTTTATGTTCTTATGTTCTCTTTTTCTACCTCCATCGTAAATTGTATTTCTCGGATCAAGCTGTTAAGGTGTTTTAAGAAGGGACCCAATTTTTCTTCCCCGTGGTCCCAAATGCAAAACACATCATCAACATAGCGTAGCCATGTTGATGGCTTAAGATCAGCAGATGATAGAGCTTTTTCCTCAAAATTCCATAAAAAGGTTTCCAAAGATGGGGCTCAACGGACTCCCCATCGCTACACCTTCCTTTTGCTCCCTGAAGACGTTGTTCCAAACAAAATACATGGAGGTCATACAATGTTGGTATAAACATTGTCTCCTTGTGTATAGTAATGAGCCATGAAAACCTACATGTGTATCTATTCTGATGAACGTTTGGCCAGCAGTGGCAATGGCATTTGCCCAAAGCCGGGAGCAGACACCCCCCCCCCCCCGCTCTCAGCTGTTGCCAAAGGGAGGGATGGTTCAGCAACACAGTTGATAGCAGAGACACACCTGAGGCGTCAGGGGGTAGAGAGACAAGAGGTGATGCGCCGTCAGTACATTGCAGCGTGGGATCCTCTCCGCCCTTTTGCTAACCTGTGTGGGGTGCATGGCAGCATGGAATTCCTTCCTCTTCCACTGCTGTACATGGAGATACACTGGCATATATCAAGGACAGGATGGGGCTGTTACAACGCAATCCGACTTGACTTTTGTGCCAGTTTAACCAGCGGCGCAGCGAGAACAGGAGGCCCTAGAACGGAAAAGGGATTCAAATCCCCTCCAAAACAGGAATTCAAACGAGATTTGAATCCCTTTTCCGTTCTGGGGCCTCCTGTTCTCGCTGCGCCGCTGGTTAAACCGGCACAAAAGTTAAGTCGGATGGGGCTGTTAGTCTCGCAACGGAGATCAGGAGAGTTGAAGTCCCCCCCTTACTACTGCCGCGCATTTCCTTGTCGAGGCGCTTCAGAAAGCCTCATCCGCCTCCTGCCTTGGCCTGGCAGTCTGCAGTAGACTCTGACCCCAAGGTTGGGTGCGTTTCTGTTTGCCCAGAGGGTCTCCACAGGGCGACCCTGTCCTTTCTGTTGGCTTCCTTGACAGACAGCGCGACCCCCTGCCGCTCTTCTAGCACATCTGTCCTTTCTGAACAAGTGATATCCTTCCATCCCTGGATCCCCATCCCGGGTTTGGGGTGCACCTGTCGAGTCGATCTGATCTTGGTTTGAGACGTTTCAGCGTATCCAGTTTGTTTTCCATGCTCTGTGCATTAGTATATATGCCACATAGGTTTCCCCCCCCCCCCCCCGGAAAGTACGATCTGGTGTCCTTCCTGCTGTTTTAGTTGGGGGATTGCTGGGCACCTCCCAACGCTCCCCAGTTCCCACTGTGTTCCTAAAGCGTTCCCCGACTGGAACGCTGCCCTGTGCTTCAGTCTTTGGGTTTTCGTCTCCAACTGCCACTGCCTTCAGTTGAAAGCCCTCTTGATCGGGTTCGCCAGACTTCTGTCTTCCCAGGCCTCGTGAGAAGCAGCCCAAGCGATTGTATAGGTCCAGCCGTTCAGAATGGCGTCTGATTTTTCTGCTCCTGACTGTCACTCGCTTCCATGTAGATCCCTTCCCCACGCAGGTCTCTTTTTTCCATAGGTCTCTTTTGCCTCTTCCTATCATCTGGCACAGTTCTGCCTGCACAGTGTCCAGAAACAAGTCAGCTTCCTTCATGTGGTGCAGGGTGGAAACTTTCCCTCTTGCCAGAAGGGCAAAGGTTCTTTTCGGATACGGAGACAAGGAGCAGACCAGTGGGGGACAGACAGAAGGCGGGATTTAATATCTTGCATGAGCCAAACAGACAAAACACAATACAGCATTCTTACGTCCCTCCAAAGAGAAATGGCGCCTCCGTCTGCTTCTCGTGGGCACGTTTGCATGTGGTCCATCTGCAGCTGATGATGCATCACAAATGGCGTCTTGAGCCCCCTTTTATACAGTTCCATGAGGAAACGTAGTGGATGCCAGCACTGAGAAAAAAAGCTTTAAACGGTGATTTGTACACTTACTGGGGGTCCTGGAGCCCTCCGGAGGTTTCTGGGAAGCCTGTGCTACCCTCCGCAGCCCCCCCCCCAAGTTTTAGATCGCCGCTCCGCGGTGATTTACGACCACTTCCAGTTTTTGCAAAAAACGGAAGTGGTCGTAAATCGCTGCAGAGCGGTGATCTGAAACTCGGGGGGGGGGGGGCTGCGGAGGGTAGCGCAGGCCTCCCAGAAACCTCCGGAGGGCTCCAGGACCCCCTGTAAGTGCACAAATCACCTTTGTTGCCCAGCACCAGCGGCGGTCCCCGGGATCGCCGCAGCCGCTGTCCCCGCCCCTGCAAGCACTCAAAGTTCTCCCTGCTGCGTAGGGAGAACTTTGAGAACCGCTGTCTTAGTTATACCCCCGATTAGAACGGCTGTCTCATCACGTCGCCTCCTTGTGACTTGGAATGAGCCCCATTGAGATGGTCAATTCTGGCGCTCACTGTTTAGGGGAGGGGCTGAAGCTCAGTGGCAGAGTACAGGCTGTATATGCAGCATCTCCAAGTGGGGGAAGCCCCAGTTTCCAACCCTGGAGAGTTACTGCCATCAGAGTAGACTGTGTTGAGCTGAATGAACCAAGGGTCCAACTTGGGAGGGGCGGCTTCCTCTGTTCCTTAGTTTTTCCTCCCTTAAAAATACCATTGATACAAAATGGTCGTGCTAATGGTTATCAGCAGTGCCTTTTGAAAAACACGCAGAACACGAGCACCCAAGGGGCAAGCCACAGTGTGCAGGGAGCCTGTGTCGAAGCAAAGGGCGCACATCTCTAATCCGGCAGTGAACGATGACACACTCACTTCTTAACTATGTGAGGGCCGGGGGAGGGGGGTTCTAGAGCAAATGGAGGCCCCAGGGAAAGGAGAAGAGAGACGGAGAGGGGAGGAAAGAGGCGCGTCTTCGAAGGAGAAGGGGCTGCGCAAAGAGGGCGAAGACATAGGGAGAGAAGGGAGGCAGGCAGGTTAGCGGAGTTTCCCAGAGGAACACGGCAGAAGGAGGGGAAGGTTTTTGGGGTGCAGGGAAGGCGGACAGCTGGGGGGGATTCGTGGGGACGGAAGGAGCAGGGGACAGGTGGTTCAGGCCGGGGCCAAAGGCTGTGGCTGGAACTGCTCTCTGTAGCCGGAGGTGAGGGCGACAAGCAAGGGGTGAGCCGAAGAACAGGCCATGAAAGCCTTTCTTCGGCCACTCGTGACGCGGGACCTCGTCTCTCCCTCCAGGGAGGATTCGCCTCGTTCGGGGAACTTGGTGGATCAGTCACGGGAGACTGTGGGGAACGGAGGCCTGATCCTAATCTTGGGACTCTAACAAACAGTACAAAGAGTAGAAAAAGCCTGAATACTCTCTCTCACGCACACACGACAGAGACAATCACTGAGCATGCAGTCAACGTGACTTCGCCCGAGACAAAGTCAACGAAAAATAGTGGGGATTTGGTGGGTCCCCGATGAGGCTGCGCCGCAGACCCAGGTTACCGTTCCTGTTCTGCAAAAGCTTGAGAGCTTGACTGCATTGCAGGGGGCACAGCGCCAGAAGGGCTGACCACACCAATCTCCCTGGACAACGAGGGGTCTCAAAGGCAGAACATCAGAGCATCAGAAGCGCCAGGCTGCTGGATCAGGCCAAAGGCCCATCTAGGGCAGCGTCCTGTATCTCCTCACAGTGGCCCATCAGATGCCTCACGGAGCACACAAGAAACCTGTCTCCTGTTGCCACTCCCTTGCATCTGGCATTCCGAGAGAGGCTACCTGTCAAATCCGGAGGCCATCATCATGACTTGTCCACATCTGGCATGAAAATGGTTTGGGCAGCCATGACTTGTCACTCAGCTATCTCAGTTCCTCACCTTTAAAATGGGAAGAAGAGCGTTAATACTAACAGCAGCTGCCTATTTGGAGATGGTCCCCAAGTTGCATGTGGAGCTGCTGCTTATAAGGATGGAACCAGAACAGTCCCAGCAGGGTTTTCCCTAGGGGTGCATGGAGCCTGGGAAATTTGGGGGGGCCTGACGCAGTGTCCACATTTTCCAGCCCCCTTTTTAAAACGTGTGTGCACTAGCCCCCCCCCCCCCCCGTCCCTAGATCACCTTTGCCCTCCTCCACTGCCCTGGCTGCTTTTCCCAAACAGGCCAGTGTGGGAGTGGAAGAGGGGTCCCTCTCCCAGCAGCCTCATGTCTAGCCTGGTTTCAAGAAGGAGCTGGGCTGTGGAGAAGGAAGAGGTGGCAGTGGCAAGGGCGGGGGGGGGCACCATGTTCCAATTGCTCTACCAACGTCTCCAGCGCCACTGCTGCTGCCCCCCTCAAGCTGCCCCCATCTGCCATATATCCTCGGGATAGGTCTGGGTCCTGCTCCTGCAAGATGCTGCCACTTGGGCGCCTTCCTGGAGGCAGACTGGAGAGCAGCCCTGGGCCTTCTCTGGCCTCGTTGTGGCCTCCTTTTGCCTTCTTCCCAAAGCACCACAGACAGACATACCTCTAGTCTAGGCCATGTTGCACTCTCTGCTGCTTCCAGGGCTCCTTGCAGTCAGCCTGCACAGCTGAATTGCTGGCACTTGTTGCCTGCTGCTTGCTTCTTCTCTCTAGATTTGCTGCGGTTTGCTTGTCGGGGTTAACATCTCTGCCGCTTTTTCACTCGTTCACCTGATGAAGTTCATGGAAATGGAAAGAAACGTAGTGAACCCAGTGTGTGTTTTAAACTTGGTTTTATTCTTGCTTTTAATACATAATGTTTTTAATTAAACTTTTTACATGGCTTTGAGACCCGTTTTTAAGCCATCGTTGTACATACGTACCTTTCTTTCTTTCTTTCTTTCTTTCTTTCTTTCTTTCTTTCTTTCTTTCTTTCTTCTCTCTGCAGGGAGACAGTGGAGGGCCCCTAATGTGCCAAACGGAGTCAGCCCCCTTGTATTACGTGATTGGGATCACCAGCTGGGGCAAGGGTTGTGCCCAGCCAAACAACCCAGGAATCTACACCTCCACTCAGCACTTCTTGGAATGGATCCTTGCAGAGATGGTGGAACCGGAAGACACAGACAAGAAGAGCCTGCTGGAGGATGACGCTTTGCCCAGTTCCCATCCTGCTGGAATAACGCTCCTTCCTGTTTCCGAGGAAGCGCCCACGATGACAGAATCCCCTTCATCCGAGGAGGGCACTGAGCGTATGCTCACAGATGCCCCTTCAGCAATGTCCACGGCCCTTCCAGAGCGTATCATCATACAAAAGGATAATGTTGAGCGTCCACGATGGCCAAAGACAACCTTGAAGCTCTCAGCCAAGGAGCTGGAGCCAACCATCATTGTGGGCCCTCCTTTCATTCCTCAGGCAGCTTCACCCCCACCCATTGAACCTCCATATCTCCCTCAAGAGGAAGTCATCACCCTGGAAGCTCCATATTTCCCCCAAGAATCACCTCCCACACCTCCAGCCCCTCCATTTATCCCAAAAGATATAGCTCCTACACCTCTTGAGGCCCCCTACATCCCTCATGAGGTGAATGTAACTCTGGAACCACCTTATATCCCACCAAACAACCTCTATACTACTCCTGAGCCCCCATTCGTTCCCCCAGAGCCCACAAATCTCTCTCCAGAGCCAATTGTTACAGAAGAGGACTCATTCAGCTCTTTAGAGACACCCCTCCCACTGGAGCACCCATATCGCCCCTTAGAAACAGCTTTCATTCTGCAGCCCCCATACGTCCCCCCACAGGCCCCTCTCACCCCAGATCCCCCTAGCATTGGTCCAGAGACATATCACACACTGGATCCTCCATACATCCCCACAGAGGCACCTCCCTTACTGGAGCCCCCATACGTCCCCCCAGAGACAGCTGTGACTTTGGAGCCTCCATATACTCCCCCAGAGAAACCTCTCACGCTGGAGCCCCCTTACACCCCCCCAGAGAAGCCGCTCACGCTGGAGCCCCCTTACACCCCCCCAGAGACGCCGCTCACGCTGGAGCCCCCTTACACCCCCCCAGAGACGCCGCTCACGCTGGAGCCCCCTTACACCGCCCCAGAGACGCCTCTCCATCTGGGGCACCCATATACGCCTTCTGAGCTCCCCTACTCTCCTCCAAAGCCTCCGTATATCCCCCCAGAGACACCTCTCATGCTGGAGCCCCCTTACACCCCCCCAGAGACGCCTCTCCATCTGGGGCACCCGTATACACCTACCGAGCTCCCCTACACTCCTCCAAAGCCCCCATACATCCTTTCAGAGACAGCTGCCCCTCGGAAGCACCCCTATATTCCTCCAGAAGTCCAATACACTACCCCAGAGCCCCCATACATCCCTAAAGAACCATCTGATGACTTGGAGCCCTCATATGGCTCACCAGACGTTGATATCCCTCTAAGGTCTTCCAAAGGGTTTCCAGACCCATATGATCCTGGAGATTATGCAGCTGCTCCTCCAGGCAGACTCTGGGACCCTTCCAAATAACAGTCCAGGCAGACCAAATGCCCCGCCTACA
Organism: Plestiodon gilberti rubricaudatus; assembly: GCA_026170595.1. Classification (NCBI taxonomy): domain Eukaryota; kingdom Metazoa; phylum Chordata; class Lepidosauria; order Squamata; family Scincidae; genus Plestiodon; species Plestiodon gilberti. The sequence continues at coordinate 170,428,123 of JANXHW010000005.1, read as the reverse complement.
GCCTCAGGCTGTCCTCAAATGGCCGGTTCCCCAAACAGCTGTGCTGCAATCGGTGCCCCCCCTCCCTCCCCTCCCCTCACTCTGGCACCCTCAGTCCCACCTCCCAGTGCCCGGACTCTCCCTGGATTTCAAGGACTGCCAAAGACAAGCGAGGGGCAAACCCAGCTGGCTGCCAGATGCAGACATTGGGAGAATGGATGGACCCTGCCCTGGGCAGCAATGTTACATGCGGGCGCAGCAGGATAGTACACCGGGTGAAAAATCTCTTGGCTTCGGCTTGCTTGCTTTCACTGTCAGCCCTGGGATTGTTAGGACTGGCAGCCGGGGAGGGAGTAGCAGTGCCAGGTTCCTTCGGAGTCGTGGCAGCAAGGCTGGTGGCACCCAAGAGAGGGACGGATTGCAGGAGACAGCCGCTGTCAGCTGCAGCTCTCTGAGGGACCCACTCGCAACAGCAGCCACTGCAGTGGGCAAGACGGCCACAGGCCCAGTTAGGTGGGAACTGAATGCAGTCGGGCAGCAAAACAGGCCGGGGGGCTCTAAGCTTGCAAGGTCTCGTTTTTCATCAGTTTTTGTGTATGCTGACCATGCAAATTCTCAGTCTGACTCTATTAACCTGGGGGGAATGGATATATTCAAGATGGTATCCATCGTACCCACCAAAACAAGAAAAGAACCTCGTATGTTCGTACAAGAGGTAGGACAACAATATTTTCTATCAGGCCAAGCAATCCTGGTTAGGCCAGTGTCCTTGTTACATTGGCGGGCAGTCCAAATACACAGCTGGCCAAAATGGCTGGCCGCTGGATCCTATCCGAATTGCTGCTAGGCTGCACCTCGGGAGAAGGGGACGTTTGTCTCCTTCCCCGGGTGTAAGCGACCCCGGGGCCTATGGGCCTCCTTGGATGTACGAGCTGATGGAGTAAGGCCGGCCCGGGCTGGGAAAGGGCCTAGGATATCGGTGGAGCACAACGCCGATATCCCCGTCCTCTCCCAGCCCAGCCCCTGGCTGCCCCTGAGCCCACTCTCCTCCCGCCCCTGAGCCCACCAGCGCTGGACTTACCATCGTCGGCGGGCACAGGGTCCGGAGGGCGGTGGAGTGAGGTCTGCCGGCCTCCGCACCGGCGGCCTTGCAACTCTTTGGAGTGGCGGAGCGCGCACTCCGCCGCTCCAAAGTTAAGCAGGATTGCGCCACTAGTGTAGTTGGAACCTATCACAATTCAGCACAAGGGAGCAGGAGGAAAGAAGAGCTGGGAAAAACACACCGAGCAAGGTGCCAGCCCGCCAGCCACAGCCGGTCATGGGGTGGCCATGCCATGCTGGTGACCCTATTGGGGCCAGTCACAGAAATGACAATGGGGAGATGGTCCCATGACATCAACACACTCCACCTCACACACACACACACACAACACACAGCTTACCTGCTGGAAGAATGCTACAGTGGTCAATGTTGGCAGAGACAAAGCACCACAAGGCGCATTGCGCAAGAAAGTCCAGATAGGAAGCTTGGCATGAGGCTGGGGTTCAAAAGTCAAAGATAGGTTATATATAAATATTAGGAATATTATCTATTAAGAATATATTTATATACAGCATTTCAACAGAGGAGTTCACGAAGCGGTTTACATATAAATACATCAAGAAATCATTCAAGAAATGAATGAATTAATGAATGAGGGAAATACATCTTTGTAGGAAAGGATGAATGTGGACCCTGCAGCTACCAGTAGTCTGCCTGGAGGATACATGTCTTCTCTTCAGAGGAAGAGAGAGAGAGAGAGAGAGCAGGCAGGCAGGCAGGCCTGAGAATTGCACTCTGGGTAAACCAAGAGCATGCATTACCTGAGAGAGAGAGAGAGAGAGAGAGAGAGAGAGAGAGCACTTTGTCCGCCTATCACTATCTATGGAGCCTTACTGCCCCCTGCTGCTGCTACAGGTGCAATGGCAGCGCATTGCTGCATACTCCAACAGAAAAGCAGCAAGCAGAGCTGGTGACTTGCAAGGGGGGGGGGCTCAGTCCACTTTTATACCGTCACACATATGTAGTATGTATGCTGCTCAATACTGTATATAACTACCTTTTAAACCAAACTACCCAGACTGGAAATGAAAGATGGCTGCCCTTGGGAAAGGGCAGGCAGTTGCAACAAGTCACCCGTGGGGGGAGCAATACCCAATTGCAGGAAAGTACCTTTTTGCCAGGGGACGAACCGAGACAGCCCAAGGGGAGCCCTGCCTGTGCTCAGTGGTAGCTCACTGCACAGAGACCCAGAAAGGAAAGAAAGTCGGTTTGAACTCTGCCTGGGGAATGGTACCATTGACTGGCCAGAAACACCTGTGGGAGACGAGGAAGCAAGCTGGTTGCAAACCAATACTGCCCAGTCTTGGCAACAACGGTCACTGCAGGTTGGCAAGAAACACCGTGTGTGGCATCCAAAATGACTCAGCCACATACAGTAGTACATCAGGAACACAGAGGTTTCATATCATATAGCCTGGAAAGAAGGGCTTGGTAGGACAAACAGGATTCACAGGAACATCTGAGAGGCTGTAGTATGTGAGCACTGCATGGGTCAGTCAGTTGGCTCTCAGATGCTTTTGCATCATAAGAACATCAGAACATCAGAAGAACCCGGCTGGATCAGGCCAAAGGCCCATCTAGTTTAGCTTCCTGTATCACACAGTGCCCCCACCAGATGCTTCAGGGAGCACACGAGACAACAAGATAACCTGTTTCCTGCTGCCACTCCCCTGAACCTGGCACAGAGAAAACCTACTTCTAAAGCCAGGAGGTTGCTAAGATCAGTGACCCCCATCTAGCCACACATGATGCTCATTTGTGTCATTGCTGCAACAGCACGTGCTGTTGGTGATTATTTACCCCTTGCATTAAGCCTTAATGGTTTGGAGCCAAAATTACACCCCACCCCCCATCATAATCAACTAACAAGAACAGAGAACAAGGGAAGGGGAAAAATTATGTGTACACAACACTACATATATCAACAGCCATTCAGAGAGAGAGAGGGAGAGAGAGAATTATAGCAATCAATGCCATACACTTTAATCCATAGCTGTAGATACACTGCATATATATGTAAAATTATTTATTTAATATTTCTATGTACCGCTTTTCTAAGATTCAAGGCTGTGTACAACAAAAACAAACATATAAAACAGAACAACTAATACATCATTAAAACCAATCCCCCCCCAATGGTTCCAAATATCCGCAGATTTGTCCGTTCATAGTTGTTATCATGTAAGCCATTTGTTCAAATGGTTATTTAATGTTATCAAAGTTGATAGCATTAAAAGGTCCTCAATCCCAATCGGTTATGACAGGAGGGCACTTTTTCTTCCAGTATTTTAATAGAAGTCTTTTAGCAACGGTGAGGGCACTGAGAGTCCATTTTTGCTGTTCCTCTAATTTCCACGCTGCAGGTAGATTTCAGAAGGACATAAATATCCACAAATATCAATGATGGTTGCAATAGAACATTAATACATTTCATAACTTCTTCCCAGAAAAGTCCTAGTTCTAAAATGGAACACATCATATGTGTAAGGGCTCAGTCCAGCCTAACTCAGGCACAGTTGAGGCCCAATTGTGGCCCAATTGTGGCCCAAACTAGGACCGAGTTAGGCTGCAACTGTGCCTGAGTTAGGCTGGAGGCAACAGCATTGGGCCAGGATCGCGGCAAAACTTACCGCAGAGGCAGGCAGGCTCCTGTGGGGAGCTGTCAGTCTTGTGGAAGCGAAGAGCCCCCTCCTCAGCCCGTCTGCGTGCACCTACCACAGCTGCTGCAGCGGTTGCAGCAGATGGGCAGCCACAGGCGGGCCTGCAGGCACTGTGCGTTTGACAGTCAGCTGAAGGGCAGAGGTTGTGCCAGTGCCAGCTGCCCCAGGGCACCCTGGGCATCAGCCACCTGCCGCAGGGGGGAGTGCGACTGCCCTCCCTCCTGCAGACTGCGATGCCACCCCCAAGCCACGGTGAGGCTGCACGTGGGAGTCATGGGGGGGTGAGCGGGGGAGAGAAGGGAAGGAGGGGGTGGGAACGGCACGCACAAGGGGGGGGTCTCATGAGGTCTGGAACCGCCTCCGCCAGGACATGCCCGTGCGCTGCCTGAAGCCCTGGGCCTCAAGGGCCGTGGCAATGCCCACAAAGAAGGCATCCCAGCATGCCTTCTGCTCCGTGCCCCGGCCAAGACCGAGAGATGCCGTGGGCTTGTCTGCTGCGAGCGGGAAGGGCTCACGCAGCTCATCACACCCCCAGATGGGGCAACGTCGGCACCTTGCGGCAGGCGCTCTGGCAGCATGGGGGGTGCCAGCGTCCATCATCAGGGAGTGGGAGGGGAGGCAGGCACACTGACGGGGTGCTGGGGAGGGGCACGGGTGGGTCAGAAACAGACAGACAACACGGCTGGTGGGAGAGGGATACAGGGAGAGGGGTCTGCAGAGACCGATAGGGGCACAGGGGGCACTTCGCAGATGGAGGCAATGCAGGAACGGGCGCCTCTCATGCAGACGGACCGAGGGCGGACACGGACGCCGTTGATGGGCGGAAACGGACGCCGGTGACGGGCGGACAGAGGGCGGAAACGGACGCCGGTGACGGGCGGACACGGACGCCGGTGATGGGCGGACCGAGGGTGGGTGAGAGCCCCGGTTGCTGAAAGGGCTCTTCACGGACGTGGCGGACGTGCGCCACAGTGCCCGTCAGTGTTTGCCTGCCTGACAGGCCCCCCAACTCCCCCCTCCCCTCTGGTCCCAGAGGGTCCGGCAGCCCCCCTGCTGTGTTCTCCCAGGGATGGCTGTGGCGGACCCTGGCTGGGATTCATGCAGAGGCTTGTGTGCTGGGGCCTGCCTGTGTGGGTGTGTGGGCCAGTGCTTGTGCAACATTGGGGACATGTGTTTCCAGGGGCATCTTTATTGTTCTGGAACAGTGGCAGAGATGGCCGGGCGTGGCTGCCAGGGGTAGGCACAGCAGCCTCTAGGACCACAGCAGCAGCATCAGGCGAGCCCCATGGACCTGGAGATGCGGGCTCTTCCCCTGTGGAACCACGGCCTGCTCCATAGAAAGGGGAGGGACAGCAAGTAGGCAGCCAGGGCGGTGGGGCAGCAGCAGCAGCTGAGGTGGGTTGCAGGGCAGGCTCCCAGACCTCTCTGGCAGCATCAAGGCAGGTGACCGTGGGGCAACCAGACTGCAGGCCCAGGGGTGCTCCCCGGACAGTTTGTGGTAGTGGGCATTCCTGGGGGGACGAACAACATGGGGGTGTTCCATGGCAGCTGCTGCGTGGTAGCAATCGCCATTGAAGAGGAGCCAGTGTGCCAGTTGCAAAGGTCTGCAGGGAGAGAAATCAAACACAGCTGAGTGGTGTGAGACACATAGCCTGGTCTGCGTTCCTTCCCTGGGTGTACGGTGAGCATGATCCTGTAAGGGAAAGGGGTCAAAGAGAGAGACAACAACACAACTTGGGGGTCACAACCATGGCAATCCTAGCAATACTGACCTGTCGGTAGACCCTGTGGAGAAAAGAGGGGGGGGGAACAGCTGGTGTCTACATATGGGTTACAGTTCCACACTCATGGCATTGTGTGCTCACATTAATACAGGCAGCTATGAGACAAGAAGACATTGGTATAGAGGCATATCATGGCAGGCTATGCAGGCAGCTATGAGACAAGACATTGGTATAGAGGCATATCATGGCAGGCTATGCAGGCAGCTATGAGACAAGACATTGGTATAGAGGCATGTATCCTACCTATATTTCTCTATGCTAAGAGGCAGACGTCAGACCACATGTCAGCACAAACCCTGCACTTACCTGTTGGTGTTGTTGCCTGTATGGGGGGGGGGAGAGAGGGGCTGGGAGAAAGACATGGGTTAGCAAACACTTGCATGGAGACAGCTGCCCAGGCACAGCAGTAAACAGTTTGGCCACAGGCAGAACAGCCCTCTCTGCCCTAGAGGGGGGCAGAGAGGAGAGAGGAGAAGAGAGAAGTGGGGTGTTAGAAAAGTTTTCAAAGTCCCACTTTGTGGCTGCTGGGGGACAGAACCCCACGCCACGTGCTCAGAGAGAGAGAGAGAGAGAGAGTGGAGGGCTGGGGCTGGGCTTTTGTGGGAAAGAGGCTGGGTGGGGCTGGGTGCTGATAGGGTAACTATTTGGGTCCATGTCCAGAGTTAGGCCACACCTGTTCGGTCCTAACTCAGGCCCAACTCGGGCCCAGGGTGTTAGAACTTTTCAGGAGAGGGCTGGTGTGGGTAAGGTAAAATGGCTCCTATGGGTCTCCTCACATTTGGGTCCACCCTTTTTGCTGGCCCAAATTTTGGGCCTGAGTTGGGCTCGAGGGGGCGTGTCAGTGGCTCTCCAGTGTCTGGAACCGGACCAAAATTCGTAACCGCCCCCGTCACACCCCCGACACGCCCCCAACACACCCACTTTTAGGCTGCAATTGTGCCTGAATTGTGCAATTGTGCCTGAATTGTACCGCAGTTGCCTTGGGCTGGACCGGGCTGCAATTCAGTCACAATTGCAGCCCAACTCAGGCACAATTCAGGCACAACTCGGGCCTAAAGCACTTGGGCTGCAATTGTGCCTGAACTGTACCGCAGTTGCCTTGGGCTGGACCGGGCTGTAAGTGTTGTATACTCTGCATTACAACACCAGCTCTTGGTTTCTTTAATTATGAAGAATTACTTTACTATGAAGATGTTGCAGTGCACAATACACCCTGAAAATATTTTTGTTGAATTAATCGCAATCCAAGATCCATGGATATTGCAGGAATGTTATGGGCAATCAATCCCACTTAATTTCTCCACTGGCGGAATGTGTGACGTTCCACCAGTGGAACCGACAGGATTCGGGCAGCAGTGCCTGGATTTTGCCAAACGTTGTGCAATGGTGCCATGCACTCCGGCACCATCGGCCAGCACTGGCCAGTCGCTGACGAAAGGGGTGGTGGCAGGTGGTGGGCAGATCAGGGCAGGGAGGGGAAGAACGGGGGAGTTTCTGGGAAGGGAGGGAGCAGAACGAGGGGAGGAGAGGGCAGGTTTGGCGGCATGTGCACGCAGCAGCGGAATCCTATGCCGATATCGCTTCCTTTCTGCCATCTTTACACGACTCAGTCCTGCGCCAGCATAGGGACTATAGGATCTTTCCCCAGGGCAAGGGAACAAAAATTCACTTACCCCATGAGGACCTCTCCAACTGCCCCCCCCACCATAGGAGGCGGCCTGCATTGGTGAGGGGGTGTGTGTTAGGTTGGATTGGGCTGTTAAAGCCACTTTCCGTTGGTTATGCAAAATACAATAGTGCAGTTCTGCGTTCCAAATTTGAGTATCATATTTATGATGCGACATCAAGTATTTATAAGCAAATCTTGTCGGCTTCTTTTTCTCCATTGATTCTAAAAGTGTAAAGGGGTTTCAGACACAGATAATGACGCTGGAGCAAATTTAATCTCTAATAAATGCTGTAGCTGTAAATATTGACATTCTGCTGATTACGGCAATTCACATTTAGTCACCAGCCTTGAAAACAAAAAGAACTCCAGATCTTGGCCAATGAGAGTGAAGATTGCCCTCTCAGGCCAAGGTTTCCACAAAACGCGTTCCTTCCCAATCTTCAACTCTGGATTAACCCACAAGGTTACGGGAAGGGGCCGTAACATGTAAACAGTCCAGAAACAAGGGAAGCAAGGAACAGAGGGACTTGGCGCTCCGCCAGTGCAGCGCCAATGTGACCGACCGAGCGGTGCCTGTGCCGTGACCAGGAGGCCACAGAAGCCTTCCACATAGATCCACAGGGCACCCTGTGCCTCAGCCACATGCTGCAGGGGAGGGCAGCCAGCAGCACGGAGCAGCCGTGCACACCATCTACCCACAGGCCTGTGCCCGTGCAAGTGGCAGCTGCCAGCGATACCACCATCTCTCCTGCAGCAGGCGTTGCCACTGCAATGCCAAGGTGAGGCTGCACATAGCATTCGTGGGGGAGGGGAGAGATGCGAGAATCACATGCCTCCACCCTGGCCACGTGCCTGTAGTCACAGCTGGCAGGCACCACCCCCTGGCTGCGATGCTGTGGGGGGGGGGGGGTCCATGCCCCGGGCCAGTAACTGGCCCTGTTGCAGGAGGTGCAGCTGGACTCACAGCAGGAGGCAGTCTCCTGCTCTGGGTGGCCCGGAGGAGAACATAAGAAGAGCCCTGCTGGATCAGGCCCGAGGCCCCTCTAGTCCAGCTTCCTGTATCTCACAGTGGCCTCACCAGATGCCTCCGAGAGCACACAGCCAACAAGATAACCCGTTTCCTGCTGTCACTCCCTTGCACCTGGCACAGAGAAAACCTACTTCTAAAACCAGGAGGTTGCTTATGGCTTGTAACCTGTGATGGTCTTTTCCTCCATGAATCTACACAAATGACTTTTACAGGTGTCTAGGCCAGGTGCTTTCACCACATCCTGTGGCAAGGAGTTCTACAGATGAATTACACGCTGGGTGAAGAAATATTTTCTTTTGTCTGTTCTAACTCTCCCTCCATTCAATTTTAGTGCATGTCCCCTGGTTCTGGTGTTGTGTGAGAGAGAAAAGAATTTCCCTCTATCCACTGTCTCCATCCCATGCAGAATTTTATACGTCTCAATCATGTCCCCCCTCAGGCACCTTTTTTCTAGACTGAAAAGCCCCAAACGCTATAGCCTTTCCTCATAAGGGAGGTGCTCCAGCCCACGAATCATTTTGGTCACTCTCTTCTGCACGTTTCCCAGTTCTACTATATCCTTTTTGAGATGTGGCGACCAGAACTGGACGCAATACTCCAGATGTGGCCTTACCATCGATTTGTACAACGGCATAATAATATTGGCTGTTTTATTTTCAATCCCTTTTTTAATGATCCCGAGCATGGAATTGGACTTCTTCACAGCCGCCGCACACTGGGTCGACACTTTCATCGACCTGTCCACCAGCACCCCAAGATCTCTCTCTAGATCCATCACAGACAGCTCAGAACCCATTAACGTGTATGTGAAGTTTTGATTTCTTTCCCCAGTGTGCATCACTTTACACTTACTTACATTGAAGCGCACCTGCCATTTTGCTGCCCATTCTCCCTTCTTTGAGAGGTCCTTCTGGTCTTCACCACCTGGAAAAGTTTAGTGTCATCCACAAACTTGACCACCTCAAGTTTGCCCATTGACCCACTCTCGCTGTTTCTTCAACCAGTTTCTTAGAGCAGCTTGTCACGGAACCGACCAGAGGACAGGTGATTCTGGACTTGATATTGTGTGGCACTCAAGATCTGGTCAGGGAGGTAAATGTTACCGAACCGTTGGGGAACAGTGATCATGCTGCGATCTGTTTCGTCATGCACGTCGGAGGGAGAGTGCCAAGCAAATCTGACACGAAAACCCTTGACTTCCGAAGGGCTGACTTCCCCAAAATGAGGAGACTAGTTAAAAAAAAGCTGAAAGGGAAGGTAAAAAGAGTCCAATCGCTCCTGAATGCATGGAGGCTGTTTAAAACAACAGTCATAGAGGCCCAGCGGGAGTGTATCCCACAAAGGAGGAAGGGCTCGACCAAGTCCAGGAGAGTGCCGGCATGGCTAACAAGCACAGTTAAGGATGCTATAAAAGGCAAGGAAGCTTCCTTCCGTAGATGGAAGTCTTGCCCTAATGAGGAAAATATACAGGAGCACAAACTGTGGCAAAAGAAATGTAAAAAGATGATACGGGAGGCCAAGCAAGACTTTGAGGAACATATGGCAGGCAACATAAAAGGGAATAATAAAAGCTTCTTCAAATATGTTAGAAGCAGGAAACCTGCCAGGGAAACGGTTGGTCCGCTGGATAGTGAGGGAGAAAAAGGGGTGATAAAAGGGGACTTAAGAACATAAGAAGAGCCCTGCTGGATCAGGCCAAAAGCCCATCTAGTCCAGATTCCTGTGTCACACAGTGGCCCCACCAGATGCCTCAGGGAGCACAAGACAACAAGATAACCTGTTTCCCGTTGACACTCCCTTGCACCTGGCACAGAGAAAACCCACTTCTAAAAACCAGGAGGTTGCTTATGGCTTGTAACCTGTGATGGTCTTTTCCTCCATGAATCTGTCCAAACCCCTTTTAAAGGCATCTAGGCCAGATGCCATCACCACATCCTGTGGCAAGGAGTTCCACAGATGAATTACACGCTGGGTAAAGAAATATTTTCTTTTGTCTGTTCTAACTCTCCCTCCACTCAATTTTAGTACATGTCCCCTGGTTCTGGTGTTGTGCAAGAGGGAGAAGAATTTCCCTCTATCCACTCTCTCCATCCCATGCATAATTTTATAAGTCTCAATCATGTCCCCCCTCAGGCGCCTTTTTTCTAGGCTGAAAAGCCCCAGACACTGTAGCCTTTCCTCATAAGGGAGGTGCTCCAGCCCACGAATCATTCTGGTCGCTCTTTTCTGCACCTTTGGAGACTGCAGAGAAATTACTGTAGAGACTGCAGAGAAATCCAGTCACCTTTGGAGACTGGAGACTTGGAGACTGCAGAGAAATTAAATGAGTTCTTTGCATCTGTCTTCACGGCAGAAGACCTCGGGCAAATACCGCTGCCGGAACGGTCTCCCCTGACTAAAGAATTAAGTCAAATAGAGGTTAAAAGAGAAGACGTCTCAGACTTAATTGACAAAATAAAGATCAATAAATCACCAGGCCCGGATGGCATCCACCCAAGAGTTCTGAAGGAACTCAAGAATGAAGTTGCTGACCTCTTGACCCAAATATGCAACTTGTCCCTTAAAACGGCCACTGTGCCAGAGGATTGGAGGATAGCTAATGTCACGCCAATCTTTAAAAAAGGAAGGAGGGGGGACCCGGGAAACTACAGGCCGGTCAGCCTAACATCTGTTCCAGGGAAGATGGTGGAAAGTCTCATTAAAGGATAAAATCTTAAAATACATAGAAGAACAAGCTCTGCTGAGGGAGAGTCAGCATGGCTTCTGCAAGGGGAAGTCTTGCCTCACAAACCTGTTAGAATTTTTTGAAAAGGTCAACAGGCATGTGGATGCGAGCGAACCCGTGGATATTATATATCTGGATTTTCAGAAGGCGTTTGACACGGTCCCTCATGAAAGGCTCCTGAGAAAACTCCACAGTCAGGGAATAAGAGGGCAGGTCCTCTTGTGGATTAGGAACTGGTTGAAGACCAGGAAACAGCGAGTGGGAGTCAATGGGCAATTTTCACAATGGCGAGAGGTGAAAAGTGGTGTGCCCCAAGGATCGGTCTTGGGACCGGTGCTTTTCAACTTGTTCATCAATGACCTGGAGTTGGGGATAAGCAGCGAGGTGGCCAAGTTTGCGGATGACACTAAACTTTTCCGGGTGGTGAAGACCAGCAGGGATTGTGAAGAGCTCCAGAAGGATCTCTCCAAATTGGGAGAATGGGCAGCAAAATGGCAGATGCGCTTCAATGTAAGTGAGTATAAAGTGATGTGCATTGGGGCAAGAAATCAAAACTTCACATACACGCTCATGGGTTCTGAGCTGTCTGTGACGGATCAGGAGAGAGATCTTGGGGTGCTGGTGGACAGGTCGATGAAAGTGTCGAACCAGCGTGCGGTGGTGGCTGTGAAGAAGGCCAATTCCATGCTTGGGATCATTAAAAAAGGGATTGAAAATAAATCGGCCAATATCATTATGCCCTTGTACAAATTGATGGTAAGGCCGCATCTGGAGTATTGTGTCCAGTTCTGGTCACCACACCTCAAAAAGGATATAGTTGAATTGGAAAAGGTGCAGAAAAGAGCGACCAGATTGATTCGTGGGCTGGAGCACCTCCCTTATGAGGAAAGGCTACAGCGTCTGGGGCTTTTCAGTCTAGAAAAAAGGTGCCTGAGGGGGGACATGATTGAGATGTATAAAATTATGCATGGGATGGAGAGAGTGGATAGAGGGAAATTCTTCTAACTAGTCTCCTCATTGTAGGGAAATCCGCCAGATTTCAGCATGGTCACTATTCCCCGATGGCTTGGTAACATTTACATTCCTGATCCGGTCCTGAGTATCACACAATATCAAATCCAGAGTCGCCTGTCCTCTGGTCGGCTCCGTGACTAGCATATCCATATCCATTTAGCATATCCAGAAATCCAGTCTCTCTTTCATGACCTGAGCATGAATTGACCCAGTTGATGTGAGGAGAATTGAAGTCCCCCATGACTACAACCCTGTCTCTCGTTGACACCTCCCTGATTTGCTTCCTCATTTCAAGGTCCCTGTGACGTCCATGCTTGTGGCCTCAAGGGATTGGGGTCACCCTTTCCCAAACCTCTCCTTAGAACTGCTCCCCAAAAATAAAGAGACGGACTTACGTTTTGTGATACTCGCAAGTTTTACTCGGGTCAACTGTTTTACATTCATGAGGCCTTGTTGCAGTCCCAGGCCCTTGCTTGAGCCGAGTCTCTGCTAATAAGAGCTCCTCCTTGTTCTCTTCACCGGAGCTGTTTTGTTTGAGACATTGGTGGGTTGGGCCAGGTCAGGCACGTGAAGCCGAGGTAGGTCTGCCGGTAAGTTGCTGCTCTGAACCCTGGGGTGTGGTCTTAGAGGCGGTTCATAGGTCGGGGTAGAAGTGGAGGCTGGAGAAAACCCTAAGCGGCTCTTCCCCCACTCCCACAACTGACCCCAGGTCAAGCTGGGAGGTTGAGGCCTGCAGGTCGCTCCAGGCCTCCCTTCACCTTGAGAACAGCTGTCTGTCAAAAGCGGGCCCTCCCTCTGTTGCCTCACAGGGGAAGCCTCTCCTTTTCCCTGCTGTCCATAGTTCCGCCCGTGCGTTCCTCCTCTATTGGAGGTACTGAGTGGTAGCTTTCCTTCCCTGTCAGAGAGACTCCTACTCCCCCCTCCTCTCTCCTCAGCCACCTGGCTCCTTATGAGCTCCTGGGCTGGCTCAGCGTGCCCCGCCCCTTCCTGGGGAGGGCCTCCCACAGGTTGCAAGTCTTGCCAGACTCCTACATAAGTCCCGCCCCCGCCTCCTTTGCTGGGCCTGGCAGTTGCCTGCCAGGAGCCTTCCAAAGCTGCAGACTCCCAGCTGGTGTCCTGCTCTCTTGTTGCCTTAGCCCACGCAGCCGATTGCCAGGTGGGTTTGGCTGTGGTGTGACAGTCCCCTTCAGGGTTTTGATCTGGAGGACGGTAGCATGCCCCTACTATTACATCGCTCCTCGAGCCTGGTAATTCTACCCCTTCTTTGACATAGATGGCCACCCCACCTCCAACACGCCCCTCTCTGTCCCTCCTATACAGTTTATATCCTGGGATTGCAGTATCCCACTGGTTCTCCGCATTCCACCAGTTTCCCGTTATGCCCACTATGTCAATGTTTTCCCTAGCCACCAAACATTCCAGTTCTCCCATGTTTTTTCGGAGACTTTGGGCATTTGCCTAAAAGCACTTATATACCAGAACCCCCAAGAAGGGCTGTTTGTTTACTCAGATCATGTGCAGAGTGCCACCAGTCGTAGCTGGGGCTTAAATACTCCTAGAGACACAGCAAAGCGATACAAGGCAATAGCTGGGGAATGTCCATTGTTTAACACACCCCTCCCTAATTAGTATTCCATCCACCCACCCTTCTTTGCCCTCTACTCTCCTTCCTTGAGCATCCTGAGCCTGATAATAACATGTTCCCCCCAACAATGCTGACGCAAGGCCCCATACTGAGATACTTCCTCCGCACTCGTGGCATTCCATAACTCAGATTGAGATGGGCCTTAGCCAGGGCAACACCAGCAACACAACAGACCGTTCAATTAAGGTCCTTCCACTGGCCACATGCATTCCCCCAGATCCCTATAAATACTGGGAGCCTGTCGAAGTGATGTTGTGATCTGAGAAGCCACCTGTGTCCTTGCATCCTTCTTGGGTCTCCAAAACGCTGCATAGAACCTGGCACCGAGGCTTGGCAAGCTGTCTTTAGGAAGGTAACAATCACTCTCTCGTCCCTCCCTTCTGTCTCTTCCTTCCTTCCCGCTCTTGAGCTGCGTAGGGACTTGGATCAAAGGGCTGAGGCTCCCTTGAATTCTTTCCCTTTTTTCTTACTTTCTTTTGGTGCACAAAATACACATTGCAAACATTCACCCACCACATGCAACAGTAGTTAGGATTGAACCGTTGGTGAATGGGCATCTTTGACATACGTTATTTTTGATATCTGTTCTTTTATTCTATAACTTTCATCTGACTGGAGGCTCTCTCCCTAACAAGCTCACATTCCAATGTGTGTTATGACGATGTACAAATATTCTCTGCCAAGTATTTAATCAGACTTGCCCTTATTGGTGGGATGGATCAGCTATACCAGGTAGGATCTGTTGTACCTACCATGATGAGAATGTTTTGCAGTTATCTCTTGTTTACTATGGCTCCCACCTATGGTGTACAGTTTCATTAATCAATATTGCTATGCCTGAACCTTATGTAACCCAGCTGTAGTTTTGGTGGTAAACATCTCAGGTATACATGCTACACAAGTTTTGTTTGACTTTTTGACTGGAACTTGCGATAGTCTGTGGCTTTGCTGTCCATTCCAGTTTATTGGGTGCACGCCTGCATTGTAAGTTGTTCAATAAACTGTCTCCTTGTAAGAAAACTGGATCTGTCATATCGTTTCATTGGCAACCCAAAAACCTTCAAGCCCACAGCTGGGGTATACAGGTATAAATAATGTCATCTTTGCAGCTACAACTCCAGAGCATCATTTATGAATGAGTTAAAAGCACCAATCCCAGTAGAGCTCCTCGGGACACACCCCACTGATGACTCCCCTCCATTCTGAAAGCTGCTGCCCACTTGCTACTGTTCCTTTTAGCCAGCTACGGATCCATCTGTCTTCTTATCCCATGACTGCTAAATGTTCTCAGGAGCTTTTGGTGAGGGACTTGGTCAAAATCTGTTTGAAGTCCACATATCTCATGCCTACTACATATCACCTGTCTACATGCTCCTTGCCATTCTCAAAGAATCCCCAAAGGACATCCCTTTGCAGGTTATCCTCAGTTTGTTCTTCTACATGTTACTAACTGGCTTTCCTGCCCCTTTCTGCCAGTTCCAGACCTCCCAAGCCTCGGATGGCTCAAGCCTGGCATCCTAGGCAGTGTGCTCTGTGAAGCAAGCAGGGCATGCTGTGGAGGAGGGTGCCAGTTTATTGCTGTGGTGGACTACAAGAAGCTTCCAATGAAGGACAGGCAGTAGGGCACCAATGGAGGACTACTGACCAAAAGAGGACTACCTACCAAGACACCGAAATGTTGCAGGAGCCTTCTGGATCTGCTTCTACCAGAGCCAAGAAGGCCCCAGTTAGCAGAATCCAGGCACGACGGTAGTACTGGGTCCTCAAGTGCAGCAAGAGATTGAGCTCTGAATCTATGCATGGGCTAGTAGTTTGTTTTCTGCCACATCTCTCCCATATCCTTTGCATCTTGCCAAAAGTGGTGGTGGTGGTGGTGGTGGTGGTGGTGGTGGTGATGATAATAATAATAATAATAATAATAATAATAATAATAATAATAATCTTTTAATCATTCTACTCTGAGAAGACAGCTTGGGTTAAATCTTTGGTAGAAACATATGTGATCTGGTTTGGGATTTGATGAGGGCTGAGACAAGGACTAGAATTGTGCTGTGACTTCAGATCAGGGCAGGAAATAAAGCAACTGACTGACTGGGGGGGCAGTGATGGACTATAACTAGAAGGGCTAATGCTGTTTTGGGGTCCACTTTGGGCGCCAGTAGTAGTAAGAGACTTGTCCAGATTGTGGTCGAGGCCGAGGCCAGGTCCACTTCTGTGCCTGCCATGGGGGCCTTGACGTTTGTGGAAGTGGGGGCCTTGTTCTGATGGGAGGCCTGGTCAGCCCCATGTTCCAGTTCTGGTACTGCTGTCCACTGTATGCTGCCTGTGTGTAAAGTGGAGGCCTGGGAGGAGCCCACCCCAGGTTCAAATTCTGGAGTGGTGGCGGGGTTTTCAGTGGTCGCTGTGGTAGGGCCTGAAACTGTGGTTGTGGCCAGCGTGGAGGGTTTGTCATCACTGGTCTTGCAGTGGGTTTGGACTGAGGGTTCACCCAGTTTGCAAACTGCTGGGCTTCCGTTGGGGACACAGGCCGCTGCCAAGGTAGGGGTTTTGGTTTGGGCCTCGTTGGCTTGGGCCGATTATTAACCCAGTTCTCAACCTTCTGGAGCTCATCCTGGGAGATGGGCTTCCATGGCTGGGCATTCGGCCTTGGGGGGGAAATAGCTGTCGTGGGCTTTGGCTGTGGCCTGGGTCTGGGCAGTAGTGGTCGACTGGGCTTGAACAGATTTTCCTTTGTCTTCCCTTTGATCCAGTCAAGGAAATGCTGTGTGGAGGTGTAGACTCCTGGCTTCCGTGCATTGGCACAGCCACTCCCCCAGCTGGTGACTCCAACGACCCAGAAACGCTCAGACCTTGCTTCCCTACACATGAGGGGGCCACCGCTGTCACCCTGCAGCAGGAAAGCAAAGATTAAGGTGTGAAGAGCATATCATTTGCCAAGACTGAGTCACACAGACATGCACAACTCTTACGGCGCAGTCCTCGCTAACTTTATAGTGGCGGAGCATGCACTCCGCCGCTCTAAAGTGTTGCAAACGTGCCATAAAGCACGTTTGCGATGACTCAGGAGTCACCCTCCAGACTCCGCGGCCGCAGTCGACAACTCCCGATATTCTCTCACACGTCCTGCACCGGTCCTGCACTGGTCGGTGCAGGGGCGGGGGGAGGGTGGGCAGGGGGAGCCAGGGGGGTGGCCATTGGTCGGTCCAGCCTGGGAGAGGGCGTGGATATCGGCGGTGCACTCTGCCAATATCCTCAGCCTTTTCCCAGCCCGGGGCAGCCTTACTCCCCCACCCTGGATGCACGCCAGCTTCAGAGCTGGCGTCAACCCAAAGAGGCCCATTGCTGCCTGCGCAACTTACACTGGAGGAAGTGGACAAACGTTCCCTTCCCCCGAGGAGAGCCCAGGCCGCGTTGGTGCAGGCTTCAATGGGCCTAGGATACAGTGGCTGGCCCTTTAGCCTGGCCGCTTAAACTTATGCTGGATTGCGCTACCCATGAGTCATCACTTGGTGACAGTAGCGTAGCTAGACCTGCGCCAGTGGAGCGATGAGTGGGGCGTCCGTTTGGCTCCAGATCAGGGCCATTCCGGTGGTGCGGCAGGGCGATGATGTGTCGCCCTGCCCACTGCCCAGCTGGCACGAGTCTAGCTACACTACTGCTTGGTGACGCACCACACCTTCATTGGTGAGTTGCCTCTATTGGAAAGATGGCAGGAGGAAACAACCATATGATGGTCTCAAATTCTCACGACTGGTCCAGATTTTCGAGTTAAAAACATCAATTTTCCCGGGAATTGTCCATCGTTTATTAAAAGTTTTAATTATTAAATATTTAAAACAGTCTTAACGTTTTTGTAAGAAATAGGGAACATGAGTTTAGATGCCATGTTAGAAAATGTATTTAACAGAACACAAAAGTCTTAACGTTTCACCACTGATATCCGTGGCGTCATCAGAAGATGAAAAAGCAGCTACTATGAGCTTCCTTGATCTCGTTGTATCCAGTGTTGCTATTTAAAGGTTGATCACAGCTACCCAGATATTTGTCTCAGCTGTCCGGATGGAGTGCTAACCAGGTGATACTTAGCATCTCCTGTACTGCAAAAGCCGTATCCTTCTCTTGCCGAAACGGCATGAATAAACACAATGACACAAGACACAGAGTTACTGAGAGGGGATTTCCTTCTTTTGTTTCCCCATTCCTTTATGTCAAACTGAAGTTGTATACCGCATTTCCCTACAAGTCACGGAGTTTTCCCGTTCTTTGTGTGGAAAGTATCTCTGATGTTCTTTGAGTCTTGTGTTCACACTTCTTTTTGTAGTACCTATCTAGCTCCTGCCACAGCTTCAGGTTATCTTATATACACCTGGATTAGTACATGATGAGAAATGCAGGGCTGAATGAATCGCGAGCCGGAATCAAGATTGCCGGGAGAAATATCAACAACCTCAGATATGCAGACGATACCACCCTAATGGCAGAAAGTGAAGAAGAACTAAAGAGCCTCTTGATGAGGGTGAAAGAGGAGAGTGGAAAAGTTGGCTTGAAACTCAACATTAATAAAACTAAGATCATGGCATCTGGGCCCATCAATTCCTGGCAAATAGAAGGGGCAGAAATGGAAGCAGTAACAGATTTTACTTTTCTGGGCTCCAAGATCACTGCCGACGGAGACAGCAGCCATGAAATTAAAAGACGCTTACTCCTTGGAAGGAAAGCTATGGCAAACTTAGACAGCATAATAAAAAGCAGAGATATCACCATGCCAACAAAAGTTCGCATAGTCAGGGCGATGGTGTTCCCAGTAGCAATGTATGGTTGCGAGAGTTGGACCATAAGGAAGGCTGAGCGCCGAAGAATAGATGCTTTTGAACTGTGGTGCTGGAGAAGACTCCTGAGAGTCCCTTGGACTGCTAGGAGATCAAATCAGTCAATCCTAAATGAAATCAAGCCTGACTGTTCCCTGGAAGGACAGGTACTGAGGCTGAAACTCAAATATTTTGGCCACCTAATGCGAAGAGAGGACTCTCTGGAGAAGACTCTGATGCTGGGAAAAATTGAAGGCAAAAGGAGAAGGGGAAGGCAGAGGATGAGATGGTTAGACAGCATCGCCAATGCAACGAACATGAAAATGAGCGAACTCAGGAAGATAGTGGAGGACAGGAAGGCCTGGCGGGATGTGGTTCATGGGATCACGAAGGGTCGGACACGACTTAACGACTGAACAACAACAGGACAGTCCCTATTGTTGTGGTGGGCGCAAAGTTTGTGCAGACACCACATTTCTTTAATACTTTAATACACAGCCTATTCTGTCTGTGGTCCCTTTGAGATAGGGTAGGCTAATCCGGCCTTTTCCGGCTATTTGTGATTCTTTGGGTTTCTTTGCTTCTGTTTATTCTATTAATCTCTTCCTGACTGTACCCATTAGCTTGTAAGACTTTGCCTATGTATGTTTTTTCCTTATATATGTCTGTTTCTTCACTAATCACTTCTGCCCTGTACAATAATGTATTAATTAAAATATTTTTCTGGACAATTCCCGGAAAAATGGATGTTTTTAACTCGAAAATATGATGGTCACTCATAATCTGGAGACACAAGGCACATTGAAACCAGAAGGCCATGAGATGGCAGGAACACAGAAATGTGAGAAGATGTCACTCAGCATGTCCGAATGAAGGAAGTGGGAGGGACAGTTAGACAGTTGGGGAGTCAATGCTGTGAGGGGACAGGTGACAACTGAGAGAAGGGAAGCTCTGAGGAACCGCCAGCCACATCTGAAGCAGGAGACAACGTAAGACCATCAGAAGAGTCCTACTGGATCAGACCACAGGCCTTCCTGCTTCCTAACCACAACCAGGGCAAGAGCTCTCCAGCATTGTCCTTCTCCATCATCCCAAGGAATTGTCAAAAACCTGGAGTGTTGGTGTGCACTTTAGCATTGCTCTGATTGATTGATTGATTGATTGATTGATTGATTGATTGATTGATTGATTGATTGATTGATTGAAGAGATGTGAATCCCACTCTCCCTCCAAATAATTGGAGCGCTCAAGGAAGCATACCATATTGGTGAAAAACAGTAAAATGCAAAATAAAAATGAAATATAAAGTGTAATAATAGTAAGGTAATTATACGGAACAGAGCAAAAGAAAAACATTGAAAAAGCGAAGCATATCTAGTATCTACTTGATGTGTATATTCAAAAGCCAGTTGATGCAATTCTGTACCCTTTGGACAATTTGAGATATTCGCTTCAAGGTTTTCCTACTGCTGGAAAATAGCTGCTTGGTGAGTGATATTATCATAAAAAACCTATTCAGTTATCAAAAAATGGTCACAAATGACAGACCATCGTGTGGGGACTGACATACATACCACATTTGATTCATGATGATTGCCCTAGAGTGGGTTTGCTTTCACTACAAGAAGAGGAGATGACAGCCGCAAATTGGCCTGCTGGAGCTGGATTTAAAGGCCTTTTCACCAGCTTTTCACCAGCTGCAGAAGCCCTGAACTCATTGTCAGCGCAATCCTCTTTGCGACGACCCCTGCGGCCGTCGCCGAACCCAGGTAAGGATCCGGCGGGGGGGGGGGGGCGCGTTTCACTGGACCAGGGAGGGGGGGCCATTGGCCCAGCCAGTCCGGGAGGGGGATGGCTTCGGCCATATCCCGGCCCCCGCCGGGCAGCTGGGCTGTTACACGGCCTCCTCCTACTTCCGCCAGCAATTTTGCTGGCGGAAATCCGAGGAGGCCGGTCAGGCCGGCCGGCATTTACACTCGGGGAAGGGGATGAGCCTGGCCGCCGGTGCTCAGGATCTGGCGGGCGGCCCTGGGCCGCCGGCCGGATCCTTATGTAGGATTGCGCTGTGGATGTTGTAGCTATGTGGATGCAACTGACTTCTTCAGCCAACGTCAGCCCTACTCTATGGCAATAATCATGAATCAAAAGCATGTGAATCAGTGATTTACATGTAATATGTAAAAATATTTTACATATTACATTTTACATATTACATGATTTTACATATTACAAATGTCCTAATCTTGCATAGAATGCTCATATTTGTAATATGTAAAATCAGTAACGGATTTTACTTTTTTGGGGCTCCAAGATCACTGCAGACGGAGACAGCAGCCATGAAATTAAAAGACGCTTACTCCTTGGAAGGAAAGCTATGGCAAACTTGGACAGCATAATATAAAGCAGAGATATCACCATGCCAACACAAGTTCGTATAGTCAGGGCGATGGTGTTCCCAGTAGCAATGTATGGTTGCGAGAGTTGGACCATAAGGAAGGCTGAGCACCGAAGAATAGATGCTTTTGAACTGTGGTGCTGGAGAAGACTCCTGAGAGTCCCTTGGACTGCTAGGAGATCAAATCAGTCAATCCAAAATGAAATCAAGCCTGACTGTTCCCTGGAAGGACAGGTACTGAGGCTGAAACTCAAATATTTTGGCCACCTAATGCGAAGAGAGGACTCTCTGGAGAAGACTCTGATGCTGGGAAAGATTGAAGGCAAAAGGAGAAGGGGAAGGCAAAGGATGAGATGGTTAGACAGCATCACCGATGCAACGAACATGAAAATGGGAGAACTCAGGAAGATAGTGGCGGACAGGAAGGCCTGGCGGGATATGGTTCATGGGATCACGAAGGGTCGGACACGACTTAACGACTGAACAACAACAACAAATATGTAAAAACCGCTTCGGTTTAGATAGCCTGCCTATGTAAAGCGCCTTGAATTAAACTCGGAGGAGAAATCCGATGACCAGAGAAAGGCGGTATATAAATACTGGTATTATTATTATTATTATTATTATTATTATTATTATTATTATTATTATTATTATTATTATTAGTCTTCATAGGTAGGGAAACTTTGAAGCTAAATACAGTATCTCAAATTGCCCAAAGGATATAGAATGGCATCAACTGGGTTTGTATACATCAAGTAGATATCATATATAGAAACAATTCTCAATGTTTGGCACACCAAATGCCATGGTGACATAAAATATGGCTTTTCTCCCCCAAGCAATTCGGCAGTACTGTACACTGGTGCCGAGCCACATAGCCATTGAGACGGGCAGCCCAATCCTGTGTAAGATACGGCGCCCGGTCTAAAGGGCTGTACACTGTATCCTATGATCGTCCCCTTCCCCCGGTGTAAGCGGCAGCATGCCCAATGGGCCTCCTCGAATGTATGCGAGCTCTGGATCTCGCGTACATTCACGCCGGTTGTGTAAGGCTGCGCCGGGCCTGGAGAGGGCCTAATACGGTGTATCTTGCCGCCTATATCCCTGTCCCCTCCCCGCCTGCCCAGTCTGCCCTGGCCGGGGTAGTTATTACCTGCTCCGGTGGGCGCAGGGTCAGGCAGGAGTCCGGGTAAGGGCCGCCGGCCACTGTGCCGGCGGTTCTTATTCGCCAGGTGCCATAAACACGCTTTACGGCATGTTTACGACAGCCTGCGCATATGCTACCCAGGATTGAGCCGTAATAGGCATTGATGGAGCTCTCCTCCTCCCTAAATATCTTTGATTCCCTCTTGGCATCTAAGCTAGTGGCCTTCACCACCTCTGGTGGCAGCAATTGCACATTATATGAGTTGCACATTATATGACAGGGGTGGCCAAACTTAATGGAAGAGCCACATACGATGATCTTCAGATGTTTGAGAGGTACAAGAGAGACCTTTGAGCCACAATATTTAAGAAGCATTTGCATTCTTAAATATATTTACTCACCATTAAATGTATGTTTTCCAGTAGACTCTCAGTTTATACCTGGTAAATAATTATAAAGCTTGAACATTTCTTATTTACCTTTTATATTAATTGTGAAGCAGAAAGGAACTCAGCCACCATATTTCCGAGAGCCGCACATTATACGCCAAAGAGCCGCATGTGGCTCAGGAGCCGCAATTTGGCCACCCCTGTTATATGACAAACAGTCCCATCCAACTGACACCACCGGTGTAACCAGCGGGGAGGGCAAGGCGGGAGCAGTGGCGTCGCTCTAGGTGGGGCGGAACGCTAAGTGCCGCCCCACTCTGAACCTCCGTTACAGCTCCGCGCGAGGCGGCCCCGCCCCCTCCCCTTTGGAGCCATTCGAGGCAGCGAAAACAACGCACAGGAGACTCCCTGCACATTGTTTTCGCTGCCTCGAATGGCTCCGAAGGCGAGGGGGCGGGGCCGCCTCGCGTGGAGCTGTAACGGAGGTTCAGAGTGGGGCGGCACTTAGCGTTCCGCCCCACCTAGAGCGACGCCAGTGGGCGGGAGGCTTTGGAGGGGAGGGGAGATTTAAATCCCCTTTGAAGGGGATTTGAATCCCTTTTCCGCTCTGGGGCCTCCCGTTCTTGCTGCACCGCTGGCTGCACCGGTGGTGTCAGTTGGATAGGATGGTGCTGCCAGTCTGTTCTTTTGTCTGCCCTGAACCTACTGCCCAGGTCATGAAGCCAACTGGAGCCGTCCCCTCAGGCAGCTGATTAGTGCGGGTGCCTCCCTCTGTCCTCCTCCTTCCGCTCCCTGGATTGGAAAAGGAAGAGGAAATGTAGAGGGGAAGCGAGTGCTAAGCTGGAACATTGGGGAGTGGGAGGAGCAGAGGCGGGCCCATCGTCGGGGAAGGGGGGGGGAATGTCTTGCTGCCGTGCCACCTCAGGCATCAGGAGACCTTGGGCCGGCTCTGCCCATCTCTTTCATTGGGTGACCCTTTGCTCTGGGATTGCAAAAGGCCCCCAACAAGCTCAGCAACCTGTTCACCCGACTTGATGAGCAGGGAGGGAACTGCATGAAGACAGAACAGGACCGGGCAGATTCCCCGACAGAGACTCCTTTGACCACCTCCCAACAAAGACACTGTTTCCTCCTTCCTTGGCCCTTGCCCCGCTCCCTGGAAGCAACCTCTGACTGACTTTGGCCCATACCTGGCAGCTGTCGATGCCTCCTTGCTCATAGCCAGCACAGAGGTTGTTGTAAAAGACACGTGTGTAGTACCAGCCGCTGCTGTTACAGATGTCTAATGGGATGATGTTGACTTTGGCCTCCTGCAGAATGTCGGCTGTCTGAGTTGGCTCTGGGGCAAAAAGACACCGTTTGCATGTCACCCAGGCAGCCTCAGTTCCGCCTAGGAGAGCATCTTGCTGGGCGGACTTTGATGACTCCGTGATAAGGGTAACATTGTCTGAGCCTTGACAGTCTAGAAAGCACAGGTGCGGGTGCAGAGCTCTTGGCTCACCTGGTCGAGGGAAGAATCACCCAAGCCCCCTTTGCATCACTATGACCCAGCTGGGTGATTCTCTCCCCAGGAAATAGCCCTGCCTTCGTCCCCCAGCCACCTGTCTCTGGTTGGTTAGGATGCCCTATGGCAGGGATTCTTAACTGGGGGTGTCCATATCCAGGGGTGGTGGTGGTATGGGAACCAAATGATGGGGGTATGGGACTCGATCTCTGAACAATTTTTTAAAAAAATTGTTGTTAGATTATCATAATTAGATTATTAACGATCACAATTATCACTATAGATTGAGGCATTTTGTTCCTAGCCATCCCTGAGTAAAGTGAAACCAAGCTATTGACATCTTTTGAAGTCCTGCTGGTATTTAAGAGGACTGGTTAGGATGATGATTTCGACAGTCTGGCGAAGGGGGTCTGGGGACATATTGGGCAGTCCATTGGGGGTCCATAATTGTAAAAAGGTTAAGAACCCCTGCCCTCTGGCCCCTGGTCAGGCAATACCAACCCACAGTTTTTGAAAGGGGCTCGGGGTTTGCTAGGGGCTTGCAGTAAGGTTGCAAGACAGGCTCTGACCGTGTATGGTGGCAAGGTGGAGCGGGTCCCTGAATTGCATGCAAATGGTCCCAGACCCGACGTCTGCCCTGGCATCTCCAGTTAAAGGTTCTCCGGGCAAAGGGCTTCGGCTGCCTGATGCCCCGGAAAGCTGCTGTCTGCCAAATTGAACAACTCTGGGCGAAACAGACCCCCAGCCTGGCTCTGGATAAACCCATCGAGCAGCTTCCAGATGTTCAGTGTTCCCTGGGAGTGCTTTCTTTATGTACAACTTGGGGTTCTTACTTTTCATATCTGTGACTCCCCAGCCACTGACATAGCAATGGACCAATGAGGACAGTTCCACGTCTTCATCAGGCAAACAGGCAGGCTGGATGTAATCGCTGCAGTTGACCGGCTGGTCCATCTCCATCAGGGCAATATCGTTGAGCTGTCCACGGCGGCGATACTGTTCATGCTCCACCAGATTCTTGATGGAACGCTCCTCAGCATCCGGACCAGGCTGAGAGAGGTGGGTGGCGCCAATCACCAGCTTCCAATGTTCTAGAAACCTTTAGCAGAGAAAGTAGAGAGAGTAGAGAAATAGGCTCTCCTTTGCCACGAAAGAGTCTGGTGGCACTAGAAAGACTCACAGCCCTATCCAGTCCCCTCCCTGCGCGCTGTATCCCGCTGGGGAGTGTCAGGCCACGAAGTTCTCCTCGGGGTAAGCCCCTGACGGCTCGCTGGGTCTTGATCTGGCTATCGTGAGTTCACTGGGCACAGCACCACACATTGCCTGCGGTCTCACGGACCTGAGCCTTGTTTTGAAAACATCAATAAAAGTCAGGTTCAGGATTTCACCTGCTCTGCTGGTTTCTGCTCTTCATATTTGCCAACTTCTAAGTCCAACCCTCCCTATGATACTGACCTTCAAGCCCATTCACCCAAGCACTGGACCCAGCTTGAAAGTGCAGCCAAACATTTGTCTGCTCCTGAATTATGCGTGATTTAAGGGGCCTGTGCTAGAAGCTTGAAGAATAGTTCTAAGTCTTCAGTCTTCCCTTGGGAATGTACATTTTAGAAGTTGCCTACCTGGCCTGCTGTCAAAAAAGGAAATGTTTGCAACATCTGCGCACCAGACCTGAAGCTATTGCTGCTCAATCTTGACAAAACATATTTTAATTATAATTACAGCGCAATCCTGTGTAAAATGTGTTGACTGACAACCAGATCTAAATAAGTGCTCAAGAGAAGTGCAGATGGGAACATCGCATGGGGGTGGGTGGGTGGGTGGGGGGCATTACAACCCTCCCAGATTGGGAATGAATCTTTTCTGTGGAAGACCTAGCCTGACAGGTCAATTTTTATCTTAGATCAACACGATCAAAATGATGAGTTTCTGTGTAAAATTTTGCCAGCAGAGCAAGAGCTCTGCCAGCCAGGTGTCGTAAACATGCCGTAAGGCACAATGCCGACAGACAACTGCCGGCGGAGAGCAGTAAGTCCTGTGCTGGGCGGGAGGGGGGGCATAGGGAAGGCAGAACAGGGTGAATACGGAGGGGGGTGATTGTCCGGCCAGGACGAGGGAGGGATCCTCGGAGGCAGGCTCCGTCAAATTATCCCTCGTTCCTGACCTGGCCAATGACTCACCAGCTCCACAGATTTGTGCCAGCCATTTTGCCGGTGCATATCTGAGCATACCCATAGGGGCCGCTGGGGAATTACCCCGGGGGAAAGGGATGAATCTCCCTTTCCCCCAAGGTGTTCTCCAGCTGTGCCAGCTTTGGCCTGATCCTGCCTAGGATCCAGCGCAGCGTACTTTTGCATGCTGCAGCGGCCCTAGACAGGATTGGACTGCTCGTTTACAAACATGTCAAACAAGCTCTTCCTCGCAGGGGTAGGTAAGAACATAAGAACATAATAAGAACATAAGAAGAGCCCTGCTGGATCAGGCCAAAAGCCCATCTAGTCCAGCTTCCTGTGTCACACAGTGGCCCCACCAGATGCCTCAGGGAGCACACAAGACAACAAGAGACGCTGTAGCCTTTCCTCATAAGGGAGGTGCTCCAGCCCACGAATCATTCTGGTCGCTCTTTTCTGCACCTTTTCCAATTCAACTATATCCTTTTTGAGGTGTGGTGACCAGAACTGGACGCAATTGAGGTCTATGAATCAAGGCAAGCTGGATGTGGTCAAAAATGAGATGATAAGATTGAACATTGACATCTTGGGAATCAGCGAACTAAAATGGACGGGCATGGGCGAATTTAAGTCAGGTGACCATCATATCTACTACTGTGGGCATGAATCCCTTAGAAGAAATGGAGTAGCCCTCATAGTCAATAAAAGAGTGGGAAAGGCAGTACTGGGGTGCAACCTCAAAAACGACAGAATGATTTCAGTTCGAATCTAAGGCAAACCATTCAACATTACAGTAATCCAAGTGTATGCCCCAACCACTGATGCCGAAGAAGATGAAGTTGACCGGTTCTATGAAGACCTACAACACCTTCTAGAACTAGCACCCAAAAAAGATGTCCTTTACATCATAGGAGACTGGAATGCTAAAGTAGGAAATCAAGAAATAAACGGAACAGGCAAGTTTGGCCTTGGAGCGCAAAATGAAGCAGGGCAAAGGCTAACGGAGTTCTGTCAAGAGAACACACTGGTCATAGCAAACACTCTTTTCCAACAACACAAGAGGCGACTCTACACATGGACATCACCAGATGGTCAATACCGAAACCAGATAGATTATGTGCTTTGCAACAAAAGATGGAGAAGCTCTATACAATCAGTAAAAACAAGACCTGGAGCTGACTGTGGCTCAGATCATGAGCTTCTTATTGCAAAATTCAGACTTAAACTGAAGAATGTAGGGAACACCACTAGACCAGTCAGATATGACCTAAACCATATCCCTTATGAGTATACAGTGGAGGTGAAGAATAGATTTAGGGCATTAGACCTGGTAGACAGAGTGCCTGAAGAACTATGGACGGAAGTTCGTAACATTGTACAGGAGGCAGCAACTAAAACCATCCCAAAGAAAAAGAAATGCAAGAAAGCAAAGTGGCTGTCAGATGAGGCTTTACAAATAGCTGTGGAAAGAAGGAATGCAAAAAGCAAGGGTGAAAGGGAAAGATATAAACAACTGAATGCAGAGTTCCAGAGAATAGCAAGGAGAGATAAGAAGGCCTTCTTAAATGAACAATGCAAGGAAATCAAGGAAAACAACAGAATGAGGAGGACTAGAGATCTCTTCAAGAAAATTGGAGATATCAAGGGAACGTTTTGTGCAAAGATGGGCATGATAAAGGACAAAAAAGGCAAGGACCTAACAGAAGCACAAGAGATTAAGAAGAGATGGCAAGAATACACAGAAGAACTATACAAGAAAGATCTTAATGTTCCTGATGACCACGCTGGTGTGGTCACTGACCCAGAGCCGGACATCCTAGAGAGTGAAGTCAAGTGGGCCTTAGGTAGCATTACTAACAACAAAGCTAGTGGAGATGATAATATCCCAGCTGAGCTACTTAAAATCCTAAATGATGATGCTGTGAAAGTGCTGCACTCAATATGCCAACAAATTTGGAAAACTCAGCAGTGGCCAAAGGATTGGAAAAGGTCAGTTTACGTTCCAATTCCAAAGAAGGGCAGTGCCAAAGAGTGCTCAAACTATCGCACAATTGCACTCATTTCACATGCTAGCAAGGTTATGCTCAAAATCCTACAAGCTAGGCTTCAGCAGTACGTGGACCGAGAACTACCGGACGTACAAGCTGGGTTTCGAAGAGGCAGAGGAACTAGAGATCAAATTGCCAACATGCGGTGGATCATGGAGAAAGCACGAGAGTTCCAAAAAAACACCTACTTCTGCTTCATTGACTACGCAAAAGCCTTTGATTGTGTGGATCACAACAAACTGTGGCAAATTCTTAAAGAGATGGGGGTACCAGACCACCTTACCTGCCTCCTGAGAAACCTGTATGCGGGTCAAGAAGCAACAGTTCGAACCGGCCATGGAACAACTGATTGGTTCAAAATTGGGAAGGGAGTACGGCAAGGCTGTATATTGTCACCCTGCTTATTTAACTTATATGCAGAGTACATTATGAGAAATGCAGGGCTGAATGAATCACAAGCCGGAATCAAGATTGCCGGGAGAAATATCAACAACCTCAGATATGCAGACGATACCACCCTAATGGCAGAAAGTGAAGAAGAACTAAAGAGCCTCTTGATGAGAGTGAAAGAGGAGAGTGCAAAAGTTGGCTTGAAACTCAACATTAATAAAACTAAGATCATGGCATCGGGTCCCATCAATTCCTGGCAAAT
Source organism: Plestiodon gilberti rubricaudatus (assembly GCA_026170595.1). Classification (NCBI taxonomy): domain Eukaryota; kingdom Metazoa; phylum Chordata; class Lepidosauria; order Squamata; family Scincidae; genus Plestiodon; species Plestiodon gilberti. The sequence goes on along the minus strand of JANXHW010000005.1, from coordinate 170,399,401 downwards.
AGAAGGGGCAGAAATGGAAGCAGTAACAGATTTTACTTTTCTGGGTTCCAAGATCACTGCAGACGGAGACAGCAGCCATGAAATTAAAAGACGCTTACTCCTTGGAAGGAAAGCTATGGCAAACTTAGACAGCATAATAAAAAGCAGAGATATCACCATGCCAACAAAAGTTCGCATAGTCAGGGCGATGGTGTTCCCAGTAGCAATGTATGGTTGCGAGAGTTGGACCATAAGGAAGGCTGAGCGCCAAAGAATAGATGCTTTCGAACTGTGGTGCTGGAGAAGACTCCTGAGAGTCCCTTGGACTGCTAGGAGATCAAATCAGTCAATCCTAAATGAAATCAAGCCTGACTGTTCCCTGGAAGGACAGGTACTAAGGCTGAAACTCAAATATTTTGGCCACCTAATGCGAAGAGAGGACTCTCTGGAGAAGACTCTGATGCTGGGAAAGATTGAAGGCAAAAGGAGAAGGGGAAGGCCAAGGATGAGATGGTTAGACAGCATCACCGATGCAACAAACATGAAAATGAGCGAACTCAGGAAGATAGTGGAGGACAGGAAGGCCTGGCGGGATATGGTTCATGGGATCACGAAGGGTCGGACACGACTTAACGACTGAACAACAACAACAACAACACAATTGCGGCATTTATTAGTGTCTAAATATGGTCCTTTGGAATTGCTTCTCAGATTCCGTTACTTTTAGAAATATTTTTAGAGTCAATTGAAAAGAAGCCGGTAATCAATCAATCAATCAATCAATCAATCAATCAATCAATCTATCTATCTATCTATCTATCTATCTATCTATCTATCTATCTAACTCCTGGACCTACAAACATGAACTTCGGGGAGTCTATTCTTTCCATGACGTAAGCACCCGCTAAGAAGGGAGTTTTAGAAATTCGATTCCCAAGGGGGGCAAAAGGAGTTGCATCCTCCAAACTTTATGATCTTTACCTTTCCTTCCAACCCGGGGGGTGCACTACGCACGAACTTTGGGTAAGACACACCTGCGTTTTCGCAGACTTTTTTAGGTTGCGAAGAGTCTGGGAAGGTGGAAGGGCCCAATTCTCTTGCCCTCCTAGGCGCCGTGTGGCCTAAAAAAGGCTGTGAAAAGCTGGAGGGGGTGCACGTTGCGCCCGCCTACTATTCCTCCGTGGCTTGAAGACCTTTGACTCTATCAGCCTTCGAGTGAACGGCTTATCGATGACAACTACGAATGGATATATTTGAGAATATGTGGAAGCCCTTCCTCGAGTGTTTGAAAGATGTAATAGTAATATGTAATATCATTGATTGCTTAAATATATTTAGCTATGGTATTTTTCATAGTTATTTTTTAGGTTTTTTTCCTTTTTAACTGTTGTGTTATTCTATGTGTTTTTCTTTTTTTCACAAAATGAAAAATAAAGGTTAAAAAAATGTGGCTGGTGACTGCTCAAGGATTCGACCCTTTCGGATACTCCGTCTCTCTTAACCGCCGGTGATCTCTCTCTTCTGGGACGTTTAGAATGACAACTTTCACTTTGTCATCGTCGGAGGCTTCCTGAGCATGGCCATGAGACCTGGCCGGGGTGAGAAGAAGGGCTTGTGGCACCTAGTCCAGTGGCAGTGGCCACACGTGCCAAGATGTTTGTTTTCACCTGTAGGTCATCTTTGATGGTCATTGAAGGGGTGCCTCCCCGCTCCCGGGCCCTGGGTTCCACCATGCCGTTGCAGTCTGCTGCTGAGCGATTAGCTCTCCAAGTCTTCCGGTGAGTGGCCAAGTCTGTAAGCTCTCTGAATTGGCTGCAGACTCTTTGAATTGTAATTTGTTTGAAGTTTACAATTGGAATTTGTTTGAAGTTTACAATTGCACCGGTGTCCCATTCCAGCCCGAAGTTCCAGGCATTGAGCCCGTTGGCTGCCTTCCTAGTGCCTCCTCTTGCCCCTTATGATCTCCATGCAGGAGCTCTCCACCTTCTTTCTCCTTCTTCCGTCCAGCTTCCTCCTCTCTCTCCTTCAACTCCCCTTCCAGGCTTCTCCCCTCGGTTTCCTCCTGTTCTCCTGCCTTCTGTCTCCCACCTTGGCTTTCCCTTCTCAGCCTCGCCTCTCGTCCTTGAGGTGTCCCTTCTGTCAAGGTCTTCTTCGCCCTCTCGCTATCACTTCTTTGGCTCTCCTGTAGACCTGGTTAAGACTTCTCCACTACGGTAGTATCTCTCGCCTCTGCTTAGTCCCGCCTCTTCCTCCTTTGCTTCCTGCTGTCTGTCTCCTTCTCCCACACAGTTCCCATGCTCGATCCTTCTTCCTCCGTCCACCCACCCCGACTGACTGGCAGCTCTCCCTCTTATATCTGCCTTGCCTCCCCAAATGCCACCCAGCCACCAACCTTCTCTTACAGTGGCTTTTTAGCTACAATGCTCAGCGGTCGCTGCGCCACAGAGCCTGCCTGGGAGGCGGCAGCAGCCACGGCAAGAGATTTGAGCCATGACAGTCACTCATCATCATAAATCATCCTTTGGAAACTCTCTGTCAAAGGCCCCTGGAGCCTGCAGCTATCTTTCACTCACCTTTTATCTATGAAGCAATGGGCTGCAGTGACGACCCAGCGAGAACTGATGAGGGAGCCACCGCAGGTATGCTGGTACCCATTGCGTCCTGGTATCTGGATGCTGACCAGCCAGGGCCAGGTTCCTGGCAGGGCATCAGTGCCTCCGATAATCCGCATTGTGCCACCGTGGCTGGAGGCCAATGGACGCCTTCCACAAATTCCACTGGAAAAAGACACAAATTGCTGGCAGTTCACATATGTACAATGCCATATATCTAGGCAAGAAGCTCAAGAGATTTCAGAAAGCTGGGTCAACCCCAAGAAGGCCTTCTCCTCCAACATGAACCTTACCAGAAGATGATCAGTACTGGAAGTCCACGATGGTGGCTTCAGAAAAGATGGTTTATTGTGCGGGTGCTGCCAGAATAACATGCTCGTTCTGGCATTTGGAATGTGCTTGTGGACTACTGGAAAAATAAGTTGAAGCAGTTGTGAGGCCCGGCCCCACCCCGTGGAGCTGGGGGACTCACATAGGTCTGCTTGGGCTGTCCGCTTGGTTCTGACACGACTGGCGATGACGTCCTCACTGGGCACTATAGAGCCGACAGAGGCTCAGAAACGTTCCCCCATCCTACCCACCACCAAAAGCTGTTTGAAATTAAAAAAAAAAGTTGTAAAGCCCTGTCGGAAAGTGTCCAGGGAGGGGGCCTGGGAGGGAATTCACCTGGGAGGGAGTTCCACATTCGGGGAGCCACCACCAAGGAGGCTCTTCTTCTTACTGCTCCCCCCCTTGCTTCAGTCAAGGAATGCACACAAAGAAGGCCCCCCTCTGAAGATGTCAGGGGACGAGCCAGTCTTCAGATATCCTGGTCCCAAACCATTATGGGCTTTAAAGGTTAAAACTAGCAACTTGAGTTGGTCTTGCTTTCTATCATAGGGTTGTCTTTTTTATTAGGGACTATTCAGTGCAAAGATTTAGATATTTTATATATTGTGTGCTTCTTTCTGTATGTAGATTTTTTAATATTAAAAATATGAACAGAAAAAGAGGTTTCTTGTCAGAGGCCCTTCTGTGAGTCAAAGTTTAGGCATGGGGGGGGGGGGAGGCCCTTTTCTGTTGGAACTCCCTCCCATACTGCATACTGAAGCCCTGCTGGCTCAGGCCAGAGGCCCATCTAGTCTAAGTCTAGCATTCTATTTCCTACCATGGACCTCTGAGAAGCCCACGAGGAGCAGGAGAGAAAGGCAGAGCTCTCTCCTGCTGTTGCTCTCCTGCAACTGCTCTCTTTACCTGTTCCCCTTATCTCTCCTGAGCTGTCTGGTGCCCCCCCTCCCAGCTTGCAGTGCACCCTCTGTCAGCAGTGCTGCACACTCTGGGCTGTTGGGGGATAGGATTGGGCCCTCAATCATGGTTGCCCTCCCCACCCCCAAGTTTGCCTATTGCCTTCTATCTTTCAGGTGCCAGGCAATGTCTGTTCTGTTCTTCCTTTTAAATTGACCAACTGCCATTTTATTTTAGGTTTTTTTAATTACCAGATCATTTAGTTTTGATTTAAACTGCTGTCTTATCATGATTGCTTGATTGTGATTTTTACTGTATTTTGATTTATACTTTATTTTATATAAGCTACGTTGAGGTTATTGCAAAAGGTGGGATATAAGTTACCCAGAAAAATCCGCAGTGTGTCCCAAACAATATGCTGGACAAAAAGAAAAGGAAAGGAAAAAAGCATGTATAGACTTAGGGCCCAATCCTATTCCTACCTGCCGTCATCGCGCGTTGTCCTCCGCTGTCACTGACTGCCATAAAGCAGTTAGCACCATTCGCAAAAGGCGCTCCAACAGCACACTACGAAGCACGCTGTTGGGAGCGCCAGCAGGAAGGCCTGCTCCAGTGGATCCACCAAAGCTTGCTGGAGGAGGTAAGATGGCGGGGGGAGGTGGAAGGGGTGGAGGGAGGGCAGAACGGGGTAGGGGCAAAAGGCATGCACTGGACCCTATCCCCTCCAGCAGCAGCCTCCCCACTCCTTTTCTCTCTTCGGACTTGTGCTACCACAATTGCTAGCACAGGTCTAAGGAGACCCCTGGTGGGTTGGGATTTCAAATCCCCTTTCTCTTCCGAAGTCTCCCAGCCTGCCCTCCCCATAGGATGCAGCAGATGCCACTTTGGTGCTGCTGCAATGACCGGGGGGGGGGGGGGAATGGATAGGATTGGGCTGTAAATTGCATTAAATTACGGCACAATCCTGCATAATATAGGCCGGCTCCGCGCCGGCCTAAAGGTAAAGGTAAAAGTATCCCCTGACAATTAAGTCCAGTCGTGTCCGACTCTAGGGTGTGGTGCTCATCTCCATTTCAAAGCCAAAGAGCCAGCGTTGTCCGAAGACGCCTCCGTGGTCATGTGGCCATGCCATGACTCTCCTTGCCGCAGCGCGTAGCATGCGGCTGGAACACGGGGCGCTGTTTACCTTCCCGCCTGCGGTACCTATTTATCTACTCGCATTGACATGCTTTGGAACTGCTAGGTTGGCAGGAGCTGGCCAAGCAACGAGCGCTCACCCCGTCGCGGGAATCGAACTGCCAACCTTTCGATCGACAGCTTATGGTTCAGCGGTTTAATCCGCTGCGCCACCCGCATGTAAATTAAATGTAATTTAATTGCATTAAATTACGGCACAATCCTGCATAATATAGGCCGGCTCCGCGCCGGCCTAAGGAGACTCAAACGTGCCATATGGTGTAAGCGGCGCCGGCGTGGAGGCTGGCACCGCTTACTGCGCTGTCCCCCAGGACCTGCTTCGCTGGACACAGGTAAGTCCTGTGTCGGTCGGTACAGGGGCAGGGGGACTGTGGGCAGGGGTTGCGAGGGAGGGGTCATTGACCGGCCCGGGCTGGGAGGGGGTGGAGATATTGGCGGCGATATCCCAAGCCCTGTTGCAGCCTTGGCCGGCCTTACACAGTCTCCCTGGACGCACGCCAGCTGCCATGCATCTGAGGAGACCCATTGGGCCCTGCCCCGCTTACACCAGGGGAAGGGGACAAATGTCACCTTTTCCCGAGGTGAGCCTGGGCTTTTGTTCCTGGGCTTTTGCTCCTACATAGCAGACATCAGTTCAACGAAACAATTCTTATGGGATTTCCAGCCATGTGTAATTCTTAACTGAAGAAATAAAGAAATAGATGGTCTGTAACTTGCCTGTAGAAATTCTTCTTCAAACGTCTCTGCCACGATGTATGCAGGCGTCCCGAAAAAGATTATCCAAAAACCAGGCAGGCAATGAGCTTTAAATCTCCCGCTGTACGTTTCTTCCCGGCACTTCGGGATTTCCTCAGAAGCAACAGTGAGAACGAAATCAGTAACGATACTGATAGATGGTTACAGCGGGAGATTTAAAGCTCACTGCCTGCCTGGTTTTTGGATAATCTTTTTCGGGACGCCTGCATACATCGTGGCAGAGACGTTTGAAGAAGAATTTCTACAGGCAAGTTACAGACCATCTATTTCTTTATTTCTTCAGTTAAGAATTACACATGGCTGGAAATCCCATAAGAATTGTTTCGTTGAACTGATGTCTGCTATGTAGGAGCAAAAGCCACTGGCCCCACCAACACTCAACCTCACCAGCCACACTGACCTGAATGGATGTGTACACCCCCATCCCCAGATTTAAAGAAGCTGTGTCTCAAATGGAGTCATACAAACCATTTTCACAGCTTAATTTAATGGAAATGGCAACATCTTCACCACTTTTGCAACTGTTTTAGGACAATAGTTATATCAGTGTGGCAGTCAGTCTTGCATATGCTAATGCTAGATTGGAAGTCAATTCTTTCTGGACAGACAAAAGAGAAAGGACACATATGTGAAGGCATGAATTCATTGCTGCAAGCTGGGATGTGGCCAGGAGTTTGGATGGGGGATGAAACACAATTCTGGAGGGAGGAGTCTTCTAGTCAGAACGTGATTGATGGAAAGACCAAACCATTACAGCAAGGGTAAATTAAAACAAAGCGCCAGCACAATCATCAAAAGCCTGTCTGAAAGAACCCAATGAGTGACATTGACAGATCTCCTTGTAAGATGGGACGCCGTCAAATGGAAGTCCCAGGTTCAACTATCTGCAGTGTCTCCAGTCAAGAAAGGATCTCAACCAGCAGTGCTTTGAAGGTATCAGCCACCAGAACCTGGAGAAAGTGACCCCTCCCACACAGGGGCGTAGGCTGATATGGGGCAGTGGTGCGGCAGGCCCCAGGGCGGGAGGGCCTCTGGGGGGGGCGCGAGCCTCCTGAAACTCGCATATTTTTTCAGCTTTTTTCGGTTTTAAAGTGTTAAAAGGGGACGTTAAAGTGAATGTTTGCTTTGCAGGCACTTATCTGAACTATGGGCTGAACTTTCAGGACGTTCTATCGACAATCTGCTTCCTGCGCCCGGGCGACAGCTTCACTCTGCCCGGGCGCGGACTCCGTAATGCGGCCCCTAGCAGCGCATTCCGGAGTTTGCGCATGCGCAAACCGTCCCTGGAAACTCCGTGGGTTTGCGCATGTGTAAACTCCAGAAAGCGCTGGTAGGGGCGTTACGGAGTCCGCGCCCGGGCAGGGAGAAGCTGTCGCCCGGGCGCAGGAAGCAGATCGTCGATAGAACGTCCTGAAAGTTCAGCCCATAGTTCAGATAAGTGCCTGCAAAGCAAACATTCACTTTAACGTCCCCTTTTAACACTTTAAAACCGAAAAAAGCCGAAAAAATATGCGAGTTTCAGGAGGCCTATATCCAGCAAACACACCTGCCCAGGTCCTCCTTCTTGCTCTTTTCTAGATGGGTCCAGTCAATGGCAGTCCCTGATGTGCAGCCCCAATAGCCCCTCCCTCTCTGAAACTGAGCTCCTCCTGGCCCCGAACCCTGTCCTCCCTTTGCCATTGTGACCCTGCTCCCACCCTGCCCCCGATTCTTGCTGCCCAGCCCACTCTGTCTGCTCCTAGCTCCTGCCAACCGGTTTGTCTTGGCTTCGTCTCCTGCCCCATTTTTCTGTTGCCTCCTCCCCTCACTCCCCCTCCCCACTCGTGCTGTCTCTTCTCCTGGTCATCTCTCCCCCCCCCCCCCCGCCTTGGCCTGGTCTCGTCCTTCTCCCTTGCTTTCCCTGATCTTCGTCTCTTCCCTCCGTCGCTTCACCTGGTGCCTTTTCTCCCACTTCCCCTCGTCTCACAGCTCCCATCTTGCTCCCCAACCCTGCCTCCTCCTCCCCTGGCCATCTCGCCCCATCTCTCCACTCCCTTCTTTTTCCCCCCTATCTATCTCCACCCTTTCACCTTCTCCTCCTGTTCTCTCTCCCCCCCTTTCTCCTGGCCTTCTCCCTTAAATCCCTCCCCCTGGCCATTGTCTCAAGCCGGAGCTACACTACAGACAGAGGCTCTGTGGCCGCCTGTGCCTCCGCTCCGCGCTGGAAGTGGGGGAGTGTCTTCCAGCCTGTTGTCCCTCATGTTGTCCCGCCTTCTTAAGAAGAAGATTGGAGGTAGTTCTGATTGGCATGCAGCCACTCTCCTGCGATTGGTAGGCTGCAGTAGCTCCGTGAACTGCCCCCTAGCTCTGCGTCCCCGCCCCCTGAAAAATAGAACACCAGCTTGAGGTACGCGCCTGCCGTGCGGAGGTCGCGGCGGCTCCGCCTGCTTCAAAAATCAGGTCAGAAGCTCCGCGACGCGTGTAATGTAGCTCTGGCTTCACTCCAACCATCACCAGCTGTGCAGAGTATTGTGATGCTGGGTGAGCCAGCCCTGGAAAGTGACAGTGCAGCCTCACACCGTGCCAGTTGTGACAGATGCTCGTTCTTCCCTCTCGGGGCACCTGCAGCGGGCGAGGCCGTGGATGCCACAGTAAGTCAAACAGTGGTTAGTAGTTGGGGGGGGGAGAGCGAGAGGGCGCTTGGGTTTCTAGAATCTCGCTGGAGAGCCTTGTCAAGTAGGGATCTGCCAGTTCGTCTCCATTTATGCCAATAAAGCAAATACTCTCAAGGCACCAGACATTGCCAGCACTCGCTCATTGCTGGGAAACCCAACCTGGGAAGTGCTGGGCTGCCCTGGGAACTGGAGGAAGTGGAACAAACCTGACAGGCCTTGATATGTGTTGATTTGTCTTCCTTTTCTACTTTTTTAAAAAACTTGAATGTTATTGAAAAGTTTCCCAGGTACAGCAAAATTACAAGTCATGGACAGCAAACAAAATCAAGATCACCTTGGTCGGCAAGAGTTATCCATTGCGTCCACGTTATTTAAGCTTATCCTCCCCCCCTCCACAATGTGTATATTGTCTGTATTACCTTTGTATGTGTGAATTCCTCTCAAAGACATAATGAGACTTTGCAGAATAGCACCCCAGGAAACAAAACCAACCTTGACCTTCTGACCACTAGTCTGAGAAAAGTCCCACTGGATCAGAAAGGCCGATCAAGTCCAGCATCCTGCTTCCCACAGTGGCCCACCAGATCCACTCCTATGTAGGCCATGAAGACAAGAGCGCTCTCTCACTGTTGCTCCCAAGCATCTGGCAGAAAGTGAACTCTCCATCAGCCCAGGTAAGGGGGCGGAGGGGGTGAGGAGGGAGGAAGGCAGGCAGGGGGTGGATCTTGGCAGCAAAGGCGCACGCCCGATCTTATCCTTGATTTTTCAACCCTTCCTCGCAAAATAGCTGGTGTGGGTCTAAAGAGACCCATAGGAGATCAGGCGGCCTACTGGGAGGCAAGTAAAAAAGATTTGTTCTTACCTCTTGCTGGCCATCTGATCACACACACACACACACACCCACTGTAGCATGCAGCGCAACTGCATGGCAGAAGATGGGGGGGGGGAGGATTGGGCCTCTACCCTGTTATTGTCCACAATGACGGGCAGCAGTTCTCCAGGTGTCTTTCCCAGCCACACCTGGAGATGATGAGCCTGAGCCTGGGGTCTTCTGTACCATTAAACGACAGCCCCGTTCCCAAGCTGCCAGCCCAACTGTAGGCCCCTCTCATGTTCCCCCCAGCTTTGGAAGTCACATACGTGCATTGGTCTTCTTGGGCATGTGTGGACCAGAATATGGACAGGCCTAAAAGAGAGAGAGGCAGGCTCTTCATCGTACCACGTGTGGCAACAAGTGCCAGTTTTCACTGCCTGTTCCCATTGTTCATGACATCACAAACGGTGTGTCCAATGACCAGCAAGTATGACATCATACAGAGCAGCCTGCAGTTCTCTTTTCTCTGGAATGGAGAAGTGGCAGTAATGGAAGTTCAGTCAGAGAGCCAAACCTCTCAAACAGGTTCCAGGTCACCAAAGTGACTCAAGTCCAATGTAGATGTAATGTGGGAGATGCTGCAGAACTGAGTGTTAAAAAACAAGAAAGCAGAAAAGGTGTGATCGCCGGGGAACAGCCTGTCTTTGTCCTGACTGCCATCCTGTCATAAGAACATAAGAACATAAGAAGAGCCCTGCTGGATCAGGCCAAAAGCCCATCTAGTCCAGCTTCCTGTGTCACACAGTGGCCCCACCAGATGCCTCAGGGAGCACAAGACAACAAGATAACCTGTTTCCCTTTGACACTCCCTTGCACCTGGCACAGAGAAAACCCACTTCTAAAAACCAGGAGGTTGCTTATGGCTTGTAACCTGTGATGGTCTTTCCTCCATGAATCTGTCCAAACCCCTTTTAAAGGCATCTAGGCCAGATGCCATCACCACATCCTGTGGCAAGGAGTTCCACAGATGAACTCCTGACAGACAGAGTTCCACTGTCTTCTCGGCTGAATGCAGTTGGGATCCTATACTCGTCAAGCACAAGATGGCAGCAGAAAAGAAGAGCGGAAAAAAACCAGAGGCTCAAATCTGTCAACACCATTTCTTTCTTTCTTTCTTTCACCCACGTAGATGCCTCACCTTTCCACCCTTGCAGGAGTGCAAGATAGCTTACATAACAGAAGAGAATCACACGAGAAAACAAGGACAACAATCCACAGCAACGTAAAGCCAGGTGGAACAGAAAAGTGTTAGGATCTGGCCAAATGCCAGCTAGGAGGGAAAAGTCTTCAATTCAAGGGGGAGAGAAATCCAAAAGCCACTCCAGAAAAGGCCCTGTTGGGGGTCGCTGCTGCTGCCAAGCAAGCATCAAAAGGTGGCTGAGCCAGCCAGCCTGTGTGAAGAGGAGAGGCTCGTTGGCCTCGCTCTGCCTTCTGTCTAGAGATGGAGTGCTTTGACCGTTTGGGGATGTGGGTGATCAAAGCCTGGTATTTGGGTGTAGCGGGCGCTGGGTGCTGGGCCCCGGGGGGGGGCACACTTACAGGCCTCCATACACTCACAGGCCTCTAACAGTGCCCAGTTAGGCACTGGGGAACGTTTTGGGACAAGCCGGGCCTGTACAAGAGGGACGGGCTTCACTTGAACCAAAACGGAACCAGACTGCTGGCGCGTAACATTAAGAAGGTGGCAGAGCAGCTTTTAAACTGACTCCTGGGGGAAAGCCGACAGGAGCCGAGGGGCATCCGGTTCGGGACTCCTCATCCCTAGGGAAGGAGGGTGGAGAGGTTTGGGAACTTTCGTTTTAGGTCCGGTTTTTTTTTCGTCCCCCCCCCCCCTGCTTCCCAGGGCGTGTGTGTGCTTTTGGGGCACTTATCCTGTCTTGAAGGGGGCGCAGGGAGCATTTTTCCAGGGAGGCATCCATTTTGAATGGGCGGGACTCTCACTGGTCTCACCAACGAGACGGACAGAGAGTCCTAGAGAGTCCCGCCCATTCAAAATGGATGCCTCCTGGATGGAAACATGCATGCTGTCAAGCCTATGGTGCCCCCTCTGGATGGAAATGAGAATTGCACGTTATCTGCAGTGAAGGTGATTTGTTTGCATAGAAGCAACATGCAGGGTGGGGGGGGGGGAAGGACTTTGTTGCAGGGTGGGGGGGAAAGGACTTTGTTGCAGGGTTTTGCACCCCCAAAAAAACTTTTTGCAGCCTCGCTGTGGGGGCGTAAAGGGAGGGTTGCGGCCGCGCACTTTATGGGGGGCGTCAAGGGTTTGGCTCCCAGTGTAGTGGAATTTTAAACAGATGATAATTAATTAATGGAGGACCAGGAAGACTGGTGAATGAGGAAAAAGTATGGGTTTATTTGTTACGCAGCGCAGTGGACAGCACCCAGGGGATGCTGGCCCTTTGTTACAAGTGAGCACAGTTTTTATACATTTCCAAGCAGAACATCACATGCCTACAAGATAGGTGCAGGCTTGGGAGGGCATGTGATTACAGATTTACATTTCTTAGGGACAGTGGGGCAAGGTGGGTGTACAATAGATTCTGACGACTCAGGATGGTCCCAGCCAGTCCTGTGGGATTGAGTTAGTCCAAGGGAGTTCCTGGCCCCAGGAGCCAGCCTAATGTGTGTGCCATTCCGAAGAGGAGGGAGTGGTGAAGTTGTTTTTGCAAGAGTTCTCCTCATGCTAATGGGCAAACAGATGTGAATAAAACAATACCTACAAATTCTGCTTCATGGGGTTCCTGGTGTAATGCTTTGAAGTACGTGGGGTTTCTGATATGCTGATCAAGACTGCTGTGAAAAGTAACATCATTGTTGGTATGTAAGATCTTAGTAGGCTGACCAGATCTCCAACCGGGACAGAGTGCTATACCTTTAGGAGAAGGAATGTGGGCAGGTGTCGCTTGTTAAACCCTTAGAGCACAATCCTAGGCATGTCTACTCAGAAGCAAGTTCCACTGAACACAATGGGGCTTGCTTCTGAGTAGACATGCCTAGGATTGTGCTCTAAGGGTTTAACAAGCTACACCTGCCCATATTCCTTCTCCTAAAGGTCTAGCTGCACTCTGTCTGTCCCGGTTGGAGATCTGGTACGCCTAGATCTTAGGAGTGCTTTGAAATGGGCAGGCTGCTGCAATGCACGTAGGAAGGAATCACAGGGTTAAAGGTGTACAAAATAAATCTTTCAATTTGGCTCCAGAAGTCCTTAGGAAAGATCTGCAGCTGTCCCAAAGAGCTGATAAGAGGGGCCAAAGTGAAACTAAGCCCAGGTGAAATGAATTTACAGGACTTCACGAGGAAGAGCTATGTGCAGGCCTCAGGATTGGTTCAAAATGAGGTCTCTGACGATCCAAGGGGATTGGTTGGAATCCCCACGAGGGATTGGGAACCATTGTCTCTATAATCAGGTACTTCACTTTCAGACTGATCCTGCCCAACTTTAGGCCGGCAGAGCGAGTGCTCCACCAGCGGAAGGTGTCGCAAAAGTGCCGTAAGGCACTTTTGCGGTGCCTCGAGTGTAAGTGGCGCCGGCACGGAGGCTGGCACCGCTTATACCACTGCCATCCCAGACCTGTGGCGGTGGCAGCGGCTCCTCCAGAATCCTGTCCCCCTCCCCAGGCCTGGCCACGGCTACACGGGTTGCTCGAATGTTTGCCACCAAAATAGCTGGTGCACATCCGAGTAGCCCCATTGGGGCAGCTGGGGCTTTACCCAAGGGAAGGGAACAAATGTTAACTTCCCCTGAGGTGACCTCCCATTTGCCTGCTTTCCACCCTGGATGCGGCGGAGGCTGCACTAACCACGCTGCATCACAGGGCACAAAGTGAGATAGGGTTGGGCTGCCCGGTTTCCAGTTAGAGTAGAATTAGTGAGCTTTATTATTTTGCATTGCCTCTGAATAGGCTTAGCAGATTGCGCCCCCCCCCCCGATGCATCACCGGGGGCGGGCATCACTGGGGGCGGGGCCACAAATGTGATCTCACTGGGGGCGGGGACTTAGCCTCCCGCCCCCAGTGATGCGCAGAGGAAAACAGAAAACTGAAGCTGAAGCAGAGTGAAGCTGAACTGAAGCAGAGTGAAGCTGAAGCAGAATTTAAAACTTTAAGTGTACAGTATTGCCTGAAACAAGGCCAGCGGGTGGCGCAGCGGGTTAAACCGCTGAACCATAAGCTGTCGATCGAAAGGTCGGCAGTTCGATTCCCGCGATGGGGTGAGCGCTCGTTGCTTGGCCAGCTCCTGCCAACCTAGCAGTTCCAAAGCATGTCAATGCAAGTAGATAAATAGGTACCGCTTGTGGGAAGGTAAACAGCGCTCCGTGTTCCAGCTGCATGCTACGCGCTGCGGCAAGGAGAGTCATGCCGGCCACATGACCACGGAGGCGTCTTTGGACAACGCTGGCTCTTCGGCTTTGAAATGGAGATGAGCACCACACCCTAGAGTCGGACACGACTGGACTTAATTGTCAGGGGATACCTTTACCTTTATTGCCTGAAACAGGTTAAATTTAAAGACAAGCTTGGGCTAAGTAGATCCCACCCTTAGAGGCCAGTCTTTTCAAGGAATCAGGTAGGCAGGGGGAGGAGCTGCATAAGAGTATAAACTGAGGCCTGTCTGCGAGTGAGCCTTTTCACGAGCAGCGAGTGGCCTCCTGGGACGAAGTGCCTCACTGGGACAAAGTGCCAAGGTAAGAGAAGCCACAGCGAGTTGAGCAGCTGGGCGAGTTGAGCAGCGGAGCGAGGAAGCCAGGCCCCAAACACTTCCCGACACTTCCCTTGAGGACAGGAGATCTCCTACTACATTAAGGTACCCAAACTTAGATAAACCCATACCTTACACACAATAGCTATGCAGTCAGACAGCCAGCAGAGGGGTGGGGGCTATCCAGTGTTTTGCACCGAGTGTCACATGTATGATTATCTGCCTCCTGGGCATAAGTCATGGGTGTGTGCTTGGTGCGAAGAGCTCCAGGCTCTCAGGGAATGGGTCCGCTCCCTTGAAGCTGTGGTTGCTGTCCTGCAGAAGCAGAGACAGGTAAAGAGGGACCAGGGTGAGACTTCTAGGGACGTGGAGGCATCGTCCACCCTCAGTTGGCCAGCTCCTCAGCTGCCAGGGAAGGGAGTCTCAGGGCTGGAGGATGTCGCTCTGGAAAAGAGGGAAACAATCCCACAGTGGGGACCCCTTCTTCAGGTGATGGGCCCGTATCCAGTCGCACTAAGGATACTCCTCTGGAGAGGGGGGGAAAGGGGGCTTCTTGTAGTGGGTGACTCTATAGTCAGGAACATAGAGAGGGGGGGTCTGTGGATGGATGTGAGGACCGCATGGTGACTTGCCTGCCTGGTGCGAAGGTTGCGGACATCACCTCTCGTCTAGATAGGCTGGTACAGAGTGTTGGGGAGGAGGTAGCGGTTGTGGTGCATGTTTTTTTCCACATTTTTTTTATACCGCCCTTCCTCTAAGGAGCTCAGAGTGGTGTATATATTTCCTCCCCTCCTTTTTGTCCTCACAACAACCTTGTGAGGTAGGTGGGGCTGAGAGATAGTGACTGGCCCAAGGTCACCCAGGAAGCTTTGTGGCTGAGCGGGGATTTGAACCTGGATCTTCCAGGTCTAAGCACCAATGTTGGCACCAATGACGTGGGGAAATGTAGCCGGGCGGTCCTGGAGGCCAAATTTAGGTTGCTAGGTAGGAAGCTCAAATCCAGGACCCCAAAGGTAGCGTTCTCAGAAGTGCTACCTGTTCGACGCGCAGGGCCAGCTAGGCAGGCGGAGCTCAGGCGTCTCAATGCGTGGATGAGACACTGGTGTCAGGAGGAGGGGTTTAAGTTTGTTAGGCACTGGGTAACGTTTTGGGACAAGCCGGGCCTGTACAAGAGGGATGGGCTTTCACTTGAACCAAAACGGAACCAGACTGCTGGTACATAACATGAAGAAGGTGGCAGAGCAGCTTTTAAACCAACCCCTGGGGGAAAGCTGACAGGAGCCAAGGGGCATCTGGTTCGGGACTCCACATCCCTAGGGAATGAGGGTGGAGAGGTTTGGGAACAGTCAAGTAATAACAGAGTAAGAATTAGGAGTGGTAGAGTGAAGGGACATGACAGCCAGTCTAGCAGGACAGAAGGCTGCAGGGATAAAGGTGCAAACATACAGCCCTTCTAGGGGGACCAGGTATATAAGTGCTTTTATGCAAATGCCCGAAGTCTCCGAGCAAAGATGGGAGAACTGGAATGTTTGGTGGCTAGGGAAAACATTGACATAGTAGGTATAACAGAAACCTGGTGGCATGCGGAGAACCAGTGGGATACTGCAATCCCAGGATATAAACTCTATAGGAGGGACAGAGAGGGGCGTGTTGGAGCTGGGGTGGCCATCTATGTCAAAGAAGGGGTAGAATCCAACAGAGTAGAGCTGGAGGGGGGCTCTGACTCCTCCGTAGAATCACTGTGGGTTAGATTACCAGGCTCGAGGAGTGATGTAATTGTAGGGGCATGCTACCGTCCTCCAGATCAAAAACCTGAAGGGGATCTTGAAATGAGGAAGCAAATCAGGGAGGTGTCAACGAGAGACAGGGTTGTAGTCATGGGGGACTTCAATTCTCCTCACATCGACTGGGTCAATTCATGCTCAGGTCATGAAAGAGAGGCTGGATTTCTGGATACGCTAAATGACTGTGCCTTAGAGCAGCTTGTCACGGAACCGACCAGAGGACAGGTGACTCTGGACTTGATATTGTGTGGCACTCAAGATCTGGTCAGGGAGGTAAATGTTACCGAACCATTGGGGAACAGTGACCATGCTGCGATCAGTTTCGCCATGCATGTCGGGGGGAGAGTGCCAAGCAAATCCGACACAAAAACCCTTGACTTCCGAAGAGCAGACGTCCCCAAAATGAGGAGACTAGTTTTTAAAAAAGCTGAAAGGGAAGGTAAAAAGAGTCCAATCACTCCAGAGTGCATGGAGGCTGTTTAAAACAACAGTAATAGAGGCCCAGCGGGAGTGTATCCCACAAAGGAGGAAGGGCTCGACTAAGTCCAGGAGGGTGCTGGCATGGCTAACAAGCACAGTTAAAGAGGCTATAAAAGGCAAAGAAGCTTCCTTCCATAAAAGGAAGTCTTGCCCTAATGAGGAAAATATACAGGAGCACAAACTGTGGCAAAAGAAATGTAAAAAGATGATACGGGAGGCCAAGCAAGACTTTGAGGAACGTATGGCAGGCAACATAAAAGGGAATAATAAAAGCTTCTTCAAATATGTTAGAAGCAGGAAATCTGCCAGGGAAATGGTTGGTCCGCTAGACGGTGAGGGAGAGAAAGGGGCGATAAAAGGGGACTTGGAGACTGCAGAGAAATTTAATTCTTTGCGTCTGTCTTTACAGCAGAAGACCTCAGACAAATACCGCTGCCTGAACAGCCTCCCCTGACTAAGAATTAAGTCAAATAGAGGTTAAAAGAGAAGATGTTTCAGACTTAATTGACAAATTAAAGATCAATAAATCACCGGGCCCAGATGGCATCCACCCAAGAGTTCTGAAGGAACTCAAGAATGGTTGCTGACCTCTTGTCCAAAATATGCAACTTGTCCCTTAAAATAGCCACTGTGCCAGAGGATTGGACGATAGCTAATGTCACGCCAATCTTTAAAAAAGGAAGGAGGGGGGACCCAAGGAAATTAAAGGCCGGTCAGCCTAACATCTGTTCCAGGGAAGATGGTGGAAATTCTCATTAAGGATAACATTTTAAAACTCATAGAAGAATAAGCCTTGCTGAGGGAGAGTCAGCATGGCTTCTGCAAGAGGAAGTCTTGCCTCACAAACCTTTTAGAATTTTTTGAAAAGGTCAACAGGCATGTGGATGCGAGCGAACCCGTGGATATTATACAGTATATCTGGATTTTCAGAAGGCGTTTGACATGATCCCTCATGAAAGGCTCCTGAAAAAACTCCACAGTCAGGGAATAAGGGGGCAGGTCCTCTCGTGGATTAGGAACTGGTTGAAGACCAGGAAACAGTGAGTGGGAGTCAATGAGCAATTTTCACAATGGCGAGAGGTGAAAAGCAGTGTGCCCCAAGGATCGGTCTTTCTTGGGACCGGTGCTTTTCAACTTGTTTATAAATGACCTGGAGTTGCGGATAAGCAGCGAGGTGGCCAAGTTTGCGGACAACACTAAACTTTTCCGGGTGGTGAAGACCAGCAGGGATTGTGAAGAGCTCCAGAAGGATCTCTCCAAACTGGGAGAATGGGCAGCAAAATGGCAGATGCGCTTCAATGTAAGTAAGTGCAAAGTAATGCACATTGGGGCAAGAAATCAAAACTTCACATACACGCTAATGGGTTCTGAGCTGTCTGTGACGGATCAGGAGAGAGATCTTGGGGTGCTGGTGGACAGGTCGATGAAAGTGTTGATCCAGTGTGCGGCAGCTGTGAAGAAGGCCAATTCCATGCTCGGGATCATTAAAAAAGGGATTGAAAATAAAATGGCCAATATCATTACGCCCTTGTAGAAATCAATGGTAAGGCCGCATCTGGAGTATTGTGTCCAGTTCTGGTCACCACACCTCAAAAAGGATATAGTTGAGTTGGAAAAGGTGCAGAAAAGAGCGACCAAAATGATTCGTGGGCTGGGGCATCTCCCTTATGAGGGAAGGCTACAGCGTTTGGGGCTTTTCAGTCTAGAAAAAAGACGCCTGAGGGGGGACATGATTGAGACGTATAAAATTATGCATGGGATGGAGAGAGTGGACAAAGGGAAATTCTTCTCCCTCTCGAACAACACCAGAACCAGGGGACATGCACTAAAATTGAGTGGAGGGAGAGTTAGAACGGACAAAAGAAAATATTTCTTCACCCAGCATGTAATTCATCTGTGGAACTCCTAGCCACAGGATGTGGTGATGGCACCTGGCCTAGATGCCTTTAAAAGGGGGTTGGATAGATTCATGGAGGAAAAGACCATTGCAGGTTACAAGCCATAAGCAACCTCCTGGCTTTAGAAGTAGGTTTTCTCTGCGCCAGGTGCAAGGGAGGGACAACAGAAAACAGGTTATCTTGTTGACTGTGTGCTCTCGGAAGCATCTGGTGCGGCCACTGTGAGATACAGGAAGCTGGACTAGATGGGCCTTTGGCCTGATCCAGCAAGGCTCTTCTTATGTTCTTATGATGTCTCAGAAAGTGCTTCTAGCCTTGTGCGAACAAAGAAGATGAAGGCGCCACGGCGCCACAGCGCCAGTCCTGGACGGCCGGGACAAACAGGAGACCGGCCAGGAGCCCGGGATTTGGGCTCCTGAACCGGGATTGTCCCAGCTGTATCCGAGACTATGGTAAAGCTACCTCTGAATATATTATTATGCTGTACAAACGTTTTTGAGTTCCTCCCTTTGTATTGCTCGGGCCAGCTGGCCGAGTGAGGAACTCCTGACTTCTAAGTTTAGCTTAGTTCACTAAGTATATCTTTACAATCTGTTGGAGTACGTGTGTATTCTTGAGCAAGAGGGTGCCATTCATGGGAATCTGGAGGAATGGAGAACATGTTGTGGATGCTATCCAGCTTCCCCCATCTCTGAACTGCAGCTGAGCTGGCAACAATGGAGAAGGGAATACGGGAAGGTTGTGTGCTTGCAGGGGTCTGCAAATGGACCACATTGTAATGAGGAGTTAAGCTAGTCATAAATATATCAAGAGCTTGGGGTCCCCCTACAGGGGAGAAAGGCAGGATGGAAATTCATTCAATAATAGCATCCTCCAAATTAAGCCCCCTCCTCAGCTCACAACCGTGACGGTGCCAAATGTGTCCACTCCTGGACAGATGGACCTGGCGCGTTTACCCATGCATTGGCCACATCTCGTTTCTTGTGCCCTGCTCTGTGTGGAGCTGTCTGTGAAGACTGCTTGGAAACCTCTGGGAGAAAAGAATGCAGCCACTTGGCTCCTTCTGTGACCAAAGGTGATGGTGCCTACAGGAGGGGCAGCCGCAGGCTCCTGTGGAAGGGTCGTGGGCAAAGGGCAGCTAGATGCAGCTCACTCCAATACGTTTCTTCAGCTCCTACTGGCAAGACAAAAGTAAGGCAAGGCAAACAGCGCTAGCTTTGGCAGTGGCGTCGTTGGGCCGTGGCGCGGGGCCACTCACTTTCTCAAGGATCCTCCTTACTTACTAATTTCTGGATGACTGTGCGTGTGCGTGCGCGTGTGCGTGCACGTGCACACTTGTTTGGTGACCAGAGAAACATGTGCTCCAGATAATCGGCTTTTGCAGGCTCGTGTAAGCGACCAGCCTGATCACTGGAAGGAGCTCCTTCTCCCTGCCCCTTCAGGGTTGGGGACGGTGCCGGAGGTAATCTAGGGAGGCCTCGGTCTCCTTTCAATTTTTTTAAATTACCATTAATTTTATTTCATTTTATTTCTTCTGTAACGATAAGAATCAGGGCGTATCTAGGCCAAAAAAAATATGTAAGCACAAATCCAAAATTCAAGAACACGCTGATGGGAGTGCCTAACGCAGTCGCCCTTGAATCCTTGATTTTACTATCTAGGCCCAGTTGCTTAGTAAGCAGGGTCGCTGAGAGCTGGCATTGGGCCTGGGGCAAGATGCCTGATGATGATTGCCCCCCCTTCCTATATTTGTCTACAAACCAGATGTTACTACATTTGCTATGGATATGTCGTCCAACCACTGAACTACTGGCCCTCTAGGTAGGCTGTCTAGTCTGAAAGACCGTCCTGTCCCATCCAAGCCGGCCTCCTCTCATCCCCACCACCCTCTGATATCCTTCCTTTGAGTAGTGCTACTGCATTTCTTTGCTTCTACCTCAGCCAAGTCCTCCTCCTTTGCTTTTTTTTCTAATAGCATTGCACGGGCATCCAAGGATTGGCTTTCACCATCTCCCTCATTACTCTGTGATGATTTTGAAGCAAAGCCCAAGTGAAATAAACTTGACTGGCCTTTTTTATTGTTATTTTTTTTTCTCTTCTGTTTTCCAGACTTATATTTGTACATACTGGTAATTTCACCTGCAAACGATGCCAAAACACATACAGACCAGATCCAATGCTGTGTGTTCTGGACACACCCTAAGCTAGAAGAAGGGGTGGAGCTTACTACTGGGGCCTGGTAATTCTGCAAAGTGAACTGGGGCCTCCTTGTTCTGGTCTGAAGGTGTCAGTTTCATTTTCCCATGTTTGAATTGTACTAATACATGTTGGTGCTTATGGAGACGTCCTGGGCTGCAGTTCCACTACAGCTTTCATCCACTTTCGATGCACTTTCTATTCCCCCAGTGCTTGCATTCTAGGCTTACCATATGTCCCAGTTTGGCCGGAACAATCCTGGTTTCCGGGTGGGGAGTCCTAGGCGGCATCCCGGCCAGCTCCGGCATCATGGGCGTCCCCGGAAACTGGGACTGTCTTGGTCTTTCCCATCCGGCAGGTTGCGTCCTGGGACTGAATGCTGGCTTTTGCCACAGCGCAAGCCTTCCGCAGGTGCACAATGCCTCGGAGCCCTTCAGAATCATCCGGGACTCCCCAGACAATTCCGAGCCACTCTCAGGCATTGTGCACGTTGTCACGCGTTGAAGAATTGCAACAACCAGTGTGAAAGAACAGGAACTTTATTGCAGAGACACGCGCCTGGATCACTCCCTGTCCCCAAGCAGGAAAAGAGAGAGTGAACCCAGCATTTTATCACTTCTACTTCAGCCAAAGCATCTACAGAAGCAAGAAGGCGGCTTAAATGAACAAATCATATTCTCATTGGAGAAAGAGCAAAATGCAGGCATGAACAATTCTGTGTATTTCATTAGACGTACAATTTTGTGTAAGACAGCTCCCTTATCTGTTGCCTTAGATATTATTTCAGGAGCAAAAACTGTGTTCCATTGTTCGAATGACTAACTTACTGCCAAATGTTTACTTTCTCTTTTGTTCTGCTGCCAACAACTATAGTTCCCTCCCAGAACCTGACAATCACTGAAAGAGAGAATTCCACTTATAAGAGACATGTTTACACAGAAGAAGGAATCCTTTAGCTTTCTATTTGCAAACAATCAATATAAACAAATAAGCAAGTGAACAGGTATGCATGCTGGATAGGTACGTGCCATATGGTTTGGCTTACAATACAATTCTTGGTATGTTCACTATACATTCCACTAAACAGCTTTATCTCAAAACAGAAGAAGAACTTATTTTCGGTTTGCAAGGTTAGGCGAACAATAGGCCTCTCATGGTTTAGCTGTTGGCAGGCGAAAGTATATTTCTCTGATAAGAGAATATGCTGTTATGTATTTCTGAACTCAGAAATACATTTTGATGTTTACTACAAGGAAAGCACTCTTCTTATGCTCAGGAAACCTGGGGTACAACCTTACACACGTGTGTGAGGCTCGTGCTGGCGCATTCTGTAACGATAAATACTGCACGAGCCAGTATTCAGTCCCGGCCGGCCGCAGAGGACGCAGCCTGCTGGCCGGGATGCAGGGCAAGCAACGGTGGCGGCGGTGGCGGCGGCGGCGGCAGGAAGGACGGCAAGTGGCGTTAAAATGAAAAAGGCAAGTGCCGGGGGCAGTCTGGGACAAAGGGGGAAGCGGGAAAAAAAGAGAAAAAAAGACCTTTGCGGCTGGAGAAAAAATAGTTCCCCGGTGGCCTGCCACTTCGCGGAGGGAAAAATTGATTTCCCGGCTTTAAACATTTTTGTGATGCTAACTCAATAGCAATTCATTTTGGAAACTCATTTCATATAGTGCAGTGTTTGTGGGTCGGGACCCACTTGGTGGGTCGCGACCTGATTTCTGGTGGGTCCCAGGTGATGGGATCTCTGCAAAGATCAGATAAGTAATTGCCACAAGCCCTGAGGCTATTCAAAAATTAGATAGCTACTAATTGCCCTTCAAAGAGCTGAGCTCCTGCAGTTTGCAAGATAGCTGCTAATTACCCTGCAAGCAGCTGAGCTCTTTACTTGTAAATAAATAAATATATTTATTTATTTCTAGATCACCTTTTTTAAAGTCTCGTAAAGCTAGGTGGGTCCCAATAGAGTATCATTTTAAAAAAATGGGTCCTGGTGTTAAAAAGTTTGAGAACCACTGATATAGTTGGCTGAATAGCATTCATGGCACCAGCTGAGGGCCGGAAGTGATGTCATTAAGCAGGGAGTAGCATCATGAAACAGGTGGCGCCCAGAAATAAGCACTTTGTTCTTACCTAGTAACTCATTAGATGCAAATGACAGAAGAGAAAATGTGCAAATCTTGATCATATTGTGAGGAATAATTATGTTACAATTATTAAATGTTGGTTTTTGTAGAATTAATAATTGTAGTAATGTTTGATGCTTAGAAGCTAATTCAGTAACAGGAGGGCTGAAACCAAAGGTCAAGAGGGCAGAATCTAAAAAGTTGAGACACAGGCTTCTGAACCGACAGACGGTTGGAGGATGTGGTAAAGGGGGCCTTTGAAGGAGACAGAGGATCAGAATAGCTGGGGCAGACAGACAGAGGACGTACCTACCAACGGTAGCTGGCTTTCTGAACAGACAAAAGATGCTTGGGAAAAGGGAAAGTCGCACTTCAAAGCAAAGAGACAGGAAAAGAGAGGCCCATGAAAGCAGACCCAAGTTAGAATCTGCTTCAAACTGGATGATGGGAGGGGGTCAGAGACACAAGTAAGATATGGGTAGAAATTAGCTTATTAGAGAAAGTCAAGAAGGAAGTCCATATTAGGAAGATGGATGGGAGAATTGCTTGCTGGGTATGGGGCGGAGATAAAGGACCACGTGAAATGTACAATATGTTTGATAGGTTTTGGGAGCTTAGCCAATTGAAAGTTTAGGGGAGGAGACCCTTTCCAAACAAGGGAATAAACACTGGATACTCTTTGTTTATCGTTGCTCTGGTCTCTTGACCAGGTGCCCGTTTCTGCAGAAATGTACAATAAAACTATTCTACTTCACTTCTGGAGTCTGACCTTCATCTTTTGGGTAAGCAAGATGTGATTAAGATGTATTTCTCACAATATTTTCAAGATATGGGAGAGCCAATTATCCTGCGGGCTGCCCTTTCAGCAGTGCCTCTTCTGCATATGGCATCATTTCGTAGCTCAGCAGCTGAGAGGAGCTCTGTGAAGTGATGCCTCGGAAGAAGCAACACTGCTGAAAGGGCAGTGCTGAGACAGTCCAATTATCATGGGGGCTTCTGCATCACAAAGAGCTTATTATCACAAAGATTCTTCTGATTATCACAAAGATGCAGCTTCTGAGGTCTGCATCCGGGCAGCGGGCCTTATGTTTGACACCCCTGATCTAGACAGTCTCCAACAGCCTACACAAGTTTCCAAGAACATGGTTTTTCTCTGTGGTTTGAACGTTATGTATGTCACTTGCCTGTGACGTAAGCCTGTTGCTTATCCCCGTCATGGCTTGTAACCTGTGATGGAGGTTTCCTCCATAAATCTGTCCAATCCCCTTTTAAAGGCATCCAGGCCAGGTGCCATCACCACATTCTGTGGCAAGGAGTTCCACAAACCAATTACACGCTGGGTAAAGCGATATTTGACCCATATTTTACCAAATATGGAGTGGCCAGGCTTCTTGCCTCGAGCAGTACTCCGTCACAAGAACTTCCATCACAAGAATGTTACACAGGCTTCCTCTCGCAACAAATACCAATCAAATGCAGGTGAAGTGCCTGGTCGTGGTATATTTGGATTTTATTTGAGTTTAACAATGGCTGTTTTCTCACGGGCTACATGGCGGCCATTTCATTGTGAAACAGCTTGCTTGCAAAAGCAACCTGCTACCTGGCGAGGGCTGGGTTGGGGGGCTGGAGCCGGGGTGGCTTGTGTGGCTGGGATTGTGTGGTGCTCCCAGGTCGCCGCCACGGATGCCAGCTGTTGTGGTAGCTGACACTTGATACTATCTGTTTGTGCTTTCGACGGGGGGGTTTCCTGGGTGGTGGGGGGTGGGCCAGAAGGCTGGTGGCAGGCCGTGGCATGGCTGTGGGGTGCGAGCGAGCTGTTTGGCTTGCAGGCTGCGGTAGGGTTGTTAACCGGGGATCTCGCAGGCTTCCCAGCAACGGTCTCGGTGGGCGTGCTTTGGTCGACGATGACAGTGCTGGCAGCTGGTCCGTTGACGATGGTGGCTCTTTGGCGTGCAGATGCGGCAGGGGGGAGGTCTGCTCTTTCGTGTAGCCCTGGATCCAGGCACTGAAGTGCTGTGTGGCAGTGTAGACTCCAGGCCTCCGGGCCCTGGCGCACCCGCTCCCCCAGCTGGTGATTCCAACCACCCAGAAGCGCTCTGACCGATCTTCCTTGCACATGAGGGGCCCCCCGCTGTCGCCCTGCAGCGCAAAGGGAGAGAAGGAGCGATGAAAGAGGCTTGGAGGATGCGGAGGGGCAGGCACGCAACCCATTGCCAAGTCAAGATAGCCGGCCGGCTCATCCAAGGCACATGGGGAAAAGAGCTGTGTGAGCGACAGGTCATCTGTCAGGGAGAGGGTGTGTATGTGTGTGAAGGACTGCAGTCCTGTTAGCCAAGGCAGTTCAGATGCCCTGCTAGAAACAGACCAAGAATGCTGTGAATGGCAGCCGGACTGTTGCAATCAAAGAGACAGGAGAAGAGCAACTGCATGTCCAACACCATTCCAATTTCCCAAGTGAACAAGAAATAGAAAACCGGCAAGCTGCTGTATGTTAGGCGACAAACGTCTCTGCGGGGGAGAGCATGCAAGCTTTTCAATGACTCAGAACTCTTCATCAGGAAAACAGGAAAGATAGTGAAGTCTCCGGTGTCAGCATAGATAAAATGATGGATATTTTCGTGGTCTGGATTCAAATGTCCATACGTTTCAGCAGTCAGCTAATCATAAAGGTATAATTGATGAATAATCTGCCTTTACACTGATGAGCTGATTAAATGCAAGATGTAACTAAAGTTGCATGCTACCACATCACTATAGGTCTCCTTTTGAGATGCTGCCGGAAGTGTAAAAGAACTTGCAATTTAATAAAGAAAACACTCATTGTGAGAAGGAAAGGGCATCTTTCCATTATCTTCTTCATTCCCTAGACCAGTGCTTCTCAAACTGGGAGGCGCCGTGGCTCTCAGGGAGCCGCAGAATGCCATGGAATCCTCTCAGTGCAATGCCAATTGGCAGGCATCAACATAATGTAAGGAGGAGCCATGACCAATGGTCGCCAATGGTCAAGGGAGCCACAGGTCGAAAAAGTTTGGGAAACAGTGCCCTAGACCATGCTTGCTGGGCACACCTCTCACTGGGCACAGCTGTCCCCAGGCAATGTTGGAAAGTGGGTACAACACCACCTGTGGGACACCAGGCAGATGACTCCTCGGAGGCTTCCGGTCTCAGACCTTTGCTTGGCTCTTCTTGACCTGCGGGGGGTGTCCCTGCCTGGCTTCCTTCCTCCCCTCTTCTCTTTCTCTCCTCCTGATTTCCTAAGGGGGGCAAGACTCTCTCCATGAGCTCTGACTAGCCGCATGGGATTAGGCACGCCAAGAGATCTCACACACCCATGCAAAGGGAGTCGTTCCAGGATTCCCCGTTCCGAGTCGAGGACCTGTGCAGCTAACGGAGATGGACGTGTTTCAGAACGGTAAGGACTTTATTTTTCTTTGAATTTTTTTTTACTGCCTCTGCTCCAAACTGGTAGGGGTTGATGGGGAACAATTGGGAAAAGGGCCTTCTGTGATATGTTTCTGCTTGATTTGTACCCATAGACCCCTTTCTCCAACAGGCAGGGTACAAGTGTGGGGTTGGGAGTTGGATGGAGCAATGGGTATACTTCACTGAGGCCCAGCCCAGGCTGCAAGCCCATTACCACATTACGCAGTGCTTTTTTTGTATTGAAAAAAAAAAGTGCTGGAACTCAGCAGCATAGCTAGCCTCTGCGGGGAGGGGGCGCACCCCGTGACACCCCAGTGATGTCACAAGCCCCGCCCCCACAGTGACTTTAGAAACCCCGCCCCCACAGCAGATATTAAATATCAATATTTAATGAAACAGCCCCATAAAAACTGCATCCCCAAATCTAAATGGGGCTACAGTTGAGCAATCAGGCTGTTTACAGTAGGTGTTTTAGGTTTGCAGACTATGTTCTTAGTCTATACCAGGGTTCCTCAACCTTGGGGAGCCACGTACCCCCAAAGCGGGCCTCCAAAGGTTGGCGTACCCCCGGACCCCCCCCGGTGCCGCGTACCCCGCATACCCCCCAAAATCCCACGTACCCCCGCGTACCCCCAAAATCCCCCAAAACCTTTTTTCGGCCTGTGGCGTGGCCAAGCGGGTCCTCACGCTCACACCACAAGTCAGAGGGACATTGCGAGGGCTGTATCCGTTTTTTCTGGGTTGCGCGCGAGAATCTCGCGAGATTCAATATGGCGGCGGCCAAATCTTGTAAGCTCACCCTCCCCCAGCCCCGATCGCAGGAAATGCGCTCAGCTCATAAGCGTGATCGTCAGCTGGAGCGCGGGGCATGCTGTGGCGATGTTTCCTGAGGATGCTGTCCCACCCCACTCACTTTCGGAGGCTCAGGGAGAGAGCGGGTCGGGCTGGCGGCCTTACAAGAGCTTGCCCCAGCATGCCCTGCGCTCCAGTTGACGACCACGCTCAGGAGCTGAGTCTCTTTGCGTTCATCAGCAAGGGAGAGTTTGTGGCTGAGGTGCCGGCCCCACCTGCACTCCAGCTGACAATCGGAAAGCCGCTCAATTCCAATTGTCAGCTGGAGCGCGGGCGGGGCCGGCATCGTCGAAAATAGGTGCTTTTCTGGCATGTTCTATTACAAAAAAAGCGCTCCCATTACGAAAAAAGAGGCAAATGGAATGTATAGCTTGTGCTTGAGGTTGTTTATGCCAAGTTGTGTGTCGCCGCATCTCAAAAAGGATATAGTTGGCTCATTCGACCGCTTGCCTGTGCCCTGGAAGTCGAAGCCGCATGAGTCGGAAGCAACTCGCCTGCCTTTGGCTCACAGGGAGGAGCCGCGAAGAAAGCCGAAAGCGGCGGAGGGGGCTGTCACCCCTTTCGCGGCTCTGCAACCCAGAAGTAATTGGCGTGCCCTGATGACATCATCACGGAGGGCACTGCTTCTCAACCTGTCTTGATGTGGCGGACTGGCCATTTTTTCCCCAACAGGCCAGGGTCCAGCGGGCCCATCTCTGTGCCCTATTCGGACTATTCTTTCTTTCCTGGAAAGCCCGGACCCCCACTTGGAGTAGCACTGCTCAGCCCCAGATCCTCACTAGCAGCAGCTGCCCCAAGAGACAAGACTTTTGCATTTCAAACCAAGCTCTGGGATAGGATGAAGGGGTGGGGGAGGGTCCCAATGCACACACCTGGCAACTGTCAATGCCTCCTCCCTCAAACCCTGCACACAGGTTGTTGACTCTTACGCTTCCATAATACCAGTTGCTGCCATTGCAGGTCTCTGTGGGAATGAGATCCACCTTGGCCTCCTTCAGGATGTCGGATGGAGCCTGAGCTGTAATGAGAAGGAAGTGAGCAAATGTCTGCAGACATATATCCCTGCACAGACTCTCTTTGCGGAGTGCCTCTGGGCTGCTTTCTCTTCCCTCCTGTCCCCACAACGCCCCCTAGTGTTTGCATTGTAGGTGCTTAAGACTGTGCTGCCCAGGAGAGGCAGGTGAGCCTGTAGCTCAGCCTCAGTTGCAAGAAAAGGATGGAGCGCGTTTCCCCTGCTCTGACAGAACTCCGCTGCTGCCAACAGCCCTTGTCTCCCAAAGCAAGAAAAGACGTTTATAACAAAAAGCTTGCTGCGTTAGACGTTCTGAAATATGTTCAGATGCCAGATTGACCTGCTAAGAAATGTCAGGTGATGGAATTAAAGCAGAGTGTATTCTTTGGGTTGCCTGTTCTCCATGAAGGAAGAAGACTGCAAAATGGGGCACTGCACAACACTCCCACTGGACTTGAAACAACATGTTCTGGAGGCGATGGGGCTCTTTTCTTTCATCAAGAGCAATTGCCGTTTAAAGGCAACCATTGTTCCTCCGTATGTATCTCTTCACTGAGGTCACCTGGAGAGACTCTGCTCCAGGTACCTTCCACTGACTAAGGTGAGGCTGGTAGGGGCTCAGGACAAGGCTGGGAAGTTCCCTCCCCCCCCCCCATGAGGCCCACCTGGTCCCCATCATTGTCTTTTGGCCATTTGGTCCATTTCACCTCTGCAATTCTATCATGTGCGACTCTCCACCCAACTCCACAAATGGAAGGTGTGTACAGTAGTGGGCATTTTCTGAGAATGTGGGAAAAAAGCCCATGTAGGTCTCCTAGGGCCCAATCCCACAAGCACCTTCCACTGATGGAGCGAGCGATCCGTCCGCGGAAGGCCCTCTCCATTGGCACTGCAGATGCAGCAACAACGCGCACAACGGGGCCCCAAGCACGGATAGTTGGTGACGGCGTGCACGCCACCAGAGCACCCGGCCACTGCCAGAGGAGGTAAGTTGGTGGTGGGGGTGGGCAGTGGGTGGGGAGGGGGAGTAATGGGTCGTTTCAGGGAAGGAACTGGGGGTATGTTTGGGAGGGAGGGATCTGGCGGCAGTCATGCACGCTGGATCTTATCCCCCATTTTTCTGCCCTCCCCGCCCCCTGACTCTGCTTGGACCGATGCCACCTAGATAGCTGAGGGGATCCATAGGCATTGGGGGCCTATGCAGAGGTAAAGGAAAATATGTTCCCTTACCTGTCCCAGCCCCCCCCCCACACACCTCCATTGTGTACCTGCATGCTTCAGTGTGGCAGGGGATAGGAATATCTACACTGCAAACCGAAAAAGCGTTTCAGTGGTTCCCCCAAGTAATCCTGGGACTGGCAGTCCTGGGATGGGAGCTCGAGGTGCCTAATAGGGTCCCTCTGTGTCTAGACATCAGGTGGCCAGAAGTGGAAGGAACCGAAACAAAGGGACCTGAAGAAGTTGACAGTCACTAACCAATTCGTCAGTTTTTCAACCAGAGAAGAAATGGGAGGGGACCTTATGACAAGTCTACATTGATTGAACCCATAGACATTCTGCATCAATACTGAAATGACCCAGTTGTGAGGTGTGATCCACCAGTTGATGAACATCTGCTCTTGGACTCCAGACGTTCTGCTACAAACTTCTGATGTTGTAGTCTTGAAGCTTTGGGGAACCCTGAGAGCTGGCACCTGTTTTGCCAGCAGAACTGTGACTTCTTATGGATCACACATGTGACCATTTCACTGTGGGGCAAATGCCTACTAAGACTTTCCTTTGGGACTCTCACATTTCTCTTGCGTGTAGCCCCAGCCAGCGATGTAGCAGTGGGTCATGGCGAAGACGTCCACAGAGTTCTCTGGCAGGCAGGCTGGCTGGATGTAGTCATTGCACTGGACTGGATTGTCTAGCTCTATCAAGGCGATGTCATTGATTTCCTGCTGTGGCTGATAGTTCTCATGCTTCACCATTCTCTTTGGGAAGCGTACCTGGGCATCAGGACCAGGCCGGGAGAGCTCAGATGCACCAAACACCAGTTCCCAATTTGTTATGTGCCTAGAGCAGAGAGGGAAGGAGAACAGAGGTCAGGTCAAGAAGGAGTGGGAGACCCGCTGTGGCCTTTGTCGGCCAGTTCAGGAGGCCATCTCTTCCTTAACAGGGATGATGCCCCAGAATCACGACTCCTGGAGCTCAGGAAAAGGCCAGTCGTGTGTGTGTGTGTGTGTGTGTGTGTGTGTGTGTGGTGCAAGTGGGGGTGCAAGTGGGGGTGCAAGTGCCATCTGTGTGCATGCTGCCACAACTGTCCTCACAATAAAGGTCATTTGTCTCTCAGGTGATGTCTCCATTTTTGTCCCCTTGGCTCAGACTGTCAGCGTCCAGACCCCCGAGCTGATGGGGACTCCCTTGGGCATGGGAAGGCTCCCTTCCCAGCCCAGCCCTTCCATCAGCACAAGGCTCGCCCGGGGATGGAAGAGGGTGCTCCGATTCCCAAGCTGCCTCCTCCTCCTCCTTGCAAGCAGAGCTCCACCGGAGTGAACCCGTTCGCTCACCTTGCTTCTTGAAAGCAATGAGCCGCAGTGAGGATCCATTTGGCGCTGATGAGTGACCCTCCACAGGTATGCTGGTAGCCTGAGTGGAACGGTGTCCGGATGCTGACCATCCAGGGCCAGGCCCCGGGCAGAGCGTCGACGCCTCCCCCAGTCTGCTTGGAAATTGCATGGCTGGGTGCCAAGGGGCGCCGTCCACAAATCCCACTGAAACAGAAACAACAGTCAGTGCTTCTTCTGGGCTCTCCGCAGCCAACTAGGGTCAGCTTTTCACATTACTGCATGTGGGGACTTGAGCAGAACTACTTGTGTGAAAGAGGGTCGAGCACAGGTGATTCCACACACGTTCTGCTGACTCCAACCATTGGCAGTGGATGCTTTATGCACCATCACTCCCTGAACAGCATTGCTTTTTCTGCAGTGCGCCATGAATTAGAGCCCTTCACAGAAATAAATCCCACTGGATTCCCAATGCATGGCAACTGCAAAAGCAGGGAGCGCAGGCTGGAAAACAAATATCCATTCGGTAGGACTTGAACCCAACTCTTCTCAGTCCAAGGACAATGCTCTGTCTTAGCCCAGCACACCACATTGGCCAGTCTCAGCTTCCCTGCACTTGGTCCCAACTGGACCCCTCTGAGAGGCCTTGGCAGCTTGGTGGCAGCATCGAACCCTGGTCGTCCCTTGGGCTTTGCCCCCGCTTCCTGTCACATTGCCTCCTTCTCGGCCCATGAGAGATGCTCTCCCTGCCCAAGACGTTGCCTTGGCAGTTGCATCCGAGGTCCCACTTACTTGCAGTTGTCCTCTATGGCATGTGCAGGCCAGAGCGTGATGAGGGCCAGGAGAGGGAGGAGCAGCCTCCTCATCCTCTTTGCAGCCCCAGATGCCAATTTCTGCCTCCAGCTCCCTTGCCTCATGACATCACAAATGACGTGCTGTCCAATCGCCAGGCAGGCAGAATGACATCACACAGAGCACCCGACAGTTCTGGCTGTTTTCCTTGGAATGTGACGCACCTCTGATACGCACCAGCAGCCCGTGAGCACTGGGGCCTGGAGAAAGACCAGGCCTCCAGTGCAAGGGCGGAGAAAAGGAAAGAGGAAGGCCAGGGAGGCACCACTTTTCAACAACAGCGAAGTTCACAAAGTGGCTGGCGCATTGCCGAGCAAGGAAAAGGCAGTGCCCTGTTCCAGCCTGAAGGAGAGGCCAAAGGGTGACAGCGCTCAGCGAGCAGCGGCCTGGAAGAGATGCTCTGCTGAGCGAAAGTTGGGCAACGGATGAGAGCCAGCTGGGAAAACCGGCCTCTTTGCCCAGTGAAGCAGGGGCATCGGGTGCCCCTCCTCCTGGCCCTATGTCATGCAGCGACCCAGAGGCCTGGCAACCGTTCAGGCAGAGCAGCAAGAGAGGTGTTGTTGAACTGGCCCGGGGAGAGTTGAGGAGGCTCTGCTCAGCCTTGACATTCATGGCTGGCCTTGGGTCGTTGGGAGGCTCAACTTGGGGACACCCCCTGGACACTGGCCATCCCAAGGGGTTTTTTGGTCGAAGATTTGTATCCCGTCTCATTCGCAAAAAGAGTTGAGATGATTAACAGCAGGCTCTAAAATACAATCAATAAAGCATAAAAAAGCAGAATCAAACTCCAAACCACGACAGATGAGCTCAATGAAGGATCTGCCGTAAATGGGCTTTCGGCGGGCCCTGGCATCGGTCCAGGGACTGAGTAGCAGGATCTGGACCCAGGTGCTCTGGATACAGGCACAATGATTTCCGCTGTTGGAGGGGAAGGGTCTTGGGGAGACACTCCATGACTCCCACTGGAAAAGGGGGGTGGGGTCCATGATTCCAGCTTGGAGTCAGCTCAGGACTCAAGATGTGGTGACACTGCGCAAACAGGTGGTACAAAGAAGCGCAGGATCTTTGGCAGGGAAAGCCAAGGGTGCTTCTTAGGCTGCTTTGGAAAAGTGAGAAGGGGGCATTCAGATAGGGTGTCCAGGGCAGGGGAGGGCAAACGGGAGGCTTCCAGAGACAGGCAGAGAGGGAGGGACCTTCAACCCAAGACGGTGGCTTGATTGGGGTGAGACATTCAAGTCATCCCAGCCTTAAGGAAGAGAAACCTGAGCCTGTCCTCGCGAAAAGGGACTGGCCAGAAGCAGGCGTGGGGCAAGAGGGGGAGGGCGAAGATGAGCCAGGTCAACCCTGGGAGGGCAAGGAAGAATACGCTGTGAGCATCGGCCCGACAAGTGTCCGCCTCAGCTTGGCCCCTGCAGCGTACAGGCCAGGAATGAGGCAGGGGAGGGGGCCGCAGTAGCGGAGGGTGGCTCTTTCGTCCCTCCCTTGGGACACTCCTTGGTCTGGTGATGGGAGGCTGCAGGTGGCCATGGCAGTCGGCTCGAGGGGGTCAGCGGTGGCTCTCCTGACATGCAAACAACACAGACAAAACGGTATTCTGGCCCGCTGGCCACGGGAGGGAAGTGGGTGCGGCCCCACAAGAGTCGCCTGAATGGGAACGGGTCAGGCCTGCAGAGCAGGAGTGACAGAGAGCTGGTGAAGAACTCCCTAACTGTCCTAAAGGAGTCCAAATCATCCAAACCGGATGAGCTGCATCCGAGGGTCCTACCCTTGGAAGCTCCGACCGTCAAGTATCTCCGAGAAATCCTGGAAGACGGGGGAGGAGCCGCAAGACCGGAGATGGGCTCATGTTGCCCCGATCTTCCAAAGGGGGAAAAGGGGGGACCTGGGAAACTACAGACCTGTCAGTCTCGCCTCAGTACAAGGAAAGATATTAGAATCCATCATAAGAGCGTCTGTATGCACAGCAGTGTTACTGTAGGGGGGTAGGGATTCTATCACTGACAGCTTGCACATAATGAAGTAGGACAAGGGAATAGGAGAGAGGAAAGGGCCAGAGCAAAGAGGGGAAATGTGGGGGGGGGGGAGAGATAGTTGGACTTCCCAGAGGAACCTGGGAGAAGAATGAGAAGGTTTGGGGTCCAGGAGAGGAAGAGGGGTGAAAGTCAGGGGGATTAGTAGGGGAGGGAAGGAGTAGGGTACAGGTGGGTCAGGCTACTGCAAAAAGGCTGTGGCTGGAACTGAGGGCTACAAGCAAGGGGTGAGCCGAAGAACAGGCCATGAAAACCCTTCGCCCAGTGCAGGACCTTGTCTCTCCCACTAAATAGGCACTCTTGACCGATACTAGTACAGGCCCTCTAGAGCAGGGGTTCTCAACCTGTGGTACGGGTACCCCTAGGGGTATGCGGACCTCTTGCTGGGGGTACATCAAGATCTGCCCCTTATCTGCCCCATCAGCAGCTAATTAAGTATTAATTAACATGGATTTTAAGTTTTAATTATTTTCAGAGCCCTTTTGTCTCTCTGATTTTGGTTTTGGGCTTATTTTTGTACTTTGGAAAATGTACTTTGGTGGGGTGGGGGAGGGAGGAGCTGATTTTGGGAAGTGTGACTTGGAGAAAAAAGAGATCCTTGCATGTGTGTGTGTGTGTGTGTGTGTGTGTGTGTGTGTGTGTGTGTGTGTGTGTCACACACACACACAGTTAAATAAGACATTTTTTCACATTTAAAATTGTTTTAGTACTTTTTTATTTAACGATTAATTACCTAATTAATTAATTGATTAATCCAATTAAATAGCAGTTAATTAGCAGAAAAACTAAACTTTTCCGGGTGGTGAAGACCAGCAGGGATTGTGAAGAGCTCCAGAAGGATCTCTCCAAACTGGGAGAATGGGCAGCAAAATGGCAGATGCGCTTCAATGCAGGTCCGCAGCTTGGGGGTCCGCCTGGATCCGCAGCTGTTCCTGGATTCCCAGGTGGCGGCTGTGGCCAGGGGGGCCTTTGCCCAGGTTTGCCTGGTGTGCCAGCTGCGACCGTACTTGGATTGTGCAGACCTGACCATGGTGATCCATGCCACGGTGACGTCGCGACTAGATTATTGTAACACGCTCTACGTGGGGCTGCTCTTGAAGACGGTTCGGAAACTGCCATTAGTGCAGAATGCGGCGGCCCGTGTGGTCACTGGAGGTAGGCGGTTCGACTCTGTCGGGCCGCTCTTCCGACGGCTGCACTGGCTGCCGATTCGTTTCCAGGCCCAATTCAAAGTGCTGGTTTTGACCTTTAAAGCCCTATACGGCTTGGGGCCAGGATATTTGAGAGACCGCCTACTTCTATATAGTCCGGCCTGTCTCCTTAGATCATCAGAGAAGGCCCATTTGTGGGTGCCGTAGCCCAGGGAGGTGCGAGGGGTGGCGGCCAGAATAGGGCCTTCTCAGTAGTGGCACCAACCTTATGGAATTCCCTCCCCTTTGATTTACGAACTGCTCCCTGGCGAGGACACTTTCTGGCGAGGCCTAAAAACCTTCTTGTTCAAAGAAACCTTCTGAGCCTTTGCCTTTTTAACATCTTGAAGGTACGGGTGGGGTGCTGCTGTTTTTATGATCTTGTTTTACCGTATTTTTTGCTCCATAAGACGCACTTTCCCCCCCCCCAAATAGGGGGGAAATAAGTGTGCGTCTTATGGAGCGAATGTTTACGGAGGGGAATTTTTTTAACTTACCTGGGCTTGCGGGGTCTTCGGGGAGGCCTGCGCGACCTTCTGCAGGCCTCCCCGATCTTCAGATTGGAGATAAAGGCTATTTTCAGCCATTTCCGGTTTTACTTTATATGGAATGGGGAGTTTAGACAACAAAAAGAAGGGGTGGCTATGGGGACCCCCCTTAGTCCGGTGGTTGCAAATTTATATATGGAGTAATTTGAGAAACAGGCATTAGATACTGCCAGGTTTAAACCAGTTATGTGGGTCCGCTATGTGGATGATGTGTTTTGTGTATGGACACATGGGGATGAGGAATTAGACAAATTTGTACAACATCTCAATAATCAATGTAGAGAAATTCAATTTACTGTAGAACTAGAGAACAATAATTCTCTACCTTTTCTGGTTGTCTTGGTGACACGTAAAGAAGATCTGTCAATAGGACACAGTGTTTATAGGAAACCTACCCATACTGGGAGGTATCTGAATCAAAATTCTAATCACCATCCATCACAGAAAAATTCATTAATAAACTCCCTAGTGTACAGAGCAATAAAGGTTTGTGATAAGGACTCATTAGAAAAAGAAAAAAGGGTATTATATGACTCCCTACAAGCTAATGGATATTCCATCAA
The DNA here is from genome assembly GCA_026170595.1 of Plestiodon gilberti rubricaudatus. Classification (NCBI taxonomy): domain Eukaryota; kingdom Metazoa; phylum Chordata; class Lepidosauria; order Squamata; family Scincidae; genus Plestiodon; species Plestiodon gilberti. The sequence continues at coordinate 170,363,904 of JANXHW010000005.1, read as the reverse complement.
TCAAATTAATAAACGTTGGATTAAACAAAAACACCAAATTGAGGCTAAGAGACTAGGGACAGTTCAGATAAACAACGAAATTGAAAAAACGACAACAGAGGAAAAAATTTGGATTTGCCTGCCTTTTATTAAAGGTACAACTGATAAAATTGCACGAATATTAAAACAGGGAAACGTAAAAACAATCTTCAAACCCACTTCTAAACTACAAGAAGTTCTAGGCAACCCAAAAGACAAACGTCCAGCACTATCCAACCCAGGGATTTATTGTGCAATTTGTGAATGTCATAAATGTTACATCGGGATGACGAGTAGAGCTATAAAAACAAGAGTGGCGGAACACGAGAGATCTCTCAGGCTGAATCATCCGGATCAATCTTCAATTGCCGAACATGCATTGAAAGAAAAGCACACGATCCAATTTGATAAAACGGTGTGCCTGCAAAGGGAAAGCAATTTTAAAATACTACGCCACCTGGAAGCTCTAGAAATAAGTAAAAAACCAATGGGAACACTGATGAATCGTCAGCAAGATTTAACATTCACGAATCGGATTTGGTTGCCTGTCCTACATGGGAAATCAGACTTGGGAGGGGGAATGGAATCCGAGGTGACTGACAGTGGAGATACTGCAACTGACACTGCAGCAGTAGAAGGAACTGTAACTGATACTGACACTGTAACAGCAGAACTATCCAGCATGGAAAGAAAGGGAGAGTGAAGACAAGAGGAGGAAGCAATTAACACCAGCTGTGCTAAACGAGCCCGCATGGCTCACCTGACAGCTAGTGCTTTGCTCCAGACCTGTCATTTCTGCTCTGAACCGCTGGGTTTCCTGCGCTTTTTTGGTTTAAATTTACTATGGTGAATTGAGAACAGCAACATCCATGATCTTTCGAGATCCCTATGAAGAGGTTCCACGGGGCTGGAACGAAACGTTGGGCTCAGTTCCTTGGATTTTAATGTGATTTTTATTCCAATTAAAGTTCAAGCTTCTTTTACTACATGGCTTTAATTCCCGTATTCCTTAAACATTGTCAATCGATCTTCAGAATCTTCAAAATATGGCAATTAAATCATGTTAAGTATGTTTTAATGCTTTAGACATGAACCTCTGCCCCTCTGCAATTGCAGCAGGCACGTAAAATCATCTCTGTGCTTAGGCTTACCAGAGTCGGGAAAATCCCGGTATCGCCCCTTGTCCCCCCTGTCCCCCCCGAACTCTGTTTTAGTCTCGGCCCCGGCCTGCCGGCTGCATTGCGGCCGGCCGAAGCTCTTCCGAGACTGTGCTGCCAGCTGCAGCGCGTCTCTCTCTTTATCTCTGTAGTCTCGCGCTCCTGCGTGAGATTGGAAGCGCTCGGAAGATGTCCGAGTTAACTTCGGATGTCTTCCGAGACGTTCTAGCCTCGTGCGCATGCGCGCGAGGCTGGAATGCCTCCGAGTTTGTCTGAGTGAACTTGGACATCTTCCAAGACGTTCCAGCCTCGCGCTCATGCGCACGATGCTGGAATGTCTCCGAATTTGTCCGAGCTCACTCGGACATCTTCAGAGCGCTTCCAGTCTTGCGCAGGCGCGCGAGACTACAGAGATCAAGACAGAGACGCGCTGCAGCTGGCAGCACAGTCTCGGAAGAGCTCCGGCCGCAATGCAGCCGGCGGGCCGCGGCCGGGTCTAAAAGTAATAAACTAAACTAAACTAAAATAAAATAAAATAAACGGGATAAACTAAAATAAAACATAAAATAAACTAAAATACACAAATAAAATAAAAGAGCACAGTCTCAGAAAATAAAATACAGTATTTTACCATTTTTCCCGTGCCTCTGAGCATGTGCAGAGTGCCGTCGCTCTTTTCGTCCCAGCCACCTGGCTGCATTGTGACGGCCAGCACAGGCCATTACAATGCACCTGGCTGGCTGGGACAAAAACGGCTGCGGCACTCTGCACATGCTCAGAGGCACGGGAAAAGGTAAAATACTGTATTTATTTTACAGTGGACACGCCCACTTCCGGCGGAAGTGACATCACAGTTTTTGACCCGCCTTCCCATGATGTCACTTCCGTCCCCCTTGGAGGTGCTAGAAATCTGGTAAGCCTATCCGTACTTTGTGTCTCTCGGGAGTTTACACAGACAGAAGCAGCTGGGGGAAAGGAAGGGGTTTCTCGAGCTGGTCTGCCAAGCAACATGCAGAATCAGCATCTACTCCTGTGGCATGCCGAATGTGAGTCTAGGAGCCTGACTTTCCAATCTCTGAAGCTGGCCCTGCTCTGGTTAAAGAAGCTCTTTAAATGATAAATGCAGCCTCCTTTGCACTTTCTTTTGTAGCTAATCTACAGCTGATCGGGTTAATTAGCATGCACATGCCAAAGCTCTGCCTCTGGTCACAGCAGGGTGACCTCACAGCCAGAGCAACAGCGTGCAGCAACAGATCCAAGCCTGAGCTGCTTGGAAAGTCCTCAGAATTACCAGTAAGCATCAGGGAATTTGCCAGGGAATCTGGAGGAGGAGGGGGAACAGGGAAAATCAGTTTAAAATTCGCTCTGTTTTTAACAGCGTTCCGTGTTTGCTTTGCCTGCCTGCCCCTGACTGGAGGAGGAGGAGGGGGAACATTGGGGGGGAAATCAGTTTTAAAATCGCTCTCTTTTTTTCTCTTCCACCCCACTTTGTAGTTGCAAGCCTCTCTCTCTCTCTCGCTCTCCCCTCTGTAAGCTTGGGGGGATTTGTATGTGGGATTTATATTTTTTTACTTTGGAAATCCTGTTTTTGGGTCCTCCTCTCCATTCTGTGGCTGTAAGTTTGTCTGAGTTTCTTTTTGTAAGGTCCTTTTGTAAAATCGCTCTCTCTTTTTTCCTCTCCCACCCCACTTTGCAGTTGTATGCTTTGCAGCTTGGATTTGCACCCATCTCTCTCTCTCTCTCTCTCTCTCTCTCTCTCTCTCTCTCTCTCTCTCTCTCTCTCTCCTCTGTAGCAACCCATCCAGCATCACCTTTTTCTTTCTTTTTTCTCTTCCACACCGCTTTGCAGTTGTATGCTTTGCAGCTTGGATTTGCACCCATACACACTCTCTCTAAACGCAATTCTAAACACTGAACTTTGGATTTTAATAGATTTCTATCTGCCTTGTTGAAACGTTTAAAAAAAGGAAAGACGCAAGTAAGATCGTATATTTGTTTTTATTCAAGTTTATTTTATTGTACATGGCTATGGCACCCGTAATACTTAGATCCTTGAAAACATTTTGAACTATCTATGGAACAAAATGACTTAATTGAATTAAGGGCAAGTGTTTTGAAAGGGACAAGGGTGAATTCAGTAGAGAGAGCTATGTTTTCTGTCTCAGTGGTTTGTTTCCTCTTGTAAATTACACAGGACAGTGATTTTTTTCCAGTGCCTTTCCCCTAAAACCCCACATTCAGTTGCCAGATTTCCACACTGTTTCATTTGATGATTTTGTGCTGGTTCTTCAAAAATAACCACAGTGTGAAACCATAAGTTACTCTCTTTGGGATACAGATTCCACAGCAATACCTAAATCAACACCTTATTACTGCATAGGCTTTGAGGATTGTGCATCATTTGTGATCTGTGAATGACTCCATCAGGCCTCCCCGAAGCCCCCACAAGCCCCAGTAAGTTAAAAATATTTCCCCCCTATTTTTAGCTCCATAAAACACATGCGTCCTATGGTCCGCTGCGTCTTATGGAGCGAAAAATACAGTAAATGTAATTTTTAAATCATTTTTTAGATGTTTTATTAGTTTGTTAAATGTTTTTTATTGTTTAAAAAGTAATTAATAAAATAAAAGTAATTGTAATAAAAAGTAATCTTGAATTCATTGACTTTGACAGAGCATATGATATCAACACGTTTATTACAAGGGGATAAATCGGCAGTGGCACAGCACGCCATAGAATCTGGACATAAGATACTGTTTGATAATACACCAGCCCTTTTTAATGAAAAGAAACCCAGACAACGTCTGAACTTGGAAGCGGTGGCGATTTCCCAAAGGACTAATCGCTCGCTACTGAACAGACAGCAAGAACTTTCTTTTATTAACAAAATATGGTTGCCTATTCTAAGGAAGAGTTACAGTATTGCACTAGAATCAATCATTGACTTTGTAATGTGTCCTGCAGTTATTACATTGTTGTCACTTTAAATAGAATGTTTCTGCTTCAAGCAGCTGCTTGTTTCTTATGCTAATTGACAGCTGAAGGTTCCTGTGCTTGTTTCTTATGTTTCTTCGGCTCCTCGTTTCCTATGCTACTTGACAGCTGAAGGATTTAACCTGCGTTTTTTCTCCAGCAGTTAATTCCATTCTACACAGGTTGCCTGTGGTTTCCTTGGGAATGTCCAGAGTACTGGATGAAACGTTGGATCAATATTTTACAATGTGTGGTTTTTTCTGATGATTTTATATATTTTATATATTTTAAAGTTTTTGGAATTCCTCCTACTTGTTTAATATTTATAAAAAACTTTTTACATGACTTTTTAAACCTATAAATCTCTACCTTTTTGCAAGTAATTCTCTATCTGTATTTTTTGTATTTTCTTTTTGTTGTAAGCCGCCTTGGATCCCTTTGGGGAGAAATATTGTAAATAAATAAATAAATAAATAAGTGCAAAGTGATGCACATTGGGGCAAGAAACCAAAATTTCACATGTACGCTCATGGGTTCTGAGCTGTCTGTGACGGATCAGGAGAGAGATCTTGGGGTGCTGGTGGACAGTTCGATGAAAGTGTCGACCCAGTGTGTGGCGGCTGTGAAGAAGGCCAATTCCATGCTCGGGATCATTAAAAAAGGGATTGAGAATAAAACAGCTAATATCATTATGCCTTTGTACAAATCAATGGTAAGGCCACATCTGGAGTATTGTGTCCAGTTCTGGTCACCACACCTCAAAAAGGATATAGTTGAATTGGAAAAGGTGCAGAAAAGAGCGACCAGAATGATTCGTGGGCTGGAACACCTCCCTTATGAGGAAAGGCTACAATGTTTGGGGCTTTTCAGTCTAGAAAAAAGGAGTCTGAGGGGGGACATGATTGAGACGTATAAAATTATGCATGGGATGGAGAGAGTGGATCGAGGGAAGTTCTCCTCCCTCTCGCACAACAGCAGAACCAGGGGACATGCACTAAAATTGAGTGGAGAGTTAGAATGGACAAAATAAATTTTTTCTTTACCCAGTGTGTAATTCATCTGTGGAACTCCTTGCCACAAGATGTGGTGATGGCACCTGGCGGTGGTGATGTGGTGATGGCACCTAGATGCCTTTAAAAGGGGTTTGGATAGATTCATGGAAGAAAAGACCATCACAGGTTACAAGCCATAAGCAACCTCCTGGCTTTAGAAGCAGGTTTTCTCTGTGCCATGTGCAAGGGAGTGACAACAGTGTGAGCTCTCTTTTTCTATTTGTCTTACAAACATAGACTGCTGCTTTGGTTCATCTCCGTTCATCTCACTTGATATTGTCTACACCAATGGGCAGCAGCTCTCCAGGATCAGGCAGAGGGAGGTCTCCCCCCCCCCCATCATGGAAGCAGATGGGGTGAAAACAGACAAACCACTATTGCCAATATCCCCCCTATAATAGGCAGTTGTCAGGGAGTGGGAGTTTCTTCGAGGGCAGGGGTTCTCGACCCTCCCACCTCTACGTGCTGCCTCTGGCGCCACTCTCCCTCAGGGTACCACCGGAAGTAACTGGTGATGATGTCATTGCCAGTTACTTCTGGGGTTTCGCCATTTTCAGAGCCCAAGAAGTGCAGGTAGGAGGGTCAGGGCAGGTGGGAGAGTCCTTCTCAGCGCTCCTGAGAGGCACAGCCAATGGCAGGAACTTCTCGGGAGTGAAAACGCAGCCAAAAATACCGCCTCAGAGCAGGGTTCCAGCGGTCCGCAGACCACCTCCGGCCGGCTGGAGTACCAGTAGTGGTACGCATACCACTGGTTGAGAACCCCTGTTCTAGGGCACAAGGTACATGGGATGTTGTCCATGCAGACACAAAGCATTTGCTGAAAGTGTTGCATTGAATATTCAGCACCCAGCATGAAACCCACATTGAGCTGCATAAGAGATTCCATTGCAAACTGACTGATAAGAGGAGGTTTCCTTGACAGTGAGATGTTTGCACTCCACTGGCCTAGAGCAAGAACGTTACATTTGCTGCCTTCCCCAAAGGTTACAAAGAAGGTGTTTAGTCTGGGGGCCAGACCCTCGGACACATTGATTGGTATTAATGATCCATGTCAGTGAAAAAAGTCAGCAGAGAACTGACGGTTGTGTGTGATGTCATACTGGCCGTGAGCTGATTGGTTGGAACCTGAAATGACAGTTTGCGTTGTTGAGCAGTGGAAACGGACACAATGTAAGATGAAGTGGCTCATCCCTCTCCTCCCGTTGGCTCTTTTTGCCTTCTGGTTCACTGATGCCCAAGATGACAGCTGCAAGTAAGTGACCTTCACATTTGGGAGGATAGTCAATGGCTACGGAAGCTTCAGTCTGCCTCTGAAGAGCAGCGGTTGGGGGCCAAGCAGTGGGGCAGAACTCTGATTCCCCTGATGCCACTTTGCCATCCTCACCATGGGATCAGCTGTGTCAACAGATATCAGACCCTTTTCGCCATCTGTACTCTGAACGAAGCCACCTCCTCTTGGTCCCTCTTCCTCTTTCAGTGGTCCTCCTGCAGCCAGGACTGGGGCCCAGGCCACCACTGTGAGCAGCACAGACACTTCAGGATCAACGGTGGTGAGAGAGGGAGAGGATCAGTCCAAGAGCCACCGGTGGAGGACATGAGACCTAGAGGAGATGGCTTCATAGTTCAGAGTACTGATGGAACCAGGGGGCTGCTGTCCAAGTCAACACAGATGGGCTTGTGCTTGACAGTTGCCCCCCGTGAAGCTTCTTAGAGGCTTCATTGCTGGCTCTGGAGACAGAGAGATTTGTCTCCCACTTTCGTATACTGCTAGGAGGATTGGGCCAAGCAAACCGACGGGCAGTCAATTCAAGACAGACAAAAGAATGGACTTTGACACACAATCCACAGTAAACGTACCGAATCCACTGTCCTGGGATTTAGACAGCCTTAAAAAGGATGAGACAAATTCATAGACGAAAGGTCTCCACAGATTTTCACCATGAGTTCAATGGGACCTCCATATTTGGAAGCAGGATGTTTCCAAATGCCCTTTGCGGGAGACACGCAACAGGCGCGGGTGGTTGGGAGCTTCCCAGAGGCACCTGGCTGGTCACTCTTGGTCTGATCCAGCAGCCCAGCTCTTCTTCTGACCTTACGGACAGTGGCACCTGGTATCCAAGAAGGGCCACTGGGGCATCTCCAACCTCTCCCGGGACCTGACAGTTGCTCCCCAGTGGAAGGAGGTGTTTGAGTCCATTCACTGGGGCAGTTGGAGCGGTTCCGCATGTCTTACTCCAGCTGCATATCCCAGCTGTGCAATTCCATGTGTGGCTTGACTGGAAGTCCTGACCTGGTGTCTTTTTCCAGTGGAATTTGTGGAAGGCGTCCATTGGCCTCCAGCCATGGCGGTTTGATGCGGATTGTGGGAGGCACCGATGCTCTGCCAGGAACCTGGCCTGCCATTGTCAGCTTCCAGTTCCCAACCCGAAAAGGATTCCGGCATTTCTGTTCAGGCTCTCTTATCAACTCTCGCTGGGTCCTCACTACATCTCACTGCTTTTCTATAAAAAGGTGAGCAAAAAGAGGGCAGCGTCGTCATCGGAGGGAGGGAACGTACAGGCCTTCCAGACTCCTGGAATGATGTCAGTCTCTCTAGGAGGAGTCCCTGGTGCAGGCAATGGCCCCGGATCTGGTTCCGCCTCTGCAGCGCAGGCTGGGAGATCATCCGGAAGCACGCCTCATAGCCCTAGCTCCGGGCTGCTGAGAGGAAGGCTGGGATAGAAGTGGGGCTGCCCTTGAGGATGGTTTGGAAGCTGCAGTTCGTACCAAACACAGCAGCTGAATGGAACTGGCAGCCCAACCCTATCATCCAGGGCTTGCGATTGGCCACTGTAAGCCCTGGACTGGCGGCAGGAAACTCATGGCATGCGCTGTCAGGCACTTTGGGGCCACTGGCATAAACGGCCAGAGGCCCACAGTGGCTCCCAGAGGCCCCACCGGAGCAGGTAGGCAGGGGAGGATCGTGGATAGTTCGGGGTGGGGAGCAGCTCAGGCAGGGGGCAGGAAGGGAAGGATCTTGATGACAGTGGCACATGCCAATATCCTATCCCCCTTTCCCCACCTCAAACTACCCCCTGAGTCTTCTCGAACTTCAGCCAGCAAGATAGCTGGCGTAGGTCTGGGAAGATCCATTAGAGAGGCCAGGCGGCCTACCATGGGGAAGTAAGGAAGGAAATGTTTTAGTTACCTTTCCTGAGCCATCTTGTCTCAGCCCCTCCCCCCCCCCAGCATGCAGCGTGCACTCCATCAGCAGTGCCGAGTGCTATGGGGGGATAGGATTGGGCCCTGAGAAGCTGTAACAATATCCCTCTCCTGTCGTGAAACAGCTGCACTGGGTGCCAGACTGCTTTTGGACCCAATTCAGGGTGCTGCTTTTAACCTCCAAAGTCCACGGTGACTCTCTCTGCCCTCAGAGTTTTGGTGAATGGAGACCTATGATAGGGCCTTTCCAGTTGTGGCACCCCAGCGCTGGAATGCACTCCCCAGAGAGACTGACCAGATTTCCATGTTAATGTACTTTTAGCACCACATTAAGATCTTTTAATTTTCCTAGACTTTTGAACTGTTGCTCTTTTCTGTGCTGTTTAATATGGCTTGTATTATCTTTTAGTTCTTTCTTTTGTATTTTGCATGTGGCTATACAGTAAACTGTTATTGTTCATTTTTAATTGATATTAGCCATTCTGAGAGGCTCTTGCCTGAAGACGTTGTTGTTGTTGTTTTGAATACTGATATCCTGTTTTTCAAGTTGAAAAGTTTCTCAAAAATGCTCTGCCTGTAACATGTGCCGAAGAATCTCTCTGTGCCACAACGGAGGGGCCAGCAGGTGGAGGGGGGGGCCCTTCCGCTAGAAAGCCACAGCTGAGCTGCGCACAGTGCTGGACTTTGGCCTGTCAGGTTGATTTTGGTCAGTTTGACTCACTGTTGCTGCGAACGGTGTGACCAGACCACCCAACCAATCATCCTTTTGTTAAGTGAGTATCTTCTCTATTCAAGTCAATTGGCTTGACTGTTTCTTGCAATTGTGTCACCACCACCGCCCCCCATATCTTTTGAGAGATATGGGTGGTTGCTTCTGCCCAGGCTGGTGCTGGAAACTACAAATCCCAAGGGGCGCTGCAGTCAAGCACCTGCATGTAACCCCATCAGTTTGCATGTACGCGGGTTACAAGCTACAAGAGAATCCAGCTTTTGGGGGAGAGTTCTTAGAGACCCTCTCTTAAAGAACGACAGCCCATTCCTACCTAAACTGTGTACCAGTGGAACATGCATTCCACTGGCATACGCTGCCACAAAGCAGCCGTAAAGCACTTTGCAGCAGCGCAAACTGCTGGCGCACTGGCGGAAGCCTGGCCAGAGCCTTCCCACGCATGCCGGTGGATATCGGGGGGACCGCTGGAGCAGGTAAGCCCAATGCAGATGGTGGAACAGGGTGGGGGGAGGGCGGGGAGGGCTGGAACAGGGCGGAGGATGGGTGGAGCGGGGAGGAGATGGGGCAGGGGTGGGCAGATTTGGCCTGGGAGGGGTGGGCTCAGCGGCAGCAGCACCTGCCGAATCCAACCCCCCTTCCCAGGCCTGATCTTCCTGCATGGGTCAACGCGATATCACTGATATCACTGGCACAGATCCTAATTGACCCATAGTGGCTGCTGAGGCTTACCCCAGGGCAAGGGGACAAAGGAGGCCTCCAGCAGCCAAAACTGCCCTGCAGGATGCAGCGGAGACCATGCCGGCACGGCACGGGGGTGTGGGTAGGCTTGGGCTGTGAGCCGATTCCCTTCCGAGCCAAGGGAAGTTTGTCCATCGATAGGGCCTGTTCTTCCTCACCACCAGCATGTCGCTGTGAGAAGTGTGACAGGATTGGGACCACCTTTGACCCAATGGCTGGTCCCTGCCTGCTGATGACTTTAGCTGGCAGCCCCGCCCCCCCCCCATCATCTTCGGAAGGAACCTCGTAGAGCAGAGATAGATTGCCACTGGTGCGACCACAGACTTCCACCAGCCACCACTGGTCTGAGGTAGGGACTCAGCGGCCTCCTCTTTCTCTCAAGCTCCAAGGGCCAAACAGGGAAGGGTCATAAGCTGCAAGACTCCAGAGGCTGGGGGTGAACAGCTAAGCCCCCCCCCCCGAAGGTCAACCCCGGAAAGCTTAGTTTAGGGTTACCGGTAGGTTACAAAAGGGTCAAAATCCCCCCTCTCACACACACACATTTTGCGACTCACTCTGCAAATGGAGAGAAGGTGTTCCGTTTTTGTGAGGAGAAATGTTTGAGGCGGGCGGGGTGGTGGCAGTAGGAGCAGCAGCACAGGTGCTCTTTGTCAACCTTCTTTCCTGTTGTGTCCATGTTCCTGCTGGCCGCCATGGTTTTCCCCATGAGGGTGTGGGGGAGAATGGCCTTTTCCCCCACCAAGAATAGGCCACAAAGGCTGCGTGGCGCCGACAGCAGCCCACAGATCGGCCAGCAATGGACCCCAGTCAATGAAGGGGTACGTTCAGGTGCGTTTCGGGGGCAGAGTGGGGGTGGAATGGGGAAGGATCTCAGCAGCAATGGCTCACGCCACATCCTATACCCCCCTCCCGGCCTGGACATGCCCCCAGAAGGCTCCTCAGAGAGCTATGCCATCAAAAAAGCTGCACAGCTTTGAGGAGTCCCATAGGGGACCAGGGAGTGGCGGAGGAGGTAAGTAAACATTTCCGTTACCTCTCCCAACCGACCTGGTCCCCAGCTGGCCCGAGGATGCAGCGGAGGCTACACCGGAGGTGCTGCACCTTGTGGGCCAGTCAAGGATAGGAGGGGGCCGTCAGGTGGACACACATGATGATGACCTGTAAAATGATACATCATGATACGGAGAGAGTGGATAGAAGCTTTCCTCCCCCTCTCACAGCACCAGAACTTGGCTGGGTCACCCAGTAAAACTGACGGATGGGAGACTGGGATGACAAAAGAAGATGCTAATTCATGCAGCGCAACATTAGCCTGTGGAATTCATAGCCACAAGCTGCGGTCATGGCCACTAGCTTGGATGGATGGCTTGAAAAGACGATAGGACAAATTCATGTCGGATGAGAGGTTTATCAATAGCTACTTGCCATGATGGCTATGCGCATACCGGGTTTGCCACTTATCGGAGACGAGGAGGACCCCAATCCTATCATCCGCCATTAGCACTGAGGCAGTTGCACCATGGAGGCATCCAATGGTGGAGGGAGATCAGAGGCCTCCTTAAGGTAAGGGAACTCCAGGTAAGCCCCCTGATGTCCTGTGAGGCTGCGATCCAGCAAAAGTTAGGCCGACTCGGTGCCGTCCTAAGGAGTCGCAAATGGGCCATAAAGCATGTTTGCGACTCCTCGGGAGTAAGGGAGGCTGGCACCGCTCACTCTGTCATCTTCTTGGACCTGTGCCGCTGGTCCTGCGCTGGTTGGCACAGGAGCAGGGGAGGGTGGGCAGGGGCGGCGAGGGAGGGGGCCATTGGCCGGCCCAGACTGGGAGGGGGCGGGGATCTCAGCGGCAATATCCCAAGCCCTGTCCCAGCCCAGGCCGGCCTTACACAGCCTCCCCAGATGCATGCCAGCTCCGGAGCTGTCATGCATCCGAGGAGGCCCATTGGGCCCTGCCCTGCCTTCGAACGTTACCTTCCCCCGAGGTGATCCAGGGCCGCACTGGTGCGCAGGATGCAGCAGCTGCCTCTTTAGGCACTAGGCTCTACGTTTCCTCGGAACTATGGCAGCTCTACAGCTGGCAGAAGTCTGAAGAGAAAATAGGGGATGGGCGGGGCCAGTGCTGCCAGGACACCCCCCCCCCTCCCTGTCTTGGTCTGTGGAGAATGCTCTGTGCTCACGTTTAGCCGAGTTTATTGGTGGTGTTTGTGATACTGTGCAGTTGCAACCAATGTAGATAGGGCAAAAGGGTTCACAACTTGCCAGGAAGGGTGGAGGTTAATAATAATAATAAAAAAGCTTTGTGTTACTCTTACATTGTGTGAAGAATGATACATTCTTCTCAAAGAATTCATACGACTGAAAAATAAAATTCAACAAGAAAGCAAGTGCTGTGAGCAGGTCTCCCGTTTCTGCTGACTGAGCCTTTCTGCTGCTGCCCCCCCCCCCCGGCACTGCCTGGGCTCCAAATGTCTGGCTGAGCCATCCTGTCCATTGGCTTTGTCTTCTTCATGTCTATTGCTTGGGATGCATCATCTGTCATCTGGCAGTCAGACGGACAAATGAGCACCACTCCTCCTTTCTTTCCACCACTCTGCATGTGGCCCCAGACGTTTCCTGAGAGCACCCGGTCCCCTTGGGCAAATTCAGGCATATGCTGCTCTCACCCATTCAATGCTAACTGTTTCCTCCAGGTATCTAAAGGTTGAATATTGGAGGGTCCTGATTGGTGCCACCCAGCAGTCCAAGCCTGGCCCTGATGCCCAGACACGCTCCTTCAAGAGAATTGTGGAGCATGAGCAGTACAAGCAAATTGGACACTTCAATGACATTGCCCTGGTCGAACTGGACCAGCCAGTGGTTTGCAACGATTACATCCAGCCTGCCTGTTTGCCAGAGGACAACTTGACATTTGCAGACCTCACCCATTGCTACGTCAGTGGCTGGGGCATCACAGACATGACGAGTGAGAGCCACAGGCGTCCCTCTTGCTCCTCACCCCATAAAAGCAGACACTAGTCAAAGGGACCCCCAAGCAAGCTCCTGAGCAGCCTGCCTGCCGCTAGTCTTGGGAAAGGACTGGGAGGCACCGACCTGCCCTCTTGCAGAAAGCCAAGAGCTGCACACCTTCCTGCCTGCCCAAGGCTTCGTGAGCAAAGGCCAGGAGATAAAGGGAAGAAATGTTGCAGAGGGGAGCGCAGGGATGTCCGAAGCTATGCACAGGAAGGGGGTGGGGGAGAGAAGAGTCTCTCTCTCCAGTGACTCTCCAGGAGGGGGAATGCCGGAATTGAGCAGGGCAGCATTTCTTGTAGGTAGAATCTGGGTGTACGGCGCTCATCACGCATCAGTCAAGTGATTGCTCTCCTGCAACCATCATGATGGGTCGCTTCGCTTTTGGGAAGGGACATTTCTCCAAAGATCACACAGATTGAAACTGTCCAGCCAAAGGGACTCAGGCCCAGACCAAACGTGCAGCTATTCCGTGCAAAAAGACAGCCGTGAGTCACATCCATGGGTTTCGACTCACGCGGGATTTGCAACCATGCATTCCCCGCAACCCGGGGTTGTCTTCATGGCACAAGCCACGCCAGTCCCCCCCTCCCATGCAGCTGATCATCCCTTGGCAGATTTCCTGGGTCTGCAGAAACCGCAGCAGCTCAAATGCCCGCTGTAACCTCTGGGGCTTTGGCCTTCTCAGGGCAGGGCACTTTGGGGTTCGGGCATCTCCTGCACTGTGGTTCGCCACCCCGACTGTCACAGCGTTTTCCCACATTTTCCGCAGTTCTGCTCTTCAACCAGGTTGGGGGATTCCCCCAAAGGGAAACCCCTTTAAAAAAAAACAACGGGCTCCCTCGCTGCTTCCAAGCTGAAGGTTTCCCCAGAATAATAATAATAATAATAATAATAATAATAATAATAATAATAATATACAGTATTTATATACCGCCTTTCTTGGTCATTGGATTTCTCCTCTGACTTTAATCCAAGGCGGTTTACGTGGGCAGGCTTTCCCCAACCCCCTAGTGGGTTTTTTTTTATAATTATATAAATGTTCACTCTTTCATGAACAACTTCATTCCAGATGGTATCCTTTGCAGTCTGGCCTCTCACTGGCCTTCGCCTCCCACACTCAATCATGGGAGGGGGAATGGACTGATTGGGCGGTTTCCTAGGGCAAGCTTCCCGTTCAGAACCAGGGAAGGGAGCTCTTGGGTAACCCCTACCAGCTCAATCCATCACCCCAGCATAGATCATTTGCGCCCAGTGGAGGCAAGAGAGCCTGTGCCTCACCCACCACCCTTCATGTTTGGGGGACAGAACAAGAGCGAGGATGGGAGACTTCTCAGTAGGGAACTTGGCCCAAGGAAGGAGAGTGGCGTGAAAACCACACCTTTCACATGCACCGATGTCACAGGATTTCCTTTCTGTGTGGGGAAGAACCAGACCCATGACCACCCGAGGCTTATTGGGGGTTACACGTGCTGCTGTGTATGACAGCTTGCCCTTCTCAGGGCAGGCCACCTCCAGGCGCCCCCTTTCGAAACCCCGCAGTACTGAGTCCAGGGCTGGAATCTTTTCATTTCTATCTTTCCAGAAGTATAGTCCGGATTCCCCTGGAGGTGGAGGGAAATCCCCTTTCCCCCAAATTTGGGACCATTTTCTTTTGCAGAAGACCATGCCTTGCTAAACGTCTACCTGCGCCAATAGAAACTCAACACATCCATGGTTGGCCCCACACACAAGGCTACGACAATTTGAGCAGAGAAAGAGAATCACCCTCAATACATTAAGGTGGGTGGTGGGGTGAAATGCCCCCCCCCCAAATGCCACAATTTGTTGTTGAGTTTTAAAAACTAAAGCTTCAAGGAAGATCTTCTGTCCCAATATGCTGTTCAGACAGCATAATAACTGTTCAGACAGTTATGTAAATAAAATCCTTTAAAATCCATCCTTGGACACATACTGTTCAACGGGATGTGTGACATTCTCCCCAGCATGGCCCAACTTCACTTGCCACCCAGGAGGACCAGGCACGGAGGCACGGTTGTTCCAGCACACCTGCTGTAGCACTTGCGTGTAAGGTTTTTTTTTTTCCTATTTTTGAAACCATTCTGTTGGAGTCCCGAGAAAAGCCTTAGGCCTCCGTACCCAAACAGATCCCCTTGACTGAACCCCTCAAGCCCACTGCATCAAATTGGATGGCACTTTTGCAGAACAGGTAGCCCTCAGCTGACGATGGGGTTCTGCTCCTGAAGGAACCGTTGCAAAAACCCCAGTGTAAAATGCCCCTCATTATAGAATGTAAGAGTCAATGGGAAGTCCGTGAGTTCTGTTGTTTGACAGTGGCGTCGTCATACACAGACCTCGCTGCATCCCCTCCCCAGTTGTCCTGTTCTCTGTGCCTTTAACGCCTGCATGCATAGAGCCCCGCTAAGTCTGCTATCCTACCTACACTTACTAACAGCCAGATCCTGCCTAAGATACGGCGGCTGGCCTAAAGGGCTGGCCGCAGCTTCCTAGTCGGGATTCGGACTGCGCCGGCGCGGCCTGGGCTCACCGGTGTAAGCGCCGGTGCCCTCAATGGGCCTTCTCAGATGCGTGCCAGCTCTTTAGCTGGCGCATGTCCAGGGAAACCATGTAAGGTCGGCCTGGCTTCGGAAGGGGCATTGAATATCGGCGCTGATATCCCCGCCCCTCCCAGGCCGGCCCATGGCCCCCTCCCTCGCCACCCCAGCCTGCCGACCGGCCGAGGACTTACCTGGGTCGGCCAACGCGGGGTCCGGGGGACAGTGGAGTGAGTGGCTCCAGCCTCTGCGCCGGCACCGCTTACTCCTGAGCCTGGTTCACTCTCCTCTTCAGCTCTTCCTAACGTACACAGACACAGCAGGTGCTGGCTGCCTGACTCACAGAGCCGCCCCGCCTAAGCCTCCCTCTTACTCCCACTTTTGTCCCTTCTCCAGAACCCCCAAACCTCAACTATTACCCTGCCCCAGTATGCCAGGGTGCCCACCTAATCTACCCCCCCCCACACACACACACACACCCCTTCTTCCCCTCCCAGGGTTGCCAGGCACTCCCCTTGTTTGGAGTTCTTCTCCAGTCCAAACATTTACATAATCAAATATCTGCAGGTCCCTCATTGGACAAATACAGATGATCACCCAGGTGAATGATGTTCTCCCCAGTAACAGGTGTGTTGTTGGTTGGAAGAGCTCCTCTTCTCTCCTGCCTGCACACTTCCTATGTGATCCACCCCCGCGCGTCATGATGGATCGCCTGCCCGAGTTTCTGCAGCACCTCGCCCTATCCGACCACACAGTGGTCTGCACGGTCTTGGATCAGCTGGGAGCGATCCCTGCAGCTGTGATGACCCTGCTGGAGGAGGATGGTGTGAACCATGAGACTGTGACCATGTCGGCCGCCCCGTCCTGCCTCCAGTCCCGCAAGCTCAGCATGCGAAGACAGTGCCTTGAGGCCCTCCTTGCTCAGCAACTGAAGGCAGTCTGGGCAATGAGGGCCATTGCTGAGGCGGCGGGGGGTCAAAATGCTCAGGAGGACGAGGACCACTTCATGAGTGCAAGCCCAAGAACTGTTTGGGCACCTTTTGGTGGGCTGGGACACTACTACCCTGTGTCCCGATCCACCTTCATGGAACACATGGACAAGGTCAAGGTGCAACTGAGCTGGGAGTCCACCCCGATGCGGGAGTCAATCACCACCACCCCCAAAAACAAGAGTGGCCATGACCATGTTTGGATATGTTGAATATTGTCTTCTTCAGCAGTGTGATTAATGCACTCCACACCAACAACAGCTATTGACATATACACAAGAAACAGTCGTTAATATCAAGAAAGAAGGAAGGGTGTCACACGGCTACTAGCGACTCCCCCTCCTTATGTGCCTCCCCCCTTGTGTTTTGGGGGATCCATCCTGGCAAGGAAGGCCTCTATCAGAGCAGCCTGCCTCTCCCAGACAGTGGCCAGCATTTGCTGCCTGCCCTCCACAGCCCCAAGCAGCCGCCCAATGTTCTGCGCCCTGTGTTGCACGAGGCCCTCCAGCCTGGATCTTGAGGGCTCACTCCTGGCAGGCTGCTGCCTGTCCTGGGGGAGGCGCGCAGCTTGAGGGTGTCCGTGAGCTGCTCGCTCATCCCCCCCCGGGTTGCATCCTCCCGCCAAGTGTCTAGGAATGCTCGCAACACCTCAGGTGGGGAGGATGTGCCGTCAGCCGCTTCAGCCACGGGACTATCGCTTCCCTCCATCTCGAGCAAAACAAGTGCTTTCAGATCCATGGCAAGGGAAAACGTTCGTGCCTTTCTCTTCTCTTCGGCACAAGCGAAGGAGAGGGGACAAAGGCCACCCTTTCATGCCGAAACCAATGAGAGGAGGAGCTGTGGTGAGGAAGGGCTCCCCAGGAGGACAGGCGAGGACGCCATCTCACCTACCAAACTTATGGATGTCGAGACCCATGTGGGTTTTTGCAACCATACGTTTGGAAACCCACATGGAAGGCTGCAAACTCACAGATGAAGAGGGGGACTCGTGGGAAAGAGATCCTTGAACGAAACCCCACATCACATGGTGGGAAACGCCTACTGCACCTTTGGTCTGGGCCTCAGAGGGAGACGTGCAGAGAGGACAGGGGCCTAGGCTTCAGTCTGCCCCATCTGATACCACTCGCAGGAGAGCCACAGCGGGAGAGAGAGAGAGAGAGAGAGGGCTCTTCTCGACATGCCCCACTTAATCTGAGCGTCCCAGAGGCAGCTGGCGGGGGGCCACAGTGGGAAACAGGAGGCTGGACTAGGTGGGCCCCTGGGGCTTGAGCCAGCGGGGCTCTGAGCACGGGCTGTTCCCCTCTTGACAAGTGATGCTCAGCTGCTCTCGCCTGGGTTCCAGGGTCAGAGGCTGTCAACTCCAGGGAGGCTTGAGCCCGGGCCCCTCCTGTGGGCAAGGAAGCCTTGACAAGCAGATACAAACTCTGTGATCTCCCTGCCTTCTGCTCACAGAAAGTCGAACTTTCGAGTATGCTGACATCCTGCAAGAGGCCAGAGTGGACCTCATGCCCACGGAGATTTGCAACAGCAGCAGCTGGTATTACACGCGTGTCAGAGAAGAAAACCTGTGTGCTGTGTCTGAGAAAGGAGGTGTGGACAGCTGCCGGGTAGGTGCGCCAGGATCCGCCACATGTGAATCTGGCATGTTGTGCTCATCACCCCAGGGTGCTGAAGGGCTTGATGGTTGACTCAGACCAGGCGGAACCCCCCCCCCCGAAGATGTCTCTGCATGGCCCCCACCCTGTCTGCTCTTGGTCCAGACCAGGTGCCCGTTTAGAAACTGACTGAGCTCCAGCTCTGATGTCTGAGGGCCAGATACCCCTCCCTCCCTCCCTCCCTCTTTGGTTCACTCATACGCCACTTCCCCTAGTGGTGAGAAGTTACAGGGCCCTTTGGCACAACACCAGCTCGGTCCTGGTCCGGGTTGAAAGGGAGAGCCCTGGAGGCTGACGGTGTCTTTGCAGCATCACAAAGACACAGCTGGAGGTAGTTGTAGCAGAACACTCCTGCAAGCGGTGGTGGTGGCGACGGCGGCAGGTGACCTCCCCAGCTGGCAGCTCTGCACCCCAAGAGGTGCCAGGGTGGCCTCTTTCTTTCCCAGCTCAAATCAGCCTCTGTCTCCCTCAGAAAACACACTGCTCAGATGCCCCAGAAACTGCCAGCCTGTCGCTCTGTCGGCGTTCTCATTTCCAGCCACCCTCCCAAGACTCCCAGCTCAGCTCCTCCCCTCAGGTCCACATGTGACACTCCACCAAGCTCTTCTGCTTTCCTCCCACTGCCAGCCAGCCAGCCAGCACTCTGTATCTGGTCCACTAATCTTCCAGAACTTCACATCAGCACTTTTTGCACAAAGTGAAAAGACAGGTCCCTGCCCTGTTGTTGTTGTTCAGTCGTTAAGTCGTGTCCGACCCTTCGTGATCCCATGAACCATATCCTGCCAGGCCTTCCTGTCCTCCACTATCTTCCTGAGTTCACTCATTGTCATGTTCGTTGCATCGGTGATGCTGTCTAACCATCTCATCCTTTGCCTTCCCCTTCTTTTGCCTTCAGTCTTTCCCAGCATCAGAGTCTTCTCCAGAGAGTCCTCTCTTCGCATTAGGTGGCCAAAATATTTGAGTTTCAGCCTTAGTACCTGTCCTTCCAGGGAACAGTCAGGCTTGATTTCATTTAGAATTGACTGATTTGATCTCCTAGCAGTCCAAGGGACTCTCAGGAGTCTTCTCCAGCACCACAGTTCAAAAGCATCTATTCTTCGGCGCTCAGCCTTCCTTATGGTCCAACTCTCGCAACCATACATTGCTACTGGGAACACCATCGCCCTCACTATACGAACTTTTGTTGGCATGGTGATATCTCTGCTTTTTATTATGCTGTCTAAGTTTACCATAGCTTTCCTTCCAAGGAGTAAGCGTCTTTTAATTTCATGGCTGCTGTCTCCGTCTGCAGTGATCTTGGAACCCAGAAAAGTAAAATCTGTTACTGCTTCCATTTCTGCCCCTTCTATTTGCCAGGAATTGATGGGACCCGATGCCATGATCTTAGTTTTATTAATGTTGAGTTTCAAGCCAACTTTTGCACTCTCCTCTTTCACTCTCATCAAGAGGCTCTTTAGTTCTTCTTCACTTTCTGCCATTAGGGTGGTATCGTCTGCATATCTGAGGTTGTTGATATTTCTCCCGGCAATCTTGATTCCGGCTTGTGATTCATTCAGCCCTGCATTTCTCATAATGTACTCTGCATATAAGTTAAATAGGCAGGGTGACAATATACAGCCTTGCCGTACTCCCTTCCCAATTTTGAACCAGTCAGTTGTTCCATGGCCGGTTCGAACTGTTGCTTCTTGACCCGCATACAGGTTTCTCAGGAGACAGGTAAGGTGGTCTGGTACCCCCATCTCTTTAAGAATTTGCCACAGTTTGTTGTGATCCACACAATCAAAGGCTTTTGCGTAGTCAATGAAGCAGAAGTAGGTGTTTTTTTGGAACTCTCGTGCTTTCTCCATGATCCAGCGCATGTTGGCAATTTGATCTCTAGTTCCTCTGCCTCTTCGAAACCCAGCTTGTACGTCCGGTAGTTCTCGGTCCATGTACTGCTGAAGCCTAGCTTGTAGGATTTTGAGCATAACCTTGCTAGCATGTGAAATGAGTGCAATTGTACGGTAGTTTGAACACTCTTTGGCACTGCCCTTCTTTGGAATTGGAACGTAAACTGACCTTTTCCAATCCTTTGGCCACTGCTGAGTTTTCCAAATTTGTTGGCATATTGAGTGCAGCACTTTCACAGCATCATCATTTAGGATTTTAAGTAGCTCAGCTGGGATATTATCATCTCCACTAGCTTTGTTGTTAGTAATGCTACCTAAGGCCCACTTGACTTCACTCTCTAGGATGTCCGGCTCTGGGTCAGTGACCACACCAGCGTGGTCATCAGGAACATTAAGATCTTTCTTGTATAGTTCTTCTGTGTATTCTTGCCATCTCTTCTTAATCTCTTCTGCTTCTGTTAGGTCATTGCCTTTTTTGTCCTTTATCATGCCCATCTTTGCACAAAACGTTCCCTTGATATCTCCAATTTTCTTGAAGAGATCTCTAGTCCTCCCCATTCTGTTGTTTTCCTCGATTTCCTTGCATTGTTCATTTAAGAAGGCCTTCTTATCTCTCCTTGCTATTCTCTGGAACTCTGCATTCAGTTGTTTATATCTTTCCCTTTCACCCTTGCTTTTTGCATTCCTTCTTTCCACAGCTATTTGTAAAGCCTCATCTGACAGCCACTTTGCTTTCTTGCATTTCTTTTTCTTTGGGATGGTTTTAGTTGCTGCCTCCTGTACAATGTTACGAACTTCCGTCCATAGTTCTTCAGGCACTCTGTCTACCAGGTCTAATGCCCTAAATCTATTCTTCACCTCCACTGTATA
The DNA here is from genome assembly GCA_026170595.1 of Plestiodon gilberti rubricaudatus. Lineage (NCBI taxonomy): Eukaryota > Metazoa > Chordata > Lepidosauria > Squamata > Scincidae > Plestiodon > Plestiodon gilberti. The sequence continues at coordinate 170,343,073 of JANXHW010000005.1, read as the reverse complement.
CTCATAAGGGATATGGTTTAGGTCATATCTGACTGGTCTAGTGGTGTTCCCTACATTCTTCAGTTTAAGTCTGAATTTTGCAATAAGAAGCTCATGATCTGAGCCACAGTCAGCTCCAGGTCTTGTTTTTACTGATTGTATAGAGCTTCTCCATCTTTGGCTGCAAAGCACATAATCTATCTGGTTTCGTAAACCCTGAGGGGCTTACAATCCAGAAGTAGATGCTGGGAATATGCCATTATTTCCTATGTTCTAGGGGGTTGGGCCAAAGCTTTCACAGAAAAGGTGGGTTTTGAGAAGGGATTTAAAAGAAAGAAGTAGCATGAGGGAGGTGTTCTGGGAGGTGCCACGGCTAGTCAGCAATAAGGGGGGGAGAGATGTTTGGGGACAGCTGAGGTTAGTAGAGCTAGATGTGGAAAGGTCACGTGAGTGGCAAGCTATGGGGGTGGAGAGGCCATGAGGGTTTGGAAGGTCCCCTTGAGAAGCTTCTGCAGAATGCAGGGGTGGTCAAGAGTGGCTGACAGCGGATTGGCAAGGACAGAGGGCTGCGGCAGGCCATGAGGCGCTTCAGCCGTCTGCCCAGCGATCTCCTGCCGGGGATCTACTGAGGGGATGGTGCCTGTCTTTGGTCTTGGACTGGGGAGGCTGCAGACGGCTGTAGCGATGGCATCGTGACGACAGTGCGCAGGTTGTGACGCCAGGCGCTGCACAGACAGTTGTGAGGGGAATCCGTCCTGCCCTAACTTTCCTCTTCCTGCGACAGGGCGATGGTGGTGGCCCCCTCATGTGCAGGACAGGAAGAACGGAGCGTTTTTGGCTGGTTGGGCTCAACAGCTGGGGGAGTGGCTGTGCCAGGGCAAAGATGCCAGGAGTCTTCACCTCCACGCAGAATTTCTATTACTGGATCCAGAGAGCCATGAAGAAACCACCGGAGCGTGTAACGCAGCCCCCCACCACCCAGCCACCGCAGCCACCAACTTCACGGAAGCCCAGGTTCACACTTCCAACCCGAAACGTCGAATTACTTGAGTTTGGCAAAGTTTATTATTACAAACCTGACCCTACAACACCACCGCGGCTCAAAACTGTCACCCACACATTCCAGGACGTGAATGGGAAAATTGGGGTGATATACAGGTTGTCAAAGCCAAGACGAAAGCCTACACCTGCAGCGCAACCCCAGACCCCCATGCCATGGCAGTACAAGCCTGCAGCGCAACCCCAGACCCCCAGGCCATGGCAGTACAAGCCTTGGAGCAGGCCTAATACGTGGCCCAGGCCTAATACGTGGCCCAGGCCTAATACGTGGCCCAGGTTTGGGGCTTTCTCTAAGCTGCAATCCAGGTCAGGTGTTGAAGGCTACAACAGCAGACTCCGTGAGCAAAGGGCAGCACTCAACCCCTGAGAACCTGTCCCCTACCTGTCCGCTATCCAGCAGTCCAACACTTCTGTAGGTTTGTAAGTGTTCACATTCATTCATGCTTCTAATGTTTTTAAGTTGCTCAGGCACCCAGCGAAGGCCACACATCCTCCCCGGATCTCAAGCCAAGTGCAGGCAAGTGGATCAGACCCAGGGCCTGACCACAAGCTCTGGCCCAAATCCCACCCTCCAAAACCCACATCTCAGCCATTGTTCCAGGGCACCTCGAATCTGCGAACAGAATCTGCTGCCCAACGCAGACTCCCCTTGACTCTCACACCACAGTCCGGGTGGGAAGGTTGGTGTCCTGGCAGTCGTTCTTCTGTGGGAGCATCTTGTACAAGAATATTAGGAATAAAGTTGGCTTTCCAAAGAGCTTGCCCTGCCTGCATGATGTGCGCTTGTGGTGCATGATGTGCGCTTGTGGTGCATGCCTGGCAGACTTGAATGGGCAGAGACTTGGAAGAATGATCTGAGCACCGAAGAAAAGACCAATGTGTGGGCAGGAGAGATTTCTCAGGGACGTTTTCCAACTGGGAATTGGTCTGCAATAGCTCACATTTCAATTTTGGGAAGCACCAGAATGCTCCATTCGGACTGCTGTGAGCTCTGCAGAGGTTTCAGAAAAACAGGCCACCCTCTGCAGCCCACTGCACTCAAATTCTGTGCTGTGCAAACAGGTATTCATTCTTTTAGAACGTGCCTCAAAATGAATGTGTACAATTCAAGGGTAACGATTGGGAATGTCAGTACTTTTCAATTAGGATTTTGGGGGGAAAGCAGGGAATCATAAGTCGACACATATTTGCTGTGGGCCAACACAGACCAGTCCATGAAGGTTATCCCACTGCATCAGTCTGTGGGTCACTTCTTCAGTCTTGCGCCATTGTCCTTTCCTTTTCAGAGGAACCCTCTCCTCCCCACATCTGCACATCTCTGCCCTTCCAGCTGGAAGGCATTGAAGGACCTGCTTAGGGTATCGCTGCTGGTAGGTCATTGCCGGGGGGGGGGGGAGCAACACCAGAGTGTCTTCTCCTTGTGGAGGACACAAGGGTGAGGGTCCCCCACTCTTGTCTCACTCTTTGCTCCTGCGAGGGGGGGCAGAGATTGGCCATAGGGATGGGTGGTTAGAGGCAGTGACGTCGCTATGCCGCCCCCCATGATGTCACCACGGGAAGTGATGTCACCGCCGCTGCTGCAACTCGCTTAGGAGACGTAGGGCGGGCGGGAGGGCCAAACACATCGCCTTCTCCGCCGCCCACTGTTCCTGCCATCAAAACGGCGCAGTTGTCGCCCTCCCCCGCCGCTTTGTCACCCCCTGCTTGTTGCCCACTACCCACTGCCCACTGCCCCCCAGCGACGCTTCAGGTTAGAGGTAGGGTAGGGTTAGGGTAGAGGACTGTTTGAGCTGGACTGTTTTCTTTTCTTTTTTTCCCCTGGCCTGGTGGTTCGTGGGGGGGGGGGGGAGATTAGGTGGATTAACCCTTGCTAACTGGGCAAAGAGGCACCTTTTAAAATGATGTCCTCATATTTAGCAGGGGGAAATCAACTGTCATAAGAAAAGAAGAGCCCTGCTGGATCAGGTCAAGGGCCCAACTAGTCCAACTTCCTGTATCACACAGTGGCCCCACCAGATGCCTTGGGGAGCACTCAAGACAACAAGATAACCTGTTTCCCGTTGCCACTCCCTTGCACCTGGCATTCAGAGATAGCCTACCTCTAAAACCAGGAGGTTGCATAAAATCATTATAGCTTGTAACCAATGATGATCTTTTCCTCCATGAATCTATCCAAACCCCTTTTACAGGCATCTAGACCAGGTGCCATCACCACATCCTGTGGCAAGGAGTTCCACTGATTAATTACTCTCTGGGTAAAGAAGTATTTTCTTTTGTCTGTTCTAATTCTCCTGCCACTCAATTTTAGTGCGTGTCCCCTGGTTCTGGTGTTCTGCGAGAAGGAAAAGAACTTCCCTCTATCCCAGTGTGGTTCAACACGCGGCCCGCGGGCCACATGCTGACCACGGAGGCTTATTCTGCGGCCCTCTGCCACTCAGAGCCCCCTCCCTCCCCTGCAGCCAAGGCACTCAGCTGCAACCTCTCCCTGCCAGCCAGACCCGTTCTCTCCCTGGGCTCCATTGACGCTTGGAAAGGCACAATCGCCTTTCCGATTGTCAGCGACGGTGGGCGGGGCATGCTGGGGAGAGTTCGTCGGCTGAAATACATGCCCCGCCCACCGTCGCTGACAATCGGGAGGGCGCTCAGGAGCCGAGTGCCTTTCTGAGCGTCAGTGGAGCCCAGGGAGAGAGCGGGTCTGGCTGGCAGGGAGAGGTTGCAGCTGCAGGAGAGGGAGGGGGCTCCGAGCGCCTTTCAGGAGCCAAGTGCCTTTCCGATGCTGACAAAGCCGACAAACTCTCTCCAGCGTGACCCGCCTGCCCTCGCTGATGATCAGAAAGGCAGTGGAGCATGGGGCATGCTGGGGAGAGTGGGCAAATTTTGGCCGGGGGGGTGTCAAATTCAAGGAAGGAGGAGCCAATTCAAGGCAAATACTTGAGGAGGGCAAATTCAAGGAAGGAGGGTCACATGGGAGGGTTTCTGGGAGGGAGAAATGGGGAAAAGAGATGGGCCACCCCAAAAGATCGGCATTTCCGCTTGGGCTGTGGTAGGAGCAGTAGCTGCCCGTGATCTCTGCAGAGATCACAGGCCCACAAAACTTCCCCCCTTCAATTAGTACTTTTTAAAAAACATATCCCAGTGTGGGTCTTACAGCTCTTCTTTTGCAGTGGTCATTATTATGATTAATTACTTGTGCATTGGTCATTATTATTTATTAATTATTAATTTAATTGATTGTGCGGCCCCCGGGGCTCCGTGTCGAAGTCTGCATGCGGCCCTCAAGGTACAAAAAGTTGGACCACCCTGCTCTCTCCACTCTCTCCACCCCATGTATGCCTCAATCGTGTCCCCCCCCCCCCATCGGATGCCCTTCTTTCTAGACTCAAGAGTCCTAAACGCTATAGCCTTTCCTTGTAAGGGAGGTCCCTCAAATGATTCTGTGCACCCCAGGGGTACAGTGATTTCAGCTCGTTTGCCCGGTGGCCACGTTCTGCTTTGGCCATGGGAAGCAAAAGAAAAAGACCGCAAAAGTGGGGCGCCCAAAATGAGCTCACAAGATGGAAAACACAGCACTGGTTCAAAAAGGAAAAGATCTTTACTTTGCTAGCAAAGGACACAAAATGACCGCAGCAAGTTGTGTAACATATACATGAAATACAGAGGTTGATATACATTTACATGGAATTAAAACTTGGTACAGAGGTGAACACATGGATGCATTTGAATTTGTAAAGGGAACCAATAAACAAGATGCCTACAGTAGGAATTCATAGACAGCAACCAATAAAGTAATGACATAGGTCCAAGCAATTCACCAATAGAACGTTTGCAGTAGAAGTTGGGAAATGTAACCAATGAAACAGGAATTCTAATAAAATGTAAAACCATTGTGAATTATTATTAGCCAATGGGAATCAGCCCAGATACGGCATAATCCATGGGTGCTCCCCTTCCCCATGATCTGTGTGACCAGAGGAGGTGATTTGCATGTTCCAGGACTATGGGTGATAAGGGTATCAAGAGACAGCAGCATAGAAATGGTTCAAACAAAAGCTGGTGCCCAGGTTACAATTGGCACATTCAGAAAGGCATTCCGATACAAAGTACATGATGAAATTATATAAGGCAACTACAGTGATACAAGGCAAATATGTTCGGATCAAGATGCCTTGATTGTATCAGGAGGGATGTGGCTGCCAAGTGGAGACAGTTCTGAATAGCTGGCATTGTCTTATCCTGCCCCTCCTGGAATCGGCAGGGTAAGGTGCTGTCGGTTCCAGAGGGCAGTCACAGGATTTGTCATTCTGATGAAGAATACATACATTTGCAGTAACATTCACATGCAGGGTCTCTCAAGCACTTCCTGGTAATGTCCTTGCGCTGACGAGGAAAGACTCAAACTCTTGCTTGTGCCCTTTTTGTTGGGGGGGGGGGAGACTCAAACTCCCACTTGTGTTGCTGGGCAAGCAACATCACCTGGCTCTGGAGACTCGGACTCCGCTTCTGAGCCATTTAGCAAGTAGCTCTCTACCGAGCGAGGAGGATCGGACCTTGACCCCCGCCCCAATAGGAGGATCGTGCCCCTCCAGTGTTGGGGCAAGTCCATAGTGACGTTCCGTCGATTATGGCATGAGATTCGGCATTATAGATCTTTACAATAACCAGCAATAAACCGAGAAAGTCTTCATGTTAGTTTTCCTTAAGCATATTGGCACATCGTCCCTTTAAGAAGAAAGACCTTTCAACTGAGCAGATCCCGGTGTACTTTGTGCTTTCTGGAGCTAAAAGGCACTAAGAAGGATTTAAGGCCAACACACACCGCACGAGCTCAGGCGCGGAGGCGAGCGAGCGTAGGTGCCTGGCCGCTCGCCTCTGCACGCTGAACTCGTCTGTAGGAGTGTCTTCCAGTGAATAGTCCCTCCTGTTGTCCTGCCTTCTTAGAAAGCGCAGCGGTGATTGGTTACGCATAAGTGCAGTCTGATACACGAGAGAAGAGAGGGGCAGGAAGGAGAGAAAACTTACAAAACAGTTTGTGCCGGGAATAGAATTCATCTTGCTAAATTTTGTGAGAAGGAAAAATGGATCCAAGAGAAATCGGAGGCTCAAGTGAGTTCCGATTGATTGACAACCCCTTTCATCCTGCCCTCTCATCTGATTGGCTGAGTGCAGTAGCTCCGCGAACCCGCCCCCCTCAAACATGGGCCATGGCATCCACCCAAGAGTTCTGAAGGAACTCAAGAATGAAGTTGCTGACCTCTTGACTAAAATATGCAACTTGTCCCTTAAAATGGCCACTGTGCCAGAGGATTGGAGGATAGCTAATGTCACGCCAATCTTTAAAAAAGGAAGGAGGGGGGACCCGGGAAACTACAGGCCGGTCAGCCTAACATCTGTTCTGGGGAAGATGGTGGAAATTCTCATTAAGGATAACATATTAAAACTCATAGAAGAACAAGCCTTGCTGAGGGAGAGTCAGCATGGCTTCTGCAAGAGGAAGTCTTGCCTCACAAACCTTTTAGAATTTTTAGAAAATGTCAACAGGCATGTGGATGCGAGTGAACCCGTGGATATTACATATCTGGATTTTATTTATTTATTTCTGTATTTATATACCGCCTTTCTTATCCTCAGATTGCTCTTCAGATATTTTTCAAGGTGGTTTACATAGGCAGGCTTATCTAGATCCAAGAAGGATCTTTACAATATTGTTCTGTATAGAACCACCCTAATGACGATACCACCCTAATGGCAGAAAGTGAAGAAGAACTAAAGAGCCTCTTGATGAGAGTGAAAGAGGAGAGTGCAAAAGTTGGCTTGAAACTCAACATTAATAAAACTAAGATCATGGCATCTCTGGTCCCATCAATTCCTGGCAAATAGAAGGAGCAGAAATGGAAGCAGTAACAGATTTTACTTTTCTGGGCTCCAAGATCACTGCAGACGGAGACAGCAGCCATGAAATTAAAAGACGCTTACTCCTTGGAAGGAAAGATATGGCAAATTTAGATAGCATAATAAAAAACAGAGATATCACCATGCCAACAAAAGTTCGTATAGTCAGGGCGATGGTGTTCCCAGTAGCAATGTATGGTTGCGAGAGTTGGGCCATAAGGAAGGCTGAGCGCCGAAGAATAGATGCTTTTGAACTGTGGTGCTGGAGAAGACTCCTGAGAGTCCCTTGGACTGCTAGGAGATCAAATCAGTCGATTCTAAATGAAATCAAGCCTGACTGTTCCCTGGAAGGACAGGTACTAAGGCTGAAACTCAAATATTTTGGCCACCTAATGCGAAGAGAGGACTCTCTGGAGAAGACTCTGATGCTGGGAAAGATTGAAGGCAAAAGGAGAAGGGGAAGGCCAAGGATGAGATGGTTAGACAGCATTACTGATGCAACGAACATGAAAATGAGCGAACTCAGGAAGATAGTGGAGGACAGGAAGGCCTGGCGGGATATGGTTCATGGGATCACGAAGGGTCGGACACGACTTAACGACTGAACAACAACACACAGGGGTTACCAGAGACTAGCAGCTAAGTTAGCATCTGTGCAGCAAATCCAGCTATCCAGGGAGGGCTAGATACAAAGACACTCTCCCTGTTACTCCAATTTACACACAATGCCAAAACACAACAAATGTCAAAATTGACAATACTGTACTGTACTGTAACAGTGGCGTCGGCTGATATGGGGCGGTGGGCCCCAGGGCGTAGGGGTGCTGAGGCTCTGGGGGGGGGGCGCGGGCCTGTCACAAATTTGTGGGGGTTTTTTACATTTCCCCCCTTTTTTAATGTTTTACGATGGATTTAAGTGTTAAAACGTGTATGTTAAAGCGTATGTCTGCTTTGCCGGCACTTATCTGTAATATGGGGTGTTCCAGGACGTTCCAGCGACGATCTTCTGCCAGCGCCCGGGCACAGCTTCTCCCTGCGCCTGGGCGCGGACTCCGTAACGCCCCCAGCAGCGCTTTCCGGAGTTTGCTCATGTGCAGAATGTCCCTGGAAACTCCGTGGTTCTGTGCATGCGCAAACTCCGGAAACCACTCCGGAAACCAATTTACACACAATGCCAAAACACAAAATTGACAATACTGTACTGTAATTCTGTAAACAATGATGTCCTTCTAAGAGCTCAGAGGGCATGGAGAGGAGGAAGAAGAGCATACAGGGCTATTAGCAGGGCCGGCCCTGGGGCCAGCGAGGGGCTAGGCGCCCTCCCCTGCAAACTCTTTGTCCTGGCGTGGGAATAGCCAGATCTTGTACTGCAAGAGGCAGCAGGATTGCGCTTGTATTGGTGAGGAAAACACACTCAGATGCAAATTCACTAGTAGACTGCAATTTATTTCAGAAGACACAGACCACAACCCAGAAGGAGATCTGTGTATTGGAAAACGCGGAAGACTTCCCCCGAGGAGATAGGGTGTGGTGTTAGCAGTGGTTCCTCATAGGCCTAGGGTATAAGGGGTTAAAACCCAGGCTTCAGCAGTAGGCAGGCTACTCAGCTGCAGCCACTAGAGGTCATCAGGTATAAAAGCAGCACCTGGCGGAAGGAAGGGTGTGGGTTATAGTAAGGAGAAAGCTTTGGAGGAAAAAGACTGACTGCAGAGGCATAGCAGCAGCGAGTGCTGCCTGGAGCACTCTTTGGGGCGGCGCCGCTCCAGGGGGGCAGCGCGGCTCCGGGGGGACGACCCGGCTTCCGCGGGCGCTCCGAGGCCTTCTCCCCCGGCCTCGGAGACGGAGAAAGCCCGGGAGCGTCCACCTCAACCGGTGGCCGGGGCTTTCTGAAGTCCGACTGCCGCGTCACACTGTTTATCTTTGTTTTGCACATGCGTTTTGCACAAAACGTTTTAACGTTTTGCGCATGTGAAAAACAAAAAAAAGCCGGAGTCCGACTTTTGGACTGGCTTGTGGACTTACTCTGACAAATTTCTGAACTGACTTCTGGACTGGCTTGAGGAACCTGCTTTGGCTTTGAATGTGAACTGGCTTGAGAACCCTGACTGGCTTTCTGACCTCAGACTGGCTTTTGGACTTTGATATTTGGACTTGGACTGCTAAACTTGGACTGTGCATGGAAAAAGTGCGTGGACTGTGCGTGGACTTGGACTGTGCGTGGAAAAAGGGGAACTAATCAGCCCAAAGCGGGGCTAGGCCTCTTAAATGGACCAGACCAGGGATTTTCTGGGACAATCTGGCAGGGAATCTCTCTCTCTCTCTCTCTCTCTCTCTCACACACACACACACACACAGCTGGGCTAGACTCTCTTTTCCTGAGGTACAACTGTTTGGGCATGGGGAAGCATTCAAGATGGTGCCCCTTCCAGTTGCCACTCTGCCCCCCAGGATTCTTCTTTCTGCTTCATTCTACTGCACGTGTAGACCGGGCCTCTGGTACTCCACCTCACAGAATTGCAGTCCAATCCTAACTAAATCTGCCCCCTGCTGATAGAGCTGCACCAACTGTGCACGCACTGCATCCTGCGGGGGGGGGGGGGTTGTCTTCTCATGGTAAGGGAACTTTCACTCCCTTACCATGGAGTCAGCCTCCACTGCTCAAATGGGTCTCCTCAGATCTGTGCCAGTCAAAGTAAGGGAGAGGGAATGGGGTTAGGATCCTGTTGCCCGCCAATGCCACCAGGACCCACCACCTCCTCCCCGTTCCGCCTCCAAGTCGTCCCCCTCCCTGCCCAGACACTCCCCCATTCCTCCCCGTTCCCGCTCCATTCCTCCCCCCACCTGCCACCCATGTAGCTTATCTGGCTTCCCACAGGTAGCCAGCTGCGGCAGTGGGCCTCTGACACTGCCGCCATTTCTAACAGCAGAACCATTGTTCCACTGTCAGGGCTTCGGGTTGGGCTGTAAGGCATGGACCAACGCGGAGGTTATCCTAGCAAGGGAAATGCAGCGAGCAGCGGGCACCCACAAACAGACCACCTGGGAGGATAGCAGGCAGGCAGGCAGGCAGGCAGGCACCCAAGGTTCTGGCCAGAAGCATGCTGAGCAGGGCTCCAACGTTTGCAGCAAGACTTTCTGTTCCGCTTGCAGCCTGGACTCCAAAGACAGCAGGCCAACCTCCTGATGAATTCAGAGCTGGGGGCCCCTTGTTTTGGGGCCTGGCACACTTCTAGAAATGCCGCGAAGGCATTCCAGAGACCAAAGAACACCCAGGAAGCAGTGTGTTCTGTGTGATGTCATACTGCCCACATGCTGATTGGCTAGGGCCTGAATACCTGCATTTTGTGACGTCATGAGTACTGGGTGAATGTGGTGATGGGAGTAGCATCTGAAGCCACAAGGAGGATGAGATGGCTGCTCCTCCTACTTCAGATCCTTGCCACTTTCTGGCCCAGTCATGCCATAGTTGATACCTGCGAGTAAGTGACAGCAAAGGCCTGGGACCAAACAGAAAGTAGGGGCCCCTATTAGAGTATGCACAGTGCGCTAGGCATCCCTTGGGAAAATGCTAGACCTGCTCCCAAGGGAAAAGAGAGCGTACAACAAGGCATGGGCAGACAAAGCGGGCATGGTGTGAGAACCATCAAGCTCCACTGTTGGGAGAGAATGGAGGAGGGGCGGGGAAGAGGACAGTAGCCTAGTGCCAGAAACGAGCAGCTGCCCCCAATCAACATCTGCTACTATGATGGCCACCTGTAGGCCTTCCAGCCAGATGGATGTAGAAGGGTGGAGAACAAAGCAGAGGGACTGGAGGCCAACTGGTCATCCCCAGGAAAGGAGACCAACCGCTAGAACAGTGAGGCTGGCTGGAGCTCTGCAGTCCCAAGAGAAAGGCACTCCAGGAGGGAGGTGAAGCATGCCCCACTCAGGTGAAACCTTGATCGTGTGTCTTTCCAGTGTTTGTGGAAGACGTCCGCTGGCACCAAGCCATGACGACGGGCGGATGCAGCCTGCGGGGAGGGTCCCTGCCCTGCCAGGGGCCTGGCCCTGGATTGTCAGCTTGCAACTGCCAACGATGACGGGGCACAAACATGCATGCGGAGGCTCCCTCATTACTGCCCGGTGGGTTCTCACAGCAGCTCACTGCTTTGGAAACAAGAGGTGAGCAACTGATGCCAGGAAAGAAGTGACCGGTCTGATTGCTGCCTGACCCTCACCCTAGTGCTAACCCCAAGAGGAGGCGAATGAAGGGTTGGAAAGAGAGCCCGCAATGGGGGTGGCCCCATCTGCCACGGTCTTAAGATGCAAGTCCGTCTTCTTCAAACAACGGAGAACATTTTTGTTCTTCTGGACACTCCTAAAAGATGGAGAATCCACAGCCTTTGTCCCTCCCGTCCAGGCACTCAGTCAGTCCTCTGAGCCGAGATGAGCTTAGCCCAGTCCCTCGCACAGCGCCAGTCAGTCTGTCGCCTAGAACACCTTCTAGCAAGGAAGAGACCCGTCTCAGGTTTTCAGAAGCCGGCTCAGGCTTGTCTCTCAATTTAAACCAGGGGTGGCCAACCTTCCACCATCAGGGCCTCTGCATTCTGAAACGTATGGCTGGGAAAGCCATCCAAGCAGTGGGCTGCTGTGACACAGCCCAGTCGCTGGCACCATTTCTGTGCTTCTCCAGAGTCCTCCACTGAGCCTGGGAGGGAAGGGGGCTTTGGGACGTTGAGTTCAACGCTCCACTCCGCCTCGAAGCTCCTCGGTCTCTCTCTCACAGCCCGGCCGCCTGCACAGGGGGGTTCTGATGCCCGCGGAGGTTCCCCAGGGCCATTGGTGGTGGGCGAGTTGCATTGTCCCCGTTGGAAGAGCCTGGAGTTCTCTTGCCCTGTGACTCCTCACCTTCACATTTCCTCCATGGGAGAGACATTGGCCATCTGCACCAGCAGCTGCGTGACATGGCCATTGGGTGACCCCCCCAGGGCTAACCTGTGTGCTCTCCTGTCGCCCACTCCACCAGGAATCTCCCGCACTGGCGTGCAGTCATTGGCTCCTCCCAGCTCTCAGCCCTTGGCGCAGAGGTCCACGTGCGCTATGTCAAACAAGTGGTGTTGCATGAGGAGTACCAGCCCGTCACAGAGTTCAACGACATTGCCCTGATGGAGCTCGACCAGCCCATCCACTGCAGCAGCTTCATTCAACCAGCCTGCGTGCCTGACAGTACCGTGGTGGTGTCCGCATTAACCCATTGCTACATCGGCGGTTGGGGTGTTGTGAGAGAACACGGTGAGAACTTCGCCCCCCCGCGCAATCCTGACAAAGGCTTGCCACCTCTGCATGCCCACCGCCCCAAGCCATAGGCCCTAAGGCCCACCCCTTCCTACTTAGGGTCGTACCCAAGGCATCCGTACTCTTTCCCTTGACTGCTCTTTTCTTCCTCCACTGTTGTTTGATACGACTGAGCCTCCCTAGAGATCCTGAGGGGTGAGCAGTGGGGCTTGAAGTGCCATGGATTAGGTCCCGCCAATCAAAGGGCAAGCGTCCCAGCTCAGATTCCCAGCCTGGCCTCGGTCAGTTGCCTCCAGCTACAAGAGCAAGCATGCCCTGCACTCAAAGCCATTAGGGATGCGGGGTCCAAGAGCCCACGTCTGACAAGACCAGCTCAGCTCAGCACCCCGTAAGGGCATAGGAAGTTGAGCCCTCAGTCCAATTAGCTCCAGATCATCTACAGGCCACACTGACAGGCCCTTTGTACGGTTGCAGTCCGCGTGGAGCTGCGTTCCCCAGGGCCTGCCATGGAGCAGCTCCCCTGCTGGAGTCAAAGCGGAGAGAAGGGGCGGTGAGGTGGGATGTCACGGACTCAGCAGCTGCCCTTCCCCCCCCCCCCCGACAGCCACTGTGCCGTCAGATCTCATGCAGGAGGCCAAGGTCAAGCGCTTTGCCACCGAGACGTGCAACAGCAGCAGCTGGTACGATGGCGCCATCAAGGCACACAGTCTGTGCGCAGGGTACGAGGAAGGAGGCACTGACAGCTGCCAGGTAATGCACTCCAGGACCGCAAGGCGCGCCCTCTCCCTGCACGGATCCTTCTGCGCGTCCTCTGCCCACTGAGGCAAGGTGGGTGGCAACCCATGAGAGGGCCTTCTCTGTGGTGGCGAGCGACCCATCTTAGGAATGCTCTCGCCAGGGAGGCTCGCCAGGCATCAGTGCTACCTGTTCAGCCCGAGGTGAAGACTCTTTGTCCAGGTGTTTCAGTCTGTGTTCGTATGATTGGTGGTTTTGTTTTGGCTTGTATTCAGCTCCTGTTTGGCTTTTGTGATTGGTTTAATTGTTATGTAAACCACATTGGGAGATACATTTATCTGAAGAGGAGTCTTTAATGGTTTTGTACCCTGCTCGATAGGGCCTCCAGTGGCTTAGTGGTTGCTGAACTGCAGACCGGAAGGTCGGTAGGACAGCAGTTCGAGACCCGAGTGCCGCGTGACGGAGTGAGCTCCCGTCTCCTGTCCCAGCTCCTGCCAACCTAGCAGTTTGAAAGCAAGACATTGCAAGTAGAGAAATATTCCCGCTGCGGCGGGAAGGTGGCAGCATTCCATTAGTCACGTCGGCCACACGACCACAGAAGCGTCTTCGGACAGCGCTTCGGCCATAGAATCGGAGATGAGCACCGCCCCCTACAGTCGGACACGACTGGCTTTCAAGCAGGGAAGACCTTGACCTACCCTGCCCACTCCTAACCAAGTGAAGCTTCCATTCCATTTTCAGAGTACAATGCATTGAATGCAATCCACAGATGGCTTACTTTGGCTAGCTCCAACTTTTCCAGCCTGCGTGGTGGCTGGTGCAACAGCTGAAGCTTGTAAAAGACACTCCTGGCCACAGCAGTCAGCTGAGCATCCAGGGATATGCCCCAGGCTGCACCCTTGCCCTTTGGGGGGGGGGGGTGCAACCCCATCCAAGACCAGTTGAATTTCTTCACGAGAGCATCCGTGTACAGTTAATACGTGCCTCTATTTTACTAGGGAGCTGCTAAGAGACTGACAGCACAATCCTATGCCTGTCTACTCAAAAGTAAGGCCCATTGAGTTCAGTGGGACTTACTCATGGGTAAATGAGCATAGGATTGCAGCTTGAGCTGTGCATCAGGCCTTCCCTGGTTTGACTCTCTCCTCTGGCATGACCTCCTCCTCTGTAACATGAGGATAATCCTACTTACCTTGTAGGTAACAACATGTTCTTGTAGGGACAACCTCAAGATAATACATGTGAAGAAAGAGCCATATAAATGATAAAATCGAAAATCCTCTGGTCTCAAATGACAGTGATGGAAAGTGGACGTCAGGCACCCCCTGCTCTTCCTCTCCTTGACAGGACCACAACCAGTGACATTGTAAACCATCTTTGCATGTTACAGGCTGCTGGGGGTTCAGCTGCAGTGAGGTGGAAGAGGGTCTCTGTCTGAGCCCGAGGGTCTTCTTTCTCAGAGTCTCTCCTCCAGGGCTGTGGCCTCCGTCTACTCCAACAGTGGCACTGTCAGTCCTTGGGCTGTCTTAGCGGCTCTGTCAGACAACCGTTGCTTTGTGCCACTGCAAAGGCCACCCCAGCCCCATTGACAGGCTAGTCCAGGACCCTAGGCTGAGCTTGCCTGCCCCTCCCACTCGCCATTCCCATGCCACGGCAGGCTGGCGCTTCTTGCGCAAGACAAGCTACCTGACAAGCCCTCCTGGCTGCATGACAAGTCACAGGATGGAAACCCCCCCCCCCTTCTCCTGCTGGAAACAGAAGAGCAGGGTCAGGGTGGTTGTCCTTGAATTGCTGCGTGGAGGAGAAAGGTGTGAGGCAGAGGAGGGGACCCGAGGCTGGGCTGAAGAGGGCGGGAGGGAGGGAGAGAAGGGCGGTCAGCACCTCCTTTGTCATTTCAAAACATTAACACAGGGTAATGAAAAAGGCGAATAAAGAAAACCGTTCAAAAACGCATGAACAGAGTCCTCATTTGATTGGGCAAGAAACCTAAAACGCCAAAGCAAGAGCGTTCGGTGCTTTGCCTGCAGAAGCTGAAAACTGCTCAACAAAAGCCTGAGCCAGACATGGTTTTGCCCCTTCAAAATAGCAAAGGATACAACTCCCCTTTAGCCTCAAACCCATTTTGCTGTTGAGTCGGAACTATAATCCTCTCTGTTTATTCCAAGATCTGCTAAAAGCATAATCGGTGTAATACTAGAACCAGGCTGGGTCATCATTGAAACTGATTGGTGGGAGAGTCAGGATGAAGGAGGGCCTTCTTCACACAGCGCATCATTCGTCTGTGGAATTCCTTGCCACAAGATGTGCGGACAGCCACTGGCTTGGATGGCTTTCCAATGGGCCTGGCCCAATGCCTGGAGGACCAACCTCTTCTCAATGGCTACTAGCCACGATGCCATGCGCCAGCCAGCCAGCCGCAGTCTGCCGTGTCTGAATCCAGTTGCAGGGGAGCCCAGGCGGGAGAGGGGTCTTCTGCCTTTCTCTCCTGCTACTTGTGGGCTTCCCAGAGGCAGCTGCTGGGCCACTGTGGGAAACAGGATGAGCGCGAAGACAGGTCTTTGGCCTGGGTCGGTGGGATGTTTCTAACTAGCTAACAGATCTACCATCAGTTCAGATGTTTGAACAAGAGTTTTTCCACCTATTATCACAAAACCAGCTTTCGTTATTCTAGCACCATCAAAATACGGAGCACTTTCCACAAAATGAGAGGACAGGACCCTGCCCCGATGGGGCTGACAATCTAGACAGACGGAAGGGGAAGAGGGAGGGGAAAGGAGGCTCCGGTGTGCATTGTTGAGGTTACAGTTGGGAAACCAGGCAGGCAGCGCAATCCTATCCGGCACCAGGCTGCATCCAGTGCTAGAGAGGAGCGGGCTGGGGGGGGTCTCCTTGGAATAAGGAGGATGCCGATTCCACCCTCCCCGGCCCGATTCACCCACCTCTCCGCCCTCCCCCATGACGTCTCCTACGCTGCCCGGTGCCGTGGCGCAGAGTGCTGGACTTGACGACGGAGTCCCTGGCACCGCTTACTCTCCGGGTGTCACGAACATGCTTTACGGCACGTTCATGACACCCAGCGCCAGTGCGGAGGCCTCAGCGCTGGCGCTGTTGGAGATAGGATTGCGCTGTAAGGCATTGTTTGAAAGGTAGAAAAAAGGACGTTGTGGAAAAAGGTGTTGTGGAAAAGGGAGGGGTTTAAGAAGGAAATCTGGGAGGCCGTTTCAGGACCAAGAGGCCGCGAGCTGGAGACTTTTACACAAGTGGAGTAAGTGCTAGTGCTGCTTTCTTTAGTGCAGATTTGTTACAGAGTTCTTTGGCCTGGCATGATTGATAGGCATTCTAACCAATCAGACCAATCAGAGCCATGCATCCTGGGCTGATCAGCCCATTTTCTGCCTATTATACCAACAGTGTCTCCACTAGCGCTGTTTCACACAGTACTCGACGTTTGGGGAACACGGTCCCTGCCCTATCCAAGGTGCTGCTGCCTGGGAGAGCTGGCATGGTGACTAAGAGCTTGAGCTGCAAGCCGGACTTCCCTGCTTCCAATCTCACTCACTAGGCGGCCTTTGGCAAGCTACTCCCTCCCAGTTGCAATATGGGGGGGGGGGGAGGGAATAGTACTGACCTTCTAGGGTTCTGACAACAAGATAACACACAGGCGGTGCTTTGTACACTCAGAAAGGGCTGTGCAAACGCTACGTCTCGAGTGAGGGGGCCGCGATGAGCCAATGGAAGACCATTGGCTGGTCTGGGACACAAAATGCATTTCTCATGTGACCTGTGAAAGGCCTGCTGAATTCCCCCATTGGCAGAATGCAATGCAAACCCTCAGGAGAGAAGGAGCAGCCACCTCTGCTGAATGCAGACCCGTTGCCATTCCACCCTGCCCAGAGTTGTCACCTTTCCCACTTCCTGCTTATTTTGAAATATTTATACTCTGCCTTTCCCCTCCCCATTGGGAGGTGGCCAAGGCAGTTTATAACATGTAAAAACAGCCATTCAATATCAAACAGAAAAACCAAGTTCCATTTGCTGCTGTTGGAAAGTGGGCAGAAAGGGAGCCAAGCTGATCTCTACTGGTTAGAAGTTCCACATGCGAGGTGCCACCACAGAGAAGGCTCTCTCCTGGGTCACCACCAACCAACCCTCCATTGGTGAGATCCTCAGGAGGGCCCCCCAGCTGATGACCTCAAGGTACAGGTCCTTTTGTAAGGGGGGGGGAGGCAGCCCTTTGGGTACCTTGAACCTAAGCCATCCAAGGTTTGAAAAACTATAATCAGCACCTTGAATTGCACCAGGAAATAGACTGTTAACCAGTGAAACAGATACAACAGCAGAGTGATGCAGTCAAACTGCCTGACGCCAGTCAAAACTTGTGCAGCCCTGTCTTGCACCCGCTGCAGTTTCTGGATGCTCTTCAAGGGCAGCCTCACATACGGTGTGTTCGAGTACTCTAGTGCTTCCCGAACTGTGCGCTGCGGTTCCTTGGGGCACTGTAGCGAGCCCCCAGGGGCGTCACAGGACGCTCACCGCCCCAGCTGCTTGGCAGCAGGAACAAGACGCGACTGTGAAGATCGCGTAGCAGAGGCTCAGCTCGGCAGGTAGAGCTCTGAGCATGACGTTTTTGTCGCCTGAAAGGCCCACCCACCCACCGAGTCTCTCACCATGGTTTGCAGGGGCGCATCATGGTCCCAAGTAATGGTGGCGACGTCATCTCATCATCGCCATCACGTCCGGGGTGATGCTGCTTTGCGTCTGCAGCAGTAAGGGCGCCACAACAGCAGCACTGCAGTACTCCAATCGTGAGGCAATCCGGCCGTGACTAACCCTAGGCAGGTCTGCCTGAGCCAGGCAAGGACACAGTTGGGACACTGGCCTAAGCTGGGCAAGCGGTGGCTCTGATACTTCAAGGGGGGGGGCACATTCCCATCCAGAACAGGCTGGCAACCCACTCCCCCGGTAGTAGGTCTCCGGACTAACAGCACCCGTGTCTTGTCCAGATTGACTTTCACCTCGCTGCCTCCAAGCATGGCTCAGGACCCCCACCGCCTTCCCGGTGCTAGATGGGATGGCAACATACAGCTGGTGCCATCTGCGTAGGGACGACCTGCTGCCCCAGCAGTGAAATGTGGACGTTGAACAACACAGGGGCCAAAACCAATCCCTGCAGGACCCCATAAGCCAATGGCTGTGGGGTGCAACAGGAGCCCCCTAGCACCACCCCAGGAAGCCACCGCAGAACAGCAGGGTCCCGTGGCCAAGGTCCAGCGGAGCCAACGGTTCCCAGCCCTTTCCCGGCCCAAGCCAGAATGACTTGGCGGCAGGTTGGCACCTCTTCGACTTGGTCACACAGCGCCAACTCACAGCCCAGCGGTTGCAGGGTTCCTTCCCCCACTCTGCCGAAGGCACGCTGGCATCCTGCTGGTGTTTTGTGGCCGGTGCAAACTGTCACTTACCTTTTGTTTGTCTTCTTGCTGCAGGGCGACAGCGGGGGCCCCCTCATGTGCAGGGAAGACCCATCTCAGCCCTTCTGGGTGATTGGAATCACCAGTTGGGGGCGAGGTTGTGCCAGACCACGCAAGCCAGGAGTCTACACCTCCACACAGCACTTTTACAACTGGATCAAGGGGTGGGCTGGACCCATGCCCCTGCCCCCATCAGCGACAACACTTGTCCAGACCCACTCAACACCGACGACGACGACGACGACTGCCAAGCAGCCCACTACATTTTCAAAACCCACAAGCAGCAGCAAGCCGGCGGCCCTGCCTGAACCCTTGCCCAAGCCTCAGCCCTCACCAACACACCCACCAAAGCCCTCCTCACCCACGACACCAAGCACCAAGACCCAACCAAGTTCTCAACCCAAGCCCCCCGAAGTCTGGACATCGGCAGAGTTACATTCAAAACCCAAGCTTGAGGGCCCCCCTCAACCCGAGGCTCCTGAAGCCCCTCCTCAACCCAAGCCCCAGCCTGAAGCCCCCTCTCAGCTAGAATCTGAAGCCCCCCCTCAACCCAAGCCCCAGCCTGACGCCCCCCCTCAACCCAAGCCCCAGCCTGAGCCTGAAGCCCCCTCTCAGTTAGAATCCGAAGCCCCCCCTCAACCCAAGCCCCAGCCTGAGCCTGAAGCCCCCTCTCAGCTAGAATCCGAAGCCCCCCCTCAACCCAAGCCCCAGCCTGAGCCTGAAGCCCCCTCTCAGCTAGAATCCGAAGCCCCCCAACCCAAGCCCCAGCCTGAAGCCCCCTCTCAGCTAGAATCCGAAGCCCCCCCTCAACCCAAGCCCCAGCCTGAGCCTGAAGCCCCCTCTCAGCTAGAATCCGAAGCCCCCCCTCAACCCAAGCCCCAGCCTGAGCCTGAAGCCCCCTCTCAGCTAGAATCCGAAGCCCCCCCTCAACCCAAGCCCCAGCCTGAGCCTGAAGCCCCCTCACAGCTAGAATCTGAAGTGCCCCCTCAACCCCAGCCCCAGCCTGAGGCCAAAGTCCCACATCAACCTGAGACACAACCCAACGCTGAAGTCCCACCTGAACCTGAGCCTCCCCCCAAGTCCAAAGCCCCCCCTCCCCCTGAGTCCCACCCCAAGCCTGGGACTGGTGTGGAAGCCAACAGCACCGTGGCTGCCTTCTTTAATTTGCTCGAAAAGTTCTTGCACGCTCTAAAAAAGGAGAAGGGTGAAGTGTGGCCCAAGCTGACACAGCTGGAACTCACAGCAGAGGAGAATGTGACTTCTTTCCAGGACTCACAGCCACACTGAGAGCTCTTAGCAATGCTGAAAATAAAGGTATGTTTGTGACCGTGTGCTGCTCTTTTCCCCTGGGAACAGTCACTTGCCTCGGGCTTTCTACGGGGTTAATCGCCAAGGTGAGATTTGGACAGGGAACGTCCTTTTTCACACTCTTGGTTGTGACCGGGCACCACCACAGTCTCTCTCCTTCATACTCACACCCACAAATGGGCAGGGCACATGAAGGGAATAGACCAAAGCCGCATGGGCTGGCAAGAGGCACTTGGTAGGGCTCGCGTGGTCCCTGGGCCACTGAGAGGGGAGCAGGGCTCTCAGATGAAACTAAGCTTGAGCGAAACTAAGGGATCGGCTGGGGCCTGGAATGAGTCTATGCCGCCAAACCATTTCTGAAAGTCACCAGCAGGCTCAGCGCCTGGGGACTGTGACAGCATGGCCCAGACCCATGACCCCCGCCCTGCACCACAGGGACAGCTTGTAGCGGAGAAAAGAGCAGGCCTGAGCCACGGTGCTCCACAGCACCCCGCTGATGGTGGCGGAAAGAGAGACTGCAGCCTGTTGACCCAGCTGGATCAGGTGCCCTCAAGAACCAAGAAGGCCTGACAGAACCGAGGCCACTTGTCACCTGGTGTCGCTGCTGACCATTCCCGTGAACAGAAGACGAGCCCAAGCCCGGCATCTGTCTCCCACCACAGCCAACCAGAGACCTCTGGGAAGCCAAGAGCTTCCTGCCACGGTTGCTTCCCATGGAGGAGCCAGACTGGCCACTGCTTGAACCCATCTGGGTCAAATCCAGCCCGGGTCGTCTTCTGCAACATCACCTGGGCACCTTTGCTTCCCTGGGGCGGGTAGGAGAAAAAGGGCCCAAACGTTGCTGCAAGGTCTTCCGGGTTTATTTCTCCAGGTGGATGCCATCAACACTCGCTTGTGCCAAGGGCCCAAGGCCTGGAATGGGAGCATCACTAAACTGCCTGGGCAGCAGCTGCTGGGGGTCTCTTCTCGGCAGTCCAGGCCACAGTTGCTTCCCCAAAGAGGGCTGCTAAGTGGCCTTGGTGCAGGCAATGCGAACCTCCTGGCTCTCTGCAGAAACCGCAGCCTTCAGGATGTGGAACCAGGCTCAGGTCGATGGGGGAGGCTGTTCTTCGGGGCTGTTCTCCTCTTTGTCGGAGGAATCTTCCCCCGTCTTCTCCAGTTCAAAGCTCTACAGGGGACAAGAATGGCGGAAGCTGAACACCAAAGCAGCGAGGAGGAAACAGTCACTGTTTCTTGAACTTCTACATGGAATGCTCACTCTGAAACACTCCGGAGCCTAAAGGCGCCAACACACCACACGCGTCCTGGAGTCGATTCTGATGGGCCCAGCGCGTTGCTCCTGCCCCGCCCCCACAACACCGAACGCGGCCTCTCATTGGCCGAAGCTCGAGTTAGTCATGTTGGAACGCACCAGAACGACCTTCGGCCAATGAGAGCTCGTGTTTGGTGGTGTGGGGGGCAGGACGGGAGCAACGCGTTGGGCCAATCAGAATCGACACGTCGGCTACTCCGGGACGCGATGCACACCGACGTGTTTGGTGTGTCACAGCTTTAAGCCCACGTTAGCCTTCAGTCCCTGTAGCCACGACAGGAACCCGCCCCCTCCAAGCCCAGCCCTCGTTCCGCAAAGGAAAGCGCCCCCTTGCTGTTTCGTGACAGGAGGACCCATGAACATGGCCGTTCCTGCTCTCCAACAGCAGGCACGAAAGGAGGGGCTGCTGCAAGGGGGAGTGGAAGAATTGCAGGCCTGGCAAAGGCAGCCAGATACAGAGCCAGGCCTCATCCCCCAAGCCCCAGGGAAGCGGCTTACTTCCAGTTCCTTCAGGACTTCGTCCAGAAAGTCCCCAGAACTCTGCTTGTAGGCGACGGCCAGCTTGATTGCGTCATTGAAGAGCTGCAGAAGATGGAGTGACAAGGTGGAGGCCCGATCTCTGCGTCAGGATGGAGAACACCAGAAAGCAACACCCCCCCCCCCCAGGAAGCCAACCACAAGGACTGCCAGCCGCTAGAAAGCACCAGCATTCTCCCACCTTCACCACATTGGTGCCATCGGCAGCAGACACAAAATAGAACGGCAGGTTGAACTTCTGGGCAAAGTTGAAGCTTTTCTGAGTCATCTTCATGTCAGCTAGAGGAGAAAACCAAAGGCAATTGGTTAGGGAGCCACCGCGGTGAACGTCAAGCAGCCTTCATCGAGGGCTGTATGCAGTGACAGTCGCGGGTTTTGTTTTGGCCCACACAATCCAGCTTCACAATGTCAAACCGGCAGACACATCACCAGGCTAGTAACGGAATGCAGGTGGTCTCGAGATGTGGCAACCCTGAGTGAACGGAGGCCAGGCAGGTAAACCGACGAGACTCAAAGGCTACAACTATCAAAGGACTGGAGAGAAAGATGCAAGGAGAAAACGAAAAACCCAGCAAAAGGTCATGACGCAGAAAAAGGAGGGGCAGGGGCTCTTCACCTGAAGCAACCCTGGGTCCTTCCCCCTCCTGCTGACTCAGGCTGGTCCTTGCACCCACTTTTCAGCAGGAAGCATCTGGGGAAGTGTATAAAGGGGGGGCTTGAGCCCACTTTTTAGACCCTGTGGACATTACTCCTGCTTTTGGCTCCGCTAATAAGTTTGCTCATCCTTCCCACCTTCTCGTTTAAGCCGGACACAGGACTGAGCAGCTTCCCAGCTCCCTCTGCGAAGTGTGAAGGGCTCTTGCATCCTTGTGGTGACACCCTTTCTGGATACTTTCCCGCCAAGCTCAGGCATTTGTCATCAGCCTACTGGTAGTTTTACTACCCACCTTTCTTTTTCACTTTGTGTAATCCCTTTTATTTTGACTTTTAATAAACTCATTCCATTTTGACCCTTTGCCTTCCTGGTCCATGTTCATGGGTAATTCAGTGGATTGTCATGTCTCTTTGCTCTGCAGATGCTACTGTGGGATTTTATTTATTTCTGTATTTATATACCACCTTTCTTATCCTCAGATTGCTCTTTCCGATATTACTCAAGGCGGTTTCCATAGGCAGGCTTGTCTAGATCCGATAAGGATCTTTACGATATTGTTCTCTCTATATAGAACCCTCCAATTCCAGCTGGTTTCCTTCAGGCAGGGTGTAGTCATCTTCACTTAGCTACCGAACACCAGCCTCGAGCTCTCTGCAGGACGCCACAGATCTTGCTGAACAGGGAACCCTTTTTCCAGTTGTCATCGCTGCCACTGACATTCTCCGCATTCCAGTCTGTTCTGTCACCACGGCACGCAACAGCGACGCCTCTCTGCCACCGAGGGTCGCAACAGCTTATCAGTGCCTTCCTGGTCTCCCTTCCAGCATGAAAACGGGCTGCTCCTGCTTAGCTTCTGGCAGTCTTCAGGCAGTCCAACCTCGGGACCACACCTCCTGTCTTGTTTTGATTTTTAACAGGACCCTCTGAGGTTCAGTGTTCTCCTGGAAGGAGAGTTTTCCCAGACTCTGCCTGGTCTTTATAGCCTGGGATAGTGGCAGTGGATACAATCTATCAAGGTTTTCCCCCATTCAACTGCTAGTCCAAGAAAGGGAAAGTGGGAAGCAGGAAGGGGTGTGTGCATGCTAACCACTGGGCCCTACTTCTCTGGGTCAACCTGCCATTCTCCTGGGAGGTTCCCTTCCCTGTTGTTGTTGTTGTTCAGTCGTTAAGTCGTGTCCGACCCTTCGTGATCCCATGAACCATATCCCGCCAGGCCTTCCTGTCCTCCACTATCTTCCTGAGTTCGCTCATTTTCATGTTCGTTGCATTGGTGATGCTGTCTAACCATCTCATCCTTGGCCTTCCCCTTCTCCTTTTGCCTTCAATCTTTCCCAGCATCAGAGTCTTCTCCAGAGAGTCCTCTCTTCGCATTAGGTGGCCAAAATGTTTGAGTTTCAGCCTTAGTACCTGTCCTTCCAGGGAACAGTCAGGCTTGATTTCATTTAGAATTGACTGATTTGATCTCCTAGCAGTCCAAGGGACTCTCAGGAGTCTTCTCCAGCACCCCAGTTCAAAAGCATCTATTCTTCGGCGCTCAGCCTTCTTTATGGTCCAACTCTCGCAACCATACATTGCTACTGGGAACACCATCGCCCTGACTATACGAACTTTTGTTGGCATGGTGATATCTCTGCTTTTTATTATGCTGTCTAAGTTTGCCATAGCTTTCCTTCCAAGGAGTAAGCGTCTTTTAATTTCATGGCTGCTGTCTCCGTCTGCAGTGATCTTGGAACCCAAAAAAGTAAAATCTGTTACTGCTTCCATTTCTGCCCCTTCTATTTGCCAGGAATTGATGGGACCAGATGCCATGATCTTAGTTTTATTAATGTTGAGTTTCAAGCCAACTTTTGCACTCTCCTCTTTCACTCTCATCAAGAGGCTCTTTAGTTCTTCTTCACTTTCTGCCATTAGGGTGGTGTCGTCTGCATATCTGAGGTTGTTGATATTTCTCCCGGCAATCTTGATTCCGGCTTGTGATTCATTTAGCCCTGCATTTCTCATAATGTACTCTGCATATAAGTTAAATAAGCAGGGTGACAATATACAGCCTTGTCGTACTCCCTTCCCAATTTTGAACCAATCAGTTGTTCCATGGCCGGTTCGAACTGTTGCTTCTTGACCCGCATACAGGTTTCTCAGGAGACAGGTAAGGTGGTCTGGTACCCCCATCTCTTTAAGAATTTGCCACAGTTTGTTGTGATCCACACAATCAAAGGCTTTTGCGTAGTCAATGAAGCAGAAGTAGGTGTTTTTTTGGAACTCTCGTGCTTTCTCCATGATCCACCGCATGTTGGCAATTTGATCTCTAGTTCCTCTGCCTCTTCGAAACCCAGCTTGTACTTCCGGTAGTTCTCGGTCCACGTACTGCTGAAGCCTAGCTTGTAGGATTTTGAGCATAACCTTGCTAGCATGTGAAATGAGTGCAATTGTACGGTAGTTTGAACACTCTTTGGCACTGCCCTTCTTTGGAATTGGAACGTAAACTGACCTTTTCCAATCCTTCCCTGACCGTATCAAAAGTCACAAAGCAATCCAGGAGAACCAACAGGATTGCACTCCATCATCGATTCCCTGGCACAAGTCATCTACCAGGGTGATCAAAGCCGTTTCATCTGAAAGCCAGACCGAAATGGATCTAGATGTGCTTTTGGAGCAGCTCCACTCTTCAAACCAGGTTGCATCTCGATGCCGCCCAAAAGCTCTGGGCTTCCTAGAGAAGCTCCCCTGACAGACTCACTGGCTTCATTTTGCCAGCAGCTGAATCCCTTCCTTTGTTGTGTTCACTTTCTTGAGCTCTGCTGCTGCCCTACAGGGGCTCTTCATTTATTTGTTTGTTGGACAGGGGGAGGGCTGCTTTTATGGCTGCTGGACAACGTATGGATTGTTGAATGGACTGTGTTGCTTTGGGTACCTTCTTTTGGCAGAGAATGCATTTCTGTCCCTCTTCACCTATTCTGGGATCGTACTCCTCTCATAACACTGGTCTACAAAAAAAAAAAAGTTTTCTTTTTTCTGGCCTGGACTTTTGCAGCTGTGACTAATTTCAGGGTGCTGATTCCAAATCTGATCTCAAATTTGCTCTCTATCACATCTCGTTTTTATGCTATCGGTATACCCCATTTTCATTGATTTTACCCAAAATTAACTCTTTGCACTTATGATTGCAAGTTGTTGCGAGTCAGTGACTGCTTCGGTGTTAAAATATGGTACTATATTTTTAGGATAGTGTGTTTATAATATTATTTTATGTAGATATCCACATTTATTTAATATTTTCCTTCTGCAGAGCGTGATCTAACAATGGCTACAACAGGGGTTCTCAACCTGTGGTACGGGTACCCCTAGGGGTATGCAGACCTCTTGCTGGGGGTACGCCAAGCCCTCCCCCTTATCTGCCCCATCAGCAGCTAAGTGTTAATTAACATGGATTTTAAATTGTAATTATTTTCGGAGCCCTTCTGTCTCTCCGATTTTGGTTTTGGGCTTATTTTTGTACTTTGGAAAATGTACTTTGGTGGGGTGGGGGAGGGAGGAGAAGATTTTGGGAAGTGTGACTTGGAGAAAAAAAGAGATCCTTGCATCTCTCTCTCTCTCTCTCTCTCTCTCTCTCTCACACACACACACACACAGTTAAATAAGACATTTTTCACATTTAAAATTGTTTTAGTACTTTTTTACTTAATGATTAATTACCTAATTAATTAATTGATTAATCCAATTAATTAGCAATTAATTAGCAGGGGTGACCCTTTACCTTTTTCTACTTCAGAAAATTGGACTGTGATAAGGGGGTACCCGGGCCTCCAAAGGTTGAGAACCCCTGGGCTACAACATCAGAAAGAAGGAAATGCAGTAACGACCCAGATATCTTCTGCTACATCTGTGCACTTTGCAGGATTAAAGGCGCAACATCAATACCTTTGTCAAGAAGGTTTATCTTGCCTACTTTACAGTACAACATCAATGATATAATGGGCATAAATCTGCTGTTTTTCATTGATTTTATCAAATGCAATATTTGATATATCGAAAACCTGACTTGATAGACAAAAACTGATGCCAGATTTGGAATCAACACCCCAAAATTACCTTAAAACCATTGGAATACCTTATGCTAGAAAAAGTGTGTTGACCAGCGTAATCAAAGACCCCGATTTCCAACTTGGAATTTGATTCCAGAATTTGACACTGCCAAGTCAGCGACAGAATGAGCTGCCCACTATTCAGGTCTCCTTCTCAATAATCCCACAAGGCCCCGGGTAGCCTCACAAAGCTCAGTGACCTACCATCAATTTTGTTGGCAACCACGATGCAGGGGATTTGGGGGCGGAAGTCACGCAGCTCCTTGTACCAATTGCTCAGGTTCTTGTAGGTAACTTTCCTCTGAACATCAAATACCTAGCAAAAACGAGATGCCCAACACTTGCAATAAGCACGGCAGAAACATCAGGGGCAGGCCTGAGAGAACTGTGGGGCTGAAGGGCTCCCAGGGACAGCTACGATTAACGGCACACTGCAGAGGGAGGGAGACACTGGCTTCAG
This sequence comes from Plestiodon gilberti rubricaudatus, assembly GCA_026170595.1. Classification (NCBI taxonomy): domain Eukaryota; kingdom Metazoa; phylum Chordata; class Lepidosauria; order Squamata; family Scincidae; genus Plestiodon; species Plestiodon gilberti. Next base: position 170,316,315 of record JANXHW010000005.1, on the reverse strand, counting down.
CCAGGTCTTCTTGAACACTCACTCAGAAGAGAGCAGTCTGGCCACCTGCTACTCCAACCAGATCTGTTCCCTTTGAGATGCAGTTGATGAGAGCGAGACCCCCGGTTGCCCTGGCAATGGGGACACCTTCCCACAAGACTCTGAGAACAGGCACTCTCTGGGTGTGGACTGCAAGGGTGTCCCAGCAGGTGCCCTGAAAGGCTACTGAGGTCCCACCTCTGTGTCTCCTTGGGTTGAGCAACTTGTCAGTACAGGCTGAGCTACTCACAAACCACTTGGAACCCGGGACAACTCCCTCCCAAGCTGCCCGCTCACCCACGTCCAGGCTGCCAGTCACACCATCACTTGGCCATACAACTCATCATCTCCTTACCATGATGCAAGCGTGGGCCTTGTGGTAGTAGGAGGCATGCATGCTCTGGAAGCGCTCCTGCCCAGCCGTGTCCCAGAAGTCTGAAAGGCAGGAGAGGCCAGGGGTTGGGTTTGTCAAGTCCTGGTGGCATGACTCGCATCAGGCCTTTCTTTGCTGGGGCCAACGCCTGAGCTCTTCCAGTGTCAGAGCTTCCTAACCACTACGTGCCTGGCTGATCTTCTGCCCGTGGCTGGTGAACCTGCCTCCCTTGGCTAACTCCACTCGTGCAACGTACAGATGGACTGGGGACGGTTCACGCTCCTGCACAGTCCCCGCCCACTGGAGGAATTCTGCATTAACCGGGGCCGATGGACGCAGCTTTGATCCGCACCAATTTCTCTGAGGAGCACACCAAGGCTTGGAGGGGCCTGTGGCTGCCATGCCCAGCAAGGACTTACCGACAAGGACCGTCTTGCCATCCACTGTAGCTGTGTACTTGTAGAGGGTCAGAGCGAACGTGGACAGCTGCTGAGGCTGGCTGCAGAGGAAAGTCAAGGAGATGCTTCCAGAGGTGGGGTGGGGGAAGGACACAGGAGAGCAACCGTGGTTGGAATGTTGGGAGGGTCCACGGATGGAGAGGATTAGTGCAGTCGCGTAGCTGGACGTGTGCCAGTGGGGCAGTGCCCGCCCCACCACCTGATCCAGAGCCAAACGGATCAGGGCCATTCCGGTGGCAGGGCAATGATGCGTTACCCCACCCACTACCCCCCTGGCACGAGTCCAGCTACGCTACTGCATGAATGCGCTTTCAAGATTATGTGAGGAAAACCAGCTGCCTCTTTAACACCCGTTTTGCACCCTATTGTATTCACACAAATGCCTTTCCCCCAGCCTTCTCAGTGCTGGCTTAGGGATGAAATGGCAATTCTGATCTCTCTTAGTGACTGTAAGGAACAAGAGAGGGAGGATTTACTTGAGACAAAGTAGCACAGAAGACTGTGACCTTATATACCTGGACTCTTAGGTTAACGTCATGAAATGTCTTTTGCTAGTAGAGCTTTCTAGTGATTTTGCTTACTTCATTCACATGGCTCCTCTTGTGTAAAGCCTCAGGTGACGGTGAGCTAGCTCCAAATGAGAGGGTTCGTGTTACCCAGTTAGAAAGTAGGATAACATCCTTCTATGGAAGATAAATTCTCAAGAAACCAGAACCTTGGAGCATTCTTCCTCTCTAGGTATTGCTTAGGAGAGCTCAGCAAGAGACTCCTACGGCTTTGGCAGTGTTGCTGGCATTTACTATCTGGATAGGATTCATTAAGGATGGTGTATTCAGAACCCATTAGGTTTTTTATTATATTTTGGAACTGCCTGTTACCTGCTGTGTTACAAAGCTTTACAGGTGGGCCCCCATATCCACTGATTCACTATCCACGGTTTCAGTTATCCACGGATTGTGGGCCCCCCCCCCTAGGCCTTTACTTTTTTCCCAGTAAGCTTCGTTTCTTCCTTAAAGAAACAGGAGAAGCAGCCTCTGGCTGCTTATTACAGGCAAGTAGAATGAGACTAAGTCCTAGAGAGGCTCTGCAAGGTTAACAGAAACCTTGCAGAGCCTCTCTAGGACTTAGTCTCGTTCTACTTGCCTGCACTGGAGGCTGCTTCTCTGTTCGTTTTAAGGAAGAAACAAAGCTTGCTGAAAGAAAAATACGAGCGGGGGGGGGGGGGCAAGCATGCCTGCCTGCAGGGGAGGCAGGGTGGGGGGGCCCTCAGGAAACCATGTTCACTCTTATCCACAGTTTCAAGTATTCACGGAGGGGCCTGGAACATATCCCCAGCGGATATGGGGGCCCAGCTGTATTGTTTGCTGTATTGCAGCAGTTCTCAAAGTGGTGGGTCATGCCCCTGCCACCTTAAGGGGTGGGAGCAGCATGGCGGCAACAGCAATTACCGGTGTTCCTGACGACCTCTGGGGGGGGGAGGCCAGTGGACCCCTCTGCAGGTCTCCCCCTGCATCCCCCTGAAGCCGTCAGGACCCCTAGTAAGATAAGCAAGCGCACTCCCCCCCCCCGGTGGAGGCACGATCTCTCCACCCCGCCGCCACCGAATCCAGCGGCAAATGCCACACACACACACACACACACACACACACACACACACACACACACGTGGTTTTTGGGCCGCTTTTACGCAGTTTGTCCCCCATGTTATGACATCTATTTGACATCTACAAATTAATACTGTTATTAATAATCTTCTGCTGGCAGTGCTGAGTTTTATCCTACTGTTTTATTGTTTTTGATCTTTACTTTTCTCTTCATAATAGAGTTTATCTTGAACGGAAAACTGCTTTGTGTAAATCTATTTGAGTCATTTACGCATAGAGCGTATATACAGCATTTTTATTTAAATTATTTAATTAATCTGAAGAATTAATGGGGGCCTGACAGTCTGGAGCTGAATCTTTACAGCTTTTCAGCTCTGTTGTAGTAGTTTAGGGTTGGCTAGGTTATAGAAAAACCTGCCCCAAACCCCAGATTCATCCCAAATTTTAGGAGGGGAAAGTTAAACACAGATAGAAAGTGAGAAGGGCCACAATGCAGGCTTAGACTCATCTCAGAAATTTAAATGAAGGCCTAGCCTTCAGTTCAAGCTCAGCCTAGACCTAGAATCTATAGCTAGCTAATGTTGTGGGTTTAGCTCTCAGGTCAGCTTAAACCAGAGTGCAGGGTCAGAGAAAAGCATAAACTGCAGGCAGACTAATAAAGTCAGCCAGCCCTTTAGATTTGTTTCCTGGGAGCTGATACTGCCTGAACCTCCCATTTTATGATTTCTCTCTTGAGGAATCACCTGTCCTCGGCCCAGAAGCATCCCCTTCCCTTACGCAAGCCACTTCTAAAGGAAGGAGGAGAGAGCAAGCTAGAGGTATAAAGGTGGTCTGGGCACCAACACCTCCTTCTCCTCCCCCTCCTTCAAAACCTAAGTACAGAAATAAAACACAAAGGAAGATTTAGCTTCCAAGTAAACAAGCCCTAAAAGCCCCAAAGAAAACCCAAACGAAGAAACAGATTATGAAGGCAGAAAGCTGGCGGGGTGGGTGGTGTGCTTGGCGGTGTGTTGCAGGGACGACTGTCTGCCTGGTGGCAAAGGTCATGGGTGTGTCCTGGATGCAATGCGCTTCTGGCTCTCAGGGAACCAGTTGGTTCCCTTGAAACCAAGGGAGCGGATCTGGTGGAGAAGCTGCGAGAGGCAGAGCCTGGGAGAAGATTGTACAGCTAGGAAAGGTCCAGAAGAGGGTAACCAAAACGAAGCAAAGCGACAGTGTTTGGGGCTTTTGGCTTAGAAAAAAGGCCATTACAAGGGGCATGATGGAGACGACCTATACCAGTGATGCCAGGTGTGGCGGCGAAAGCGGCTCATCATGCGCTTTTCTCCTCCTCACCCCCAAATACTAGACCCAGGCTGGACCATCGGATGAAACTGCCCGGCATGAGATTTCGGACGGACAAGAGGGGGCAGAGCCGCCTCACCCAGCCAGCAGCGCTGAGTCAGTGTGCGGAACGCACTGCCACAAGATGCGGCGAAGCGATGATGGCCACTAGTAACCTGGGGAGCGAGCTGGGAAGGGGGCCTGGCTGGGCACATGCCCGGAGGCGGAGAGGCGCCTGGGGAGCCTCTGTCCGAGCAGCCTCCGAGGCGGGAGAGCGGCCTGTGGCGGCGGGAAGCAGCCAAGCGCCCAAGGATACAATCCGTCCAGCAGAAAGCGCTCCATCAACCTGCGAGCGAGAGAGAGAGAGAGAGAGAGAGAGAGAGAGCCCGGCCGGCTCGGTCAGAGCGCGCGCCCGCGCGGGAGCGAGCGGCCCCCCGCCCGCCCGCGGCGCTGCCTCTACTCACTTGGACTTGCCCACGGCGCTGTCGCCCAGGCAGATGATCTTGACGTTCTCCTCGGCGTCGTACTTCTCCTGGGCCAGCTCCAGGCCGCCCTCGCCGCCGGGCCGCTCCGGGGCCACGGGAGAGCCGGCGCCCGCCTCGCCGGAGCCCGTGGCCATGGCTCCGCCCCTTCAGGCTCAGCTGCCCGCCGCCACCCGCGCCGGCCTACCGCAGCCTTCCCTGGCGGCAGCCGCTGCTGCTGCTGCTGCTGCTGCTACGCGACGAGAAGCGACGCCTCGCAGGCCCGGCCCGCCTCGGGTGAGCCTCGTCAGCCTCGCCTCCCCCCCCCCCCGGGGCCCGGCTCCCACGGGCTACGCGCGACGTCACAGCCCCCCCCCGGGACACGCGCTTGTCCACGAGGGCCTCCTTCTCCCCCCCCCCCCTTCCCAGATCCAGGCAGGACCCGCAGCGCCGGGCTACGCCCAGTTTCGCCCCTCCGGTTGAGGGCTCCCCTGCGACCTCTCTAGCCACTCTTTTTCTTTCTCTTCATAACAGAGCTAAATTTGAACTCGGCACCCATTCGCAGTGCTGTATTTCATCCCCTCCTTGTCCATCGTGCCCTTTGCTCCTGGCCCTTCAAAACCCCAGTGCGGATTTTAGTTGGGACTCGTACCAAGGGGCAGCTGCTGCAGTCTTTGGAAGACCTGGGTTCAAGTGCCACCTCCACGCAGGGGCTTGTAAGGTGGCCTGGGGCTAGCTGTTCTGGGAGGAGGAGGAGGATGTGGAAGCATGCAGGCTTGCCTTTTCGGAGCTCCTTTGCAATAGCCCCCCAAATGCTCCAGTTGAGACATTGCAAAGCAATGTGCCAAACGGAAAGCGCAAGTGATTCATGTTTCCAGTTTCCTCTGCATCTCATTAGATAAGAAGCTTCACTCAGACGCCGTTCTTCACCTATACAAATAACATGGGTCTAATAGTGATGTAGTGGTCTATTTAGGAAGCACTTAAGTTCCACATGGAGCAGCAGTGAGGAGTGTGTATGTTTGTTGCAATTCAGTGTCAATAGCTCGGGCAAAAAATGCCAACTTTGCATATAGAGTCAGGTTGTATAAGGGTTAGGGTCTGGAGTCAGTGCAAAAGGGGAAAATCACATGTAGTTGAAACTACCTTAAAACCCCCAAAAATGTACTGTAAACAGTTGCGTCACTAGGAGGCTACGTGGGGAGGGGGATGACGTGTTTTGCGTCATCCCCTCCTGGAAGGCTTCATTTGAAGCCTTCTAGGACCCGGGGCAGGCAAAAGGGTCCAGAAAACGCGCCAGTTTTTGACACGTTTCAGCTTCCTTCGGCTGCAAAAAAGCAGCCGCAGAGCAAAAAAATCCCACTGTTGCTCCTCCTTGTGAGGAGACCATGGTTGTCACCTGGGGACATTGCATCCCCCCAGCCCCGCTATAGCGATGTCTCTGTCTGTACAACCAAGTCCTCACTTAACGTTGTTAATGGGTTCCTATAAACTCGGTGAAACGTACTGTATAATGAGAAAAATGGTAAACTCCCTCACTTTCTCTCTCTCTCCCCCCTCTGCTTGCTGAGACGCCCACCCAATTGGGCTCCCTTTCCGGGGAGATGGCAACTGGCGTGAGCGTTTGCTCTCTCGGGCACTTGCAAGAACATGAGTCAAGCTAACTTCTAACTTCTCTCGGCTTCCCCCCCCCCCCCACTGCATGCTGAGCATTTTGCTCAGCAGCAGCTCCCTTTTCTTCCTCAGACTCTTTACCAACCCCCCCCCCCCCAACACTCTGACTATACATACACAGGTATATACAGCATTTATTTATTTAAATTAATAAAAAGAATCCTTATCCCAACGTTTCATCCTCTTAGAACTTCTCTCACATATTCCCTGAGGAAGTCCGGAGTGTACTGGATGGAATGTTGGGCTATGGATTCTTTTAACGTACGACCATGGTCCTTAAACCCGGATACTGTATTTTAACTGTGTGTTTCGTCCGGCCATGAAAATTTGTGGGCCTACTCTATGAATGAGAGTTTTGGCTGGGGTGGCTGTAGTTTTTCCAGCGTCCAGTAGATGGCATAAACACTCCCAAGGCTTCCAGTACTGGGCAGCCAACCAGTTTTGCTTTAAATCATTAACAGCTCAATCCTGCGCAAGTATGCCTGACCGGCCTAAAGGGGCCGGCCGCTGCATCCTGCCCAGTTCTCGGGCCGCACCGGTGTGGCCCAGGCTCACCTTGGGATAAGGGGACTGTAAGCTCCAGAGCTGGCGTGTGTCTGGGGAGGCTGTGTAAGGCCAGCCTGGGCTGCGACGGGGCTTGGGATATCACCGCCGATATCCCCGCTCCCTCCCAGCCCAGACTATCCAATGCCCCCCCTCCCTCGCCACCCCTGCCCCCATGCCGATTGGCACACAGGACCTACTTGCACGTATGATGCGACCTGACTACATTGTTGAGGTTTGAGCTGTCTGTGACATCTTGGGGCCATGGTTGATAGCTCAAGGAAAACATCAACTGGGGGTGTGTGTGTGTGGATCTCGGTGACAAACGCACACTCCAGATCCTATCCCCCTCATTTCGGCCTGCCTCGCCTCCTGACTCAGTGATAGAGCTGGTGTAGGTCCAAGGAACCCCATAGGCCATCAGGAGGCCTACCTGGAGGTAAGGGAACAAAATCCTGATTCCCCCCCTCCCCAGCCCGGATGCAGCACATGCTTCCATGGAGCAGCTGCATCAGTGCCAATGGCGGGTGACACAATTGGGGCATAAGATTTATAAAACGATGTATGGGGTGAAAACAGAGGCGATAGAAGTTTGTCTCCCTCTCTCACAATTCCCTAACCAGTGGAGACCCGATGGAACTGATTGGTGGGAGATTTAGGTCCTTTAGAAAAGGAGGCGTTTTGGTTTGAATTTTCATCCAATTGCAACGCTACCTGCCGGACTCTGGAGGGCAGTGTGCTGTCCAGACACCTGAGACCCTTTACCTGCCCCTCTATGGTCCTTGATACTGTTTCCTTCCTGCCCTTTCTCCCTCCTCTCTTGTCCACACCATGGAAGCAGGAGGATGTTCTCTGCCTGGCCTCCACCCCCATAATGGCAGGCCAACTCCTCCAACACACATCCATACAAGGAGAACAGATTTGGGGTTCTCTGTTCCACAAGTAGTAGGAACCTCAGACCACTCAGAAAATATGCAATCTTGGAAACTGTGAGTAAAGTATTTCTTTTGAAACCTTAACCAGCCTCTGCTCCTGAGTATGTCAATTGATAGCAACAGGGGGGTGGGGTGGATTTTGTTGTTGTTGTTCAGTCGTTAAGTCGTGTCCGACCCTTCGTGATCCCATGAACCACATCCCGCCAGGCCTTCCTATCCTCCACTATCTTCCTGAGTTCGCTCATTTTCATGTTTGTTGCATCGGTGATGCTGTCTAACCATCTCATCCTTGGCCTTCCCCTTCTCCTTTTGCCTTCAATCTTTCCCAGCATCAGAGTCTTCTCCAGAGAGTCCTCTCTTCGCATTAGGTGGCCAAAATATTTGAGTTTCAGCCTTAGTACCTGTCCTTCCAGGGAACAGTCGGGCTTGATTTCATTTAGAATTGACTGATTTGATCTCCTAGCAGTCCAAGGGACTCTCAGGAGTCTTCTCCAGCACCACAGTTCGAAAGCATCTATTCTTCGGCGCTCAGCCTTCCTTATGGTCCAACTCTCGCAACCATACATTGCTACTGGGAACACCATCGCCCTGACTATACGAACTTTTGTTGGCATGGTGATATCTCTGCTTTTTATTACGCTGTCTAAGTTTGCCATAGCTTTCCTTCCAAGGAGTAAGCGTCTTTTAATTTCATGGCTGCTGTCTCTGTCTGCAGTGATCTTGGAGCCCAAAAAAGTAAAATCCGTTACTGCTTCCATTTCTGCCCCTTCTATTTGCCAGGAATTGATTGGACCAGATGCCATGATCTTAGTTTTATTAATGTTGAGTTTCAAGCCAACTTTTGCACTCTCCTCTTTCACCCTCATCAAGAGGCTCTTTAGTTCTTCTTCACTTTCTGCCATTAGGGTAGTATCATCTGCATATCTGAGGTTGTTGATATTTCTCCTGGCCATCTTGATTCCAGCTTGCGATTCATTCAGCCCTGCATTTCTCATAATGTACTCTGCATATAAGTTAAATAGGCAGGGTGACAATATACAGCCTTGCCGTACTCCCTTCCCAATTTTGAACCAGTCGGTTGTTCCATGGCCGATTCGAACTGTTGCTTCTTGACCCGCATACAGGTTTCTCAGGAGACAGGTAAGGTGGTCTGGTACCCCCATCTCTTTAAGAATTTGCCACAGTTTGTTGTAATCCACACAATCAAAGGCTTTTGCGTAGTCAATGAAGCAGAAGTAGGTGTTTTTTTGGAACTCTCGTGCTTTCTCCATGATCCAGCGCATGTTGGCAATTTGATCTCTAGTTCCTTTGCCTCTTCGAAACCCAGCTTGTACGTCCGGTAGTTCTCGGTCCACGTACTGCTGAAGCCTAGCTTGTAGGATTTTGAGCATAACCTTGCTAGTATGTGAAATGAGTGCAATTGTGCGGTAGTTTGAACACTCTTTGGCACTGCCCTTCTTTGGAATTGGAACGTAAACTGACCTTTTCCAATCCTTTTGCCACTGCTGAGTTTTCCAAATTTGTTGGCATATTGAGTGCAGCACTTTAACAGCATCATCATTTAGGATTTTAAGTAGCTCAGCTGGGATATTATCATCTCCACTAGCTTTGTTGTAAGTAATGCTACCTAAGGCCCACTTGACTTCACTCTCTAGGATGTCCGGCTCTGGGTCAGTGACCACACCAGCGTGGTCATCAGGAACATTCAGATCTTTCTTGTATAGTCCTTCTGTGTATTCTTGCCATCTCTTCTTAATCTCTTCTGCTTCTGTTAGGTCTCTGCCTTTTTTATCCTTTATCATGCCCATCTTTGCACAAAACATTCCCTTGATATCTCCAATTTTCTTGAAGAGATCTCTAGTCCTCCCCATTCTGTTGTTTTCCTCGATTTCCTTGCATTGTTCATTTAAGAAGGCCTTCTTATCTCTCCTTGCTATTCTCTGGAAATCTGCATTCAGTTGTTTATATCTTTCCCTTTCACCTTTGCTTTTTGCATTCCTTCTTTCCACAGCTATTTGTAAAGCCTCATCTGACAGCCACTTTGCTTTCTTGCATTTCTTTTTCTTTGGGATGGTTTTAGTTGCTGCCTCCTGTACAATGTTACGAACTTCCGTCCATAGTTCTTCAGGCACTCTGTCTACCAGGTCTAATGCCCTAAATCTATTCTTCACCTCCACTGTATACTCATAAGGGATATGGTTTAGGTCATATCTGACTGGTCTAGTGGTGTTCCCTACATTCTTCAATTTAAGCCTGAAGTTTGCAATAAGAAGCTCATGATCTGAGCCACAGTCAGCTCCAGGTCTTGTTTTTACTGATTGTATAGAGCTTCTCCATCTTTGGCTGCAAAGCACATAATCTATCTGGTTTCGGTATTGACCATCTGGTGATGTCCATGTGTAGAGTCGCCTCTTGTGTTGTTGGAAAAGAGTGTTTGCTATGACCAGCGTGTTCTCTTGACAGAACTCCGTTAGCCTTTGCCCTGCTTCATTTTGCGCTCCAAGACCAAACTTGCCTGTTGTTCCGTTTATTTCTGGGTTTCCTACTTTAGCATTCCAGTCTCCTATGATGTAAAGGACATCTTTTTTGGGTGCTAGTTCTAGAAGGTGTTGTAGGTCTTCATAGAACCGGTCCACGTCATTTTCCCATAGGAAAAGGGTCCTTCTGCTGATTGCTCTGCCCCTGCCCTTTTCCTCTTCATACAGCTCATGTGGAATTTGCTGCCCAAAGATGTGGCGATGGCCACTACCTTGGGTGGCTTGAAAAGGGGATTGGACCCCTTTCGTGGAGGACCAGAGGTCTGTCAATGGCTACGAATGATTCTGGGTATGCGCTACCTCTGGGTTCAGTGTGGCAGTGTGCCTCTGCATTACCAATTGCTGGAGAGCCATGGCCACTGTATGAAACAGGGTGCTGGAGTAGATGGGCCTCCTTCGGCCTGATCCAGCAGCCAGGCTCTTCTGATGTGTCCCCTCTCCCTCCCAGTTTGTTTCTAGGTGATGCCTTTGGGACACCCATCTTGGCAGGCCCAGCAGCCACTTGACCCAAGCAGGACAGCTCCAGAACAGGATGAAGGCCATTTTGCATGCTCCACAGCGGGTGCTGCAGCTCACTCTTGCCGTCATCAAACCAGATGCTGTGGCTCACCCCCTCATCCTAAAGGTAAGAAAGAGCCCTGCTGGACCGGGCCAAAGGTCCGCCATGTGCAGCCTCCTCTTTTCATCCATGGCCACCTGATGTGTCTGGAAGGGCAGAGCTTCTGCTAACACAGATGGGAGGGGACATGTTGCGGTGAAAGACTTCCCTCGGTGTGGTGTGTGGCTTGCACCACCAGGGACTAAAGCATCTTGATGTTGAGGTGCTATCTGGGGCTGGTTTGCGAGTGAGCCCTGTCAGGAGCAGCGAGTGGCCTCACGGGAACGAAGTGGCTCACGGGGACAAAGTGGCAAGATAATAAAGACACAGCGAGTTAAGCAGCTGGGCGAGGAGAAGGGAAGCAAGGAGAAGGTAAGTGAACTCTCTGAGTTGTGCAGCTTTGTCTAACTTTAATTTACCATTAACTGTTAAGGACTTGGCTAAAGCTACCTTAAGCTACCTTAAACTTAAGATAGACCTAAGCCTAGCTAGGAACTAAGCCTAGCTAAGTAGAACTAAATATAACCTGAGGAGGGGGATTGTAAGGTCCAGTAGCTAGGACACAGGCACAGAAGCTAGGTGGGAAATTAAATAGATTCAAAACACAAACAAGCACCTATCTAAAAGACAGGGGCAGAAACTGGACAAGCCTGGGAGCTGGTTCTAAAGAAAATTGCAGTCCAAATCTAAACAGGTCTACTCTGAGTAGATTCTACAGCTGATTCTAAAGAGAATTGCAGTCCAAATCTAAACAGGTCTACTCTGAGTAAAACCAGTGTTTACTCGAGAGTAAAAAGCCCAGGGCAGAGACCTGAGTCTACTTTAGAGTAGGAGCCTAAAACAAAACAAGAGGAGGCTAAAAGAAGGGGAGAAAGCAAGCTAAACTGCACCTTAAGCAGAGTTAAACTTAAGCAGAATTTAAAACATACAGTTTAAAACATACAGACCGCATGGTATAGAAGGCCACATGGTAAATTAGGGTGACTCAGAAACCATAGCAACACACATTCCTGCCAGCTGAGTAGGTCAGATGTAAATTGAGGCAGCAGCAGGAACAATAGCAACAGGAATTTCCTGCCAGTAAACCACATCAGGCCCTGCCCCCCTTAGAGGCCAGTCTTTTCAAACTTTCAGGTAGGCAGGGGGAGGAGCTACACAACAGTTTAAATCTGGGGCTGGTTTGCGAGTGAGCCCTGTCAGGAGCAGCGAGTGGCCTCACGGGAACGAAGTGGCTCACGGGGACAAAGTGGCAAGATAATAAAGACACAGCGAGTTAAGCAGCTGGGCGAGTTCAGCAGCGGGGCGAGGAAGCCAGGCCCCACACACTGCCCGGCACGTCCCTTGAAGAGAGGAGAGTTCCAACAACATTAAGGTACCCAAACTTTGATAAATCCATAACTTACACTCAAAAGCTATGCAGTCAGACAGCCAGCAGAAGGGTGGGGGCTATCCAGTGTTTTGCACTGAGTGTCACATGTATGACTCTCTGCCTCTTGGGCACAAGTCACGGGTGTGTGCTCGGTGCAAAGAGCTCCAGGCTCTCAGGGAACAGGTTCGCTCCCTTGAAGTCATGGTTGCTGACCTGGAGAAGCAGAGACAGGTAGAGAGGAACCAGGGTGAGACTTCTAGGGACGTGGAGGCATCGTCCTACCCTCAGTTGGCCAGCACTTCAGCTGCCAGGGAAGGGAGTCTCAGGGCTGGAGGACATTGCTCTGGAAAAGAGGGAAACAATCCCACAGTGGGGACCCCTTCTTCAGGTGATGGGCCCGTATCCAGTCGCACTATGGATACTCCTCTGGGGAGAGGGGGAAGGGGGCTTCTTGTTGTGGGTGACTCTATAGTCAGGAACATAGAAAGGGGGGTCTGTGACGGATGTGAGGACCGCACGGTGACTTGCCTACCTGGTGCGAAGGTTGCGGACATCACCTCTCGTCTAGATAGGCTGGTAGAGAGTGCTGGGGAGGAGGTAGCGGTTGTGGTGCATGTTGGCACCAACGACGTGGGGAAATGTAGCCGGGCGGTCCTGGAGGCCAAATTTAGGTTGCTAGGTAGGAAGCTCAAATCCAGGACCCCAAAGGTGGCGTTCTCAGAAGTGCTACCTGTTCCACGCGCAGGGACAGCTAGGCAGGCGGAGCTCAGGGGTCTCAATGCGTGGATGAGACACTGGTGTCAGGAGGAGGGGTTTAAGTTTGTTAGGCACTGGGGAACGTTTTGGGACAAGCCGGGCCTGTACAAGAGGGACGGGCTTCACTTGAACCAAAACGGAACCAGACTGCTGGCGCGTAACATTAAGAAGGTGGCAGAGCAGCTTTTAAACTGACTCCTGGGGGAAAGCCGACAGGAGCCGAGGGGCATCCGGTTCGGGACTCCTCATTCCTCGGGAATGAGGGTGCAGAGGATGGGGAACAATCAAGTAATAACAGAATAAGAATTGGGAGTGGTAGCGTGATGGGACATGACAGCCAGTCTAGCAAAACAGAAGGCTGCAGGAATAAAGGGGCAAACATGCAGCCCTTCTTGGGGGACCAGGTATATAAGTGCTTTTATGCAAATGCCCGAAGTCTACGGGCAAAGATGGGAGAACTGGAATGTTTGGTGGCTAGGGAAAACATTGACATAGTAGGTATAACAGAAACCTGGTGGAATGCGGAGAACCAGTGGGATACTGCAATTCCAGGATATAAACTCTATAGGAGGGACAGAGAGGGGCGTGTTGGAGGTGGGGTGGCCATCTATGTCAAAGAGGGGGTAGAATCCACCAGAGTAGAGCTGGAGGGGGGCTCTGACTCCTCCGTAGAATCACTGTGGGTTAGATTACCAGGCTCCAAGAGTGATGTAATAGTAGGGGCATGCTACCGTCCTCCAGATCAAAAACCTGAAGGGGACCTTGAAATAAGGAAGCAAATCAGGGAGGTGTCAACGAGAGACAGGGTTGTAGTCATGGGGGACTTCAATTATCCTCACATCGACTGGGTCAATTCATGCTCAGGTCATGAAAGAGAGACTGGATTTCTGGATATGTTAAATGACTGTGCCTTAGAGCAGCTTGTCACGGAACCGACCAGAGGACAGGTGACTCTGGACTTGATATTGTGTGGCACTCAAGATCTGGTCAGGGAGGTAAATGTTACCGAACCGTTGGGGAACAGTGACCATGCTGCGATCTGTTTCGCCATGCATGTCGGAGGGAGAGTGCCGAGCAAATCTGACACGAAAACCCTTGACTTCCGAAGGGCAGACTTCCCCAAAATGAGAAGACTAGTTAAGAAAAAGCTGAAAGGGAAGGTAAAAGGAGTCCAATCGCTCCAGAGTGCATGGAGGCTGTTTAAAACAACAGTCGTAGAGGCCCAGCGGGAGTGTATCCCACAAAGGAGGAAGGGCTCGACCAAGTCCAGGAGGATGCCGGCATGGCTAACAAGCACAGTTAAGGAGGCTATAAAAGGCAAGGAAGCTTCCTTCCGTAAATGGAAGTCTTGCCCTAATGAGGAAAATAAACAGGAGCACAAACTGTGGCAAAAGAAATGTAAAAAGATGATACGGGAGGCCAAGAAAGACTTTGAGGAACGTATGGCAGGCAACATAAAAGGGAATAATAAAAGCTTCTTCAAATATGTTAGAAGCAGGAAACCTGCCAGGGAAACGGTGGGTCCGCTGGATGGTGAGGGAGAGAAAGGGGTGATAAAAGGGGACTTGGAGACTGCAGAGAAATTAAATGAGTTCTTTGCATCTGTCTTCACGGCAGAAGACCTCGGGCAAATACCGCTGCCAGAACGGTCTCCCCTGACTAAAGAATTAAGTCAAATAGAGGTTAAAAGAGAAGATGTCTCAGACTTAATTGACAAAATAAAGATCAATAAATCACCAGGCCCGGATGGCATCCACCCAAGAGTTCTGAAGGAACTCAAGAATGAAGTTGCTGACCTCTTGACCCAAATATGCAACTTGTCCCTTAAAACGGCCACTGTGCCAGAGGATTGGAGGATAGCTAATGTCACGCCAATCTTTAAAAAAGGAAGGAGGGGGGACCCGGGAAACTACAGGCCGGTCAGCCTAACATCTGTTCCAGGGAAGATGGTGGAAAGTCTCATTAAGGATAAAATCTTAAAATACATAGAAGAACAAGCTCTGCTGAGGGAGAGTCAGCATGGCTTCTGCAAGGGGAAGTCTTGCCTCACAAACCTGTTAGAATTTTTTGAAAAGGTCAACAGGCATGTGGATGCGAGCGAACCCGTGGATATTATATATCTGGATTTTCAGAAGGCGTTTGACACGGTCCCTCATGAAAGGCTCCTGCGAAAACTCCACAGTCAGGGAATAAGAGGGCAGGTCCTCTTGTGGATTAGGAACTGGTTGAAGACCAGGAAACAGCGAGTGGGAGTCAATGGGCAATTTTCACAATGGCGAGAGATGAAAAGCGGTGTACCCCAAGGATCGGTCTTGGGACCGGTGCTTTTCAACTTATTCATAAATGACCTGGAGTTGGGGATAGGCAGTGAGGTGGCCAAGTTTGCGGATGACACTAAACTTTTCCGGGTGGTAAAGACCAGCAGGGATTGTGAAGAGCTCCAGAAGGATCTCTCCAAACTGGGAGAATGGGCAGCAAAATGGCAGATGCGCTTCAATGTAAGTAAGTGCAAAGTGATGCACATTGGGGCAAGAAACCAAAATTTCACATATACGCTAATGGGTTCTGAGTTGTCTGTGACAGATGAAGAGAGAGATCTTGGGGTGCTGGTGGACAGGTCGATGAAAGTGTCGACCCAGTGTGCGGCGGCTGTGAAGAAGGCCAATTCCATGCTCGGGATCATTAAAAAGGGGATTGAGAATAAAACGGCCAATATCATTATGCCTTTGTACAAATCGATGGTAAGGCCACATCTGGAGTATTGTGTCCAGTTCTGGTCACCATACCTCAAAAAGGATATAGTTGAATTGGAAAAGGTGCAGAAAAGAGCGACCAGAATGATTTGTGGGCTGGAGCACCTCCCTTACGAGGAAAGGCTACAGCGTCTGGGGCTTTTCAGCCTAGAAAAAAGGCGCCTGAGGGGGGACATGATTGAGACTTATAAAATTATGCATGGGATGGAGAGAGTGGATAGAGGGAAATTCTTCTCCCTCTCGCACAACACCAGAACCAGGGGACACGCACTAAAATTGAGTGGAGGGAGAGTTAGAACAGACAAAAGAAAATATTTCTTTACCCAGCGTGTGATTCATCTGTGGAACTCCTTGCCACAGGATGTGGTGATGGCACCTAGCCTAGATGCCTTTAAAAGGGGTTTGGACAAATTCATGGAGGAAAAGACCATCACAGGTTACAAGCCATAAGCAACCTCCTGGTTTTTTTTTTGTTTTTTTTTGTTTGTGGGTTTTCTCTGTGCCAGGTGCAAGGGAGTGGCGACTGGACACAGGTATCTTGTTGTCTCGTGTGCTCCCTGAGGCATCTGGTGGGGCCACTGTGTGACACAGGAAGCTGGACTAGATGGGCTTTTGGCCTGATCCAGCAGGGCTCTTCTTATGTTCTTATGTTCTTATGTTCTTATGTACGTTTTAGGTTGTTTGTTTAGAGATGTACTTGTTTCCATTTGTAACCCTTCCCCAGGATAGCTAGCCATTGTAAAAGGAGGTAAAATCAGACTAAAAACGGGTTGCTAATGTTTCAAACCCACAACAGCTTTAATCTGGCTACGGTAATTTAAGACAGCCCTAGTCCCAAAGGTCTCGCAACACTTTTGAAAAAGGAAGGAAGGAAGGAAGCCCCATTGATGTGTGCCTAACGTGGTCCAAGAAGGGTATTGTGCCCTCTTTTGCTCTGAGGCGGTCCTGTGGGATGGATTTGTGGAGGTATTGAAGCTGATGCCTATTTAATACCTGTATTAGTTGCTTTCCAGCTGAATAAGCTCCCAAAGCGACTTTTGTCTGCATGTTTTGTCTTGTATCTTGTAGTACTACAACATTAACAGAATAACCAGGAGTCTTTGTCGGTAGCCTTGGGTGGAATGGCTGGATATTATATTGGCTCTGCTTCTCTTGGCTCCCCTGCAAGATAGTCAGGGAGCCATCTGCAGTCTCTTGGGGAAGGTAGCGGGTGCCCAGCCAAGCCGGGATGTCTTGTTCCAAATCAGTATGTTTAGATTTGTGTGCAGAAGGTAATCAGGAGGGTGAAGCAGTGTGCTCCTGGCAAGCCTCCTGCTACGGCAGCTGAAGACGTCATTGGAGAAATCAAGCATGTGGCTATAGTTTAGCTTCCTGGCTACAAGGCCTCGAATCCTGCTTGCTAGACCCGGGTGCAAGATTCTTCACAGCCAGTAGAGCCACTTCTGCTCCTTCGAGCAGTCCCGTTGGAATTGCTTGGCTTCCTCTCTGAAATCCATCTACCGTGTCCCACCTTGTAAGTTGCAGTCTGGATGCCGCTGTCTGGGTGCAGACAGGTTTATTGCAGAGATCCGCCCCCCATGAGATGTGTGTGACGTTGTGACCAACAGACGTGAATGCGCCATCTGGTCTGTGTGATCCCACAAGTGGCCCTCCCCTTGTTGGTCATGGTGGCTTGGAGAGTTTACCCCTCCTCATCCTGTCTTTCTAGGCTGTGCACGAGACCATCTTGAACCACAGATTCTTGATTGTTCGGAGCAAGGAACTGGTGTGGAGCAGGCAGGACAGCCAGCGGTTCTACCAGGAACACTCAGGTCAGAATTCCCCTCCCAATGTTTCCTTCCTGGTTTCGCCTGGACATATATATATAGCTGAGTCAGCAAGGATCCTAGGAGTGGCCATTTAACAGATGGCTCCCAGGGAAGAGCCTTGTTTATTTTATTTTATTTGCTTAATTTTTAGACCTTTCTGAGAGATCAAAGCAGTTTACAAAAAATTGAGGATGACAGTCATAAACACATAGGTAACGCAATATCTGTAAACGCGAAAATAAGACCAGTAAACAAGGCCAGTAAAACAAAATTAAGACCAGTAAAACAAAATTAAGACCAGTAAACAAGGCCAGAGTCAAGTGAGCCACTGCCAAATAAAAACACTGTTCGCTTTTAGCCCCAGAGTTTTCCAGTGTGCACCAGCAGCAAAATATCCACTTGTCCATCCATCGGAGTTCTTGCAGGATATGTTGAGTGATGTATTGAGGTGTGAAACAGGTCCTTGGCCACAAAATTGACTAGGTTGCCCCTTCTCTGTGCACAGAAAAAAAGTGAATGATACCTTTGGTAGGCAAGCACGTGCGGACCTGCGTTAGCAATCTGTGTGTCTTTCTCTCAGAAAGCTCCCCTTCTTGTTTCAGGGCGCTTTTTCTACCAGAGGCTGGTGGAGTTCATGGCCAGGTATGTCCATGATGTGTTCTGAGACCTTCTTCTGGTGGTTCTGCCTTCCAAGGCTTGCAGAAGCCCTTCCTGCTCCTCGCGTCCTGTGTCGTGTTGGCCTCCTCACTCTCCCCGCCAAGCTCACACCCACCATACGCTACTAGAGCTAGAGATGAGGCTCTGGCCAAAGTCTGTTCCTCATGCCCAGCTGGCCCATAGATCCACAGCTCTCCTCCCCCGAGAGGTTAGTTGTTTTCTTCATGAAAAGAGCAGTTGGAGAAGGGGATGCTGGAACTGTTGAAAGCTCCGAAAGGTAGTGGCACCAACGAAAGCTTCGAGAGCACAGCTTTCATCAAGCGCAAAATTGGGTCAAGTCTCCAGTCCTGATTCAAGCTCCCCTTCTTGTTCAAATTCAATTCAAAATGGGTTCAAGTCTCCCCCTGCAGCTGCTCGTTTCTTGAAGAAGTTGACAAGCCGCAAGCCAGAATGCTGGTTGACCCTGACTGTTGACTGAGTTGCCACCCTGCCTCCTGTCAGGACTGTTCGTGTTGTGTGCACAAGTGGGACAGAGATGGGGCTGGCGCCTTCAACTCCCACCTTTGGGATGACTCTAGGTGAAAAGGCTGTGGAGTCTAGTCCTGTCCTAGACCCTGAATTCCCTCCCTGAGGAGACCAGCGGGTCTGAGGTGTCCGTGTCCCTCAGCAAGTCTGTGTGCCAAAACGAGGGGAAAAGGTTAGCACCCTCCCCAAAACGGACAACTTCGGGGTCTGTCAGCAGTTGGAGGGTCAGTACCACGGCTTGGGGCCCACCTGGCCTAGGGACGGGGAGGGGGTTTCTGCATCCAGCCTCCTCCTCCGCCTGGCAGGGGAAGGGTTGCATCCTGGGGAGGTGAGACAGTCTCCCTAGCCTGCCTCCCTCAGCTTCCAGCCCCAACCTGTCCTCCTCATGGGCTACAGGCTTGAAGCATTCGAGGTCTGCAGAGGCCTCACCCCTTCCCTCCCTCTGCCTTCTTCCCCCGGCCGCCATCCAGCCCCGCCCCTAGGGAGAGAGAGTGTGTGTATTCCCAATTTCCCGCCCTTCCACGGCAGAGCCAGGATTGCCCTGCTCACCGTGGTCTTTGGCGGTGACCGAGGGCCAAGTGAGAAGGTCCCTCGCACAGGCACGGGAGCCTCTGTCGTCGTCCCCGGCCCAGCCCATCGGCAGAGCGCCAGTGGCAGCTGGGAAGCGCTGCAGCTGTGTCATACGAGGCCAGCGAGAGGCTGACTTTGTCGCCAGTGTGGAGGGCTGGCTGACCATGTACAACAGATGAGTCCAATGCCAGACAGAGTTTGGTTGGGGGGCTGTGAAGCCACAAGAACCGCCTCCCTCTAGTCATCCATTTGGTTTCCACCAACAGCCAACCAGATGCCCTTGGACAGCTCCCAAGGAAGTGGTGGCCTTTCCTTGTTCCTTGCTCTGAGCATCTAGTACAAGTTCCCATCTGGGAGTGCCGGCTCTGCCCCCTGCTCGCCCCTTGGACAGCATTTGTCGGAGGTGGCAGACACCACTAAGAGTCCCCCTGTGATGACATCCTAGGGGAGGCTTGCTTGGTGGGACTTGCTTTCATCTGCTCTAGAGCCTTGGGCAGCAGCCACAGTGACCTGAGGTCTGAATAGGCCACCCCTTCTGGCCCCACCTGACTTGCCAGTTCTGCTGTTCCTGTTTCTTAAAGACACACACGCACAATGTGTTCAAGAAATGTCCACTGAATGCCACCCTCCTTGCCACAACGGCTTATGTCTAGAGCAGGAGGCAGTGTTGGTTTTGAGATCTGGAGCAAGAGAAAGTGGCCAGGAAGAGGGACGCCGCCCCCCTCACAGCAGCCACAGAGCCCCCGGCTGCCCAGGAGGGGGAGAAAAAGAAGGAAGCGCCTGCAAGGCAGAGTCGCCATTGCCACCTTCAGGTGCTGATACTTTGGGTCCCTCCTCCCTTGCAGCGGCCACAGAAGCCCCGCGTGCAGAGCAGGAGGAGAAGGAAAAGCAGCCAGTAGGAGGCAGGACTCAGCCGCCCCCTTCTTTGCTAGGGTTGCAACTCACTTGGGAGCTTTGTCTCCTGAAAACCAAAGATTTCTTTCAACCACCTGTTTTAAATCCGCCCAGGAGAACTCTGCATTGCCGGTGACAATCTCCATCTCTCTTCTCTCCAGTGGCCCCATGAGGGCCTACATCCTAGCCCATGAGGAAGCCATCCCACTCTGGAGATCTCTGATGGGCCCCACCAAGGTGTTTCGTGCCCAGCACACGCATCCCGAGTCCATCCGTGGGGTGTATGGCCTCACCGACACGCGGAACACTGTGCATGGCTCAGGTGAGTCTGAAAAGAGTTGAATAGGGGAGGGAGGGCTCTCCTTGAGGTGGCCTGGACCGCCACCGGTCCCTAGAAGGCCCCAGACCTTTCCATATGGCTGTGTACCCCTTTTCTGGTAGCCATTTGGGAGAGAAAGTGAAACAAAAGTTTGTTTTTTTCCCCCTGTGTCATCGAAAAGATATGGCAGAGTCAGTTAGAAATTGAAAATATAGGTTTCCCTCCAAAACCATTTCAATGAGGAAAAAAGGCAGGCAGGGCCGTTTCAACTTCTGCTCATGACACTCCTCAAAACGTTCTCAGGGTGGCTACCCCATAGCACAGGTGTAACGCAGCAGGTGACAAAATTATTTCAGCCGAAGGATGAATTTGTACCAAGGTGTTTTGTTCTGCAGAACCCTGTATAAGAAAAATACGTAGGAAGCTAAAACAAGATGCTAAAGTCCGAGAGAACGGATCAGTCCTGAAATAACCATGCTTAGCATGGCGAATAGAATCAAAGTGTACTTCATAGTATGGGGGGGGGGGCGCTCTCTTCAGTGAGTTAATGAAGAGCATCCCAAGTCAAAGTCAGAGCAGCCAGCTGGGTTTCATGAAGGGCTGAACAGATGGCAGCGACTCCATATGCCTCCATTTACAACAGATCTCCTGTGGCTGCCAAATAGCACAGTTCACTGGACACGGCTCTCCAAGGTCTTTCTCATCGCCGACAGGCAGCTATAAAGATGTCATAGCGACGCCTCTGCCCCAAGGAGAGCCCAGCCCGTTTCGGTGCCAGCCGCAATGGGCTTAGGATGCTGCGGCTGTCTCTTTAGGATGTTCCGGTGTAAGCGGCATGGGCCACAATGGGCCTCCTCGGATGCCTGCCAGCTCTGAAGCTGGCATGCGTCCAGGGAGACTCTGTAAAGCCAGCCCGGGCTGCGACGGGGCACAGGATATCGGCGCAACTCAGCACCAATATCCGCACCCCCTCCCAGCCCGGGCCGGCCAATGGCCCCCTCCCTCGCCACCCTTGCCCACTCTCCCCACGCCCCTGCGCTGACCAGTGCAGGACTTACCTGGGTTGGCCGGTGCAGGTTGTGGGCAATGGCCTAGTAAGTGGTGCAAGCCTCGGCGCCGGCACCACTTACTCTCCGGGTGCTGCGAAAGTGCTTTACGGCACTTTTGTGACACCCAACACCGGCGGAGCGTGCACTCCGCCGGCGCATTGTTCCACAGGATTGCACTGGAAGTCTGTGGCAGATTTCCTGTTTCTGCCATGTCTGAAGGTTTCCTGAATGGTCTTGTTGCAGTTGCTTGACCTTTGTGAGCCCGCACTGATGCTGCTGCACGCTATTTGCTGTCCGAGGATAGGATTGGGCCGTAAATGTCATGAGAATCCTCAAGCCGAAGAATGCTGTGGAGAAGTTAAACAAAACAGCCACTTCATCGCTTTCATGGTCAAATAAGCTGGTCCTGCTCAGGCATTGGCCTCCCGGGTTCTCCAGAGTGACAGTAAGAGGGCACTCCAGCCCTCCCCCCCGAGGGGGCTTCTTAAGAGGGCTCCATCGATGACCTCCTGCTTTGCATGCGGAAGGTCCCAGCTTCAGTTCCAAGGCCCTGGAGAGCTGCTGCCGGCCAGTCCTGGGCCAACTGGCTCCTTATGTTTGAGACCAGGGGTGTCAAACTCGTTTCATACAGTGGGCCAAATAGCATTCATGCAGAGGCGTAGCTAGCCTCTGTGGCACCACGCCCCGCACGCGAAACGTCAAAAGCCCCCCCCCCGACTGGATGTGCCCCTGCCGCATCACGTCGAAAACCAATGGGATGTGCGCTGCATCCTGCGGTGGGGGGGGGTGCAGTCACGGAGACTTCCTCAAAATAAGCAAACATTTTTTCCCTTGGGGCTGCATTGCAGCTGCATTCTCGCTGGAAAGTTGAATAGGATTGGGTCCTTATTTATTTGTCGTCGTCCATGTGTGCCCCCCCCCCCATTGAGCTTGGGTGTTCCGACAATGCAAGCCAGGCACCTAATGCCCTATTTGCAGAGCAGAACCACAGGTGCGTGTCGAAAGCACAGAGCTGGCCTAGGGTGTTTTCAGCCATAATCCAAAGTCCCTTTTCAAGTGCCGTTGTGACCAAACGTGTCCCTGTGCGTTATGTGCTGTCCTGCCCTCCTTCCTAACCCCAGACTCTACCCAAAGATCCACCTGTGGCAATTGCCCCTGCTTACATTTCCCCCCCCCCCCCTTTTGATCTGACAGATTCAGCAGCATCGGCCAGCAGGGAAATAGCCTTCTTCTTCCCAGATTTCAGCCAAGACGCCTGGTACAGGCATGAAGAACCTCAGCTGCGTGGTGGACCAGTTAGCTGTGATGGCAGTGCAGTCATGCCCTGTGTACCCAGAGGTAGCCCGATGCTGGCAGATTGAAGGCACGGGGGGGGGGGGGGGGGACGTGCCTATTGGCACTTGCAGGCAGGATCCCCTGCCTTCCATCAAATGGGTGCTGGCAGCAAATGCACCTTGGTCTGTTTGGCGGTGGGGGGCATGTCTCGCCCCTGCTAGGCGTAGCAGACACTAGAATGAGTCTGTTGCTTGCTCAGGATGTGCCAAGACAGAGTTTTTTGTTGCCTTAATAGTGCCATTTGCACTATTCCCCAAAAGAATTCACATTCTTGCACAGCCACTCTGTGGAAGAGGGTTTCCATGGCAAGGTGCAGTCAGTGTTTATTCCTGCTTAGGGTTATTAATTCCTACTTGTGAAAACCCTGTCCCCTAGTCCCGGATCGGTGGAGGGCACCTTGTGGGTCCTGTCAGGAGGGAAAAAAGGCCTCTTTTCTGGACATGTTCCCTGCATTGGCACTTGTGCTACACTCGACTCAAACTCTTGCTGCCCACCAGGCCCCGTCAGCTGGACCTGAATGCCGACGTGGCTGAAAAGGGAGCTGGAGCCCCAGATCTGCTTTTCTCTGTTGCTTCTTTGCAATCCTTGAAAGCCAGCAGGATTTTCCCTTTTTGAAATCTGCTTGAGGCTCTTTTTCCTCGCCTTCCCGGACTCGTCTACGAGAGGCCATGATCAGCTTCTGAATACGTTTTGGAATCTTTCTGTCCTTCTCCACGTTTTTCATGGACTTTGGGGCCGAATGGAGTCCGGGCCTCTCACTGAGATTCACCAGTACTTTCCTCGCCTTTGGTACAGCCGACAATGGGATTGGCCTTGTGGTCTGCAGCATTATTGAGCTGTGTCTAGTTTGTTCTAGGCTCTGCAGAGGGCAGTAGCCGGATTTGAGAACATAAGAAGAGCCCCGCTGGATTAGACCCCCAATAGCCAGCTTGGAGGCCTGTCTGTTTTGTTCCAGACTGGTGGTATACAGGGCAATCAATATGCAAATATTTTGAAGACTTCTTTAAATTGTTGAATTAAAAACAGATAACACAAATTAAAAGTCAAAACAGAGAAAAGGGTGTGTGTGTGTGTGTGTGTGTGTGTGTGTGTGTAAATACATGCATAAATACATGAATACAAGAGGGTTCAGATCAGACTCCTTAGAGAATCTTTTGTAGCCAACACAAGTGGGCAGGGCAGACTGGTGATTTTGGTCCGCAGGAAACCCAGTCCAGGAAGGGGCCCTCACTTCTTTGGGGTGGATGCAAGAGCCAGGTTTGCAGCTGTGGCCAGGAGCGCTTCTGTGGGTGGAAGGCAGCCAGTCTGGAGAGGGAGGAGGTCTTCCCAGTCAGACTTGGAAACAACTTGGTTACCAGCAGTGCTCCTGAAAGCACATGTAACCTGTGCATATGAAGGTGGGGGACAATCGTGCACAGCGAGCCTGTATTGGAGCCAGTGGTGCATCTGTGTCATTTGGCAGAGAAAAGATGACCGAGGCCAACTGAAGGTGCACTGAAACGTTTCCTAAAGTGCTCCGAAACAATGAGTTTGAACACAAGCTCTGAAATATCACACTCCCTCTTATGCTATGCAGGAGGGAAATCTAATGCCAAACTCCCACGCAGTGGAGCCCCAAGGAGTGCCAGTTAGCTAGGAGGAGGAGAGAAAGGGGTTCTGGGGTCTAACCACACGCTGGCACAGTGGCTCTGGGAGGGAGGCTGGCGTGGGGCACTTAAGAACATAAGAAGAGCCCTGCTGGATCAGGCCAAAAGCCCATCTAGTCCAGCTTCCTGTGTCACACAGTGGCCCCACCAGATGCCTCAGGGAGCACAAGACAACAAGATAACCTGTTTCCTGTTGTCACTCCCTTGCACCTGGCACAGAGAAAACCCACTTCTAAAAACCAGGAGGTTGCTTATGGCTTGTAACCTGTGATGGTCTTTTCCTCCATGAATCTGTCCAAACCTTTTTTAAAGGCATCTAGGCCAGGTGCCATCACCACATCTTGTGGCAAGGAGTTCCACAGATGAATTACACGCTGGGTAAAGAAATATTTTCTTTTGTCTGTTCTAACTCTCCCTCCACTCAATTTTAGTGCATGTCCCCTGGTTCTGGTGTTGTGCGAGAGGGAGAAGAATTTCCCTCTATCCACTCTCTCCATCCCATGCATAATTTTATAAGTCTCAATCATGTCCCCCCTCAGGCGCCTTTTTTCTAGGCTGAAAAGCCCCAGACACTGTAGCCTTTCCTCATAAGGGAGGTGCTCCAGCCCACGAATCATTCTGGTCGCTCTTTTCTGCGCCTTTTCCAATTCAACTATATCCTTTTTGAGGTGTGTTGACCAGAACTGGACGCAATACTCCAGATGTGGCCTTACCATCGATTTGTACAAAGGCAGAATTATATTGGCCGTTTTATTCTCAATCCCTTTTTTAATGATCCCGAGCATGGAATTGGCCTTCTTCACAGCCGCCGCACACTGGGTCGACACTTTCATCGACCTGTCCACCAGCACCCCAAGATCTCTCTCTTCATCCGTCACAGACAGCTCAGAACCCGTTAGCGTATATGTGAAATTTTGGTTTCTTGCCCCAATGTGCATCACTTTGCACTTACTTACATTGAAGCGCATCTGCCATTTTGCTGCCCATTCTCCCAGTTTGGAGAGGTCCTTCTGGAGCTCTTCACAATCCCTGCTGGTCTTCACCACCCGGAAAAGTTTAGTGTCATCTGCAAACTTGGCCACCTCACTGCCTATCCCCGACTCCAGGTCATTTATGAATAAGTTGAAAGGCACCGGTCCCAAGACCGATCCTTGGGGCACACCGCTTTTCACCTCTCGCCATTGTGAAAATTGCCCATTGACTCCCACTCGCTGTTTCCTGGTCTTCAACCAGTTCCTAATCCACAAGAGGACCTGCCCTCTTAATCCCTGACTGTGGAGTTTTCTCAGGAGTCTTTGGTGAGGGACCGTGTCAAACGCCTTCTGAAAATCCAGATATTTAATAATCCAGATAATGCCGCTTGTCGCAGCACCAGCGGGTTGAAGTTCCACGGACCAGTTGCAAGACAGGGTAGTGAGTGAAGAACAAAGAACTGAGTGGAGCACAAAGAGGGTTTCTTTTTCTTCCTTTTTTCTTTTTCATCCCTTGCTATTTTTTTCATTTTCTTTGTTTTTGAAGGGGTGGGGTTACACTTTTTGTTATGTTAGCAATTTTAATGAGTTTTAAAGTATTTATAATAATCCTAGCATTCCATATACTATGTATATCTTACTATTATCTTAAATATTGTCATAATGGATGTTTGGTAAGGGTCCTCTATATTATTCATATGCTATGACTTTGGGGGCTGGTGTAAGCCCCAGCAGGATCCAGCCCCGCTGTCCAGGGAATGGCAGCCCATGCCTGAGCCTCGGAGGGGAGGCACACCGTCTGCAGCTGGCGGGGATGAGTGGGAGGCGGGTGGGCTCACATCAACAGAAGAAGGTGGGGTAGAGCTGGCGTGGAGTTTGACCAGAGAGCACCTGGGCAGGCGGGCTCTGCGCCTCCCTGGTAACTTGGCTGGTCTCCAAGCCACTTTGCTCCCCTCCCTGGCAACCCCGCTTAGCTGAGAGCCGGGAGGCTGAGCTCACCATACCGAGACCTTCGGGGGAGCCGCAGCCACACTAGGGCAACTGCCCTCAAGAGCCGGAGGTAGGGCCTTCTACAAAGGTTGGGACCCTATGCGCTACTGAAGGAAGGAACCCGACCTTTACGGCAACTACCTGAGCCACCGAGGACGGCATCAGTGCCCTGCCGCCCTCTCGTTGGCACTACATCCCCTCATCGGCTCTCTCTTCTCGAAGGGTCAAGCTGGGGCCTGCCTGAAGACTTCCCACGAGTGAAAGGGGGGGGGGTCTCATTGTTACTGGCAAATAAACCCTATTTTCGGTTCAAAGCAGCTGATCATCTCTCAGACCAAGTAGTTCCAGCAGGTATGTTGCTCCCTAACCCTTTCGACATGCCCCTCCCCCCTGGGGCCCTGCATCTGCACCCACAGAAGGGTTAATATCCTGTCTTACCATTATACTGTACATTGGTAAGATGATTCAAGATGATGGTCAATATCAGAAAGTGATTTCCAAACAGAGATTTTAATGTATGTTCTGAGGTTTTCACGACCGGTACATATCTTTGAATTAACAAAAGGAAGCATTTTCCAGGTTATTCTGGTCGTTTTATTTAGTTTTATTTAGTGTAACATTTTCCACAACTGCATGGGATTCTATAAACTCCTGCATATGTCCATGGATGTAGTCTGTCTTTAGGGTTCCTTAAAAAATTGCCAATTTTGCTGGTTGGAACATAACAAGTCCTGATGTTAAACTTATTCAGCAGTCTCCCAATTTTGTCTGTTGTTCCTTTAATCGGTACCACAAAAAGAAGTGTGAACACATGTATAAAGGAACACCAGCGATATTTAAGGTTGGAACAAGCTGATAAATCAGCTATTGTAGACCATGCATTAAAAACTGGACACCAGATTAATTTTGAGAACACCCAAGTTATAGTCAAAACCAAACAATATCGTTCCCGTCTGAACAGGGAAGCAATTGAAATAACAAAACATCCCACTGCAGTAAATAGGAAGGGGAAATCTGTAGAGATTAGTGATAGTTGGCTTCCAGTCATCAAAAGGTCTCGCACTCTGACAGATCACAGAGCATCAAGAAACCAAGAGAGAGACTGCTTTGATATCGCAGATGATTTGGCACCAAAGTAGTTTTCACATCCCGTGGCTGT
The DNA here is from genome assembly GCA_026170595.1 of Plestiodon gilberti rubricaudatus. Taxonomy (NCBI): domain Eukaryota; kingdom Metazoa; phylum Chordata; class Lepidosauria; order Squamata; family Scincidae; genus Plestiodon; species Plestiodon gilberti. The sequence continues at coordinate 170,288,990 of JANXHW010000005.1, read as the reverse complement.
TTGAGCTCTCAACGATCGGCTGCATGGGGGGGAGGGCTGTTGCGTTTTGCTGCCCCATTTTATATAGGGAAAATCTTGGCAGCTATGGAACTTCGTTATAAAATGGTGAAATGCCTTTAAAGAACTCGGCAAAGGCAGCAGTTAACTTCCCAACTGTTAACATCTTGCACCAAGAAGAACTAGAGCAGACAGCAAGTTGCTGTTCCTTTGATAATGTTCCTCATAGATTAGGAGCAAAACGTTAGGACAATCTCTTAACTAAATAAAACGACCAGAACAACCTGGAAAATCCTTTTGTTAATTCAAAGAGATTTTAATGCTGATGTAGTTTTTCTGGAGAAGACTCTGATGCTGGGAAAGATTGAAGGCAAAAGGAGAAGGGGAAGGCAAAGGATGAGATGGTTAGACAGCATCACCGATGCAACGAACATGAAAATGAGCGAACTCAGGAAGATAGTGGAGGACAGGAAGGCCTGGCGGGATATGGTTCATGGGATCACGAAGGGTCGGATACGACTTAACGATTGAACAAAAACAAGTTTTTCTACAAGAAACTCATTTAATGGTGGCTGATAAAGGCTATTTGGGTAAGAAGTGGGTTGGAGATGCACATCTTACAGATGTCTCAACTTGCGCCAAAGGAGTGGCTATATTGATTCATAAGCACGTTTCCAGATTCTTCAGGTTATTCTGGGTTATTAAATAGGGTCGATTTATTATCTTAGTGGTGTACTGGCCTAGTGTAAATGTTGCTATGATGGATTTGTATGGTCCAAACTCTGATTTTTCAGATATGTTTCACCAATCATCGAGCATAAGCAACCTCATGGCTTTGGAAGTAGGTTTTCTCTGTGCCAGGTGCAAGGGAGTGACAACAGGAAACAGGATTTTTTATTTATTTTATGTATTTATGGTATTTTTACCCCGCCTTTCTCCCCAAAGGGACCCAAGGCGGCTTACAACAAAAAGAATACAGTGCAGTACAATACAAAAAATAGTTACATTTTAAAACAGTAAAAACAATTAACGAAAATTAATAAAAACAGTATCTAAAAATCAGTTAAAGAAGATTATCTTGTTGGCTGTGTGCTCCCTGAGGCATCTGGTGGGGTCACTGTGAGATACAGGAAGCTAGGCTAGAGGGGCCTTGGGCCTGATCCAGCAAGTCTCTTCTTATGTTCTTATGAGCATAAAATCCGGGTTTTCAGGCCGTTTATTTAAAAGATTAAAATCAATCCAATCCTCTGCTAACGTTTCGTTTTAATTTTTTAAACAAATGGCCTGAAAACCCGGATTTTATGATCTTTAACTCGATGATATGTACAGGCCGGGAAAACCTAAAAAACTACATGTTTCACCAATGTTTGGGGTATTTGGTAAATTTTTGCATGGAAACTTTCATGGCCAGCAATTATGAACAAGGACTTGGGTATCACGGGCAACATAGCCATGTATATAAAATAAACTGACTTGAATAAAAACAAAATTACCCAACTGCTTGTGTCTTTCGTTGTTAAGAAATACAGGCAGGCAAAATTACAAACTGCTTGCACTTTTCGTTGTTAAAATCCACAGGCAGGTAAATACTGTTAAAATCCAAAGTCCAGTAGTTAAAACTCCAACGTTTCGTTTCCTCCTTCCGGAAACATTGTCAAGGAAAACAATCTAAAAGATTGGTAGCTGTTAGATTTTTTTTTTAGATTGTTTTCCTTGAAAACAATATTTTCCTAAAAAATATACATGGCTATGTTGCCCATGATACCCAAGTCCTTGTTCACATTTGGTAAATGTTTCTTATTGTTGGGCATCATGCTCCAGGGAGCCCGGGAGCAGGGTGACTACTAGGACGAGCTCGCCTTTGCAGGCTGCGTCCAGTTGGGGTATGCTCTCCAGTCTGGTGAAGAAAGGGGGGAAGCTTACCTCCGGGGTGGGTTTTGACCTCAGAAGTCACCTGAGGAAGGGGGTTGAGTCCACCTTGTTCCTCCTCTCAGGTCGGCCTGGTTCAGGTCATGGGCTTGTGGCAGCAGTCTGACCAGAGCCTACCTGTCGGCCCTCGTCATCGGCCGTTGGAGTCTTTTCATAGCCCTCAGTCCCTGTCCTTTCTGTCCCCGCCCCCTCAGGTCTCGCCCTTGCCCCTCCTTTTACCTGGTTGGGCTGGCCGAGGTCCAAGGTCCTGCCCCCTTCATCCCTCCCTGATCCTGTCACGTCCCGTTGCCTTTTTCCCCGGGGGCCTGGTCCTGCAAGGGTGTGCCTCTCAAGGTCCTGCGGCAGGTGCGAGCCGCCACTGTGGACTGGGCTAGGCCCGGTGTCAGTCTCCTGCTGTTCTGGCTGCTTGGCAGCCTGTCGGCGGGTCCCATCCCTTGGATGTGAACCTTGCCACAACTGCTGCAGCTGTGCCAGTGGTGGAGGGGTTGCTCCAAAGAGGAGCCTTGGACTTGTCCCTGTCTTTGGTGTCTCCTCGGGTTCCCAGCGGCCCGAGGGCCAACCTCTGGTGGATTTGCAGTTGGGGGAGGCGGATGCTCCGTTCCCTCTGGGTCGGGGTTGGACGTTTCCTCTGCCGTGATCCATCGGGAGGAAATCTTCTGCCGGCCTAGTGAGCATTGGGCAAGAACCCCGGGGATCGCTGCGGGGGCAGCCTCTGGTGACGACTGACGGGTAAGTATGGGCTAAATACTTACTGTATTTAGATTTTAGGAGGAGATTTTAATGATAGACTGGATCTAAAGTTAGATCAGAGCCCTCCTCCACGCAGAATGCTCTCTATGGTGGATAAACACTCAAAGCCTATATGGACGAATGAGGACTGATTGACCTATTATTATTATTATTATATACAGTATGTATATACCGCCTTTCTTGGTCATTGGATTTCTCCTCCGACTTTAATCCAAGGCGGTGTACATGTGCAGGCTGTCCTAACCCCCCTTGGTTTTTTTTACAAAATATATAAATGTCCAATCTTTCATGAACGGCTACTTTCCAGGTGGTATCCTTTTTACAGTCTGACAATTCTGCTGGCTGGCGCCTCCCACACTCGACCGACGCACCTGGAAGCTCTTATCTCTCCTCCTGGAGGCTTTCACAGCTTTTTGCCGGCGGCGTGTCTCAAACTTATCAAGTTCACCGGTCTTCGGGCTTTGAAGGCAGCAGCTCTCCCAACTGAGCCAGACTCTTCTGCCTCAGGTCTGTATACATAGGAGGTCTCTATAGTGGACCTCCACTCTCCCCGGATCCCGCATCCGCAGATTTGTTTCAACACGAATACGGCTGTCCACTGTAAAACCTGTAAAAAAAAAGGGGGGGGAGCAGTTTCTACCTTTTAGATTGAAACTGCTGTGTGTTCTTACTTAAACAAGCTGAAATTGCGCTGCGGAAGTCTCTTCTGGGTCACACAACTTCCCCCCCTCCCAAAATAGCTCCAGAATGCATTGCAATGCATTCTGGTGCGTTCTTGGTAGAGGGAAGTCATGTGATCCGGAAGAGGCTTCCAGGACATGATTTCAGCTTGTTTCAGCAAGAACATGCTGCGGTTTCAATCTAAAAGGTAAGAAACCGCTTTTTTCCTGATTTTTTTTTTTTTTTAACAGATTTTACAGTTGGCCCCGGTATGAATGGAACCCCCATGAATATACTGAGGGCCAACTGTATACACATATCTCTTCAGTTCATCCAGAGTGGGTCTCAATCGCTTCAGGGAGTCGATCTGAAGCGCGGGGAGGCCTGCAGAGGGGGCTGTGCCCCCCTGCACCCTCCAGAAGGCCGCCACAACCCCCGGTAAATTTAAAAAAAAAAACTTTCCTGGCAGCAGCGGTGGGACATCACCAACTTCACTGCATGTCGCCACCCCCCCTTAAGGGGGTAGGGGGCCGCCTCTGGTTTTCATAGTGGCCATCACCGTGACCCATCACTTTGAGAACTACTGTCCTAGCATATTGCTTCTAACAGCAAAGACATAAAAATTATATCTCTGTGATTACAGATGCGGAAAATTCTAGTGAATTAATATGCAATTTCATACGTTTTACTCAGTGTATATAGTTGTCCATGTGCAGGGGTCAGGGATCTCTAGGGGGTTGGGGCGCATAACTCCCTTGCAGCCCCTCACGGACCATTTGAAAGGTGTTGGACTGGCCTCAGACACGGCTGGGTTCCTGCAGCTTTCGTCGTCCTCCCTAGCTTTGGCTCTTCAATAGGATCACAGGCAGCTGGCTGACCTGGACCAAGACCAAGCCTCCTCATCAGCCATCACCTCGTGCTTAGGTGTAGACAAGTCCTTCACAGACTCGGCCCCTTCCTCTCCCCTCCTGGCTCCAAAGGGTACCCAGCTGTGGCATCTGCCCTCATTCCTCTCCCCCTTGCTCCCCACCCTACCCTCCACCTGCTCTCGGTCCAACAGCAGGTCCCTTGTGCGTCGCCAAAGCTGGTCTCTGAGGCCAGAAGCTGTCATTGCGACTAGTGTCTTGCTCAGTGGCGGGTGAGCTGCTTGCCTGCAGGTGCGGCGGAAGTGGTAAGCAGGCCGGGAGCCGACTTCGCTGGTCATGTGGTTGAGCCGGCCACTCCGGCCTCCTAAGGGGGCTGGAAGCCAGAAGAGGACTTTGAGGGACAATCTGTATGGGTGGCAGGGGTGGTAAGTCCAGGCCTGCTCGGACAATAGTAAAGGAAAGAAACCTTTGGAAGAAGATATGGAAAGGTTTTTTTCCTGATTTGGACCTGATTTGGACCAGCAACAGATCTCAGCGGCACCAGTCTCTATTAAAGAAATAAAGGCTGATGTCTTAAAGCTTAAGAACAGTAAATCTCCAGTCAAATGGTATAAAGCATTTTTGGATTTTGTAGCTCTTCTGAACTATATTAGCTTTATACTGAGATTTTTGGAACAGGCTCTTTGCCACTTTCAATGAGTCTAATGACTTGGACTCAAGTCGTGTCATTGACTTGACTCGGAGTTGACTCAGCGATTGTAAACGACTCAAAAGACTTGACTCGAGACTTGGAGCCTTTTACGACAAGTCGAATTTTATTCGGGTTTAAACCCATTTTCCCCATCAAATAGATAGGGACTCGCAACCAAAGACTCTGGATTTGAGGGCAAAGATTTGGGACTTGACTTGAGACGTGGAGTCAGAGACTTGATCTACATCCCTGCTAATGGCCCAATCTTATGGGCATACTGTGCCACCAAAACTCACGGTCCAGGGTGCTTTATGGCAGTCACAAACACAAAGCACCACCGGCCTTCCCAGGACCGGTAAGTCAGCTCAAGGGGTGGCCAGACCGGGGGGGGGGGGGGAGAGGGAGGAGGGTGGATCAAAGCCAAGAAGGGGGCAGTATCGGTGGCAGAAGCATTGCCAATATCCTATCTGCCTTCCTAAATTGCTGGCACAGATCCAAGTAGACCAGTGGTTCTCGAGCTCTTTTGCCCCCTAACCCTAACCCACATTCAGCATGATGCTTCGCAGCCCAGAAGTTTGGCGGTGACATGACGTCACCACCAAAACTTCAGGGTTGCCAATCTAACTGGTCCAAATCCAAATGGGAAAGTAAAGGTGAATAAAGAAGATATGAGCTTGGCAGGAAAGCGCATAACAAAGGATTTTTGGAGTTTCTGCTTACGTGCAGAATTGGGGGTAGGAGATATCTGGGTGCTAAAGCGAGCTTGGGGGTGTTCTGCTTTAATGTGGAAATGTGTAACTAAGGGTGTGAATGGGAAGGGAATTTCCTAATCAGGCAGGATGTAGGTAACAACTTTGCTTCAAAGAGTGGTCAGCGAAAATGCAAAAGTACAATTGTCACCAGGGAGGGGGTGTCTGGCATCCGAAATGAGTTTACATAGGCTAGTAGTGCAAAATGTAGATACAACAAGTAAAACACCTGCATTTAAGAATATTAGAACATAAGACCATTTTACCAAGATACAGAGATTACTGAAATTACCTTCAGAGAGGGGAAATATAAAATGGAAATACGGACAGGAGGTGAGTAAAAGGGTTACAAAGTTGCATTCAATTGATTAAGATACAAAGTGAGGATATCTTCCTGGGGGGGGGGGGGAGATCACGTATGCACAGAGGCGTTGCTACACCACCCGTGGGGGGGATTGACATGACACTCCCCCACGACGCCGTCCCCTATGTCATTTTTGCCATGCCGCCGCCGAATTTTGGTGGCGGTGCAGCACAAAAGCACACGCCCTGGCGCTTTTTCGGCTGTTTTGGGGCCGTATGAAGCCTGGGAGGGCCAATACTCCCGTTCTCCCATGCTCCAAACGGCCTACAAATGGCCGAAAAAGCACTGGGGGGGGAAGTTTTTGCAACATCACCGAAATTCGCCGGCCACACAGCAAATGTGCACACACCCCGCCCACCCCTAAAGACGCCTCTGCGTACACAAAGAGTTATGCGGCTTTCTTTGAAAAACATGCCCTGTATGCCAAAGTTATTGTGTGTTTACTGTCCATTTTGTGCAGAGAGGTTCTGGGATGTTGGCATATACAATTCTTGCACACTGGCATCCATTGATGTTGGCATATTACAATTGTAGTAATGTCCATGTTGTCCAGAAATGGAAAGAAAAATAGGGGGGGCATTACCCCTAACAGTGGCTTTACCATCAATTTGTACAATGGCATAATAATACTGGCCGTTTTTATTCTCAATCCCTTTTTTAATGATCCCGAGCATGGAATTGGCCTTCTTCAGGGCCACCGCACACTGGGTCGACACTTTCATCAACCTGTCCACCAGCACCCCAAGATCTCTCTCTTGATCCATCACAGACAACTCTGAACCCATTAGCGTGTATGTGAAATTTTGGTTTCTTGCCCCAATGTGCATCACTTTGCACTTACTTACATTGAAGTGCATCTGCCATTTTGCTGCCCATTCTCCCAGTTTGGAGAGGTCCTTCTGGAGCTCTTCACAATCCCTGCTGGTCTTCACCACCTGGAAAAGTTTAGTGTCATCTGCAAACTTGGCCACCTCACTGCCTATCCCCGACTCCAGGTCATTTATGAACAAGTTGAAAAGCACCGGTCCCAAGACCGATCCTTGGGGCACACCGCTTTTCACCTCTCGCCATTGTGAAAATTGCCCATTGACTCCCACTCGCTGTTTCCTGGTCTTCAGCCAGTTCCTAATCCACAGGAGGACCTGCCCTCTTATTCCCTGACTGTGAGGTTTTTCACATATATCTGCCTCAGATTAGTGACGACTGTCTCCAGAAAATCCGGTGCTTTCCAACTGTGTACTATGCACCACCACCACGTTCCTAAGTGTCTGCCTTGGGGACGTATATTCTATTAGGGAAATCCTCAAGCAGGCCCTCCCTTCCCAGGAAGAGGGCTATGTGAAAGGCCTTGAGTGAGCACCGGAGGAGGGTGCAGTGCAAGGGTGAGCTCTCATTTTCTGTTCTGGAAAAAAATGTCTGGTTGTCCACAGTTCAGCAGTGAGGGTGGGATACTGAAGAGCATCCTTGCTCCTTGGCAGCCTCCTTTCTACTACCTGGGTACAAGATACAGTGTGGGCTCCCCACCTTTTAGCATAGGGAGGTTAATAATGTTCAGGGCTGGTGCACCAAATGCTGCCCCACCTTATGAGCATTGGAAAACAAAGGAGTGTGGAGGAGAGCGATGCATTTGAGCATCTCCTCTTCTGCCCCATCCCCCTCTTCCAATTCAGGGAGCGGGAGTAATAGGAGCCATGCAGGCAAGTGGACAGATGGAGGTGAGCCCCCCCCCCCAATCATCAACTGAGCCAACTGCCTCCATTGGCCTTGTAGGTGGACTGGACCTGATAACGTTGATACCTTTGCTTTCAAAGAGGTTCCAAGCTACAGTTCTTCCATGGTTAATGATGAATACATGGTGCTGCCCCCCACATGGTCAAACTGCAGAGTTCAGGTGTGGGGAAATGTAAGTGCCTGAGATTCCTGATCTGAACTGGTGGGGGCCCTATGGATGCAACAACCTTCTTCAGAGCTTCCAGGGTGGTGATCACTGGGAGGAACACGGAATATGCAGAATGCGCAGCATGACCGTGAAAGCTCAGCACACATTCTAATGCACAGATGTGGAAAGTCTGGAAAGGGCGAAGGAGTCCCCTCCATGGAACACTGGCCGAGAGGCTCTCTGTTTCAGAAGTTCTTTGAAAAAATGAATGCATAACCCAAACTCTGTTGCTAGTCATAGCAATCTGATGGAAGGGGGGGGGGGTTGCTATATCCCTGACGATAGTAATGGGATGAGAAGTGAGTCAGACCAGAAGTAGCCAGGTTCTGCTGGAAACAAGTAGAGACGAGCAGCCCGATCATACCCGCCAAGCCCCAGCCATGTCACTGGAGTGCACACTGCATGCTGCAGGGGGGCAGCCCAGCAGGTCTCCATTGGTTCCCTTGCCCCCACTGCTTCAGCAGAGTCAAAGTTCAGCAAGGCCTGGAATGGGCTTCCGGTGACACTGCTGAGCCCCTGAGTAAGTCAAGCAACAATGTATTTATTTCCTTGTTCACATGTTTAAAAAATGGTTCAGGGTGGCTACCGGAACAATAGTAAGATGAGAAACTACATTGCACTGTAAACCCATCAAACACATTAAAAGTTTATAAAACAGGAGCAGTAAAATGAAATTCATCAGTCAATGCGATGAATCATGGAAAGTCGGGCAGAACAGGCTTAAAAGTGGGAGGGAGGGAGCAATGCACCTGACCATGTGCAGTGTCTACTTCTTCCCACCTGTGCGGAGCTGCTACCCTTCTGCATCCGCCTGGCATTCTGGGGAACATAAGAACATAAGAAGAGCCCTGCTGGATCAGGCCCAAGGCCCATCTAGTCCAGCTTCCTGTGTCACACAGTGGCCCCACCAGATGCCTCAGGGAGAACACAAGACAACCTGTTTCCCGTTGTCACTCCCTTGCACCTGGCACAGAGAAAACCTACTCCTTCAACTCTTCAACCAGGAGGTTGCTTATGTCTTGTAACCTGTGATGGTCTCTTCCTCCATGAATCTGTCCAAACCCCTTTTAAAGGCATCAAGGCCAGGTGCCATCACCACATCCTGTGGCAAGGAGTTCCACAGATGAATTACACGCTGGGTAAAGAAATATTTTCTTTTGTCCGTTCACGGTGCACCGCATTCCACCAGGTTTCTGTTATACCTACTATATCAATGTTTCCCCTAGCCACCAAACATTCCAGTTCTCCCATCTTTGCCTGTAGACCTCAGGCATTTGCATAAAAGCACTTATATACCAGGTCCCCCAAGAAGGGCTGCATGTTTGCACCTTTATCCCTGCAGCCCTCTGTCCTGCTAGACTGGCTGTCATGTCCCATCATGCTACCACTCCTAATTCTTACTTGACTGTTCCCAATCCTCGGCATTCCGTAGGGATGAGGAGTCCCGAACCGGATGCCCCTCGGCTCCTGTCGGCTTTCCCCCAGGAGTTAGTTTAAAAGCTGCTCTGCCACCTTCTTAATGTTACGCGCCAGGAGACTGGCTCCATTTTGGTTCAAGTGAAGCCCGTCCCTCTTGTACAGGCCCGGCTTGTCCCAAAACATTCCCCAGTGCCTAACAAACCTAAACCCCTCCTCCTGACACCAGTGTCTCATCCACGCATTGAGACCCCTGAGCTCTGCCTGCCTAGCTGGCCCTGCGTGTGGAACAGGTAGCACTTCTGAGAACGCTACCTTTGGGGTCCTGGATTTGAGCTTCCTACCTAGCAACCTAAATTTGGCCTCCAGGACCGCCCGGCTACATTTCCCCACATCGTTGGTGCCAACGTGTACCACAACCGCTACCTCCTCCCCAGCACTCTCTACCAGCCTATCTAGATGAGAGGTGATGTCCGTAACCTTCGCACCAAGCAGGCCAGTCACCATGCGGTCCTCACATCCGTCACAGACCCCCCTCTCTATGTTCCTGACTATAGAGTCACCCACGACAAGAAGCCCCCTCCCCAGAGGAGTATCCTTAGTGCGACTGGATACGGGCCCATCACCTGAAGAAGGGGTCCCCACTGTGGGATTGTTTCCCTCTTTTCCAGAGCGACGTCCTCCAGCCCTGAGACTCCCTTTCCTGGCAGCTGAGGCGCTGGCCAACTGAGGGTAGGACGATGCCTCCACGTCCCTAGAAGTCTCACCCTGGTCCCTCTTTACCTGTCTCTGCTTCTCCAGGTCAGCAACCGTGGCTTCAAGGGAGCGAACCCGTTCCCTGAGAGCCTGGAGCTCTTTGCACCGAGCACACACCCGTGACTTGTGCCCAAGAGGCAGATAGTCATACATGTGACACTTGGTGCAAAACACTGGATAGCCCCCACCCTTCTGCTGTCTGTCTGACTGCATAGCTTTTGTGTGTAAGTTATGGATTTATCAAAGTTTGGGTACCTTAATGTTGTTGGAGCTCTCCTCTCTTCAAGGTTGTTGGAGCTCTCCTCTCTTCCTCTCTCCTCTCTTCAAGGAAAGTGCTGGGCAGTGTGTGGGGCCTGGCTTCCTCGCCCCGCTGCTGAACTCGCCCAGCTGCTCAACTCGCTGTGTCTTCTTTTACCTTGGCACTTTGTCCCAGGAGGCCACTCACTGCTTCTGAAAAGGGCTCACTTGCAAACCAGCCCCAGATCTAAACTGTTATGCAGCTCCTCCCCCTGCCTACCTGAAAGTTTGAAAAGACTGGCCTCTAAGGGCGGGACCTGATGGGATTTGCTGGCAGGAATTCCTGTTGCTATGGTTCCTGTGCCACCTTAATTTACATCTGGCCTACTATACACTTAAAGTTTTAAATTCTGCTTAAGTTTAACTCTGCTTAAGGTGTAGTTTAGCTTGCTTTCTCCCCTTCTTTTATCCTCCTCCTGTTTTGTTTTGGACTCCTACTCTAAAGTAGACTCTGGTCTCTGCCCTGGGCTCTTACTCTTGAGTAAACTCTGGTCCTACTCAGATTAGACCTGTTTAGATTTGGGCTGCAATTCTCCTTAGAATCAGCTCCCAGGCTTGTCCAGGCTTGTCCTAGGCTTGTCCAGTTTCTGACCCTGTCTTTTAGGTAGGTGCTTGTTTGTTTATTTGAATCTATTTAATTTCCCCTCCTAGCTTCTGTGCCTGTGTCCTAGCTACTGGACCTTAAAATTCCCCTCCTCAGGTTATATTGAGTTCTACTTAGCTAGGTTTAGTCACTACAAGGGGGGGGGGGGCGGAGTTAAGTTAAAAAACTTAAACTTAAGATAGAACTAAACCCACTGGCGTCACTACAAGGGGGGGCGGAGCTGTAAGTTCTGCTGAAATCGGAGCCTCCTTTACACAGAGGAACGAAGCAGCCCCGCCCCCTCACCTTTGGAGCCTTTCAGGGAAGCTGCACAACAGTTGCTTTCACTTCCCTGAAAGGCTCCGAAGGTGAGGGGGCGGGGCTGCTTCGTTCCTCTGTGTAAGGGAGGCTCCGATTTCAGCAGAACTTACAGCTCCACCCCCCACCCCCCACCCCGTAGTGACGCCAGTGGGTTTAGTTCTATCTTAAGTTTAAGTTTAAGGTAGCTTTAACCAAGTCCTTTACAGTTAAAGGTAAATTAAAGTTAGACAAAGCTGGACTAATGAGAGTAGTATGGATATTTTCATGACCAGACATAATGACAAAAGAGGTAGAGTTTATATAGGTTAAAAAGTCATGTAAAAAGATTTTTAAATATTAAACAAAAATATGAGGAATTCCAAAACTTTAAAATACATAAAAATATTGAAAAAACTGGGTGGCGATCTCTCAGAGAAAAAAATCATTCCCTGCTTAATAGGCAACAAGAACTTTCTTTCGTTAATAGAATTTGGCTGCCTATCTTGAGGAAGATTGTTTCCATACCAGAATCTTGATTGCTTTGATCGTTGCCTTTTTTGTGCTTGTTCCGCTTTAAATTGATTCCTTCCGATACGAGCGTTTGCTGGTACTAATTGACAGCTGTTTCCTATTTTCAGATTGACAGCTGCTTCCTATTTTAACTGGTGTTTTTCTCTAGCAGCCAACTCCATCTCACACAAGGTGCTTGTGTGTTCCTTGAAAATGTCCAGAGTCTTGGATGAAACGTTGGATTAATATTTTACAATTTGTGTGGTTTTTTCCAATGTTTTTATGTATTTTAAAGTTTTGGAATTCCTCATATTTTTGTTCAATATTTAAAAATCTTTTTACATGACTTTTTAAGCTATATAAACTATTTTTGCTATATAAACTCTACCTCTTTTGTCACAAATGAGTGTTCACTTACCTTCTCCTCGCCCAGCTGCTCAACTCGCTGTGTCTTCTTTTACCTTGGCACTTTGTCCCAATGAGGCACTTCGTCCCAGGAGGCCACTTGCTGCTCAAGCAGATTTGTCCAGGACTGTGCAGTGCAGCTCATTGCGTTGGGCAATGGGCACTCCCGTTACCATTACTGATACCGTTACCATTGGACTTCCAGATCCAATCCTTGAAGGAGGGGGGGACATTCAACTACTCATCAGAGCTCCAACTGAAACCTCGACCTCTGTTGACCAGCTTGCTGCTGCTGAGCTTCCCAGAAGCATCTGGCTTGTCGCAGCTGGAGAAAGGTTTAAGGGACGATGTGCGTTTCATCTGCTCCAGTAAGGCAGCGCACACCCAATTTTTACCTCTTCTGAATGGTTCGGATTTTGCCATGTTATTTGGGAGCTACTGTAGTGGTTGGTTGTACTTTTTACTCATGTGGTGCTGTTTGCGTTTGACCTGTCAACTGACTGTGTTGTCCTCCTATCTTTTTTCAGATTTGAACTGGAGCAGGGGTTCCCAACCTTTTTCACCAAATGTATCCCCTGGCACGGTCAAATTTTTTGAAGTATCCCCTGCGCCAATTAATTAATTAGCATTAATTAATTATTAAAATGTAAAATTTAACCATTAAAATTATTAAAATTACTCAGCTTACACTGTTAGCTCTGGAAATCACACTGCTTTCATTTACTGCCTGGTTACTCAATTTTTGCCACCCCTTTTATTTATTTATTTTTAAAGAAAATATCACCACAGGTCTCCCATCCAAAAATGAACCAAGGCAATTCCTGCCAACAATTCCTAAGCTAAGCAATTCCTGCTTAGCTTTCTTAACAAGACAGAGAACCAGCTCAATCCGCCATACCAGCCCTTTGGCGTCACGAGCCAGCATGTCACCCTGTGCGGAGTCGGCCGGATTGGCGCGTCACCCCCCCACACACTGGCACGTCACCCCCTGGTACACTCACCCCATCGGCACATCGCCCCCGGAACTGGCAGGCTGAGCCGTGTCTTCCTCAGCAGCTCAGACGCTTCTGAATAGGCCGGGCAAGGCTTCGAGTAGCGCATGCGCACAACGCCGCTTGAAGCCTTGCCCTCAGAAGGGCCAAACGAAGACCTTATTGGGTCACCCTAATGTCACCCTAACGTGGATGCAAATGCTAGAGAGAGGTTTATATAGAAATTTGGCAGAGGTCTGTATGGGAGCTCTGCAAGTCAGTTAGCTGTGCTGTTGAGTTAGCTGGGCTGTTCCTTAGCAAGCTGTGTACCCCTGCTGGTCTCCCTGGGGGTACGCATACTACAGATTGGGGAACGCCTGATCTAGAAGTTACCACTGCAGTTAGCTCTTCATACTCTTGATGCCAAAGGGTGAAATGTAATTTGTGCACAGTTCCTGAAACACCAACATTACCGCCAAACCACTGAAGGCCTGGATTTTTCTGTGTTGTCCTATTGTTATTCAAATTTGATTTAAGGCAAAACCAAAAACAAAACATGTAAATGGTGATTTTTGGAAATGTTCCTCCGCCATTTATAATGACCCCAGTTTATATGCAATATGTGAGACTGAGCAGCCGTTAATCATTATTGCACCCTTTTGGTGAAACTCTTTTTGATGCTTTACTGCCAACCTCATATCTTCTTTATTTATTCACCTTTACTTGCCCATTCTGATTAATCGTTTTTGTTTAGACTTTTAATAAACTCATTATATTTTGACCCTTGCCTTGCTTGGTCCATGTTCACAGGTAATTCAGTGGATTGTCACGTCTCTTCACTCTGCAGCCGCTACTGTGGATAACTCGGGAGTTCCCTACCCTGACTACATTTTTTTGGGGGGGGGGGTTGTAGTTTTGTGAAGGCACTGAAAATTCTTTGTTAACTATCTCTAGGCATAAAAATGTAACATGAGCCCTGCTGGATTTGACTAAGGTGGGTCTAGGTAGGCCAACATCCTGTTTCCCACAATGGCTGCTGGGTGTTTCTGGGGAAACCCACCAGCAGGGCATGAAGGCAAGCGCCCTTTCCTGCTGTTGCCCTCAACTGGTATTAAGAGGTGTCGTGCCAATGCATCTGGAGGCTCCATAGAGCCGGCAAAGAGGATGCTTAGGGCTTCCCCTCTCTTCCAATGCTTTCCCTTCCATTTTCCCTTAGCTGGCATACTTCCAGGTTTGGAACTTGGGAAAGAAACCTCAAAACTGTTGGAGGGCTAAGCACCTTTGCCCGCTGATCCTGCCCTGCAAGTACCCCCGCCCAGCTAGAAAGTACACATCGTTAGAATGGCTTTTTTGTGTGGTTTTTTTTTCTTCTCTTAAGAAGATGGCTTGGCACACTGTGCGCATAGGGAAGGAAGTTGCTGCTGGTTCTGCCATGAGACATCTTTCTTTCCTAAAATGCAACAGGTGATGTTTTGAGGATGTGGGTGGCTGCCCACCTACTGGATGCCCTCCTGTTGTGAATTCCTGTTTGCTAGGAGTGAAGCCAACAGGAGGGTGGGGACTGCCAGCCTCCCCCATCATTTCCCATCTTGTACAATTCCATACAACAACAAGTGAGGATGATGAAATTCCCTGTATTTTATCAGCCAAAGTTGTTGTTGACACAATCATGAAAGGACACAAAGCACAGCTGTGCCGCCTATCTCCAGGAAGCAAGCTTTTAACAAGTCCCTTTGCCTCTCGTTTGGTTGTTACCGAAAAACTTTCTCGCTAACAAAGTCCCTGGCGATGGTGTCTCTTTCCCATTAGCAGCGGTCCCCTCCTGTGGCCGAGCCCCCAGGGCCTATTCCCAGCTGTGGTGTGGAGGGTCCCAAGTGGAGAAGACATAAGAAGCAGAAAACTTTTAACTCAAACTTTTGGCTTTCAGTGGTGATTAAAGACTAACATGGAATCTCTACAGGTTTGGCATCACTGGAAAGACTGACCAAAAACAGAATTAGCTGGGTGAGGCAGATGTTTTCTGTTGTTCCAGTGAACTATCGGAGTTGATACACCAGTGTTGAACTGGCCTTGTGACATATTCAGTGCAACACATCCTGGTTGACCATTGACCATTCCCAGAGGCACACAGTGGTCCATGTGGGGACATGCTGTGCATGTGATGATTTGACAAGTCAGTCGTCTATATCAGGGGTTCTCAACCGGTGGTACGCGTACCACCAGTGGTACTTTGGGGCACCTCTGGTGGCACACCATCGGTTGGAACCCCCCAACCCCACCCCATCCCCGTCGGAGCTCAGGCGCAGAGGTTTTGGATGCCACAGAGCTCAGAAAGCATTGGCAAGAGGCTTGGCCGGCAAGCAGAGGTGAAGTGTGAGAGTTTCACATGCTGGAAAAGTCCTCCCCACCTGCCCCAAGCCTCTTACCAGCACTTTCCAAGCTCCGCGGCGTCAAAAACCTCTGCGCCTGAGCTCTGATACCCAGAAGTGACTGGTGCTGGCATAATCGCCAGTCACTTCCAGTGGTACTCTGGGAGATTCAGGCGGCAGCGGTGGTATGCCGCCACCGAGGCGTTGAGAACCGCATGTCTATATCACTGTGCCAGGTGGTAAGTAGAATGTTACCACTCTCCTGCTGCTTCGCCGGATTTCTGCTCCTGTGGAGAATTGTGCTCAGATTCTTCACCAGGACCGTGCTGGTGACGAGCTGCTTCCCATGGGCTACATTGTCTGTATTCTCCCATTATCCAAAGATGTTTCATGACATGTCGTCATAACGTGGATCCAGGGGGAAGTGGTCACAGAGCCAGCCTGACATGTGCAATTCCACTCAGGAGACCTGCCTTAGAACTGCAACAAAAGGTGATTAGAGCCAGCTCTCACCACAGCATGTGGCCACTGGGCCATCCGCTCCCCACCTTCCGATCAAACTGCAAGCTGGGGCTCAGGCTCAGGAGAAGCATCTGCATTACGAAGCATTAGCCCCGCCCCTCCGGCCTTTTCTAGCTGAACAAAGGCCCCCCCTCTGCATTTTTCAGCCAGAAAAGGCCACTACGCGGATGAGCGGGTGACTCCTTGGTACCCATGGTGCAAAAAAAACCACGCCGCCACTGTTTTCGCCACCCCCCATTTGCCGCCGGGGGCAGGGGCCTTCAGCACAACGCCCTCCCATTCCTACACCACTGCTCCCCAGCCACTGTTGCTAGAGGGCACTGCCCCTGGAGATGGCCATTTTGTTCTTGTGACTCACAGTCAAGAATAGACCTTTCCTCCCCCATGAAGGTATCTAAACTCACAGCCCAACCCTATCAACACCCACCCCCAATAATGCAGCCACGCCACTGGAGCCTTGCCCAGGAATAAGCCTTCAGTGCCCAAATGGGTCTACTCAGACATATGCATGAAATGGTGTGTCGCCATTTGCAACAGCTGTAAGGCGCCAGTTCCGGCAGCGCAGTGTGCTACCCATCAGCTTGGGCCATCAGTAACTAGTCATCATCATCACCACGGCTTGTGGCAGTGAATGCCATGAGTAAATGACATGTGCTGAAGAGGATAGCCTGTGCTGTGAAGAAGTCCTTTGTTTTTTCTGTCCTGAATTTGGCTCTGAGTTCTAGTGTTACGGAAGAGGGGGGAACGCTTCTCGTGATCCACTTTCTCCACTCATGCAACATTTTTTTTTCCTACGCTGAAAAGCCTCAAATACTTTAGCCTTTCCTCATAGGGGAGGTGCTCCAACCCCTTGATACTTATGGGTGCCTTTTCTGCACCTCTTCTAGCTCTAGGACAGGGGTTCTCAACCCCTTCCCGGCCAAGTACCAGCTCCGGCACCACTCTCCTGCTGCGTACCACCACCAGTTACTTCTGGGTTTTCAGTTTTTCAGAGGCCAGAAAATGCAGGTAGGAGGCTCTGGGTGGGTGGGAGAGACCTTCTCAGCATTCCCGAGAGGCTCGGCCAAAGGCAGGAGCCTCTCGTGGGTGAAAAAGCACAGCTGAAAGCGCCGCGTCGGAGCAGGGTTCCAGTGGTTCAGCGGTCCTAGTACCACCAGCAGTTGGCCAAAGTATCACTGGTGGTACTAGTCCCACTGGTTGAGAACCCCTGCTCTAGGAGCCCCTCTTTCAAAATGGGACATGGTCAAAAATAGTCTTTTTTTTTAAACATCTGTTTTGGAGTCTTTGTCTTCATGTTTGGGGAGGCTCCAACCAAAACTAGGCATATTGATTTAAACCACTCTAGAAAGTGAAGTTCAGAAATTTGAATCCTATTTATGAACAAGGCCACCTACTGAACAAATGCCAGGCCTCCAGCCTGCCCCCTCCCTCCAGCTGCCTCTGTCCCCGCTTGAGTCCCTGGAGAGACCAGCATTCACCAGAGCTGGGCTGGGCGGCTGCGGTCCTGGGAGCCTTCTTGAGCGCGTCTTTGTTCGAGTCCCTGCCTGTGTTGGGCCCGTTCCTGGATTTCTCACCATGGTTGCCTCAGTATTGGCAAGGGGAGGCTGTCCCTCTGGGTCAGGCAGAGCACTATATACTTTCTTCACTTCAGTCATTACCAGCCGCACAAGACAGGGAGCAACAGATCTCGTTCCCAAGCAGGTAAGATGAGGAGGCCAGGGGAGCCTGCTGGACATTGGCTGGGGACGCCGGGGACACAGACGAGCCCCTTTTGTCCTGTTGAGGCCCTTTGCTCAGTGCAGGGGGGGTTTACTATGCAGAGAGAGAGAGAGAGAGAGAGAGAGAGAGAGAGAGAGAACCTTCGTCAAATCAATGCCATGTGCCACTGAAGCTCTCTTTCCATCAGCCTTGGTCTCTCTGCCAAACATAAGAAAAGCCCTGCTGGATCAGACCGAGGGTCTAGCTCTAGTTGGTCCCACTTCTTGTGTTGGGGCCTCCCAGAAGCTCACAGGCAGGGGAGCCATGGAGGAAACCACTCTTCCCCCCAGCAACTGATCTTCAGGCTCAAGGCCAAGCTCTCATTCCCCTTGTCTTTAGGAAGATGGCCATGACCTCACCTTGAACGGAAGCCATTTTTGTGGGTGAGCAGACTTGGCATGGCTGATAGACCTGCAGGAACGTGTCTCGTTCCCTTTTCAAGCCATCTAAGCCAGGGGCCATCACCACATCTCCTGGCAGTGCGTTCCACCAGCTAATTCTGCACTGTATGAAGAGAACTTCCTTTTGCATGTCCGGCGTTCACTTTCATCAGCTGATGCTTGAGAAGAAACTGTTTTGGTTACTAAGATTTAGCTATGGGATCTGTCCGTCACGACTGCAGGAGGGGGGGGGGAAGGCCCACAACATGCATATTATTATTATTATTATTATTATTATTATTATTATTATCATCATCATCATCATCATCATCATCACCATCATTATCATTAATAACAGTATTTATATGCCGCTTTTCAACAAAAAGTAGTTCCCAAAGCGGTTTACTGGAAAATTCAAATGGTTAAATGGCTCCCTGTCCCAAAAGGGCTCACAGTCTAAAAAAAAAGATGCAGAACACCACCAGCAACATCCACCAGAAAAGAGACTGTGCTGGGGTGAAAGGGGGGCAGTTACTCTCCCCCTGCTAAATATAAGAGGAGCACCAACTGAAAAAGTGCCTCTTGCCCAGTTAGCAGGGGTAGATAGGGTTGTTTGCTGGAAATGCATGTGGTGTTCTGCGGTGGCCCTGCAAGGCTTGGCCTTGATCGGGATGTGTGTGGGCCAAGCTCCACTGTTCCCTTCCCATCCCACAACGCTTTGATCGTTTTTTCAAAAGCTTCTGTGCAGCTCCCTCCCTCATTGGTTCTCTTTTCTCATTATTCTAATTCTAGATATTTTGTATCTGCAAGAGAACATTTTCAAGCTGCTCTTGACTTTGGTCAGATTGATCCAGCAACCACTTGGATCAAGGTCTGTTACTTCTTACTTGCCTCTCCATCGTCCTGTTTTTTGTCCCCTCACCTTATAGTCAACCCTGACTGTTCCCTGGAAGGACAGGTACTAAGGCTGAAACTCAAATATTTTGGCCACCTAATGCGAAGAGAGGACTCTCTGGAGAAGACTCTGATGCTGGGAAAAATTGAAGGCAAAAGGAGAAGGGGAAGGCCAAGGATGAGATGGTTAGACAGCATCACCGATGCAACGAACATGAAAATGAGCGAACTCAGGAAGATAGTGGAGGACAGGAAGGCCTGGCGGGATATGGTTCATGGGATCACGAAGGGTCGGACACGACTTAACGACTGAACAACAACACCTTATAGTCACCCTGACTTCTGAACCATTTCCTTTTGTTGAAAGCAACAATCCAGAGATGAGGGGGTTCAACCTCTATTCTCTGGGTTGTTGCTTGACTTTTAAGCAGGTCATGAACTTCTGTTCTCAAGGATCAGAGTTTGTTTCAATGCTGCAGGACCATTTTGAGCTCAGGGCTCTCTGGGCAGTGGGCCGCAGATACAATCCACACTGACGTCCTTTAGCAGCACCAGCGTCCTGAAGTGGACCCCCAGACACCAACGCACTGGAAGGCTGCCAGGTTCAGAGTCAGGACCTTGGTCCATCCAGGCCAGGACTGTCTGCTCTGATTGGCAGCAGCTCTCCACAATCGCAGGCAGAGGCGAGTCTCTCACCTAAGATACCGCCTAACTAGGGACCGAACATGGGATCTTCACTGCAATATTGGTTCCAACAGATCCTTTAGGGTTACTCAAGAAACGTGTGGTGACTGACCCCACAGGATTAGAGGGCACGAATGGAAGGTCCTTTGTAACCAAAGCCCACGGGCGGAAAGGCTTAAAGTAAGCACGTGTGCGGGCCATTTCTTGGTGAGAGAGATTCTTTACAGCCCTGGTTCGATGGCTGTCAGAATAGGAATGACTCCCCAGTCAGGATTGTAGCTTTCGATAATATATACTTGGACTTGACAATCAGAGCAACGATATCTATCAAGGATCTTCAGTTGAGCAGCGGCATGCGCCTTTTAAATCTAGGAACGCAGAGACACTTTTTAACATCAAACAGCCTGCTGGCTCGTGTTTTGCCTGAGGAAGATTATCACAAGATAATTGAAACGTTGCATTTTTAAATATAAATTTTATTGTTTGAACCTTGTTTCCAGTTTTTACCAGCCTTGGTTTATTCTCTGTAAAATTGTATTGCCATGGCTTTTAAACCCGTCCTTTTTTCTACTAATGCTATCTATGTTTACTCAGAAGAAAGTCCCACTGTCTTCACTGGGGACTTACTCTCAGGTAAGTGAGTATAGGGCTGCAGTTAAAGATCCTCACCACAGGAGCCGGAGCAGTCATAGAACAGGAGGTCAGGTCCTTGGAACTGGTTAAAGAACAGGAAGCAGAGAGTGGGCAGTTCTCCCACTGGAGAACCACAGAAGCAGAGAGTGGGCAGTTCTCCCACTGGAGCCCGGCTCCTGTGGTGAGGATAAAATAACAGACAGCCCAATGGCAAATGTGGTTTAGTGCCAACAAGTTGTTGATTCTCACCGGAGGCAACTAGCTAACCAGCACGGGAAGCAGAATGTTGGGCTAGATCAAGGGTGGGGAACCTATTTGCGGTGGAGGGCCATTTTCCAATGGGGAAAATTTGCTGCAGGCTGGCCGTTAGGCCGGTCGAAATCCCCCCCCCAGCAAATTTGTCACACACACCCTGCGAATGTACCGCTCTCCCTCCCACCCACCCACCGCTCTCCGAACCCCCACCCACTCGCTCTCCTTACCTCAGGCTCCTCGGCTCCAGGCCACCGCCGTCTTCCCGCGCCTCCTCCTTCTGAAAGTGGCCTTCCTGTACCTGCGCAGAGCGCCGCTGAGGCCAAGAGGGCAATCTCTCGGCCTCAGCAGCGATCTGCGCAGGTACAGGAAGGCTGCTTTCAAAAGGAGGAGGCGCGCGGTGGCAGAGCCTCCGGTCCGGTTTCGCACAGGCTGGATTGGTCTGGTCTCGCACGGGCCGGCCCGGATCGTCCCGCGGGTCGGATCCGGCCTGCGGGCTGGAGGTTCCCCACCGCTGGGCTAGATGGACGGTTGGCCCGATCTCACAACCAGGCTCTTCAGTTCTTATTCCACCACTAAAAGATTGTCTCAGGGGGTGAGGGGAGCTGCCCCTTTTGCTGCCGAGTGGATGCTGGGCGGGGAGAATTCACTGCTGAAGATTGTCTCCCCAAATAACGCACTCCCTTATGAGAGGGGACTCAATAACACTGAAAAGATGCCAGGCAAATTGGCCTCAGAGGACATGAGGTGCCACTATTTGGACTTTCTGCATCTCCAACCTGGACAGCGAATGTTTTTCTCCAGGGAAGCCTGCTGGCTGGGGCACCTAGTAGCCCAGCTCTCTCTTTGCGGTAGTCCCTGAATGTGAAAGTGTGGGAGGGAGAAGAAGAGCAACTGCTGGGAGTGGTGCTCGATCCCCACCTCTCCATGCAGGAGACACCTCGGTCCTATTGCGATGCTTTGACACAGGCTATTTTTCCTTGTTCTTTTGTACACAGAGCGACTCTGTGGGCCCCATGGATGTCAGCAATCAGACACAGGCAGCCGAGTTTGTTTTCCTAGGCTTCTCAGGTGTCACACATGACCAGATCTACCTCTTTTTGGTATTCCTAGCAATCTACTTGGTTACCATAATTGGGAACACCATGATAGTCACCCTGATCCAGCTGGATTCTCACCTTCACAGCCCCATGTACTTTTTCCTCAGTCACCTGTCCTGCCTGGATGTTTGCTACTCATCTGTCACTGTCCCCAAGATCCTGGTTAGCTTCTTGCGCCAGAAACACACCATTTCATACAACCAGTGCATGGCACAGATGTTCTTCCTGATGACGTGTGCAGGGTCCGAGTGCGCACTCCTGGCTGTCATGGCCTACGACCGCTATGCTGCCATTTGCCAACCACTGCGCTACAGTCATCTCATGAGCCCTCAGGTACGGATTCCTCTGGCCATCATTTCTTGGCTCTGGGGCCTTCTGGACTCGGCCATTCACACTGCCCTGGCCACCAACCTGTCCTTCTGTGGGGCCAATGAGATTCACCACATCTTCTGCGATGTCCCACCACTTCTGAAAATTGCCTGCAGCGACACTTATGTCAACGAGATCACTCTCCATTTGGCCAGCATCTTCATGGGATTGAGTCCTTTCTTGTTCATTATCCTGTCATACATCTACATCCTCGCTGCCATCTTGCGAATCAGCTCAACTACTGGCAGACGCAAGGCCTTTTCCACCTGTGCTTCCCACATGATTGTTGTTACCATTTACTTTGGGATGGCAAACCTGAACTACAACCGCCCCAGTGCTGGCTACTCTCTGGAGATCGACACCCTGGTCTCCACGCTGTATTGCATCATCACCCCCATGCTGAACCCTCTCATCTACAGCCTCCGCAACAAGGAGGTGAAGGGAGCCTTGAGAAAGGTTCTGGGGGGTCAGAGGGAGGAATATAGATGAGCTCTTGCAAGACAGCTTCTCTGCTCTAACCCCCATCCCTGCCATTAGAAGCCCCAGAAACCTGCAGACTGTTTTTGTTGATACTGTAGGATATGTGCTATCAAGCTAGTCCTCCAAGATCATAGAGAGGCACCCTTTCTGTAGGCCTGCTGCTTGCAGCCAAAGTTGTGCACATTCATCCAGAACGGCAGCCAGAGAACTGCAGCTCAAGACCCAACCAGGGACTGGAAGATGTTGGTTGTTTTCTTCATTCACAGCTGCGCTGACCTGGATGAAGTCACGGTGGCTCCCCTGGGGTAGTGGGCATTCTTCCCAACATGAGAAGGAATCCGACTTTATCCAGTCACCTGTGGAAAGGCGAGCTATTCCGTGGTTTGCTGTGCTGTGGAGAGGCCTAAGTCTTCCTTGGTGTTCTTTGGTGGGGGAAATCTCTCACTCTGTCTGTGTGCGTGTGTGCACGGGGGGGGGGGGGGGGAGGGTGTTAACATTGGAAGCGTGAAGGTAAAGAAGGGAGGCAGGAGGGTCAGATTCCTTAAGAACCAATGGGGATGCCTTACCCTAAGTTTGGTCATTGCTCCATCTACTCCAGTCCTGTGTATTCTGACTGGCAGCCACTCTCCAGGGTCTTTGAGATCCTTTTAGCTGGACATATCAAGGATTGAAGGGGGGGAACCATTTTGTTATACATTGTTGGTCTCCCCACAGGAGCCGGGAGGTTGTTTAATGAAAACCAGCATGACAGCATGACAGAGGTTCAGATAACATTCATCCCACAGATTAGAAAGGGCACAATTAAAGAGCACAATCACAGAGGGTGTAAGTAAGAGGCAGAAAAGTTTCCTTTAGGAAGTGGAAGTCTGGCCCAAATGAGGAACGTTTTTAAAGTGTCATTTTGGCTGCAGCTCAGCCAGAGGTGGGAGGCCAATTCGATGGCCACAGTATCAAAGAGCGGCAGGGACGCAGAGGAAAGACCCACCCCTCCCGGGTCAGGCCCAGGAGGGCACTTGCAGAGAAGGCAGAAAGCGGATGTGTGAGAAATGGAAGAGTCCGCCAAGAACTCCTACTACTGATTCTAGGATTCTAGGATTCATGTTTGGAACCTGTTACCAATATCCACCGCCTTGCTAGACCTGCCAGTGCAACACCAGCTTTTTAAAAAAAAGTTGTGGGGGCAGGCCATTGGCAGGAAGGGGAGGAAGTGGGAGGACTGGGGGCATTTCTGGGTGGGGAGTGGGAAGGAACCAGGACAGGAAGGAGGCAGGAGGGGGTGGGTGGATCTGACAACAATGGCACATGACAGATCTATGCTCTTTAACATCTACATGAAACCGCTGGGAGAGGTCATCCGGGGATTTGGAGTTGGGTGCTATCAATATGCTGATGACACCCAGCTCTATCTCTCCTTTCCACCTGATTCCAGGGTGGCTGTTGAGGTTCTGGAGCGCTGCCTGGAGGCGGTTGGGCCCTGGATGAGGGCTAATAAGCTGAAACTAAACCCGGACAAGACAGAGGTTCTCCTGGTCCGGAAATCCACGATGCAGGTGCTAGAGTATCGTCCTGCTCTGAAGGGGGTTGCACTCCCTCTGAAGGAGCAGGTCCGCAGCTTGGGGGTCCGCCTGGATCCGCAGCTGCTCCTGGATTCCCAGGTGGCGGCTATGGCCAGGGGGGCCGTTGCCCAGCTTTGGCTGGTGCGCCAGCTACGACCGTACTTGGACCGTGTAGACCTGACCACGGTGATCCATGCTACGGTGACATCGCGACTAGATTATTGTAACACGCTCTACGTGGGGCTGCCCTTGAAGACGGTTCGGAAACTGCAATTACTGCAGAATACGGCGGCCCGTGTAGTCACTAGAGGTAGGCGGTTCGACTCTATCAGGCCGCTCCTCCGACGGCTGCACTGGCTGCCGATTCGTTTCCGGGCCCAATTCAAAGTGCTGGTTTTGACCGTTAAAGCCCTATACGGCTTGGGGCCAGGATGTTTGAGAGACCGCCTACTTCTATATAGTCCGGCCCGTCTCCTTAGATCATGAGAGAAGGCCCTTTTGCGGGTGCCGTCGCCCAGGGCGGTGCGAGGGGCGGCAGCCAGAAATAGGGCCTTCTCAGTAGTGGCACCAACCTTATGGAACTCCCTCGCTTTGACTTACGAACTGCTCCCTCCTTGGACACTTTCCGGTGAGGCCTAAAAACCTTCTTGTTCAAAGAAGCCTTCTGAGCCTTCTGAGCCCTTGCCTTTTTTAACATCTTGCTGGTACAGGTGGGGCGCTGCTGTTTTTATGATCTTGTAACAATCTTTTAAATCAATTTTTAGATGTTGTTTTTATTAGTTTTGTTAACTTTTTTACTGTTTTAAAAAGTAACTATTTATGTATGTACTTCTTTGTATTGTATTTTCTTTTTTATTGTAAGCCGCCTTGGGTCCCTTCAGGGAGAAAGGCGGGATAAAAATATTGTAAATAAATAAATAAATAAATAAATCTTATCCCCTCTTTTTAAAACCTCCCCATCCCTTTTCTCCCCTCGGACATATGCCACCAAAAATAAGTAGCATATGGTCTCTGTTCTCAGATCTCCTCCACCAAGCCTCCTCTTTGATCTCTCCACCAAGCCTCTTTGAATGTCTTTGAAGCCTCTTACATTCAGCAGGGGGAGAGCAACTGTCCCTTTCCAGCTGTCCCTGTTGCGGGGGTCTCTTCTGCACCTCCTTTTAGACTGCAAACCCTTTGGGGTCAGGGACCATTTCTTGATTTATTTCGCTATGTAAACCACTTTACTACTTTTTGTTGAAAAGCAAAATATAAATATTCTTTAACTACAACACACTTGCTTGAGCCTCTGAACACACATGACCTCTAAACCTGGGAAATAATGCCAGGTCTGGTAGTTGGGAGTAAAGTGGACTGCACAGTGGATGGGGCACTATACGGTATCCTGAGAGGGGCTAAAGATCAACAAAGACAAGCACTTATCCAATGAGAGTTTTATTTCTAAAAAGGGTCCATGAAACTTGTCAGGGTCAACAGAGGGGCTGCCAATGACCACACACTGGTCCAGGGTAGTAGCACCTAGTGGTTAGCACGCTCACTCCCTTCCCATTCCCTTCTCTTTCCTGTTTGGAGACGTAGCTTACCGGGGAAAAGGCTTGGTAGGTTGAATCCGCTGCCACCCACCCAGGAGATCAGGCTAGCCAGAGGGGTTCCCTGGGCAGAACCCCCCTCCTAGAACAATACTGAACCTCAGGGGTCTCTATCAAAATCACTCTCACAGTAGTGCCTGCAGAGCAAGGAAATGTGACAATTCCCTGAATTTCCCAGAGCCAGGCAGACTATCTGATTTTACCGGGATGATGGAACTACCAGTCTCCTCTTGCATTTCTCGGTCAGTCTGGTGAGTTCTCCCCTAGATGGATGGAGGACAAAGAGAGTGAGCTTCTGGCCAGTTGGGAGTTTTATCATTCAGCTGGAATTACGTCATCACAGTGATTGGATGAGTGCTGCTGCCTGGTCACTCAGTCCAACTTCCTTGAAACTTGATCAACCAGTATGGCTGGACCTGGCTGCTTTGAACCCAGTTTATATTTGTCCTTCCTGCCTGGCAGCTTCTATAAAGTTTAACAGAAAAGCTGAAAAAGCTGAAGAAGGAAGGGTGACAATGCACCAAAACCATGAGAATCACACAGAAATGCACATAACATATATTGATTTTATGACAAGACTCAAGTGGGCGGCTTTGCAAAGCACAGAGTTACGCTTGAGTCTTAACGAGAAGGCATTGAATGATGGAGAGAGAAGCAGAAAGAGCAAAGAGTGTGTGTGTGGGGGGGGGGGGGAGGCAGCATATCACAACCTGCAAGTGATGCCTCTCCTCAATCCAAACCACAGGATCCAGCCAAGCTTGACAGTTTGGCTTGGGAAGACCTTTGGGTTTTCATAGGGGTCTGGAGGATCGCAAAGGGGCATTCTGATAGGGGAGGGGCACAGGAAAGGTCAAGGTGGGAAGGCAAAGAGGGGTGAAGTAATTCTGGCTACCCGAGGTGGGTGCCTGACAACAAAAAGGTCGCTCCAAGTCACTGACAGGCACACCGTGGTCAAGCAGAACGCGTTGGATGCAGAAAGGCCCAGATGCTCCTCTGCTGGATGCCCTGCAGAGCTGCTGCCAGTCAGAGTAGACAAGATGAAGGGTCTGACAGTGACCCCATATTTTAAATGTACATACCTGATATCTACCTGAAGACATATCATTTTCTCATCACTGGTCATCACTAGAGGCAGTCCAAAACGGTGTTTTCAAAATGCGGATTTGGGTGTTGAAATGCGGATTTGGGACTGAAAACAGTGTTATGTGTTTTAATTCCAGTTTTATCCATTATAATCGCTTTAATAATTGCTCTAAAAGTTACAAGGTAGGTGATTTAGAACCTAAATGGTATAGTCTCAGCAGACGCAGCCACAGTCAGGACCAATGTGTAAAGGTGTCAGAAAAGGGTTTTCTTTTTGCAGATTTTTTATGTGCAGAAAGCGGTGTTCTGTGTTTTTCTTTTGTTCTAACTGAAACAGACTGCCCCTTTCCGACTTCGACATCCTGCCCTCCACACTACAGGTTCAGTCTGACACCAGCAGGTGCCAAGTCTTCTCCACCTGCGCCTCGCACCCTTTACTGTGGGAGTGGATGGATGAACTGCAGCCAGGCAAGCGCTGGAGACAGACACTCTGCAATGCACTGTTGCCACCGCAGTGTCGAACCCCCTGATGTGCAGCCTCCATAACAAGGAAGTGAAGGGGGGCTTGAACAAGGGTCTAGAAAGAAAGCCAGAGGAAGGGATACACTTCATGACAGGAACAATGAAGGCGGGGTGGTGGTGGTCCTCAAATGTACCTGCCTGCCAGTATTTTGCCTCTCTAGAGCCTGCTTCTAGGCGGCCCTGTGTCCGAGACGTCTCCTGTGTCCCCCTCCTAGTTCAAACACTTGCACATAGCATCGCATAGCAGGACCATCCCTGACATTGGGGCTAGGAAATGAGAGGCCAGGGGAGAGTCTCCGGCAATTCCCACCGAGCAATTCCCCTCTGTTCTTCTTTGGAAGTTGAACTTGCTCGTCCTCACCACTGCTTGCCCATTCTCTCCCTCTGGAACCCAGTGCCCATGGAGGCCACAGGCTGCTGGCAGCAAGACAGAGCCATCTGGACACCATCAATGCAATGAGCAGGTCAGCAGGGCAAAGAAAGGGAAAGGCACAAACCCGCACCCTTCCAGAGAAGTCAGAATTTCTACACAAATGCCAGAAGCCTTCAAGCCAAGGTGGGGCAGCAGCTGGAGTGCTTGGCTGCCAAAGAGAAGGGAGGTCCAGGCGAGCGGTCAGGACTGCGGCAGCATTGGGGCTGCTGGAAGCAGAGCTACTGCTGCCGCCGCTGCTGCTGTGGCCATCCGGCTGCCTGGCAAACCAACTGGGGAGGCAGGGAAAGACAACTGCCATCCCTGAACTGCAGCTCTGGTGTGGTCTTCTATTCTGGTCTAATTCCAAATAAAGCATAGGCAGGACTGGCATGGAGGAAGGGAAGCCATGCCAGAGCTGCGGGCAAAGGAGTTTAGTATAGAACTGGGCAGGGAGGCTGTGGGGGTGTGTGTGTGTGTGTGTGGATCCAGTGGCAGTGGAATAGGCCAGAACTTATCCCCTCTTCTGAAAGCTTCCCTGCCCCCTTTCTCTCCTTGGACTTGCGGCAGCTACAGAGCTCCAAGGAAACCCATTTTCTAAGCCTTTTCTTGTGAGAAGTGTACGAAATAATTTGTTCTGTCATCGTTGACTTAAAAGCCTCTCACTCAACAACGCGAGACTCAGTACTCGCTTTGTTAATTTCAAACAATGCTGGGGAAGGATGGGATTGGGCTGCCCATTATGTTCTCGCTCAGGCACCTTCTTTCTAGACCCAGGAGTCCCAAACACTGTAGCCTTTCCTCATAAGGGAGGTGCCCCAGCCTACTAAACATTTACATCACTTTACATTTACGTATGTTGAAGCACTTCTGCCATTTTGCTGCCCATTCTCCCCAGTTTGGAGAGATCCTTCTGGAGCTCTTCACAATCCCTGCTGGTCTTCACCACCCGGAAAAGTTAAGTGTCATCCGCAAACTTGGCCACCTCACTGCTTATCCCCGACTCCAGGTCATTTATGAACAAGTTGAAAAGCACCGGTCCCAAGACCGATCCTTGGGGCACACCGCTTTTCACCTCTCGCCACTGTGAAAATTGCCCATTGACTCCCACTCGCTGTTTCCTGGTCTTCAACCAGTTCCTAATCCACAAGAGGACCTGCCCTCTTATTCCCTGACTGTGGAGTTTTCTCAGGAGCCTTTCATGAGGGACCGAGTCAAACGCCTTCTGAAATCCAGATATATAATATCCACGGGTTCGCTCGCATCCACATGCCTGTTGACCTTTTCAAAAAATTCTAACAGGTTTGTGAGGCAAGACTTCCCCTTGCAGAAGCCATGCTGACTCTCCTTCAGCAGAGCTTGTTCTCCTATGTATTTTAAGATTTTATCCTTAATGAGACTTTCCACCATCTTTCTGGTTTCCCGGGTTTCCCGGGTCCCCCCTCCTTCCTTTTTTAAAGATTGGCGTGACATTAGCTATCCTCCAATCCTCTGGCACAGTGGCCGTTTTAAGGGACAAGTTGCATATTTGGGTCAAGAGGTCAGCAACTTCATTCTTGAGTTCCTTCAGAACTCTTGGGTGGATGCCATCCGGGCCTGGTGATTTATTGATCATTCATTCATTCATTCATTAACCTTTATTGGCATAAACATATACAAACAATAACATCCAACAGAATTGCCACAGATCTTTAATTTGTCAATTAAGTCTGAAATGTCTTCTCTTTTAACCTCTATTTGACTTACTTTGCAATCCTGTCTAGGGTGCAGCGGTGGAGCACCTACGGAAGCCGTTGCATCCTAACCAGGATTGGGCCCACCGCAATGGAGCTGGAGCGCTCCTCGGGAGAAAGGGATGTCTGTTCCTTTCCTCCTGGGTAGAGCCCCAGCAGGCCCAATGGGCCTCCTCGGATGTGTGCCAGCAAAATGGCCAGTGCAAATCTGAGGAGCCGGTGTAAGACTGAACAGGCCCGGGACGGGGGATAGGATTTGGAGGAGTGTGCCTCCTATGATCCCTCTCCCGTCCCTGGCCTGGCTGGCCAATCCCCCTCCCTTAGCACCCCTTTCCACCCTCCCCAAGCCCTGCCCCGACAAGTGTAGGACCTACCTGCATCTGCCGGAGGTGGCTGCATTCCCAAGCGGTGTGAGCGGCGCCGGCCTCTTCACCGGTGCCAGTTACTCGCCAGGTGTCAAAAACGTGCCTTATGGCAAAACCCACATACAAATCTATTAAACAACCCCACCTTGTCTTCTATTCCCTGTTTGTAAATTCTTCAGGACTGGCAGCCAACTACTACTCACCCTCAGGGACGCTTCTTTCTTATTTACTGAATTAGTGTGTTTATAAATCTCTATTGATTCTCTATGAAGTCTGGGTAAGTATTGATTAGTCTTTACTATTAATGTTTGATCAAATTTAATATTCTGTTTATGATCCAGGGCATGTTCAACTAGGGCAGATTTCTCCCTTTCGTATGTGGGTTTTGCTGTCAGTAACTGGATTCGGGGTTCATATGTGGTTTCAGTTTGAATTTTTTCTCCCCAGGATGGCCCCCCCCCAGACACAAGACATTTCACAAGACATATATAAAGTGGATATATTTGCTGCTATACGTGATAGATGTTATTTCTACCCTGTGATCTTAATGTTGCAATGCTGTTCTCCCAGCCGCAGGGCACCTGGGTGGCCACTGGCATATTTTAGGATAACGTTTTAACTTCCTGATTCTGTCTACAAGTTTAGCATTATAGGTGTGTGTGTTTTAGCCTGGGGTTCATCCATGTCTTTAAAACGTTTTTTTCTTTCTTATTTTAAATAATCAGATAATCTGCTGCTAGTTATGATGTTTCATTACTGTTTGTTTGTACTGTGATTTACGATTATTTCTATGTTTTACGATTGTCTCTCACTTGTGTTTTAACTGCATCTGACTGCTGGTTTTTTTTTTTCCTGTATGTGGCTTTACTTAGTTTTAAGCTGCATCGAAGTTGCTCTGTGGGGTGGGGCGTTGTTAGGGCTCCTGGAGTTTCCAGTATATTTGATGGTTACTTCTGAGGATGCCACAAATGTGTGTGGAGAAACATAAAGCTTGTTAAAACATCCAATTGAATTTAATAAATCTTTTAAACGACGGAGTTTGCCCGGCAACATGCTAATTTCAAACTCTGATATTTTATAGGCTTCACTTCAGGAGCAGAATATCATGCATATTTTTGGCATCCTCAGTTTTCAGTCTCTCTGTTTTTTGGCCTATCTTTCCCCTGGACAGTTATGTTTCATTGCCCCCCCCCCCTTCATGCCTATTGATTTGAATCTCTATGAATTGAATCTTTACAAATATGAGTGTTGTAAGCACCCCTAGGGTACAAGTGATTTTAGCTCATTTTGATTCGGTGAGCAGACACCCAGCTCCAAGGCTGAAAGCAACCCCCCCTCCCGAGAGAGAGAGAGAGAGAGAGATCATGTTCAGCGATCGCGGATTGTTGCGGATGGTTTAATCTCCACGATCTCTCATGTTCTGCTATTCTAGTTTTTATATGTCTGTACATATAAAATGTGGAGAGAGATCGTGGAGATTAAACCATCCGCAACAATCCGCGATCGCTGAACATGCAATAAAAGAGGGGCATGCCATTCGGTTTGAAGAAGCTAGATGCTTACAGAAGGAAGACAACTACAAAGTATTGAGACATCTTGAGGCTCTTGAAATAAATAAAAAAGGACCAGGAGGCTTGGTGAACCGCCAACAGGACCTGTCAATTGCTAACCGCATCTGGTTACCGATAATAAGAGACAGACAGAACACCTACACGAAAGGATCTGACACACAGTTAGAAAGAGGAAATGATAGGGATGAAGATCTGACAGCTACATCAAATGAAAAGCCCCTAGAAAGAAAAAGGGGAAAGTGTACTCCTCATGAGTAAAACAAATCCGGCGACAACACCACTGGAAGAATGTTGCACAGCTGCTGCTGATTAGACACTTCAACAGCGTGTAAGCCTGACACCAGCTGCAACGGTCACTTTCGCTTTGATTAATCACTCCCTTCTCGTGACTCACAGATACCTATATAAACAGGGAGTCAGCAAACGACAACACCATCAGAATCTATTCGATTTTGCCCCAGGAAGAGGTTCCGAGATCGGAATGAAACGTAGGGCTAACAACCTTGGATTTTAGTGATTTTTCTGTACCTGCCGGCTGCCGTTTAGGAGACCCGTCTGGCACTGGAGATATTAAAATACAAGTCTTTTAACACATGGCGTCTTATCCCGTAGATATGCAACACTGTACAGTAATCTCGGGCCATGAAAGCTTTCGAACAAAATAGAATGATTTCAGTTCGAATCCAAGGCAAACCATTCAACATTACAGTAATCCAAGTGTATGCCCCAACCACTGATGCCGAAGAAGATGAAGTTGACCGGTTCTATGAAGACCTACAACACCTTCTAGAACTAGCCCCCCAAAAAAGAGGTCCTTTACATCATAAGAGACTGGAATGCTAAAGTAGGAAATCCAGAAATAAACGGAACAACAGGCAAGTTTGGCTTTGGAGCGCAAAATGAAGCAGGGCAAAGGCTAACAGAGTTCTGTCAAGAGAACACGCTGGTCATAGCAAACACTCTTTTCCAACAACACAAGTGGCGACTCTACACATGGACATCACCAGATGGTCAATACCGAAACCAGATAGATTATGTGCTTTGCAGCCAAAGATGGAGAAGCAATATACAGTCAGTAAAAACAAGACCTGGAGCTGACTGTGGCTCAGATCATGAGCTTCTTATTGCAAAATTCAGGCTTAAACTGAAGAATGTAGGGAACACCACTAGACCAGTCAGATATGACCTAAACCATATCCCTTATGAGTATACAGTGGAGGTGAAGAATAGATTTAGGGCATTAGACCTGGTAGACAGAGTGCCTGAAGAACTATGGACGGAAGTTCGTAACATTGTACAGGAGGCAGCAACTAAAACCATCCCAAAGAAAAAGAAATGCAAGAAAGCAAAGTGGCTGTCAGATGAGGCTTTACAAATAGCTGTGGAAAGAAGGAATGCAAAAAGCAAAGGTGAAAGGGAAAGATATAAACAACTGAATGCAGATTTCCAGAGAATAGCAAGGAGAGATAAGAAGGCCTTCTTAAATGAACAATGCAAGGAAATCGAGGAAAACAACAGAATGGGGAGGACTAGAGATCTCTTCAAGAAAATTGGAGATATCAATTTGCAAAGATGGGCATGATAAAGGACAAAAAAGGCAGAGACCTAACAGAAGCAGAAGCGATTAAGAAGAGATGGCAAGAATACACAGAAGAACTATACAAGAAAGATCGTAATGTTCCTGATGACCACGCTGGTGTGGTCACTGACCCAGAGCCGGACATCCTAGAGAGTGAAGTCAAGTGGGCCTTAGGTAGCATTACTAACAACAAAGCTAGTGGAGATGACAATATCCCAGCTGAGCTACTTAAAATCCTAAATGATGATGCTGTGAAAGTGCTGCACTCAATATGCCAACAAATTTGGGAAACTCAGCAGTGGCCAAAGGATTGGAAAAGGTCAGTTTACGTTCCAATTCCAAAGAAGGGCAGTGCCAAATGTCAAAGCACTTGATTTATGCAGCAGCTACGGCTTCGAGGAATCACACGGAGTCAGGAGAAAGTTTAAACAGTCTATTTACATTGCATTGAAGAAGAACTTACAGGAGTCAGATGAAGCAAAATACAGGCACAGCAGTAACACGTCTTCTTGTTAGCAGTCACAAGAACAATAAATTACAGCAATACGTCACTCTCCTACTATCCCACACATTCCTCTACTGCTGCTCCAGCTTTATACTTTGCAGCTTTCACAGAGCCAATGGGATGGCTTCCTCTATCTCTCCCCACCTTAATACAGGTGTTTGAATTAGCTGTCTGCTTATGCAGAGTGACTAAGCACTTTCTTACACCTTTTTGCTTGCCTATTCAGACATGCCCAGGCTTGTTCTGGCTTGTCCTGGCATGAAATTCAATTGTAGATTCAGGTTCTACAGTACATCAAGTATTAAACTCTGACACCAAAGAGTGTTCAAACTACCGCACAATTGCACTCATTTCACATGCTAGCAAGGTTATGCTCAAAATCCTACAAGCTAGGCTTCAGCAGTACGTGGACTGAGAACTACCGGACGTACAAGCTGGGTTTCGAAGAGGCAGAGGAACTAGAGATCAAATTGCCAACATGCGCTGGATCATGGAGAAAGCACGAGAGTTCCAAAAAAACACCTACTTCTGCTTCATTGACTACGCAAAAGCCTTTGATTGTGTGGATCACAACAAACTGTGGCAAATTCTTAAAGAGATGGGGGTACCAGACCACCTTACCTGTCTCCTGAGAAACCTGTATGCGGGTCAAGAAGCAACAGTTCGAACCGGCCATGGAACAACTGACTGGTTCAAAATTGGGAAGGGAGTACGGCAAGGCTGTATATTGTCACCCTGCCTATTTAACTTATATGCAGAGTACATTATGAGAAATGCAGGGCTGAATGAATCACAAGCCGGAATCAAGGTTACCGGGAGAAATATCAACAACCTCAGATATGCAGACGATACCACCCTAATGGCAGAAAGTGAAGAAGAACTAAAGAGCCTCTTGATGAGGGTGAAAGAGGAGAGTGCAAAAGTTGGCTTGAAACTCAACATTAATAAAACTAAGATCATGGCATCTGGTCCCATCAATTCCTGGCAAATAGAAGGGGCAGAAATGGAAGCAGTAACAGATTTTACTTTTCTGGGCTCCAAGATCACTGCAGACGGAGACAGCAGCCATGAAATTAAAAGACGCTTACTGCTTGGAAGGAAAGCTATGGCAAACTTAGACAGCATAATAAAAAGCAGAGATATCACCATGCCAACAAAAGTTCGCATAGTCAGGGCGATGGTGTTCCCAGTAGCAATGTATGGTTGCGAGAGTTGGGCCATAAGGAAGGCTGAGCGCCGAAGAATAGATGCTTTTGAACTGTGGGGCTGGAGAAGACTCCTGAGAGTCCCTTGGACTGCTAGATCAAATCAGTCAATCCTAAATGAAATCAACCCTGACTGTTCCCTGGAAGGACAGATACTAAGGCTGAAACTCAAATATTTTGGCCACCTAATGCGAAGAGAGGACTCTCTGGAGAAGACTCTGATGCTGGGAAAAATTGAAGGCAAAAGGATGAGATGGTTAGACAGCATCACCGATGCAACGAACATGAAAATGAGCGAACTCAGGAAGATAGTGGAGGACAGGAAGGCCTGGCGGGATATGGTTCATGGGATCACGAAGGGTCGGACACGACTTAACGACTGAACAACAACAGAAAGCAGCCATTTGGGAACAGCACAGA
Organism: Plestiodon gilberti rubricaudatus; assembly: GCA_026170595.1. Lineage (NCBI taxonomy): Eukaryota > Metazoa > Chordata > Lepidosauria > Squamata > Scincidae > Plestiodon > Plestiodon gilberti. Next base: position 170,253,829 of record JANXHW010000005.1, on the reverse strand, counting down.
ATAGGAGCAATGGTTAAAATGGCGTAAGTTATGTTCTTGTAATAGTCTTCCCCAAGGCTCCCTGCAGCACGGATTTTGGTGGGAGGCGTACCCCCGGTGCCACCTTCATTAAACCTCATTGTGTCCTGGCTAAGGGGGGGGCGAAGGGACTCTCACCACACTCACCTCCATACTTCCCAGGACCCCAGTGCATGTCCCCTGGTTCTGGTGTTGTGCGAGAGGGAGAAGAATTTCCCTCTATCCACTCTCTCCATCCCATGCATAATTTTATACGTCTCAATCATGTCCCCCCTCAGGTGCCTTTTTTCTAGGCTGAAAAGCCCCAGACGCTGTAGCCTTTCCTCATAAGGGAGGTGCTCCAGCCCACGAATCATTCTGGTCGCACTTTTCTGCACCTTTTCCAATTCAACTATATCCTTTTTGAGGTGTGTTGACCAGAACTGGACACAATACTCCAGATGTACCCTTACCATCGATTTGTACAACAGCATAATGACATTGGTTGTTTTACTCTCAAACCCTTTTTAATGATCCCGAGCATGGAATTGGCCTTCTTCACGGATCAGGCCAAGAAGGGCCCCTCTAGTCCAGCTTCCTGTATCTCCTCACAGTGGCTCACCAGATGCCTCAGGGAGCACACAGCCAACAAGATAACCTGTTTCCCGTTGACACTCCCTTGCACCTGGCACAGAGAAAACCCACTTCTAAAACCAGGAGGTTGCTTATGGCTTGTAACCTGTGATGGTCTTTTCCTCCATGAATCTGTCCAACCCCCTTTTAAAGGCATCTAGGCCAGGTGCCATCACCACATCCTGTGGCAAGGAGTTCCACAGATGAATTACACGCTGGGTAAAGAAATATTTTCTTTGGTCCGTTCTAACTCTCCCTCCACTCAATTTTAGTGCATGTCCCCTGGTTCTGGTGCTGTGCGAGAGGGAGAAGAATTTCCCTTTGTCCACTCTCTCCATCCCATGCATAATTTTATACGTCTCAATCATGTCCCCCCTCAGGCGCCTTTTTTCTAGGGGCTGAAAAGCCCCAGACGCTGGGGCAATCTTGAGCTTGCCTTTTTAGCAGGTGGAGATGATAGCCATTTAGCCATGGTTGGTGACTAACCCGAACCCTTACTCACTCAATTTATTTCGCTCAGCCAGACCAGAATATCTCAGCTGCCAGGTAGGAAGTGTCTGGGATGAAACGTGGCAAGCTGGCTGGGACAGGCAGCAACCAGCTGCTAGGAGCAGTGGTGGAAGAGTACACACGCTCTCTCCGATCTCTCTCCAACCTCTCTGCTCACACGTCTGCGTCACACGGTCGCGAGAGAGACAGGGCAGCCCCACGTAGTGTAATCCAGTCTTGAAGTCACTAAGGCATAGACCGCCGTGGTCAGGTCCGATCGACTCAAGTACGGCCGCAGCTGGCGCACCAGCCGAAGCTGGGCAAACACACCCCTGGCCACCACTGATACCTGGCTCTCCAGGGAGAGCTGTGAGTCCAGGAGCACCCCCAAACTGTGCACCCGTACGTATCTGCAGGGGGAGTGGAACCCCATTCCAAAATCCAGAAAAATCCAAAGTCTGGAACATTTCCGGTCCCAAGCATTCTGGAGAAGGGATACTCAACCAGTCTTGGCAAACTCTTTTGACCTACTCAGGTCTCCCCAACTGTGCAGAGCTGACATAGCGGCTCCATGTGATTAGCCTGAACCCAAGAAAGAGAGTTTCAACGGTTACAGCCACCAAGAAGGGAACCACCCTGACGTTGGAAGTCTCAGGATTTGTCTGGCCATTTCTCAAGCACAGAAGCACTTCACACAGCCCTGCAATGCCACATGGATTCTGGCAGTTCCTACCAGCATAGCCCCATGAAGACCAAAACGCACTGACCCTGGAGCCCTGCAAAGGCCACTTGTGGGCAGTGCCACCAGACAGGGTCTCTGTAGAATGCCCTGTGGCCCCCCACGCTTTCGACCTGCTGGAGCGATCAGACCTGGAGGAGAAGGAGCCCCATCTCAAGCAGCAGTCGTTCTGCTTGGAGCCTCGCTAGCCCTGACTGCCTGGAGCCCTGTCTATATTGCTCAGGCTTCCAGGCTTTGCTGCCCGAAAACAGCACGTGGAAGACGCCTTTTTCCTCGGCTTCCTTGTGATGCAGCCCTGTCTCTCCCCAGGGGCCTCTCGCAATCTTTATAAACATCCGCATGTCTGCCAGCATTGGCTTTACAGGAGATGCCGGCAGCAAATGGGGCATGACATAGCAGCTCCCATCCTGCCCCTTGGATCCTATGTCCTCGCCAGGCTCAACTGAACAAAGCATCCGGAACCGAGCACCTCCACACCTTCTCAAGAGTAGCAGCAGCAGCAACAGCAGCAGAAGGTAAGGAGCCGAGAAAGGCACCAGCCAGGTAGTCTTAGACCTAGGAAGGACTTCTTCTGCAATGGAGCCAAATGACTCATCTGTATCCCCCGAAAGACAGATACAGTTGAACGTGTCCATCATCCTGGACACTATGCACAGGACCTTGTGCCGCTGGAAGGCTGGCCAGAAATGTCATGCTACGGAGGAGATGGAAGTGTTTCAAGACGAAAAAGGACAAGATGACTTGGGCTTTCTCCTTTATGGTTGGCGACCCATTTCCCTCACTGGTAGCCAGGAAAGCTTGAACATGGCTACAGTGTTGAGGAAACCTCCTTGGGTTGGCTTCACCATATCCCAAGTGCTCCTCTGCATCAGCACTAGAGTCAGGAGAGGCACAAGGAAGTCCTGCTTCACCAAATGCAGACTCAATGTATGAGCTTCACTGCCAGGAGAGGTGGAGGGGACTTTCAAGGGGGATTGGGCCCACTCAGAGGGGAGAATGGGTCTGTCTGCAGCTCATAGTCCTTCGAGCCAGCAGCCCTTCTGACTACCACTCACTGGGGGAGTGTGTCCTACTTCTGGGCTTCCTATCCGGTTGACCACTGTAAGAGACGTAAGACACTGTAAGGAGAAGGAACTAGATGGACCCACCTTGGTCTGACCCAGCAGCTGGGCCCTTCTGATTACTTATTATTACTTCTGCTGTTTAGGATTTAAACCACAGAATTCAATTCAGTGCCTAATGTGACTGCAGTGGCAACCCCCCCCCCCCACACACACACACCCCATAATCTGCACAAAGCACGGAGTCACCTCCTCCAGGGCCAAGAAGCACCATGGTGGTTGCTTAGCACCTAAGAAATAGACAGGCAGGGTGAGCAAACCAGACTAGGAGAGACGCCAAGGCCGGTCCCTAATCCCAGCTGTGTGGTGGGTACTTGCCGGGATCATAAGAAAAACCCTGCTGGATCAGGCTAGCTAGGCCAGTATCCTGCTTCCTACAACGGCCCAGAGTCAGGACAGGGAGGCAAACCTACCATTGCTCCCCTGCAACTCGGTGTCTTCAGCCTGGGGAAGAGGAGCCTGAGCAGGGACACGACGGCACGCTTCAAATACCGGCAGGCAGGGCTGTGGCGGGGAAGGGGGCAAAGATGTGTCCTCTGCTCCCCAGAGAGTAGGGGCCAGATCTAAGCAGCTTCAGCTGCAGGAGGGGAGATTCCGGCTGGCTACCAGGAAGCCCTGCTTGAGTGGGGTCACCATGACTGCAGGGCTGTCAAACCACAAGTGCCTTTTTGGGAGCGACGTGTGTGTGTGTGGGGGGGGGGGGAGGATGGAGTTCCTGCCTAAGTGCGAAATAGCATATTAAACCAAACCTATCCTGCCTGATGCCAGGGAAAGAATGCCATCTGGACTGTTCTCCTTGTCATCCCATTGGTGCACTTGGCGTTCCCTGAGTCCCCTCCCCCCCATGGGCCACTCACTGGCTCTTCCTCTTCGGCTTGCAAGGCTTGTGCTTGATGAGGAGATGGGCCTGACCCTGCGTGTCAGCCTCCAGGCTTTTCAAGTGACAGTCATTTCAGCCCCAATGGCAAAATCTTGACTTGCAGAGGGTTCAGCATCCGCGGATAAGTGAAACCGGATGCCGAATCAGCAGATATGGGGGCCCTACAGTACCAAAATCTAATTTCCTCTCACAATTTTTGGGAATTATGCGGTCAACTTTCCCATGTGCTCCCACATGCTCAGCTGGCAGCCATCTCCCTCACTGATGTCATCAGCTGACTTCAATGACCCCCCACTTCCAAAAGCCCCTCCCTCCTCAACCCTCCCCCTACGCCCCTGATGGCAAACCTATGACACGTGTGTCACAGGTGACACGTGAGGTCATTTTGGGTGACACGCCAGTGTTTCCCCCAGGGCCCCGACACACCTTACATTTTCGCAAAAGTTTTACAGGCTTGTCTTGAACATTTAGGGCAGAGATTTTGGGCAGACCTCTTTCAAATTATCTAGTAAAGCTCAGCAACAAAAAAGTCACTAATTGATGTTAAATAAAATGCAATGTGTTCTATAGTTGTTTTCAGTTCAGTTCAATTCAAAATTACTATTCAAAGTAGCAATAGTCAAAGTACTATTAAAAGTTGGGGGGGTACGACACACCAGCAGAGTCAAGTTAGGCGTTTTCAAAAACGTTGACACCCACTGGCCCAACTGGTTCGCCATCACTGCCCTACGCCAACTTGGGCAAGCAGAAGTAGCCAGTCATCAACGTGTTATCATTTACTGTACATTCAAAAAGAGATTTTTAAAAAACAGTATTTAAGGTGTCTTTATTGCTGTCTTTTCTTTATTAATGAGTAAGGTAAATGAATATTGGCAGTCCCAAATGAACTATTTATTTTGTGATGTGGACAGTTATATGTGACTTTTCTCCTAACCTGTACCATTTCCATACATTCCCATGGTAAACGTATTTTCAGTTGACGCGCTGCTTTTCAAAACCACAACCCCTGCGTAAAACAAGAGGTGCCTGTATTCGGATTGGCAAACTGGCAAATAAGCTGCACACTTTCTCGTTGTCGTGTGTACCATTTTTAGTATTGCGTATTCAAGGTGTTCTTTTAATTGCTGGATTGAATTGTTGTATTCGGGATCAAATACTTCAGCACGTTTAATTTAAACCTCCGTTTAAAACCCATTCCCACTATTCCGTCACACTGTAGCATGACTCAGGCCCAGACCAAACATGCAGAAACCCACATGGGTTTCGTGCCACCCAACGTTCAAGTCTCTCTTTCCCAGTTGTCCCTCTCTCAATCCGTGAATTTGGAGCCAGCCTTCTATGTGGGTTTTTAAATGTCTGGTTGCAAAGCCCATGTGGATCTCGACATCCACGAGTTGATAGGTGGGACGCCGGCATCCTAGACCCTCCGCCTGGGGAGCTCCTCTCCTTGATTGTGGCTGTCCAGGGCAGCCCTCTCTCCCCCTTGTTTGGGGCGAGTAGGAGACACAGCAGCAAAGGCCTTTTGTTCTATCTGCTTGGGATGGGGGGCAGGAGGGGGAAGCCAACCGCTGGATGGAGAAGGAGGGAGGTGTCATGTTTGTTTGTATTATCCCTACTCAGGAGCAAGTCCCATTGGGAACATGTGTAGACAGGGTGGCCACAAAGCCCTTATCATGCAGTCTTAAGTGGCTTCAATCCCAAATGCACATGATCTCATGAATAGGGACTTTGTAGCCACCCCGCAGGTGTGTATGTGCACATCATTATGTTGGAAATTGCGCTCTCTTTGTCTGCTTTTCTGAGTGTGGGTGTGAAGGGCGGCTGCTTGGGTGACTATCCCCACATGCCTGCTTTGGGGCACGATCCGATGCCCGCTTGCTTGGAAGCCCCAAGGAGTGGCCGGCGGCTTGCTCCTGTACAAGTGGGTCAGTCCTCTGTGCACACAGGAAACAAACGGCACATGAATCCTGCTGAGGCGGGCAGGGCTGCCCTCACAGATAAACTCCTGCCCCCTTTGGCGAGCAAGTGTTGCTGGGATTCCTGTCGACCAAGGAAGTCTGCTGAGGAGTGGCTGGCAGCGGGGGGGGGGGGGGCGGACAGTTTTGTTACAAAGAAAGCCCCAGAAGGCAGTGAACATGTGGTTGCAAACCCCGCATGGGTGTAAACTCGTGGATGTGTTTTCCCACAGAATAGCTGCGCATAAATGGGTGCATGCATGTGCAGCACCCAATATGGCTTCTCTGCAAAGCCTGACAGCAGTGTGTATGTGCGCTATGGATCACATCACACGTTTCACAAAATAACTGCAGGGCGGGGCCAGGGTGGCGCAGCTTGGCTACTGTCCCTGCAAACTGCCCTGAGCATTCTTGGTTCAGACGGACCTCTGTGCTCACCCTGGGGCTTGTGTGGGTCTTTTCTTCCAGATAGATATCCACACGCATGAGAGCTAGAAAGGTGCTCTTGACAGAAACAGTGACAGCAGAGACGTTCTCAAAACAAAAAAGATCCGGACCCCAGTCTTTGCAAGCCTGCATGCGCCCAGATTCATCTCTGCTCCTTCTTACAGATATTTATTTATTTATTTACAGTATTTTTATCCCGCCTTTCTCCCCAAAGGGACCCTGCATGTACCCCGAAGATACACTCTGTGGCATCCATGGAAGGTGGCAATCAGACACAGGTGGTGGAATTCTTCTTCCTGGGCTTCTCTGGCCTCCCAAGAGGTGAGAGCGTTCTCTTCGTGCTGTTCCTGGTCATCTACCTGGTCACCATCGCAGGAAACTCTGCGATAGTCACCCTGATCCAGCTGGATTCTCACCTTCACAGCCCCATGTACTATTTCCTCAGTCACCTGTCCTGCCTGGATATTTGCTACTCATCTATCACCGTCCCCAAGATCCTGGTTAACTTCTTGCGCCAGAAACACACCATTTCATACAACCAGTGCATGGCACAGATGTTCTTCCTGATGACGTGTGCAGGGTCCGAGTGCGCACTCCTGGCTGTCATGGCCTACGACCGCTACGCTGCCATTTGCCAACCACTGCGCTACAGTCATCTCATGAGCCCTCAGGTACGGATTCCTCTGGCCATCATTTCTTGGCTCTGGGGCCTTCTGGACTCGGCCATTCACACTGCCCTGGCCACCAACCTGTCCTTCTGTGGGGCCAATGAGATTCACCACATCTTCTGCGATGTCCCACCACTTCTGAAAATTGCCTGCAGCGACACTTACGTCAACGAGATGGCCCTTCACGCTGCCAGCGTCTTTGTAGGTCTGAGCCCATTCCTGCTTGTCGTCATCTCATACATCTACATCCTCGCTGCCATCTTGCGAATCAGCTCAACTACTGGCAGACGCAAGGCCTTTTCCACCTGTGCTTCCCACATGATTGTTGTTACCATTTACTTTGGGATGGCAAACCTGAACTACAACCGCCCCAGTGCTGGCTACTCTCTGGAGATCGACACCCTGGTCTCCACGCTGTATTGCATCATCACCCCCATGCTGAACCCTCTCATCTACAGCCTCCGCAACAAGGAGGTGAAGGGAGCCTTGAGAAAGGTTCTGGGGGGTCAGAGGGAGGAATATTCTTCTCCTTGCAAGCAGTGAGAGAACGGCTGGAGCAAGTGTCTACTGCAGTCCAGTGTCCCCTTCGCCAATTCCACTCTCTCCCACTCTGAGCAGCTATTTAATCTCAAGTGTTTTTAATTATTTTAATGTGTTTAATTAATTGCTTTAAAGTTGTTTATATGTATTTTAATATGTTGTAAGCCGCCTTGAGTGCCTTCGGGAGAACGGCGGGCTACAAATTCTTTAAATAAATAAATAATAAATATTTGGTTGCAGACTCCAATATGGTGCATCACATCAAGGCTCAGACAAGCCTTAAACGGCGGCACCGCCCCCTGTTTTGGCTTAGCTTTGCAAGAACAAAATGGGAATGTGGCCCTAGAGAAAGTTCCCCACGTAATCCAAGAACCAGAGATCATCTTTTCCTACAAGCAGCTTCCTAACAGACTCACACATCACCACCCCCACCCAGTCCTGCTCCATGGCATATGGAAATGGCAGGCGTGAGCGCACATGCGCGCGCATACACACACACAGGCAGAGAGGCTGGCAAGGTCAACTGAGAGACGGCAGTCCTGGGTGACCTAATTCTTGGGTATGAGGAAGGCTGACTGGGCCCTGGGCAGGTACATCTGGAAGGAGGATGAGGGAAGCCGCCTTGCGGGGAGGTGGGATGGTCGAGCACAGGAGCAAGGCATGGCAGGGGACCGGGTTTCTCAGGGCCCCAGTTGTGCTCTGTTGCTGCTGTGCAGCTCCGTTTGCTGCACTTGGTATCTTCCTCTCGGATGGTCCACAGGGCTGAGTGACTGGGGGCCAGGGAAGAGCCCACTCGACAGAGGCTTCTGGAGTCAGGAACTGGCTTCACTGAACTCACTGGGAGGCATTTCTGAAGAGACTGCCAGGGAATCGCCACCTGCTGCTCTAGCGGAGGTTGTTTTTACATGACTGTTGAAATCGCCAAGGAGAAAGATTCACAGCAGCCGAGGGGGAGGGGTCAGAAACCAACTAAATTACAGCTGAAGAGACAAGGCTTCACATTTAATGGCGGAGATAACAGACGAAAATGGAAACCAACTAGAAGCAGGTATTCCCGGAGGACTCCTTCTAAGAACACAGCCTTCTGTTTGGGAAGGTCTGAGGACGCCGACGCCGTAAGAACATCAGAAGAACATCAGAAGAGTCAGGCTGCTGGATCAGGCCAAAGGCCCCTCTAGTCCAGCTTCCTGTATCTCACAGTGGCCTCACCAGATGCCCCCGAGAGCACACAGCCAACAAGATAACCTGTTTCCCTTTGTCACTCCCTTGCACCTGGCACAGAGAAAACCCACTTCTAAAACCAGGAGGTTGCTTATGGCTTGTAACCTGCGATGGTCTTTTCCTCCATGAATCTGTCCAAACCCCTTTTAAAGGCATCTAGGCCTTCTTCTCTAACATGCGAGGATTGTGTCAGAATCTGCCTTTTCTTGATCTGGACGTCTTGTGTTTTCACTGGTTTTATCCTCACAACCACCCTGCAAGACAGGTTAGGCAGAGAGAGAGAGAGAGAGAGAGAGAGAGAGAGAGAGAGAGAGAGAGAGAGAGAACGAACTAGCCCACTGGCACCCAGGAAGCACCACAGCTGAAGGCTGCTTCGCATGTCACAAAAGAGAAGGTACGCTGTGCGCAAGAGCAAGCCTTGCCTACCATGCGCACATGCAGGGGCCCCCGAGCCGGTGCCTCCCCCACACAGGCAGCCTCACTGCAGGAGCTCAACGTAATTGGCTGGGAAAAGTCCATCTTTGCCGCGACAGTGTCCGCGCCACCAGCCCTCATCCACCTGCTCGATGTCGGTGATGGTGTCCCCAGGGTCAAAGGAGATCTCGTCATCCCCATCTGCCAAAAGGGGTGGGGGAAAAGGGGGCCAGTCAGCATGCAGCTTTCCCCAGCAGTGGCACGAAGGGGAGAGGTCCAGCCCCACAGCCACCTCAGTCTCCAGCCAGCTCTCTCCCACCTCCCCACCTTGGCAAGTGGTGGGTTCACTGGATCAGCATCTAGGACTTGGCACCCCTGAGCCTGCTCTGGGCAAGGAACCCACAGTTGCCACCCCCATTTCTGAAACACAGGATAGGGACATCCGACTCACACCTCCCACTCGGATCCATCCCCACCTCCCAAAGGCTGCAGCCACCTCTCTCCTGCCCTCCCCAACTTGCCCCGACCCCATCCGTGAGCCTCTCTCCAAAACGGTGGACCGGCTTTATCCCCACTCTCACCCACGCCCTACCCACGGTACAAGGACGTTGACTCACCTCCCTGGTAATCGTAGAGGGCCACTGCCAACAGGCCTGCTTTGCTCCCGTCGGTTCCTGCCGGAGGAGAAGAAGTGGGGTGAATGAGAAGCCAGAAGGACCGGCCCAGGCTCCGACTGGGCCCTGATGGGACGAGAGAGAGCCACCCGTTGGGCTTGGCCTCAGTTGCCAGCTACAGCTGCCAGCGGGGGAATCGGATTGTCCAACGCACTTTGCCCCAGGCTTGCCCTGAAGTCACTGGGCATCCCATTCTCACACCCAACATGTGACAGAGCCACGGTCTTCCTGAACAATGCCCATGCAACACTGCTGGCGCAACCGACAGGGTGGCCTGGGGGCTGCAGCATGGCGCAAAGCCCACGCCTCACGACACTGAGCGCGTCTCCCCTCACCTGAAGAGGGTGCCAGGCTTCCTACCTGGAATCTCCTCGTAGTCCTGGTCTGTGTCGGCACTGTTGTCATAGACCGCTTCCTTGCGGCCGGAGGGCTCTGGCACCTCTTCGTAATCCTCTCCACCAGCACCGCCACTGAAGCCGAGAGGGTCCTGCTGGTCCGATGGTTCCGCCACCTCCTCATAGTCACCCACAGAGTCCGACGGCTCTGCATCAGTGAGCTGCTGTGCACCACAGCCTTTCAACGGCTCGTCCAAGTCCCGATCCCATGGAGGGCGGCTGGGAGGCAGCTCCTCTTCTTCCTCAGCCACTCCCTGAACACGAGAGCAGTGGACAGAAGAAGAAGTCAGTCGAATGGTCCACTTTGCCTAGAATTGGGTCTCCAGAAGCAGTCAGTACCAGGCCGGCCAGCCGGCCACCACTGCCAAAACAAATATTGGCCCCAATTCATGAAACATTGAACTGTCCAACTGCCGTCTGTGTCTTTTCTTTTAGTTTACAGTGCAGCTTATTTGAATGTAAGACAGTCATGCCTAGTGGATTGCCTTTTTCTGGATCTACATTAGACGTAGGACTAGAGGGCACTGTAGCCTGAAATGCATTCAGATGTGGAGTCTTGGGTCAGTTCAATAAATGGTCTAAGCACGTTCTAGCCTCTTCACCAAAAGATCTGAAATTGGGACTGTGAACAGTGTGAAAATGGATCTTTTCAAGACCACAGTTGTTATGACTGCCTAACCCTGTCTTCGTATAAAAAGGGGGCAGAAGTTAATGTAGTTTTATTTTTTGACCCCGTTTTGCACCGTTGATACATTTGCACAATGTTGAGGTGAAAGTTGCAATTTTGGCTTTTTATGATTGGCTAGGGGCTAGCCTTGGTCAGTGAGTCAAATTGAAAGCTTTCAGGGACAAGTGAACACCACAAGTAATTTTTGATTGAGGTGCACATGCACCAATTCCCCCCCCCCCCCCAATCATACTCATTATAGCCAGACTGTTCTCTGTGTTGTTCCAGGCTAACAGTCTGTAACAGGCTAACAGATACTAAGGCTGAAACTCAAATATTTTGGCCACCTAATGCAAAGAGAGGAGTCTCTGGAGAAGACTCTGATGCTGGGAAAGATTGAAGGCAAAAGGAGAAGGGGAAGGCCAAGGATGAGCTGGTTAGACAGCATCACCGATGCAACGAACATGAAAATGAGCAAACTCAGGAAGATAGTGGAGGACAGGAAGGCCTGGCGGGATGTGGTTCATGGGATCACGAAGGGTCGGACACGACTTAACGACTGAACAACAACAACAAACAGTCTCTTTACCTCAGCTGCACAGCAAGATGAAAAGGGGGAGCAGAAGACATCTCTGCTAACCCTTTTCAGGGTTGAACAATTGCTCACATGGTTCTTCCTAACCTCTGAGCAGAAAAGCAGAATTACATCTCTACCTGTCACTCCACTTTAATAAGCTGCTGCTGCTGCAGGCAGAGCACTGTAAAATACACATTATTTCTTTCTCTAGCTGTTCACAGGGCATTCAAGGTCCAAGGGGGTCCCACTCTTTGAAGCTTCTGCTCATAAAGAATTCTGTACATAGAAGGGATGGAAGGCAAGATAGGAAGCAGGCTGTATTACAACACCTACGGTAATCTTGATGCTGCTGCAGGCAGAGCACTGCCAAAAAATTAGGGGTTTCAACAAGGAACTTCTCACTCCAGGATGCCCACCCTGGGAGCTTCCTCTACCAGATCCTGAAACAGCTAAGCTGTGTGCAAACTGAAATAATTAGTGTTTTAAAATTTCCTTGGGTGAGGTCAGCTACTCAGCATGTTTTACGTAGGAATTGATACTCAGCACCCTGGACAGCACCTGTAAACAGGGCTCCCTTTCCTACCACAAATGCATCAATTTCAGTTCAGGTATGTAGAAACACCTTGACATTTTTCCAAAGACATTTGTATCTGTTTGGAGGTCCCCTGATAATGCTGCACTAATGCAACATTTTCAAACTTGCACAAATGCACACTTGGTTGCCGACAGGTTTAAAGGAGAGAAAAAAACCCACCAACTGTTCATTCCTTTAGGGCAGGGGTCAGTGGCGTAGCGATGCCGCCCCCCTGTGACATCACCGACGGAGCTGACATCACTCGATCCGCCCCTGAGTGACAGCCAGCCAAAAAGGTCCATCAGGGCTTGGGTGGGCAGGGAGGCGGCACAAACAAACGCCGCTCTGAGGCGGCGGACAGCTTCCGAGGCCGTCTGCGGCCTGTCCCACCACCTCTGCTTTTTTTGCCGCCACCATTTGTCTCCGCCACTGGCGAGTCCCCCCTGCATGCTGCCCGGGGGCGGTCCGCCCCCCTGCCCCTTCCTCCGCTACCGCCGGGATTAGGGGGCCCTTCTCACAAATCTTTCCTTGATCCTGCTTTTGGGAAAGTGCTTTCATGCCTCCAAGGCACACAGTACTGACACCCCCCCCCAAAAAAAAAACACCAGATTAGCTCTTTGAGAAGGGACCACATCACTTCCAAGGACTGGATAGCACCTGGCACACCACTGGGGATAGACATGTTACTCAAGTTCCTAGAAGAGGAGGAGGAGAATGAAGGGTCCCTGGTCTTTGCTTATGTTCTTCTTCTGAACTGGTCAGATCAGACCCTTCCTCCTCCTGGGTGGATGTCATGTGTCCAACAAGTAGCCAGACAAACCTGGAATCTGCTCGTTGGCGAAGTTCAGCAGCCCAAGAATAGCTAAGAAGAAAAAGATCCCTCCCCCATTTCCCCCTCAGTCCTCGTTGATCTGAAAGACAGAGTCCTCGGTCTTCCCTCCCTACCATCCTCTCTGTCGCACTCCTCACTGACAAAAGCAACAAGTAACAGATGGAAGATGTCATGTGGAACTAAGGAGGTGCCTGCAACATACCCTTGATCTCCAGAACATGCTCCAATGACAGAGTGCAAAGTTATGTAAGGTGGGGGTGAAGGGAAAAATACACCTGGCCCCAGAGGTGTCAGAGCCCGAGATTGGGCCAACCCACAGAGTACTCACCTGCTGCTGCTGCTGCTGCTGCTGCTGCTGCTGCTGCTGCTGCTGCTCTTGTGCCGCCTGCCGCCTGGGAGGGTCCCGGGCCTGGCATCGCACCTTCTCCTCCACAGCTGACTTGGTCATGTTCTCAAACCGCTGCCTCAGGTTACTTGTCCCACTAGAAGCTGCTTCAAGTGACAAAGCAGGGGAGAGACTCAGGAATGAGCACGAGAGGACCCCTCCTTCCACCCCCTTCTGCCCAGAAGGGGGTTTGTTAACTCTTTTGACCTTGCAGCTCAGGGTGGCTTGCAACCACCACTGCAGGAAATCAACACCTCTTGGGGATCCTTGTGACAATCGCCAGGGGTGAATTTTTCACTGTCTCCCACGTCGGGTTGTCACCCCGCCAGGAATTGGCATCAATCTCCAATCTCATCCCGGAGATGTTCACAGGGCCTCCAGGAATGTCCAATGTTCATCATGCTGAGAACCAGCAATCCAGAGTTGGAGGCAAGATGTTGAACTTCCCAACCCCTTCCTGGCCAAGTACCACCTCTGGCGCCACTCTCCTGCTTTGTACCACCGGAAGTGACTGGCGATGACATCATTGCCAGTTACTTCTGGATTTTCAGGCTTATGGAGGCCAGAAGATGCAGGTCGGAGGCTCTGGGCAGGTGGGAGCACCCTCCTCAGTGTTGCCGAGAGGCTCAGCCAAAGGCAGGAGCCTCTCGGGAGCAAGAATGCGCCACCAAAAGCGCTGCATTGGAGCGGGGTTCTGGTGGTCCGGTGGTCTGAGTACCACGAGCAGCAGGCCGTAGTACCACTGGTGGTACTAGTACCACTGGTTGAGAACCCCTGAACTAGACCTTCCATTTGATCTGGCAGGGCTCTTCTGATGTTCACCTAATCGACTGGGCCTTTGAGCCGAGTCATAGAGCCAACCAGAGGACAGGTGACTCTGGATTTGATATTGTGTGGTACCCGTGATCTGGTGAGGGTTATAAATGTTATGGAACCACCGGGCGAATAGTGATCATGCTGTACAGTAATTCATTTCAACGTTCATGTTGGAGGGGGGGGGGAAGAGTGCCAAGCAAATCTGACACGAAAACCCTTGATTTCCAAAGGGCGGACTTCCCAGAAAAGAGGAGACTAGTTGGAATGAAGATGAAAGGGAAGGTAAAAAGAGTCCCATCTCTCCAGAGGGCATGGAGGCTGGTTAAAACAGTAATCGAGCACATTGTCTTTTCTAGTGACTATCTGCTGGTGGTATTAAGCATTTTTTTTAGATTGTCCTTTGCAGAGCAATTTAGTTATTTGATTTTCTCTGTAAATCACTTTGTAAACATTTTATTGAAAAGCAGTATATTATTATTATTACTATTATTATTATTATTATTATTTATTCAAAACCTCATAGAACACAGACATATAGAAAAAAGGGTGTCATTGACTGGTGCTAGGTTTCAGGTCCTTTCAGGAGCAGCGAGTGGCCTCACTGGGACGCAGTGGCTCACTGGGACAAAGTGGCAAGGTAAAAAAGACACAGCGAGTTAAGCAGCTGGGCGAGTTCAGCAGCGGGGCGAGGAAGCCAGGCCCCACACACTGCCAGGCACTTCCCTTGAAGAGAGGACAGAGGAAGAGAGGAGAGCTCCAACAACCTTGAAGAGAGGAGAGCTCCAACAACATTAAGGTACCCAAACTTTGATAAATCCATAACTTACACTCAAAAGCTATGCAGTCAGACAGCCAGCAGAAGGGTGGGGGCTATCCAGTGTTTTGCACTGAGTGTCACATGTATGACTCTCTGCCTCTTGGGCACAAGTCATGGGTGTGTGCTCGGTGCAAAGAGCTCCAGGCTCTCAGGGAACGGGTTCGCTCCCTTGAAGCCACGGTTGCTGACCTGGAGAAGCAGAGACAGGTAGAGAGGAACCAGGGTGAGACTTCTAGGGACGTGGAGGCATCGTCCCACCCTCAGTTGGCCAGCTCCTCAGCTGTCAGGAAAGGGAGTCTCAGGGCTGGAGGATGTTGCTCTGGAAAAGAGGGAAACAATCCCACAGTGGGGACCCCTTCTTCAGGTGATGGGCCCGTATCCAGTCGCACTAAGGATACTCCCCAGAGAGGGGCGTGTTGGAGGTGGGGTGGCCATCTATGTCAAAGAGGGGGTAGAATCCACCAGAGTAGAGCTGGAGGGGGGGCTCTGACTCCTCCGTAGAATCACTGTGGGTTAGATTACCAGGCTCAAAGAGAGATGTAATAGTAGGGGCATGCTACCGTCCTCCAGATCAAAAACCCGAAGGGGATCTTGAAATGAGGAAGCAAATCAGGGAGGTGTCAATGAGAGACAGGGTTGTAGTCATGGGGGACTTCAATTATCCTCACATCGACTGGGTCAATTCATGCTCAGGTCATGAAAGAGAGACTGGATTTCTGGATATGTTAAATGACTGTGCCTTAGAGCAGCTTGTCACGGAACCGACCAGAGGACAGGTGACTCTGGACTTGATATTGTGTGGCACTCAAGATCAAGTCAGGGAGGTAAATGTTACCGAACCGTTGGGGAACAGTGATCATGCTGCGATCTGTTTCGCCATGCATATCGGAGGGAGAGTGCCGAGCAAATCTGACACGAAAACCCTTGACTTCCGAAGGGCTGACTTCCCCAAAATGAGGAGACTAGTTTAAAAAAAGCTGAAAGGGAAGGTAAAAAGAGTCCAATCGCTCCAGAGTGCATGGAGGCTGTTTAAAACAACAGTCATAGAGGCCCAGCAGGAGTGTATCCCACAAAGGAGGAAGGGCTCGACCAAGTCCAGGAGGATGCCGGCATGGCTAACAAGCACAGTTAAGGAGGCTGTAAAAGGCAAGGAAGCTTCCTTCCGTAAATGGAAGTCTTGCCCTAATGAGGAAAATAAACAGGAGCACAAACTGTGGCAAAAGAAATGTAAAAAGATGATACGGGAGGCCAAGCAAGACTTTGAGGAACGTATGGCAGGCAACATAAAAGGGAATAATAAAAGCTTCTTCAAATATGTTAGAAGCAGGAAACCTGCCAGGGAAACAGTTGGTCCGCTGGATGGTGAGGGAGAGAAAGGGGTGATAAAAGGGGACTTGGAGACTGCAGAGAAATTAAATGAGTTATTTGCATCTGTCTTCACGGCAGAAGACCTTGGGCAAATACCGCTGCCTGAACGGCCTCCCCTGACTAAAGAATTAAGTCAAATAGAGGTTAAAAGAGAAGACGTCTCAGACTTAATTGACAAAATAAAGATCAATAAATCACCAGGCCCGGATGGCATCCACCCAAGAGTTCTGAAGGAACTCAAGAATGAAGTTGCTGACCTCTTGACCCAAATATGCAACTTGTCCCTTAAAACGGCCACTGTGCCAGAGGATTGGAGGATAGCTAATGTCACGCCAATCTTTGAAAAAGGAAGGAGGGGGGACCCGGGAAACTACAGGCCGGTCAGCCTAACCTCTGTTCCAGGGAAGATGGTGGAAAGTCTCATTAAGGATAAAATCTTAAAATACATAGAAGAACAAGCTCTGCTGAGGGAGAGTCAGCATGGCTTCTGCAAGGGGAAGTCTTGCCTCACAAACCTGTTAGAATTTTTTGAAAAGGTCAACAGGCATGTGGATGCGAGCGAACCCGTGGATATTATATATCTGGATTTTCAGAAGGCGTTTGACACGGTCCCTCATGAAAGGCTCCTGCGAAAACTCCACAGTCAGGGAATAAGAGGGCAGGTCCTCTTGTGGATTAGGAACTGGTTGAAGACCAGGAAACAGCGAGTGGGAGTCAATGGGCAATTTTCACAATGGCGAGAGGTGAAAAGCGGTGTGCCCCAAGGATCCGTCTTGGGACCGGTGCTTTTCAACTTGTTCATAAATGATACAGTGTTGGAGATAAGCAGCCAAGGTGCAGGTGGCAAAATGCCACATGCACTTCAATCTAAGTAAAGTGATGCACATTGGGGCAAGAAATCAAAACTTCACATATACACTGATGGGTTCTGAGCTGTCTGTGATGGATCAGGAAGGAGAGTTTGGAGTGAAAGTGTCAACCCAGTGTGCAGCGGCTGTAAAGAAGGCTAATTCCATCATTAAAAAAGGAATTGAGAATAAAACGGTCAATGTACACAGAAGCAACATTTATGGGGTTTCCAGCCATGTATATTTAGATTTGAAGAAATAAAGTTAATTCTTACAACTTGACTGAAGAAATTCCTCTTCTTTGATCCTACTGCAATGAAGAAGCAGGCATCCAGAAACGGATTATCCGAAACAGCCAGGTAGAAAAAAGCCTTAGATCTTTGTAGCTTAATGTTTCTTCCCACTCTTGGGATTTTCTCAAAAGCAGATAAAAGGACTCAGCAAACAAGCTGGTAGGTGTTCATGACCTTGTGTGAAGACACTATATAAAATCTACTAGATATGATATGTGCAAAATGGACAATATACTATATGAACTCCACATCAAACTAAGTAACATTGTGGGAGCAGAAGATTGGAGGAGATGGGATAATAGAATTTCTGGCTATATATCCCAACAGGAAAAAAGTATTAAAATTAGACATAAGAAGAAGCTAGATGGGTTAGTAGGACAAATTAAAGATAAAGTCAACCACCTGGATGAGAACAAAGTGATTATAAACTTATCAGACTTGGATTTATCTCCAGCCCAAACATCAGTTTTATCTAAAGGGGGAAACTTTGCTTTGGTCCCCAAAGTCATACCTACTGAACGGATCATTGCAGATATTGAGTCTACGTTAACAGAGTTTGATACCAATACTGCTGAAGAAATAAGGATAAAATCAGCCAATATTCTCCTTAAAGCTAAACCCCCTAAGAGTAACATAACACATCAAGAATATATAGCTATTAAACAATTAAAGAACAACCCAGATGTTGTCATACTTGCAGAAGATAAAGGGAATGCTACTGTGATTTTAAATACGACAGATTATTTTAATAAAATTTCTGATCTTTTGGATCCTGAAACTTACAATGTCCTTAAAAAGGACCCTACGAATAAAATTTTAAAAGAAACTAATATTTTAATAAAGAATTCATCCTTAAAGCTAGAAATAAAGAATAAATTAACTAAATCTACTGCTTTGCCTCCCAGACTCTATGGCCTTCCTAAGATCCACAAAAAAGATGTTCCCCTAAGGCCAATTGTTAGCAATATAGGGGCACCAACCCATGCGCTGTCTCAGCATTTGGCGAAAGTTCTATTGCCATACGTAGGAAATACTTTCCACCATGTAAGGAATACTTACCATTTCATTGATTTGTTGGCAACAGCTAGACTAATGCAGAACTCCATCCTTGTCAGCTTCGACGTGGTGTCACTTTTCACCAAAGTCCCGCTGGTAGAAGCTATGAACCTTATAAGTGACCTATCATTACCACGGGACTTGATACCACTGTTCCATCACTGCTTAACTTCCACGTACTTTGTCTGGAATAATGTTTTCAGGGAACAGAAGGAAGGTGTCGCAATGGGGAACCCGCTGAGCACCATTATTGCAAACTTCTTCATGGAGTTCTTTGAGCAAAAAGCTTTAACATCTGCTAACCTTAAACCAACAACATGGCTACGCTATGTAGATGATGTTTTTTGCATTTGGGACCATGGAGAAGAAAATCTGGAACCCTTCCTAAAACATCTTAACAGTCTGATGCCTGAAATACAGTTTACAATGGAAGTGGAAAAGGAGGGGGTGTTACCTTTCTTAGATGTACAAGTGTCAAGAAAAAGAGATCTCACTTTTGGACACACTGTGTACAGAAAGCCCACCTTTACTGGCAGATATCTACACCAGTCTTCTAATCATCACCCTGCGCAAAAAAAATTCTTTAATCAATTCTTTGATCTACAGAGCCATCCATGTCTGTGATAAAGATTCCTTATCTCAAGAAAAATCAATCATTATGAATTCTTTGAAGGCCAATGGGTATAAATCTAAACAAATTGATACAGTCTGGGAGAAATAAATGGAAAAAGCAAAGCATATTCCCACACCGGAGGAAATTAATCAGAAAAATAAGGACACAGAAAGGGAAAAAATAGAGAACAAAGAACGTAAGTGGTTGTCTTTACCTTACCTACGAGGAGTTACTGACAAGATTGCCTATGTCTTTAGACAATACAATGTTAAAACTGTGTTCTTACCAACTAAAAAAATAGAACAGCTTTCGGGCAACCCTAAAGACAAGAGACCAGAACTGTCAAACCCAGGTGTTTATGAAATTCCCTGTGGAACTTGTCAGGGCACCTACGTGGGTAATTCTAAACGACCCATTAAAGTTAGAATTCAAGAACACTCCAAAGCTATCAAAAACTTACAAGAGGAAAAATCTGCGGTTGCTGCACATGTAGCAGCAACCGGGCACAAAATTGACTTCAAAAACACTCGTTCCCTCTTCAATGAAACACGAAATAAACAGCGCTTAAATCTGGAAGCAATTTCGATCTCGCAAAGAAGATCAAATGTTCTTTTGAATCGTCAACAGGAATTAACATTCATTAACAAGATTTTGTTTCCCTCTTTAAAGAGATCCTTTAAGCAGCGGAGCCCAGGGGAAAGGTAGTTGCCAGCTAATTTGGAAACTGCGGTTTCCAATTAATCAATCTAACAGTTCCTGTGCTTCCTAATGCCTTGTCTCTATATCTACCCTGTGTCTTCACACAAGGTCATGAACACCTACCAGCTTGTTTGCTGAGTCCTTTTATCTGCTTTTGAGAAAATCCCAAGAGTGGGAAGAAACGTTAAGCTACGAAGATCTAAGGCTTTTTTCTACCTGGCTGTTTCGGATAATCCGTTTCTGGATGCCTGCTTCTTCATTGCAGTAGGATCAAAGAAGAGGAATTTCTTCAGTCAAGTTGTAAGAATTAACTTTATTTCTTCAAATCTAAATATACATGGCTGGAAACCCCATAAATGTTGCTTCTGTGTACATAATAACGAGCCATGAAAATCTGCATGTCTTTCTAAAACGGTCAATGTTATTATGCCATTGTACAAATCAATGGTGAAGCCACATCTGGAGTATTGTGTCCAGTTCTGTTCACCACATCTCAAAAAGGATATAGTGGAACTGGAAAAGGTGCAGAAAAGAGCGACCAAAATGATTTGTGGGCTGGGGCATCTCCCTTATATGAGGAAATGCTACAGCGTTTGGGGCTCTTCAGTCTAGAAAAAAGGTGGCTGGGGGGGACACATGATTGAGACGTATAAAATTATGCACAGGATGGAGAGAGTGGATAGAGGGATGTTCTTTTCCCTCTTGCACAACACCAGAACCAGGGGACATCCATTAAAATTGACTGGCAGGAGAGGTAGAACAGACCAAAGGAAATATTTCTTTACCCAGCAAGTGATTATTCTGTGGAACTCCTTGCCACAGAGTGTTATAATGGCACCTGGCCTAGATACCTTTAAAGAGGATCAGGCATTTTTATGGAGAAAAAGTCCATCACAAGTAACAAGTCATGATGACTATATACATCCTCCGGGGTTTAGATGTAGCCTATCTCTGAATGCCAGATTCAAGGGAGTGGTGACAGGATACAGGTCTCTTGTTGTCTGGTGTGCTCCCTGAGGCATCTGGTGGGGCCTTACAGGAAGATACAGGAAGCTGGACTAGAGGAGCCAGGAAGGCTCTGTTTACAAACTTGGCAGAAGTTGGCCTGGAGAAAAACTTACCAGCTTCCACGGGCTTAGTCTTTGCATACGAGGAAGTCGGGGCTTCCATCTCCCCAAAATGTGCGGCACTCTGCAAAGAGAAGTCAACAGCTTGCCAGCACCAAGAAGACAGAGATGATCCCTCAGAGCCTATGCTGGAGTCTCCCTGCAGCCCCCGCCAGTCCCTTCCCTTCTCTAGTCTTCTCTTTCTTACGGTAGTCAATCATCGAAGGCTGCCCACAAGATGAGCTAACAGGGATTATTCGACCCTTTGACAACTCTCTTGTTCACATGATGTCACGGTGCTCAATGGCTGGATTCTTTCCATGGTTTCAAAGAGCACCTCAACATGTGTACAAATGGCAACGTGTCCCAGAGCTGACATGGGGTGGCTGTGTGTGTTACACTGCAACTGCCCTTTTGGAATTCTGTGCCACCCACCCTGATCGTTGAAAATCCCCACTCTGCCATTCAGACAGGGAGCAGTCCACAGTGCAGGGTCCGGAGGCCACAAGGCGGCCACAAGGCTGCAGCTAAGCAGGTTGACATCTAGTCAGAATACCCCAGAGTCTGGTCTGTAAATCAAGAGGTGGGCTATGGAGTTCGGATTCCAAATCAGAGCATGATCCTTGAAATGCTCCTTCCGACATGTTTCCCCTGTGGCCATGGCTCAAGGACTTCTGCTTACCTTGTCCACCCTGTCCTTCTGTACCCCATAGCGACCTCCAAATCCCTTTGCATAATCTGCAACAGAAAAAAAAACCACATCTCCATTATGGAATGCAGGTCACTTGTTGTCTTCCTGATGGATTGATGTGGTACGAAGAATCACTCCTCAGGGCAGCTGGCTGCACGATGGAATCTTTTCGCCGACTGTGTTCAGCAGACAAGAAACTGGGAAGGTGAGCAAGTACAACGTATCATAGCTTCACCACACAACGAGCTAGTACAAGGACAGCCTCAATGGGGGTTCTATGTAGGCTGGTTTACATGAGCACACTAACAAGTTGGTTGAGTAGACACATGGTGCAACTTGTTGCTGGCTGAGGCTGTCATGCGTTTGAACTACCTGCCCTCTGAGCCACTTATTCTCCCACTGTTTTAATGTAAGTCTTTTAGCTACAAGGAGGGCACTGAGAGTCCATTTCCGCTGTCCCGCAGTTCACTTCCATGAAGCAGGTAAATAATTCCAAAGGACATAGGCATCTGCAAATGTCCACGATTGTTGCAGTATAACATTAACAGCCCAATCCTGTGTAAGGATACCAGGCCGGCCTAAAGCAGGGGTTCTCAACCTGTCGTATGCGTACCCCTAGGGGTACACGGACCAATGGCTGGGGGTACGCCAGAGCCTCTCCCTTATCAGCTGCAATCAGCAGCTGATTGTCCGGAATTTTAAAAGTTACTTCCATGTCAAGTAATTCCATGTCAAATCAACCAATGAAAAATCCATTTTGGAACTTGATGTCACGGATTCTTGCCAACTTTCTTCTTGACCAGAGGTGCACATCATACGGCCCGCGGGCCGCATGCGGACCGCCTGACGATTTCCCGTGGCCCGCAAAGAAATCGGGGATCCCAGAGAGCGGGCGCTCTCTGGGATCCCCAAGTTCTTCGCAGGCCACGGGAAATGCGCCGTGCACGTTCTTTAATGGAAGACGCAGCTCATTCGGCTCCTGACCGAACGCCAGGAGACTCCAGGCGGTGCTTTGATCGCCGCCAATCAGCTGAGTCTCCTGGTGTTCAGCCAAGAGCCGAATGAGCCGCGTGCCGGAGGTGGAAGAGCGAAAAGATTGTTTTTGTTTTCCAGTGCAACGAGATCTTGTGTGAAAGATCATTCTCTCCGCAAGGTCATCCAACCCATTGTAGTGATTTGGGATCCTTTTTAAGGAGGGTTAACTTCCCTCTTAGTGGGTTAACTTCCTCGATGTTCCTGGCTTGGGGTGATCGATTTCCCTGTTTTACTAGGAGCACGTGATGTTTACACGTGCAGTATATTTTAAGGAACAGAGACTGGTATTTTATGCGTGTTTCTCTGGGTGTGAGCGAGAGAGAGCGCGGGAGCTCTTTCCCCCAGCTACAGCTGCACACTCCGCTGCTGTGGCGAAACCGCTTAGTGGGTGTCAAGGAAGAGGACCGGGCGGCGGGTGTGAGCAGCGGGGCTAAAGAGATCGCAAAACGCCGCGCAGAAGGCGAGAGAGGAGGAAGGCGGCGGCGGTGGAGAGGAACACCGAGCGCGATTCTGAAGCGAGATCAAAACAATAGCCCAGCAGGTTGAGGCAGATCCGAAAAGGGACTTGCGTGGGAAGCGAGGCATTCCACTCAGCGACGATGCAGCCAATCAAGAGGTGCTCAGATGCAACTTTAAGCTTCCGTTGACCTGGCTGGCGGTGCAGCTGCAAACCTCGCCCGGAGGGATCGCTGAGGCAGGGGCGTAACTAGACTTTTTGATCCGCCGGCTGGAAGCAGGGTGTGTGATTTTTGTGTTGAATTTCCATGTGTTTGTACTTGCACGTAGAAGGGATTGCTCGGATGGAGCCGGGGGCAAAGGAAGGTGGGCTGGGAAACTTTCTCTCCTCGCAACCCCCTCCCCTTGTTTGGTTGCAAAGTTGCCCCTGTTTGCAATTGCTTGTGTAGCCCCAGCGGCTATTTGATAGTGTGGAAAGGGCTGGAGCCCGGAACCCCCCCCACAGGATCTCGCTCCCCCTGTTTCTGCACCGTGGAGGGATTGTATGTTTGCATCGATTTCTTGCAAGTTGCAAAAAGTTATTGTGGATGAGCCTGTAATCCCCCCCCTTTGCAAAATTGAAAAAAATCCCCAACCCTTTTTGAAAAGCCCTACAGCAGTTGCACAGGCATTTGGAAAGTCGGTATTTGGAAAGTAGGATGATTGGTTAATAAAATGTGCACATTTGTTGAAAGTTGCCAGCTCTGAATCCTATTCCTCCTGGAGATCTTTTTGTTGGAGCTTCCTGGAAGCTCTGTGAAGATCAACAGGTTTCTTTTTAATAGTCACCTAGAGAGATCAGTGCTGAGTATTGGAGACTTCAGGCCAATCCTGAAGTATAATATCTTTATTTAATATCTTTATTTATATCTTTATTTATTTATTTATAAATATCTTTATTTATTTAGTAATATGTTGCTTTTCGGGATATTTTTCGGCCCATGGACACGCCCCCCTGTGATGTCACATCCTGAGGACACGCCCCCTGTGATGTCACTTCCTGAGGAAGTGACATCACGGTTCCTGGCCACACCCCCGTGCGGCCCCGGAGAAGTTTGGCCTATTCATTTTGGCCCCCACCTACTTCCAAGTTGTGCACCCCTGTTCTTGACTCACCAAGGGAGGTCAAAGAGGCATTTAAGTGGCTTAAAGCTGTATCAGGATCCAAATACTCAGACTCCTTTATATGACTAAGACCAGGAATCTCATAATTTTCAGGAGGAATTTCCTTTTCAAGTATATTGTTTTCCATCTGACAAGACTTCTATTCATGTGTGGTTTGATTTCACTATTTAGTGAAACCATCCAATCAGTTACATTCCTCAAGTCTTTACTAACCCAGTGCCCCCCCTTTTTTAAAAGGGCTGCAACAGTTTTTTGACTACTTATTCTCCTCCATATTTCAAATCATGTAATTATCAAACAGTTAATGAATTAAACTTAATAAAGACAAATAAAGCAGCTTCACAACAAAAATGTCCTAGAAAGCTTCACTAAAAACACACTGTCCAAACCCACTTAAATGCCTCTTTTACCTCCCTTGGTGAGTCTCCGCTGTGTAAGAAGAAAGTATCTAAAGTGCAAAGAAAAGATGGGAAAGATTAAAAGGACCTACAAAGAATTATTTTTTTTTTACTTCTGAAGATGATTTAGATGAGGAAAAATGTCACTGTGCTGATTCAGAAATTATTCAGCAACTAAAGGAAAATTTTAAAACTACAAATAGAAGTAAAAAGCTCATGATTTTGATAGTTTTACCAAAAAGCTGATCCTCTAAAAGAATAGAAAGTGAATTCATTCTCTATAAATCTATCTCTATAAGTCCTGTTATAAATTTTTGGATACATTTCAGTTTACCACATAATTTTATCAATGTAAACTGTAGAAAAATGGACTTGAGGGGTTTAATTCCTGGTCACTGCCAACAAGAAAATTTAATTTTTGTATGATACCATTGAGATACCATCTTGGAATTTTGACTGATTGACTACAAGACATATACCTTTAAGTGTGATTTTTTTGAAAATTCAAAAAAAGTTCAATTTTCCAAAATTTCAAAATTAATATTATTTGAATATTTTTGAATTTCTTGAAAATTTACAATTGTGTCATGTTGTATATCAAATGAAAGCCCTATTCATAAGCTTTAAAAGCCACCTGTCCCATGTCTGTAGCTTTCATCATTATCCTGTAACTGGCATTTGAAGATATGGTGACAAGTGAATTTTGGCCTTTTTTGGCAATTTTGAACATTCAATATCTCAAAAACGGATGGACAAAAAAATAATTTTTAAACATCTCATGGTAAGGTACAAATGTACCGAAAATGAACAAAATCCATGACATCAAGGATTTTTCATTGGTTGATTTCACATGGAATGACCCGCTGGTGAAAGAGCCTTAAGACTTAGAGCCTTATCTCCCTGGATCAGCTGAGTGTCGGCATGTGTCTTTTTGCACTAACATGACATCAAGCTCTCTGTTTGTTTGGTGTTTTTTTCCTTCTCTCCCATCTGTGCAGTATATTTTTTTGTAGTTGAAAAAATGCATTCCCCCCCCTTCTGTCTCTCTGATTTTTCTGTTGGGCTTATTTTTGTACTTTGGAAAATGTACTTTGGTGGGGTGGGGGAGAGAGGAGCTGATTTTGGGACGTGTGACTTGGAGAAAAAAAAGAGATCCTGGCATGTGTCTTTTTGCACTAACATGAGATCAAGCTCTCTATTTGTTTGGTGTGTTTTTTTCCTTCTCGCGGGAAACTGCAGGCGGGCAGCCGGAGGCAACTGATTAACAGCGGAAGCAATCAATGTGTTTCCTTTGCTCTCTCTGTATGGTGCTTTAACATGCTGTGTTCATTTTAATCGGCAATTCCCTCCACAGTCTGACCGGGATTGATTGCTTCTGCTGTTAATCAGTTTTTTCTCTTCTTCAAGGGGAGGCTGTGGCACAACCCAGGTAATATCCTGGCAGCTCGCTGCAGCCCTTTCCTGAAGAGGTCCACGGTATTTACGTGGACGAAAGGTTGCCAAACCGTTCTGTTTTTAAAATTGCATGAATGATTGTTTTAATTGTCTTTTTAACGTTTTTACGTGAATTTTTAAAGCAATTTTTATTGTGTATTTTTTAACCTTACGGCAAATTTTTTGGGACATGGCTTTTAAACCTGTGAATATTAAAACTATGAAGATTGTAGCCGGCCATGAAAGCTTTCGCTCAACATTGTTCTTATTTATATATTTGTTTGTTTCTTTTTCTTGTTGTTGTTGTTTTGTTTGTGCTTGTGTTATTTTGTTTCAATGCAATCTTTCCTCTCACTAATAAATAAATCAATAAATTAAACAATCCATGGGCTGGATAGAATAGAGAGAAGTTCTTCTTCCTCTCGCACAACACCCGAACCAGGAGACAGCCACTAAACGTGAGTGGAGGGAGAGTCAGAACAGACAAAAGGAAAGATTTCTGGACCCAGCTGTGTTGACTCCCTGCGATGTTTCCCGGGAGTCCCTGTTTCTTTTCTGTGTATTTCCTGTCTATTTTCCCATGTTCTGGGCAATTTAACTCACCACCAGCAGGCTGTACCATTCAGCTGCTGTGATCCACAGGAATTGCCCCTTTTGTTTTGCAAAAGAAAATAAGCCGTGTGTGTGGGGGGGGGGGGGGGGTTTCCTTCTCTTCCCTTGGATCAAGATTCCTGGCAGAGAGAGGAATGTCTCTGCTAAGTGGCTCATGTTCCCTCCCAGGAAGAGGAAGACAGGTACCCAGGTATGCCTCCTCCTTCAGTCAGGTAAGCCACTGACGTCATTGTAGCCAATGTTAAAACTCTCAAGCCCACCGGAAACAAGGTTGACTTAGAAGGGGAGTGGACAGATTGATGGAGGAAAGTCCATCACAGGTTACAAGCCATGATGGGGATCTGCAACCTCCAGGTTTTAGAGGTAGCCTCTCTCTGCATGCCAGATGCCAGGGAGCGGCAACCGGATCCAGGTCACTGATGCATGTGTGCTGCTCTCTGAGGCATCCGAGGAAGCTGGACAAGTTGGGCCCCTGGCCTGATCCAGCAAGGCTCTTTTTGTGTTCTTATCGCCTGGTTCATTCCAAGTCCAGCAGGTGGGCTGGCGAGAAGCTATTTTCTTGGCTGGACCCAGACAACAAAACAACCTGTCTGCTTAATTAACCTCTGCAACAGCAAGGAAATCAAAGTGTCTCAAAGGAAGCCTTTTTCTTATGGAACTGAGGCTTTCCGTAAAGGAAATAGATGGAGACCATTACAAGGGGACAAAGTGAACTCACTCATCACAGAAGCCCACAAACAGCAGGAGAGGAAGGCAGAAGACCCCTCTCCCGCCTGGGCTCCC
The DNA here is from genome assembly GCA_026170595.1 of Plestiodon gilberti rubricaudatus. Lineage (NCBI taxonomy): Eukaryota > Metazoa > Chordata > Lepidosauria > Squamata > Scincidae > Plestiodon > Plestiodon gilberti. Next base: position 170,226,432 of record JANXHW010000005.1, on the reverse strand, counting down.
CTGCAACTGGATTCAGACACGGCAGACTGCGGCTGGCTGGCTGGCGCATGGCATCGTGGCTAGTAGCCATTGAGAAGAGGTCTGGTCCTCCAGGCATTGGGCCAGGCCCATTTTAAAGCCATCCAAGCCAGTGGCTGTCCGCACATCTTGTGGCAAGGAATTCCACAGACGAATGATCCACCCACTGTGTGAAGTCAAGTCCCTCTTTTTGTCAGCCCTAAATCTCTTGCCAGTCAGTTTTTTTAAGATGGATATTGTAAGAGAGAGAAAAAAGGTTTCACTCTCTCCATAGCATGCAGAACTCTCAATTGTGTGTGTCCCCCTCAACCACCTTTTCTCCAAGCTTAGAAGCCCCAAATGTTGCAGCCCTCCTTCGTAAGGAAGGAAGTCCAATCCTCTGCTCATTTGGGCTGCCCTCTTTGCATGGTTTCCAGCTCTGCAATGTCCTTTTGGAGGTGGGGTGACCAGGACTGGACACATGTGGCCACAGATTTGCATACAGAGCTTCCATACTTTGAGGCTGGGAAGCCACAGCGGGAGAGGACCATGGCCTTCATGCCCTGCTGTGAGCTTCCTGGAAGCATTTGGGGCACAATCCTCTCCACCTTTCCAGCGCCGATGTAGCCGCAATGCAGCTCCCTTCCCCTTGAGGAGACCTCTGTGACTGCCCCCCTCCCAACAGCAGGATGCAGCACGTGCCCCATTGGCACGACTGCATCAGCGCTGGAAAGTTGGAGAGGATTGGGCCCTTGGTGAGATCCTCTTCTGAAGTGGAGATGTTGGAAACGGACCCCCAGACCTCCCATGTAGCATGAGCCATGGGCCTCAACCGAGGAGCATGATCAAGACCTCTTGGCTTCGCTCCACACCAGACCCTTCTGCAACCCTGAAGGCCATGTCTGGGACCCACCTGTCTGGGACTCATGGGGTTTCGATTCCTCCTTGTGTGCCCAGGTCAAGGCAGACTTGTCTTGCCGGTCCTTCTGTACGCCAAACTTCCCACCAAAACCGACAGCGTAGTCTGCATTGGGGAAGACAGAGTCTATTTCAGACAGTCTCCTTCTCTGCTGCTCCATCTATTTTGCAAGGGGCTCCAGTCCAGTCCAAGAGAGGACTGTACAACACAGCCAATGTGCTCCAAAAGGGGTCACATGCTCTGGCCCCTCTCCTGCAACTCCCCTTTTCCTTGGCATTGCTCCTAGCTCACCCCTTCCCTTGCCGTACCCCATACCCCCCCCCAGCATACCTCTGGTGGTTCCTGCAGGGGTGCGACATTTGTCAAACAAAAACAAGGTGCCGTCTCCAGGAACCCAGCTCGGCATGCCCTGCTGCAGCCATGAACAAACTGGTCTCCTGCACTTCTAATGCACCCAAAACCTAGAAGCGCAAGGGGGGAGGCGGCCAGCGGGCTGCGGAGCATTCTTCTGGGCGCTTCTGTGGGACTTGGCGCAGGAGGAGGCCCCCGAGGAAGGGGCAGGGAGACAGGAGAGGGAAGGTGTGCTGGAGCTCTCCGAACATACCTTTCTGCGAGGTGTGCTTCTCCACTTCACCCTTGTACTCAAAGCCGAGTGCCGACTGTGGAGAAGAGAACACCGCCCATGTGACTGGGGTAGCTATGCGGAGTGAGAGCGCGCGGGGAGAAATGACCTGCTGTCGCCCGTCGTCCTAGGGGTCGTCTATATTGCCTTCGTTTGGACATACATGCTGCAGCAGCCTCCCAAAGGGATACCCTGAGATGCTCCTCGGAGGTTCTTGGTTTGAAACGCCAGTCCCCAAAAGCCACAGGTGCGGTATCTGGATGGATCTCTCTGGGCTGCCCAAGAAGCAATCGCTCCTAGTCTACCTTCCTGCTGAGACTGGCATGTGCCCACTGATTGAATGCCAAACCCATCTGTCTAGGTAAGGGGTGGGATGGAGTGGCCAGGTGGGTTCCCTTCATCCAATCAGGCAACCCCAGGGCATCATCAAACCTTGCTTTCATCATCAACCCCAGGGCATCATCAAACCTTGCAAGGATGCTGGAGTGTGTGTTTTGCCAGGTCTGCTGTTCAAACCAGCTGCTGGTTCGCAGAAGGCACACCCACTGACTCCCCAGCAAGCATAGACAGCCCACATTCCTGGGACCATGGAAGTAGCAAACAATAGGGACAGTTTTCTAGCTAGGCACATTTCGGGGATTCTTCTGCTTGCTCTTTCTACTCAGAGCCAGCCTGCAAACTTCACTGGTGGGATTGTGTGTGCGAGTGGTTACCAGGCTCTTGCTGCTGCTGGGCAATACTAGTTCCTGCATCCAGTTTGGTCAAACTGGTTTCATCCAGCAAACTTCCTGCATTTTTCACCAGTCTGCTTGTTGTACTTCCCTCCGCCCCTTCCCCATTGTCTTTAATTCCTTTTTCTTTTGAGTGTTGAATAAATGGGGTATATTTTGGCTCATGGGTAATTCCCTGGTTGTGACATCTGATCGCTGCAATTTGGTTTTAAACAAGACTGACTGGGTTCTGTGGTGTCTAGGCAGGAGAGGTTTGTCCCAGTTGCCACCTCCCACTAGAGACACGACTCCCTTTGGGCAGCCTCTGGCTTCCCTAACAAGGCCCCTCAAGGTATTCAGTGCTTTACCAAGTGACACAACAAAAAAAGAAAAGCCCTGACCCTGGGGAGCTTACAATCTTCTTATCTTGATGTAGTCTTTACAACAACCCTGTAAGGTAGGTCAGGAACGCTCTCCCCATATTACAGCAGGGCCTGAAAAGGAGGGGCTTGTCTAAGGCCTCCTTATGAGAATACATGTCGGAGATGATGGCTCTCAGTAGATAACAGCTATAATGAATATGTAGTTAAGATTCCAATTGGGGCCTTAAGAAAGACAGCTGCGAGAAGCCATGGGTTCAAATCACGAGCGCATTCCCTGCTTTAATACCACCCTGAGTCAACCAGCTAAGTAGCCAAAATTGTAAAAAATGATCAGCGCGAAGAGAAACGTGGATCTTCTCAAAGAAATCTGCAGGGGATCTGAGAGGTGGGGGGGGCAGCCACACTCACCTTGTCTGCTCTGTCCTTCTGCACCCCGTACTTCCCTCCAAAGCCCTTGGCTGCATCTGTCTGAGACGAATGCATGCCAACCTCAGCGACGTACTCATGGCCCAGTGCACTCTGGGAAACCAAGACAGGAAGACAGGTGTCACAAACCCTGCTGAGAAGATGCGGCATGCCAAGGTGCACTCACCCCTCACTCCACGTGCAGCTCCAACCTCAGTGACAATGATGACACACAAGACAGGCCTTGCAAGCTCCACCGAGAGGAGGACATACAAAAGGAGGTGAAGAAAAGAAATGTTCAGTTTTGCCATTTCTCTTCGGATACGTTTGTTTGCACAACCAGTTTTTACAGAAAAAACTACTCCAGGGACAAAGTGCCTCATTGGGACAAAGAAGTGCCAAGATAAGAGAAGACACAGCGAGTTCAGCAGCAGGGCGAGGAAGCCAGGCCCCAAAGACTGCCCGACATTTCCCTTGAGCAGAGGAGAGCGCCAACTACATTAACAGCGCAATTCGAACCCACTTTCCAGCACCAGTGCAGCCGCAATGCAGCCCCAAGATAAGGGAACAGATGTTCCCTCCCCTAGAAGAGGCCTCCCTGACTGCCTCTGCACTGCAAAATGCAGAGTGCGCCCTGTTGGCACGGCTACACCAGCGCTGGAAGGTTGGTTAGGATTGCGCATTAAATTTCCGTGATAAACCCAAAACTAACACACAAAAGCTATGCAGTCAGACAGACAGCAGAGGGGTGGGGGCTATCTTGTGTTTTGCACCGAGTGTCACATGTATGACTATCTGCCTCTTGGGCACAAGTCATGGGTGTGTGCTCGGTGCAAAGAGCTCCAGGCTCTCAGGGAACGGGTTCACTCCCTTGAAGCCACGGTTGCTGACCTGGAGAAGCAGAGACAGGTAAAGCGGGACCAGGGTGAGACTTCTAGGGACGTGGAGGCATCGTCCCACCCTCAGTTGGCCAGCGCCTCAGCTGCCAGGCTCCTGCCGTCTCTGCGCCACGTTTGATTTGGCCCCCTCCCTGCCGCCCAACCCCTGAGGGACGTTTGGCTCCAGCTGCTGTCACTCAGGGGCAGGGTGAGTGACGTTAGCGTCACGAGGGGGCGGCTGGCGCGACGCCAGCTACGCTACCGGCAGCATTGTGGGTGTTGTGTGGTTCTTGTGCCCCCCTTTTCAGCACTTTGTGCCCTTTGTGGAGGGGGGGGCAGTGGAAACAAACACTGAAGACCTGGATGAGGAGCTTCTGAATGACTCACTCATGGAGGGGGATCTGGGCTGGCTTCGCTTCTGCCTGGGGAATGGTTGTGAGGCCATCTCCTCCTTTTTGTCTTCATATGGCGTCTTTTAGCCCAGGACCTTGGCCTAGAGAGCAACTAGGAGGTGGGTGTCTTGGGGTAGGGGGGTTACCGACTCGGAGAGCTCAGACTTGCACTAGTTGGCATAGAGCCCCACTAAGGTCAGGAATTGTGTATGCATGCTCATCCCCCTCTGATCCCTCCGTGGAGAAGTGAGCTGCATCCTCCATTTTGCAGAGTGGATCCGCTGCCTGAATTGGCACAGATCTGCCGGTCCTGCTGACATGCCCCTCGCCCCCCCCCCCCGGTTATTCACCCATTTTGTTTTGTTGGCAAGAACATGCCTGCTGCTGCCATCACTGTTGCCTCTTTCTTCCTGCCCGCCGGGTGCTTAAGGAAGCTGTGGGGCAATTGCGGAAGACCTTGCAAAGAGATGGTGGTGTTAGCAATGGTCCCCGGTTTGGACAGATCCAGGAAACAAAGGGTTAACAGATGAAGACTTCCACAGGACTGAACAGCAAAGAATTAATACCCAGGGATGCAGTGGGTGTGGCACAGACCTGCAAGCAAGTGGGTGTGGCCCCACAGCTGTGGGCAATAATGAGGAAGAAGCTGGCACTTTGACTGCAGCGATGTGATTCACGGCTGCACTCAATTAGCACTCAAGCCCGAGCTACATTGTCCACGGCCGCGTCGTGTCCCGTGCGTGTCTGGTGTCCCGCCCCCAGGTCAAACAACATGCTCTGATTGGCCGGACGTAGCGCGGACGCAGCAAAAGTCGACTTGACTTTTGCTGCGTCCGCGCTATGTCCGGCCAATCAGAGCCTGTTGTTTGACCTGGGGGCGGGACACCAGACACGCCCGGAACATGGACGTGGACAATGTAGCTCGGGCTTAAGAAGGACAGGTCAGAGGTGCAAGCAGCAGCAGCAGCAGCAGCAGTAGTAGTAGTGAGAGGAGAGAGAGTTCTGCCAGGCTGAAGGACTGCTGGCAGGATGAGGACTCTGAAGGACTGCATGCTGGAGGGCTGTTGGAAGGGAGCTGCCAGTGCCATGACAGAGCAGGAGGAACTCTGTTGCCTCCAGGACACTAGCTGGAAAATCGGTTTGGGGGAATCTTGCTGAAGGGAGCAGGGACTGCTCTTTGTGTGTGGACTGCTTTGCAGAAGGGTTTTGTTCGGGGAGGTGCACTGGTGTTGGGGATTGCTTGTAAGGCAATAACCCTTGTTAATGTGCTCCTCTGAGTTCAGTAGCTTTTTGCACACAACGCTAACTGTTTCAGAGGAGAGGGCTAATTTTGTTCTCAAGTGGGCATTGAAAAGAGTTGAAAGGAAGTTTGGGGGAACAACGTAGTTCCTAAGAGTTTGGGCAGAACGGGCAGGGGAAGCCCCCCCCCCCTCCCTGTGCCTGCTGCTAGTCGTCTTCCACTCCCAGCATGCTCTGCCCAGTCTCTTGGCTTTGACACAGCCAGGATGGAACAAGCAGGAGGTGGTAGGAGTGCCTGACCTTTTGGCTGGGTGGACAAGGAGGAGGCAGAGCAAAGGGATCCCTCCTGGAAGTGGAGCGGGATCTCCATGGCTCCCTGAAGCAGCACTGAGCAAAGGTGGCGACCTCTTCCTGCTCGCACTCGGGATCCGAGTGCTGGTTGAAGCGGCGGAGTGGGTGGCAGGCTGCTGCGGGGGGGGGGGGTCTGTTTGCCGCCTCCTCCAGCCTGCCGTTGGAAGCAACTGCCTCGTGGCTGGGCTGGGTCTGTCCAAGGAACAGGCCTCTCTTCTCCCATTCGGGGCGCCGCTGATGCTAGCGAATGCAAGCGCAAAGGAACACAGTTTCTCTCGTAGGAACACTGTGGAGGGAGGGAGGAGTGGTTAATTCAACCAGTCTTGCCTCCTGGATGCTTTGAGCTCTCAACCTCCTAGAATCCTTCCCTTTCCCACCCATTGGACAATTAAGGGGGTGGGGTAGGAGAAGAAAGCAGAGAAAAAAGATGAAAGAGCCTCCGAGAAGCGTGTTAGTCTGCCATGAGACACACTAGGCATGGAAGGGCAGGGTCGTCCCATCCCGTCCGTCCCCCTGCCAGAGAAGGGAGACCAAGCTGCAGACCCGGCCTCCTGCTCTGGGAGGTGCTGCTATCCCAAGTGTCTGGAAGACACACGAGAACCCCAACCCCACCAGCCCCTCCACACCTTGTCCATGCGGTCTTTCTCCGTCCCAAACTTGCCCCCATAACCATAGGAAGCTCGAGGTGCCTGCTCCAGCTCCTTCTTCTTGAGAACATCATGCTCCTTGGAGACCGTGCTTCTGAGCTGGTGGATGCTGGGGAGGGAAGCAGCAAAGAAGAGTTTGGAAAACCCACCCCCTTTCAGGTTCAAAAACAGAAAATCACCCAAACACACTTTCTCAAAAAACTGTCTAAGAGAGAGGATCTGAATCTGATGAGTTTTGCAGGCAGGACATTGTCCTGGGTGGAACAGCTTCTCAGGGCTAGGAAATCATGGGGGGGGGGGGGCAGATGTGGACTGGTCCTAAAGAAAACAGCCTTGAGTCGGCCCAAAGCTCTCGCTTTCCCTCAGACTCCCTTTTCTTTTTGTCTTGCAGTTGGGTTTTTAAAAATTTCTGTACAGCATCAAAAACTTATTAGACACTTTACAATCGGAGGACATGTGGGGTATGATGGACGCTCAGTTGGATAAAAAAAATTGTAACTATTTTCTTATATGATGAGTGCAGCGAGAATACTTTACGTGCAATACTAGAGAGAGAAAAAAGAAATCCCTGCGATTGAAGAATGGTGGATAAAAGTTTTGGAGTTTGCAGAATTGGACAAACTTAGGACTTTACTGAAAAGTCAGATTTCGTGAAGAATTGGAAACCTCTCTAACTTTCTGCATACGAGAAGAATAATGAATGAATGACATTGGGATTTGATGAACAGAATGGGTTCAACTACTGGAAGGGGGAGAACTAGAATTGTTGTTGGAGAGAGATTCCGCTCATTTGGTTATTATGCTTGGGTAGTAGGGGAACTGTACAAGTAGGATTTACAGCTTTGCTATGTGCTGTACTTTCTGAAATACTACAAATGTCTATAATAAGAATATGATATAAACATAGTAAATATATACCGGTAGTTTAGAAAAAGAGAGGATAAAAGGGAACTCTTGGGGCTGTGACGGCTGGTGCCAGGTGCCATGTCGCTTGGGGTCTTTGGAAAGAGAGCAGCGACTCCTGCGGCGTTATCAAGACGCAGTCAGGAGGAGGAAGGAAACGACTTGTCCTCGGAGGGGGGCAGGACGGAGGCACTGGGGGCTCTGAGCTAGTTTCGCACAGGAGAGCGGGCTCCCTCCCTCCCAGAGACAGCAGCGGGTGGAACAACGGGCTTCTCTCTCTCTCCTTCCTAGGAGATCTAATCCAGAAGACAAGCATATTCGGATGGGCTTCTTCTTGCTGCAAGGGAGACAGCCGCGCGCGCTGGAACTACACTTCACGAATCCCGGCGCGTTGCGGAGATTCTGACAGCATTTCGGAAGCAAGCGGAGCAGCTGCGATCTCCCGATGCCGGCGCCTACACAAAGCTGGAAAGATGGTGCAGGACGAGGAGAGAGGAAACCAGAATGGCGGGAAATACTCAAAATAGCCCAAACTCCTGTCACCGTGGAGGTTTCTTCCAAGAGGATTAATTGTAACATGAAAGAGTAGAACAATCAGAGAGATGTGTGTGTGTTGTGTGTGTGTGTGTGTGTGTGTGTGTGTGCGTGCGTGCGTGCGTGCGTGCGCGCGCGCGTCTGTCTGTCTGTCCTGTCTGTCTCCCGATTATGGATTGAAAGCAAAACATTGCTTACGACTGCTCCATGTTGACTCATTCAGAGATGCACGGGAAGCTGAGCAGTACCCGAAACCCTTCAAGGTGTGTGTTAAAACGAAATGGAGAGAAACGTCACGGCTGCCTTTGCGACTACGTCAAGATGCATAGGGCAGGGTTGTTAAAAAGTAAAAGTAAAGAGCAGACCTGCAAGGTTTTCGGCCAATCAGAGCGCGCTTGTGTTTAACCAATCACAGCTGCGCTTTCTTAAGAAGGCGGGACAGCAGGAGGGACAACAGGCGGGAAGACCCGCCTCCGACCAGCTCTGCGAGCAGAGGCGGGGCAAGGCGCCTCTGCGCCGGGATTCGTGCAGTGTAGTTCCAGCCTCTGGCTGCAGCGTTTCTCCCTTTCAGTTCTGCATTTCGGCCATTTCCTGTCTGAGTGGTACAGGGGACTGAACAGTTGCAACAGTCAAATGCTGCAGAGACTGAGGTCTGTCTTTTCCCCAGAAATGTACTGACTTGCAGCGGGGGGGGGGGGCTTGTCAAAAGAGCAGCGGCACATCATGGCCTCTTCCTTCAGGTGCGTGGGTGCTGCTGCAAAGGAGCCGACCGACTGCTGCGGCCGGCCCCCTCCCTCCCCTTTTCTGCTGCAAAAGCCCTTATTTGGTAAGCTGTTCGGTGAAGACGCCGCTTCCTTTTCCTGAACGCAGCAGCAGAGCCGCCACCCCCCACCCGCAGCAGGAACCTCCCCCAAGATGTCCATGGAGAGAAGAACCGGTTGTAAGCTCCCGCACAGGTCCTGTCGAGAAGAGTGGCTGCTGCAGGCAGGCAACCTGGGACTCGCGCGCTCCCCACGGCATTGCGCGCCCCTCGCGCTGCTGCTGCCGTTCACACTGCTTGCAGATCATGGATCTCAGTTCTGCCCCTGAATTCCAGAGCGCCGCTCGGCTCTCCAGTCCTACCTATTTTGAAGGAGTCCGACGCTGGACTCTGGAGGGAGGCAAGACGATGATGGTTGCCCCCCCCCCCCTGGAAGCTTCCAGGCACGGGAGGTCGCTGACTGCTGCCCTCCTTGCGCCTGTGCCTGCCTGCCACGCTATCGGGAGGGAGGGAGGGAGCCCCGCCCTTCTGTCACTGGGCTGCCAGTCTGACCGAGCCAGCAACAAGCCCAGCAGCATGTCTAGGGGTGCCACTGAAGCAGCCACATGAGACCAGGGAGGAGGTGTGCAATATTTCAGAGGATGCGGAGGGACCCCAGATTGCATCATGCAACCCACAAAGGATTCCAAAGCCGCCACTTGGCTGGAACCTCTTGGATCACACCCCATAGTCCAACTGGAGCCCTAAGAGGCCTTGGGCCATTTTAGGGCTCGACGCGTCAACTTTGACTTGGGTCATATCGAATGCCTGCTGCAAGCAACATTAATAAATACCTGAGCCTATTTGAAGCTGATAGTGATTGACGGGTCCCCCACTTACTTGATGTGCTCAGTGCGGCCAGAACCGTCGACGGTTTTTGCCCCCCACCTCTGCTCCTTCTCCGAGAGGTCATTCTGCAAGACAAAGCCTTTGACATGAGGCACAGAAGGGATTGTTCCTTCTAGTCATCAGACGTTTTGGGACTTCTGGACGTTCTTGGGACGCCTCAGTCTCTCGAACGACCCAGTTCTCTAAGTGCTTTAACTCTTGGCTCTGCAGAGCCACTGAAGCCAACGGGTGATGAGCCAGATCAGCTGGGTGACCCGGCGGACACCTGCTGCGGGCTGGACACCCCTTCGGAGGATTGAGGTCGTCTGTGGCTAAACCCCTTGGGACAGGAGGCGCCCCAAAGAGGGCCCCCCCCAGGGCGCCTATTCCGCCATAAGCAGAGCTGCTTTCATCGGTTGTCAACAACTTTGGATCCCACTTGCTTCCATCGCCGATTTGTCTACTCACTCGAAGAGGAGTCCCGGCTTTCCCACCTCTCTTTCATCCTGGGCTGTGACCCTTCAACGGCAGCAGGGCCATCACCCTGCACAATTAGTCCAGCTTCCATTAGCAGAAGCATGGGTAGCAATTTGTCAGTGACCAATCAGGAAGCAAAAGAGCAGGAGTGCCTAATGCATCCTGGATTTCCTGCCCACATAAACCAGGACCAAGCCGGACTCTGGAAGCCAACCACGCCGGCAGCCTCCATTGACAACCAGGTTCCCAGGAGACCTGGCAAGCAACTTTCATCTCTTCCCCTTTCCTCCAGCTCCCGACAGCGGCAGGGGAAGTTCCTATCAAGGCAGCCTGAACCTCCCAGGGGGGTGAAGGAAACTCACCACAAAGTCTGGGTCAGTGTCCCAGTCATCTCCTTGGGACTCCACCTTCACGGACACATTGTGGCCCACCACAGACTTCCACATCTAAGGGCAGGTGAGAGACAACAAATGTCAGGCAGACACACAGTGTTGACCATCTGCACCCCACCCCCACCCCTGTGCCAATTTCCGGTACCATGTCTACATTTCCAGACGCGGTGTGGCACATTTTGAAGTGCAGGAGCTCATCACGATGTCTCCCCATAGCCATGCCCCACTGAGACTAGGCAACCCATCTTTTTTAAATGCCTTCATTAGAGTATTTTCTTCTCCTGCCACTTCATTCATCTTTGAAACTTCTTAGATTTCATTTAAACATCTAGCTCATTTCATCTCAAACGCTTGGAGTAGGCTGAAATAGTTTAAAACAAAGGTATGAAAATGAAATTTAAAATAACCCCCCCCCCAAAAAATAGAAAAGGTTTAGAGGGCTAGCCTATGCATGTTTACTCAGAAGTAGGCCCTACTGTGTTCAATAGGGCTTACTCTCAGGAAAGTGTGCATAAGATTGCACTATTAATTAACCTGAGCCACATCCTGTTTCTCAGGCAGTCCCTTGGAAAAACAGTGGCCTGCCTTAGACATTAATATATGCCCTTGGGCAACTGTACCAGTTGGCCACCTGCTGAGCCGGACACTCCTCAGCTAAAGTCCTTTGACAAAAGTGTCCTGCTAACGACATCCTGCTGTAGGAGCTCCCCCTCAACGACACCTCTGTACATGTTCAGCTCTGCAGCTGAGGGCTGTGAGCCACAGATCAAGACGCATTTGAGGACTTAGAGGAGCAGAAAGACGTACGGCGGTACAGCAAGGCCTCGCTGAAAGTTGTGTCGGTCACAGCACAATCCGACTTAACTTTTGTGCCGGTGTAACCAGCGGCGCAGCGAGAACGGGAGGCCCCAGAACGGAAAAGGGATTCAAAGCCCCTCCAAAAGGGGAATTCAAAGGGGATTTGAATCCCTTTTCCGTTCTGGGGCCTCCCGTTCTCGCTGCGCCACTTGTTACACCAGCACAAAAGTTAAGTCGGATTGCGCTGTAAGTCATTTTGTTTGAAAGTTGTTGAGAAAAAAATTCCATTGCCAGTCGGGGCCACTGTCTGTGTGGAATTTAAACGTTCTCTCCATGTCTGCATGGGTTTTCTTCGGCCCAGAAAGCTCACATTTATTTCAGTGTTTTATATTAGAAGTGTTTGGGGGTCTTTATTTGGAAGTTTTGTGACCAGAAATATGACAAACTCTTGTTTGCATACAGTATACAGTATCAATTAAAGGTCAAGGTAAAGGTGACCCCTGACAATGAAGTCCAGTCGTGTCCGACTCTAGGGTGTGGTGCTCATCCCCATTTCAAAGCTGAAGAGCCAGCGTTGTCCAAAGATGCCTCCGTGGTCATGTGGCCGGCATGACTCTCCTTGCCGCAGCGCGTAGCATGCGGCTGGAACACGGAGCGCTGTTTACCTTCCCGCAAGCGGTACCTATTTATCTACTCGCATTAACATGCTTTGGAACTGCTAGGTTGGCAGGAGCTGGCCAAGCAACAAGAGCTCACCCCATCGTGGATTCAAACTGCCAACCTTTCGATCGACACCTCATGGTTCAGCGGTTTAACCCACTGGGCCTATAGTAAAATTGGTTTCATTATAAGTCGTTTCGCTTAAAGTTGCAGTTTCCAAGCAGAACCTGTCGATAACTTTTAGTGAGGACGTGCGGTACAAACATGGGAAAGGCCAGTGAGAAGAACTGAAGCCCCCCCCCCCCAAAGTCTGGGGTCATCAGGCAACCTGAAGGTCTCCATCTGAACCAGCCTGAGACATGTCCACTCGGCAGGTACTGCCTTCTGATCAGAGGTGCCACTACTTTGGACCCCCCCCCCCCCCAATCCAACTGGTTTAATCCTTTATAAACAGTTTTTAGCAGTGGAATTCTGCTGCTGCTGCTGCTTTTTAAATCTGGTGTTGCTGTTGCTTTTCATGCAGTTATTTGGATTTACATTTACAAGTGCATTGTGTTGGTGTGTTTATACCACTAGTTACCATGGAAAGATAGGAAGTACATTGTAATTGACTAATTTTAATTGTTTAATTTTATGCAAGCCACTAGGTGTTTTTTGTCTTGCTTTTATTGTTTGTTTTAATGTTTTGTCGTTGTATGCTTTTAATCTTGTAAGCCGCCTTACCGGCAGGAAGACGAGGTATCAATCCATTAAATAAATCCTTGAATGAAGAAAGCCCCCACCATGTTTTTTTCCACATTTCACAGCCCCCCCCCCATCTGCTGCATCCTGTGGAGGGGGGCAGTCCTGGAGGTCTCCTCCAGGTAAGGGAACATTTGTTCCCTGGCCCAGGGGTAAGCCCTCGCTGCTTCACTGGGTCTGAGTGAACTCAGGAAGGTGGACTGAGACCGGGAAGGGGGAGAGGATAGCAGTAGCACTGCTATCAAGTGATACTACTCACTTTCCAGCCTTGACTGCCTTATTCCACCCACTTCACATCCTGGGAGGGGGGGGGCAGTCACATTTGTTCCCTTGCATGGGGGTAAGCCTCTGATAGCCCAATGGGTCACCTCAGATCTAAGAACATAAGAACATAAGAAGAGCCCTGCTGGATCAGGCCAAAAGCCCATCTAGTCCAGCTTCCTGTGTCACACAGTGGCCCCACCAGATGCCTCAGGGAGCACAAGACAACAAGATAACCTGTTTCCTGTTGTCACTCCCTTGCACCTGGCACAGAGAAAACCCACTTCTAAAAAACCAGGAGGTTGCTTATGGCTTGTAACCTGTGATGGTCTCTTCCTCCATGAATCTGTCCAAACCCCTTTTAAAGGCATCTAGGCCAGGTGCCATCACCACATCCTGTGGCAAGGAGTTCCACAGATGAATCACACGCTGGGTAAAGAAATATTTTCTTTTGTCTGTTCTAACTCTCCCTCCACTCAATTTTAGTGCATGTCCCCTGGTTCTGGTGTTGTGCGAGAGGGAGAAGAATTTCCCTCTATCCACTCTCTCCATCCCATGCATAATTTTCCATCCCATGCATAATTTTAAGATCTGTGCCAGCTACTTTGCTGGTGCAGGTCTGAGGTAAGGGAGATGGGAGGGAGATAGAGAGGGAACAGGGGGGAAATGGGGCAAGGATATCCATGTAAGTTGGTGCCTCCACTAACTGCCCCATTCCATCCCCCCCCCCGCTCCCCAGATGCTCCCGTGTTCCTCCCTCTTCCCGCCCTGTTCTGCCCACTCTGGCTCCCAAATGGCTGCATGCCCCAGCAAGCATTTTACAACAGTGGCACACTGTTCCACTGTCAAACCCCTCTGTGCATGTTTCACTTAATTTTCTGAAGACCGAGACCCCCCCAAAGAATAAGTAGGTCGAGGCTGAGCCTCCCCAGGATTCAACGCTGCCTTTAGGACTCTGGCATGTCAATTGGCCCGATGGTGGCCTTCCCATGCCAGTGGGGCTTTCCGCTGTGGCAGGCCACTGCTGGACTTCAGAGGTCTATCGAGTTCCACATCTTCCTTCTCGCTTTAACATTATCCTCTGCAGTCCCAATCCAGAGCATGCGCACACACCACCCCCAAGCCTTCACTGATGCCTGCAATCTTCTTTAGGAAGCCCCAGACACGGGGAATCTGACCAGAATAAAGGCAAAGGCCAAAGAGGCACTTTTTCAAGTGGGGCTCCTCATATATTTAGCAGGGGGAGAAGAACTGGCCCGCGGCACCCCAGCCCAGTCTCTTTTCTGGTGGCTGTTTGCTGGTGGTGGTCTGCATTTTTTAAGATGGTGAGCCCTTTGGGGACAGGGAGCCATTTAGTTATTTGATTTTCACTGTAAACCGCTTGTGAACTTTTTTTTTGTTGAAAAGCGGTACATAAAATACTCTTAATAATGCCAAGTTTCAGAACAGGATGGAGTCTGGCGCAGAGAACCTCCTCTTCAAAGAGAGTTAATTAGATCTGGTCTAAATAACACACTTACCTTGGGGTGAGTTGATCATTCCTGTGATATTTGGGATTCTTTAGCTGTGTCAGTGCATGGGATTCTGCCCCCCCCCC